>CM065424.1:43037269-45437269 GCA_033060865.1 Dorcus hopei | reverse complement strand
ATCAAAATGTCGGTAATAATCGGGCGGTATTGAAGCAACCCGGTCGCTCTACACGATTGCTGTCGATCGAATCGACCAAATATCGCCGCGTCTGTGGTCTTGTTTATTAGTCCTGAATGTCTTCGAGCAATAATTTTGTTTCGTTTTCGATTGAAAAAAAGTGTATCGATGATCTAAACACTTTTTATAGCTTTTGGTGATGACGCACCATCAAGAACAACTCTTTCTTGATGGTAGGTATTAAAAACTTAAATTTGGTTGTTGATGAATTTCGTGAAGGTTGACCAGCAACATCAAAATCAGTAGAAAATATTGCCGAAATGCATGCTGTATGAAAACTGATAAAGGCAGATCGTCATGTAACGTACAGGAAAATTCAGTCATACTTGAGCATCGACGTGAAACAAATAAATCAAATTTTAAATGATCACTTAGGGGTAAAAAAATTATGTTTACGTTGGATACCACACAATTTAACTGAAGGTCAAAAACAAACTCGTGTCAAATGGTGCAAAGAAACACTTAAACGATTCAACTCAGGTGTACGACATTGCTAGTGGTGATGAAAGTTGGATTTATTTATATGAACCTGAAACCAAACAACAATCGTCTGTTTGGGTGTTTCAAGATGCTTAAAGCTGCTTGTTGTCGTAGTGGATTTGTGACTACTAATCCTTTAGATTTTAGAGAATAAGGATATTAGAACTGAGTGGTATACAACCATCTGTTTACCAGAAGTTTTCTCTGAACTGCGAAAAAGAAATATAAGACGTCGAATGAAGAAATGCAAGCTCACACATAGCACAATTAAGCAATTAACAATGTGATCGGTCAAAAAGATGGAACTAATGTATCAACCTCCGTAAATATAGTCCCGATTTAAGTCCTAGTGACTTATGTTCGTTTCAAAAAATCAGAAATCAACTGCGTGGTCAACAATTTTCAACACAAGGATATGCAGTTGACGCGTTTAAAAATGCAATTTTGAGTGTACTGTCTTCTGAATGTAAAAAATGTTTCGACAGTTGGTAACGGAGAATATTTTGAAAAGCAATAGTCATTATTTTAATTGTAAATATTTTTGTCTTCTTCTTCTAACCGAAATTTTAGCAGCAGCTCTCGTATTCATTTAAATCTTCTAAAACCGTCATTCTACTCGTTGAATTATTCTTTAAATTTTTTTCGAGGATTTTTTTCTTCCAGCATTAGAACCACTAAGTCATCTGCTTACAGATCATTTTCTTTATTATATGCCGATCGTATAAATCTGAGTTAAGAAAATAGTATACGACGAAATGACGTGACATGACAAAAGCCGCAAGGCCGTTTCACGAAAGTTAGAAGAAGATAGCTATTTAATATATCGTTGACTTATCGATTGGCATATTGTAAAAAAATGATCAGTATGCATATTAATTCGCTGTTCCGGCGGAATAGTGACGGCGTGACGCAAATGCAAATTTTTCACATTTTGAGTTAAGTTTGTAGCTTAAGCTTATAGATTAATAAAATTATTGGGCTTTACACTCTTTAAGTCAACGTACCTTCAACCAATAAACTCGGAATTTTGAAATTTATAACTTTTCTTTAGAGTTATGGTAGCAGTTCAACAAATTCATTAAATTTTCTCTCTTCTGAAAAATTTAACGTTTTACAGTTGTGTCATTTTTCCACCGGAACAGTGATATAAAGTTTGTTCCAGCAGTAGTTCGTGACTCGTTCCAGATCGTCAAAAGCACGCACTCACAAAATTGTACGCTTGATAGAGTTGTTATTACGGTGGCTAACTGATTCTGGTTTCGAACTAGTCAGAAACTGCTGTTGGAACAAACCTATAAACTGGTTGAAGATATCTCACATAAACACACACTTCTTTTACTTTTAATTCGACACTCCTTAGTGATCTCATTCATTAACACGATAAACAGCAGTTAGTCCAGTTTACGAAGAGGTTGTAGAGGACATGGAGGGGGGGGGAGAATTTTTCTCTTCAGGAATGTGTTTGGGGTAGTTAGGAGGTAAACATACTAAAAGTCCCCACCCCTACCCCTGCCGCTTCAGGGGTGGAGGGGGAGGAGAAGTTCCCTTTTTTCGGTTTTTCGCTTATAACTCGGAAACTGTGCGTCGTACGAAAAAAGTATTCTTACAAAATTAAAGATAATTAAATTTCCTACAAAAATGTCTATATTAATTTTCTTCCTATGTGTTATAGTTTCCGAGATATTCGCCACCGAAAATCGATAATTTTCGAAAAACTTTTTTTTGCCTCACGTTTTTCGTCAATCTTGTCCTAATTCCTCAGCCTAATCTGTAAAATAAAAGGCTGAGGAACTAAAAGGACAAGATTGACGAAAAACGTGAAGCAAAAAAAGTTTTTCGAAAATTATCGATTTTCGGTGGCGAATATCTCGGAAACTATAACATATAGGAAGAAAATGAATATAGAGATTTTTGTAGGAAACTTAATTATCTTTAATTTTGCACTAGTGCACACTCGCTATATTTTCATCTCATTTTAACCTGATGTAATAATAACAGATGAAGATAAACTCGATAATTTTCGTAAACCTTTTTTTTGGCCTCACGTTTTTCGTCAATCTTGTCCTTCTAATTCCTCAGTCTTTTGTTTTATAGATTAGTCGTCAAAAAGGAAGTTGTAGAGCATTAAGTTTTTCGAAAATTATCGATTTTCGCTGGCGAATATCTCGGAAACTATTAATACATAGGAAGAAAATAAATAGCCATTTTTGTAGGAAATTTAATTATCTTTAATTTCGTAATGAATACTTTTTTCGTACGACGCACAGTTTCCGAGTTATAAGCGAAAAATCGAAAAAAAGGGAGCTTCTCCTCCCCCTCCACCCCTGAAGCGGCAGGGGTAGGGGTGAGGACTTTTAGTATGTTTACCTCCTAACTACCCCAACACATTCCTGAAGAGAAAAATTCTCCCCCCCTCCATGTCCTCTACAATCCCCATTTGGGCATTCATTGACTGGACTAAGTGGTCTTAAGACGTTACGTTGCCTGACACGCATTTTCCAAATTCTGTCTCTAAGAGTAGAATCGAACGCCTTTTTCAGGTCTACAAAATACGGTGCGATCCAAAATCATTTAAATAAGGAGAAGCTATAAAAATAGCTTAATTGATACAATTAACCTATTGATCATCTGTCAAAACTGAAACGTCAAGATACATTTGACGACAGTAGCAAAAATCTTCCATTGAATACATAAGGGTTTGTTAAAACTCTTTAATATGATAACGACCAATTTCAAATGACATAGGATTGTTTGCTGACCAATGATTACAGTGTTCGAGAGCGTTTAAACAACTAACAGATTTGACAGGAGTTAGAAAGTAAATGTCAGACTAAAAGTTTCGAGTCAACCTAAGACTCTGATTTTATTTTTCATAGATTCCCCTTACCTAAATAATTTTGGATCACACAGTACATAAATAAACCGCTACTGTCGTGGCCAAAAAAGTGGATACCTTTTTTGACTTGAATTTAACCCTTTCTTTCCCAGTGATGCCATATGGAGTCAATTGTTCCTCTAGGTACCTGTAATTAAGTGGAGTAACAGAATCGAAATGATGATCATGCTTATATGACACTATAGAGCAGAAAACTGTGAGGAAACTTTGTTCATTATTTGTGAGAATATAGAGTACTGTTTATGAACGATTTTTTAATGATTTTTCCATTTTTAAAACAAAGGTAAGTTGACGAAATTTCAGTTCTGTTTTTTTGTTGTAAGTGTAGGTTCAAGGTACGGTGATTTGTTAGCTGAGGTGAGTACCGGGATGAATAAATTTTGACTTCATTGAAAAAAATTGAGATTATTTCTTGATGCCAATTGGAGTCTATGGACGCCTAGACCAATATTTACTTAATATCTACTTGGTTCATATCGGTTCATTTTTGTAAACGAGAATGCCTTAGGGGTACATTTCTAGATAGATTGTCACAAATGACTGTATCTTTTAAAGATGACCACGCACTGCACGGAGAAAAACTTGTAGTAAAAAGTAAAGACAATTGTCATTTAAATAGCTCTAGGAACAAATTGTATGAGATATCGGCATATGTTGTTTGGCATGACAATATTCTTGCACTAAAATTACAAACAACAATATTGTCATACCAAACAATGTATGTCAATAGCTAACCATACACGAGCATTCATTCCCGCCGGAAAGTGCAATCGTGAAGGAAAGAACGTGTGTTAGTGAAGTACGAGATGACTAGCCAACATTCTTACTTCCTTCGGGAATCATGTTAGGGATGTTCCGACGTTCCTGACCGACATGATAAATATTTAGTTTCGTGTAGACTTGTTTATATTTCCACTATTTCCAAGATTCAGTTTGTGCTAGTGGGTTAGAACAGGATTTGTTTCGTTTCAATTTCTTGAAGGGAAAGATTGTCGAAAGAAAGAATGGCATGAATGAATGCTGGTATATGGCTAGCTAATATCTCATACAATTTGCTCCTAGAGCTATTTTAATGACAATTGTGTTACTTGTTACTATAATTTTTTTTCTGTGTGGCCTTACCGAGGCTGAAGTACGCCGCAGTTTATTGTTGTTGGAGGGTGATGTGTCTGACTTGAAAATGATGAAGAACTATATGAAAATAATACGGATGGATGATAGATGCAATACAGATGATGAAGATGAAGTGATGCATTTATTGAATTATCGGCGGAAATTGAAGATGTAAATGCAGTAATGACGAAAATGAATACAACTTGTTACAAGATCATTTAGAAAGTGAAGATAGCGACGATGATGTTCCACTCAGCCAATTAGCGCCTTAAGGGACTGCAAAAAAAGACAGATGCCCTGTCCCCCGGGACGTGAAAAATTCAAATAAAACTCCTACAGCTCAACATCAAGGGGGAAACGTGTTACGTTCAAATCTCGCGCCAAAATATCGTGGCGATACAACATCATTCAACTGCGTTTTAACACAGTTGGTAACCCTACAACCCTTCTCTTTACTACTCAACGTTTATTCGTGCGACACAACACGTGACTGGTTTTTGGTTTGGTATCCTAGCAACCTTCGCCTGCTACAAATTCGCCTTGTTGAAGGCCTTTCTTGTGCGAAGTGTGTTACAAGTCGGACGTAATTTACGTGTGTTGTGAAATTATCGTAGTTTTCGCTCTCTGTGAGGAATAACTCAATTGCGGTTATGCCGGAAGATCACGTATTACCTTCGAACACATTTGGAGGTAAATTTGACTCCAATTCGAAGCCCGGGAACGTATTAGTCCCAGGTAATGTAAAAGTACAATGGCGGGTGTATCAAAATGGCTGCTAACGAAACCTTTTCCCTTTTACATTCAGGCTTTTCTTTTTGGGCGCAGTTTTCTGGAGCATGCTATTAGAGCAGACCTTTTGGCCTAATTCTCCGGGGGCGCTCCTGCCCCGTAGTCGTATCGAGATCCGATCGAGAAAACCTGATCAGCCATCTTGACGATCTGAGCGGGTCCGACGCTTCCTGCGGTTGATAGAGGGCGTTATAGCTACCCACCGGCCTCTGCGCTTCGGTTGGCACCGCTGATTTTGACGTACGACTGGACACGCTGTTTCAAGGTTAGGTTTTCAATTTAATCTGACGTTTTGCGGACCGATCGGCTTGAAATTTTACTCTTGGCTTGTGTGTAGTAAACTGCGAGTACGAATTTCGAACTACGTATTGCGATGCGCTTACCGTAGTTAATTTAAGCCTAAAGTGAGCAGCCAATTGTAATTGTTTATTAAGAGTGTAAAGTGTGTAATAAATTGTGTTACCTTTAGCTACGATTTTAATTTCTACATTCACGCACACCAGTGAGTAAAGTCTCGCCTCTGATTATTATTGATTCAATTTTTTGCACGATTTGGTCGATTGGAGACGTCGACTGATCGAATTACGTTTAGCTGAAGATCAATTGTCTTCTGGCGCCCTTAATAAGTTTATCATCTTCAATTAACCCGCCCCTTTCTTCACTGCTGCTAGCTGGGGCTCAGCTGATCGTTAGCATCGGCAGAAGCTTGTCATCCGAACCGTGGTATGTAAGAGGCAAGTAAATTAAATTTAAAATTTGGTGACAAACGTCCTGTTATTGCAAGGCCAATTGATGACGTCTAATTTGATGATTACTTTTTGGGACTTTGCTTAACACTGGCCAACAAATTCCTCGTCCAACTGACTCTATTTTCTTCTATTGCTGCAAGCTAAGGACGAATTATATACAAGCTGGTCCAAAAGTAATAGGACCAGAAAAACAGTGGGTTATATAGGGCGTTAAAAGCAAAATTTTAATTTCAATTTTCTTCAATAATTCTTTAAGTTCTTGACATATTGTCTAAAAATTCAAATTAAAATGTTGATTTTAATGCCCAGTATCACTATTATTATCAACTTTTGGACTAAGCTAAATCGCATTATTTTGATGTCAGGAATTCACTATCGCTCTGTTACTTTAAGTTACTTTTGGACCAACTTGTATACACACTTATTTTTATGATATACAACTTTAATAATTACATTTCGCCATTTTTTTCGTCTCGTTTAAATTTTCTGTAGTCCGCTTGCAGAATTGTTACGCCATCCATTTTCTCGATTATACCAAAAAGTTTTGAGTCGACTGCCAGATGGTGTCAGACTTTACGAGAATGTTCTAGAGTCCTTTATAGGAAGAGTAAATACATGAAGAGTCAGTTTGAAGATGAATGGTGGAATAAACTGCTGGACAATCAAGTAAACTAAATCCATTTATTAAGAGAGCAATTCACTTTTGATAGCTCAGCTGTTCATTCTGCCATTAATCTTTCAAACTGCCATGTCTACTCTCTATATAAAGAACTCTAGAAAGTTCCGGAACTGAAGGACCTCTGCTGTATAGAGTCAGGCGTCAGATTTGAATCAGTTATATATTATTTAGATAGCGACGAATGTAGATATGCAGATATCTGAAACTTGTCGTATTTTTAAAGTTGTGGTTTTAAATCTTTAAACACTAAACTAAAACTTAAAACTAATACCTACTTTTTTGATCTTTTTCAATGAAGTTTTCTAGGTTCCGTAAAGTCTTAATGAATTGCATTTTCAATTACCATTTTACGACGGAATATAAAACAAACTTAAAAACAAGGTTCCGAACCGTTTTTACGGTGTCGATTAATCGCCGATTTAAATGTAAAATCCGTGTAGCCCGTCTTCGGGCGAGTTCGCTTTAATTAAACTTTTTAAGCAGGTGAGGCTTCCGCCGTGAAGTTGGAGCCCGGAAGTTTCCGGGGCGGTCGCCGAAATCGAACAAACACGTCGCGCCCGGATCGTCAGAAGTTCGCACACAGGGAATAAATTACGGTTTTGTTTAATTACGGCGAGCGGGCCTGGATGTTTTTATTGGCGGATTTCGTTCGACTTTGTGTTTTATTAGGACGCGTCCGAAGAGCAGTTTAAGTGCGTTATAAATTAAGCTACTAATTGTGTTTCGCGAATAAATTTTCGGATAATTGTGAATCATGTCCGCGCGTTAATTGACGTCAAACTAGTTTATGTTATTTAATTACGGACTTGATTACGTCAAACAACGATAATTGCTTACCGCTGAAATATTGAAATGTAAATTGTTTAAAATAATTTGTTCGAAGGGCATATATTTGAGAAGAATTGATTCATTACTTTTTGTATAAAAATCAATTAAAAGCAAAGAAATGCAGAAGTACTGTAAGATGTTTTTTTTTACTAAATTTTGGCAAAATCTTATGACTACTCCTAATTTTCTTTTTGATACGATATAATTATGTTGTATATCTTTTTAGTACAACTGTGAATATTTTGGTTTATAAAATATGTGTTTAAGAAATAAGACAGACCGTATACTGACCGATAAATCACCGCCGTAAAAAGGATGAATAACGAATGTTTCATTTCCCACGTGAATGACACCGCTGACGCCGTTGCAGGTGTGGAAAGCAGCCGATGCTCCTGGATAGTCCTGCACGGTTCCATGATAGTAGCAGTGCTCGATCTCCTGCAAACGAACAACAACTACAACTTACAATTAAAACTTTCATAATTAAACTAGCGGCGCCCATGTTTTAATTTTTGAAGAACCACCGTGGAAGTTGAATAACTTAATTCGAGTGGATAATTCGAATTATATGTTAGAAGTTCAGATTAAATGCCATGGTTCAGAGAATTTAATTAGTATCATTATCAATTTGTTAATCTGGGTATGCGTGTAACGAGCCCGGGCATTAGTGAGAGATAACAGTTTTCCGATTATTCGGCGAAAATTTGTGAAATATTAAACGGCCCTAATTTCGCCGTACTCAGGTAGGCGATGTTTGCTCATGGTATTTGTGCGAAAATTTGGGAGAAATATTGTCGCTAATTTTATGCGTAAAGCGGAGATTACGCGGAATTTATGAAGGTAAATGTTTATTATTTAATAATAAACGAAGGCACGACTGCTAAGAGTATTAACGTGTGCGGTAATTATTTATTTAGTTTGCACAGTGTGGAGACCTTGTCTAATAATCCTTTTATGTTTTATTAAGCTTTTGAATAATTTAGTAAAATTAATTTATTTAATAAAATAGGCAGCCAAAAAGCAGTTAGTCTTGATTGCTCTTGTCACTTTATCAATTTTAATGTAATCAACAACCATTTCTTATTGGTTGTTGATTTGTTGAGAGCAATCAATTTAAAATGAAATTAAGTTTATACAGGATGACTGGTAAGTCGACGTATTCCTTGAGGGCGTGGTAGGGGAGCTCATTTGCAATTGATTTGACCATAATATGAATCATACAAAATGCAATAGTTTCTGAGATATTTTAATTTTTGTGTTTTTCTTAGAAATACGCTCACTATTAGCATTTATCTAAAATTACTCAGAGAGTATAAAAGTTTTTCTTAATATTTATATTTTCCTGGTTAGACTAAATAATAGTATATACTACGCAACAAACATTAAGTTAAAAACTGTAATAAGTTTGAAATACAATGGCTTCTCTAACCTACTTGAACATTAATTCATTCTGATTTATTTCCAAAATTTGATAATACAATCAGCTTGCAAATTATTCTAAAAACTTCTTTGATTTATCGCCTTTCGAGTGAGGTATAAAGTTTTAGTAAAAATCTGTTTACTTCCCACATACAATAATAATTATTAAATGCTGTGTAGAATATTCATTGTTTTCAATTTAAGAGGATAATAGCTTGTCTTAAGTATTAGTTTTCCATAAACTTCAATCCCATAGAAAGTCCCGTGACTTCACAAAATTAAAAATTAAAGAAAATTGTTTAAGTGTAAGCTCAAAGTATGAATTTCTCGTTTTTCAACTGAAGCCGATTCTTCTGGGTCAAAGGGAATTTATTGGAAGGTGATTTTCTCTTCAAAGGATGGCCATATTAAATAATAACGAGCGTCTAAATAAAAACCTGGTCAAGTGGGTTGTGATCGAGAATTTATCCATTGCATTTACATAGCAGAATTACTAAATGTAGCCTACTTGACCAGGTTTTTATTTAGACACGAGTTATTTGTACATACATACATACATAATCTTAATCCTATCTACCCGTAGGTGTAAGGGTGCTTCATTCTGTTTAATGTTCGTGTACGAATTTTGTCCACTGTTTGCTGTTCATTGCTGTCTGCTTTGCATTTTCTCATGTTTTTCCCCTCTGTAGAATTTCGCTGATCCCATGTTAGTGGGGGTCGTCCTCTTCCTCTTCTTGTTTGGGTTCGGGTTTGCCAAATACGTTTTGCCATTCTTTCTTCTTCCATTCTTATCAGATGTCCAAACCATCTTAGCTGATACTGTTCTACAGTGTCCAATATAGCTTGCACTTTCAACTCTTCTCTTATTCGGTCGTTCCTTACTCTGTCTCTTCTCGTTATACCTTTTACCTTCCTCAAGTATTTCATTTCCATCGCTTGGACTTTACTTTTTAGCGTGTTAGTCAGGCACTTTATTTTGAGAACAATCTGGTACCATTTATTTATAAAATTTTCCCAGTACCCACCTCTCACATCCAAATATTAATATGGGTCTAAAAATGGTCCTAAACATTTTTGTTTCTCTGCTTATATTTTTCTGACTTAGGAAATTTCTATTGAGGGCATGTTGCTTCTACTCTTGTTAACATTTCTATTTCCCATCTCCCTTGGTTATATAGTGAGAATTTTTTAGCGTAGAACATATGCATCCTTGCTACAATATTGAAGGTGAGTTTTTTAAAATGGAACGAATATGTATGTGGGCTTCGTTACTATGGAAACCATTCGTACTTGTTTGTTTAGCACTGAAGCTCTTCTTCCGAAATAGATAAAAATAATCATTAATCAGTTTTCTGGAAGTTTGAGAACACATCCTAAACGGTTATAAAAATTGTTAATTGCCTTAAACTGATCCTGCTCGTTACCAGTTGTAGATTTGTGTCCTTTCATTCGTTGAATATACAGTGTGAACGTTTAGAGTGGAATAATCCATGTAAATGAGTGCCAGATCATCTGCGACCAAAATCCTCGGACAGGTAAACCTATTTTCTTTAGCGCGAATATTTTTTTGAAGTCATCTTTTCTTTGCCCCCCACCCCTTTCCGCAATGACGTCATCGTCATTTTTTTTAATGGCACGCCCCCAATTTTCTAGCAGTTTTGGATAGATTTGAGAATTCTGATTTCATCAATATGCATATTTTGACATTCGCACTGACAGTACCCGAGATATTAATTACGAAAGATAAAAATAAAAAATGGAAATTGCAAGGAAGAACAATAATCAAGAACTGTCAAATTTACTCGATGAAACTTTTTATCATTTATTTCAACCACGACCTACTAGATTTCATGGCTCAGTGTGTCTTTATCCGGCCTGCGCAGTTTACTAGTTCAAGTGTTTCTCCGCTGGCGCCACTTACCCAAAAAATCGGAAGCAGATTATATCCGGAACGTCATTTTTAAGTAATGTCAAGTTCACGCGGTTTATATCAAGTACAGTTGCAGTTTCTTTCTCAAATAGTTTCCTTTTGATTTTCTCTTTCGTTATTTATGGTAATTCTTGTTTTGGTAACTAGCGCCAAAGCGGGGAAAATTTGCGATAAATAAAATATTGCCCAGGCCGGTAAGAGCTCTCTCTCGTGAAATCTAGTAGGTCGTGATTTCAACTATGGCGTTGAAACAAATGATAATTATGAAACAAACACTTTTTTTAAAAAAGTTTACAGTTTTTGATTACTGTTCTTCCTTGCTATCGAATTAGTGCGATATGGCTCGTTATTTGACAGAAAAACAAAGAATCGATTATGAGAGGATGTGGGGATAGACAACGAACACAAGAAGAAGTATGTGTTTTCTTTAACAATATATATCCAGATGAGGATCCCATAGTGCAGTCTACAGTTTCCAAAATTGCAAGGAAGTTTTCCGAGCTAGGACATGTTAGAGACAATTTACAGCACCACCCCAAAGTATCCGAAGAAGTTCAATTGAATGTCTTGTTGCATTTACAAGAAAATCCGCATAAAACATCACGTTTTTTGTTTTTATCTTTCGTAATTAATACCTCGGGTATTGTCAGTGCGAATGTCAAAATATGCATATTGATGAAATCAGAATTCTCAAATCTATCCAAAACTGCTAGAAAATTGGGGGCGTGCCATTAAAAAAAAATGAAGATGACGTCATTGCGGAAAGGGGTGGGGGTGCAAAGAAAAGATGACTTCAAAAAAAATATTCGCGCTAAAGAAAATAGGTTTACCTGTCCGAGGATTTTGGTCGCAGATGATCTGGCACTCATTTACATGGATTATTCCACTCTAAACGTATGTCAAATTGCATTGTTAAATGTGTGAAAGAAAAATAATAGGCCTTTTCGCAGAGATGTTCCGAACTAGTTCGGAACGGTTAAAATCAAATGCCCATCGAAATAATGAACGATTTTAACACGCTTTCAAGTGTATAACTTTCATGAGTGCATGGATTTTAAGGTTCCGAACTAGTTCGGAACGTCTCCGCGAAAAGACCTAATGACAATTAATGTTAACCATATCCATGGTTACCACGTACTTTTCGGCCTACGTTCGATTTTAAAAAATTCAATAGCTCTTGCGTATGTTCTACGTTAAAAAATTCTCACTGTATATTTGCGCTCCCAGATATTTATAAGCAGTGACTTGTTCGAGTTCACTCCATCAATTTCTATTTTTATATTCTTTTGTTCCTGTCCTAATATCATCACTTTTATTTTGTTTTTATTTATTGTCATTTTCATATTTCTAAGCACTTTATTCCATTCGTTTAAGTTTTTCTGCAGCTCTTTTTCGTTATTGGCAAAAGCCACTATGTCGTCCGCAAACGCACATTCATGGAGTGTTGTCTGTTCTATTCTATGGAATCCAATATGTAGGGCTTTTGTTTTCTTTTTTATTTCTTTGGTAACTGTCCATAAATACTGTAAAAAGCGTCGGACTTAGTATTCCACCTTGTCGTAGGCCTTCCTTGATTTCAAACTTCTGTGACTCCATGTTGCCCGTCCTTACATAGTTTACATTTCGTTTGTACATACTTTCCCCCGCTTTCCTGAGTTTCTGTTTTACTCCTCTTCTTCTTAAGCTATTCCATATCAGTTTTCTCGGAGCTCTGTCAAAAGCTTTCTCTAAATCTATGAATGCTATGTGTCTGCTTTGCTTTAGTAATTTCTCTATGATTTGTTTTAGTGTAAATATATTGTCTTGAATACTTTTGCTTTTTCTAAATCCTGACTGGATCTCTTCTAGTTGAGGTTCAATGTATGTACATATGTTAATAATCTGTTGTAGAGTTTTCCAACAATACTGAGTAAGGTATTCCTTTGTAGTTCTTACACTTCATTGCATCGCCTTTTTTGAATATAAGCATTATTATGCCTATTTCCCAGTCTTTTGGTATTTTCCTCTCGTGCCACACCTTGTTGATTAGTGTTGTCAGTAGCTCAATTGCTTCTCAACCCAAACTTTTCAGCATTTCGGCAGTTATCTTGTCATGGCCTGCCGCTTTCCCATTTTTCAATTTGCTTATTGCTTCTACAATTTCTTCGGTACCAAAATCATCTTCTTACTTTCGTCATCTCCATATTCCATCTCTGCATTTACTTCTCCTTCATAGTTCAGCAGGTCTTGATGATATTTGTAATGAACTTAATTCCAACCAAAAACTGACATATGCGGTTTCTCAGATAACCGCAACCGATTCAGTTATTAAGTAGGACTTGGTCAGACATGTATTAACGCTAAGATACATTTAAAAATCTAGTTTCAAAACACCATTCACAACATAAACAAAAGCTTAATTGTCGATATCAGACACTGCAGTCGTTAATTGTAAATTTCTGAATTCTGTTTAATTAATCTGTGCGGTCCCTTTCTTGTTGTTATTTTTGTTGATATAGTTAAGTTCTTGCTGTTCAGTTTTTCCTAATGTTTTCCTAGCTGTTGCTAGTTGTTGAGTTTTCGCAATTATTGTTGTCATTATTATTTCACTTGAAATATCTTCTTAATATGGCAACTTTCACAAACGCTAAGTATGCTGATATTTTGTTCATTAATAATAATAATAATAATTTATTAGTTCTGTTATTCGGCAAGGCCGGAGTAGAACACGTCTTTGTGGTAACACAAAATACATAATACATTATATGGTTTTTGTAATGGGAACGCAGCTGCGGCCCTGCGAGAATATGTACGACGCTTTCCTCACAAGGGCGTACCTCACGTATTTGTATTTGGTACAACCTAGCGACGCATATTTGAAACTGGGACCGTTAAAAAAATTCAAAGTGTAATTGGAGTCCGTCACCAGAATCCTGATATTGAAGAGGAAATTCTGGAAAGATTCGATGAAGATCCAACAACCAGTACCAGGAAACTAGTTACTCATCTGAAAGTAGTTACTGAAAGTTTGGTCAGTTCTACATTAAACAGGTGTACATCCCTACCACTATACAAAAGTTCAAGGGCTACAGGAGGACGATCCTGCATGAAGACTTGAATTTTGTAAATTTAGTAGAGAAAGCATCACTAATCTCCATAATTTACAATATTGGTCGGAAGAAAATCCAACATTAAGAGAGATTAGTTTTCATAGCGGCGCATCTTATGAAGACCAATGAAGACTTTTTGAGAAACAACTTGTTCGAGTTACTGGACGATGTTCCTTTAGCAAATAGACGCAGGATGATATTTCAGCACGACGGATGTCCTCCACATTATCGGCACACAATTCGAAACTTATTGGACCAGTGGTTTCCAAATCGGTGAATTGGAAGAGGGAGACCAATACAATGGCCTGCCAGGAGCCCTGACTTAACGCCGTTAGACCTTTATGTATGGGGACGCATGAAATAAATCGTATATACGTCCAAAATAAATACACAAGAGGAATTAATTTATAGAATACAAGAAGCAGCAACAATTTTACGGAATAACTTTTCTCACAGAGTTAGTGAAACGGAGGTACGAAAAAGAGCACGTTTTTGCATACGAGCCAGAGGGAACCATTTCGAAAATCAAACATAATTAAAAATTTGGACAATAAATTTATTGAATTTTCTAAAAGACGAGATTGAAATCCATACCTACGTCTAGTATAGGTTATACTATGTATTAATGGAAGTAAAAGATTTCTACTATACTTCACTCGAAGAGCAATAAATCAAAGAAGCTTTTAGAATAATTTGCAAGCTGATTGTATTATCAAATTTTGGAAATAAATCAGAGTGAATGTTCAAGTAGGTTGGATTTTTTTAGAGAAGTGTCTTTTCAGCCATTGTATTTCAAACTTAATAAAGTTATTAACTTAATGTTTGTTGCGTAGTATGTACTATTATTTAGTCTAACCAGGAAAACATAAATATTAAGAAAAACTTTTATACTCTGTGAGTAATTCTAGATAAATGGTAGTAGGGAGCGTATTTCTAAGAAAAACACAAAAATTAAAATATCTCAGAAACTATTGCATTTTGTATAATGCATATTATGGTCAAATCAATTGCAAATGGTCTTTCCTAACACGCCCTCAAAGGAATACGTCGAATACGTCGACTTACCAGTCACCCTGTATAAGTACTCTAGAATTTGGTTCTTTCACACAAATAGATCCTACTTATAAATTTAGATCACAAGAGTTCATATAGGATTTGGTTTATGCCATTATTAATCTGAAAATAATTTTAAACGGACTTATGGAATATTAGTCAGTACAAAATACATATACATAGTAACTTGGTCGAAACTAAACTTACACTCCACATCTTACACTTGTAATAAGTGGAATAAACACCAATGTCGAGCAATGAATTTGAAACAGACTGTATATTTACGTTTTGTATCTTACAGACATAAAAATGTATAGCTAGTTTACATGTTTGCAATTCCAATGAATAAAATTAGGGAATAGTTTTCATATTTGGAATATTCTCCATGCTGATACAGATTAAAGTAAAATTATTAGTACAAAAGGCAAAGTCAATCTGCAAAAATTCGGTCGTGCGTAAAATAAAAGAATTTTTGCAGATTGACTTTGCCTTTTGTACTACTAAGAATAGTTTTCATTATTAGTTCTTAGGGAAAGTTTCAGTTAATTGTTAAACAAAGTAGAATTCTAATAGAAAGTATAAAAGCGAAGTTTCGTAATTAATTAACTTTTGTTTTGAAATGTGAAAAAAAAACATATTTTAAACTGTCAAGATAAAGTAGACGTGGAAAATTTTAATAATTTTCGTCAACTTTAATTCAGTCACGTACTTCCCCGTCTATCCACCGAAAGATAAAGTTAATGAATAACGATACAAGCCAAAAATAGTAACGCCGGAGTAATTCCGCAATAATTCCTATTTTTAAATGGTCCTCATGCAGCAACTACAATCGTATGTAAATCAACGTACGTGTCTAAAGTACTAAAAATCCGTTTGCTATTCACGAAAGGAATTAACGAATTAGAACGGTTCGGTTTATCGTGCGACGCAATTACTTAGGACTTTGGAATACAAAGTTAATTTGCATCTAAGACAAGTTCTTCGATGATTCTATTTAATTAAATTTTATATCGCGAGTCGAAAGGTGAGTACCGAGAACGGTGATATAAGGGTGGCTTTATTAGTCGTAAAAACAATTCGCGATTTTAACATTTTATGGACGGCATTTCACCTTTACGATCTTCCCTTAAATGTGGTTATTATTAAAACAGAATTATTCGCAAACTGCCTTAAAGTAACTTTAAATGGTTATGTGTATACTTTTGAATGTAAACATCCACAGTTTCTGAGATAATTTTATATGACTTAAGAAAATATCAGGTTAAATTATACTACAGCAAAATTAATTAACTTTTTCAATTAGATTTATTAAAAAAACATTTCAACTGAGAATAAAATAATTTACACGGAAAACAGTGTACGTTACGAAACATACACTGATGCTGTTTCGATAGTTTGCTTTTTCTAATACATATTAGTCGAGTATTTTACTTACAATAAATTATTATAATAATATTTCAAAGTACACCCTATATCGTACACATATACATAATTTGAACCCATATATTGTAGGACGTTCATATAATTTATAAAACATATGTATATACATTATCCTATTCGAACGTATTAATCCTGTTAAAATTTTTATGTGCATTATTTATTTAAAATATTTGATGAGCGTAATACAATTAACCTGATTTAAATAATTTCAGCAAGCTCGATACAATCACTGTGCGAGCACGAAATGCTGTTATTCGAAATTTATCTCCGAAATAAAATTAACCGGTTAATTTATGAAAGCATTTAAACTGTGTTTCAATTATGCTCCGATAAAACGTAAATGGAAGCGCTCGAAACGAGAAGGTGAAAATACAACATCGACGAAATTGTAAGATCTGTTCTACAAAGACCACGCGATTGAAAATAAAAAGATTCAGAGTAGGCCGTGTTTTTTACCATTTCTGAAATAACTTTCAACAATGAAGTTCCAATTTGAAACAATTTGGAAACAATTAAAATGTTACTGTTAGGTACAGCTGTTGAATTCGACACAAACACACCAGCAATTTTTTCAGTATTAATGAAATTTCTATTCGTTGGATAGCTCTTTAAAAATCTATTTAAATGTCACTGTACGTTGACAGTTTCTTTAGGATAATTTAAAAGCAGTATTAAAAAATGTCTTCAACCTTGGACGAATCTGGAGACGTTAAGACATGGTTAGTTCGAGTCATAATTTTATAATTTTTTGATGTTTTTTAGTATTGAGGTTAAACTACATTTACAAAGAAACGAACTATTATCTCTCACCAATAGCATAAATATCATATCAATATTTTTGAAAATAAGTATGCGAGGTACGTCAGTTAGTTTTAAAGGTATATCAGAACTTATTATTAGGAACATTAAAAGAATGGAAATTGTAGAATGGAGAAAAAAGAGAATAAACAGGAAGGAATGGAAGAAGATAACAGAGGAAGCAAAGAAGCACAAAAATTTATAGAAAGGTAGAAAGGAAAAAGCGGAGAGGAGCGACCTACCACCCACTAAGAGTAATTCAAGGTCAGAATAGCTCATCTTTGAGCAGCTCCAATTCCGTTAGGAATGTATAGCCTATACATATATATATAACTTGAAAGTAAATGATCAGGAGAGAAAAATGCAATGTTCATCTTATTGTCAAACAAAAATGAAGAAAAACGTAAATTCAAAGTAAAATTTCTCGAAAAACATTTCTAAAAGACTTTAACATTGAAATTAATTTTAATGTTAAGTCAAAACAAGACATTAAGTATGATCAGGCCGAGGGAACTTTGTGGGATTGTAATGTGAATGACCTAATTAGAGCGCAAAAACTGTACAAAATACGTAAACAACAGTCAGTGGCCGATATGTCGCCTTGCGCTCGCTAACTGAAATAAAATAAATATCCACACGTAACTTTACGTAAGATCGAGTGCGCGCCGCACCTGAGCAGGCGTTCAGACTTTGAATCCCACAACTGTCCCGCCGCCTGAATATGATACTTGAGAGTAAACAGAATTAAAAAGGCTACCGAATGCATAAATAAACTCATATGTAATATGTATTGTTTGATTGCAATTCTACTGAATCGATTCGACGCAGAAACAAGAGAGTCAAAAGAAAACTTTTTAACATTTTTGCTTATATCTGAAGGACAAGCAAGAGAAAATCGATTCTATTATTGGATACGAATTAGGCTTTGATTATTGCAACGTTTCTGTTTCTTTAACCGAATCTGTATCTCTTAGGGTGTATGTAGGGAAATCACTTCACTGCACACTCAATTTGAAACAGTCGGTGTAGGTTCATTTTGAAACAGTCGGTGTAGGTTCGAATTTTTAACAGCTCATGATCCTCGTAATGTATAACAGCAAAAAATAGGCACAGGAATATTCACTATTAAAATATATTGGAAACTACGCCTTACAGATCACTGAAAATTTGCACATGGCAACAGTAGATACTAACTTTCTAATTTTAAATGGAACATCATGTATATTATTACATTTTTAAAATCCCCGTTCAGTTATACGTCTTTTGTAATCACAAACATCGAGGCTAAAATACAGTTTTGACGAGATTTATTTTTTTTTCTAAAAGTTTTACAAAAAATTGGAGTATTTAAGATATTTTGAATAAATGATAATCATGGACTTCTGATCTCATATTCTCGCAACTAGATATCTCTGAAATATCCGCATTATAAAAGAAAGTAAAAAGAATGCTAAAAAATAAATTAAGAAACACAAACATATGAACGACATCGGAACGGGTACAACGAAGACAATGGGATAACCATACAGTCAGAGTGGAAGAGAACAGTACAGCAAAAGTAGAAGCAATAAACTGAATGAAAGAAGACTAGTCAATGCTTACCAATAAAGAAAAAGATTAGAAGAAGAAAAATGACAAACGCATGCAATCTATGCAACAATTTTTTGAGGATATTAGGTATATCCTGAAATCCATTCGTTGATGAGGATTTTCATTGAACCAGAATCTCCTTATGAATGGAATATGTCTTCCTGATAAAGGAAAAAATAATTTTTCCGAAAAAGAAATTACAGAAGATGCGAAGTTTTTCTTCTATTGCCGTTCGGCACCGTTGTCCGGTTGGGATTTCTATTATGCATATGCATTATTCCAGTGGCGTAGCTAGAAATATCGGGCTTTTACGCAAGCATGGTCGGAAGACCCCCTCCTTTGTTGTTGATTATAATAGAAAAACACACAAAAATTTTGACATTTGCAAAATACGTCAATTTAATAAGTGAACAACAGAAAATAAAAATATAATAGACATTACATTAACACGTAATAAAAGAAGTAAGAGATAATACAGAAGAATATCGATAATTGGCGGCAAAGGAGTTTTAGATTAAGCTGAAAATCATATACCATATACAGGGTATTTAAAAAATATATTCAGATATTTTATCCACTTATAGATCTCATTAACACAAACACAAAAGTCTTAACAAACATAGGTCCGACAATCAACCGTTCTCGAGATACAGTGAATTCTGTAAAAAATACATTTTGCATGTTAAACCTTCAGCAACTTTTCAATTTAAACTAATAGTGGTTCATTATACTACCGGAAATACATTGTTGAATGTAACTCATGAAATATTTGCAGCTCGTGATCATGGTAAAGCTTCAGTATTTATACAGGGTGTTTACGGTCTTCTCTGTATGCTTTTAGGGGGCGATAGTACACCTCGGAAGTAGACGATAAACCTTAAAACGCCTTAATAAAAGTCGTGTCATAGGCGAGATAATAATTCTTTTATTTTTTACATTAAACGATTAATTTGTCTTAAACACTAGTAATCTACTACTTAATCAGTATAACAAAAAACATAAAAAGTAATCTTGGGCGGTTGTAAAAATTATTGTTCAATTGTTATTACGTTTGTTATTTAACACGCAAAGTTGTTATCAGTAATTCAGTTTTATTATCACCTTTGTTTGAAAATTTTATTATTTTTACATTGTCCTTTAAAAATCCGGATGGCCCATCGATATTCTATACATTTAAGAAAAAAAAAACTATAGAAAACTTTTATTTCTTTTCACGATATCTACCGTACTACCGAGTTTGGTGCATCTTCATTGAAACAGGCTGTATAACATGGTGATAACTTCGAACATCTTTTGTAGTAGACAGTGCTGATTAAGTAAGTAGTAGATTACTAGAATTTAAAACACATTAACCGTTTAATGTAATAAATAAAAGATTTATTATCTCGCTTATGAGACGACATTTACTAAGGTTTATCGACTTCTTCTGAGGTATACTATCGCCCCCTAAAAGGATACAGAGAAGGCTGTAAACACCCTGTATATCTTGATTACAGTAAACCTTTCGAACGGATTAATCCTAAGTACTACGGATTCGACAGTAATTCTGTTTTGTTTTTTAAAAATTATTTACAGGCACGCAGACAAAAAAGTAATATTGAACAGCTTATCCTCATTAAAATCGGGTGTATCGCAAGGATCAATTTTAGGGCCTCTGCTTTACATCATCGGATTGCAGAAAAAAAACTTTGAAAATCTAGAAAACGGTTGATCTGCGAACCTACGTTTATTAAGACTTTTGTGTTTGTATTGATGTGATCTCCAACTGGGTGAAATATCTCAACATGTTTTTTAAACACCTGTATATAAGAAAAAGGCCATTTACTTTATAAAAGCGTTTGTACTGATCAAAAAACCACAATAAAGTTTTTCCTTTTTCTATCTTAATTGTGTTGTTGATATTATATACTTTTTCTCAGTTTACTTGTCCAAAACCTCCACACTCGTGGGCCTTTCGCATTGCTACGCAGTCGCTACGCCACTGCGTCATTCCTAATCTATTAATAAGAATAATCCAAATAGTTTTTCTTGTATACAAAGACTTCTTCGGCTATTTTTTGACATTGAGATTTGAAATATCTTCTTCCAAATCATAACGTTGTGTCTCTGCTCTTTCTTAGTCTGGTTATTTTGACCCGCAACGCCTATTATAATTAGACTCACTTTCAGAAACGGATTTAAGTAGACTAACAGTAAAAATCATGTCGAAACGTTGAATTTCATAAATGAGGTTACTACAAAAATAAATGTAATTGTCTATTTCATAATTATAACGAGTATCTAAATAAAAACCTGGTCAAGTAGGTTGTGATTGAGAATTTATCCATTGCATTTACATAATAGATTTACTAAATGTAGCCTGCTTGACCAGGTTTTTTTTTAGACACTTGTTATTTACTATAATAAAAAAAATGTCCTAAATGATAATAATTACTTTGAGTAACGCATTATTTTTTATCTTGCTTACTATTCAATAAATTTTTTCTCGCAATCTAAACGCTATTAGTTCCATGTTCCGTTGAATTCTGAAACCTTCATATAATATTGTTCCTATCCTGAGAGGAAATATTTATTTTTCTTGTTATTTTAGTTACGTCTATGAGTATCTAATTTTTTTAACGATTGAAAAATACTGCAATAAAATCATACACATGCGGCTTTCTTCTACATGTTTCTTTGTTTCAGCAAGAATTGAAAGAATTCTTCTTATACAGTGCTAGTCTAAAGTTCCTTCCCCCCTGTTAATTTTGCAACAAAATAAGATAAAAACCAAATTAATGTACATAAAAATTACTAATTTTTGTGATATAACTAATAATAATAATAATTTATTTGTGATAAATACAAAAGTATTTCACATGTCATATAGAGCATATGTATGTATAAAAACAATGTAAAACGTATAGTAAGTTATACAAGAAGGTGCAATCACATAATAGAAAATACATGTAGGTAGTTTAAAAGACATGAGAAAGGCGAAGAAAGTCCTCGAAGGAATAAAAGGAATGCATTATCAAATACTGTTTGATGATAGATTTAAATTGTGGCAATGGTTTCTTATGTATATCAGGTGGTAGTTTATTGAAAAACTTGACTGCATAATAATTACTGCCATAACGAAATCTATTCAATCTGGGTTGAGGCACCACTATATCCGATTTAAACCTGGTGTCATATTCGTGGTCAATGAAATTATTAATATTAGACTTTATAAAGAGTAAACATTCTAAAATGTAAAGTGACGGAAATGTTAATATTTTCAGTTTTTTGAAGGTTTCCCTACAGCTATCTCTATATCCTAAGCAACCCATAATACGTATTATTCTTTTCTGAAACAAACCGTAGTAAGCAGATAACAGATAATACAGTATTCCAGGGAGCAAAAGTTTTTAATTGTCTTATAAGATATATGACTTTAGTGAGTTTGTTCGCAATGTATTCTGTACGTTCATGCCATTGTAAAGTGGAATCCAGATATACTCCTAGATATTTGAAGGTCCAAATTTCTTAGAAAAAATTTCATGAAATGCGTTTCTTCATCGATTAAACTAAGTTTGTTGCTTAAGAACCAATTCTTAATACTTCTTACAGCTTCCGCAAAGTTCTGAGATCCATTAATAAAATTAACATCACTGTTTAGTAGTGTTGTATCATCAGCGAATAGAGTTATCTTAAAATTAGGAACACATCGATCAATATAATTAATATACAACAAAAACAAAATTGGACTTAGAACAGAACCTTGGGGGATACCGACTGAAATGTCTATTGATTCGAAGTTTATCGAAAAACCTGCCTCCTGTCGCTTAGGTAGGATGCTATTAGCTTTATGTTCATTAAATCAAAATTATAATATTTCAACTTGGATATTAGGATATCATGAGAGATACAATCGAAAGCCTTAGTCAGGTCAAAAAATACAGAAAAAGCGTATTCACTCCTCTCAAATACATTCGTGATATAATCGACAAGCGAGTTTATAGCTGTTACAGTGGATCGACTTTTACGGAATCCATACTGATGTCTACTAAATAAGTTATGTGTTTCAAAAAATGAACATATTCTATTTTTCATTACAGTCTCTATAACTTTAGATAGCACTGGAACTAAGGAAATAGGTCGATAGTTACTACATTCATCAGGGTTGCCCTTCTTCAATATATGTAGGTACAACGCAAGATAACTTTAAAGCATCAGGATATATGCCGGTTTCAAATATTTTGTTTATGAGGTTAGTGAGAGGAATAACAAATTTTTTTATAAGTAAAACATTAAATCCATATACGTCTAAGCTTTTAGAACACTTCATTTGTACAATGATATCACGAACCTCCATGAAAGTTGCATTTTTGAACTGGAAAACTTGAGCAGGTTTCTCGTTATCGAAAAGAAACGTATCGAATGAAGTTGGTCCATTTTGGAAATCCTTTGCTATGTTAGTGAAAAAAGTATTAAAATCATTGACTAAAATTTTATGTTCTTCAGATAAATCGTTAGGTGAACACTTTCTTTGCATGTTAATTATATCCCACATTGCTCGTGCACTGTTACGCGATTTTTTTATGTATTTCTCATATGCAACTTTCTTTGATAATTCTAATCGTTTGTTGTAGTTCTTATATATTACTAAGTGTTGTGAAGTAGGATATCTTTTTTTTACATTAAATAAAAAATTTAAGTGATCCCTCATTTTGCGTAAATCATTAGTAAACCAGTTCACTAATGGTCTTCCGCTACACGCTCTTTTTATTTTCTTTAAGGGAAGAAATTGTTTATGTGCGTCGAGTAAAATAGAGAAAAATTGATTAAAAACAACGTTTACATCATTACATCGCTGGTAGCATGTACAAAGCTCCAGTCAATATTTGATAACAAATTGTACATCCCAGTTAATCCAGAATTTGTGAGAGGTCGATAGAGCAAGAATGTGTTTTTCTACTTTAAAATATCCGATAGGTGGCCCTGTGCGCACCATGGACTTCAAAATTTTAAATGAGAAGATAGTTTGAGTGACATATCATTTTAAAGGAATTTTAATTTATACATCTAATGACGTTTTCAGTTTTTAATAGTTTTCATTTAGTTTTGAGATAATGACAAGAAATTTGTGTTTGTCTAAAATTGTTTCTCTTCCGTGTTAACTTTGAAAAAAAAATAAGACAGGAAGTTTGAATAAAATTCCTTTAAAATGATATGCCACTCAAGCCATCTTGTCATTTAAAATGTTGAAGTCCATGGTGCGCACAGCGCCACCTAGCGGATATTCTAAAGTAGTTACATCTCAGAAATTAATATTTTTTATGTACATTGATTTGATTTTTGTCTGAACTTTCTAACTTATTTGGTTCCAAAATTAACAAGGGGGAAAGGAACTTTAGTCTAGCACTGTAGAAGTAAAACAGTCAGCGTTGAAAGGATTAAGGGCTAGTTGGATAAAACGAAGTTAACCACTCGATCAAGTTAATTGTCTGGTTAATACCGAGACATCAAAAATTATTTTGATCAAGGGCGGTCATAAAATGGAAAGCGGCTGTCTTAGCTTAGATCATCGTTTTCAAATAATAACATGCAAAAGCCACCAAATGTCACCGAATGTGTTGTAGTTCCAACTTCATTATTATTTTATCTCTAGAATTAATATTGACTAATCTAAAAAGTAAAATGGAAGAATTATAACATTTTTTCAACAAGAAAAGACAAATTAAAGTAACTGTTGGAACTATCCTCCGCCTTGTTCAATGCATAAATTTACGCGCCTTCTCATGCTAGCAAAAGCATTTTGCAGCATTTCTGGCGTTATGGTTGCACATTCTTCAACAATCCTTTGTTCTAGTTCTTGCAAATTCTCTACAGCAGTTTTGAAAATCCTATTTTTTAAGTAAGGAAACACAAAATAGTCCATGACGGTCAAACAAGGTGATCTCGGACGAAACTCAACTTGTGTATGTAAACTTATCAATCGGTCATCAAAAAACTCGCAGAGAAAAGCTATAGTGTCCCGTTGCACCGTCCTGTTGAAAATAGCAAGGCTGAATTTCATCATGGTGTAATTTTTGAATAAATTCCGTTAAAATATTGTTTCTGCATCTTTCGGCATTGACAGTAAAATTGAAAAAAATGGGCCCAATTATTCTTCTGCGAGAGACTGCCATCCAGACACCAATTTTCTGAGCATGTAGTGGAGATTCAACAAAAATATGCGGATTGTCAATCATGTAAATCTTTTGTTCTATGGTGAAAACAATAACCAATAAACTTAAGAAACTATTGAGATGCAAGTAAAACCAAGAGACTAAAGAAATAACAGCAAGTAAACTTTTTCAGAACTGCTTGACAAATTTTGATAATCAAAGAATGATTGATACAATGCACGAACCTAGATTCGCCAATAATTTTAAAATCCATGACTACTCTTGACCAAAATAATTTTTGATGTCATAGTACAACTGGTCCTAAGTATTTTGTTGGTAAATCTTTATTGATTCACAAAATATGTTTTAAAAGCTTACCTGTTTTGAAACTTGCTCTGCTCCATTAGCTAAAAAATGTTTCTGCATGATATTAGGCGCGATGAGTTGTCTGAAAATAAAAAAAAAGTAAGTCGTGAATATGACTCCTCTGGCGTAAAATTTGACTTTTCCAACAATAACTAGAAAACGCCCCTTAAAAACACGATCTGTTCTTTTTTTTGATAATTTAAATATTACATGGCGTGTACCGTTCGTTCCCTGAATTATAAGAAACGAAAGCGTTTGCATGTCGTTTTTGTAGGTTGAAATACCGACACGAAAAGCTCCACTTACTTTCGGCGTTGTTAAAAAGTATCTCGCGAACAAATACAATGGCATCATGAAGCCGCGTCGATAAAGCGCGGCGTTTTCCCAAACTGCAATTTGTATGCATGAGTCGGCGGGAGATATCTTGCGATACACGGCGTGTATGTTGCGGCGATCCATTAAATCCCTTATTTTTATTATTTGCTGGCATTTGCTCGACGTGCTCACTTCGTGTGTCAAACATGCTGAACTAAGATTTTATGCATCGTTAGAAGAATAATATTAAAGTTCTTGGTGGTATTACATACAGCTCCTCACATTATTTCTTATAACTAAAAAAGATGTTATTATCTCTTTTAACTAAAAATTTAGAATGAAATTGTTAAGATTTTCATGAGATCTATAATGTATAGTGATTATGAAAAGTCGGTAATGAACCTGCATCTACCTGATCCAAATCAGAACTACAAAAAGAAAAATCAAGCAGAAAATCAATAAATATACAAAAGATGCTCTCAAAATTAAGTTTAAAAACATGAAGGTGTTGCATCTCTGAAGAATTCTTATGAAGTTAACTAGAGATGCCACCATGGAAATACAAGAACTTCAATCGTTAGTATGATTTAACCCTTAACAATACTTACAATTAGAAGATATTTGAGTGAAAATAAATTGAAGACAAAAATTTGAACTTGAAAACAGTTCGTTGTTAATAATTCCTGAACGCATTCAAATGAGGACAAGTTGGGAATCAAAAAATGGATGTTAACGTTCTTCTTAATTTAAAGAGGTTGTTAGAAGGATATATTAAAAAAAATGAAATGGTTTCTTCCTTGTAGTAAACACTGACGTACAGATTTCTTCATATCAAGAATTTTCTGCCAATAGTATATGGTCTTTTGAATCTAAAAATTATATATTTTTTTGCAATTTTTTGATGAAGCATCTGGTAATACTTATAAAAGATTCATAGGTACCGACGAAGGTCTCAAATAATTTCAATAATTGTAATGTTTCATTTTCTTGGAAATCTTTTTAGTAAAATTTAAAATATGCAGACTAATTTTTCATGTTGCATGTTGTTTGTAAGTACATGCTTCATATACTTACATCTTTTATTCTATTACAGTCAGGAGTCAAATATTTAATACTTTAATTATTAGGAGCCGGTTTCACAATAGGATTTTCAAATTAAAGTTACTTTAAAATAAAAAATATGTTTGTTTTCGCATTTTTAAAATAATTTTATTTTCAGTCCTATTATGAAAACGGTCCCTAATAAATTAATTTTAAATCGTGATCCTTAAAAGATGAAATAACCGTAGAATTTACAAATGACATACGAATGTTTAATTATAAGGTAATGTAGTTGTGTAAAAATATAGTTATTTATGTATTGAGGGCATAATTAGGGGATTAAAGCCCGAGAGTTTGACGTGAGGCGGAATGCTTTTAAATGTTCGAGGATTATTATCTACAATTATGCCCGTGGTACATACAATGTTTTATTTTATTTTCTTCTAGCCTTAAAATGGCTAAATTTTATGCGAGTGATGTGCACGTTGTTCCCATAACATAATTATGTAGGTTGCTTGCGTTACTATGGTTTTGTTTACGTTACAACTTTAGCATCTTCGCAGAATATTTTAATTCCGTATATGAAAGAAACCATAAAATACTAAACAATTCTTTTCACACCGAACGCGAAGTTAATTTTACTACTACAATTGATACAGGGTCCGTCCATGATATCGAAATAATCCTAAATAAGTTAAATAAATTTTCTCCTGGACCAGATGGTATTCCGGGGTATGTATACAAAGGATGTGCCTCTACATTGGCAGCGCCACTCCACCATATTTACAACTTATGCTTAAAATATTCCTGTTTTCTGGAAGTTTGGAAGTGTGCACGCGTGTGTCCGGTATACAAATCAGGCCATAGAAATTTAATTTGTAATTATCGACCAGTGGCTATTCTCTCAACTCCGGCCAAAATTTTGGAGACGATAGTTCATAACAACCTCTTCAATGGCATAAGAAATGTTGTATCTATAAACCAACACGGATTTATGCCACAGAGATCTACGGTAACGAATCTCTCCAATTTTGTGCAGTACGTTTATAAAGCTTACAATAAAAAATTGCAAGTAGATGCGATATACACAGACTTCACAAAAGCATTTGACAAAATTAATCATAATGTGCTTTTACTAAAGCTTGCGAATATAGGTTTAGGATCGTCAATACTGGCATTAATAAGTAATTACTTAGGCAATAGATCGTTGTTTGTTTCAGTTAATGGATACAAATCCAAATTATTTTATCCAACGTCTGGGGTACCGCAGGGTAGCAATCAGGGACCACTCTTATTTTTACTTTATGTAAATGATATTGTTCAGGAATTAAAATATTGCCAAATCCTACTTTTTGCGGATGACATAAAAATTTTCTCCACAGTGAAAGGTGAAGATGATTGTGTAAAAATTCAAACAGACCTGAACAGTATATATGAGTGGTCTCAGAAAAACTATCTTCACTTCAATGTGGAAAAATGTAGAACAATTTCTTACTCTTACACTAAGAACAATGTTAACTACAAATATATAATGAATAACGAAGAACTTAAAAAAGTAACAGTTACTACTGATCTTGGTGTAATGTTTGATACGCATCTTTCCTTTAATGAACACATTAATCAGATTATAAAAAAAGCTTATCAGATGTTAGGTTTTATATTTAGGAATATTAAGCAATTCAAATCTTCTAGGGCTTTAGACGTGCTCTATAATTCATACGTGCGTTCAAGATTGGAATATTGTTCAATAATCTGGGCACTTTACTATCTTCAAAATAGGCTGCGAATTGAGAGAATACAATTTAAATATTTGAAACTTAGTATTACTTAGATTACAATATTTTTTCTAAAAGCCTGTCATACTCCGAATTAATTCAAACATATGATGGAATGTCGCTGCACTGTAGACGGTTAATTACAGGACAGTGCTTTCTATTCAGGCTTTTAAATGGATTTGTAGATGATCCCTTTATGCTAGGAAATATTTGTATAAAAATTCCACAGAGAAATACTAGAAGTACGGAACTTTTCTACACATCATTAGCAGTAACGAACTATTTGAAGAAAGATCCGGTTTACGTTTTTTGCAGTAACTACAATAAATATGGCTCCCAAATTGACATTTTTAATACATCGTTATTATCATTCAAACGACAAATAGCGGAAACATTAAAAAAGTTCATCTCTGTATAATTCTGCGTTGCTGCACTATGGTCTATTCTTGGTGTCTGCACTGATCGGTCCTGATCTCCTGGTATTAAATATTAAATGTAAATAACAAAGAGGGCTTTTTATTGTAATTTATGTTGTATTGTTAGGTTTTAAGTTGATTTTTTGTATGTAATGTCCTATGTAAATTACTCTGTAACTGGTTGTAACTGTTGAGTAATAAACCACCATTATTATTATTATCATCCTTAAAGCCCTCGGACAATACAGGCCAATTAATGCCCCCAATTGAGTGCCAATAAACAAGATTACGATTCCAGAATAAAGTAAAATATTGTGACAAGATATAAGTAAATTAAAATATTAGATTCATTTAGCGAAGTTAAGATAAGAGAAAATGCATCTCGGCGGCGCCAACGGAAATGGCCTCGACACGCGCCTCCGATGCAGGTGGAAAACCTTGAACAAACGGATTTAAATTATCTCGTATTTTGTCGAATCTTTCCGGTCTCGTAACAACTCGGAATTGCTCAAGTTGCACTTTCTATAAAAACCCCGCGATCTGCATAAAGAGATAAGATCATAATCAGCTGTCGGTACAGCATGTAATTTCTTGTAATTTGATTTGTGTTGTGAACTAAGGATGTGAGTATTCTAAGTTAAACTTGTATAATTAATGTTTGTCTAGTCATATATCTAATATAATATAAGCTATGCCCCTTGTTTCAATCTTTACCGTAACATTTTTGGTGGAGGCGCCGGGCATCGATCCCGGTACCTCTCGCAAAGTAAGTGTGTCTACCTGTAGTGTGTACCTAGTAACTACAATAAAATTAATCAACTGTTACTTTTTGAGGAAAATATTACTCTCATTATTTAATAGATAGACTAATGGGGGATTTCACAAATTTTACTTATATTTAATCATCCGTTAAAAGTAAACCTTGCCATGGTTACATGTGTTGAAGGTATAGGAATGATTATTCTTAACCAATGATTACAGTTAAGTGACGTTTGTGAAATCCAGCGATAGTATATAATTGTAGAAAAAAAATGTTGTACAATGATAAAACGAAGTAATAACAGGAATCCCATTTTTATATGCATTATGCATCACATCAATTGCTCTTGGTATCTATGGCAACACTGGGAACCGAGTGTGCTACCCCTCCGATATAAGCATATGAAACAATAATCTGTTTCCATATTTCTTTATTTTCTCACTTTCTGTCGTATGTATACATATAGCGTAATGAAAGTTCCTGATGCGTTATGATGTGTTGCACATGTGTGTTATGGGCAATGTGATTTTGTGAAAATTATTAACAATTACCTGTCATTATTAATACAAACCAAGTGAAGAGGTTAAACTAAAAAGTTTACGAAAATTCATAACTTAACCTGCTATTGGAAGAAAAGGCTGTGGCTAGGTTTCTCAGTCCTAGTTTAACTTTAAACTCCTGTTTATTTCCATAGGAACAATTGTTTCTATAATTGCTACCACGGGAATAAACAGGAGTTTAAAGTTAAACTAGGACTGAGAAACCCAGCCTGTGTCGACGAATCAATTCTTGCATTGTTCTATTTTAGCACATGACCGGTTTCGTCCACAAATTGGGTATTATCTAACGTGAAACAAAACGAGTTAAAAAACAGATAAAATAGAACTGGAAGTTGCCCTCTACCACTTGGGCCGAGAACATTTGATAATGTCCAATTTGTGGACGAAACCGGTCATGTGCTAAAATAGAACAATGCAAGAATTTTAGCGGTGACACAGCCTTTTCTTTCAATTTACCATTACGTTGCAAATAGCATGGAGTTGCTTCATATTAACCGTTTTTTTTAAATATTTTACGTCTTTTGATGGTAAATGTAATAAATAATTCCAATATTTTAATGTAAAAAATCGAACTTTTGTAAGTTCAAGTGCTACAAAAGCCTTTCCTTCAAGAATAAATAGTTGATTAATATTTTTGTTTTGTTTTACTCTTTAAACTAAAAATTGTAGTCATTTTATTATTTACCATGAAATTTTTTTTATAATTTTATCTTTTATACCGAAGAGGCTATCAAAGATTCAGCGAAACTCCACATCTACAGTATGTCCCCGGATTGAGTTTACAATTCGTATATTGGAGCAAAAATTTTTGAATTAAGATTTTATGGTGAATGGACGGAGTGAAAGTTAGCAATCGTCTTTATTGTATTTTTTTACAACGTACTTTTTGAATTAACAACGTTAGATTATATTTTGGTAACTATGTAGAGGCATAACTAGGAAATAGCGCCGCCTCCTTCATTTCGGCCATCCTGCGGCGACATTCGCCCTCGGATGTCTTCTTCGTCCTCTAGGTCTGGATCTTCACCAGTCTTGACTCCAGTCCTCTATCCACGGCTTCATGAAGTCTGCTGCCGTTGTAGTTCGGTTAGGTCCTTCTCCATCTATAGCTCTTTGGACACAGTAACGATGGTTGCGTAACACCTTAGTGACTTGTGCATCAATTTCTGTCCAGGGCCGCCTTGCGTTCTTTTAATGGCCACGAGATCGCCGCTTTTGTATGTTCTTGCTTCCTTTCGACGTTTATCAAAACCACGTTTGTTCTCGTGTTGAAGCTTGGAGATATTGGCACTTGCTTCGGCTCGAAGATCTTTACGACTGTCTTGAAAATTTACTACTAATCGCGCTGCCTTGATCGCAGATTGCCGTTTGGTACGTTTAGGCGAAGATGGTTCGGTATCATCTACGTCCTGAGAGTCATCGTTTTGAGCCCCAATGTCATCACTGGCGTGTGATTCTTCCTGAGATTCATTGAACCCTGATGGCTCTTCGAATTGCGCACCAGCGGGTTCAAATGGTAACTGTGAGGACTGCATGATGAAGTTCTCCGCTTCTGTCGTCATGTCATCTGAGTCAATCCGGAAAATTCTCGGGACATCGTTTTCAGTATCAAGGATCGATTCGCGAAGTGGGCTAACAGTTATAATATCTCCTTTTAAATTTATTTCGACCGTTCTAAGAAAGTCTGCTCCGATTAACAATTCATGATGCTGCATCAGCGTATCAGCAATCAAACGGATAAGAATGGTGAATTCATTACCATCAATTGCGACAATCGATGAAATTCGCCCAGTGACATAGCATTTTCTGAACCGATTCCCTGAAAACAAATCTCATTCGCTTTATAATGGCTGTATACACCAAAGGAATTAACTCAGCTTAACTTTAAACGTCACTTAGAATGTGACTTACACAATGTTATGAAACTTCAAATGTCACAATATAAACGTCACTCAAATTTAAGCTTGATTAAAGTATTTGGTGCATATGGCCCTAAGCCGGTGATCCTAATTTTACATAATCGCTCGCTCGCATCAAAGAAATGTCATTTCCTGTATCAATCAAAGCATTCATTTTGCGACCCTTAATCGTTACCGTTTTGTTGTATTTACTTCGAGGTGTCCGTGTCATAGCACAACTAGTAATCAAGGACACAGTTTTTCTGGGACATTTGTTAGCAACGTGACCGTGTTCGTTACAATGAAAACATTTACTTCCTAAGGCTTTTTTGGGACAATTTACGCTTACGTGATCCTGACTGCCGCAATTGTAGCATCGTCTGTTCGTTGCAGTCCTTCCTTCTTTACTTGTCGCCATCGTCTTTTTTTCACGCTCCTATAGGTGCTTTCCATTTGAGAGCGTAATGTCCTTGGTGCTTAGAATCCTGGGCTTCTCCGAGCTGCTCTGAATAGTGCGCAAATGGAACAATTTTCAACTATTCAAATATTAGTATTTATGCGTCAGATAGAGCTTCATATAACCTCAAACATTAACAAAATTGTTGTTCCTCGAGGAGGAGAGAGGGGTAGGAACTCGAACGAGACTTGACGCCACGTCGCATTTTTTAATGGAACAGAGGGCGTCATGTCACAGAGCAGTTCGGAGCTGCCCAGGCAGGAAAATGGAAAGCACCTAATGTGTCCCGGTCGACTCCTGTCGAAATTTCCCGATCGACGCGCCCATTGGCCGATCTTGATATGGTCGCATCTTGAAGTGTCATTTTTTCGAATGCGTTCAGCAACGCTACCACTGTGGAGAACTGGTGAATTCGTGCCTTGTCTCGAAATGTATGATCAGGAATTACCTCTATTATGTATTCCAACAATTCATCACCGCTGATTGGTACTCGATTGCCCAAAATAATTTTTTCATGCACATATTCACAAAATGCTTCGCCTTTTCGCCATACTCGTTCTTGAAATAATTTTCTGTACTCTAATCTACTCCTCTGATGGAAAAACATAGCTCTCAGTTCAGTCAGAAGTTGATCTGACAGCATCGTTATGTGTTCTGCTTTCGAATGAAACCATTCAAGAGCTTTTCCTTTTAACCTGAAGCTAATTAGTATTCTCGTCATCCAATTTATAATAAATAGTTTTGAGTGATCTAACCTGCCTTTCCCATGTTTTAAAGTTGGCAGATCGTCCGTCAAAATCGTTTAACATATCTGCAACTGTAGTTACACCAATGCGGGCTATCTCACTTACATCACTTACCTACACAGATTTTACTTCTTCTTGTGTTAATTCCGCCACCTTGAAGACTTTCGGCGTGAAATTTGGCACAAATTCATTTCACGCCAAGCAGGCCTGAAGTGCAGAACATGAAATCTTAATTCAAAAATTTTTGGTCCATTATACGTATTGTAAACTCAATCCGGGGACATACTGTATATTAGTAGTTTTCTGATTCGTCAGAACAATTATTATTACAAATGTTACGATAATTTTCAATGAACAAGAAAGTGCTTCAATTAAAGATTTAATTAATTTCCTTCTTTGCAAATTCTATTAAGAATTCTAATTTTATTAGTGAGTTCTATTTTCTATTTAAAATAAATCTAAATAATGGATAAATAAAACATGAAATATGTTTTTATTATATTAACCGAGCTGGATAAGGAATTATTAATAGTGATAGGTAAATATAATTACTAGAGTGTTATTAATCACATGGACCAAATAGTACGGTTAATGTTAATATTTACCGGCAATTATTAATACTAAAGATTTATCACACTGTAATCACCGTAATATATATATATATATTTCTCTTGATGTAACTGTAGCTTTCTTACAAAATATTTTTTTTTTATTATACAAATGGAAAGAAAAATATTTTATATTAAAGAAGGTATACACAAAAATAAGGGTGATTAAAAAAAAGACTTTTACAGAAGAAATATTTAATTTACTTTCTTAAGTTAAGTTAAGGAGTATTTAAGATCTTTTGACATATTTTTGTAGATGTTTCACATGCAAGACCAGCTATGTAAATATATACAACTGAGTAATTAAGAATAGATAACTGTTTCTTATATTAAATTAAGTATACTGTCAAGAACTTTGCATCCCAAACTTTCCGCATCAAATACTAACCATAATAACTGGACGCAGATAGTAGCAAACGAGATCGGTTAGCTTGGCAACGTGAGGTGTATATTTAGCAGGTATTAATATGCGTCCCCAATCTAATAAACCCTTGTTACCCTTTTCACCACCAATCTCATCTCATTTTAAATTAACTGAAACTACTTAGGAGCAACTATGTAGACAAAAGCCGCGCGCTTTATATCAAGGGCTCGGGCGAGGAAATAATAAATTAATGCGGCTTTAGTCCGGTCCGCGTATAAATTCCTGATCAAATTTTATTCAAAATTTGTCCGAGTAAAATTGCGTCGCATGATGTTTACAATTAAATAAATCGCATAAATCTCCGTGAAATATTATTGATGTGCGGCTAGTTGCGAATGTAATGTGCGCGCAAGTTGTAAATTAAACAATTAAAATTTGTATTTCAAATTACTTTCAATTTATGGCGCTGGTTTCCAGGGCTCTATTAGAGGATTTTCACATTTGTTATTTATCGTAAATTAAACACGTTATTTATAAATTTCGAAAAGTCAAATTAAAAACATCCTTTCATTCAATTTTGTCAATTATTCAAGTGGACGAATACGATTGTCCATAAAATTAAGCAAAAACGTTCATTATTTTGCCCTGTGTTTATCTAAATTTGTGTTCACACTTTTTACAACATTCTCTTTACAACAAGAGGTGAGCAATATTTTTAAGCCCTAGCGATCTGCGGAAACAAACTTTGAAGATGTACTTCCGCTAGCTGCATGTCTGTATTTATATGCGTTAGTTTTGTTTATGGGATTTTCAATTCGGAACAACTCTTCTTGCAGGCTGCCATTTTCCCGATTTTCAGTGGCACGTGAGATTTACATTCGTTGACGCTGCTTAGGGCATTAAGCAAGCAAGTAGCAATAAATGATGAGCTCGACTGAATACGGAATTGGTTTTAAAGTGCACTAAGCGAGACGTTACATTATTTATCTCCTGTGTTTAGTCGCTGCACTCCAGAATGCTATCCAAGGCCAGTGAGAATAGTATTTATTTTAATGCTCAGTGCACTGAAGGGGATTAAACCGAAAAGTTTCGAAATTCTCTGATTGATTTCGGTTAAGTAAAAACTGAACGATTTTATCATTTTATAACTGTGTTCCAAAGGAAAAATAAATGTTAAATTTTTTGTATTTTAAGTTTTAATTTTAATTAAGTGTTCATTCTTCTTCGAAGAATTTATTTTTATTTTTCCTAATTCATGGTGTAATAGCCAGCCGGACGGTGTCGAAAAGAAATGATAAAGGAAAATGGATATACTTTCAAGATTATCAATTTCACAGGGATTTGTTGAGATATCCTTTTTTTCATCACCTACTAGATACTACGTCAAGAGTGAAAAAGATATTCAAATATCAAAGACCAAAAATTTCTGACGTTATACAAAAGAAGCTTTACACAATAAACAATAACAATTTCTTTTCCTTCTTTTTCGCTCTTTTTACCAAATTTTTGTCAAACCATAAACTCAATTCCTTTGTGCGTTTCTGGATTGAGTTTCTGGTAGCCTGGAATCGCTCCCAGTCCCTTTTTATATGAAATAAATAGACCCTTACTCACGTTACTGTACAGGGTGATCTATGACGTCGGGGAAAAACTTCACCGGTTGATTCCTAATGAACATGTGTCCGATAATACTTTTTAACGGAAGTGTAATCCTTCAAAGTTTATAGCATATAACGTCAATCAATCAAAGCAATAGCAGTAGGCTTATTTCGTATTTAATTTGTTACCTATGAAAACAAAAATTAGTATCTTAACATCCTCTTGAAGTTGTAAACATTCAACATGTAATAAACTTTGAAGGATTACACTTCCGTTAAAAAGCATTTTCGGACACATGTTTGTTAGAAGTTTTTTGTTTGAATTACTCATAGGAATCAACTGGTGAAGTTTTTCCCCGACGTCATAGATCACCCTGTATAATTTCGGGATTTACAAAATTGCCACCTGTACTTCTCTCTTAATTTTTTTATATATGCATTCAATTAAATCATTTTATAAAGGTATAATAGTATTGAAAAGAATGATAAAAAAAATTAAAACAGAAAATAACAACATACATTAATGAAAATATAAGTAACATATTCAAATTAATCAGAAGGGCATTCTGATAACAATTAATGCTTTTGTTAATTTCTGAATTCTATGCAAATAAGTTGATTTTTGTTCACCGAACGTTGAGTCTTTACTCTTCTCGTTATCCAAATTCTTGGGACACTTCAACTTTAATTTCGAATAATTGAAATTTATCTGCGCCCAAATAATTATATCCGTAGATACGTATTTTCAGTACTGATATGGCAACTTAGTTGCCGAAATACGAATTATTTCTTAAACCACAGTCTCCTTTACTATTTTTTAGTTTAATTTCGAAGGTGTTTCGCTTACGACTTACTTAAATTTATTAAAACAAAACTAAAAATATTCGTGAAAACAATTCTTTCTTTTCTACCGAATAAAAATGAAACTAAGGAGGAATTTAATTGATTATTTCACGAAAACCAATCTGAGGAAAAATTGCGACGAGAACAAACTCGCAGAAGATTAGGCTCGAAGCTACCTTGAAGAAACTCGACAGGAACTGATTTTCCTCCGCGTATTTAAAGCATTTGTTATCAGTAAAGTTTCCAAATAATAGGTCCGTTTGTCCGCCCAGTTGTATATTACTCACTGCTCACGCTGATGCGTTGTAAATCTCAATCAGTCGACTGGCAAATTATCCAGTGCCGTTTATGGATATGTGATACATAGGTATAACGTGTTTTATCTAAACAAAGTTTTCCTTTATTTTTCTTGAAATTATATCGTATCGTTGTGACAAAGTTGGCCAAAATATTTCGGAAAAATAATGCTTGCAGCGCCGTAGTTCGCTCGGTGCCATGCGCATATCGAAGCGCCTATGCATTTGGATCTATTTGTTGGAGACTTTAGTTATCAGAGTTTTATACGCTTCTGAGTCAGAAATAGCCATCGCTAGAGATACGCATTCTCACTGCCTTTTTGGTGCGGCCACCAAAGCAAAAGTCGTCTCCATTTGCTGAAGTGGATATTTTCTACGAAGTGTTTATGCTAAAAAAATAAGGCTTTTATTGTTTTAAGTCGCGTTTCGAATTTATCTGATTGTGAGTAACTCAATATATTCTTTCCGTCCTGAACGGAAAAATTGGTCCTTCCGTTTACGTTAAGATACAGACTCCTTTGTTTAAAGTTACATTTTAATTCATTGCGTCAGAAATTTAATTTCTTTTCTGATCTGAATTAATATATTCTTTGCATCACAAAATCTTTTAAGCGGACACTAAATCGCGCACTATACACTTTACGTTTCACCGTCGTTCGACAGCTTCGTCAGAAGTGTATAGTGCGCGATTTAGTGTCCGCTTAAAAGATTTTGTGATACAAATTTCATCGGACAAGAACCAACTGTAAATATATTCTTTGCGTACAGAATTTCGGTTTCTTACAATAATTATAGTTTTTGGCGATTCATTTCCGAATATCATTTTTAATGTGATTTTATAAATCAGCTAATGTCCTCTTCATATCTGTTCTTTTTGAACAACTGTTCTTTTAATTTGTTCATTCCTAACTCGTTTCAATCTTAATTCTCGCACCGATCAACGAAGTAACTTATTTGCTTTCGTGAAATTGCTATTTTTTGGTATTATTTAATCTAATTATTACAAGAAAAAACCCACACATATTCTGTGCCAAGTTATGAGGACTTATCAAAAATTTTTGAAGTAACGAGAAGACACTGTAAAACAATAGCATAGCTCTCTATGGGAAGTTTTTATGTAGTGTAATTACTGGAGTATGTAGCTACTAATTCAAATTTGTTTAAAACTAGTGCAAACTTCATTTTAGTTAATAAGTTAAGTTCTCCATGCTGTTTATAACGGGTGTCCAACAATTATTGTGGACCTGGATGGCTGTGGAATCAAACGTTTTTAAATAATTATTGTTTCAAATAGCAATACAACATTAGATACCTAAACAAGAATTTATTTGTTGTTTGATAGTCAATGTAGGAGACATCAATTTAATGATGCGAAGTAAGAGTCGACATTCATGTTTGATTCCACAGCCACAATTATTATTGGACACATGTTAATAAGCGGATTCAATTACTATAATTCTTAATTTAACTTGAAGACTTTCGCTGCCGTCGTCCATGTATGAATTGGCTTCCTGTTGGAACAGCGTCACGTTGACTTCTTCTACTGTCGACGTTTCGTTCTCCATTGCAGAAGAATTTCCTCAGGGCTGCTGCGCTGCTGGTGTTGCTGCTGCTTCTCGTTAGTCGCTAGTGTTAACGACTGCCAGTCTCAACGACTAATCAGAAACAGCAGCACCACCACCATCAGCAACAGCCCTGAGGAAGTTCTTCTGCAATGGAGAATGAAACATCGGCAGTAGAAGAAGTCAACGTGACGCTGTTTCAACAGGAAGCTAATTCAAACAATTATAGTTCTAACAATTGCTTTAGACCGGTTTCGCCTTATGGCATCATCAATATTTAATTAATTAATAATAATCTTAGTGTGAATATCTGAATATCTTCTTTTATTTTTACATTGGTTTCCTTTAAATATTTTAATTTGAAAGGGGGGAATTATTGCTTTTGTGAAATTATTGAAGTTTACAAGTAGTTTAATAAAATGTTTTATTGTTTGTTGCTAGATTAACAATGTTTATGGCAGGATTAGGTGAAAGATATAAGTACGATTTAAAGAAAATTATTGCCTTATCAACTTTAAGTCGATTAGATTTAATAATAAGAATTAATTAATATTAATGTCTTTATAGTGTGAAGAACATTTGCAGAACTACCACATTATTTTTTAAGATGATTTATCCAATACTTTGAACTTCTTAGGAAACTGCCATTCATTTTTCGTTTCTTTTACATTTTTAATTTCAATTAATAAAAATTGCGCATACAGGGTGATTTATTAGCTTGTTCACAAACTTCAACAATTAAATTCCGAGGTCAAGTAAAAAAGTTTATGTGTACATAGGTTTGATTCTTTTTCGTTCCGGAGATAAATAAACTAAGTCGATTGTAATAAATTATGAATTCACTACCAAAGAACACGCTGATACAGTTTCATGGTTATTGTAATAGAAATGGGGGTGCTAAGGTGCAGATTTCCAAACAAATTTATTTGTTTCCGAAGTTTTTTCTTTTGCCGATTTAAAAAAAAAGAAAATGCGCTCCTATTAAAGCAATATATCTATATTGTTGTAGATGAAGAAAACTAATTAAGGCAGTGCTTGGCCAACCTTAATTATTAACATCAGGCATATAGCAAGGCAACTGGAAGTACGTTAAAATGAAGCAAGTTAATTATTTCATGCTAATTCTTTATTTAGAACAAACTTGGTATATCTTTACTATTTAGCCTTATAAAAGAAAATACTGCTTATAGTAATAACAAATAATAGAAAAAAGAATATTAGTATCTGAAAAAGAGGAAAACGGAAAATAAAATATTAACTCTGGATTTCACAAACTTTAATCATCGATTAAGAATAATCATTCCTATACCTTCAACACATGGCAACGTTTACTTTTAACGAGTGATTAAATTTGTGAAATCCGCCATAAGAATAGTGCAGTTATAATGCATATTTGTATATTCCTTTTTTAAATTTCGTATTATTTAGATTATTTAACCGACCGACATCGAGACAGTTACATATTTGATTCTGTTTATCAACATTTATTTACTTATTTATTATTTCTCAAAGTGAAAAAGTAACTCCACTTAACCATCTTTAGTTACAAATTGCTCCTTTAGGATCCACGCAAGACGTGTTCTATTGCAAGCTGCAGATAAAACTAATTTCAAGAATGCATTCTTTTTTGTGCAAACATTTTCCTTCTTCACGTGCTCGTCAGATAAAACCCTCGAACGTTTAATAAGAGTAAAATGATTCAACCAAAGGAATTTCCTTTTAGTTCACTCAATGAAAATGTTTTGTCCACAGCCACCTAGTTCATGAACTGTTGTTTCGATTTTTATTCTTTTTAGTTTATTTGTATTTTACCAAAGGAATAGTTTTCTGCTGGTGGCTATCATCCATTTATCCAATATCTAATCTCCGTGTGTGTTATACCTTATTCGATTTGACCTGATATAATATCAGTCGACGTTATCCGGCAAGGATATACGATAGGGTGTTTACGCAATTACAGCAGACGAAGAAAATCTAATTAAGACAGCAGCGTAATCCTACGTGATCGGCCGTCTTGCTCGGATAACATGTTCCGCCCTGCCCACGTGACACAACTGGATATTGATGAATCTAGTTGTCTAAGTTCCACAGCCGGGGCACGTTTTACTACAAAAATAATGATCCCGCTGTGACACGGAGATTGGATTGCAGCGCTGCCTCAACTTTTCCGACCTACTGAACGCTTTTTCCAAATTCATTAATCTTAATGAACGCCCCGACTATTATCACACTAGTTTCACGAGTTTCTTAAACACTCTTTCAATAGATTGAATATTTAAAGCAATAGAATCGGTAGATGAGGCCCAGCAATTAATGGGATTTTCGGGAACCTCCTTGGGGAAACGCGTAATTTATAGCGGTGATTAATTAACCGGGATCATAAAAGTCCATTAGTTGGAACGTATGAAAATTATATAGTTTTTGTACGCACGCTCCCTCGTTTTCTTCGGCCCGATACCCTAATTGCTTTCGGTTTTTGCCCCCCGCAACTCGTAACATATCTTTTTTGGATCACTGAGCAATTCGAACACGATCTTGATCGTTTATAAACAAACTTATCCATAAGTGGTAATGATGTGAACCATAAATAATATGAATCAGATCTAGGTAAAACATTACATAATAATTGTACGAGCGTTAAAATTTTTTTAATTTGTTGAGCGTTATGTTCTAAGTTGGTGGATATTATAAGAAGCGAATGCAGGTCAATAGTAAAAAAAAGGATCAAACAAACACGGCATTCGGGTTAAGAAGCTTTTAGACAGTGATTGATAGTGAGATCCTTCTCTCCTGGCACCCGGGGGAACATTTCCAGTTTATATTCTGCCCGGTGAGGTGCCAAAGGGTTTTTTCAATTGCGGAAATGTAATGTTACTGTTTCCCATTTGTTTCGATCTAATAACAGATACCAATTGCAAGGAAATGAAAGCTATATAGGTAACCATTGAGAAAGGATGTATGAAGTAACTATGTTTTAAAAGAAAATAAAAGATCTCAGAGACTTTACTAATGAAAAATAAAATTATATAAATTGTTGAAGTAGCAATTAATGAACCACCTAGAAAAATTGAAATTTTAAAACTGAAAATGCAAAAAAAATTGTCGTTCACTATTCACGCTTTTGAACTGTAAAGCAGCAGAAATGGTTTTGCGTTTTACAAAGCGTAACTCATTCAGAACTGAAGTAATGAAAAGCTGAAGTGTTTCGAAACAAGCAATTTCGTGTTGTGGAGTGACCCTTTCACGGCGGGGGCCTTTTATTAATAATTTCCAGCAATAATAAATTTTCAGGCGTGTTTGAACTTGTCAGTGTCTGGCTCTTTCAACAAAACTCGTGAAAAATGATGTCCCGTATGAGTTATGCGTCCTTTCAGCGACTTAACGCACGTGTCCACGCCGGGTGCCAAGATGTATTTTATTTCCACGAAAAACTCGCTTTTGTTTCTTTAAAATTTGCGAAGTTTGTTTTAATGAGAAGCCATTGATTGTTTCTCGGAAAATGTTGCGTTCTTGCGACTGGAAGTGATTAATAGGCGAGTTACGTGTTCCGGAGTTTTCAGCTGCGCTTTCAAACCTTCTTTCTTTACCTGTTCGCTCTGACATTTCAATTAAGTGAATTATCCTCGTTTTCTCTTCGTAAGGAATGCCTGTTTAGTTTGCTTCCAATGTAAATAAATGCCACATCTAATGATTACGTAAAAATATGGAGACGTCTGTTTCGTTTAAGTTGTTTTCCATATTGCTCTAGGCATTAGTATTTTTAACTTTTAATAACGTCATGACGAGCTCAAAGTAAGTAAATTGGACCAGAAATATTTTAATGATACCAAGGTAAGTATACCGCTACTTGTAATATTACTATTTTACTTTTTTACTGAATTGAATAGGACATAAGAACTCTACAATTTCTCTATAAAGTATTTTTAATTTAAAATGTTCATTTATCTTTGAAAAGAGAATCCATTCCGATTGGATTCTGATAGTTTCGTCATGATAAACTGTCAGGTGGTTGTAATTGGGTGTAGGAAAATTCAAAGCTGGGAAGGTACAAGGCATTACGAGAAAGAGAGCGAACTTAAATAAAAAAAAAGATATTTGGGTGAAAAAAAGGAAGTAACAGTCAAAACTGGATACAATTTGCATATTATTAGAAAACCCTAATTCTCATATTCTTTATCTCCTGCATATAATCATTAGAATACTGTTATATAAAATATAATAATCTAAAATTTAAATTCGCTCTTCTATATTAAATAAAAAAAGAACACGTAATAACGGTTTAGGATATTGAGAAAATTAATTGAGCTAATTATGTAGGGATGCACTCAACTTCTGCGACGAGCAGAATGAATTAATCATGACGCTCATCAATAAAACATCGCTGTGTTTTTGCGCTTTAGCGTTATTTTTATTTTTAATGCTGGCCGAATAACATTAATCAGTGTAAATAATTGAAAAGCTGCAAGAGAGGAAAACTCGGGGGCGTTTTCCAGCCAGTATCGGGGCGGAGGAGGGCGATAATGAGCGGCCACGATATTTTACTTACGTGTTAAGCTCGAGATCCAGGCGAAACTTGTGGTTGAAGGCCTTAATGAGAAGCGAGGTGCGGTGGAAGTGTTTACCCGTCTGAAACAATAATACAGTCGAATTACATCCAGATTACACGTTCTGTTTCGTCACGATCATTAATTTTCATGACACATATACATTCGCCGCTGTCTTGGCTTCGGAAACAATGTTTAAATACGAATTTCCGGCTCGATCTCATGGAAACACCTTCAAATAATACACGAGCTCTGTTAATTTTCAATTCGTTAATATTTTTATTGAAAAACGTACGAAAGAAAATAAATATTTTAGAAAAAAAAATAGTTAAAATGCACACTTCTCAATTGTATATACAGGGTGTAAATGAAATGTGGAGCAAAAATGTAAGGCGCTAATTTTTGGGTTGCATGCAAGGGGAATCGGCTGGTTAGAAATCTTATCTGCTGCTTCTTCTTTGAACAGGAAGCGTTTTAAGAATTCTAAATCTGGCAACACTAATATCTTCATTTGTAATTGGAATCTCACATAAGATTTAGTTGACTACGCTGTTACTTAAGTAACATCGATACTATGAAAGCAAAACTGACACAATGGTCAAAGCTTGTCAAACAGTTAATGATTACACTACCCGATATTCTTAAACTTTTTTTTATAACTGCGGTAAAACCACATAATTTGATGTAATTGTGAAGTGCTAAATTCAAAACCATCAACACATTTATTGTACCATGTCTAGATTCTGAGTTAGGTACACTCAGATACAGGTATAACTGTTGATGAGATTTATCGTATTTTTATCAAAACAAAAAAGAACATAAACATGAGAAATATTCTAACTAAAAAATATTGCACAAGTTGTTGCAAAGTTATTCAGAATTGTTATGGGATCTTATAAATGAAATTATGGCTGTCTACGATAATAAAAAAAAAATCACGTATCTTTCCATTTTTCTCGTGTCAATGTAGATATTAGGTGCTTTCCTTTTACCAAAAATCTTACCTCAGATCAGATAAACAGCATTTCCGTTAGTACGAATAAGTGAGTGTGAATTGACATTTTGAACTCCCATCTTGTTGCTCGGGCACTCCCATTAGTTGCTAGGTTAATATACTTATTCAAACTTACTTGTTCGTGCTAACGGAAAAGATGTTTAAGTGATCTGAGGTAAGCAGGGCCGCGCCTAGCCTTGGATGCGCCCCTAGGCAAAAAATACAATTTCGCCCCTCCTTATCTCAAAAATTTATAATAGATTTTATACAATAATTGTTACTCCCTATGGTGACTTAAATTGAAGCATAAGTAATAACAATATAATAATGTCAAAGAACACAGTTTATAAAACAATGATTGCGTGGTTAACCAGCTTTTTTATACGGGGTGTCTGGTAAAGAATGGGCCATACTTCAAGGGTGGCTTCTTTGGATCAAAATAAGTCGATTTAGATCAATTTACCTTAGTACAATTTTGCTTCATTAAAAAGTTATGGCCTTTCAAAGATAATTTTTTTATATCAATATTTTAGCAAAACTCGCTCATTTTTGGAGACATTTAATTGTAATTTAGTATTTAGAGGTTTCTTGTACTGCTGAATCTGAATATCTGCTTATTTTTAACGTAACGTATAGAGGGCGCTCTATAGACCCTGACATTCTCTTGTTTATTGTCGTACTTTTTTTGTACGTGAATATTTTTAAAATATGTTTCGTTTTTTTGAAACGACATTTAATTTACTTTAAAAAAGGCATACTTGTTACATGTCGCTAAAGTTCACCAGTTTTGAGAAAAATGGCTTTGAATGTGAAAATGTTGAATACTTACTACACCAGTAACGCTACTGCAGGATGAAAAGACAATTACCTAAAGTTGCACTGCTTCATAATTTACTTAAAATTGAAAAAAATTTACAATTCCACATTTAAATCAACGATACATTACGTAAAGAATTTTTATTATGTTTGCTATGGCCGCGTATTTCACTCATAGTTTTAACTTTCAACTCCAGATTACTCCCATAGTAACAATTGTTCCCATGGAAATAAAGTGAAGATTAAAGTTAAACTGTAACTGAAATACGGGTTTATGTGCCTGATTCAATGTAGACCTAAAACAATAATATTCAGCATTCAATCAAGCGTAAAAAGTGGCTTCAGGAATATTTTCACAGATTTTGAAAAAAATCATAAATAAAGAAGTTATGTCCGATTTTCGAAAATCGAAATTTTTCGTTTTTCTCCGATTGTGAAGAAACCGTTAGAGATATTTCAAATTTCTTAACAGATTATTAATCAGCATCGAATTTGGCAACTTTGTCTCCATTTAACCGATTCTCTATCTTTTATAATAAGTGAGATCCCCATGCTGGCCCTCGAATTTCAATCACCCTGTATATTATATATATATTATTATCATGAATACATCTACAGTGTGATTTATGACGTCGAGGAAAAACTTCACCGGGTGATTTCTATGAGTAATTCAAATAAAAAACTTTACAAATAAACATGTGTCCTATAATGCTTTCTAACGGAAGTGTAGCCCTTCAAAGTTTATTACATGTTGAATGTTTACAACTTTAAGACGATGTTAATTTTTGTTTTCATAGGTAACAAATGAAATACGAAATAAGCCTACCGCTATTGCTTTGATTGATTAACGTTACATGTTATAAACTTTGAAGGGCTACACTTCCGTTAGAAAGCATTATCGGACACATGTTTATTTGAATTTTTTATTTGAATTACTCATAGGAATCACCCGGTGTGATTTTCCCCGACGTCACAAATCATCCTGTATAATGAAATCGAGTTTCTGAAAAATTCAATGGCAATTTTTATATATCAAATCATGTCATGTCAGATGTCTAAGTAAAAAGTTAATTTAACAACGGCTGCATATCGGGAGCTACTGATACGGCAGCGAAAAGCTTCTGAATTCAAGCTCAAACGAATTTCTACTCTAAGTATTTAAAGTATGTAAAAAAGTTACGTATTTAACGAGTTCAAAAAATTGTCGCATCGCGTCAGGATTTACACGACATTGATTCATCATGAGTGGGGGTCGAAAACGCGTTGTTGAATCTTTTGTGCGAGTCTCTGTCAATAAACACTATTAACTATAACCAAAAATTATTTTTTTTCATTGTAGTCGGTCGTGATTTCATACATATTTGAGGTCTCACAGCAATTCTGAATATCTTTTCTAAATAATATTTTCACGAATCTCGAAAAATAAAGGTACTTTATTCTTACGTCGATTTCAAATATTTTGATCTTCTCGGTAATATGACTAAAGGTATTCAAATTTTGATGTTTGCATTTTGAGTTTGGGAAGACGCAGAAACTTTCATAAAGAATAACTTTCTCTGAGAAATCAATAATAAGAGAGTTTATCATGTGTTCAATTTTCTGTTGGTTACTGTATATTAAAAATGCCTATCCAAAAAACGTGATGTGATAGAACGTAGAAATATTCATTTATGTATTTTTAATAAAGGAAATAATAAAAAATTATCATATCTGAGTCAGTTAGAGAAATCATGTCGGGTAGTGTTATTTAATCAAGTAATAACAACCAACAACTTCTTGATTACCCAGCGAAAACACGTACGTGTAAAAAACGTTGTAAAATAACATGTAACCAAACGTTGAATTCGTGTGGTATTGTTACGTTGAAACAACGAAAAAATGTCGCGGCAATCAATTTCTTTTAAACGTCTCTGTCCACGTGTAAGAAACGTTGTAGAATAACAATTAATCAACGTTGAATTCGTGTGTTATTAATACGTTTTAACAACGCTCGAATCAACTTCTTTTAAACGTCTTTGTCCACGGTATTTCTACGTTAAATCCCAGTGCATACATACGTATAAAAAACGTTGTGGAATAACATGTAACAAACGTTGAATTCGTGTGTTATGGTTACGTTAAAACAACGAAAAAATGTCGCGGCAATGTCCACGTGTAGCGTTGAATCAGACAATTACGACGTGTATTAAAGCTGGGTCTAAATCATTGAGCTGAACAAACATACATGGCTAATGGTGGAATTCGAACCCACGCCGCCGGTGACACGACTTTCCAAATCAGCTGAGACTAGACCGCTTCAGCCATTTGGAGATCCCAGTGCCAATATCGCTTCCGTGACTACTCAGTAGTAATAAAGCCGAACCGGGGACTTTAACACAATAGCTACGCGCCGCCTCACTCGTTCAATTTGCGAACTCTTTACTACCTACAGTTTCCTTCTAACATCCATATTATCATAACATCATTAAATCAATTTTCTAATTATTACAATCCTAAGGTTATTTTCTTTGTATATACATTTTCAAAAATTCTAAATTATTTATTTATAATACACATGTAATTCTAAATCGTCTATTTCTAAAAATATTTACACTAACATAAAATATTCGACAAAACACATTTAATACAGTACTCTCAATTTACTTTATTATTTACAAAATTATTTCTTTATAAAAATTTTAAAAAATTACATGCTGCTGCTCATGAACACCGCAGTGGGTGGAAAGTTTAACTGGAATAAATTCTGTAACTTGAAAATTGCCATTTGTAGCAAAATTCTTGGAACAGGTCAATTTTATTTTTATGGCGCATATTATAAATGGATTTCTTTAACTTTTCAATTATTTGGAAGGATGAAACAACCCCTAACTATTTTTTTTTAATGGAAGGGTATGTTGAGTAATTTTTTTCTTAAAGCTTGTTCAATTGGGAATACAGCTACGTTTTTATTTTTTAACTTTTCTTAAACAGTAAAAGGCGAAAAAATAAAAAATAAATTTTTGACTAGAACGATTTTAACGCATCAGATGTTCAAAATGCTCGCCACCTCTCACTTGACAATACCCTAATCGATTATAAATTTCATCCCTAAGAGTTTGTAACATTTCCGGCGTTACTCTCCTAATTTCATGCAGAATTTGAAGTTCTGAAGTTCTGCTGTGTCGTTTGGTTTAGTCACATAAACTTTACTTTTTAAATACCCCCATAAAAAAGTCTAAAGGGGTGAGATCTGGAGATCTTGTTGGCCACTCAATCGGTCATCGGTCATCTTCTTCCTATCCACCTATTGGGAAAAACTTCAGTGAGGTAATTACGTACAATTAAAAATTTAGCGCATTGGCGCCATCTGTACTGCACGTAACAATACGATACCATATGGAATGCTTATTTCTTCTCATCAAATAATAAAAATGGAGTTCCTGAATTTTGGCATTAAAATCGGTTTTAGTAAAAATTCTTTTTTTGTTTTTTTACCTTTTTGCTGCTAAAGAAAAATAAAAAAATAAAACGTAGCTGTATTCCTAATTTTTTCAACATATCCTTCCATTAAAAAAACATAGTTGAGGGTCGTTTCACCCTCCAAATAATTGAAAAGTTAAAAAAGTCCCTTTGTAATATGCGCATATTAAAAATAAAAATTGACCTGTTCCAAGAATTTTTTTACAAATCGTAATCTTCTAAGTTACAGAATTTATTCCAGTTAAACTTTCCACTCTGTATACAGCTGTCCCCAATGAGTATTCGTGACAATATGTATGTATAATTGATTGACTATTGCGTTCTTTAGTATTTTTAATCACAGATTTTGGGCATCAAATTCAAACTAACTTAAAAAAATTTGACAGATTATGTCAACTTAAAAAGGGGTTGTGGTTGACTCGTATGTCCAAATTAGCAGTACTTTTCATACCTGTTCGTTTCATTTCAAAGCTGCCAAGCATGGAGAAGAACCTCATATTTCATAGATTTTTAGTAAAATTAGAATTCAAAGGTGTGAAACACGATAGACAATCACTGTAAAATTAAGTGTTTTCTAACGTCAACATCACGTTTTGTAAGGCATATTTATTCGGTATACGTTAAAATAACGTTATAAAACGTGGGTTAAAAATTTAGTTGTAAATTATGATTTATCTAACGTATTAGTTTCGTTAATTTTTTTCTCATTTATTACGTAGAATAGTAGATGTTGAATTAACGTTGAAATGATGTGGTAATCAACGTATGGTAGATACATCGCATTTACTCATAGTATAAATCACGTCGTAAAAAGACAAAATTGTTACGTATTTATTTCACGTTATAATTACGTCCATATTAAACTGATCGTTAAAAAACACGTCATACAAACGTGATATAATTATGGTTGCTAATTCAACCAAAAAACAACGTTGCATTTTTCAACGAATAACGTTATTTCCACCATTACAACGTGAAATTAACGTTGAATAAACGTACATGTTTTCGCTGGGTAATGTCTACTGTTTTTGTGACACCCAGCGAGCAACTTCAATGCTGCAGCAACATTTTCTCGACACTCATCTAGCAAAAGATACAGAGCTTTGAATATGATAACTAAAAATATAAACGAGGGCCAAAAGAATCCAACATAAATAAATGTCAATGACAATACTTTGTAGGTAAATCTGACAGCATTCAAAAATAACTCGTTTCTAATGTAATGTTCTTAAACCTGAGTTAAAACTAGCATGATTAATACTTAAGAAATAACAAAAAAAACAATGTTGCCTGCTTGTAAATTCTGGTAAACATCAAGGATTTAATGTTTCATAAAATATTAGGGTAGCATTGTTAATAATGTTAGTAACATCAGAAAAATTACTTAAATATATCACATTTTCTAGTGTAAGGTGTTAACTTTAACAGTCTGCTGTTTCAAAGATAAGAGTAAACTGGGTACTAATTTTTTCGATTTTGGAATTTTCGTGAGCTAGTGATCTGTGCGGTGTACTTTTGTGCCACATTTCATTTAGACCTTGTACATGTTGACAATTAAATTAATATTTTTTGAAAATTAAATTAAAATGACACATAAAAATAAAATTACTTCCGTTTGAAATTTATACAGAACTCATTTTAATTTTCATGTCATTTCTTGCAAGATCACAAAATGAAAATAAATTAAAAGAAATATATAGAAGCACTGAAATTTTACAATATTTCAACGAGTTGCTTGCAAGTAAAACAGAAAAACCACAGAATGTGTTGAAACTACGAAACTTAAGATGACGTAATGGCGTAAGAAGTATAATAACATATACAACATTTAAAACAAAGAAAAGACGTTGGAAGAAAAATGTTTCAAGATGTACAGTTACGGACAGAAAATTAGATAGATATTTCCGTAATTTTTTTCTCGTAAGAGTGAAAAACATTGCTTGATGTAAACTATGTTTGAAAATTAAATTTTCTGTCAGGCATCGATTATGCTACTGTGTTAGACATATCAAATTATATTTGTTATCAAAAGAGATACTATTTAACTATTCAAATGAATATTCGGACCAACACATTAAAAATTTGAATTTGGTAGAAGAGTTGCCCATAAAATCAGATTTGTCTGATGATGACATTCATTGTGTCACAGAACTTTTGAAGATTACTTTAAAACAAAATTTTTTCCAGTTTAACAGTAAATTTTATGCTCAATCAGATGGTCTGTCCATGGGTTGCAATCTAAGCCCACTATTGGCTGACATCTTTATGAACAATTTAGAATCAAAATTAACTCTGGCCATTTCCTGTCCTATAAGATAAGATTTTTTGCTCGGTACGTGGATGACATTTTGGTCATTCTCGAGGGTGACACTAATCTAGCTAATGAATTACTTACTCTTTTCAACACTTTTCATGATAATATTAAGTTTACTTTAGAATTAGAAAAAGATAATAAGACTAATTTTCTGGATGTGTCAATTAAAACAACTAATTCAGCTTTGTCTTTTAATATCTACAGAAAACCGACTAATACTGATGCAACTATCAATTTTATATCTAATTACTCCCACCAACATAAAATGTCAGCGTTTTCGGCATTTTTCTACAGAGCTTTTTCTATCCCCATGTCTGGGGAGGACTTCACTAGGGAAATCAGGATTATCTGTCAAATAGCTGGCAGTAATGGTTTCCCTATTGATGTCATCTATCGTTTATTTTACAAAATTCGTAATCGTCTGATCAACAAATCTGTTTTCCCCACTCTGGTGGACGTGTCTTTGGAACGTAAGTTCAAATACGTGTCTCTACATTACTTAGGTGTCATTTCTGAAAAACTTAAGAAAACTCTCAACAAATTGGAAGACATGCAAATAACTTTTTCTAATGATTATAACCTTATCTCTATTCTGATGAATTCCAAAGGTGAGATAGACTGTATGAATGAAAGTGGAGTTTACTCCATCACTTGCACTCAGTCCAATTGTAATTCGGTTTATATCGGTCAAACAGGCAGGAATTTGGCTACTCGTGTCAAAGAATACATTTCGTCTGCCAGACTGGGAAAAACGGATTCTAACTTTGCTCTCCATTTAATTGATTCAGGACACTATCCAGACCCAGTTTTCATTGTTAAATTACTTCCGAAAGGTTTAAAACTTAATATCGCGGAATCCCTCGAAATTTTTCTGTCAAGAAAGGATGATAGTGTCAATCTCTTGAATGACCAAATCATCTTTCCTCATTTTAATTTCTTCGAATTTATAAATTAGAAACATTCATAGTTTAAACTTGATGTAGTCTTTATCGTCATTTTGATTAAGGTTTGAAAATTAAATTTTCTGTCAGGTATCGATTATGCTACTGTGTTAGACATATCAAATTGATTGTTACCCATAAGTGGTACTTTTGTTAACTCGCCTTCAGCTTTTAAAGTGAAATGAAGATTTAGATTTAATGGTTACCCTAAGTGGTCGTTTAATTTACGCGCCAATTTGCTGTCATTTGATTGTGCGCATTCAACGGACAGCAGCTGCTGAGTTGCTTACTCAGCAATCGTTTGTGATTGGTTCACATTAAGGTAATAGCCAATCACAAACGATTGCTGAGTCAGCAACTCAGTAGCTGCTGTTCACTGAACGCGCACATTGTTACTTTAAGTTGGTACCTTTTAGGAACTTTTGTTCCGCTGGATAATTTTTAGGTTCTAGCACTGTCTGTCTTTCAATTTAAGTTAAAATGGCCACAATTTCAAACCCTTTTATTACTTTTAATTATTTTTAAAGCGCAAATTCATTAATAATTGTAGATTTGAGAATGGTTGATTCTTTAACCGAAACATGTCATCCAGTTTAGCCTTGTACTAATGAAGCAAATATAAGTCAGAATTTCAACGAATTTTTTTGTGACCTTGGCACGTCGTTTTCCAAATTTATTTTAAATCAGTCACAAACATCATGGGGCAGTCTATTATTATTTCAATCCATTATTATATTAAAAATTATCTGTCATCGAATCGCATGCATTTACATTCTGTAATTTATATTGTTCTCACTGTCAAAATGACAAGTATAAATGTGATTGAAGCCAAAAGTGTGGTTACTTGTTCATAAAGGCTGTTTCGTACTGTTATGTCGGTGGAATGGATGTGGTGTCTCAAATTTTTCATAACTTATGGAGGATAGCAAAAGGAAAGATCAAAGTAAAGTTTTTTTCTTAATAAACTTTTACTGAAACTCAATAACTAGAAAGTTAGAGCAAGTTAAAGTTAAATTAATTAACAAGCAATCGTTACTAACTGTAGTAATAAGTAAATTACGTTTTACATTAAAATTTTTTATATCAAAGCGGTCAAAAATTCTTCATAGCATTTTCTTAGAGGTCCGATATTGTTTAATTAAATTTGTTTTCAAAGAGCTGTTTTTTTAATGAAGCTTGACATGTAAAGTTTCGATTTTCACTCGTCCGCTCATTTAAATGACACTCGGTCGGCTCGTCGTTTTCCGAAGAGCAGGAAGTTTTCCCGAATTCGTTTTTGCGTGTGACATTTTTATAGTGGCGGAAAAGCTAAAGCATACGTTCCGACCAATTCGTTTGCGGTAAATCAAAAGTACGTCCGTAATAATCCCCGCAGGTGCCGATGATCAAGTGCGTTATAAATCAGGGGCGGGAAAAGGAAGCGCTGGCTTCCGAGATACTGATTTTAAATTATTTCATTTAATACTTTTTACGCGCTCGTCCACGTCGTTACTTGAATATATACGGCGGAATTATGCAATCGTGCGCCCGTCAAGATTTACAAAATGATAATTGTATTTGTGCTTTAAATAAAGATTTTACTTTTCGGACGGAAGTGATTTCTCTCGAGTGCGCTCAAATATTTGCGCTTTTAATTGACGTATTAAATTTCAGAACGTTCTTGCATCTAAATTTACTTACCACCCTCAAACTTCTGACTTTAGTAAGAATTTTACTCTCGCTTTCAATGAAATTCTTTCAAATTATTCTCATCTCTCGTGATTTGGGGGGGTTACATTATTAATATTAAATGTCTACATCATTTCATAAGAATCTTTTGCCTTCTTTTCTTTCCATTAAATTTTTGAAGCTATAGCCTCACTGAGGATACTTACGTTAGCTTAATTGAAATAAAGTTATAAAATAGAACAAATAATAAGTGGACAATTTGGTAGTGCTTGATTTTATGTTCATGTTTTCCTGATACGAGTTTATCTTTTGATAAACAACATCAAACGATGTGGTAAAAATCCCTTAAACATTTTGTTTCTGGATGTTTTTAATTCAACATTTAAAAATTTAATAAATGTTTAATGTAACGACTGGGAACTATTCGACTAAAGTCAATGTGATGTTACCAATAAATTCTAAATTAAATTGTACGTAACATTCTCGAGATTAATTATTTACTATAGATGTGACTCGCAAGACGATTTAAAGAGAATACGTAGAGCGAAATAACCGTATAAACCGGAACGACCGAGCTTAGTTATGAACAGTATCTCACTGTGCCTATAATAGACAGTTATAAGGTTAACAGAACTGTGGCTTTGTGCCAGAGTTTCAGATCCCCTTTACAGCCTCCGCAGGCATCCGCATATTTCAGCAAAATCAAGTCGTTTGATTTCTGAGTATAAGGTTCAAGATTACTACTTTGAAAAAACCGCTTCCTAATTTATGACTCTTTTTTAAATTTATTTTATACTTAAAGCAAAAATGGGCGCAGAAAACAGAATTGTTTGTTTACGATGTTAAACAATGAAGATGTAGCAATTAATGCGTTGCACATATTTGGCTGTGAAATGGAAAATGTGTATTATAAAATCGATGCAATGGTAACGCTTATTAAGCGTTATATAAACAGCGTTAATAACACAATTGCTTCGATTAACATTAATTTGCTGCTGGCTACAGTGAATTAATTAATTATTTATAGTACGTTACAATCATACGAAACAAAAACAAATTTTTAATACATTAATCATAGCTAATCAATATTTAAAGGTAAGCAGTTATCAACATTGCAAATTTTCCATTGAAAGACAAAAGAATGTTTACAGTAAGAATTTATTCATGAAATTATGTATTTTCAACTTTAAATTTTATGACTAAATAGAGATTTATAATATATTTAAAATTATATTATATATTTTTAATAAAGAAATGGCTAATCCGCAACGAGTATCTACCTAAAATGTAACGAAAAGTTTAAATCGCCACCGCCACATTTTGCGATCCTTTTTTGACCTAACATTGCATTAGAATTGACAAATTGCAGTCAGTTTGCTAGTTAATAAGTCAACCCATAAGGCGGCCAAGTGTGCTGTCAAAGAAATAAAGAGGGTCCTGTGTATAATAACCGCATATGTATAGATCACCCAGCTCGGACTTTGTAATGTTTTTAAAACAATTTTCTATTACACTAAATGATGTGGTAAAAAAGTATGATAGCGTTTTGATTTTAGGCGATATTAATGTTGACTGTCTAATTGAATCCACGAATAAGAAGCTCATGTTCGATTTATTTGAGTCTTTTCAACTTAATTCGCTAATTAACGAATCTACTAGATTAACTAATAATAGACGCAGTGCCATAGATTACATCATAACGAATGGTTCAATATTAAATTGCAAAATAGTAGAACCAAATATAGCCGATCATACGGCACAATTAGTCACACTCCGTATTAGTTCAAAAACAGAAAAAAAGATACAAACTGAGCGCTACCATTATACGAGAAAATTTAACCAAAATAACATAAACTCATTAAATAACCATGTGTCAACTCTATGTTCTCCCAATGAAAATACTGACATTAACTATATCTTTAATAACGTTTGGGCAAATTTTAAATATTACTTTGATAAGTGTTTTCCTAGTAAACGAGTAAAAGGTATAAAATTACCGTGGTTTGACAATAATCTAAAAAATCAAAAAGATAAACTCAAACAACTAAACTGGCTGAGAAAACTTATTGTAGATGACAATTTTGAATCAATTTATAAATATTATAGGAAACGCTATCGGGAAAGTGTGAATAAAAAAAAGAAAGAATACTTTGTAACAAAAATTAACACTGCAAACAATAAGAACAAAGCGCTATGGGATATAGTAAAGTCTCAGACAAGTTAAGGGAATACGGTAAAATCAAAAATTGTTATCAAACATAAGAATAGTTCCTATATACGATGATCCTCTGGATGTTGCAAACCTATTTGGTAAATATTTTGCTGATACCTTACCTGCTAGAGTGAATAACTATTTTAGTAATAAAACAATTGAAGATTGTACGGCTTCATATTCCAATTCAACGATGTTTTTCCTACCTACTACCGAAATTGAAGTAATTAGCGTAATTCAAAAACTAAAAAATACAGTTGGCCCTGATGGCATTCCTACGAAAATCTTAAAAATTTGCAACCGTTACATCGCTTCCCTCTTAAGCAAAATAATTAATACTTCATTTTCTGTGGGTCAATTCCCGGATGCTTTAAAAATATCAACAGTTATACCAATCCACAAAAAATTAGATCCAACGAATATTGAGAATTACAGACCGATAACATTGTTAAGCTCATTCTCGAAAATCATAGAAAAAGTGGCTTACAGTAGAATAATTGATTATCTTAACCTTCTGTCGAATTGTCAATATGGCTTCCGTGAAGGTTTTTCCACTGAGATTGCTGCAATTAATTTCGTGCAATCCATACGGGACTTGCTTAATGCAAAACTCAAAGTAGCAGCCTTATTCTTCGACCTCACCAAAGCCTTTGATAGCTTAAATATTAAATACATTCTTTACAAATTAAATAACTTGGGCTTTAGAGGTATAGTCAATTTGGCAAACTGTTTTTGACGATTTCGAACTAGTAAAAAACTGCTGGTGGAACAAACCTTATGAGAGCGTGTTACGGTTGAAAAATTCATTTAAGTTATTAATAATATTTTTCCGAACACCCTGTATTAGCGTGGGAATCTAACAGCCAAACGGCCTACGTGCCGATCCTCGCATTTCGCAATGTTTTGTAACTGGATCGTACGCTGTTATCTAGTCCTACAGTATATCTTCATTTCACTTTGTTTCGTGGTTTCCCGGTCATTTTGTCTTCAGAACTCCCAACGTACGGCTCGTGTGTTTGTGATTTTTATCTTTGTGCTCCCTTTTCACTAGATTCTGTGAAGGAAGACGAAATCGGAATTTCTCCGAGTTTTGCAAACGTACGTGAGGGAATTACAAGCTTGTTAAAACAGAAAGCTTCTCAAAAGCCTGTCCGGTCGTTGAAACGAGGAACGGGTATGTCTGTGGCCATCTTGGCGTCCGTGTCGAAGCATAACGCGTATATTTTTCTTCCATTAGGCTTCTAATTCGAGTTCCTGTGGTAGTTTTACCTATCTGGCATAACCGGGATAACCCTTGAGGACGTAAGAAAAGGCTGGTTTCCGGCTTTTGTACCAATCGAAGTTTCGTAACCCGGCCTACCCCCCACCTGCGAAAGTGGTTTCGTCCTGCAAGACGACGCTACTTTGGTGACGTTGCTACACTGACTTACGGTGCTAACCACCGCAAGAGGGCGCTCCGACACTGTTGACAGCCGAGGGTCATTACGCCGGATCCTGATTAAGGGTCGGATTTACTTATTATTTTTTTAATTATCCATTTGGGTGTGCTCAATTTCCGCGGCGTTGAAATTTTTATTCTCATTTTGCGCTGAATAGTTTAATTTGTTTAAGTTAATTGTAAACGAAGAACAGATCTGTTTGACGGAAGATTTCCAATTTGTCAAATTATTTAACTTTCTGCGTGTTCGTGTAACTAGACCCCGTTTGGGTCCGTTTTTTATTAACTCTGTTTATTATATTATTTTTACTAAAGTTTTGAGCAATTTAAATAAAAGCAAGAGTCCTCGACTGGTGCTTTTTATTTTATTCACTTGCCCACCTTTTGCTTTGGGGTTACGTCGAACCTCCCTTCTCCAAGAGCTTTGCCGAGCGGTGCTGGAGAAACGTCAGTCCCTTGCACTAATTTGCTGGCTTACAGGTATGTAGCAGGCGGTTGTTGGTGATATGGGTCAGTTAGGTCCGGTTCTTCAGTTGCAATTTAATCTTAGTCTCCTGTTTATTCCCTTAGTAATAATTATAAAAGCAATTCTTCCCATATGAATGAACTGAAGATTAAAGTTAAACTGTGTCTGAAAAACCGGGTCAATAAGAACTGTGGCAGATTGGATAGCCCACAGGTTTGCATGTTTGTTTTCGGATCCGAATGGGCTGTATTCAAATTCCAAACCAATTGTGGATGAAAACGTATCTTCTTCTCGAATAGGAAGTAAAAGCGTGTCAATTTGATATTTGGCACATTAAAAATTCCTGTCGGGGATTGATTTCTTCCGAGTTTGGCTTAATTCTAGCAGGGTTGGCAATGTGACCATTGTAGTTTATTCCTAGTGATACGAGGAGTGTTCCTCAACGCAATACCTCGCCCATTAAATAAGAAAGAAACCTATGATGTGTTTGTGGCTCCTGTGGTATTTCAGTTACAATTTAATTTTAATCTTTAGTTTATTTCCATAGGAACAATTTTTCTTAAAAGTGTTGCAATGGGAATAAACTAAAGATTAAACTGTTACTGAAATACCGGGCCTGTGATGTACTTTTTGCCGGGTAACGAACCTGTTAGGTTAGTATAGCTAGTTTTCCAACTTTTCCTTGAATGCTCTACATAGATCGCGTTTTGGTATTATTTTGACATGATGCGGAAATGACATCGCCTGCATCAACCCTCATCAACTTGGAAATAATTTGACTAAGAAAAATCGGTTCTGATTGTAGTCAGGGCCTTGTTGTTTCCAATATTTCCGCATCAAAAATTTGGTATTTGATTTCTTGGAATTTTTTTTCCAAACTCGGCCGAAAATGCATCGTTTCCATAATAGAATGATTTCTATAATATTTGTTATCATACTCTTTCGTTATTGTGCTGTACCCACTACGTTTGGCGATCCTACACCTTTGAACAGGCTATGGGCCCAACACGCTTCCACTGCGGTTTCAGTATCAAATAGAGAAGAATGGTTTTCTGCCATTGCAGATGAATTTATTTCCATTCTGAAAAATAACACATGGGACTTAGTCGACCGTCCGAATAATAAAATGACGATCGGCGGTCGATTGGTACTTCGGAATAAGTATGGAGCAAACGGCGAAATTACAAGAAGGAAGGCCAGGGTCGTTGCGAAAGGTTTTTCTCAAAGACCTCGTGTGGACTGTAGTGAAACTTATGCACCGGTAGCACAACTGAGTTCAATACGACTTACCGTTGCAATTGCTGCTCATGCACATCAGACAATTTGATGTAACGACTGCATACTTGAATGGCGTAGTTGACGAAGAAGTCTTCATGGAATTACCTAATTACTAAAGAAGTTCTGGAACTGATAGTGCAGAAAGTTATAGCAGAGGCCAAAAAGATGCTGGGACAAATGAACGAAAGTAGCGTGTGCCGAATTAGAAAAGCTTTGTATGGATTGAAGCAGGCTGGTCGCTGTTGGTATCATCGCCTAAACAGTGAGCTGTTGAAATTGGTTGTTAAGCCGACAACCGGCGATCCATGCGTCTATGTGAAAAAGTCTGAAGATGACCTGCTTTTGATCATCATTTACGTCGACGATGTATTGTTTAAATATGTCCCACAACTTGAAAGAAATCGACAGAGTTTATAATTACTTGCAAAAATCGTTTGAAATCAAGAGTTTAGGTGAAGTTACATATTGTTTTGAAATATAATTTTCCCGTGACGAATCAGCCATAACCTTAACACAAAGAGGCTACATCACGGATACTTTAAATCGTTTTCAGATGTCTGACAGTAAGACTGTTACGACGCCAATTGAGATTGGAACAAGATTATCGAAGCCTGATACTTGGTCCAAAAGCGACGGTGAAAAGCCTTCCTACAAAGAGCTAGTGGGCGCTCTTATGTATCTGTCTGTTGCCACATCCCGATATTACGCATACCGGAAGTATGTTAAGTCAATTTAATGATTGTTTCAGTAAAGAACATTGGCAAGCAGCGAAGAGGGTCCTGAGATATCTGAAAAGCACCTTAGATGAGGAAATTACCTTCAGAAAAGGCACCAACCACCTTATTGGATACGTGGATGTTGATTGGGCCGCTTGTATTGATGACCGAAGATCGTATACTGGATTTGGCTTTACAGTGAATGGTGTTACGGTTCGTTTTGCTTTATTGATTTTATTTTAGGGTATTTTTAAATTTCCTCTTCATTTAATGGTCTATTTGGTAATAAACTGATAAAGTCCTGTTTTTGGCTTCACTGATCGCTCTATTCTGAATTCACACTCTAAGGGCTTCCTTTTTGTTTCCTTTCTCGTGCGTGTAGATTTGTTAATTTCGGACTTGGCGTTGGCGTTTGTTTAGTTGTTGATTCGAAAATAAAAATTAATAAAAAAATCGCCATCTTAGTGTATGTGACATTCCTAAGTGCAGGTCATTTTCGTTTGCTGTTGAAGCTGATTTGAGTGTTTCATACTGAATTCGACCACCTAGACGTCAATAGGGATCTAAGGCACTTAAGAAAGACGTTTGGAATTTCGCCATTGCTTGTGTAGCAGATTGTTTCACGTCACGAACTCCAACATCACGTGGATGTACTAAAAGTTTCATTTGGCCCTTACTTCTAAAGAAGGGGTAAGTCTTTCGATTCAACTTCGAATTGTCAAACTAAACGTCACGTTTCTTCCTTTAGCAAGTCGTACGGGGTAATTTTAAGTCGTACGGAGTAGTTTCAAGTCGTACAAGTTGTAAGGGGTAGATTCATCAGATTGCAGTTGGTGTTAGGCAGAAAACAGAAAAGTCGTATGGGAGACGCCTAGTTCTTCTAATCGCAAAGGTGCAGGTGTCCATGTGGGATTAAAACCCTCCCTCAGAGACTTCGATGCGGACATCGCGATTTGCGTCTTCAGACGACGCAGCTTAACGTCAAACACGGTATCGTACATTGCCCCTACATTACTTATTTAAACATCTTTTGTACTATATAAAGAAATGTCATCGATTTGAAAGTTATGTATCCGTTTATTTGAAGTCATAGATCTTTAAATTATCTATAATTTACCTTGTATAACTTAACTGTAAACCAAATGAGGTACCCTTGCCGGTGCTGTGAATTTTTAATAATTATTTATTTTAAATATTTATTGTACGATTGCGTGAACTTAAACCTTTTTCGAGTCAATCAATAAATGTCATATCGAATTGTCAGACCTTTATTGTAGAATTGACATATGCAGGGTGGTTGTTATATATAATATATATATACAGGGTGGTTGTTAACTATGATATATATACGGAATTTTATAATTGATGGATAACCATATGCTACATTCACGTGTGTATTCCTAGCGGTTACACGTAATACCAATACCTGAAATAACTTTTACGCTAGGTGGCGCCCTCTTTCTTAATTAACTACTAGGTAACGAGCTACCGACGATCCTATTGTGTATCCCCACCCCCATCTCCACTGAGCTGGGTATAATTTCAGGTAGGTTGTTCACCAATGCAAAAGGGTCTCCCTCAACTTTCGTAAACCATTCAAGGTCAATTATTTTGACATAATTAGGTAGGTAGCAATGGCGGTGCAGTATCTTGGGAGTCCAAGAAGCAGCGAGCTGTGGCATTATCGTCAACTGAGGCAGAGTATATGGCACTGAGTGAAGCTTCTAAAGAAGCGATACACTTACAAACGATTGGCAGAGGAGATGGGGATGAGCAGTATATCAAACGTACAGCTGTATAATGACAACATTGGAGCTCAAAACCTTGCCGGAAATTCCGTATTTCACTCCCGAACCAAACATATTCACGTAGGACACCAATTTGTACGAGAAGCCCTTTCATCTGGGGAGATTCGTTTAGATTACTTGCCAACTGACAAGATGCCAGTGGATGTGTTAACGAAAGGACTACCCAAAGTAAAACACTGGAAATGCCTCGAAAATCTCGATGTCTCCAGATTAGAAAAATAATTTAATTCGAATCCGTCCAGCCTTCGAGAGGAGGTGTTATAGGCTGTACCCGGGATCGAGTAGCCCTGTCTGTGTGTGTAGTTGATAAATATTAGTTCAATTGTTATAAATAGAAATACATGTTTTTGTAAAGTTAGTCACAATTATTTTTCAATATAATATTTATTATCGTACGCTTTCGTTATTGGGATGTACCCACTACGTTTGGTGATCCTACACCTTTGAACAATTTCTAAGTCGTCAGAATTTCCTTTTAAGAGTATTCTAAATCTACTCATCATGAATTAGTTTTATTTTGAGCATAACTGTATTTTTGCTTTCGAAGAGATTGTGTTCTACAATCTGACATAAGGTCTTCGGAATGGTATGTCTACGTTACAGTGACTTCGTCCATGTTTGTATTCAATGGCGACATATTCTTCCGATTCTTAAAGTTTAAGTATTTTAGTAATTATGGAGTTAGTCTCTTCCTAACAAAACTTCTCTTCCATACAAGTATTTGTGGAAATGTCCTAGGGTTTTCATCATTGCAAATAGTTTCCCCTTTATTATACACTAATTTCAATTAGCTTTCAATAGGATCGTACTAAAGCAGCCGATTACTTACCCGCATGCAATCCACATACAACTTGCACTTGCAAGAGAATATTTCAGATATTCCTTTATTTGGCCTCCTTCTGGCCTTTATTTTTCAGGTATCTTCTTGGTGCAGAGCATATGCGTCGTATGAAATGACAGTATCCCTACATTTATGAAGTGTTCGAAACGCGACTTAGCATTTATTCACATGGCCATTTTAAATTACTGCTTTTAGGTCAGATGTAATTTTTTTTTAATCTGTGGTGGTTGCCCAACGGGGTCCTAAGTCAAAGACTTGTCAGGACCTCAGGAGCGGGAGTGTATTTGAGTGTGTGTAAAGTGTTCCATGGCTTTGTTACTTCCAACCTTTCGCCGTTTAAGGGGAAGCAGTGTCGAATTTTATCCCCAACACTGAAGGGTGCCTAAAGTCAATACCGACCACCCCCGAGAAAAATCCCGAGTGCGGTTCGAACCGACGACCATGCGATTGCAAGGCCGGTCCTCTTACCACTGGACCGTTCAGGCGTAATAATTTCGAGATTTACAAATTTTGACACAAATTTTCTGTAATTCAGTAAAAAAAAACTTTTAACTTTATGCGAATCTGTTAGAATTAGCCACGCTTGAATCTTCTCTGGCTTGCAGTGATTTTATCGCATCTGCAGAAGCTATGTGGCCTGAGATTTTTGACATAAACTACATTTGTGTAGATTCATGATCCAGATTGTGACAATGACACCGAGACTTTTAAGATGATTTTTGTCGCATTAAAAAGAAAACCACCAACATTTGGGGATATGTACCACGAGTTCTAATGGGTTCGATGCAATGTTACACGTCAGATCACCTAAAACTGAAATTATTGTACCAAATCAGCGTCAAAAATAAATTTTCGTATTTGTTGTAACTGCTCAGTAATTAAACGTTCACCGCAATCCTTATCACGGACGGTAATTTGCTAAAAGGAAACGGTACACGATCCAACAAAATCTGATACATTAGGCGAAGGCTCCAATTACTTTAGTTACAAAGCCATTACGGGGCAGTTTTGTTTGTCTCTTTCGACAATAGCGTTTCATTTTAGTCCTTGTTAATTGGATTTCCCGTGTTTGCGGAACAAAAGATTTTCAATAATCTGTTTCATTATTTTAACATGACATCACCTGTTTACCGACTTCATAAAAAATAATATAACACGCTATATCGACATGTGGGTTTCATATTTAATAGGCAACATGACAATAACATTTGATTTGAATAAAATCGATTTTATTTTCATTAAAACGTATTTACAATATGAAGTGTATGAAGGTGTTTGAATACTTAAAAATAAAGGGTTAAACTTATGCTGCAAGATTTATGAGCATAATTCGCTTAATTTGAAGCAAAGCCTTAAATCACCCGATAATCTATAATTTAGTTCAAGCAAACGTAGTTGTTCGAAACAGGAACGCACCAATAATTTTCTAATACAGATTAAGGCACGATACTCCTGATTTATGCAATGCCTTGCGTACACAAAGTTGTAATATTAAGTCAACATTTGTGAACGGCTCGGAGTGTGTACGCGATAAACTTCGGGGACTGCAAACAAAAGTTGAAACATCCAATTTTAAGAGCAATTTGTACCATACCTTAATTTTTGAAATACATACATACATTTAAATCAGCTAACGTTAGGGTAAGTTTTATGGTTGTGTGTATACTAGGGTGGGTCATTTTTGTATGGAAAAAAACGAATATTGCGCTTTTGATTTTTAATAGCAAAGTTATATTGCCTTTACATGAAAACAGTGTAATGCTAAAATTTAAAGTAAATAGCACCTCATCTTCAGGTTGCGCTTTGCCTTGGAAATACGAATAACTTGAATATATTCTGGTAGTCATATAACATAAATGTCTCAAGGAAAAGAGGGTTTTTAGAATAAAATAATCATTTATTAATAATTAAAAAAATAATACAACAGAAAAATTAATGAAAATCATTCAATATTGAAATCTTTCTTGCTATCGAATTTAGGCGTTGCTGCAAGATTCGAGTTTTAATTTTATCCAACTTCTCTTGCCCTTTTAGTATACAGTTTTGATCATAACTCTGTTATTATTATTATTGCAAATATGAACTTTTCATGGCATACTATATGACCTTTCTCGTATAATTTCAAAAATTCAAACGTAAGGCGCACCCTCTAAATATTAATTAAATTCAAAAATATTTCGTAGGTGTCATAATATCACTAAAAGACAACATAATTTTGCTATTAGGTAAGATTATATCAAAGTTTGGTTTTTCGACCCACCCTAGTGTATACCTATGTGGAAGTGTGATGAAGGAAAACAGATTTTTACCTCCATAAATCAATGAAAGTATACCAGAAAGAAAATTTAAAAGGGTAAACGCAGAAGCATCCGGCAATAAATATTAAGGATCATATTTAAATATTTAAGGCCATAAAATATTGAGAAAATATTATTTTTGAAGAAATATGCGATCCAAACAATATAAACCTTAGTGTTTCTACTAATAAGATTCATTCTTGTTCGAACATTATAATGTGCATAAAATTCCTCGTTTGATGTTGGTTTCAGGTTACGTATGTACGTGAATTCCGCATTCCTTGAAAACAGTGAAACTCCAAGAACTTTTCCGCTTTATGTCACACAATACAGTGGAGTAGATATCTCTATTATAGTTTGCTTTATAGTAAGTGACTGTTGGAAGTATTTCAGTCTAAACGGTGTTTGATGAAAACGAATGGTGGCTTTTAAAACGCGATACCTCCTCTCCACCGGTTCCTGGGTGAAAGGCTGCCGTGCGGGTGCAATTACTCAACCTTGTCACCGGATTCCATTTTCACAATGTTTGGAAACATTTCATTAGTTATTCGTCGCTTGTTTCAGTACACTGACGCCAATAAATACAGCGAACCCTAATGCGCCAGTTACTTTCTACGAAGTAGCAGTAACAGCATGATTGGCAGCAACAGTAATAAGAGTAACAGCAACTATCTTAAGCTATTCTATGACGAAGAACGTGGTAACAACATCTTTTCACTAAAAGTCAGATGCTTTTTAAAGAGACGATCTTGAAGAAGAAGATCCTCTTTTCCCAAAAGAGAGTCTTGAAGCAGAAGATCCTCTTTAGGCAAAATTACTTGTGATTCTTATCTAGTTAATAAGTCTAACAGTAAAGCTTTATAGGTTTGTTTATTTAGAGATGGTCCTATCGGATATTTTTGAATTGTTTCCAATGTCTGAAGCTCGACCGTTACATTAGCATGAGCTAGATATACGTACTAAATTAATTGAAAACATTCTTGTATATTTGCAGCTTGTAATAGTAAAATTAGAAGATAAGTCTCATATGCTCCTTAATTCTAACCCGGAAACTTCTACTGGTTTGTCCAATGTATTTGGCTTGGCAAGAGCCACAAGTGAGGGCATATACACCACTACGCGACACAGGGTCTACAGGGTCTTTGGTGTGAGAGAACAAAGATTTGAGGTTGGTATTTGTAGTGAATGATACTCTAAAGCCAAAAGGTTTGAAATATTATTTCAGTTAAACAATATTTCAAACCTTTTGGCCTTATTGTTTCAGTTAAACAATATTTCAAACCTTTTGGCCTTAGAGTATCATTCATTACAAATACCAACCTCAAATCTTAGTTCTCTCGCACCAAAAACCCTATAGACCCTATGTCGCGTAGTTGTGTATAATATGCTCCCACTTATGGCTCTTGCTAAGCCAAATACATTGGACAAACCAGTAGAAATTTCCGGGTTAGAATTAAGGAACATATGAGACTTATCTTCTAATTTTACTATTACAAGCTGTGGAAATGATACCTACTTAAGGTAAAGAGCAATATTTCAGGGTGGTTGAACTCTGTGAATCAGAGCTGGGATAAATGATTTTATTAATAAGTTTATTCTTGATCCGGCAAAATAAAACAAAAATAACTTTTATCAAAAAGTCGTTAAGGTAGGCTACTTGGATGATTGTGTTGATTTCTTCTCTAAAATTCTTACAATGCATGGGAATAAGAAACATCTATGGAAAAGAGAATGAAAAACAGCTAATTTTTGTTCTACGGGATGAAATTATTTATAATTAATTTATTTTGAAGTGTATGTTAGCTTTCTAAAAAATTTTAAATTCAGGGAATTAGAAGTTTTAAACAAAGTAATATCTAGAAAATTAAGAGAATTGTTAAGCTCAACTTCTAGGGTAAACTCGATATTTGGGTGAAGGGAGTAGTGAATCTAAAAGTGAAATACGAGGAGCGTTCAAATATGAGTGAGAATGATTTTAGAACATCTTTATTATCAATGAAACAAAAACGTGTTACATACTATTTTTCAACGTAGTCCCCCTCGACTGCAATACACTTACGCCAACGTTCTGGAAGCTTATGTATACCATTTTCAAAGAAGGTTTTTGGTTGTGTGCGTATCCAGTTTTGCACAGTTGCAATGAGCTCATCATTATCCCTAAATTTATGGCCACTTAAAAACTTTTTCAATGGTAAAAACAAATGAAAATCCGATATGGAGACAAATCGGGGCTGTAAGCAGGATGAGGCAGAACTTCCCACTTCAATTTTATCAATGCTTCCAACGTTAATGCGGCTGTATGGGGGCGTTTTGTCCTGAAGAAAACAAACGGAATCTTTACGTTTCCTTCATTTGGAATGGATTGCTGGTTTTACCCTTTCAGTGAGAAGTGTTGAATAATACTGGGCATTGATGGTAAATTTTGGTCTGTGAGGACATCCAGATGGAGTACACCCCTCGAATCCCAAAGAAAAACCATCCATAATCTTTCCTGCTGATGGCACCACTTTTGCTTTTTTCGAAGTTGGAGAAGTGGCATGTTTCCACTGCATGGAAGCTCTTTTTGACTCAGGGGTGTAATGATGGAGCCATGTCTCATCTGTGGTTACAATAGAGTCTAAAATGCATCTCCTTCCCGTTCGTATCTTTGCAACAATTGCGTAGACACCAACAAACGGGCTTCTTTTTGCTCTGGAGTTAAGAGCCGGGGCACCCATCTTGCACTAACTTTTCTGTATTTAAGCTCGTTGTGAACAATTGCCTTAACACTCCCCACACTTATGCCAACTTCTTCTGACAATTTCCTCACAGGTATCCGACGATCAACCCGAATAAGCTGATCAATCGTCCCAACATTGTCAGGAGTCGAGGACGTTTTCGGTCGTCTCACATGGGGTATGTTTTCTATGCGGTCTCGACCATCTCGAAATTTTTTCGCTCAATCAAACACCCTTGCCTTGGACATGCATTTATCCTCAAACTGCACTTGAAGCCTTGTAAAGATTTCAGACGGTAAAACACTTTCATTCACTAAAAATTTAACGATTATGCGTTGTGCAACAAAACACGGTACTTTCTCTGACATGCTAATTATAACGAGTGGTTTTTTAAATCCGACGTCAAGTTGGCTGTGAAACATTCGTTGTTCTATTCATTGTGAATAGAATAACGAATGTTTCACAGCCAACTTGACGTCGGATTTAAAAAACCACTCTATATTTACAGTTGGTTCTTGTCCGATGAAATTTGTATCACAAAATCTTTTAAGCGGACACTAAATCGCGCACTATACACTTTACGTTTCGCAGTCGTAATGACTGCGAAACGTAAAGTGTATAGTGCTCGATTTAGTGTCCGCTTAAAAGATTTTGTGATGCTAATTATATTATTGGTAGGCGTAACGGAGAAGAATTTGATTGTTACTAATGACAAGTTGGAATATGCCAGAACAAGTGCTTGTTTCCATACATTGTTTTCTATGCTCAAGGCAACTAGATTCTCACTCATATTTGAACGCTCCTCGTATGTCCATCTCAAAAAAGAAGTGATGATATAATTTAAGATAAATTTTGACTCATGCTTCTAACGGTCGTATTCAAAGCTTAAGACCACGTAAGTTTGTCTTACAAGTTTAAGATTATCTTAAATTGCTTTGTATTCAGAGGTGAACTTTGATAAGTCAGTGTCAACATTTTTAATATCAATGTCGTCAGTATCTCACATGTTCTGCAATAGAAATTAAAATGGTTCGTTATTTAAACATATTGTCACGATTATGGAAAAATTTGGAATTTTATTAATTGAAATGTATTTTCGGTTAATTAAAACAATGCGAGTTATTTGCAGATGTGTACACTCAGCGACCTGCATTTTCGACGTTAGATGTTGAACTTATATGTACGAGTAGGCGTAAACAAAATTGACACAGCGAAATAACTGGATTATTGTGTAATTAGTAAAAGCAATTAATTCGCCGTCTAAAAACGATTTGGGAATAGCGTGAAAATCCTAACGTCACCTTGTTGGCAACCAAGTAACTTTTATGAATTTTTGGTCATGACGTCACGTACATCTTTAGTATGCTATATGTCCAAATAAATTTTTGATAAAAATAAGCCATGGAAGATAAATTATTACATGATTTACATTAAAATATTGTCTAGTTAAGCAGTTAAGTAAAATTGAAGTTTAATTTGCCACATTTTACATCTTGATGTGTTACTAACTTCAAAAACTGTTTGATGTTGTAGATTAGAGATACATTTACACTTCCATGACCTACCTTTATCAAAAATTTATTTGGACATATGGTATCTGTAAATTTGGTGCTGCGAGCGATAAACACCAACGAAAAAGTGCTCGATTATTATTTTATTTGTGAGGACTAGTTTTTTGAGTTAAAGTTTGAAGTCACGATCTTTTAATATTTTTATGCACTGGCGAATAACGATTTACTCTAAATGAAATGCATATTGTTTATTTTGAATTATAAAACAATGTTTTTTCCTTTCATATATTTATTAGGAATAGTTGGAAATTACCTCCAAAAAAAGTATAACATGGTATAACATCTTGTAAAATACTGTTAGTTAATTCTGATCGTTATTTTCGGATACAGGTATCTTTGTTGTTCTTAATGCATTAGTTTACAATTACCCCCGTTGTTCCCTTACCACTCTGAGCTACGGAACCCAAGCTTGTAAGAACCTAATCCTTTTAGATTTATTTCTTTGACATTATACAAAACATACGACTTTTCAACCTCCCGTTGATAAGTTATTTACAGAATCATCCAAAAATGCGATGAAATAAATAATTTCCCCATATATTCCTCAAAATGTCATTCACCAGGTCACCGTAAAACTGCAATGAAAAAAAAAAAACTTCCCATACACCTATTCCTTAATATGTTATTCATGCAGTTCGAAGAAGAACCTTGAAGCAGGTGGATACAATTTTCGGGACTATTATTTATGTAAAATTTTAAAAATTGTAGTAAAAAATTTCTAGCTAACATTATACAGTGTGTAATCAAATAAGTTTCACTTACTGTAACTGTAATTAATACTCAAGAAAAGAAGCGAAGTTATGAGATGACGTACGTATGAGGCAAAGGTCAAAAACTACGTTTACTTTTTTACAAGAAACGTTTGAGAAGCATTGGATAAATAAAAAATTAGATAATAATTAGTTCAATAGAGGTCACATTCTAGAGGTATTATTAGTGGAAGAAAAGCACGTCGATACTCAACAACTCTTAATTTATGATTTTATTACTTTATTACGTTCGACTGCACAAACAAATTCCGAAAGAGCGTACAAATTAACATGTATTTATTCAAAGGAATAAATAAATGCAATGATTGTATTGTAAGAAATCGAGCATTTCATAATCATTAAGCTCATTACATAAGTTAAACTCGATATAACATCGCCTACGCGAGCGCGGAATTTTGCCCACCTAAAGATTATAGCTCTGTTCCAACCACCCTTTTTGACCGTTTAAGAAACCGTCATAATCAGTTGCTCACCGAAATAATGATCGATGTTGACAACTTTTTCGAATGTAAAACTTTGATGAGTGCATGCTTGTGACGGTTTCGAAACGGTCATAAAGCGTGCTTGGAACAGACCTTATGTAAGCAAGTAAAACAGCGGCTCGCTTTATCAAAAGCCTTGGCCGATATGCGTTATGATTGACCTTTGCAAATTCGAAGAAATGCAGCGGCACCGGTGACTCATCGAATAAGCCGGGCATTATGCAAGCGTATGAGCAGACGGTTTCGGAAAATCACGATGAATCATAGGGCAAACTGGCACACATGTAGAATATTACGTAATCGAAATAACTTTTGTAAAACCATATAAAAGGCCATGGCATAGCACGACAGAGGAGATAGCTAGTGCCCGTCTTGTGGAGTAAAACTCCACAAGTCCGAGGGTGTAATCAACGTTCGCAAAATGTCTTAGGGCCGTATTCATAAAAAAAACTCTAAATGGTATGATTTATAAATGATTTCATTTATGTAAATGAAGTTCTAAATCAGACGTCGTATTCACAAATCAAAAATGCGGCATTTGTTCCATCGATTTATAACATTGCAGAAATGCGTCAGTTACTGGCGCCACTTTCTTGTTCATTGAAAGTTAACCAGTTAAGCTAAGTTTCCACATGCAAGGATTATTGGCGCCAACAACGTGCCAGTTTAGTGATGCCATAAATACTGGCACAGCAGTTGTTTCTACATAAAGAACAAATTATGAATTGGCGTTAATAATAAAAATGGCGTCAACTGATGTACTGCGTGCAGGTATCAACGTGGTTATACAAATTTGTGCCTTGGAGCTTCACAAATTATTGACAAAAAAGAAACGGAAACTTAATGCTTCATCTCTTTGGTTTCTGTCTTTGTATGCTGGAATTTTATGATTCCACAGACATGGATATTGCTCATACGCCTCCAAGAACTGTGTTATTTTTTGAATCGTCCATTTTTTTGATGCTTTTGGCATTTTTACGGCACAACTTTTGTATCAACACGTGTACTTTTTGCTTACAAAAACTACTCTTGGCGCCAAAAAGTACAACTGTGATGAACTTTACTGGGGCATTGATTATTGGCGACAATTTATTGGCGCCAGCAGATTTTCGATGTTTCCATATGCAACTAAACTGGCACCACTCGACTGGCGCCAGTAATCCTTACATGTGGAAACTTAGCTTTATAAATAGGTATTTATAATGGACGAAAAGGAAATTAAGAAATGGTGCCGAGGGTATACTGAATTGGAGAAGAGTTACTCTTCTCCAGTTAATTGAATCGTAAGTAGCTACTCGTATGTTTTAAGAAGGTACAACAATTAATTGATTAAATCTGCAGAACTTGTATATTTCTGATATGGATATTCCTATGGTCTTTCCTGATAATTCCAATTCCTTTTCTAATTCTAGTTTTTTGATTTGATACAGAAAGATGAATTTCATAGAAAGCAAACAGTCTGGTGCAGATTGAAAAAAATTAAGCATGAACTGAGATAACGTCAATGTTTAACGTTACTACAGATTCTCATAGAAACGTTAAACAACTAAAAATTTTGTATGACAATTTAAAGCGGAATGCAAAGAAAGACCTTGCGGAAAAAATATAAGTACAAAGCAATTCGTTATGGATGTTTCTGTAAATTCGCTGTTTCGGATGACTCTTGAAACATATACAGGCTGTTTCAAATTCGACCCTCACCATTGGGATCTCGCTTATTTGAAGAGATAGATGGTAGGTTTAAATTTGGCAAAGTTGCTAAATTTTATGAGCATTAATAACCCGCAGAGAAATAACTTCTATGTTAACTCTTATTCGAAATAATTGTAATAAATGAAAAATTGTCATTTTCTTATTTTTCCTCTATCTTCTTTATTTGAAGAGATATCAAAAAAAAATAAAAGTACTTTCTTAAGACACTTTTGAATTCTCTACACACTGATGAATAAGCATGTTACGTGTGTTTTATTCGTATAACAAAAAAACAAAAACAGCAAGTGAATTTTAGGTATTTTCGAACCTACTCGGAGAACAAACAGCTTAGAACAATACTTTTACAATTAGACAAAAATATTGAAGAGCAGGAATAATTTACTAGAATACGTACCTACTCTTTACAGTCACAAAAATTCAGAACTAAACTGAAGAAACAATAATAACAGAAATAAATAAAGGCAGTCAAAATAAGATATTTACATTAAATGTTCAAACTTTCCATTTTGATTTGTACATAATTGCGCTCGTTTGCTTAAAGTTAATGCAGCTCTTCGAATATTCAAAATACAATTAACTTGCTGCTTTCGTGTGAGGCACGAATACAAGGCACGTAACATCTCGTTTTTCTTCATTGTTAAACATGATGCTATTGTTATTATATTAATATTTAGCGACAAGTATGTACTAGACTAAGACTAAGTAAAAGTCAAAATAGGCCAAATTTTATTGCTATCAAATTATTTAACCATATGCCTACAGTTGTCCTACCTCTGTCTGATTTTAAAGTAACTGTAAAAAACTACTTAATAAGTAAAGCATTCTATTCTTGGAATGAATTTTTGAACGTTTCTTTTTCGGTACTGTACAGTTTTTGCGTTTTTTCAAACAAAAATTTTCTCGGGAGACATTCAGTCTGACTGTTTTCGTTGGGCCACTCTGTATATTAGTAGTACCAGCTAGCAGATTTTATAAATTTTAGGAGATACAATTATTCCGCTGCCTAATCCATTTGATTCTGTGGCATTTTATCATGGTGGTATGATTTTTTTTTAAAATTTAATAATTAATTAATATTTTACCTTAATTTTTAAACAGTATTATAGATTTTGTAAAACATCATAGATGTATCTGTTTATTTCAATTTTTGTAAAAATATTGTAGATCTACTTGAAATTCCTATGAGTGAAGAAATTCTGTTTGAATCTGAAATTCCATTTGAATTCAATCTGAATCCGAATCCGTACCTGAACCTGAATCCACATCCGAACATGAGCCTGAGCCCGAGCCTGATCCTCCGTCTGAAAACATAATCAGAAAAGAACACAATTCCCAGAGAAAGAAAACTTCAAAAAGATTAAAAACTAATTTTAAAAAGAAAATTTCTTATCAAAATATGTATTACAGACTAAAATATCTAAAATATTTAAATGCTTTAAAAGAAAATAGAATTTGGGAATTAGATTTAAGAATTAAGAAAAAACAGTTAGAAAAATTAAATATGAATAAAATTGATATTTAGTTTTTTTTTATTGCACTAAATACTACTGTTTAGAAAAATTATTTGAAACTTAAATATTAGGGTTATTTATCTTAAAAATACTGCATTAATTATTTATTTGGCTTCTCATAGCTGTATTGCATTGAACATGAATAATCTCACTTGCTTCAATTGCTTCCAGATTAATGGCTACTTCCTGTTTATCAACATCATTCAGATTGATAGCTATATTATGCAACACAGCACATGCAATTATCACCGCCATGGAAGTGTCAAGTTTAGTTCTTAATCCTACTGATAAACAAGGAAAACGTCGCTTCGTCACTCCAAAATATCTTTCAGTGTTCCTTGTGATTATATGGCTGCGATTATAATCCACTTCAGCTGGTGTTCTTGGATTTAACACTGGAGTCGATAAATATGGCTTGCACCGATGATTATCGGTCACCAATCAAAAAGTTATTCGCTCCATATTGTCCTCGTTCCAGTTCAATTTCCAGTGGGCAAAATTATTGCATCATGGACGGATCCAGGCCAACGAGCAACAATTGTGTCTAATTTTTAAGTGGGCATCGGAAATGGCTTGCACACTTAAAGAAAAGTAACCTTTTTTGTTACGATATAACGTAGCATTATCTCCTCTAGGGGTGGCAATTTTAATATGAGTGCAATCAACTGCACCTACAACACGAGGAAAATTTACTATTTTATAAAATTCGGAACATGTGTGCAAGATTTGATTACTCGAAGGCATCATTATTTTCCTTCGACTCATTGCAGCAATTTCTAATGTCAGTTTTTTAATTATTCGGGACACAGATGGTTGTGACATATTTATGCGATCTCCAATACAATTTTGAAAAGCACCGGTGGCATAAAATCCTAGTGTTACCAGAAATTGGGATAAAGAATCAATTGACTTATTGCGGTTACTTATGGGACTTATTATGCGATGGTCAAAATTATGTAAAATTTCCATAACAGTTTCTTTAAGAAAGTGAAATCGCTTTCTAAAATCTATGTCATCTGTAATGACCCTCAACCTCCTGGGAACTTCTACTTCCTCATCAGAAGATGATGAAAAAAGTGATGATATTATGATCACTATTTTTCCAAGTAATGTGTATCTAAATTAGAATTTGTTACTACAGTTTTAGGTGTTGAAAACAGAAGTTACCTTAATAGCTAGTCTTCACTCTTGGTAGATAATAAACTTACAAATATGATTTTTACAAAAAAAGATGTTGTTAATAATTAATGTAATATTAATTTATGTTATAATAATATTTTGGTTAAGGTTTTTAGTGATTATATTTAATTTTAATTTAGAGATGTCGGATAAATCTCTCTTACAAGAACAGTTTGTAAACAGTTTCATTTATTTGACATTGATTTAACTAAATGTGTTAAATGTAGCTTTGTGAATATGAAAAGCAGCTAAATCATCTGTTTAGCTTCCGTTAAGGGTTCGTTTAATTTATTAAGGGTGGGTTTACAGAAAGGACATCAAATATTTAATTATCATTAACTATTTGATTGAGCTTAAAATTCGTGTTGCCATAGAAATCAAATTGTTAAACCATGGCGACGCGAATTTTAAGCTCAATCAAATAGTTAATCGTAATTAAATATTTGATTTTCTTTCTGTAAACGCACCCTTACAAATCAGACCTAAACGGCTCATTTATAAATCATTACCAAATACTAAACATTTACAGTAACAAAGCATTTACAGTAAATGATGCTTTGTGAATACGGCCATTAGTTTGTGGTTGCTCTTTGGATATCTAGTACCATGGTTGGGTAAGAAAATATTAATTGATTTAACCATTTTGGCTATGTTTTTAGAAACTAGCCACTATTTAATTTGATATATGAAATGCTGTTTTTCTCATTATAAAAATCTTTCTGAACTTGTTTTATAATGTCTCGTATATCGTTCTGAAGTAATCTGTAATTATTATAAATTATTATATGCAGTCAATTTGTATCTTGTTTAAATTGCTTCAATAATTGTTATTTGATAATACATGACTTTGAGTTATTGTCTACTGTTTAGAATTTCGCTCTATGCCAAATTCCTTAATTTGATTTGTAATTGTCTTTACTTATTCTGAATATACACATTTATAGTTATAAATTTACTCTTTATTTTTAATTAAATGTCATTTTAAAAGAAAGAACGTAATTTCGTCAATCCCAAAAAATATACGTAGTGGCGGGCAAGGGCTACAGATATAAAGAAATTACTTGGTTCCTCTGTGGTTTGATTAAAATTTTGGTAAAAGAGTGAGGAGAAGAAGTGGAAATTGTTGAGTGATAATAGAATTTCTCCTTCACTCTCGTCGTGATATCTAGAGGAGCATAGTGTCTCGACGAGGCCTTGTAAAATTGATAATGTTGAAAGTAAAGGATAATTCATCATTTTTTTAACCACTCGTCCCACACAGTTTTTAATGCATTCTCTTTGCTGAGTATGCAGGTCACTCAGTGTTGTAATGCAAACTATACTCTGTGTATTCAAGAGATATAGTAAATAACGAATTGGCATTGCTTAATTTGACTTCGGGCGGAAAACGAGTGAGGCAGGAGAAGGCAATGGAGAAGGAAAAGAATCACGCCACGCCACTACGCGTCCGCTACGTGTCATTTACATGATTTTATTACTATATCTGTTGAATAAACAGACTATAACTAATAATAATATACATCTATTTTTTCAATCATGTAACAAATTAAATCAAATAATTTGGTTATAAGAATGGAATATCATGATGTAATTATTATCGATTATCTAATGAAACAGACGGTCGAAGATTATAATACTTCGTTTTATTGATGTAAAGTGCTACACTTTTATCAGCAGTAGGTGTAAAAATTGCCTTACAATTAATTAATCAACTAATCAACGCAAGTGGATACCTAAAATTTTCTTCCGTTAATGAATTCTATATGGGCGACATTGACCAAGTGATCGTGAATTTTGCTGGAGATTTATTGTTGCAGATGCACGTACCTCTCATACGAATGAGCAGAGATTTTCAAACCAAAGACAACCAACCTACTTGTGGTAGGTTAGTATATATTTATATGTAAAGTGATTATTTTTTAGCTATATTCAATGAGTATTGTTTATGTGCTTCCGCGCTTTTCCGTAAAAATCAATAATCAGTAAAATACGCTGACGTCAGCGTAAACACAGGTACAATTTAATGTAGCGTAAGTAAATGATGTATTGTTATCATTACACCTAGCGTTTCTTTCGTTTTTGACAAAGCAAACGTATTTATTGCCGACGTGTGAGGAACAAATAGTTTACGGAGCAAATCAGGCGTGCGCCACGATGCTCGTTATCTACCGTGAAGAAGAATTTATCGAGCATACTATGCTGTGTAGTGTGACGGACGGTATGTTTATGGCCTCCTGTTTTAATAGTCCTGGACTAATTAAGCGACCAAGTAAGTTGAAGTGCAATGCCACTCATTTCACCTCTTTATTGCCAATTAGGTACTCTAAGAGAGTACTAGGTTTACACTGTAACAAATTATTATATTTGTTTATACAGTTTTATGTTGTCTATAACTTCATTGTGTCAAAAAAATTTTGTGGTCTTTTAACAACTGCATTGTTAACGTAATATTTTTGATTAATGTTGATTCTAATTCTAATTCACTTTTATTTTGTTCACTTGATAAATGCTTAATGTTAACGTCTTTTCAAAATGTCCATTCTAGTATTGTATTGGATAACGTCGAGTGGTTCAAATAAATACTACCTTATTTCCTCTCATTTCGTTTCAATATTTTAATTAAACGGAAAAAATAATAATAACAAAAAAAAATCCTTTTGGACGCGCTAAAAGCCACATTTAAATTCAAATTTATTTTCAGGCAAACAAAGAAAAGAAGGAGAGAGAAAAAAAGGACGCTCTCGAATTAATAGAAGAAATATCGACTGCGCGAAACAGACGGCGAACTTTAATTAAAACTGAAACGGTTAATGCCCGGATCCGATCGTCTTAATTTGCGAGACTGTTAAATTGAAGATGGAAAAAGACAAACAAACGGAAGAAGACGGCGCGATCGCACTCGATCAATTTTCGCAGTGTGTGCTATTTGTATAGCTTTAATTATCCTCCGGTCTTTTCTTTCAACTTCCGCACCTGCAAAACTCCGGCGCTGAAATAACTACGGGGCGATCAGGCTTCAGCGAGCAGGTTTCCTCCTCGGAATTCTGTATTAGACAATTCCGCTAAGAGCCGGAGGAGCGAGTCAGAAATATTACTTATGCTTTTATCTTTTCCAATAACGCCGGAAACGTTTCAGTCAGGTGAGAAAAATATATCTGATATTTATGGTACATGAATCGAACGGATGATTTATGTGACAAAGAGGAAACGCACAAAAGCAAGCACATTCCTTTTTTTATTATCAACATGCTTGATTTATGGTCGTTAAGTTTATTGAAAAAGAAGGAGAAGGCTGAATATATTCATCCATTGATTTACGCCTAACGCCTTTTAAAATATGTATTACGAATTTAAGTTTTATTCTTCTTTACTTTGCCGTTCTCTCACGGATTCAAAAGGTCAAGACGTTGAATATTGATCACGTTTTCTTTCGTTTCTTTTGAATAAATCGTACACTTGTAAACTTTGATAGAAGTTTGTTTCAGCAAAATAAATATGCAGTAAATTTTAGATGGTTTCACATCTTCTCCGATTAAAAGCCTTCTGAGAATTCCTTGTATAACTTGACAAACAATAATACATTTAACATGAATAATTTAACTTTTCGTTTATGAAGAACAAGGAAAATTACAAAGGTGGTCAGTTTTGAAAAAAAAGTCGTACTTTTCCTTTAATCTAAGATTATTTATAGTATTACGACGTATTATTAATGATAAATAACAAGAGGGTTACCTACATTAACACACTCTTCACTTTTAAACTCATTATTCTTAACGTATCAGGCTTGAAAATCTAAGGGTTTAAAACCGCCTTTTTTAATCTGTTAATGATACTTCTAGAATTCTGTGACAATTTTATGACTAAGTTGTATCTTAATTCTTTCATACTAGTGTCTTGTTCTTTTTAATCGTGGGCATGTGCAGACTGTAGACCCCTGAGAAACACTTCATTTTTGTCACATACTTAATTGCATTTTCTGTCGTGTGCAACCTTTTTCCTTGGAAACGTTTAACAACGCAAGCTTCGGATTTTCAACTTGAAACTCATACTTGACAGTTTAGCTTCTTCTAAGAAGAAGAAGTGTTGTCTTTAAATAAACACTGAGAGTAATACGATTATTTATTTACACTTAGTACATAATTTTCATCAAGTTTATTAACTAACAGCGTTAGAATGCTTCATGAAAAAAAGATTTAGAAGACAAATTCTTGAATACCATCCTGTCAAAAGCGCCATATCGATAGTACACTATAGTCCATCCCATTTTCCTCATTGTGTCGTCTTCTGTTATAGCATCTCCATGTTTGCTTTGAAGTATTTAGATGTCGAATTCCCAAATTAAAGAAAAAGATAAAAAAAAGGAACAACGAACTGTTCCAGTTCAATAACTAATAGCGTTTTCGATTGACTGCTCTAGAGCACTTTCAGAGTATTCTCATCTTATTTTAACCTCATGTAATAATAAAGGATAGAGATATTCTGAGAGTGCTCTAGAGCTCGAAAACGCTGTAAGTATAAATAGTAATAACATTTTCGTGTCGATTTTAGCAAATAAATACTGAGACGTTTTTTAATGTTATTATTTTATAATAAAGATTGGCAGAATTAAGAAATATACACATGTTCAGGTTTACCCGACACGTAGCTACAAGCTTATATGTAGGTAACTTTTTCGTGTCGTCTAATCTTATAAGTAAAGCCCGGATTTTTAGGCACTTAAAAAGACTGAATTAGGCAGTTAAGGTCTAAGAAATAGGAACACTTTTAGGCAGCCTAAAAAATTTAGGCGCTTATTAATATCTCCTCTTTCGTTGTTTTATAATAAAAAAATAATATTTATGCTTAATTTAGTTACATGGTCATTTATTAAGGAGGGAAATTCTTAGGGGCTTGTGGAACTGTACAAGTGAAACAAACACATAATTCGCCGTAACGAATATACTGTAAAAACATGTTTTAAATAGGGGACATAAATCGACGTTTAAGTCAAAAAATCCAGACAGTACATAAGATGGTTTCCTTCCTGATAGAGTAGTTCGAGGACTCAATAACAGAGAATCTCTTTACAGATTTCCCTTTTAGAGCTTTTTTATTTTTCTATGGGGCTTTACGTACACTATCAAATCACCCACACCAGAAAATATTTAAACTGGAATATGCACTCGCAAAAAGAGGTTGATGATAAAGTTAAAGAAGAAGCAAAAATGACAATTTTTAAGTTTGAACAAAGATATAAAAATAAAATAATAAAGGGGACATTTCTGTTCACAAAAAGGATTCGGCGAGCATTTTATAAAAATTACATGAATGTGAATCTGAAAATTAGAAACGCAACCGTTCACGAAAATGATTCATCAACATGAACATCAATTAACTTTTTGAATCTTCTCTTCCTGCAGAACCGTATTGTTTACATTTTCAAAGCTCGAGTCCTTTTTGTAATTTGCGTTTGCGAGGCGGCGACCTCTGTGCAAGTCCCCCCTTTTGCTACCACTAATTTAAGTCACTGGAGTGACTTAAGTTGCCTATCCTCAAAGGATTGTGATGAGTTTTTGAACCGGTTCCACCACCTTGCGTGGGTGAGGTTCTCACTCGCTCAAGGTTTTCATGGCGTAGCTTATTGATTTTAATGTATCGCACTTATTGCACGAAGAGTCAGTATTTTGGTTAAAGTTTGTCGCTTGGACTCTGCGAATAAACCTGAAGTAATTTTATTTAAATTAAAAAAATTTGGATTTAAATTTTCGGCTCTTTACAAAATCGTTGCAACATTGAGTTTAGCTGAACACTACAGTGTCTTTAAAATGTTTTAATACGTATTTCCACACACAGTGAAAACAATTCATAAAAATTAATTATACAATAACTGCCTATTTTATGCCTAAATAGGCAGTTATTGTATAATAAAAAAAATTGTAGGCGCTTAAGTTATAAAACTAGGCAAGTACTTAAAATAGTGTAAAAATAGGCACTTAGGCACGAAAAAATATACATCTCATTCAAATTAAAATTGTAATCTAAATATTTAGAACTTAATTGCCTATGTTTTTTGTTAAATAAAATTTTAGGCAATTGCCTAAAAATCCGGGCTTTACTCATAAGTAATTAGAAGGCAGGATTTTGAAGTTTCCGAATTCTAGTTTTATCTACAGATTCAGTGAAGTACCATAGACGGTATCGAATTGGTTAAACAGTGAAAAAGTAGATTTGCTTCTTCGTGAGTTTCTTCTATCGAACTTAAACCTGTGCTAGACTACAACTTTTGAAGTCTTAAGTTTAGAAAATTTCCTTCTTTAGATACGTAAGAGAAGGCTGCTAGGTTTTGAAAACTAACAACTTCAACTGAGTATATTAATTGTGTTTAACATGCACGTTAGTGTACTTGAAAGATGTAGCCTTAAATTCCTCACCCAATTCGAAAATATTTCTCTGTCTTTGCCTGGGCGTGCTGTCTAATCAGTCATCAGTTATCAGTGATCATCATCGAGTATTTCATCTGATAATATTCTAGACACGTGCGTTTCATATCAAATTTGAAACAAAAATGAAAGGTCCATGTCCCTCTGTATACATTTTGTTAGGTTTAAAAGACTACCCATTTAAAAGAAAATTAACAGGCTCTACGGTGGTGATTTCCTGGGTTGTTTTCCGGAAAGCGTTTCACCTTATATAACTTCTTAGAAAATAAAAAATGTCAGGTTTGTTTAACTTCTTGAAGTAAACAAAAATATCTATGGTTTTCCAACAGATAAAAAAGGACGAAGCAAAATAACAAGAAAAAATACTAGGTATCATCTCTCTTCATCCTTGCCCTTCATAGGGTTGGATTCTTGAAAGATCAAACAAAGTCCAATTGACTGATGCATAGGAGTAATTATTTTGGAAAGATTGAACATTGTAGAAAACATTAAAAAATACATGGGAAATGGTTTCAAAATTTTACAATATAAGTATTGTGATACTTGTAGGTTAATGACTGTCATTTAAATTTACGTTGGTTAATTTAATTTTTTAATTTTTTTTTGGACGTATATAACGTTATATAAATGTTACGCAATCAAGCTCTTAAGCTAATAAAAAGAACGTGCCACCAAAACGAATCTTAAAATCTCTATTAAGTTTAGGCAGTAACAGGTGAGGCATGTAAAGCATGTGTTTGCTTGAAAATCAGATAGTGAGGGCAGCAGAGCCGCGAGCGCCCGTTCCCGTGGTAACCACTTGCTCTTAATTGAAAACCAACCTGATGACGAATCAATAAAGAGAACCAGCACCACGCCCTGGCGTGCTGCTGAGTTGGTAGCTGTAGATACTCCAAGCGGGGGCCTAACGACCACGTCTTTCGGCCTCCGGTTTCGCATGCTTAAAAATATCTTTCGGTTTTTTGTTGCCGAAGAATTTGATTAAATAACCGGCGAAGATGATAAGATTGTGAGAAATTGGCCACATAAATAAGGACGACGTTGTTGAACACATTTCACGGTGAAAGTGACATCAGTAGAAAAGAGTTATGTTTTGTGAATTTATAATGAAGATATACATATTATAAAAAAACTTGTTAGAGTTTGTTGAGTTAATTATAACGTCTGTACACAAATGATGTTAAATAAATTTTATCTTACATTTTACTTTGTAAAGTCTTCAAAGTACGAGTATTATCCATCAGGACTAACGCATTAATTAATTATTACTAAATGTCCCCCCAATTTCTTTATGTAATTAAATCTCATCTTTCCACGTATAGAAGATTGTTCTTGAGATAAAAAGCGTCGATCTTCCAGTTCTTTCGGCACACTTAAAGAATAATAATAGTAAAGAGACTTCAGTACATACATACATGCACACTCATAAGTTTAAAGCACTTAATGAAATCTTTGGTTGGTATGAACCAGAGGATATTCTCCTAACCAAATTTCCAGTACAGTACAGTACAGTACTGAAGGTAGCAACGTCGCTGTCGAAATACGCATCTAGGATATAAACTAATTTTTTAATTAGGAAATATTGGAAAAGTAACCATTAGTCAAACAATTCTTCTCAAAATTGGATGGTAGATACTAACGTTCTTCACATCTAAAATTACGTGGATTTTTATGAAGAAATGTGATAGAAGATGTCGATATTTCAAGAAATATCATCATTCGAAAGTATTATCCTAAACAAGTACAAGTTACTTTTTCTGCATAATCAAATTCATGATTTACTGTTACGGTTGAAAAATTCATTTAAGTTATTCACAATATTTGCCAATCGCCCTGTATTTGTGCGGAAATCAAAAGTTCAGTGGGCCTGCGTGCCGATCGTCACGTTGCACCAGATTGCAACACAAAGCCATATGCTGTTACCTCGCCCTTCGGTATCAATCCATTTCACTCTTTCGCCGGTTAAAAATGTCTTCATCTCGTAATGACCCCCGTCTCAGCGTAGTTGGGGAGAAGGCATGCTTTCCGCGTCGCATTTATTGTTTCAAAAGAACACCTGGCGTGCTGACCTATTGGTAGTGTGTTCACGATTTTGTGCTTCCTTTTATGTGAATCTTTGATGGGAGCCTGAGACGGAATCTACTCCGAGATTTGTTTAAATGCGCGCCGAGTGAATTGAAGCTCGTTATAAAGCTTCTCTAAGACGTTGATGTTGTTTATTGGGCTAGTACCACCATTTCGTGGATTGTTCTTATCCGACGTTTCGGTAACAACTTGTCGGTTACCGTCTTCAGGGGGGTTTTGCCTTGAGAAAGGCAGTTGGTTTGCCAATTCTTCCATAGGGAATGGTTGGGCTTTATTCGCACGGGAAGGACCACAGATCCCAACAGAACGGTGATCAACCTATCCCAGAAACAACTTGATGAGGCAAGCATCGCAGTTCTAAACAAAGGAATGAACTTCGCAATAGCTCCCAAAAAGATACCGATAATAGACCTGGTTATGGCAGTGGAAGAAACGGCACAAAAATTGCAGGATAAAATCGAGGTAGAACATTATAGGTGGAGAATGAGAGCTGCTTTGGAAAAAGCCTCAAACAAAGAAACACTCCCGAATATCACGAAACCTGAAATGAGAGCCTTGAAAGAACTCAAATCGGACAATACCATCAAAATCCTGCCAGCGGATAAAGGGAATGCCACAGTAGTAATGGACAAAACAACGTATGAAGAGAAAATAAAAGAAGTTCTCAATGCAGGACAATACAAAGAATTGGAAAAAGATCCCACTCCTTCAGTAGAGAGGAAAATATACAAAACTCTTCATAAGCACCAAGAACAGTTCACATATCAACAAAGAACGAAACTCACACCTCACTACAGCAAACCCCCACATCTGTATGGACTACCGAAAATCCACAAAGAAGGGATCCCACTTAGGCCAATTGTCAGCTCAAGAGAATCCCCATCACACAAACTAGCCAAGTTTCTTCTCCATATAATCAATCCGTTATCGAGTAACACGTGTTCGACGGTGAAGAACACAGAACATTTCATAGTTATCATCAAAGAACGTGAAATTTCTGATCAGGATATACTAGTCAGCTTCGATATTGTAAGTCTGTTCACAAATGTACCCACAAAGGCAGCTCTGAACATTGTGAAAAATAGACTCTCCAAAGATGAATCCCTATCGGATAGAACAACATTAAACACAGAGACCATAGTGGAACTACTGGACATCTGCATAAACACCACCTACTTCCAAGTAGAACAAAAATTCTACAAACAAGAATTTGGTATGGCAATGGGTTCACCATTATCCCCAATCCTAAGCAACATATTCATGGAAGAATTTGAACGAAACGCAATAGACCAATTTGACTGTAAACCGACACTGTGGCTAAGGTATGTCGATGATACTTTCGTAATATGGCCACATGGAAGAGAAAATCTAGATAGATTCCTTGCACACTTGAACAACCAAGAAGAATCCATCAAGTTTACAATGGAAGTTGAAGAAGAAGGAAAAATCCCCTTCCTGGACGTATTGGTTCAGAGAAACGGAGAGACACTCCAAACCAATGTGTATCGAAAACCTACACATACGGGACGATATCTTCACTTCGACTCAAACCATAATCACCAAGTCAAATTAGGTGTAGCGAAGTGTCTTGACAGCAGGGCACATACCATATGTTCAAATCCCAATGATAAAGAAAAAGATTTAAAGAATATCACAGAAACTCTAAAGAAAAATGGCTATCCCAACAACATACTACAAAAAGCCAGAAATAAACTAACAAGCAGCTTAGGACGTGGTGCAAATGAAAACCACCCCAACCCAACCAACCCAACCAACACAGAAGTCTTATGTACAACGGTAATCCCTTTATGTAAAAGGTGTCTCTGAAAGAATCAGACGAATAGGAAACAGATTCAACATAAGAACTGCATTCAAGTCCTCGGACACAATAAGATCCATGTTAACTAGAACAAAACCAGACAATGAGGACCAAAGAACCAAGAACTGCATGTACGCCTTACCCTATGAATGTGGTAGAGAATACATTGGAGAAACAAAAAGACCTCTAAGAGTCAGGATAAAAGAACATCAAACCCTCACACGCAATGGAGAAACAACGAAGTCCAAAATTGCTGAACATGTTTGGGAAGAAGATCACAACATAAAATGGGTGCTATGGTGCTATCAAAAGAAGAGAAAACCATACGCAGAAAATTGAAAGAGGCAGCGTACATCGGAACTGCAATCTATCCCATTAGCCAAGCAAGCCTTGAAATCAAGGACATGTGGGTACCAATCATAAGGAAAAACCTGAAAAGAAAAACTACGGACTCTCTAACCAACGCAACAGAGAGGAAGGAGTCAACGATACAAGGTATCGGGGATCCAAGTACCTCTGCGCAACACTAACTGCGCAACTACACTTCTGCGCAGCATGTACTGCGCAACAAACGGTAGCTTATATAGAAGTTATAAACTATAATAAGTTGCCGCCTCAGTAGCCGAGTGAGTCAAGTGCCCAGTCTGATAAAATCAACCATCAGAAGAACCAGGTTCAAACCCCACAAAAGCGAAAAAATTAGAGACGTGCGCATAAAGCCCAACCATTCCCTATGGAAGAATTGGCAAACCAACTGCCTTTCTCAAGGCAAAACCCCCCTGAAGACGGTAACCGACAAGTTGTTACCGAAACGTCGGATAAGAACAATCCACGAAATGGTGGTAATAGCCCAATAAACAACATCAACAATATTGACATTCCACCATTAATAACTTTCCGTAAACCCTTCTCTAAGACCTGTTCCTGGGACAAAGAACAGGTAGTTTTATCGGCAATTTTGTGCGTACGTTCTGTTTGTAACGCAGATCTCTCCTCTACTAGGCTTTTAGTGGTAGTTTTACCCCTGTGGAAAATTATCCACGACCTTTTGGGTGGAAGAAAACGCCTTAATCGGAGTTTTAATTGTTAGAAGTCCTGGAATCACGGCCCACCCCTCGTCCGTAAAAATTTGGACTCGACCATAGACGTGACGCTACACTCGTAGTATCGCGACGTAATTCTTACGCCATTGGCAACACTGTCCTCCGCTGGAGGGCGCTCGCTTAGAATCTTCCAGCCAATTTTGACAACTGTTTGCTCAAACTTGGATCTGGTTTCAAGGTCGGATATATTTTTACTAATTTCATTTATTTGCTTGCGTCGCCTAAACGCTGGTTTAACTTTAAATAAGTATCTTTAAATATTTATCCTTAAAGACTTTGCTGTAAACAAAAGCAGATCTTTTTATCGGACAAAGTTTAACTTATTAGTTAGCTTGATAACAAGTTTATTTATTTTTATTTTGTTCAACTCTTTGGGACCCCTCCTGGGTCGTACTCGTTACTTGTTATTTAATTATTTACTTTCTTTTTTTACCAATTTTTGAGCTTTACAAATAGAAACAAATGTGCTCAGCTGGTGACTTTTATTTTATTTAACTTGTCCACCCTTTGCTTTTGGGGTTTCATTGAACCCTTCCTTTTCCAGGAGTTTAGTCGGTGGTGCTGGAGAACTTCGAAGTTACTCGCACAATTTGCTGTCCTTTAGGTAGGTAGCAATGTTGTAGCAAGTTTGAATGTTTCAAATTTGATTGGATTCAAAGTTAGAAAGTGTCTAGCGCTGATGATGTTACGCAACGCAGACGAAACACGTGTTCGCTCTTAAAAAAGAGCTCACAGAGATGTGATGAGGGGAACTGATTTTTGCAATGTATAAAACTACTTCTGTTGACAGTAATTTCAGGTGTATGTCGCAACATCTTCACATGAGGTTCAATAAAGATTCAGATTGTTGAGGTATTTATTTAGACAGTAATGTCTTCTTAATTTTTCTTTGCTTACTGCAAACAGGTTTTGTGTTCTGTTACCAGAAAGACTAAAACATGGGCATCACGCTTTCCTGTCCCTGTACTTCAAGTTCAGACTATGTATGTTGTGTTGCTTGCTTTAGTGTGAGGTTTTATTTTCCCATAATATTTTCTACAGGATGATTTTGTTCTAATAAAAATTTGTCATTCGGTTACTTTTCGTCCCACGATGACTAGCTATCAGTGGTACAAGAAACAAAAAAGAAACAAAAGCATTAGTCCTGAGAATTTTTTTAAAATTAATATTTACAGTTGGTTCTTGTCCGATGAAATTTGTATCACAAAATCTTTTAAGCGGACACTAAATCACGCACTTTACACTTTACGTTTCGCAGTCGTTCGACCGCTTCTGACGAATTTAAAATTAATGTTAGGGGCAATTTAGTAAGAACCTATCTAACTCTATTTGTTCTAATTATGAAAATTTTATTGCTATTTTATCTATTTTATCGTCCTCTTCTTGTCTACATTTGTTTTCTTTTTCAATAACACGTTTCCTCAAATTCCTCAGATTTATTCGCTACTGCATTCATTTGGAAGTAGCTGCTAAATTGAAAATAATCACTTTCAACATCGTTCGTAAGTAATTGATTGAAGTTTCAAAATTCATTCAATTTTTTTTCAGAAAATATTTCCACATGTATTTTGGGATCATGGTTATATGAGTTATAGCATCATCAATAATATTTTTCTAAACGGTATCTCATTTGTCCTTTTTATATTATCTGGAAGAGAAAATGAATTATACTACAAAATCTTAACGGATTCTCCATGATGTTTGTGACTAAATAAAATAATTTAGACTCGTAGATACCAGAAGGTCACAAAAACTACAACGTCGGAAAACGTGTATATTGAAGTTCATGTTACAAGAAACTCGAAGCTGATGACATATTTCGGTTATAAATAAACCATTCTCAAATTTTTGCTAAAAGTGAAGTAATATTTAAAATTTTTTTTAAAGTGCATCATCAAACGGCTGACGAAGTGACTCAAAGAGCGCGGGATTATGCAATTATAAATAAACATGAGTAAGAGCAGACGATCTAGGAAAACCACGATAGGGGAAGTGTCCTACATGCAAGGTTTTTCGTAATCGGAATTTCCGGTATCAACGATATAAAAGACGACTGGATTTCATGAGAAGGTATCACATAGCAAGAACTCGTGTTGTTGTGCCCATCACCCAGAGTACGAATGAGTAATGAGCATTCACCGAATGTCATAGTTTGTGATCAAATTCCAAAAATTCGTCTATTTCTCTGTGTCCAGTACTATGGTTTGGGTAAGAAAACATAAATTCATTTGCCAATTAGTGAAGTTATAGAAACTATGTTAGTTTCTATGATGTGCAAAATGCTTTTTCTTCCCGTTATAAAATTATTTTGAAGTTGATTTGCATTGTCTCCTATGATATCCTTTTGAAGTAATCATAATTTAAATTTTACATTTGTCTAAATTGCGCGCTCATAATTTGAGTGAATTATTATATGCAATCATTTTTGTTTCTTTCGTAAAATTGTCTTAATTGTTATTTGATAATACATTACCTTGAGTTATTGTTTTAATACTGTTTAGAATTTCGCTTTATGCCAAATTCCTTAATTTGATTGTAATTGTTTTTGTCTATTCTGAATACATACATTATACAGGGTGTCTCAGAAAAACATTCTTAACTTTCAGAAGTAGCAGAGGTCATATAATTAAGCAACATTTATTAATATAGTTGTGGCCGGAAATGTTTCCGCGTCAAGTTAAAACGAAATAAATAAAATGAGGACTAGAAATAATCTCGATGTAAGAAGTAACTTTTCTATATATTTCTGGTAGCTACAAAATTTTAATCAATCTCAATTTATCGAGAAAACTTGAAAAATTGTAAGAAATGTTCAAAATTAAAACCACTATTTTGGATGCATAGGTTATGACGACGTATGATTGAACGATGGACTCTTCGAAATATCTGAGGATGATTACGAATGGCATCAAAATAATAATTCGAGTTTCTAATTCCTCTTCTGTGTTGCATTTAATATGATCCCAAATATAAAATTGAATTGGAATCATAACTCGGGATCGTACCAGGCAAAGGATTGAGTACAATCGCTGGATTGGGAGATGTGGTCCTTTTCCTTGGCTCGCACGATCGCTAGATATGACTCCAATTCAGTTTTACATATGGGGTCTTATTAAATCGAACATCTATGCCAACACAGAAGGGGAATTAATGGCTCGAATTATTCTTGCTTTTGATTTTGCTTAGTGATCGTCCTCAGATATTTCGAAGAATTTGTCGTCAATCGTACATCATTGTAACTTATGCATCCAAAGTGGTAGTCTTAATTTTGGACATTTCTTATAATCTAAAATATAGTAAAGGAGACTATAATTTTTCAAGTTGTCTTAATAAATTGAAATAAATTATAATTGTATTATAATTGTAATTGAAGTAAATAGAAAAATTACTTTTTACATCGAGATTATTTCTAGTCCTCATTTTCTTTATTTCGTTTTAGCTTGACGTGGAAACATTTCTGGACACAACTTTATTAGTAAAAGTTGCTTAATTACATGCCCTATACTACTTCTGAAATTCCGAAAGTTGAGAGCAGTTTTTCTGAGACTTCCTGTATACAGGGTGATCAAAGTTACTGCCGCACTATTGCTAACTTCGTTATTATTGGAGCTACGAAGTGGTTCAAATTAGCAAAAATGAACTGTTTTTACTCAGGATTATAATGGTAATATGAGGGAAACAATTGCGCATCGCATTCTCAAAATAATTGCATATGTAAAGTTTTTTTTAATGGAACACCCTATATTTTTTGTTGACAAATGAAAGAACGTCAAATTATAAATATGAATTACTCTTTACTATTTTTCCTTAAAACGAATAATAAAGAAGTTATTGCGACATTTTTCTTGGTATAACATTTAATACAGTCCATACAACGCAACATTTAAATACTACTAGAAGCGTCTACAAGCGTGTTCAGCGATGTTTAGAACAAAATGGGAATGTTTTTGAATACTTACTTTAAATTATTTATAATTTTGTTTAAATTAGTTTAAGTTACAATAGTTTCAAGAGTAGTACATTTTAATTAATTAATTTTATTTTTTACACAGTAGTAGTTACATTTATTTTAAATACCAGTTCCTCCAAATGTTGCACTCATGTTTTTTTTCACATTTGTTTATTTCTGAAGTACATAATTCCAAGGTAGTGTATGTTACGACAGTTTTGTTAATGCGTAGAATTAAATAAAGTTAATTGTAAATGATGAATACAATTTTCACAATAACTTCTTTATTATTCTTTATAAGGAAAAATAGTAAAGAGTAATTTGTATTTATAATTTGATGTTCTTTCATTTGTCAACAAGAAATATAGACTGTTCCATTAAAAAAAACTTTACACATGCAATTATTTTGAGAATGCGATGCGCAATTGTTTTCTTCATATCACCATTGTAATCCTGAGTGAACACAGTTCATAGTTGCTAATTTGAACGACTTCGTAGCTCCAATAATAACGCAGTTAGCAATAGTGCGGAAGTAACTTTGATCACTCTGTATACTTTCTTTTCATTTTAACCAAGTTCATTTAGAAGAAAGAATGTACAAAAAGATAAGAAGAGGCGTAATTTCGTACAAACAAAGAAATTGCCCTTTGAGTCCCTTATGGTTTGCTTAAAATTTTGGTAAAAGAGTGAGGAGAAGAAGTGGAAATTGTTAATTAATTTTGTAAAATTTAAAAAATAGTAAAGAAGACTGTGGTTTAAGAAATAATTGAAATTTATCTCCGCCCACAATAATTTTATATCCGCAGATTGATACGTACTTCGGCAGCTAAGCTGCTATCTCCAGTACATGTAGTGTTTTTTAAATTGTACTGAAGATACGAAATACGTATCTACGGATATAAAATTATTGTGGGCGGAGATAAATTTCAATTATTTGTAAAATTTGATTTAAGATATAGAGTTTGGGCGTAATAATTGAACTTTTCTCTCACTCTCGTCGTGACATCTAGAGGAGTATACTGTCTCGACGAGGCCTTGTAAAATTGATAAATCTGAAAGTAAAGGATAATTCATCCGTTTTCTCTTATCTTTTTTAACCATATGTCTCTCAGCTGATATGAAAAAATGTTAACAATAGCTGCCGGAAATATTTTGTTTTTATAAAAAAATTATTTCAAAATACAAAACCCGAACGCTTGTTAAAAAAGTACTTTAAGTGAAATTATCCGTTAAATCAGAGAAGCGTAAGATTTAGGGTGCGTTTCGTTTGCGCGCTCACATGCCTTAAGCGCTCACACTTAAAAGCGCTATTTTCTGTGGTTCCACTTGGCGTTCGATCGCTTAAGCCTCTATAAGCAAAGGTATTTCTTTTGACTACTGTTTTCACAACGAATTCATAACCTTAAAAATATAAGTTCAATAGTGAAATTAATCCAGTAACAGCTGCCGCAGTTGTTTCTAAAGTGTAACATTTGTTTATAACCTGCGTTATTTTTACCTGACTATGAGTAGCTGATCTCCTCACACGTTCCGTTTGGAACATAAGCGCTTACGCTTTTGTTGCCCTACCTCGATGGAATAAGCGATCGTGAGCAAAGACTATGACGTTAGTAGCAACGTCATTTACGTTGCTACTTCGTCATCTAGTGCTTTGTGAGCGTTTGTAAAGCCAAAAGGAATGGTTTAAGCACTGCTTATGAGCGCTCAAAGCATATGAGCGCGCAAACGAAACGCACCTCATAATTCCTTTTTCAGAATGGCTACACTGTTTCCCTATTTTTATAGTCAATACTAATAGCATCATATTGCATCCTGCTCTGGAAAATATCCCATATTTCTCATACTAAATAAATATCTATTTTTTTATAACTACGAAGTCTTCCTAAATTATAGGGGAACAGTTTTATGACCGGATTTTTTTTGCGCGCAAACTTCTCCTTGTTATGCGGAAATTAATTAAAATTAAATGCTCCAACAATTTTTAATATCTCTAACCAAGCGCTCTTCATCGAATCTGGTGCGAAATGATGCCCCACTTCAAATAACGACCTTCCAATAAAAAAGCTGGACTTTCACGATGAATTCTCAAAAGTTTCTCTGTGTATTAATTTCATATTAAAGAAAAGAATTCTCAGTTTAATTCGTTCGCAAACTTAATGAATGAGCATTTTTCAGGAAATCTCGATTAGGTCTAGTTTGAGTGCGAATTATGAGTGAAAACATTCTCTAGGAATTCAGGCGATGGAAATTGATTTATTATTGGTAAAAAAAAGTGAAAATGAATGAAGGAGAAGAGAACATGGTGATGGAGGTAAATACAAAATTCGTGTAAATTTATTTTATCTAAACACGCCGTCGTATAAACCCACCGCCAGAAACAATATTTGTGTTCGGAAAAGTTGAATTGAGGAGAAGTCGTTTCGGCTATGAAGAGCGTGAAATAGTCAACACAACATTTCCAATTTCCTTACAGACTCCGGAGCGATCTGTTTGCCCCGAATGTAAATAACAATCAATCATTTTCCGATTTGGAAACAGAAAATAAATTTAACACAAATACCGCCTGCCGCACGACGTTGCGCTCCTCTCTTCCCTTCCCAAATTAAATACATTTTACCTCGCATCTTCCTATTTTGGTTATGTGTGTCGGGTTATTACTCGCTGAATAAATAAATTCGCCGGGGAAAGTACCGGGGGCCGTGGTTTTCATATATCGCAGCAGTTCAAAAGAGGGAGCTGGTAAAATATTTATTTGAGAAATTGAAATTGACGTCCGTGAAGGTACTTCTATATCAATACGTTATAACATTTTTTTTTACTTATGTACGTTGCAAGGCATATCGTCTTTTATAAATGCATTTAGTATTTTGTAAGTAAAGATTTAATTAAATGAAGAATGCAATTCCAAGAAAAATAATGGGTGCACGTTAGTTGAACCATAAAATTTGTAGGTGTGAAAAATGTAGGTGGTAAAAACCGAGGACACTTCCTCCAACGATAAATAGGATAGTTGGCTTTTAATTTTAACGAAGAGGAAGGAACGGAGCAGCGCTCTTCGTTTCACTCTGCAGTTTTTCCGCCGGATAATACCAGGAAATGTCATTATTTTTCTTTCTTGGTTAGTTGAACATTAATACGAGTTGCGTTTTGTTGCAGTAGCCTCACGAACGTCTGAATGAATGGAACTAATTCATTTCCTCGATCAACTTAACTTTTTTAATTTCTAATGTTTCTTTCAATAATGTAAAATAAACTATTACAGTATTTGTCGGAAAAATTACCATAATCTCCTCATTTTTCTCTTTTCTATGATATCAATTATAAAACATTTTTGATTATCTATAATTTATTGAACCTGTTTTTGTGTCATTGAAGACAATTTATTTATAATATGATTATTAACCAATAGTTTATGTCGCGACATTCTGCGGCCGATTTTTGACCTAACATTTACCTCAATTATAAAAAAAAACTAATAATTTAATAAATGTATTATTTAATCTGACTACGTCCCTTATTCAAAAGAATACCGAAACATTTTTGGTGGAGGCGCTGGGCATCGGTCCCAGTACCTCTCGTAAGCCAAGCGAGCTGATAAAATTTTTTTTTTTTGCGCTGGGGCAAGATGTGACAAAGAAAATGTAAATTGAATTGTTGTATTAATTTCTCAACTTAGAATAAACAAATATGCCTCCCAGTAGAACCTAAAATGTTTTTAATATAAACAACGACTTCTACCTTGGTTTATTTAGTCGCTGGGGAACACAGGTGCTCCGCGAATCCTAAACTTCTTGAAACTTGTCTTCATCGATACTTTACATTTTTCTTTGTCACTCGTCGGAATTGTTCGTTTACCTCAAATTATAATAATGGTAACGTGCTTTTTTTAAAATTCCTCCTCGTAGTTGCCCGAGAATTGCTAGTTGTGAACCAGCCTTGCTTGAAATTTAATAAATTGACGTATGTCATAACCTCACTTTTCTTTCTTTTATTAGGCACTTTCCAAGTTAGCGTCGGATTGGTTCTGAGCTAAGCCGGAATAGCTCTAAGTTGCTCCAGAATATATCAGAGCTACTTCGACGCTAACCTGGAAAGCGCCTATTCATTGCTTTTATTAGTTTAAAAGTGGGGTTATGCTATTTCATACGTTAGGTCGATTGAGGCTGGTTCACAACGAACAATTCACGGCCAATTACAAGGAGAAATAAAAAAAAAGGCACATTAGTAATTGTTATCCGAGCGTGTAAAGCTCTCCTTTTTGTAAAGGTGTTTAGTGCCAGACCTCCAGAACCATGTAATTCAATAAATGTATTATTTAATCTCACTAGTCCCTAATTAAAAAAGTACCATAATAATACGTAGTACGTACATATACGTTGTTCACAAATTAAAAAACCACCACCTGCTGCATTATGTTGGTATAAAACATAAGTCCCCTGTAAAACATTATCAAAATAGCAAGGTTGGCAAGGTATTTGAAGTTTCATGTCAAAGTAATTTGTCAAATCTCTTTTATTTTATATTGTTTACATTTATATTCATTTTAACAAGCCATTTCAATGGCTCGAAAGCAGAAAAATATTTTAAATGCCAAAATGAAAGAAGCACTCGTCAAATGTCACCAAATTTCTAACTAGGACAAAGTTGCCGGTTGTACTTTTCACAAGGCAACATGGCCAGTGGTCTTTTAATTTGTGAACAGAGAATACATAGTTGCTTACAAGTTACATATTTTCGTGCATATTCGAGACTGCAGGATTTTATGGCTCCGCTTGCATGTTCCTGATCGTGTGCGAACGAGTGCACTCCTTTAGAGAAAAGCAGTTTCCTCTCCTAAAATAACTTAGGGTAATAATTAAAGGATATAAAAGAATCAGTGTATTTAACAATTAAATTTCAAACGTAGTTGAGTAGTAATATGAATGTTAGTACTTTAGTCAACATACTGAAAGGAAACTCTTCCATACATTTTGCCTTTCAAGTACGTACACCGAATTACTGCTTCTTCTGGCGTACTATTAGCCTAGAAAAACGTTCTGCATTATTCATGTACTCAGCGTTTGAGCGCAGTTACTATCGGAAAGCTAAGTTCGAAAGTTTAAATATTTACTCTTCTAGGTTATCCATCGAGACGTGTAATTTCAAGACATTAAGCTTAAACACTGCGGAGTTCGTCTCTGTTCTTTTTGAGCGCGAATTTTCCACCCGGCTGAGAGCTGGGACCGTGGATCCTGCGCGACAAACAAAAAATTGTTTGACCGAGGATTAGGCGTAAATCCGGCGCCAGAAGAAAATGCAATGAAAGGGGACATTATTTCGCGCCGCAGGAGTGATAAATTTCGCTCGAGGACACATGAATTATATTTGGATGCGAGACCAGATGGGTTAAGGGTTCTTCAGGCGCTTGGTCGGTGAGAGCCCGATCTGTAAGGGCCGCATCAGCAGTCTGTCAACGTAATGGCGTCCGGACTCAGACTGATTTGTTACTTGTTTGTTTTTTCCTTTCTCATTCTAGACTTATAGTTTTCCAGCTACGCCTCCTCAAATTTATATTTATCGAAAAAATAAAGTAACTAAAGAAAAAAAACCGTTTTGAACTTATGTTTAAAATAAAAACAAACATTTCGAAACTTTTGAAACCTATTTTCGAGTAGATAATGAAACTGAAGCTCAAGTTCAAAATCTTATGCCTTATCAGACAGTTTGATGTTGATCTTGGTGATTTATAGGAGGAAATTCTGATGAAGCCGCCCAAGAAAATTTTGAGAAGATTTTGCAAATGATTGCGGACTTGGGAAACGGTAGTGAGGTTGGCTGCAAGGCGAGGGAAATGCTTTGTGAATTCCAGAAGGATAACAAGGTGTGTCTTCTAAAGAGGTCCCCTCAAGGTCTGAAACAACCCGGGAGAAGTCCGTACAATAAGTTAGATCGGACCCTAAGGAAATGTGGCGCCATTCCTACGAAATCGAATCCTTGTTTCTTTCAAATTGGAGCAGCCGATGATATCATGTTGACTGCCATCTACGTGGTTGATATTGTCACGATGTCATTATCTAGGAGAATAAGTAAATTTAAATTTGGTTCGTAATTATTGCAATTATATGCTTTTCAAAATTATGCGGGATCAGCACCCATTGACGATTAGTAGGACAAGCCGCGTTACTCATGCTCAAATTCTACTTACGTATAAATGCAAGCTCTGCGGAATGTAAGCGTGTTGTTTACATGTGCCAATTAAGATCGAGGCAATTAGAACGTTTTAGGTCCGGTTTTTCAATCGATTGGTAAAGTGACTGTTAGCGATATCCGATTGTTAGCACAGAAAATGAGTTTATCAATCTACCGGTAGTCTTAACAATGACATAAATTCCTCTTAACAAGGAGGTAAACTAACAGTCGGTAAATTTGCTTGTTAGCGGTAAACAAGCAGAGGGGATACATAAATGTGCGCAAGCGACTGTACAATTCTACTTCTTTGTGTTTGATTTAAAAATTGAAAATGAATAACGTGGGAAACGTAAATATATTTTCTGACGAGTCTGATTCGGACGATGATGTATTATATGATTTAGCAAACGCTATGGGCCTGAATAGAAGAGTAATAGAAGAGTACATGTAATTTGTCAACGGCCAGATCACATGAATTACTGGAACGACATGGAATTTATTCACAGATTTCGACTTTCCAAAACGCTGTTCAGAACTTGTTAGCAAGGCAGCAACTTATTGAAAATAGAATTCGATTTCCAATTGACAGATATTTATTATCCGTTCATGAAACTCCTGTGACGTTAACAATTTCACATTAAAAGTTATTATTATTATTATTATTGTTATACCATCTCTAATTGTTTTATTTTTAAAGATAAAAATGAGGAGTTGTTGTATATTTGATTTTAACTGACAATATTGATGCTATTGACCATCAGTTAAAAGAGTATATAATTAGAATCAAGCCGATTTATAAAGATACCTTTGGTGAAGATATGCGCAAAGAAAAAGTGCTCGCACATACGTGTTTATGTTTTGAAAGTTTGTACTGGATGCACCCCTAATTTTCAAAACATCAAGACCACCAAATGTATCTTTTATAAAACGCCTGAATTCTACTACTTTTCAAACGCTCATAATTCTCAGTTTGAAAATGGAAACGTCAATTAATAATTTTTTTGTTTACTTTTTTATCCGATACAATTAATGATTTGATTTGATTGATGATTTTTAGAAACTATGCTTTAACACCACTCCAGGTAGCTGCTTCTTTGTTTACGGTTTTATGCTTCTGGCAATTTGCTGATTTTTGTTGGCGATTTTGCTGGAGTACATAAGTCAACTGCATCAGTCGTAATAAAAAGGGTAACCACAGCGATATGTGAAATAAAAAACAATTTTTTAAGAATGCCAGATGAACAAGAATAACTTATCATCCAACAGGGTTTTTACAGAATTGCATCATTTCCTAGAGTGCTATTGGCTATTGATGGCACTCACATTAAAATTCAGAGCCCAGGCGGAGAGCAAGCCGAAAGATTTCGTAACAAAAAAGGATATTTTTCGTTAAATGTGATGTTAGCATGTGATCACCAATTAAAAATTCGCAATATATTAGTGGCAAGATGTTGTTGCTCTTGCTTTCTTTTTCTTAAAATTTTCACTCATAGTTACAATAATTGAAACCCAACTTAATTTGAAAGTAAATAACCTAACACGTTTCACGTTCACGAGTGAGTTAAAATGTAGATGTGAAGATAGTAACCTACATATATTCTTCAGTGTGACCAACTTACGGTTAACATGCAATTTTGGTTGTTAAGTAACAAGCAGAAACTTATAGATTGAAAGATAGATTTTGTTTAACAAGCACTTTACCAAAGAGGTTAAATTTATCCAAGTAACAATCACTTTTACCAATCAATTGAAAAACTGGGCCTTAAGAAAACAAATTTGGCAAGGGTCAATTGATGCTGACACCTTTAGAACTTTGTACTTTGGACCGAACCCCCAGCCACCAGAGCGAAGGAACCAATTGTGACGTAGATTTAAGAAATGTATAAAAGATCGACCCGCAGGTATTAGAGAGCATTAAGTAATTAAGTAGTAGATGGAAGTTATTATTAGTCAGGTGATAGTCATGAATTAATTAGTGTGAGACCAAGTGCGCGTAAACAAAGCCAAGCGAGTGGACTCTACGAGCAGGGCTGGCCGGTCGGGCCAGACCCTCCCCCTAAGTTAAAGTAACGTAAAGTTAAAATTAAGGTTAGATTAAATAAGTTCCTTAAGTTTAAAGATAAGTAATTAACGTTAAAGATAAATTAAATAAATATAATTTAAAAAGACTTAGAATAATTTATTATAATTAAAACAATTTAGATTAAAATAAAAGTAACTATAAATTTAAATTTTATTTCCTTTTTTTAACGCGACAATATTTTGGTGGCATCCCGAAATCTTCGAAATCCAAACGCCATCGCTGAACTTGGAACGAAGTTTGGCAATGGATTCGAGATTAAAGACTTAGGATTTGCAAGTGATTGTTTGGGTATCGAATTTATGCAAGAAAACGGCCAGGTAGGTATGTACCAACGAGGATATATTAACGAACTTCTTCATCGGTTTAGTATGACTTAATGTAAGCTTTCTCGTTGGACCCCGGTAGAAAATTAAAAATAAGTGAAAAGAAGAGAAATTGAAACTACCGTACCGTGAGCTTGTATGTGCCATTACCTACCTGTCCTCCACTACATGTCTTAACATTTCGTTTGCCACTAGTTATTTGGGTCAATTTAATCATTATTATGGTTTCGGGCATTGGAGGGCAACGAAATGAATTATTCGTTACTTGAAAGGCACGATCGACGTCGGTCTGATTTACAAATCTGACTGCAAACCGACGAGAGGATTTGTAGACGCAGATTGGGGAAGCTGCACTGAGGACAGCTGTTATTTGTTTCTAATCAGCGGATGTCCGGTTTCTTGGGACTCAAGAAAAGCAGAGGAAAGCAGAGGCAGCAATGACCAAGTACGGAAAAGAAGCCTATATACTTGCGTGGTTTTCTTCATGAATTAGATTTTGATTCCTTAGCTAATACAGTTATCTACTATGACAACAAAAGTTCGTTAAAACTAGCTCAAAACCCAATGTTCCACAACAGGAGTAAACATCTGGCATTACTTTGTGAGGGATTTGATACGAAACAGATCTTTTGTTCTAAAATACACGGTGATTGTTTAATCCAGAAATTTAATATAAAATTTTCATTTTTGATACGTATTTCCATAATTAATTATGTACTTTGGCTTATACAGAATACTAATCTGACATTTTGACTACAAATTAAATAAATCTAGGTTTTAGACTAAATTCAAAATTGTTTTGATTGAAATTACATCAGTGTAACTTCTGAATCAACACTTTTTATAACTTTACCGTGCTTTCTTAAGTTTTAAGTTCTGTTTTGCAATTTACAAAGCAGAAAGAAAGTCGGTTAATCTAAATTATCACGTTAAGTGACCTTCAGTTTTATTTCAGCTGCCTACCGTCTTCTTAACTGAACTGGAGATTATGCCGTCCTTAATTTGTGAGTGCCGGCTGTAATAAAATTCCGGAAAATTACGTCTTAATTTCCCTAGACGCAGTTTTATCATTTACAGATACACTCCTGAAGGTTTACGAGGTAATAAAAGCCGAAGGCGCCTCCCCAAAGGTGATACACCTGTACGTGTAAATATCTTTAGCACCTAAAGGAAGGGAAAGTAATCGCTTGAATTCTAATTATTTGAGAAAATTTATTAAAATGAATTATTTTCCTGGATTATATGTAGAAAATGGTAACGTTGAGAGATCTAGCAGGATAGCAGTCAATTGACTGCTATCCTGCTTTTCCTTAAGTTCGCAGTCGCGATCAGAAGCCGTTTTATTGAAAATGGTAACTATATACAATTCCTCTCCTAAAACTTTGGTGTGTCATTGTGACTGTATCCAAAGTCTCTAAATAATTGCGCATAGCAAATAGTTCCGATAAAATATGTATTGTTTTTGAACAGTAATTCAATTTTAATGGCATCATAAAAGCATCGCGGTTATTTACGATAATTACTATTGCACGCAATAAAAAATAAAGCTTTTACAAATTGTATGTGTGCAAGGGCCATTACAGTTCGGGGCGGGACAGACATCCATTACCACGATAAAGTCCGAATACAAATCACTGTTACAACGTGAAGTATCACTTTTAATTCAGCAGCGGTTGTAGATCAAAATTGTCTTGAATAGTAACAAAAAACAAAAATACTTAAAGTCGATTTTATAATAAAAATAAAGTGGCCCTTTAGAATTTAAAGTTGTCTTTAATCAGTAATTTTTTTCAAAATTATCATTTAAACTCCAGCGACACATTAAAGTAACTTTATTTAAAAGACCCCCAATAACGGGCTTTTAAGAAATGTTAAAGGATGTTTAAGAAGATTACGCAATTGAACATATTAAAATTATTTATATTATCTTATTTTGCTGTGAAGCTTCACAATGAGTAATTTTATTAATTCATCATCGAGCACTTCTTCAAAGTTTACAGAAAAACTAAAGAACAAAGACAAAGGAGGAGAAATACTTTATGTCCAAATAAATTTTTGATAAAGGTAGGCCATGGAGAAATTAACATCTAAGTCGGTAGCAGCCGCCTTACCCCTTTCCGACAAGCTCTGCGAGCGTGGGGAAATTAAGTGGGAAAAAATATTGTCTAGTTCTTGAGTAGTTAAGTAGCCACATGTTACAGTTTGATGTGTCAGTAACTTGGACATATGGTATAATACATTAAGTAGGTTAATGACAAAGACCAGAGACAATGGAGGACAAATTGGGTTAATGACGAAGACTGCAATAGCAAACTGCAATTATGATAGAGTGGAGACAGCTCGCGGGTTGTATATCTCCACATTTTGTTGCACAAACGGTTTCCAAGATCTATAGGTCGAATATTAAATGACACTTATTTTACTAGAGGAAGCTTTTTAGCCTACGTGCCAATTATTGCTAACTTTTAGATTTTATGCGTTAGGGCCGTATGACACGGTGTTAATCCTTGCATAAAATTTGTTAAAGACTGGGAGAGTAGTATCAAATCAACTAATAAACATTAACTGTGGTTGCCTATCCTCTCTTACTTTATAGCAGATTGTACACTAAAAATTAAGATCGTATCGTAGGGTTCTTAGGAACAATGTAGAAAGGAGCAGCTGACTTTGTCAACACCTTCAGCATTTAAATAAAAAACAAATGTCTGAAACGATTAGTGCATTATGAAAGCACGCGTTTTCTTTTTACAAACATGTGACATGTGAGTAACTAAATAACGCTATTTTTATTTTTTTTCCCTAAATTATTTGTATTGTCAGTCTTTTACAATCCACGAATGTTTTTAGTTTTTCTATTTCTTGTAATAGAACTTGGTTACTTTCACTACAACTTTTTTTTAACATCATTGTTCGCTTTTGCCATTTCTACTGCATTGTTGTTGATATAGAATTTCACAAAGCCCGCACAAAACCTGAATAAACCTAAGGAGAAATGTAAAATATACCTATGCGATCATCAAATGCGTCTAAGGTCCAGTTGTACAACGCCAGTTTACATTTAAGCTGAAGCTTAAACCCATAGCAACGATTATTTCAACAATTGTTGTTAAGGGTTTAACCTTTGGCTTAAAGTTAAGCTGGAATTGTACAACTGGGCCTAAATTGTAACAGTCAGTGTTGCTAAGAAAACTAGTCACGTCCCTTCTTTGATAGTTCACTTTTAGAAAGATTTATTTAAACATCACGTTAAATCTTTCACACGCGAACAGTATCGTTAAATACAAAAAAAAAAATTTCACAGCAACAGCAACAACACGCAATGGTGTGTGCATTTGGGGCAAAAGCTAAATTAAAAAAAATATACGTAGCAGCCTAGTATAGTGATCAAAACAAAGTAGGAAATATATTGAAGTATAGGTGATAAAGACAAAGACTTCAATAACAAAGAGCGAAGAAATGCGACCCTCGAGCCATCCCTATTTTATTAGAACTGTGATGTACCACTGAAGTGTTATCATCAACACGCTTTACATGCTTATTGTAATATATTTCCTTCTTTCTCTTGATCATCACGCATGTTGCTTGTAACACAAATTACACAGGGTATCCCAAGTTGAGTGACCTTTTAAAAGTTTTCGAGGAAGGGAATATATAAAAATTCTAAAAATTAGTGCACCGCCCTAATACAAAGTGATCTTTCAGATTAAAATATTTTCACTTTTATATCACTTCCGGTTATATCAAAAGTAGCGGTTAACTTTCTTATTTTAAATGGAATGCTATAGGTTTTATTGCAAATTCTGATTCTATACATTATTTTAAATAAAAAGTGTTAAGGCTTCCCTATACCTAAATGTAACCGATTTTGAGATATATTCTATTTTGGTGACGTTTCATTTAAGAAAAGAATATATTTACATTTTCAATTTGCGATCGTAGTAATAATAATAATAATAATAATATATATGTTGTATGGAAAACACTAAATTTTTGAGAAATATCTAAAGATGCTACTGTACATAGAAGATTTTTTCTTTGAGAGAACTTAATAGATTTTCGAATCTAAATTATGGTGACATATACAGTGAGCCTCTAAACTATGGAATAAAATTCGTAATTTCTTTATTTTTGACATTTCGAAAAAACGCTCGGACAGGTAAATTTTGTTTTTAAAAAGCACACATTTTCAAGTGAAAATCAATTTTTGATTTTCATTTGTTTTCGAGTAATGACGTCATTGACATTTTTTTTAAATAGCAACCCCCAATCTTTTTCTCGATTCTGATAGTCCTTTGAATTCTCTATCCAACCACATCAAAAATTTATTGTTTTATGGAAAGAATTTTGAGAAAAAAATTATTGAAAATAATGAGAATAAATTAACATATATTTTAATGACAGTGTTCTACTTGTGTTTAGTGTTGCTTTTTCTTTGACATTCATAATAAGAACTTTTGGTTACATAAAGCACTTTGGGAGGAATAACTCTGGTAAAAATTTGCTTAATTCTATTAATTGTTGTAAATATGTATACAGACTTGCACAATTATCAAATCCTTGAGCACTCAAATTTAATTTTTTTAATGCAAGTGAATAATGTACCTCAACTTTATTTATTTAATCATTAAAGTCATTTACTTTTTCGCGATTATATTTCTTCTAATCTATTCTATGTTACTGTCAATTAATTTTTGTTGTTGAGCGGCAAAAAAATTAAAAAATGAATTGATACTAAGCACTTGTTCACAGTAGAAAATTAGAACATTTTCAATGAAACGTCAACTCAATCTTGAATTCTCGAACTTGTTCAACATCTTGGTATGTAGTTCCTCCGTATGAATAAATTTGTTTTTGTTTACTTGTAATCTGGTTCACCTTCTTTTTATATACACTTTGCGTGACAGTATTATTATTAGAAAAAATATTTACCACTTCATAAATTTTAAAAATAGTCTAACAATAACAGTTATATTTAAAAAATCTGTTAGAAATACAAGCTTGCATAGCATATTATTGCTGTTGCCTTAAACAATATGGTTCGATCGAATTAAAACTTCTTAACATAGAGAATACGAATCAGAGTTGGTAGCACTGCAAATGTCTTAATCATAGGGCTACAGATAGGAAGAAGGATCCTCTAATAATGATGTTTTTTTTTTTTAATTTGAATTCAGTCAATTATTTTGAAATTACATTTTTTTTAAATTTTTTAAATATCTATTTGTAATTGATGATGGTATTTCCAATTTCCATTTATTAAATTACTTATTAAGTTGTCCAGCTAAGTAGTAGTTTCTTGCAAAGATGTTGCACATTGACTCTGTTCATTCTATTGTAAAGCAGTTTTAAATTACTTATTCGCTGCCTGTTCTATTCTGTGACTGTGGCGCTGCAACACTGTACAGGCATGGAAACGCATAAATGTTAATTCCACCATAAAATATACAGAGTGTAACTTAATGAACACAAAAAATTTGAAGAAGTAATTCTTCAGATGACTTTAATTAAAAAAAGGTCCTGCACGCATGTGACTTAGAATGCTTCGTTTTCGATACACAAAGTGATAAAGTTTCATTTATATTTTAGTTTTATAAATGTACGGAAAATATTTTAATATATAATTTTAGAGACAAGTAAATGTTTAAGAAACCTTAAAAATTAAAGTAAAGGCAATTAATTACAATAGCCTATTTCTTGGACAAGATTTTGTACAATTTTTTAAACCGTTATTAAATTTTAATTGAATCAGCAACCCACAAATTTCTTGTTCTAAATATTTATTATAGAAATTGAACTAAATCTTGTAGGTACAAGAAATACGGTGTTTGAAATTATTGCTACAACTATGAAGAACTTTATCAGCCTGTATATCGAAAACTAAGCATTAAAGGCCACATGTTTATGGGAACTTTCTTATTTAAAATCAGGTCAGGAATTACCCCTTCAATTTTCTTGCACTTATTAAGTTGCACCCAATATATTTAGTTTAAATACCAATTTAATAACTTCAATCGACATAAGTTACAAAACAGTTATAACAACTTTTTTTTTTAACTGAAAGACACTTGATATAGATAAATTATTAATCACTTTTGCCACTTTTGAGTCACAATACGCAACAGATTAATTCTTAATACACAGATTTTAATTGTAATTTGTACAATGGTTTTACTATATTTGGAAATTTGAGGTTGTCTTCATCCAAAAGTAATGGTGGAGGGAATTTTCAGCCTCGGGAAAGATTTTTCATGTTTGGGTGAGCGAAACGTCGGGCGCATCTGGCAGCATTGCCTAGCCATTAACAACTAAAATTAGGATATGTTAGAGTACAGCTGACAATGTCAGGCAATTTAAAAGGAACAGTAAAGGGCATGCGACCTTAATAAAACAAACAATCAAACCCTAATCCTTTAGCTTGAATGCAATAGTCAATAGAGTACTTAGCACTAAACCGATCAATATTCACATTGTGCAAGAACTGTAAAAATATACAGGTGTCCCAGAAATGCTTGAAGTATTTCTTCTCTACATTCCATAATGGTCCCAAAATTGCAAAAATTAATTCTTTAATTTTGATAGCTTCAGCATAAGAGGGAAAAAGAAACTGTTAAACTTGGCAACGTTGCTTATGTATACAGTTGATTCGATTTATAGGCTAAATAAATAAATAAATTTCAAATATCTAGTTGCAAAGGCATCGCCTTTTGCTACTTTCGACAATAATTCAAAAAGCAATCGTAGGACGTTGAAATTGTCTAGCTTTTTGCCTAATTGTATATTGTTTACCGGGTATTTTTTCGAAAATAAGGAGAAGGTGTAAGTGAGTCGTGATCTACATGAGTGTGAATCGGATATGACCAACAACACTAGGTAAGTTGTGTCACGTAGTATTGTTTTATTTGAAAAGTCGTGACTTTACTCTGTACAAAAGTTTTTCCAGAAACTTCTGACTCAGGAACGAGAGATGGCTAAATACTTCTTGTTGATTCATGATTTTTATGTAGTGCATGACCGTCTCAGGCATTCAACGTACGAAATAATTTCTTGGATTTGTTAGTTATAAACAATTTAGTATGTAAATGTGTGCTCAACTTATCTGACTCATTTACGTATGCATGTATCCGTTCGCTTACAAAATTATGGAGGTGACAAAGAAAAAAAATTAATCTTGAAAAAAAAAAGGAATCGACATTCAATTTTTATCCAATTTATCAAAGTTCAAGAATTATTTTAAAATAACGCCCTAGGGCATTATTTCAATGATAACGTGACTTAAAACTGATCCATTATTTTGTTATAATAGTCTAGTCGGACATTAAATTATTTTATTGTAATTAACTGTAGAAAATTTAGATTTTATTTAACAGTTGTAACTGTTTTTGTAATTCTGGAGTTAATGTTAATTTTTTATTAATAAATTTTAAAGATCGAGTTTCATAGGAATGCCAAAATGAAAAAAAAAAGTTAATAACTTTGTAAGTTTACTTCATGCATATTCTATATCACTTTAACGTTGATCTTTCTAAAATAAACGTGGTGTACAAAGTACATACGTCGCTCTCAATATGAAAATCACGTTTATTATTAGTTTGAGTGATGGATTGGATTACGAAGAGGTAACAAGCGTGAAACAACTAAATTACTCAAGAAATCATATTTGTAACAGCTTCACCCAGGTGGAAGACGATCATGTTTTACTACATTAATTCCGCTGTTAAGACGACAGGAATATTAAAGCCGTAGTAACAGAATAATAAATAATTTATTAGCATAATCGAGGAACAAGAGACGAACTGAGTTTAAAATCCTGTTTATCCGACGGGAATATTTGCATTTAATTTCATTAAAAATATGTGTGCGATGTAAAAACAAACAGTATGTGCCTACGAAACAAACAAAAAATAAAGTGTTATATCCGGGGGCCTGTTATATTTTTAGAACTAATTAATCATCATAAAAAAGTGGAAATATCCCGGCTGACAGGCTATCAAGTATGTCCTTACTTCACCCTCTTTCATACGTTTGTAACGTGACGAAAGCGTCTCGCTCGCCGCGAATAATATTACACAAATAATAAAGGGAAAGAACCTTTCTTTCCCGGGATTTTTTCCGCAGTAGATGTGTCGTCGGCAATACATATATTTGTCAATCCCAGTGCAATTCGCAGATACAAATTACTTTCCTTCGGTGTAGCTTCAAAAGCAGCTGCGTGATATAAATAGAAATATTCGAGCGAGTTGTGTTGTCGAGTTTTTGTAAAAAAAGGACTTGCACCCGGTTAGGAAATTGATGCTATTATTTTCCAGAGAATACATGACACCATACGGGGGTAAAAGCTGTCATCTCTTTAAGCTGTGATCTATTACATTTTGAAACTATAATAATTCGCAATGCTGTCACTTATACATACATACAAACAAAATTACTAGATTAACTGCACATAGAAGAAATCATATTTATTAATCAACAGGCAACTAGAAGGTAGGAAAGCCAAAAAAACACAAGACAAGATAGGAAAAGAGGAGAAAAAGGTAAAATAGGATTAGAAATAGAGTCTTTAGATAACAAACCAGTATTAGAGAGACAACTAAAATAGTAGTAAGCAGAAGATCGGAGACACAGAGAGCAAATAGAAGAAGTAAATCCAGGAAAACGAGGTGAGGGGAAGTGAGATAAGCTACAGGAGAAAGAAAAGTAGAAGAGAACTTAATTCCACGGTTTTATGCTTGATGGAAAAAGACTTAGGATTAAATAAGTAAGTTAATAAAGTTAAATATCGATCAAAAAATGTCTAAATGAAAGTGAAAGGTTTAATCGAGGTTATCATATTCTGATGGTGCACGGCGGCAGAACCGCACTGCATTCTTACAGTCGAAGGCTATGTGAATATTTTCGAGAAATCTTTTTTACCTTTAGCAATTATGTGTATAAACTAGACCTAACTATTTTTAAAACTCGCCCATTCTTTCTTGTTACGGAGTGATATTCTGGCTTCAGTCCTCGATATCTCGAATGTTCAATCACTACTTCGTTCCATGTTTTCCGTGGTCTTCCTCTTATTCTTTTCATCTTGTTTGCCAAATCCTCTTAACTTGTTGATTTTCTTCCATTCGAATCACATGTCCATTTCGGTTGTTTTATTTCTACACTATATATTTTATTATAGATTATACTTCTACTTCTTCTCTTAGCATTCTATCTCGTCTCTTAACTCCCTTCACTGATCATGGGTATTTCGTTTCCCTTGCTTGTTACTGTTACAGTAGTCGGAGGGTTCTGAAGGAAGAGCAGCGTTTTCTTATGAATTGCTGATTCAGAACCCTTTGGTCACTTTTTTGGTTAGATTTATAATTGTACAAGTGTGTTTTTTTATAATCTATGACCAATAAACCTCTATTATTTTGCTTTTTGTTCGGTTTATTAAGATCCAGGTCTTGTTTCGGCACTTAAACTTGGTTTAAAGATGGTCTTAATCACAGCAAGTTTAGTTTCCTTTGATAGTTTGTTTTTAGGTATGAAAGTATTATATTTAGAGCATGACATAATTTAACTGCACTTTCTAAATGACCCCAAGATATTCCAAGATGTTCTTCATTTATTGTTATGTTTACATTACTATGACCCTTTTCTATTACCATTATATTAGTCTTCTTTATAGTCCAGTTCTGTTAGCCGCTTCCCCTTGTCTTAAACTTCTTTTGTTATAATTTTTTTTTCTCTTACAGAGTTTTATATTTACACCTCTTCTTGGCAAACTATTTGTCCGGGGTTACTTAAACGCTTTTTGCGTTTTTCTTAATAAGTTGTTGTAGTGGGAAGATGTGATTCTGCATACCTCTTCGCTTTCTAAATGCACTCTGAGATTCTAATTGTGTATCTACTATTAATTTCAGTAAAAATAGAACGACTGAATTTAGCGGAGATTTTCGGTCAACAATTTGAGGAAACAAGAACGTTGTTAGCTCTTTTATTTCATCGATATTTTGGAACTGTTTTTTCCCTTTATTAGGATGAAGGAAAACGGATGTTAACCCTTTGAAGCACGAATTCTTTTTTTAAAGTAGCTGATTGTGGAATTGTGCTTAGTTATAGTCTCAGACGTCGACAAAATAAGAAGTTACTCAAAAACAATATTCAGTATTTGCTTATAATATGGTTATAAAATGAAACCACTTTGCAACATAGTCAAACTGCAAAGTAAAATAATAGTATATTAGTATATTATAAGTGAGAGATATGCAAAATTATACATGAGTGAGAATTTTGGCTCACGAGTGTATAATTGCATTTCGCTCACGTGTGATATACGACGTTTTGTCCAACAGTTGCACTTTTTAACAACAAATAACTTGAAAAGATATTTTTGAAGTGACATTACTTAAAACGTCAAGCAGTCATGGTCGGTCGTCATGGATAATTACTGATAAACACTATAGAGTGACTAAAATTAAATTTTAGTCGCTAGAGACTGAAATTTAATTTGAAGCATTCAAAACTAACGTAAAAAAACCCTAAAAAGTGCAACTGTTGGACAAAAATATAAATATTCTAAATAATCCATTGAAAAAATATTTAAAAAATATAGAAAAATTGTGTGCAAATCGGTTTTGATTGCAGCAGATTCCCCGAGCATGGGATGACTTATTATGTGGCGGACTAGCTTCAATTTGTCAATCCTACTGCGATGTTAGGTCAAAAAGCGATTGCAAGATGTCGCTACTTAAATTGTTTATTAAAAAATATAAGTAAACTCTTTGAAGGATTTATCATGAAAAAGTTCCCAGAAATATTATTCGGTTTTGCAAAGTCCAACTTTGCATATGCTACATGACTATTTTCACTCACTGGTAACTTCACTGTTATCACAGACATTTTCGCTGGCCACTTGTTCACATTGCCTTTATTGATAATGTTTTGGAGAACAATATTCTCATCTTGTGGAATCACCTCATCATCTTTTTCTATTGTCATGTGAAATGGCAAAAAGTCTAGCAAGAAGTCATCAGGGCTGTTTAGGATTTCTCTAGCTGTCGACTTCGTTTTCGAAAGCATCATCAGAAAGGATGTTGTTCAAATAAAGTTCAACAAGTTATAGGTGTCATCTGATGTTGGGGTTTTCAGGTCAATATATTTCGACATTTTGAAGAAAAAAAAACTTGTAGTTGTAAAGTGGTCCAAAAATGAAACCAGTAAACAGATAGCGAGAAATCGGATAATTTATTTGTTACAGTGAAGAGTTACTTTTTGTTATAACCTAGAATGTTCGAAGCATTAAAAAAACGTGAATACTTACTTCAAGAAATACAATTATCACGAATTTCGAAATAGCCCAAATTTACCAACACAAAACGTGCAAAATCATACCCCTCGAATGACTAAAATAAAGTTTTTTTTTTAACTGGCTTAATTATCGCGCTTAGTTCGGCTTCTAATTAATAGAGGACACTGACGCTCTTGTCAGGTTTTTATGGTTTCATATTTATTCCACACTGTACTTGGGAATTTTTTTTAAATTGTGGTTTTAAATTGAAACCACTTCCCTTGAAAGGGTTTTGCACATTATGTTGTTACGGGTGAAAAATTCATTTAAATTATTTTCAGAATTGCCAGTCATCCCGTATTTGCGTGGAAACTGAAAGGTTAGTTTTGGGCCTACGTGCTGTTCGTCACGTTTCATCATATTGCATCAGAAAACAAAAGCCACTACCTACGCCTCACGGTATTACTCTATTTCACTCTTTCTCTCGGTTAAAACAGAGGCCATCTCGAAAGGACCCAGGATAGCGTGTTCTTTCCATTGCTGTTGAGGGTGTCTTGACGTGCATATCTATTGTTAGTGTGTGCTGTGTGCCCACGATTTTTGTGTGAATCTTTTGATTGAAGTCTGAAAGGGAACTTATTTACTCCGAGATCTGCTTAAGTGCACGTCAAGCAATACAAGCTTTCTACTAAGCTTTTCTAAGCCTGTTTCTGGAAGAAAAGGACAGGTAGGGTTTTATTGGCCACTTTGTGCGTATTTTCGGTTTGTAACATGCAAGTTTCTTTTACTATTTAAGCTTTCAGTGGTAGTCGTACCCCCTTTGTGACTACTGCTCTCTTTATAACGCCACTTCAGTACGATCTTCGAGTGGAAAGAAAACTGTAAGCGGAGCCCTAGCTACTAAAAATCTAGGCATTGCGGTCCACCCCTCTTCCTATAGAAGTTGGACTCGATCATTAGACGAGACGAACCAACAGGAGAAACCGTGACGTAATACCTTGATGCCGTCTTGCACAGTGACGTAATTGGCAACACCGTTCTCCTTGTATCACACTTGGTTTTCCACACCTCACCTTGACAACTGAGTGTCCAAGTGTGGATTTGTTTACAAGGTCGGAAATATTTTATTTAATAGTTTCGTTTGCATTGTATACACGCTGTGTTGCGTTAATTTATTTTAACTTAACGTTAATTAATTTTAAGCTTTTACCTTTTGTATTTTCTGTAAACGAAAAGCAGATCTGTTTCTCTGTCAAAGTTTTATTTAATCGTTATACCGGTTATAATTTTATCCTTTTGCTCAACTCATTGTGACTCTGTCTGGGTTGTACTTTCTATATTTGTTTGCTGTGCTGAATTTTTGGGGTTACGTTGACCCTCCCCATCTTGTTCTAAATGTATCGAACCTCTGTATTTTTACGCAGTTTTTTGCAGATGCCTTGGATGCACAAAAACAGGTCGACGTTATATACACCGACATAGCGAAAGCGTTTGATCGCATTGATCATTCCATTCTCTTGCAAAAATTAAATATGATTGGGTTCAGTTCAAATCTTCTTTCTTTGTTTGGATCCTATCTGAACGATAGGTTACAATGTGTGGTATATAAGAGCTTCTCATCACATCAATATCCGGCACGTTCAGGGGTTCCTCAAGGCTCTAACTTAGGACCTCTTCTCTTTCTTCTTTTTGTCAACGATCTAATAACTTCAGTTAACTGCCACTGTCTTCTTTTCGCTGATGATGCCAAATTTTTCTCTAATGTTTCAACTACTGCAGATTGTGCTTTTTTGCAGGAAAACATCTGCCGAATCGTTAATTGGTGTAATGCAAATGGACTTTCGCTTAATACTAATAAATGCAAAGTGATGAGTTACTCCCGCAGTAGATCACCAATTGTTTTCAATTATAATATCTGTAATATTTCTCTACATCGCTGCGATAGTGTGTCTGATTTAGGTGTTACCTTCGACCCCGAACTCAATTTTAGGCAACATATATTTAATATAACAAGCTCAGCAGGTAAGATGTTGGGTTTTATTCTTAGAAATAGTACTGGTTTTAATAATATCTCCTCACTAAAGACTCTTTACTTTGCCTTTGTTCGATCTAAATTGGAGTATTGCTCTTTAGTTTGGCATCCATGTTATGAATGTCACATTTCTCTACTCGAAAACATTCAAAGAAAATTTATGAAGTTTCTTTGGCTTAAAGAAAAGGGATATTATCCTTATAGAGGTTTCGATCACAGTCTTCTTCTTAACTCCTGCAACTTAATATTATTGGAAAATAGACGGAAAATAACTGCTCTAGTGTTTTTGTACAAACTTTTACATAACATGATTGATTGTCCTGCTCTATTGGAGAAGCTTAACATATGTGCCTCCAGATTCACCAGACATAGCTTTCTATTCTATTTAACCACACCCAGAACGAATGTGCTATCAAAGTCCCCCATTTATATTATGTGCGCTACATATAACACCATTTGTAACGTTTGCGACATTTTTTGCGACAACATTGCGCAAATAATTGAGTGTTATAATAGAAACATGGTAGTTTAATTATTATTATTAGTATTATTAGTATTATCGTCTCGTTAGTTTAGCTTATGCTATTTAGTATGCTTGTAATATTTTTAGTTTTGCCTGTAATTTGGTTTAAACTGTTGGACAATAAAGACTATTATTATTATTATTAAATTGTCCACGCACAATTTGCTGTCCTTCAGGTAGGTAGCAGTGTAACTTGTCACGGGTCACATAATTGTGAACAATTAAAATCAAAGTTTATTAAATACACTTTAAAATTGGATGTAAATGAGGACAGGACAATTCTTAATTAATTTTAGTCTTTTCTCTAATATTTGCTCGTATACTTTTAATATTTTGCACGGTAGGTAGTGAACACCTTGTTGTGTCCTTTTTTATGTATTGGTGCCAATATTCCTAGTTGGCATTCTTTAGCAATTACAATAGGAATTGATATTCCTAGGACAGCAGTAGAATGAAGGACGTTGAAATTCAAAAATGTTATCAAGAAACTAAACATTTTTCCCAGCATTGTTAAATTTTGTGTTAATTTTATCTTGTATTGCGTCCCTTGTTTCCAGTTTCTCTCTTATTTCATTATTCGTGAAAGTTGGTATTACTTTTCAACTTTATATATTTGTTTTTCTTTTTTCCCTTGTTTCTCGTCCAAAAAGCTCACCCCAAGTAATTTTATATGGGAATGTACATGGGTACTATAGTGAATTATGTTTAGTTTATATCTTTCAGTTTCTGCTAGTGATTAGTCGCTTCAGTTCTTCCTTTTCTCTTGTTTCGTATTGTAACTTTTATATCTGTTTATTTTCCTGTTGATCTTTTCCTCTTCTCTGCCGGTTTTACTTATTTGGTGTCACACGAAAATTTTCTTGTTTACGCCTAACTATTGGAACAAGGGGAGGGTAAAACTTTTAAAGTTTCGCTGTTTGATTAGCTTAGCTTATCAAAAATGCAATTTGGGTACACAATAGAAGGATATCAGAAAAATACAAATTCGAAAATTATCAGAAGAAAAGTTGTTTGGGTAAAAAAGAACTGCACTCATTTATTAAACGGGAAGAGTGAAATACGTCAGTCGTAAGCTCAAAAAATTTTATACTAAAGAAAAAACAGCCTTATTTATTTTTAAGAAGTGAAGAAGATAATAAAATTTCAAATAGATGGTATCATGCCAAAGTTGGATTGTGTATTTTATATTATTGGCTCATTCTTAATATTATTTATTAATTTTATGAAGGTTTTAGGTTCATAAAAAAATTCTAGCCCTTTTTTTTAATATCTTATTCTCAGATTATTTTTCATTGGATTAGAACAAATTAGAGTTACTCTTATTGTAGCTGCAATGTAATTTGTTTGTCCTTATTTTATAAAAATTGATATATTGGAGAAAAGACTTCCTGTTTTCCACTACATCTGTAAAAAAACCATATTTATTTAATTTTGGTACCATAATCTTGTTTATTGGCTCGCATTGGGGGGGCATAATTTGGCTTTTATTTCCTGAGGGCTTTAGAGTTGCTAACGTAAACAAACCCATAGTAACCCAAACAATTTAGATAATTATACATGGAAACAATGTGCACATCACTCGCATACGATATAAAAGTATTGAATCCATAAATTTTGGTCATTTGGAGATCAAAATAAAATAAGACTTTGTATGTACCGCGGGCATAATTGTAGATAATGGCCCTGGAGCATTTAAATTTTTTTTAAGCATACTGTCTTGGGCTATAATCCTCTAATTATGCCCTTAATATATAAATAACTATTAACCAATTCCTATTATATTTAACCAATGACTAATTCTAGGATTTAAAAATATAAGTTTAAAATTATGACATTCGTACATAGCAATTAGCAGTTACATCTTCTCTACTAATAAACTATATAAACGTTAGAGTATGGTTTGACTGCAAAATCAATATTTGTGCTAACGATTAAGTCACATTGCAGATGTCAGATATTAATTTAGGACGGTAATAATACTTTGTTTCATTGTTTGGAGATATGTCAGTACCGGACGTTATCTTCCGTCTAAATCGAGCAAACTGTATTGAGATTCATTGGACGTACGACACATAAGCAGTTAATTAACAGAGATTAATTAAGAGCAATACATCGCGTCCGTCTAATTTTGATCGATTTTTCCGAATTCGCTTTTCAGAAAAACTTTGATTTGCGTTCAAATTACGCGCAGGGAAATTTCCGCTCTGATTAAAATAATTGGCTCGTTAAAATTCACATGCTTTTTCTAATAAAGCAAATAGAACAAGTAGCTTCACGCTGCTGGGCGCCTTGGGACCCGAGCAATATGTATACGTGTGCGCTGTTGAATAATAAGTTTGCATAAGAGAAGACTTCATTTGTTTCATTATTTGAATTACCTGTTTCCGGTTCACGTGAATTTTTATTTGAAAATATGAGACAATATTGCCGTGAGTGATGTGATGTATATCTCTAGTACGGTGATATTGTGGAAAAATGCTTTGTGTTTGTAATTTTTGTCAGATGATTAAAATTGTTGTTGTCAAGGATATTAAAAATGCAATTCGGCTTTGATATATGAGAATAAATAAATGACAAAATATTTGTGACTGGGAGCAATGAAGCGTAGATACAATATGCTACTGTAAAATATGTTGGGAATCATTTATTTTATATCAGTTTTGAGTTTCTGAACTGTGCAATAATTTAATTTCTTTGAGTTTCTTGCAGAAGAAAATTTCTAAAAATTTTGATGGTGAGATTGACTTTTATTATTTTATTGATAAACAGTCTCTTCCCATGATCAGATTGCGTTCATTTTCAAGAATTGATAATATGGTGTTATGAATACATATAATTTAATATGAATTTTAATACAATTTGAAGATGTTTTGATACGTTTCTTAAAAAAATGAAACATTTATTAATGGGCATTTAAGAACTGATATAATTTTAACAACTCATATTTCTAACGTCCAACGTAATGGTTATTTTGTGAAAGTAAAAATGTTTTAATGAATTATTGATTATGTAAACAATTTTGAAAAACTTTATTAAATAAACAAATAATTCCTTAGGACATTGATCGTTAAACAAGGGGCGCTAGAAACATCCACGGAATTGCCAGGCAGACAACTTTTTTATTAGTTTCTGCCTGCAGTCATCCCCGGTGTCATGTATACTCTCAGTTTTAAGTCTCGGTTTGTTTGACATCGACAACGCTTTTTACTTCAAGGAAGCGTCCCGGTAATTCTACTTCTATCCTTGATTTATGTCGACTTTAGAAATGTACTAAAATGTGACGTACATTTTAAAATGATTTACCGCATCGATATAGCGTAGATATTTTATGGGGCATTGTATTTTCTAATATAAGAGGGAGAAATATAAATAAAAATTTAGTACTTCGCCGCTATTTTCTAATAAACTTGATAAAAGAAGATAATGTTTGTTTGAGGTGGAATAAAATATCCATTAAAAAAAGGCTTGACCTAAACCCTTTTCATTTTAAAAGAAAAGGAAAAACGATGATAGAGCTCTTATTTTTCAGACCATTTTGATTAGTGTATTTATAATTAATTTTAATCACAAAGTTTATTTGAAAATAACTTCTGTCATAACACTTAAAACTATGTTATTTTCTAGACAAAAGTGGTGATAACTTGTTGACTCTATATAAAAAAATTATTCTTCTGCATTTTTTTAAAGGACAAGCTGTAATAATCGAGAAAATACAGAAGATCGAGTTTTTAAAGAAGATAATATTGCTGAGTATGTAAAACAGACCACTCCTAACAGTTTCAGAAGTAAGAATGTTAGTGAAATTAAAACTTAAATCTACAAAAAGACAATCACCTTAGATTATGACAATTACAGCGACTCGAGTGTTAATTAGTTCTAAGTAGTTCTTGGGAACGACTACATCAAGAGATTATAAAATGTAAACAGAGGCGCAGAAGACCAAGTGGTTTCAGAACAGGGCCAGCATGTAATTTGTACTTTGTCTCAAACTGTTTCCTATAAAAGATAATGGCGAGAAATCGAGATACAGTGAACTTGAAAACGCTTGCGACAGTATGTTAAGAAAATGTGCAAGATATTGTTGGATCGAGAAACGTACTCTCTTATATCGTACCATGTTCAATAAAGAAATGCTTAATAATTTCATTAGTGCAATAAAACTTCTATCTACTCTAAGGTCTGAAAATTGTGTGTAACAACACGAAAGGTCAAAGTAAATATTAAAATACAAGAATCCACAATAGCAATGCTTTCCTTCACGTGTTACGTTCAGATATCGTAAATTTTTTATCGTATAAGTTGAAACGTTTAAGAAGTCATGAGTATGGATTTTACTTTATTTGCAGCAATGGGGCTTACTTTTTTAATCCCGCTCATAAGCTTCTATTTTTTATTGAAACTTTTTTTGATGGAAGTAACAGGAAAGGTTCCAAAGTTCCACCAGAATCGAAGCGATCCAAGGAACCGAACTTACGTTTCGTTCTCCAACCATGATTTTAACATAACATAATGCATTCTAATTGAATTTTGGAAAACATTTTTTTCGTGATCTGTGACATGGATTTTGCTGCTGATTTAATTTCTTTGCAGTATTATTAACGTCATTCTGTACAAGTAAGGCAAAAAGGAAATTGTTGTAGATAACATAGGATAATAAAAAATTACAATATACCTATACAGAAACAATATTCAAATTTGAATGTGAATTTATTTATATATTCATTATGTTCATGTATAACATTCATAAGATAGGGAATTACTTCTTTGATATATTAACCTTAATTCTGATTAGTTCCTCGTTATAAACGCTCGCAAAGCTGCTTTGAAATTCATAGTAACGCGCCGTTATTGTGTTCCATAAGTGGGGAACTTTAGTGGAGCGCAAAATTTCTGTAATAAGGTTCTGCACGTAGAAATTATGCCTCAGTAGATAATGTGTTTGATATCGAGAGGCTTTGACTCCGTGGAATCTCTCATTAGGAATAGACCGCATGAGAATCCGTCGAATGTCACCGTTGGGCGACATATGCATTACGTGTCCGTAATTAGTAATTAACTTCTGACTTTCGACACTTGGTCTTGTTTATTCTGCTTTTGATTTGCCCAGACGCTTGACTTTTGCATGTACCGAACTAATTTACTTTGGACGTGGTTAATAGAATTCAGTATTGAAAAGGCTTCTGAGGTAAGGAAGCTTTCCTCAATTCTATATTACGTAACTTGGCGAACTTATTCATATACACATATATACATCAAAGTTGCAAACTTCATGTATACACCACGTAATATACCATGAGTTTTTTTTAACACACAATGTAATATATTTTCACGAATCCATTGTTTGCCTAGTGCTGCTGCACACATTTTATGAAGTTTTAGAAAAGCTAAGCTTTTCGCTCCTCGTCTGATCTATTCAGATCAATTTAGTTTTTCATTCAAAACAATTCTGAGGAAAATTGCATTGCTAGAACACATAAGATTGATAACTGGCTTCTTTTTACTGAAAAACTGATGTCTGTAAAGGGGTTTGGTATTATTCCATTCCTTTTACAATAGTTCTCGATATTGATGATTATTCGACTTGCTATATTTTAAAGTTCTTCGGGGGAAATGCTTTATACAACAAAAGATGTGTCGTCGGCAAAATTGATTTGAAATCTATTTATAACATGGACTCGCAGATCGTTAATAAATAAGAGAAAAAAGAGTGGAGAGAGTGTTAATCCCAGCTTGACAGAATAGAAAAGTCATTATTATAAATAAATTTCCAAAAAAAAAGAAAAGAAAATTCAATAGAGGTTAGTTTCCCTATCGGACAGAAAAATCGTAAGCAACTTGAACCTTTTTATTGGATGAAGTATATTATCGATTCTTTGACTCGTTACATCCCACGTACGTACGAGGGTTAAGATTCCTTAAGGGCCGCGAATATGCGAATGTACGTATTTATTCTTTAAACTATATCAGTACGAACGTTATCCTATTGAAAAATAATACTGTGGCGATTGCGGAGCCAGCCTATCGCGTGCGTCATCGCCGACGCGTCTTCACGAGAAAGTTCGGCAGACAAGCGAGACTCTCCGTCTAGAATGTTCCCGAAAAAACAACCCCGATATATAAAAATGCACGCGGCCGAGAGTGACACAGTTCGATTAGAATGCAGCGTTAGAGTTCGACACAAAAGTCCGCGTAATAAGACTCGGTCGGCTGTTATAAATAAATTAGATTTAAGGTTGTAAATAAATTATTGTGAAATGTTAGTGTTAAAATAGTTTGCTTATAAATAAATTAGTTATTAACTATTTCGTGTAATTTTTAAAATAAAAATTAATGAACCTTTAAAAATCGTTACAATACCTTCGACACTCCTAATATACGAAAAACTATATTTTTACAGGATACTTCGTTTTATCGCGCAGCTCTCGCGACGCCCCGAATGAATGAATACTAAAGGAAACTTACTAATCCAATAGGAGCCCTATAGCTACGAGTCACATGTCTTTCTACAGAATGCTGTAAAATCCGTTGTAATCTCTTCCGTCCTGTAACTTTCTGATTTCATCGTGAGCCACTGAACAAAATCTGGATATGTCTTTGGAGAGAACTAAATCCCTTTTACTATCGCAGTGACTTCGATTAGTACAAAATTGGAGACGCTGTCGTTAGTGCTCATAAATTAATGGAATGAGCAAGTGAGATTGCAACGAACAAACCCCAAATGATCGTATTCTGCGATTCGCGGATTTTTTAAAATAATTATTTACTAGCAATCAGAAATATAACATAGTCTATAAGTTAATTTGCTGGCTTAAGAACTGGGTAGTTCTGCACTAAAGTTGTGAGGTCTTCTCCAGTGACAAGCCCTTCATACTCTTCCTTCAGCACATGGCTATTTTCTTTTTAGTTTTCTTGCATTTAGGGGTTCCAGGAGAGGGTTTAATAGCGTGTTGGAATGGCTTTGGAGAATATAATTATGTTTAATACTTTTATCTTTTATGACGTCCTTGATATATGGCGCTTTAGATCTTTATGAATTGTCTCGTCAGAAGCATACCCATTGCATTGGGGGCATTAGTGATCCGTACGTAATGTTTTTGATTGACTTCCTGTGTTATTGCCATATTTGACTTGCTGGTCCATCTCCAGAGTTCTATATCATATACTCATATTGGTTTGAGAATTTTTTTATATATTAAGAGCTTATTTTCAAGTGGTAGGTAATTTTGACTTTCTACCAATTAACCAGTGCGTAGTATATCAAACTGTACCAAACATTGTTATCTTTTATGTTGTGAAGAAACATCTTTGATGATGGTAAGTTCTTCTTTGTACTTCTTTAATTTCAGCTTCCTGAAACCCCACTAAGGCCTTTTTTGAATTTCGGCATTTGATGAAAATCGCGATGAGCTTACTCGAGGCATTCTTTGAACAATTTGAAAGCAGCAACTGAAATTTCACAAGAAATTAAGTTAAAAATTCTATCAAAATAGTAAGAACAGAAACAAATAAGTTTCTGGCGAAACCTGGTAGAATTGATCAATTCTTTTGAAAACGTGATGTTGATTTTCTGTTATAAGTGCAGTACACAGGGTGTCTCCTGTGCTTCTGGTGTTTGATTCAGGAATTTCAAATGAAAGAATGATGAAGGTTCCAATGTGCTTTAGTTAAGGAGTTATTCAAGAAACAAATAATTTCATTTTTATTTATAACAATGAATTATAAAACGGCATCTGATCGTGACTGCGAACTTAAGGAAGAGTTGAGAGTTCTAGCAGGATAGCAGTCAAAAAGGGGCAATCAAAAGTTTATTAATTAAGTGAATTAATTAGTTAAGTGAAGCGAAAGATCTTATGACATACAATTCCACTGCTCCAAAAATCCACAAGCCTACACTCAGCCTTAGACCAATTGTTTCTTCTATCAATAGTCCTACAAATAAATTATCCAAATACATAGCCGATATTTTGAAAAAATTATATCAATTTGACAACCGGTACTACATCAAAGACACTTTCCAATTTGTAGAATCTACGAGAGACTTCACACTACCCCAAGGTTATGTTCTAATTAGTTTAGACGTTGTCTCACTCTTCAGTAATCTCACTTACCAACAAATAGCTAACAGTATAACAAATAAATGGACTCACATCAAACCTAATTGCCAGTTATCTTTAAGTAAATTTTTAGAAATTATCAAAATGTTTTTGACGATAAATATTATAGACTTAAAAAAGGCTCGCCTTTGGGCAGCAATCTTTCTCCCATTTTGGTTCAGTATGTCTTCCAATAGGTACATAAATTAAAACTCTTACCACACTCTGAAAATGAAGATCAACGTTCTCAAAGGCTTACGGTTAAGGGTCGAAAGGATCTCTGAGTCGTCTTCCTTAACTACCAACCTTGCAAAACTTAAATTGATTTTTCTTGAAAATGGCTATCCAGTGACATTGGTCAATAAAATAATGAACCAACCCAGTAACAATAATACTTTCAATTTCACACATATGCCCGGTATTGAATCCAGACACAACGATATTACCGACGTAAACATAAATAACACCAAATTCAGATCATTGCCCTTTATTCAACATCTTATACCTAAGTTACAAAAAATTCTTTTACATTATGATCAAAATTTGAAAATAGCCAACAGACAAATTCTAACCTTAAAAACCATTTTCAGTAAATTAAAAACCCCTACTGATAAATTTGACCAATCCAATGTGGTCTACAAAGTACCTTGTGGACAGTGTGACAGTATCTATGTACATACATTAGGTCAAACTTGTAGGTATCTCAAATCCCTTCACACAAAAGTGATTCTCGCAATGAACAAAAAATTGGATGTTATGCCTTAGCTGACCACTTTAAATAAACCTAACACAACTTCGATTATGAAAATTCAGAAATTTGAACTATCGAACCCAACTACTTCAAACGAAGTTTTCTAGAAATGTATCACATTCTCATAAATAACAAACTGATATTTCAAATTTAAGTTTAATTTATCATAATTTATTAACAAATACCAACATACATAATACTTCTGATACAAACTTGAGCAGTTTAATTTTTTAACACTTGTGACCCTACAATTAACTTCTTATTTGTGTCATTTTCAAAATAATTTCAAAAAATTTTGTGCCAGCACCAATCTCTGTCCCTGATAACAATTTTAAGATTTTCTTCTTTCACATGAACCCTATCAGGATTACAGTCAATTTTTCAAATTTCCCGCTGGGATTTTTCCCTCCAAATGTATTCAAACTAATCTAGAAGCGTTGAAACGTTACAAGATAGTCACCATTTTGCACGTTACCTTTTTAAATGTTTTGTTCAACACTTTAACTATGACTTGTAAATTTTAATGTGTTATACAATCCAAAGTTATTAAGTGTCAATTATGGTTACTACGTAAGAAATTAATCTTGCTTGTCCAAAATGTGCAACTTTAGCATTATTAACCTCACTTAGATGTAAGTAAAACTCTAAGACCTACATTTTTCAAATTGTAACACTTTGATTTTAATATTATAGCCGCCCTGATGAAGGAAATAAACATTTTCCGAAAGCTTGGCAATCAAACAAGAGTAAACTTTTAATTGCCCCTTTTTGACTACTATCCTGCTAGAACTCTCAATTCCTTTTCACAATGAATTATAATAGAAATATTCATATCTTTTATCTAACACATTTTTACACCTGCACCATGCAATGTGCAAATATGAACGCTCTCTAGCTTGTCTTCGTCGATTAATTCCACAGCAGCGTGAATAGGACAATTTCAGCTTCCACAGCAGGTTCGAAGCAAACTTTCTTCTTCATGAAACCCCAGGAAAGGAAATCCAAAATATTTATATGCGATGATCTACCACCAATTCTTCCAATCCACGTGCCAGGAAAGTTTTTATTAAAAAAATTCTTAGGCGTAATACAACATTAATCAACAAAGACTAGAAAGAAAGCGGGGTTGTTTGCACTGAAGTCGGAGGAAACCTATTTGGAGATCTCTTATAAAATTAGATCTGGATATTATTACATATTGATTTTGTTATATACTTACTTTGATTTACTTCGGCTTCCTGGATCGAATCCTATAAGCACGGGTATTCCTTTTGAGACAGCCTGTATATTATTGTTTTCAAAAATTATTAAGAAAGTCAACAGTTGAGAAGTACCTCTAACTTCGAACATGTTTTCTTTGCTTTAATTTTGAATTTTATAAATTCTATTTTCATTGGATGGAAAGAAATAAATGTTATATAGAATGTCGTCGGAATGTACGAGTAGATATCGAAAGTGTGCGAATCAAAAAGAACTTGTTAAAAAATGGCACGATAATTGACATATTCTTTTATAACTGACTGTAGTTTAGTTACTATAATAGTGATATTATTATCATTGTCGTCGAAATGCTTAGAACGCGCTTAAAAACATTCGTTGTGATAACGCAAACAAAGGTTGACTAGATATTTATTATAAGCACTGAATCGGTCGTTAAAATAACAAGTAAATCTTCCTGGTAAGTTTTATGTAAAAAGAATTGAAAAACAAAACAAACAATTTTACTACTAAAATTTCTTTTTTTTTCTTTGAATTTTAATAAATTGAAAATGTTTGTGGTGTCTGGAATTTTTGGATACGTTGAAGTCAAACTAAAATTTTGTCAATTAGTATAAAGATCGAATTCACATTTAGACAAAAACCCTCTTAATAATAACTGGAACGCATTAAAAGTGCGGTCTGCATACAAATATTCTCATTTAGCCCGGTATTGATTTAATGTTTTATTTTGAGCTCCTCCGCGAACCGAACGAAGAAAGGGTGTTAAGGGATCGTCTGGTGGGTGGGAACTAATGCGTGGATCGTGTGGCAGATCTCAGAATCCGTTTAATTCACCGGGGAATAGAGCATTGCCAGATCCAGGCGGGACACGCGATAAATATTTAAATAGAAAAACGCGCATCATTCAGACTTTTAAACCTGTCCCGCATTAGATTACGACGGAGAGATGAAATTTATGACGGACGTACGAATATGCAAAAAGCAAAGGACGAAATTCGCGCAACGATTTTCCGGGAAAGCTCGGGCGAAGGGGGGACGACGGTTAAGTTGCTTAATTTTTGCGCTCGACGTCGAAAGCAGATGTTTATTTAGGGCGTCGTGTTAATTGAAGGTTTTAGGTTTCACACTGCGAGGAATCAATGTGAAATCAGATATAAAAGGAACAACACCGGGCCCGGTGAGAGACTTTTGTTTGGATAATAACGTGTTCGCTCTAAAAATAGAAATTTACTCCGGGCCTCTTACATACTTTGAAATTTTAGAATTTTCAATTTAATTTCATTCCAAATTTATTAGTCAACCCTAATTATTAAAACATAAAGCGAAGCGGTTTAAATTAAGATTTCCTCAACATGTAAGGGAGTGGTCGTTTCTTATTTTCTTGGCTTACGGCCGCAGAAAACTAACAAGAGAAAATCTCCTCCTATAAGAATTCAATAGACATAAACTTAATCTTGAGGAAATTGCTGCTAAAGCCCTCATTCAAGTTCTTTTGGTTACTACGTACACTCTGCAGTACCCAAGTTAAGGAAAGTATTCATTTTATTAAGATTTCCGCAGAATAATTCGAAAGTTTCTACAGTTTGCAGCGTGCAAGCTGAACGATGTCAAACTACGTTCACATTCGAATAAACTAATTTGGAACCTTCATCTATGTTTGTTTTTTTTGTTATTCTACGCGTTTCCCTGTTTGATTTGTTAATTATGTATCATCATTTCGTTTTGTGTGCGCCGTTCAATGAGAAACAAATTCTGTTATTGTAAAAGACGAATTATTAACACAAATTTGTAGGTACTTAGAAAGTCTAACAACATTCAATACGTGCGTTCGCTGTGTTATATTTTAAAGGGACAGAATTACCTGTCGTAAATTATTGTTCGCTTATATGTAAGTATTACACCTTTGAAAACAGAATTGATTTAAATAAATTAATCTCATAGTAGTTATTACATTTGTGCGACGCATTCATCATCAGCTGTCTTACTGGTGTTCATGGTCAAGTTTTACGACTGAACGTCTCTGTTTCTCTGCGTAACACCATAAACTTTTAAGATTAAGAAAAAATGAAAATATAAAAAGAACAAGAATCTAATTAAAAATTCAAAGATGTCTAACGAATTTTAATAATAAATGAATAAGGGTCAATAAAATGAAACCAATCTAAAGTTGCAAAATATGAAAATAATGGAAATGGAAAGAGCATTTCGGAAACTTAAACTTAAAAAAGCTTGGCCCAAGGAATTTGATTAAATACTAAAGAAAGACGAAGGAAGATCGTAGAAGAAAAAAAATCGAAAGATATAACATATAAGTTAATAACAACAAATAATAGAACATGTTTTATGAACATCGATTAAAAAAATCATACTTTAAACTAATCATGAATTATTTAAACTGATTTTGCTTGTAAACCATTTTTATTATTGTCAATTTCTTTATCCTATTATACGTGTTTAATATTATGCAATCCACGGAGGTATCTTTTTACCATAGCTCATTTATAAAACGAAATAAACATTTCTTTCATCCACAGAGAGTTACTGCATTTTGTTGCAGAAATATATAACATTTGATCCTTTTCTCCAAGTCTCATTCGGCAAGTTCATTTACATAATATATCAGATAAAAAAGGACGGCAGTTTCAGTTGTTGAAAATTGTATTCAAGTGATAAAAAAAATTATTGATGAACATCAACGAAAACAATACATCACTTAAATTACAAACTCGCTTATAACATGCGTTCAGATTTGATTATGATCAAATTCCTCTGACGAAATGCGTTATTTTGTATTATACAAAGAAAAGGGTTATTTATTTCCTCACAAAAGTCGTTATTATATGCAGATCGTTCTGGAAGTTCGGCAATAATTTATTTTACGAAATAATAATCTGTTTACCGAAAACACCATGTAAACAGCTTTAGTGAAGAATTGTGCGGTCGTTACAAACTCTATTTCCAGACTTACTCGCCGGGAAATAAATTATATTTACCGCTTTATGTCGCCTGTACTTACCGAGATTGCACCCTGCCGACTTCATATCAATCACATGTATGTACTGGTTCCAGTAATAATGAAAATGTCATGCAAAGCGACATAAAAGTGTTAAAGTTTATTTTATGCTCCTGTTCTTTGAATAACTGAACTGTAAACTTGAATTCGTATTAATGAAAATATGTTAATTAGATATTCCTTTAAAGCTAAGGATTAAACATAATAGCAATTAGAATTAATGGTAGACTTGACATGAAAATGAATTTTTAAACATAAATTTAAAGGAGAATTAGGCAAGGAAAAAACATTTGTAAAAATAATCGTATAACTACATATACAATAAAGCGTGTACAGATGATTGCGGTTATTGCAGAAATTTAATGTTGAACGTTCCGCATAACGATCGGGGAGCACCTAGTATGATGGTCCACATAAATAATTCTGGGGAAGATTAATTGTGCGGGCTCCCCCACATGGGCTATTAAATTTTGCTGCTTCGCGTTGAAATAAATTGCGCAAGTGTTTGCTTTTTCAGTTACAATCAAGCGGGGACTCAATATTTAATCGAACTTCTGCACTTTTCTCCCGACTATCTCGTTCCGGCGCACACGAGGAGACGCTTCAAAATTCCACGTCTAAAATGTTCTACACCTCTCCGGGTTTCTCATTTAAAATTTAGAGACCGTTCGAGACCGAAGTTTTAGTTTTTATTTTTGAGGCGTGCTTTTATTTACATCTAACGTCTGCGAGCGATCTTAATTCGGAGTTTTCAAGGAGCGGATTTGCTACTTTCTAATCAAATTCTTGCTCTATTTTTCAGTTGGATTTCAAATCAGGAGCGATACAGTTTTCTTATTGTTACTATTCAAGTATTTTTCAGCGAAGGAATTGAGTCGTTGAAAAAAGCGTAAACGAAATACTTAGCGTTTTCAATTTATATAAAGCTTCTCGATTAAAAGAAAAACTATGGATAAAGTAAAAAAAGATTTTTAAGGTTGAATGTACTGAAATGAAAGGAATAAAATTCGGAACAGAAAATCTCGTTCTGTCTGTTGAGGATAATTCGGAAACTTTTGCAATTAAAAATAGTTTAACGCTTTGACGTTAAACAGTGACCTCACGAGAGCGTGATTCCGGTTGAAATATTCCGGCTAGTTAAATAGCGCTCGTTGGGCATGCGCCTCGCTTCCGGCGTAATAAACAGGCATCCTTCGGGATTTACATCATCAATCAATTCTGGTATTCCGCTAGTTGCATATTTGACTTAAAGTACCTCAGATGTTACATATTCACAAAAACGTCACTCTATTTTATAACACACTAAGAAATGTACCATTAGAGCTTTATTAATTAATCTTCATTATGCACTTAAGTGATTTATTATTAGAGAAATGTGCGATAATTAAATGTTATAGCATGTTTACCTGCACGTAATTTTACATATAATTACATTATTAAATCATCAGAAAACTTTGATTACTTGATTATTTCTTAAAAAAAATGGAAAAGGGATGACTTTCTTATTAAATGTTTTAACCACAGGATTAATTAAAGGCTGTGTTATTTTTGTGCAATATTAGATTCGATTTCTGAAACAATTCAAATTATGTTGTATCACACTGTAAATTGTATCAAAAATTAGAACGTGTTCTATATTTCCAAACAGCCAAAAATTTCTTATTTCAATTATTGTAAAAATTAAATTAAATCTTGCACAAAAAATTAAGTAGTCTAACACGGCTTTAAGGACTGCATATTTATATTCATATTTAATTCAAGTCAAATCCTCAGTTCTTTATTGTTCATTTTTAAGCTTGTGTTTATGATTTTATGAAAATCGAAAAAGTCGAACCTAAATACAGATTTTTTTAAATAAATTTAATTTGGATCTTGTTATTTTATTTGTCTAGAGTTGAACACTTTTTTCTATACAGGGTGTAATCGATTAAGTTTCACTTATTAATAGTAAGTTTTTCATTGCCTAAGATAACTAATTCTGCAAATATCAATAGTTTAGCTCAAAAATTAAAACTGACCTAGCCAGTGTTTCTTTCAGGTACCTCTCCGGGGATGCGATACCCCCCTGAAGCCCCCCCTGAAGAAAATCGATCAAAAGTTGAAAATCCAAACGTTTAGAAGCTAAAACCGTAAAATGAATTAAAAAATTACCGAAAAAAATTCCTTTACTCCACTGTTACAATAGGCTCAGTTTTTCAGTTCATGGTTAACCAAAATATTTCGGTTCTAGAATTTGTAACTGGACTTTACAAAAACAAAATAGTCTGAGTGTAATAATAGGCGTATTCGTTTTACACATCAAATAATGATTTTTAACTGAGCGAAAGTAAAGTAAGCTAAACAAGTTTCTATAGTTGTCTAAACAGAATCCATTATAGAAACGGTTTGGCTTACAGTTTGTTAAATGGATCTTTTTAGGCACGTCATCGATTTTATCGGTATGAAGCACATCAATACTTTCAAGCCAAGTAATAAATCGTAAATTTTACTTTACAAACATACGTATAAACACGTTCCTTTTTTAATCTGAATGAGTGATACGTATATACAATAGCTGCAAATAAAAATTGGTTTTACTATGCCTTTTATCAACGACGTGCGTAAAAAGATCCATTTTACAAACTGTACCAACTTTTGCTTGCTCACTTGATATGTAAAACGAATACGTTCAGGTTTTTTATTATGTTAATTCTTGAATAATTCATTTCTCTTGAGTAACTGTTAAAAATAAATAAACATTTATTTGGTTTCTATGTATCACGCACTCCCGAATCGTCGAGGAGTCCCCCCGGAGAAAATTCTCGGAAAGAAACACTGTGACCTACCTCAATAGCGCATCGTCTTTTGTTTGAAAACCTTTATTCGTTCGTGATATATAAATGCGTCTGCAGTTTTTATAAATACGTTGTAAAACAATAGATTAATGTCACCCGCATGCAATTTGATAACGGAAGAAAATTCTAAATATTTACTCGCGTTGATTACTGAAATAATTAATTACAAGCCAATTTCACGCATTGTTAATACAGTTTATAACTGCTGCTCGCAAAACAGAGTATTGTAATCTTCGACTATCCGTTCATCACATAATCGACAATAATTACAACATACTTCTTCTAGACAAATACACCATGATTTAATTTGTTAAATGATTGAAAAAATAAATAAATGTTATTATTAGTTAGTTTGCATTAATACACTGATTGATCTGCAAACTTAGAAAATAAAATGCATTATAATAATAATAATACCAAAAATTAATTCTGTCAATTACACATAGTGCTTACAGTCGTCATAAAAGTATACAGTATACACACTCACACATTAAAAAAAAACAGTAGTAAAAAAGAACATACAATATCCTATTCTGTCACAATAAACAGAGCGTTCAAGAACTCATTCCACGAGTAAAATGCGTTAGCAAGCAAGAATTTCTAATTTGAGATTTAAATTTAGAGAAAGGAAACCCCTTAAATTTAATCAAAGCATTTATTTATGAATGAATACATGTTTATCTGCACGATCTTTCGGAATTTTGTTTGTGTAGTTTGAACGTAATAAAGTAATAAAATAATAAATTAAGGGATAAGTATCGCTTGGCTTTTTTTCCAATAATACTTTTAGAGTGCGATCTCTATTGAATTAATTATTTAACATATTTTTACATGTAGAATTCAGAAACGTGATAAAAATATAGCATTCCATTTAAAATAACAACTAGATGGCGACTTCCGGTATAACCGGAAGTGCTGACATCTGAAAATATTTTAGGTATGATTCATGATTACTGTTTTAATTTAACTCTTTAAGTTAATTAATTAAGGAAATAAATTAATCCTTTGTCTACCAGTGGTACTCTATGTATCTTTAAGCCTTAAACCCTTTAAAAACCACTTAGTGTAAACATAAGAATTTTGAAGTGTCAATGCGGTTTTCTATCAATGAATATCTAGGGAAATTGGTAAAAAATTAATATACACAGACATGTACATATATATATTTAATCCTTTCTTACTTTGAGGGTACTTGTAAGCACCGCTGAAGAATTCTGTTTACTGCATAGATTATTAATGGTATCCAAAGAAGCATTTTTTTTTCATTCTCCCATAAAAGCACATTACAGGCTTTACACTTAGAATGGGATAATGTATCCAAATTAGACAATTTTATATGTAGTGTCATGTATAGAATACTTATGAAGCCTTTTGTTACATGTCAGAGATGATCGTTTTTTTAAATTTTCTTTTTGAAGACAGCAAATTCATTGTATGTAAGTTGCCTTCTATAGTCTAATAATCCTTTGTCTACCAATGGTACTTGAAAGTACCCGCATTTAAAAATCTCTTTTAAATACCAACATTTGCAAGAGGAAGATGTATGTACACATAAATCATAAGCTACTCTTGTAAGAAATTATTAAAACAGCGCGAGAAATTTTTAGTATTTAATGTTGCCAATATAACGCGTGAACAATATCTTTTCTAATCAAGAGGCCTATGGAAAGAAAATCGTATGTCTTTGATTAATTCATTTTTTTTAAATGTCAATCTCATTTCAACTGTTAGTAAGTTTAATTCATTAAAAGAAATCTTTGTTCATAAGAGTTTATTGTTAGATTGCGAACAATTAAATAAAAATCCAGTAATCTTAGCGAATGTTATTAACAATTTAAATCGCAGAATTCCCTTGTGTTTACAAGAGAACGGCGGACATTTTACGCACCTTCTATGAACCAGTTTTTCCTTGCTCTTGGCGCCCGCTTTCATTTTGTGGAAAGTGTGAACTTCAAATCTAAATTTATATAAAAAAAAACATGTAATACATAAGAGTAGTTAGATTTTGTGTAGGAATGCAATATAAATAATTCAAGTGGCATTTGACATAATAAACTAATCAAAGACACACGATTTTATTTCCATAGGTCACTTGATTAGAAAAGATATTGATCACTCGTTAGAAAATTCATAGGCAAAACAGTACTCTGGATAAAGAGGTTTAAAGCTTGAAATGTAAGGTACTTAGAAGTACCGCTGGTATAATCTAGACTCTAGTGACGTATCAATACTGGTTGACAAGAGGATAACAAACCTGTTCCTTCTAAATGCAAAAAGTATTTGGAAATAATGTAACTATGTATTAACAAATGAATTTCTAAAAATATCCAGAAAAACCGATGTAGGTATGTGGATCGGAGATGATCATGGTGACTCATCGACTCCTCCCATAAAATTATTGTAATCGCTTATAACCGCCGGTGTTTCTACTTCAATGACTTTTCCGTTCTTTTCCTTTCTTCTTCACTAGAGTTTTTTCAAATCCGTGAAAATTTGATGCCAGTGTTACAATCCACTTGTAAAATGTAACACCAGTGTTAGAAATTTTCAATCAAAGTCCCCTCGTTACGTTTCTTTATCGGACGAAACATTAACAGGAATTCCTATTCGGTTTGTCCTGATGATGCCGCAAGCTAGAGTATTTTCTGCTTTTAACATCTCCGGTAGCTTTATTGTATTGAAATAATTATTTATCAAAGTATATAATTTTATTTTTTATTCCGTCATACACAAAACAACACGTTCTTGAAGTTGGTATTGTAGGATAGTTTTTTTGTTAATCATCCTCGACTGATAACAATGTCAGAGGACGGAGTTACAGTAAACATTCACTCGCCCTTCGGTTATATCTCTCTTTCTCTGCTTTCGTTCTCTCTTTCTCGCTTTCTCGACCATTGCGGAGCTGAGGATAAACGTCTTAACACCTGGGTTGCGCTTTTCGATTCGATAAGGATGTCATGCAAAATTACAAATAACCATTTACGAGTACCTCAAGAATGTAGAACTTATTACTCATCGGGGCCCTCTCCCGGCCCCGCCCACTCCAGCGGCGAATTTAGATGCGGAAGCTCCTTTCTGAGATGAGAACTCACGCAGAAGGTGTCCTCAAATGTCCATCTTCGTACTTCGCATGCATAAAGACGAGCCCCAGATGGATATTAGCATACCTTGCCTTCTGAGCGTACATTCTCAGAATCATTGGTGCTACTGTCTCCTACAGTGTTAGCCATACTGGCCTAAGCCCAGTCAAGGCCAAGTCATGACCGTTTTTGGAAAGCACAATACAATTCACCAGGTCAGGTATTATAGCTAGCTGTTTTCCGACATCACCGGTCCCCTACCAGTGTTGCTGCACTGTGACCGTTCCCCGACGATGTCGTACTTCTGGTGACAGTACAACACGTCAACCGGCGAGTGCGCCAGATCCGCCATCCCGACGGTTCCTACACTTCGCCGCGTCAAGGTCGAAATATTACGAAACTACCTCTGCCAAAATATCGCCATCTCTAGGTCGATATTATCTCTGGCAAATTATCGTCTTCCCAAGGCTGACATTCCACAGAAAACCCTTATCAAACATCCACTAGATTTTATTAACAACACTCGCGAGCTCGTCTGTCTAATTTGCGCGTATTACCAACACGTTTACCACTCAAAGCTCACCCGGAGACTGCCTGCTACCTTTTCTACATCACTCTGCCTGACACGTATCCGCGTATCATATTACCAAACCATAAGACCAAACAAACAAACGTGCTGCGTGCGATTTATTTTAGGTCTGCGAAGACGTGATCATGTTTCTCCTGGTATAATCTCTCTGAATTGGTTAAATATGAAAAATAGACGGAAATATCATCTAACTTGCATGACTCATAAGATTTTGATCACTAGCACCCCATCATATCTATTTGAATTTTTAGTGCCAAGATGTTCTATCCATAGTCGTTCCTTACGCAATACTTCAAACTTAACAATCCCTCAACATACAACTTCTTTATTTACCAGATCATTTGCTTATATTGCACCTACTCTTTATAACAACACCCCGGAATATCTGAAGGCCATGTCTCTGTCTGCATTTAAACTAAATTAAAAAAAAAATAATCTTCACGGAGCAGGTAGCATAGTTTCTTTACAAATAAATAAAGGTGCCCAATATGTACATATATTATGTCTAATAAATAAATTTGACCGCGAATTAAAAAAAAAAAATACTATTATCGAGGTTAGGTGGAAGAGCGCCTAGGCGAACCTCGCCTCACTTGTACAAGTCTTTTATGGTCTCTTGTATCTATGATTCAATAAAGACAATATTATTATTATTATTATTATTATTATTTGCGGATATATTGAGAATGCCTAAACTTTCTTAAATTCTAAACTTGATAAATTATACAACGACAACAGTATTTATCGTGTATTTGAGAATTTTTAACTTGGTAAACATCAAACTTCTTCGCAAATCCGTATTGATCTGATTGTTTTAGTGTGCTTCGGCCTTTGAAGTTTACTATTCATCAACACTTAATTTTCGAGTTCCATAGTAAAGCTGGGAAAATTGATTTGTTTTGTTTGTCTTTGTTAGTAGCACCAAGAAGACCATTATTGTTCACATGTAAGTTAGACAAAATTGTTGTAAATCCGTTATGAGTCATGGCTTTGGCAACTAGAGAACTATGTAAATCAGGACTTGTCGACCAATAATAATTAGCTAAACTTGGCAACTGATGATATCCCATGAAAAAGTTAATAGCGATAAATACATGCAATTCTTCAAGATCCATATGCAAATTCTTATTACACTGACAAGCGTAAAGATTACTTTAAAAAACGGCGTGCTCTTTTCCGGAAGCCATTATAGTTAAAAAAATATCCGAAACTGACCGACAATGTTAAAATCTATTTTCGTTGATACCTTCTGCTTCGTTATAATCAATAGATATTTCTGTTTTTTTTTTTTTTAGTACACTTTACCCATTTTCTCATTATATTATATTTAAAAGCTTTATTTTCATTTCTTCTCTCTTCTATTCCTACTTCTTGTGTAATATTTATAGTTTCTTCTTGAATAGAATTTCCAGCATTGTCAATTATTCGTGTATCTGAAATATCAGCTAAAGTGGTTCGCACATTTTCGCATTCATGAGATTCATATTCTATGTCTGCACTTTGAGAATTATCATTCGGTAAAAGATCTTCAATTTTATTCTTAACAGTACCTTCTCAATTTTTAGTACCTTCTCAATTTTGTCTAAATAATAATACTAAAGTTCACAAATATTTTGTAAATAAAATTATAATAAACGTATATGCTAGAAAATGTTTCTTGCACATTTGAAGAGGTGAAAACAAATTACAAAAACAAGCTCGTCCACCTCACTTTAGCGCGCCAAAAAATGTCATTCAAATAATTTCACGTTATATTGTAGTGTTGCCAATTTGCTTCATATACCTATGCTAAATAAGTTACTTTGAAGTTACACTGGTGTATTGATCACAAATTTGATGTACGAGTACATTAATCTATGTGGGCATCATATTCACCTTTGGACTTTGAAGTACCGCTGCGAATAAAGTGAATTTTTTATACAGCTGGTAGACTGGTAGATTAATATTGTTATGTAAGAATTAATTTATGAAAAATCTGCATTTTTTTACTGAACTACTAATAAAAAAAGTAGAATGTAAATGCTTCATCATTATTTTTTTACTGCTTACGTATTACTAACTGCTAATCTCCGTATTCTTTCATAAATGACCTGCCTCAACGTTTATTGTACTACAATGCGTTAATATATTTTTTAAATTAGAGGAGTCCATGAAAAGTGAAACCTAAGTCGTAGCTTAAATGAAATTAACTTATGTCAAAATTGAAATGTCAAGATACATTTGACGATAGTAGAAAAAATCTTCCAGTTGAATACATAAGGCTTTGTTAAAACTCTTTAACATGATAACGACTAATTTCAAATGCCGTTGGATTGCTTGCTGACCCATGACTATAGTGTTCAAGAGCGTTTAAACAACTAACAGATTTGACAAGGGTCAGGAAGCAAATGTCAGAATAAAAGTTTCGAATCAAGCTAAGAGTCTGATTTTGTTTTTCATAGCCTCCCCTTATCTAAAAAATATATTAACGCACTATACATCTATGGGCTTATTGCGCATAATAGTAAATTTCGCTCAGCTAGGGCATTTAAATCATATCCAGCTTTTCTCAAACGTTTTTTGTAAAAATTAAACGTAGATTATTCCGAAATTGTTATTGACCTCTACCCCCATGGGTATGTCATAACTTCGCTTCTTTTCTTGCGTATTATTAGTAGTTACAGTAAATGAAACTTATTCGATTACACATTGTATATCTGTATATTCGTGAATATTTAAAAGAGTAAGCTGGGAAATTTGCTTTGTTCTAATACATAACGGAGATAAGGTTCTCATTTAACTTGCTTTAATTAATTATTCATAACATAAAGTATCTGCACTTCTGACAGAAATAACTTAATTTTTTTTATAATTGCTAGTTTGATTAAAAAAGTCATTACCTGATATTAAACGAAATTAAATTCTTTTGACGAATGTAGCGAGTATTAAACGATGCAATACACTTAAACGTTGCTGCGAACACTTAATCGCAAAATAGTACACTTTGAATTTTATTTGAGCGTTTAACTTGATTGGGGGAGCTTTAAGCGGCCTTTAATATTAAGCGCAAATTACTACCGGCGATCTTTTTGATGTCAATCGTCCGAATTAACGGATAATCATGCGCACGTTTTCGCCAGAATAACTACTACGAATGTGTTGAATATCTTTAAAATCTTAGTTTCGGAATTAACATCGCGTCTATTCAACCTAAAAATAAGAATTTTATTTGAATTGCATTTGGATACGTTTCAGCATTCCACCTTTTGAGAATTTCCGTAGTCCATCGTTTTGTTTCATTGGAACATTGATGTGAAGTAAATTGTCTACAAATATTTAATAACTGAATACATCAAAGTGCGCGGAGTTCTCTCGCAATATTTGATCTGACGCAGTATATCGTAGGAAGAGGTCTTTGAAATTGCTACGTTCATGAGTTGATTATTTGCCAAATTGATCTCTAATTTCTACTAACGCAACGGTTCAGAAATTACAAAATAAACGTCAAGGGATATAAGAGCCAAAGTGAAGCAGCGCAAAACGGCCGCTCGTTTTCGCATTAGGAGGCAGCTTTGCGTTTAAAAAATGCTAAATGCACGCTGATTTTATATTCATTAGCAGAACTATGTAGGAGCACTCAGGGGCACTTAGACAAATTGATAAATTAATGCATTTTATATGTGCTCGGTTTAAATATACATGAGATGGAAAGCCGGGACTTAAAACTTCAAGATAAAAGAAGCGTGGGAAGCGATTTTAAATTGCATAATTAATCATCGGTTTTAATATGAATTTTCTGGAAAATTTGGATGATTTATAAATTGTAGAATAGGAAAGGAAAACAAACGGAGATATCTGAAATTTCATTAATTTTAATCTAACGTAAACGTGAGAGACAGTTACAAAGCGAGACAAATTTAAAATCAACGGTTTGTTTCTTATTCTTCTTTCTTAAACATTTTTCCGGATAAGTAATGTAATGGATGTTTTGTTCAATTACAATTTCTTGTATGTTGAAATTCCCTTCATCTTTCTCACAGTGTGTCTACATTTCTAATATCTACTCTTCTTTCTCTTTCTGATTCACAGGAACATTCTGTACATGATCTTTTACATTTACGTTTATTTTTTTGGATATTTTTGGTCAATTTCAACTGTGATTTATTTATTTTTATTTTGTTTTTCTTTCAGTATGTATTACCAACATGATTGTTGTTAAGTTTGAATACTTGTATATTGTTATGAAATAAATTATGTAACATAAAATAAGAGGTACGGTGGCGTGCATCCAATTTTTGTTGTATTAGTCGGTCTTCATTTATAATCTGTCAGTGTCAAACAATAAAAATGCTGAACCGACAGAAACAAAAACAATACTCTTTTAGAAAATGCATGATGAATAAGAGCAGTGGCGGATAATTATGATCTAAATAAAAGCACTCTTACACGAATAGAGAAGAAATAGAAAGAGGAAGAAAGTGTAAGTAGAAAAGCTGCTTCGGGACTAAAAATGCCGAACTGACACAAATAGAATCAATTTTAATACTCTCTTAGAAAATGCATGACGAATAAAAGCACTGGCGGATAATTATGGTCTAAATAAAAGCATACATAAACAGAGAAGATATCTATAGGTAGAGGAAGAAAATGTAAGTAGAAAAGCTGCTTTGGGACGTTAAAAAAATTCAACTCATGAGCAAGATGAAGCCCTCTTTAATCGTTTGAGGGAAAATCCATTTCAAGCAGTAAGAAATGTCGTTATTTGTGACAAACCTTCCGGCATTATGGTCAACTGCAAGTCAAAAGATTATAAATTCTGATTTAAAGAATTCGATAAGTGCCAAAAAAATAATATCGATGGAAGAACAGAAGCAGTCACGTTTTCTATTTTACTTGAATCATGGTAGGGAAGAATTAAGCCAGGATGAAAATTATTGTAAAATTTTATTTCATATTATGCCTAAAAGATTGAATAGAGTATTAGAAGCTGAAGGAGAAATGATAAAATATTAAACCTTACATTTCCCTTATTCATAAATTCTGTTTCATAAAAATAAATGCACCTCTGTGTTTGTTTGTTTCCTGATATTTTAATAACAAATTTATGCTTAAATAAACCGTAACAAGGATCTTAAATTCTTATAAGTTTATAACCTACGTTTTTGATAATATGTCAAAATTCACAAAGTACCGATTTACAAAGCCTAAAATAGGTAAAAACTCTGTTACTTGATTTTTAAAGTGTACGCGATTTTATTGCAAGCCAGTGTAACTACCGGGATCGATGCCCGGCGCCTCCACCAAAAATGTACGAAATAAATTATGTAACACAAAATAAGGGACGTAGCTTGATAAAGCAATGTATTTATTAGAAATATACTGACATGGTTTTTTACACTACAGTATGTTATACAAGGGTAACTTCCTTTGACTAGATACGACTCTAATGATCTACAAGTCAGTTTGTCGAGTATGTGTATAAACAAATGAAGGGCTTGTGTTTTAGAAAGTTTGCCGGAGTATCTGATGTAATTCTGCCTTGGCATATGAGTCATAGGGAAAATCATACTAAAGTGTGCCGGATGATTTTATATAATCCTTGCCGTGACCTATTAATCATTGGAAATCCTGCTTTTCTAATGACTCATACTGACGCATTGCAAGACCATCTTATGTAATTGTTTATGTTAATTTTCTGGAAGCTTTGGGAGACTCTTTCATGCAGCTACAATTCTTCTTTTCATCATGTCATATAATTTCAAGTTTACGAGGAAATTCAAATAAATCTTTTAAATGTTATTTGTGAATAACGTTCGTGATAAATAAGTGTTAGTTACAGGGTAGGTTGGGACTATACCGTTATGAAACGATTTGTTCGCATTGTATCTTACTATATATGACGGGAAACTAATGACATAAACTATGAATATGCCTCATGCATTGTTGGCCTTTTGTTTCAGCGGGAAATCGATTGTCACACGCTCGTGATAACCTACATCACATTATCTCAGCCGGCGAACTACAATTTTCCGCGATAAACAAAGCCCCACATAATCCGCACCGTAAAACGACGAGCAAAAGATGGGAAACTTATTGTTAATAGTTTATTTAAGCGCCGAATTTTTTCGGCCGCGGAAAGCGGGCTTTCCGTGAATTTTTGATGCGCCTGATTCCGATTTATTTTCCAAACCCGGACATTATTCCGTCCAGAAGCGTTCTCCGGCGGCCATTAACAATTAAAGCGAATATAAAAGACTCACCCTTTGACGCCCCGAACCTCTGACGGGTCCGGAATAACCACCATCGCCCTGGCCTCTCTGAAAGAGAATTAATTATTAATGCGAGTTATATTTTCAAGTTTCATACATTCAACGGTGCGCACAATGGCCTAACGTTTTAATATAACAAAAAATAAGTAAGCCCTGGTAAGCTGCGTAAAATATAATCGTTGTTCTTTTAAAAAACAAAAAAAAAGCTTTCACTCAGGTATTAATGAATTTGATATAATTAAAGTAGGTTCTTGTCCGATGAAAATTGTATCACAAATTCTTTAAAACGGACACTGAAAATGCGCATTACCACTTAACGTTTTGTTATCTTTTGACAGTTTCGTCAAAAGTGAAGAAATATAAACTAGGTTGTCAAAATAAACAAGATTGTCAATGGAAACTGAAAAAGTAAATTGATCTTTTTTAAGATCTAAAAATTAATTTTAAATTCTAAAAATTAATTTTAAACATAATATAATAAAAATATCACTTATGTCAAGCGATAGCGAAACGTGAAGTGGTAGTGCACATTTTCAGTGTACGTTTTAAAGAATTTGTGATAGAATTTGATATAGTATTCTAGCATAAGAATTATTTTTATTTCGCGCATTCGTTTGCCCAAACATTAACCCTTCTGTTATAAAGATTAGTAAGATCGTAAAGACTCGGAATAATGGCGTAAGATACAGTTTATTCGTAGAGATAAAAGATAATTGTAAAGATTAATATGGATTAATGGGCCAATGTAAAACATTCAGTTTCGACTCCCTTCAAAAAAATCTTTTACTGGCCGAACAATTTCTATTGTTGCCATGTATTACCATACCAAGTAATTACCCGCGACCCTCCCTTGCATATTAGACGTTCGATAATTATGTACGGACTTTGTGAGTATTCAATTTAGAATTGCCACTAAAAGCTTTTAAAATATTTACGCTGGAGCGAATAAACGAAATAACATAGATAGAAAACTGAACACCCAGTATTTATGATTTTAAAGTATTTATATTAAAGCGAATCATTCCCTTTGGTATAGTAAATGACACAGAAAACAGAACACCTGGTATTTATGATTTTAAAATATTTATATTGGAGCGAATCGTTCCCTTTTGTATACTAAATGACATAGAAAATTAAACACCCAGTATTTATGATTTTATATCAGTAATTTTTAATATACAGTTTGTTTCGACTCGAACGAAATGTGTTTAAATTTTCACCCTTTATCGATTCAGTATTTCGTTGCTTCCCACAATTATTTATTTATTGAATATCTGCATAGGCAATATTAGAAATTTCTTATCTACAGTGTGCGTCTAATTGTTTCACACATTGTGTTTATAAACGTGTGTTGCAATTGTTCAAATATAAGAGGGGTAGATTTGTTTTTTCTCGAAGTTACTCCTCCAAGAAGGCCGAATAAAAAGGGACTGTCGCCGAAGAACTACAGAACGCAAAAAACTTGGCTTTAAGAGAGCATCTCTCCTTTACTAACGAGCGATTGCAAATTAATATTTTGGAGAACATGGGAATCTCATTGGAATGTGAACTGTTTATCGTCGTATAAGGAGTTTGGAGTTGCTTTCATATGGCGTTACCTCTTATTTCCGAGCGTCGACCTAACCGACTACAATGAAACAGGGAACGATTATATTGAACGAAGAATGGAACAAAATAGTCTTTACTGATTTATTCCGATTTTGTTTAACCATATTATGATGGCCAGGGGAGAGTGAGAAGATGATGGGACCTACAATTTGCCGTGAAAAGGTGTGTCTAACGTACTATTGGGGTTCTAGTAATGGGAGTTACTGCTTTGGTAGTCTTCATAAGAGGTAATATGATCGCCCAGCAGTGTTACATTCGAGGTAGCTTTTGTCAGAATTTATAGAAAAGAAGAAACTACTACAGCTAATAAAATTTCTTCTATATTACCTTAACAAGACATGTATTTGACGAATATTTAAAAGAACGAAGCACAAATCCTTCATTCACTACTGTAAGAAACCGGAATTCAGTACAAAAATTTATTTTTTCAAAATTAGAAAACAATTTATAAAATGTCGCAACCATAAGAATTTTTGATTGTGTTTTTTATTTGGTTTGCATTTAGTATTATTTGCTATGTTCACTTTATGAATTTTCTATATATGATAGAAGAGCAAAAGATATACAGGGTGTTTCGTAATTGCACGGCACTAGTTTAGGGATGTCATCTGTAGCCCGAAACAAACAAAAAAGTTCATATAAACATTTGTCTCAAACTAATTTATTACTCAGATACTGAGGTATAAATATGGAAGATTTAACAATAAAACATTCAGAGTAACTGTTCAATGTGGCGTCCGTTTTGTTGAATGCAGCATTCAGTCTTAAGTCACTGTGGTACCATAGTGACTTAAGGCACCATCCATTACCTAGACAGTCACCCTTATTTATCTTTAACCTTCAATATCTCGATAATAAATTAGTTTGAGACAAATGTTTATATGAACTTTTTTGTTTATTTCGGGCTATACATGACATTCCTAAACCAGTGCCGTGCAATTACGAAACACCCGGTATAATGAGGATATGAAAAAACTACAAAAAGAGAATGAGAGTGTGAAAGAGGAAATCACGGAATTAAAGGAGAAAATGGAAGTGTTGGATAAGAGCAACAGAAAGAAAAATTTAGTAATATTGGGGCCTGAAACGAATAATGTACAGGATGAGAAGTTAAAAGAAACAGTAGAGGAGTTCATAGCGAATGCATTAAATATGAAAGTCAAACTGATAATAGCTGAAAGAATAGGAAAAAATACTTGTCTTATTGAAACTGAACAGATGGCAGACAAACGGAAATGTCAAAAAATAAATGTAGGTTGAAATTATTACAACAAAAGATATACATTAATCCGGATTTAACGAAAACAGAAAGACATATTCAAAGTCTGATTGCGGGGAAAATGAAAGAAGGAAATGGGAAAGGTAAACAGGTTAAAATGGGATACAATAAGTTAATAGTGAATGAGGAGGAGTATAATTGGGATATAGATAAAAGTGATTTGGTCAAGAGGGAGGATAGTATTAAAAAGCCAAAAAAACAGCAGTTAGTAATTGTCGGTCAATTAGGAGACGGAAAATGCATTGTAAAAGGACAAGAAAAAGGAAATACTGAAATAAAGAAAAACCAGTTAAAAAATGTGAATATGAAAATGGGAATATGGAATGTGAGGGGGGTTAAGTAATAAAGAAAATGAATTAATTATGGAATTCGAAAAGATGAAGATGCAATTACTGTTAATTACGGAAACAAAAATAAAGGGGAAGGGTGTGAAAGTGCTGGGAAATGGGCATGGTTTATTTAAGCGGAGTGGAGCCTCAGGTATGGGTAGCATGTTTGGTACATAGAGAAACTATGGAGAGGGTAATTAATTGGGATTTGGTAAACGAAAGGATAATGGGTATAGATTATAGGGTTGATCAGCAAGAAGTATTGTCAATAGTGATAGCATACGGCCCGAATGAATCAGGGAGTAAGAAAGAAAAAGATGAGTTCTGGGGAATGCTGCAAAAACAAATAGAAAAAAAGAAAGGAACTCTGACGTTAGGACGGAATTTGAACAGAAGAGTAGGTAATGATGAAGTTACTTCGGTAAAATGTATAGGAAAATACGGAGAGATGCTGTTGACCTCAAATGGACAACAAATCATTGACTTTTGCATGGTAAACGACCTGTTCGTGACTAATACGTTTTCTGAGCACCCAGAAATCCATAAGTATACTATGATAATGGGGAGCAGGAATGAAAGATCAATTTTAGATTTGTTGATAATGGAAAAGAGAGATAAGAAGAAATTATGGACGTTAGAGCAAGGAGACAATACGAAATTAGGAGCGATCACTATTTAGTGGAGGCCAAGATAAGGATAAGGGAAGAAGTTACGAAGGAAATAGGACAGGCAGAACATTTATGAATTTATGAATATCAGAGCCTACAAGCTACGAAGTAAAGAAAATGAGAAGAAATTTAAAGAAAAAGTGAAAGAACTCGAGCGGAGAGGGAATTGCTTCGAGTCAGAGGACATAGAGATAGTGTGGAACAATTTTGGGCAGGTGATACTAAAAGTGGCACAAGAGGTATGTGAAGTTACAAAAAGGGCAAGTAAGAGAAGACAAACACCGTGGTGGAATGAATTACTAAGAGAGGAAATCAGAATCAAAAAGAAAAGTTGGCAAAAATATTTAATGACTAGAAGAAATAAGTACTATGTAGAGTATAAGAAGCAAAAGAAGAAAGTAAAGGAAACAGCCAGGAGTTTAAAAATGGAGGCATGGGAAAAATTCGAAATGATTTAGAAAAAGGGGGTGAAGGAAATAGGAAAAAAATATTTACAATGCTTAAAGGGCTTAGAGAGGAGAGAGGAGCGGATGTGCAATGGGTTAAAAACAATACAGGGACTCTGTTGAAAACGAAGAAGGAGATAAATGGTATATGAAAGAAGATGGAAATAGTGATATAGATGAATATACAAACATTAGTGAAGGACCACAGAGGATATACGATGAGAGAGGAAGTAAAATTACAGAGAAGGAGTTTAAAGAGGCGTTGAGCATGTTGAAAAATGGTAAATCAGCAAGTCTGCTCTTGCTGATTTACATTAAACCGGAGATCTTAAAGAATATGGGAGAGGAAGGTGAAAGCATACTATGGAGAATTTTAAATAAAATATGGGAGGAGAAAAGGATACCAGGTAGATGGGAAACTGCTATTATAATCCCACTCGATAAAATGGTATGCGAGAACTATAGAGGTATATCATTGCTGTGTGCAGCGAGTAAGGTTTGTGAAAGAATATTGGAGAGAAGGCTTAGAGAATTAATAGAACCAACGTTAGAGGATTCACAGGCAGGTTTCAGGAAAAGAAGGAGTGCAAACGAGTGGGTTTTTACACTGAGGCAGATAAGTGAGAAGATTATAAGAAAGGGTGAGAGGATATATACTTGCGCAATTGACATACAAGAAGCCTTCGATTCAGTGGATAGGCAAGAAATATGGAAGATATTGGAGAGACGTAAAATACCACAAGAACTGATAGAAGCTGTGAAGAGTATTTATAAACTGACGAGAAAAAGGGTAAGAGTAGGGACAAATATAACAAGCGAGTTCACTACTGGGAAAGCAATCAGACAGGGAAGTATATTAAGTCCACTACTCTTCATAATGGTCATGGATGAAATGACAAAAGCAATGAAAGTGAGCACGAATGGGGTAGTGGTTGGATCTTGAAAATTAAAACCAGTGATAGTAAGGGAACTACTGTTTGTAAACGATCTTATCTTATGTGCGTCAAGCAGAAATACCGTAATGGAAAATCTAAGGAGGTGGAAAGAGGAATTAATGAGATATGGTATGTTCGTAAATACAGAGAAATCGGAAGTGATGGTATTAGGAAGAGATGAGCAGGAGACACGTGTGAGAGGGGTGGACGAAGAGTTGATATAAGTCAAACAAATTAAATACTTGGGTTCTGTGATAACACATGATGGGTGTATGGATGTCGAGATAAATAATAGAATAAGAGCAGCTAACGGGTTGTAGTACGCTTTGTTAAAAGCAATTATTAACAAAGAGGAAGTTAGTAGAAAAACAAAAGTCAAATTATGTAGAACAGTCTTCCTACCAATACTAATTTATGGAGCGGAATGAGATTTTTGAGGAAAATTTATGGAGTCACAAAGATGGATAGAGTCAGAAGTGAGACAATAAGAACGGAATTGAAGGTGTATTCGCCGATTAAAATGATAGAGAATAGGCAGTTAAGCTGGTGGGGACACATGGTCAGAATGTCAGAGGATAGATTAGACGAGGGAGTGTGGGAGACAGAGGTCAGGAAGAGGACGACCCAAAAAGGCATGGAATGACCAGGTTTCAGAGATTTTAAAAGATAGGAATAGGGAATGGAGTGGTGCGAGGACGCTGGCGGAGGATAGGGGAAAGTGGAAAAAAGTCGTGGGCCAAGACTCAACTCATTAAGCTCAACACCGAAAGATAGAAGAGGAACGGATAATAACTAAGTAAGTAATATTATACATTTTTCGTATACTTTTTTAATTATATTATTTAATTGGAAAATTTTATATACATTGTTTTATTTGAATATATATTTTTAAAGAATACGAAAATTCGTAAAAAAGTAAATCCAGAAATCCTCAAACAAAGGAATTGCTGCTTGGGTTTTTGCCAAAATTTTGGTAAAAAGAGTGACAGAAAGGGAAAGGAAATTGTTGTTTATTGAATAAAGGTTCCATATGAAGTCAGTAATTTATTTGAACTTGAAGACCCCTCTTTGAACACTTCTTTGCAACTCCGCCCGGCCTTAACACTACCACATCAATGCCATTTAACTCAAATGAATGGCATAGCACGAAATGAAAGATAATTATAACAAGTACATAAAACCCCAATCTAACTCAATGTTTTTAATTTAGTGCTTTAATTTTCTATAGGTTGTCACGATTTTTTGCGAATCGCTAGAACAGTAGAATTATTAGGTATACATAGACTAGACTCTCTTCAGTATCTTTTATTTTCAGTTTAAATTTTTCCATGTGGTTTGTGTTTTGCATTTTTATTTTTTGCTTGTGGCTTAATTTAATGTTTTGTTGAAAATTAGGAAAAAGGAAATAGGAAAGCAATTGTTTATGCAATGTTTATTTAATCCTGAAAGTTATATTAAACGTTCAGGGAATCCGAAATCAAGTCATCTGCCTCCTGAGTAGAGATAGTGTTTTATGCATGTGAAATTAATGCTATTATTTTTTTATATTTTTCCATTTCATTAATTTCTTACATTTTTTTGTCAAAGCAATCCTTTTTCTTTAATTATGAACCCCTCTATTGAAAATATGCTCAATTAGATTTTCTCTTTTCTTAATCCTGGTACACTTACTCAAATATTTAAAATTGTTAACACTCAACATTTGGGGGTCACTCTACACGGAAAAAAGTATTTTGTTAAGTTACCACCAATTGTGAAACATCTAACAAGAATTTGGTGTCATATATACGACACAAATTGTGTATTGGTCCTTCAACTTTATTTTTGTGAACAACTGAAATTGTAGTTTTTATCACTGTCATAAAGATATTTAACACACAAAGTTGTTTGTTAACGTTGATCACGTCTTGGCGTCAACGCAACATCAATATTGTAGTTTTTAACTACGAATTGGTGGTGATGCATCCACAAATGTCATGTCAGTGTTAAAATAATGTAGTAGTATAGTATGATGCATTCACAATGACATGTCGGCGTTAAAATAATGAATTGGTATAGTAAACACAAAATAATAAATATTAATTTGTTGTTGTTCTAACAATAAACACTTGTTTGTCCAACAATTTCTTAAAACTAATATTCAAACAAAAGTTTACTATAAAATAGTTGTACCCGCATTTACAACATGTGGTCCTCTCAAGTCAATATTTGTACGAAGATAAGCAACAATATTTCAACAAGTTCGGTTGTGGTAAAATTAACAATACGATTTTTCTCCGTGTATTTTCTCAGATTCTTTGAAAAATATGATTTTGACAAAAATATTGCGCTGCTAACATGTCTGAAAAGCAAAACGTTTTATGTAGGTTGGCCATTGCTTGGGGAACTTCACTCCGTTGCGTTATGATGTGAAACTGCTAGCACAGGGGAAAAAATTAGTTTGTTCTGTCATTCTCCTCATACGTTTTAATCACATTGTTAACTTTGTTTTAAAGTGTTTTAATCAATAATTTATTAGTTATTATGTTAAAATCGGCCATTTTGTTGTCTGAAGATTTGTGTCCAAATGTATTTTAACGTCCATTTTGCCCGTAAAGTGAAACATTTTTGTATTTACCAGTCACTGAGCGTGGTTTCTTTTTTTCAGTTGCTGTTTTATTAACTCCAACCGTTATGGGTTGTCGCTTTAATTGTTTATATCAGAGGTATTTTTCCAAGTTATTTTTAATTAAGATGAATACTTACAAGCTCTGATGTAAAGTAAAACCGAAACTGTCAGCTGAATGATATTTCATTAATTTTGGATACGTCCTAAAACCCGATCAACGTTACATTTCAAAATTGTAATGTATTATCGCAGTCTTAAAATTTCGCACGATTCAATTCTCTGCTGTAAATATGGCTTTCTTTAACAGCTTGTCAAAAATAATAATTTTAAAGATTTCAAATGTTGTGTAGCATCATAATGTCAAATCACGTGCTTTCTGAAAAAGAGAAGAGTTTTGCAATCGCAAAATTAGAAGATGGTTGGTTGCTGCTTTTATTCTGTTATTTCAGTTGTAATACTTTTTACTACCTTGCTTTTCTTAAAATACCACGCGATCATTTAAATTTATAATTAGAGTAGGCTATGAATTTTGAATTAGATTGGCAACACTAACTGTTGACAGCTTAATTTGAGTTTGAATTGTCAAAGTGACGCTTTAAAATGTTTAATTAATTGCCGGAGGCGAACACTTTGAACATTTACTATAGTTAAGTATAGAATCCTATAAACGTCAAAATATTTACATAACCTCTAATCTACACAGCGAGTCGATTGACAAGGTGCACAACCATATAAAAAAAATCCCGCCTACTTTAATTATAAATTTAAATGATCGCGTGGTATAACCAAACAATCTGACTTTTGATTAAATGTCTCTAGAGTCAAAATTGAGGAAAAAAAGCCTGTACTACAAAACTATAATTTAAAGAAATTCTGACTACTTGATAAAAAATCGTGCGAAATTTTAAGGCCCCGATAGTACATATTATGAATCGGATGACACTATGCCATGTCTTGGTAGTCACATAATTTTCTTATTGTTGCTTTTTTGAGAGAATTATAATTTGTTAGCATGCGTGAATTTATAGGGTCGGGTTTGAGTATTACGACGTAGGCATAATTACTTGAATATTTACTGAGATGTTCCTAAACAATACAAAGTGAGGAACGATGTCAGGGTTATAATTACTTTGATGATTGTGGCTTCTAGAACTTGCGACTGTAGAGGTTGTAGGTCAGGAAGGTACATTTGAATGGAGCGCGCAGAGAAAGCGGACTTATTAATGAAAAAGGAAAGAAGATTGAAAAAGATGGCAAATGTGAGGAAAAGGAAACTAAATTGTTTAACCAAAATATTAAACTTACATCTGGTTAATTACAATGAAGGAAATAAATTAATCATAATAAATTAATGCGAAGATTATCTTCGTTGTATATTTCAATTATGATTGATAACGGTAGAATGCGGCGTTATACTGAAATAACATCTTCAAAAATTATGTCGTCAAACCAACAAGACGCCAGTGCAGTGCGTGCTTAGTTAGACTATCGTACCTAGTTATTAAATCAATTTATTTAGATGTTTAGATTTTCATTTCATTGTATGTGTTCAACCATACAAATTAATTTTCGATTAGCGTTTAGGTTAAATTCCATTTCGGTTTAAAGTTATGTTTCCATATATTACTCATTATAGGCCGAAGGTGCAATCAACCGAGAAATATTATTAGAAAATTATCCCATTTCAATTAAATTTATATGCCAATATTTCACACTATTAATTCGTGCAGGAACGTCGTAGGGCGAGGACGCGATCCGATCTTTATTTATAAATTTTGTTTTTTTGTTAGGTTTGATGTGTCGCTCGTTCAGGTGTCGCGACCAACCCCAATGTCGTTATTCCGATTATGTAAATACATTCATTAATTATGAAACTATAAGAGTATTCCTTCCCGAGCTAAATTAACAGAGATTAGATTTACACTTCTGACGAACAACACGTGTCGTCTATCGGAAACATTGTAGATAACTGTACGTACTGGTTACATTACTTTTAATAAAGTTAATTAGTAGTAGTCGTGTCTCACTTAATCTCAATCGTAAAATTACAACAACTATTTATCTTGAAGATTTTCTAAATGCCAATACAATTAACTTGAACTTTAACCATTTGGGAATAAAGGACAGTTTTGAAGTAAATGGGAAAATCTTTCTTAAATGGTTCGAAATTTTATCTAGTATAAGAAGCAGTGAGTGGTACACGGAATTAGGGATTTTTTTTATTTTTCGTAATTTATGTTTATTATCGTTTAATGAAATGGAGATCAGAACGTACTGAATACTGAAATTAAATTTTTGTTTACGGCCATAGACGAGATTAAAGAACTAACTTAGGACACTGTATTTTGATTCACTTATTGCAATATCATAAAACATGAGATATAACATTACTACTACAATCCTGAACTTGAGCTTTCGACAGTCGGTAAATGTAGATGCCATATCAATTTACCACAGACATGGATACCCAGTGGTGGAGGTTTGCTCTGCAAACTATGCACTTCGGTAGTACACAAATATCTTGTTTCAGTTTCCTCACTTCATATAACTCGATGTAACAAAGAAAGTTAACATTTTGGTTTCGCTATCCGTTCTCGAATGTCACGCGTTTATTAGCGCATCATTTGTATCGCCGAGATAAGTTTTCCAAACCAGGTGTTTCGCCTAATTTCATTCTCTATTGTTAAAATAAACCGCCATTGTTGGCTTCGCCTCCGAGTCTAAAATGAATTTCAAATATCCTCCGCATTGTTGCGTTCGTCATAGAAACACGTAAACCCATCAAACAAGTTGCCGCTTAGCGCGATTTCATAAATGGATGAAATTGAAACTCGAGACACGTAGATATAATTAAATTTCGCACGTCGGTGTAGAACATCGGCCCGGCGTTACCCTTGATGCTCCGCCGTCGAAATTCAATACGCTCGTCTATACACCAGACTAAAAACAACGGCAAGATGGAACAATAGACAAAGTATGGAGCCATTGTTTACCCCTAGTCTGTCTACTTAACTTCTGTTGCGTGTATTTCTTTGAAATTCGCGATAGCGTCTCTGCAATGACTCTTTGTACTTTAGATAGTGTTTGCTAATGTCGACTTTTGCCTTACGTAAACTGAAACACACTGGAAGAGTTAGCTATTCGCATTTTGTCAATTAAAAATACGTTCCTGTCGCAGAAATTAATTACTATATTGAGTTCAAAAAGTCATTTAAAGCATTCATACATGGGAGCAATACGAACCAGAAGAATTGATTATGGTCTGATTACCCAAAGAGCACCTTACCCAACCCAACCCAAAGAGCACCTTACAATTCTTGCTCCACATTTCATGTAGGTACAAGGTTACTAAAGAGAGAAGGTTGCCTGGTAAGTCGTGGAGTGACGCGTCATTCAGTAGGCCATCTATTTGTGTACATGCATTAAATGGGCCTACTGAGTGACGTTGCGAAGACGTTGAAAGTTACCAGGCAACCTTTCTCTTTAGTAACCTTGATGTAGGTACACCCTGTATCAAGAATAAATAAATTAAATTTACTTTGATCTATTTATTAATCCATCTATACGGCTCTGTAAATATCAAGTACATGTGTTCCATAGTATGTCATTCTCATTATTAAGTTTATGTAGCACATGTGTCGCAAAATGTCAGCATAGATCGGTTTAATAGTAACACATACGTCATTATACTATCTAGACCACCCGACGGGCTCACATCTCCAGCGCACGTACATTAATTATAACTTAAATTATATCGACGTTAAACCCAACTTTCATAGAATTTCGATCAAATTACGCTCGTTTCGACAAATTCTCGTTCTATTTTTATACGCATTACGTGGAAAATTCGATTTGCCGTCGGAAAAACAACATCGCACGGCGCAAATCCAAATGTTAGTGCGTGAAATTAAATTTACGTTCGGCGGGCGGTGGAATGTTTATGGAGAATTAGGTGCGTTTAGATTGAAAAAGAGGCCGGTATTTACTTTTAATTATTTCCAACTGGAAATTTGACGAGGCGAAGTTATTCGCTCGCCTGCTTGACAATTGAGACTAATCGGAAGACAAAGCAGAATCGAGTTCGGAAAAGGGTCAAGGAAGATTTTATCAAAAGCAGGGTAATCCCACACGTTTTCCAAGAAGGCGAAAAACTAGGAGTTGAATAATTCTCTAAATTAACCTCTTTAAAGAACTTAATACGTACTTTCTATGCCGGATTTAAGATATGAATTCGTAGGGCAATTACTAGGGTCAAGCTGAATTTATTGAGAATAAGAAAATCTAGTAGGTCGAGAAAAACCAAAATGCAGAGTTATTTAGGGCAACTCTTTTGGTCTGTTCGTTTGTATTGCTCGGAGTTACTCTAAAAGCTGTCAAATGAAGCTTTCAGTCTAATTCAAGGTTTTTTCGATCCGAGAGAAACAAATTTGACTGAAAACTAGTAAAACTACATTTGCCAACTTTTAGAGTAACTCCGAGCAATACAAGCGAACAGACCTATTATCTGTCATTTGAAGTTTAGTTGTTGAAGTTACGTTCGTTAAAACTCAAGTTACTAATTTTTTAAAGTGACATTACAAGTAAAAAAAAAAAATGGAATTAACTAGAGAGTGAGTATTTTCGAATCATGATTTATTATGATTTTAAAAACGGTTTAAGCTCTTATGAGTGCAAAGAGAGTTTAGATTCGGCTTTAAGTGAACAAGCACCTTCGATGGTACAAGGAATTTGAACGCGAAAAGAATTCTGCTCAGCATCAAAAAGGAGCAGTGCGTCCTCTTACAGGTGTTACCGACAAGAACATTGCTGCTGTTAAAAAAAACAATTGAAGAGGACGATAAAGCCACTTATGCGGTAATAGAGCATCAACTCAAGATTGGATCCTCAGCTGTTAGAACAATCATACACGATCACCTGCATTTGAAAAAAAAGTGGTTAGTCGTTTTGTGCTGCATCACCTTTCTGACTTCCAAAAAGCAGAGCATGTAAGAATTTGACATGAAATTTTAAATTTCTTAAGTAATGGCGGACACCAAATTTTTTTCCAAAATAGTGAGAGGTGACGAAACTTATATTCCCTTATTCGACGTACCTACCCGTCAAAAGAGTCGTATATGGATTCACGAAGATGACGAAACTCCAACAATGACGAAGAAGCAGCGAGCTATGAAAAAAGTTAAGTATTCCTTAGAAGTAAGGGCCTAGTAAAAGCAATTAAGCTGGATGGACAAAAGACAGTTACAGCTAAATGGTACACTGAAAAATGTTTGCTTGAAGTGTTCAGTAGAGTTCCACACAAGAGAGTTATGCTGCACCATGATAATTCATCGCCCATATGGCAGCTTTAACTCTCCAGTTTTTGGCTGAGAAAAATATAAAAGTAATAGAACATCCGCCGTATTCACCTGATTTAGCAATGCGCAACTTTTGGCTATTTTTTGGGCTTAAAAGGAATTAGCGGGGTAAAAGGTTTTCGTCTGAAGAAGAGATTGATGCTGCAGTTCACGCTTATTTTGAAAGTATTCCAAAAGAAGATTGGTTGGGAGCTTTTAAGCAGTGGAAAGAAAGAATGGTCAAGTGTATCATGTGTACTTCGAGCATATTTAAAATAAAATCCTAGAAAATATTAACCGTGTTTTTTATTCTCAATAAATTCAGCTTGACCCTCGTATTAGGAGATCAATATAAAAGCAAGAAAAAAGATATCCACATACTCAAAACAATCTCCACCTCTTATTATTGCATGAGGTTAAAACAAGATGAAAATACTTCGAGAGTGCTCTGGAGCTGCGAATTGAAAACGCTATTAGTGTGTACAGAAGTGTTCTAAATACTTTGCTAGTATTTATCAATCTGTAGGTAGTGATTCTGGATCTCAGGACGATGATATTGATCTCCATCTGATTAATACAATAATGAATCATTCTGTTTTCAAAGTTACTGAGACAGATATTGTCAAAGCTATTAAAAAACTGAAAAACAATTTCACATCCGGTACAGATGATTTTCCTGCTTTTCTTGTGAAGGACTGTGCGTCTCTGTTTGCGACTCCTCTAAGCTACCTTTTCAATATGTCTCTTCAGAGTTCAACTTTTCCTGATTTGTGGAAACATACTAGGATGGTACCCATTCATAAAAACGGAGATGTTGCTTGTGTTTCTAATTACAGGTCCATAGCTATTTTAAACAATTTCGTTAAAGTCTTTGAGGTATTGATCTGCGATAATATGTACGAGGCACTTAGAAGTAATTTCATAAGCCCACACCAACATGGTTTTATGAGAGGTAGGTCCACAGTTACTAACTTAACTAATTTTGGACAATTTATTTTGAATGTCTTGGATGGATAGAGACAGGTGGACGTTGTTTATACCGATTTCGAGAAGGCCTTCGATAGAGTGGATCAACAGCTGTTACTGAGAAAATTGTCTAAATTAGGATTATCACCTGGTCTTGTGGAGTTTCTTAGGTCATATCTGTACATGAGACCATCTAGAGTTACCATAGAGGATGTTCAATCTAAACCTTATTTCCCTACTTCTGGTGTGCCCCAAGGATCCAACTTGGGTCCGCTGTTATTTTCTATTTTTATAAATGACTTGCCTAATAAATTAGAGTGTACTAATTTACTTTTTGCGGATGATGTCAAAATTTTTTCGTCTATAACTGGTGCTAATGATTGTCAATTTTTGCAATCACAATTGAACCAATTGGTACAGTGATGTACTGACAATAAGCTAAATCTAAATGTCACCAAATGTAAGGTAATGTCATTTACCAGAAAGAGAAATCCTGTCATATTTGATTATCGCATTACATCACAGGCAATACAGAGAGTAAGCGTGACTAAAGACCTTGGCATTACTTTTGATACTCGCTTTACCTTTGAAGCTTACATAAAAGAAATTATTAATAAGAGTCTCCGCATGTTAGGTTTTGTCATAAGAAATAGCCGAGAATTCAGTAACTTAAAGGTAATCAAAATTTTATATTATGCGTTGGTGCGTTCAATCTTGGAATACGGTTCACTTGCCTGGTTCCCCTATTAATATCAATGTGATATGATAGAAAACGTCCAAAAAAAATTTCTAAAGTATCTTTATTTTAGGACCCATGGCGTTTATCCTAAGAGAGGTGAAATATCCCTGCCTGATCTATTAAGTACTTTTAATTTGACTGATTTGGCCGATACGTACTTTTAACTTGAATACTTTGGAAGTGCGTAGGGTCTGTTATCACTTATCTGTTTAGGATGGTAAATGGTGACATTGACGATAGTGGTATGTTAGCCCAACTAAATTTCAGAGTGCCCTCTAATACAAGGCTGAGAACAACATTCATCAGTTGTTACTCCCGCTCCAACTTTATGAAAAGGTCGCCTTTAAATGTAATGGTGGGACATTTTAATGAAGTTTCTGATCAGATTGATTTAAATATGACGACGATTGATAAGATCAAAAAAGTAACTTTTGCACAATTTAGAACTAAATAGTCATTAGTTTTAATACCCGGTAATTGGCTTCTATGCTGTTGGGTATTAATGATAATAATAATAAATAGTTTACGAAAAAATCCAACTACAGACCAACCCCTATTATAAACAAATCTCTGCTACAAATAACAACATTTCATTTCAATATATTACTTTACAGGAATAATTTATAGAGAAAACTAACATCCTATGACATCATATCGGAAATAAACCAGAACATTCTCAACAACGTATTTTTTTTCCCAGTGCAAATCAATTAGTGCATTTAAACCAACGTGGCTGTCATAGTGACATACCGACGCGGCACCCAATTGTTTTATTTAAATGGTAGCTCTATCGAATCTTTTCGGAAATATGTTGTAGTTTCGAAAGAACTTTCCTAAAAACATATGAGTTGCTTAATATTTTTTCGGATTATTTTACAGCTTGAAAAGAACTTTCCTTAAAAATGAAATTAATATTAATTTAATAATTATATTAAATATTTCTTCTATTGTTTAAAGTAAATAAGTTATTATTCGATCTCATTTGCCATGGAAAGCAAAACTTTTTAACAGAGAACTACTTATTGTTTACATTCGTCATATTAGTAAATAGAAGAGAATCTAGTGCATTTCAATAATTTGGATGTTTGACATGTTTGAGTGCCGGTATGTGTTTATATGAGGGAGTATTGATAAGTACTTAGCCTACCTTATAAAACGCCACATCAAAACAAAATTTTATTTATGCAACACGTTCTCTTTTAATGGTGCGTATTCGCCAAAAACAGTGTCTCGAACTAGCTCGCAGCTAGTTCAGAACTGACGAGTTCAAAGCAAATTAAAAACTTTTCGATCTGTATACTCCAAAATCTGTTGTAGTTCGGAATTATTTCAGAACGAAAGTCCCGAACTGGTTCGCTATTATATCTGTTCCATTTGTCAGAATTTTAAGTTCTGAACCGTTCAAATCATGAGCAGTATGAAATTTATATTCAACTTTGTGCTTGCTCATGCTCAGTACGATTTTGGACGGTTCAGAACTCGAAATCCTGACGAATGGAACGGACCTATTCAGTTGTTGCCAGTATAAATGACACACGTCCAACTGGAAATGATTTCCGAGCTGGCTTGTAACTTGTCTGAACTCAGAACCCTTTCATCTTACCGCTACTTCACGGATCGGGTTCGGTTCGCTGAAAGCTCAGAATCGGCCAACACGAGAAGCGTCCTCACCAAGTTCAAATATTTTGTCGAACTAGCACCGAGCAGCTCTGAACTTGTTCAGAGCTTTGGACAGTACGCGCCTTAAGAATTTCACATTTAGTCTAGGTCTGCAAACCACTAATCAACATATGACTTCGTGATTTGTCGAAATCTTTTACCCTTCAAATGTTTTTTGAGTTTCAGCGGGTGGTCAACCAATTCAAAACCAATTTCGTCAATTTTCTGCAGTGCAATCAATGACCTGTGTACAGGTGTACAACACAAAATCAGGTATTATCAATTAATAATTAAAACAATTTTAATGAAAAAAAAAAAACAATAATTTAGTCAAATTAATGAAGAGCATAATTTAGACACATGTAAAATGTCAAATGTAATCACAGATTACTTCAGAATGATATACGAGACACTAATGTTTTCTCGCCCAAACCATGGTATTAGATACGGAGAGACGGATTTTCGGAGTGTGTTCACATACTGAGACATTCTGTGAATGTTAAATACGCCTTCGAACTCTGGGATATGTTCACGATCATACGGCTACTCGCTGTATGATATCTATCGTAAAACACAGTCCCTTTTATATTGTTTTATGCGGTTTTTGACGAGTCAACTCGGCGAGTGTTTGGTAATACAATATGCAGCTGAAAATTCTCCGAACGCAGTTTTATTTTAATGCTCACGACGGCAAAGCCTTTGATAAAGCTAGTCGTTTGTTTATTTAATTTGTATGTGGGTGAATATTTCCGCAGTCGCGTAGGCGATGTTGCATCGAATTTAACTTATGTACTGAGCTTAATGATTTACGTAATTGCCGATTTCTTACAGTTTGAGAAATCTTCTTCGAAACAGCGGCAGATTTACTTTGACGTTGTCAATCGAACGCGCTTCTGCTCAGCATTCAAGCATCTCGGAATCCATTTGAGCGGAAGCTTTCTCATATCCAAGAAACTCTCAAGCTGATCTCTGTCGTTTCGATTTCTATGTTTTCATCATTACGTTATGTTTCATATTTTTTTTCCTACACTAGTAGAAAATTCAATTTTACCGGCTCCTCAGAGAGGAGAAAGCAAACGTTTCCACGGCTAGCCCGGCAAAATGAACATAAATGCCTAGCCGAGAAAATAATTTACTAGGGTTTACCACTAGGTGGCGCGACAATAAATTCTGGAATGCATTCTCATCGACATCAAAAAATTAACAAACGTAAGTTTTTTTTTATTTAATTCCACTGGTATTTGGTTTTAAAAAGGATAAAAATTATCAAGAAAAAAAAAACTCGGCAGCGGTGGAATTCGAACCCATGCCTCCGAAGAGACTGGTGTATTAAACCACCGTCTTGACCGCTTGGCCACTCTAGTACACGTATTACCGTGTTTTAAAATATCTATAATAATTTTAATAGTAACTCAATTTTAATATTTTTACTTCGAGAAAAAGAACGTTTGTGTGATATTAACAAAATTAATTATAATTGTGTAGGAAAAAAAATAATGTGTAAACCATGGCGGTAAAGCAATTTTCGAGGTCTCGAGAAGTGGCCAGGCTCGGCTGCTCGCCTCGCCTGTCCATATCTTCTCTCAACCTGGAAAACAAGCACTTTACCGCCTCGGTCTACAATATACTATTTTTGTTTTAGACGCATTTGTCATCTTTCTTAGTATATAATTTACGCCGTCCTCATTCTCTGCTTTTAATATCTGATCATGAGCAGAGACCAATCTAAGGCTTCCCATCGTTTTACGTATTCTTCTTAATATTTTTAGGGGTTCAAATATACGGGGTGATTCTTAATAAATCTGGCAAAATAAAACCAGTAAGAGGATTAATGTCACTGTAAGAGACGGGGGTCAAAAGGTAAAAGAAAGGGGATGAACTATCTTTTATTTTCGAGATTATCAATTTACAAGGCCTCGTCGAGATACTCCTCTGGATACCACGACAAGAGTGAGAGAGAGAGAGTTTCTAATTTTACGCCCAAAATCTTAAGCTTAACTGAAACTTTACAAAAAATTTTACACCGAAACAACAAAGTATTTCCACCTCTTCTCCTCACTCTTTTACCAAACTTTTAGTCAAAACAAAAAAGACCCAAGTCGGAATTTCTTTGTTTGTACATTTCTGGTTTGAGTTGCTCTCAATGCTCTTTTTTATATGCAATAAAATGTTTGGCCCACTACATATATTTTTCGATATTGTCGAAATTATGCCTCTTCTTTCACTCTCGGTTGATAGCTTCGTTGGGAGTGAAAATAATGTTTTTTTATTACAAGAACCGGCATTCTGTATATAAATTATAGCAGTTGTTAGTTTCTAACAACACAACTAGTTGGCAATTAAATTGATTTTCTTTTATTCACAAAACCATGGTACTACTGGATACAGAGAAAGGAAACGGAACTTGGAACTTGTTACAATCACATTAAGTCATTTTTGTAAAATCATTTCTACTGATGAGTTTACGAACATACGTCTTCTGACTGTGTGATGATTTTTTACAACAATAGACGTCTTTTATTTAATTATCAGACCGAAAAACTCCGGTTAATTACGATCAAAATCTACAGGCTGAATCAAGTTGCAACTCAAAGCATACATGTTCCAAAACGGATGCAGGTCATCGCGGCGCGCTTCAGATTCGATCGGGTTTTGCCATGCTTTGTTTATAATTCCATTCTATTTAAAACAAACAAATTTCTGTACAGAATATCGGTTTCTTACATACTGGTTTCTTACATCATAGATTAATTATGAAAGAATAAAACTATTGAATATTGTGACAAGGAAATTAGAACGCCTCCAACGCAAGAAATCACAATTTCATGAAACAGTTTGCGAAAGCTTCCAGGAAGGATACTTAACATAAAACAATTACATAAGACGGTCTTGCCACGTACGAAATCACCAGCATGAGTCATTGGAAAAGCATGGTTCATTTTTTAGAACGATTTTCCGATTACTCATGCCAAGGCAGAATTGCATAAGCTCCTCCAGCAGACTTTCCAAAAACCGAACCCTAAAGCTAAGTTTCCACATGCAAGGATTACTGGCGCCAGTCGAGTGGTGCCAGTTTAGTTGCATATGGAAACATCGAAAATCTGCTGGCGCCAGTAAATTGTCGCCAAAATAAATCAGCGCCAGTAAAGTTCATCACAGTTGTACTTTTTGGCGCCAGTAGTAGTGTTTGTAAACAGAAAGTATACGTGTTGATACAAAAGTTGTGCCGTAAAAATGCCAAAAGCATAAAAAAATGGACGACTGAAAAAATAACACAGTTCTTGGAGGCGTATGAGCAATATCTATGTCTGTGGAATCATAAAATTCCAGCATACAAAGACAGAAACCAAAAATATGAAGCATTAAGGCCCAGTTGCACTAAATACTTAAGCTCTGCTTAACTTTAAGCGCCACTTAGAATATAAGTTGCACCATGTTGTGTAACCTCAAATGTCACATTATAAACACGGCTTAAATTTAAGCTCGGCTTAAGTGTTTGGTGCAACTGGCCATAAGTTTCCGTTTCTTTTTTGTCAATAATTTGTGTAGCTCCAAGGCACAAATTTGTATAAGCACGTTGATACCTGCACGCAGTACATCAGTTGACGCAATTTTTATTATTAACGCCAATTCATAATTTGTTCTTTATGTGGAAACAACTGCTGGTGCCAGTAATTATGGCACCACCAAACCGGCACGTTGTTGGCGCCAATAATCCTTGCATGTGGAAACTTAGCTTTAATATACTTGACAAACTGATTTGTAATTCATTAGAGCATTATTCTAGTCAGAGGAAGTTCTTCTTGTATCATAAGTGTAGTACAAATTATGTAAAGTCCACTTATTATTATCTTTAATAAATGTATTGCTTAAGTGAGCTGCGTCCCTTATTCTCGTTACGTTATTTAGTAACATATATACACGTATAACTTTCGTTTTCGTTAAGAGCTAGTGGAGTATAATTTGTTTGGGTATAATTTGTGATCTATTACATAATTGAAAACCATGAGACATAGATCGATTTAAAATGTTTTCGGTAATCTGACATCGTGTTTGCTTTTATTTTGTCGGGTTTATCAAGAACAACAGTATGTAAATATTGTTATTAAAAAAAAGGTACTTGAGTATGTCAGTTATTGGACATATATTTTTGTTGTTTACTTGGATATGTTACCTTCATGGATATAATTATATTTGTTAATAATTTACTGTTAGTTAATTATCTTTAGCCGAAGTAAATTACGTTTTATATTAATTATTTGGATATATAACAATTGACTTCAATAAAAATCAAGCTACTATGATATTTTTTACAAAAAGTAGTAAATGATAAAAGAAAAATTCGTTGACCTCTACTATATTCCGAAGTTAATGGAATTTAATATCGATATGAAATTTATATCGCCGTATAAAATCGCCCGTTTGACTGTTCCAATTAACATAACCACGTTATTAATATTAAACATCATTATAAGCTGATTGTGCGCCGGCACAAATATCCCCTTAAATCAATCGATTCCAGTGTTTGCCGCAATAAATAATAGAGGTCCGCAACGATTTTAATTGGAAAGCGCTGCGAACAAAACAAATTTTTGCGCTGGAACTAATTATATAAACAGTGTTTGCACGTCGTTCTCAAAATATATTACATTTGAACTTCTCTGTGTTTAACATTTTCAATTAACTACATGCGTAAAAATCATGTCGATTTTTCTGCATCGACTGCAATTTCCGGTCACATCAGATACATTCTTTTACTGTCTTATTTTTAAATAACAAAACACGTAAATACAGTTGCATAAAAAAACGAGGCTGTAAAATGTTCGAGTCTGTGGACTGTTTATGCTTTTATTCGAAATAGTTGCTCGAGTAAACAGCAAAGTAACTTGGACAAACTGCGATAATTGAGGGGGGGAAAAACTCTTTAAAGACCGTCATTCAACCAAACTCCGGACCTTTTACGGCAACAACTTCGAAATCTGTTGTCGATCGCACCCTGTTTCTTATTCCATAGAAAATCCGGACATTTGTCTCTGAGCTCCGCAACTTTGCTCGACATCTTTTAAACATGTCCCATCGAATTTGTGTCCGGAATTACTGATTAATTAAATATTTCGGCTGCTTTTATAGCGAGAAAGCGATTCAATTTTCGTCGTTTTATTTTCAAAGGGCTTGCGCATTTCCCTGCGTCAAATTCTCGATCGATCGGAAGCTCTGTTAGTTTTTAATTTCTCTCATCGACCACTAATTTTGCATTGGTAATAACGATTCAAATGGCAGCGGTTTGTTTACCGGACTCATCATTTCCAGCAGTCGCTCCGTGGGGTTACTAAATGAAAATGTACTACAAGCTTTTAATTTTTCCGGCTGCGTTTAATAAATGCAGGCGTGCCCTCCGGTTAATAGGAAAAATACTGAAAACCTAAATTATTTCTATATTACAAGTATAATCGTGGATTGTTTAAAGAGAAAGAATAGCAATAAAATTGTAAAATTTGGCATTGCACATAGAAGAAATAGACTAAATTCACGCACTCATAAGTAATATGATAACAAATATAATTTAAAATTATGAATGCTCACACAAATTTGTGATACACTTTTTCGTCCCTTTTAAAATTGCTTTAAATTGCCATCTATTCGGCTATTAACCGAAATAGCAAAATGTCGATAAGTAGACAATTTTAACCGTGTCTAAAAGAGACGAACTAAACGTATGAAGTTTATTGAAAAAAGAGTAAACCACTTCCATATAAATTCCTAAGAGCCAGCAATAATAGAATACTGTCAAGAGTCTTAAGATCAACACGTAAGAGGCATTGATTTCTTTGCACCGTACATGTCCTAAGCTCTCGGGGTTTGTCGGGAAGGCATTAGGCTTATATTCTCTGCAGCGGTTGCGACTGACTTACTAGGTGTTTTGCTGCTTCGACATTCGGCATCAAGTTTGTTGGCAGCGGACCCAACCAACTCGACTATGCAACTATTCCATTCCATTTTCATGAAAACGCAATCTTAGTACAAAAAGAGAAAGTAGTGAAAGAAGTTGTGGTTTAGAATTTAGTAGCACATTTCATTATGTCTAATACTTCATTTTACTTTCTTAGCTATTAGTTTTTACAGTAAAAAGGTGTACTTGGTAGGTGAAAGGACGAAACGATGGTTAAATTATTTTATTTGTTTAATCAGCTGATTAAACAATTTTGAGGACACCATACAAGTTTAAATTAGTTTTTACCTTGCTTTAATTAATCCATTTCTCTTAGGGCCAGTTTCATAAGGGAACTTAAAGGAGGCTTTAAAATTAAAGTCACATTCAGATGTATAAACAAATGTGTTTTCATAATTGTTTTGACATCTGAAAGTGACTAAATTTAAAGAAGGTGTAAGTCACGACCAAATAACTTAGTTAGGAAACAACCAAAATAACGGGAAAGTGGTCAAGTTGGACGATAAATAAAAGAGATTTGCTCCTTTGTTTAAGTACTTAATATTTCGTTGGAATTTCCAACTTCTTCAGAAGTTTACTACGGTCAAGAAAAAACAGTCACTTGATGTTAATAAAATACAAACACAAAACTACTTACAACTGGAGACCTGAGAGTGGTCAACAAACTTTTCATGATTTAAACAATGATTAACACATTAAAATTGTAAAAACGTTAATTTAAGAACAAACATGTGTACAGAACAAAAATGGTGGGCGGACAAAGTGAACTTATTCTGACAACCATGGTTGCCAACCTACCTGGTACAACACAAGCTTACCAACTACGTATTCTTTATTAAATTTAAAATGTTAGAGTAAAAGTTACTTCAGTTATCAATGTCTGTTCTGTAATTCACGGATTGTTCATCTTTCTGAATGTATATCATTTCTAGAAAGAGTCTGTTTTTTAAATTATTTATAATAATTTAAAAAACAGACTCTGTAAGTAGTTTTGTGTTTGTATTTTATTAACATCAAGTGACTGTTTTTTCTTGACCGTAGTAAACTTCTGAAGAAGTTGGAAATTCCTACGAAATATTAAGTACTTAAACAAAGGATTTTATTTATCGTCCAACTTGACCACTTTCCCGTTATTTTGGTTGTTTCCTAACTAAATTTAAAGTCCCCTTTAAATTTCATTACGAAATTGGCCCATAGTAATAATATTTAAATATTAAATAAAAATACAAAATATTTCTAACGGTTGCTTTCAGTTTTCTTAAGCTGGGTTGGCACGATCCACTTGTACTTGGAACACAACTTGGACCCAGTACACTTGTACAAGTGCATTTGGTACAAGTTGGTTTCCATAGTTATAACATATAAAACTGCGTTGCTACGATCCAAATATACTTTGATGCTGCGCGCACATTTCTTGATCAATGCTGAAACCATTTTAACAATACATCAAAGTTCATTTTGAGAGGAAAATTACATACAAGTTGACTTGGACAGCAGCCAACTTACATTGATCAAAGTGGAACCTCGTTGTGATCAAGTTGTGATTAAAAATGAGGTCAAGTAAGAATACGGGTAGTGGATATTATAAAAAGAAAAATAATAAAATTGATAAATGGATGGATAGAGAAGATGTAAGGCCTCACGCCTAAGGATCTAGTTCCGGACCTAAAGCTTCTTTTTTCTTTTCTAATTTGTTTGTGGATTTCAAGTTCCTGTATAAGCATACTCGCAACTACTTCCACACCTTGCAAAATCGAATCGCCATCTTACTAAATGTTCAAGTTTTACCATCTGCGTTCTTGGCGCCATTTGTTATCACATCAAAATACCACTCAAAGTAAGTTGGCCGCCATCCTAGTCAATTTGGGTGTAACTCTCTTGACAAACTATAACAACAATGCCAATGATGTGTCGTTAACACTCCAGATTCAACATGGCGCCGGTCATGCTTTTCTTCTGGCAATTTCGCCATGTTGTAGAAAGATGTGCAGAAAAGTACCATTTCGATCAGGGTATTTGACGTAAAAACGTCGTCCTTTCGTCCTCTCTGCTGGTACATGTGAATTTAAGAACTGCGACGGATATATCTTGCCCTTCTAACAGTTTGCAGGTAGGGCTCCTTAGAATACTTCTGCCGTAAAATCTGTGTATCCTAGAAGACGACTAAAAGTCTCACATTTTCCTCTTCAATTATTTGGAAATAGCTCAATAAGACAGCCTACTGATGGGGCTCCATAGAATGCTTCTGCCGTAAAGTCTATGTCGTAGAAAGCGACTAAAAGTATTATAGTTTTCTCCTAAATTCTTGGGAAACGACTCGATAAGACAACTTGCAGGAAAGGCCTCTTCAGAATACTCCTAACTTGAAATCCACGTGTTGTAAAAGGCGACTAAAAGTCTCAGAATTTCCTTTTAAATCTTTGGAAAAAATTCATCATTTTGCTTTCAAATTACTGCAAATGATGTTCCATCGGTAGAATAATTGATCAATGTAGAATCCTTGTGCTTTGCGTTTGCCGTCATGAAATATTTTGGGATATGGTTTTGCTTTTGTTGTCATGAATTCTTTTGGAATATGGCTTTGCATACGTCGTCATTGCCCTATTGAGTGGTTTTGGAAGTCGAGCTGCATCAGATAAATACGAATTTTGCTTTCTCTTATCCACGTTCTCTTTTATCCCTTTAGAAGTTTTAGTCTTCTAATGCCAGGTTAAGTCACTGATCAGTCTCGCTGATCGTGAGATAAGTCGGCTTGTGGAGATTTTGGGAGTAACAGTCGTGCTGGATCTCGTGAAGGCACTATTACCTTCTTTTTCCGCGGGTCTTGCTTATTGAGAGCCTATGACGACCATCGTGGTATTGAATGTTGATTTAACTTTGCTTTCTCCATTTCTCTTTTTTTTTCGTTTTGGGTTTACTTCTTACAGTCAAATTCATTAATGCGTCATTGGCAATTCTTTTTCCCCTTTTCGTTTTGGCGTACCTAGCAAATTTTTCCTTTCTGTAAAGATTTCTGTCAGGGAAGGAAGGAATTGTTACAGTATAATTTTCCGTTAATAATAAGTACTACGCAAATTAAAAATTCTAATGGGTTTCGCCTGTATGTAACAATGAAAGGCGCGATCGTCCAGCAAGAAAATAGTTCGAAACGTAAAATCTTGTCTTGCCTACGCTTTTGTAAAGAAAATATCGGCCTGGCCAAAGAAATAGCAAGCGAGGTTGAGCTTATGCTTAATATCAAACACTCCCTCTCTTCATTTAGTCGACTTGCATTAATGTATTTATCACCTTGAGGTGATTACGTGCGAAACTTAAGTAACAACCCCAGAGATGTGTGATTAACACGCTGCAGACGTGCTTTTGGGACGATTTGAGCTTTGTGTGTCTCAGATATATCTTCCTTTGTCACAATAATCAATAATCTATAATTAAGGAATCTTTACTTTACATGAAAAAAGCAAATTGTAAACTATTTATTATTATAAAATAACTCAAACTGGGCACAAATATATGCTCGAAGCAAGGTAAAGTCGCAAGCATCTGAACTTTCCAAGACGTTCATATAAGTTACATATTTTCAGCAATTGCAGTGGCTGTTTACTTCGATTTTATTTCCGCGTTGTCTTGCTTCTGTCAAGATAATAAAGAAACTCCGAAAGCTCGGTCCACTTCTGCATTGTGCGTCTGGTCTCTCGATCTCCAGTTTTTTTTTTTTAGTGAAGACGGGAAATTCAATATTCATAGGAACAGGCCAGGCCGATTTCGGGACCGAGATCACTTTTGTGATAACCTCCCCAATAAAGTTAACATGAGCTACAAGAATTCTCATTCTCCATTGATTGAAGGCTGCAGAGAACTGGGAGGTTTAATAAAACCTAAGGAGCGCGACTTCTTTAGAGCAGTTTTAGATAAGGCGATTTAAAGAAAAACGTAGGAATGCCATGGTAAATTAAACAGAACATTATTTGATCTTTATTTTACATTCAAGTGTATTAAAATATTCATATTATATTACAACGCTCTGGAACGCTCTAGGAAAAAAATTGTAGCTTCGATTAGAAAATAGTAGACTGAATAGAAAATTGGCTTTCAGCTTCTTATAAATATATTATATTTATTTATGTATCTCTGAGCTAACGTTATTACAGTAGGAATAAACAATATGTATTTGTGGATTTTTTCGATCAAAAGCATATATTTAAAAAACAAATTCTAATTCGCGTTTTCGGTTTCTTACGTTTTAGATTTTTAATTTTTTCAATCGATTTACGTATGATATGATATGTCAAGCATGCTAAGCGAGGGTAGTGTAAAATGGGGTGAAATGTGCATGACATACCGTACTCCTCGCTTTGCGTACCTTAGACGACCCTATCTCCCTGGTTGAAATGCCCATCTTTTTATGCTGGCGTAGCTGCACCGGGTAGATGATCTGGTAGAAGTGCGAACCGATATTTCGAACCATTTCTTGGTTTTGGGTGTATTCTCTAAGAAGCCTCTCCACCTCTCCTGAAAACACAAAAAAGAAAACATACGTTATTATTTATCATTAAAATGTTCCTAGCCATTTTTTTTTATGTGAATTGACCTTTAAGCATCGCGCTCACTATGCCTGCACGCACCAGCAACCTGCACGACCTCGCACATTTATCCGATAAGAACCAGCAACTTTTTGTGGAAGCCTAGATGGGGAAATGTCAGACGTTATAAAATTTCAAATTCATTATGTGTAGTTCTGATGAAGACATTGTTATTTTAACGGTGTTGTGTGAAAAGAAAGAGGAAGAAGAAGAAGCTAGGACAAAGACAAGATTCTTGGGGCATCTTTTCAACCAAAAGAGGAAACAATATAGTGAATTTCATCCTTTGTTTCCGGATATGGAGAGACATCCAAAGAAATTCTTTCAATACTTTCGAATGTCACAGTGAACTTTTGGATCTCATTTGTTTGCTGATGTTAACAAAATGTTACAGCCAGCGAGCAGATCCGAGGCTCAGCGAAGTGATACGAATCACGCGAATTTTGCAGGACCGTTCAGGAGCCGACTTTTGTAGATCATGTCGTGCTGGTCCGTGCAGGCCTCCTAGTGTGCGCGATGCTTTATTCGGATTCAGGAATAGTTAATGCCGAATTAAATTAAAACAATTGTTTACAGTTGCCGAGCGCACGAAAACCAATGAAGGAGATACTTCATGCTTTTGTAATTGCTTCATTCATGTTAAATCGTCGAGGGCCGACGGGAATCTACAAGAACGCGAGTGTAGTTTGCTAGAATATGGCGGCAATTATTAACAGTACACTCTTCTTCTTTTTGCTGGTGGTGTTTTCATTAGGATGTAACGCTATCTCTTAGACTTCAGTGAAGTTCTTGCATGGGAAAACATGTTTAAAAACCGAGCAAAATATGTACTTACTTAATTCTTGCAGTATCTCTCGGATAATCAAAGTGAAAAAGAAATGGAAGAGAAATTATTTTTTACAATTAATTTAATTTTGCAGTTACATTTTTCGTTATGGTATCAACTGGAAATTTGTAGCAATTGTATTAATTCCAGAATTTGCATGCGTTTAAATTATTTATCAATCTAGTTGTAATTTTAGCGGAAAATATTTTTTAATGAAGTACCGGGCAAGTGCAAGCCTGGACCAGAACACCGCTATTCGATTTAGTTTTACATAAAAATTAATACCCTGTTCCTCTGTTTTGGCATGGACGTTTTCATTTCGTTAATTGACATTTTTCATACACTTCCGTTCTCATAACGTATTTAAACAAGCTATGGGTTTTAATTAAAATTTGCTACAGCATTTAACGATCCGTTCGAGTGCTGGTCACGTACTCGCGTTCCATGACTACGAATTCCATAATTAGCGATGTTTTTTGTTTGTCGAAAAGCGGAATTTGTATCAAAAAGCACTAGCACATGGCGCACGTGTACGCAGGTCTTTAAATATTTATGACTCGTGTCACATGTAAATTGCTCTTGCAAATGCTGTTTTTGTCCGTGTAAATACTATTTAACTAGATTATAATGTGTGAGGTAAAAAGAACGGTTTAGACATTACAATGAAATTCAAAATATAACAATATGTATATATGCATATTTTTTTATCATTTCGTATTTTGAATTTTGAGTAATAATATTTTAAAATTAACGAGTGTAACTTCAGTGCACTCAGAAAAATAATACAAAAAAAAACACATTCAGTTAACAAGAATTTTCTTCTTTTACCTATGAGGAATCACAGATGATCATTGAACCAGGAGTCGAAAAACATTTAGTACTTTAGATAGAATGAATCAACTCATTAATTTAACTTGAAGGCTTCCGTGGCTTCCGATTGGAACCACGTCACGTTGACTTCTTCTACTGCCGACGTCTTGTTCTCCATTGCAGAAGAATTTCCTCAGGACTGCTACTGCTGCTTTTTGTTAGTTGTTGAGACTCAGTTGGTATGTCCGTCGTCGTGGTTTTTATAGTGGTAGGGGCAGCGAGTGAGGATTGGTGTGTTGGGACGTGACGGATCGCTAATGAGATGTTTCCAGGTATTGTGGAGGTAAAAGCCAGTATCGCGGATCATGTTATTGGGGTGTTTGAGGATTTCTATGGATTCACGGATTTTAGAATTGAAAAAATGAGATGAGCGGGCTAGAAGTTTTGTGTCGGAAAATAGAATTTGATGATCGGTTTCTAGTTTGTGTCTAGCTAGGGCCGAGCCAGTTGTTTGTAGTAGTCTAGTACAGCGTTCGTGTTCAGAAATACAAGTGCTAACAGATTGTTTTGTTTCACCGATGTAAACACACCCAGGAACACGGAATTCGGTACACACCTTCGGATTGTAAGGGGATATGATCTTTTGTGGAGGATAGGCTGTCTGATAGTTTTGTCATTGGTAAGTAAATGGATTTGATGTCCTGTTGTTTGAGAATTTTGTCAATTCGTTATGTTATGGTGTGGATGTAAGGTAGGTAAGCTGTAGCGACTGGAGGTATATCAAGTTCGGGCCGTGGTGGAATTGGGGTGAGATGACGAGAAATGGATCTTTGGATGTCGTGTTTGTTGTAGTTGTTATTGATGACTTTTGTTACGTGGTTCAGTTAATTTTGAAGTCAAGAGGGTTCTGATAGAGCAAAGGCGAAGCTAACTACACGGTGAATTGAATACTAACGGTGGCAGCATTTCGACAAGCGAGATAGAGAGCCGTTACGTCATCGCATACCCGTTCCTCCTTTTACACAATTATTAACCAATATTAACTGTCACGGTTGACAGTTGTATTAGAGGGAGAATCGGGTATGCGATGATGTACCGGCTCTCTATCTCACTTGAATGCTGCCACCGTTAGTATTCAATTCACCGTGGGCTAACTAGTGAGTTAATGACTGTTTTTGAGAAAGATGATATCGTGAATGTGCATTCAGATAGTGATCAGTCTGGGTCGGTTTGCAATATACAGAGTGTTCTAATCTACCATTAGGGAAACGGCTTACTAAAATATCAAAGAAAGGTAAGTGGCCGTCAGTTTCGTATTCTAAAGTGAAGTGGATGTCAGGATGTTAGGATTTTGGGTATTCAAAGAAGTTGTCTAGGAATTTCTTACCGTATGGCTAAATTGCAAAAATGTCATCAACATATCTGAACCAACGCTTGGGTTTAAGGGTGAAAGAGGTAAGGGCTTGTTGTTCGAGTGCCTCCATAAAAATGTTTGCTACTACCTGGGAGAGAGGAGAACCCATAGCTGTGCCTGAGACCTATTCGTAATATTGATCACAGAACAAGAAATAAGTAAAGGTTAAACGACATTCTGTTAAGGGAATTAAATATTCGGGTTGGTTATGGGCTCTGAACAGTTGCTGGATGATTGTGACGGGAATTGGGACTTTGGTGAAAAGAGATTTTACATCGAAGCTGACCAGAATGACCTGAAGGTCTAAGGATATCTCGTGAATTTTTTGACGAAGTGCTGGGAATTGAGGATGAAGGTGTCATGCCACTAACGAGTATGAATATGAGTATGAATTATTTCTATGTAGTTAAGAAACGGTCCCAAACAAACCTGCATGCAGAAGGTTATTTATGTTGGGATAGGCAGTAAATAAACGTGAAGTTTAGCAAGCACCATTTAGAAGTCAAAAGCAAAAATTAAAAAAAACTTTGTTCTTCAAACATAAATTCTATTTATTATTATTTTTAGTAATTCTTAGCAGTGTAAGGACCCGAAAAATGCGTAAAGAAATTTCAAAATTATTATTATTTTTTTTTCTTCTTAAAACTCTAGTTGATCTCGGGACGAAATCGGTCCGCAGGTAACGCATATCATTTTCAATAGACTAGAACGTGCTTTCAAACCAGAGACAATATTAAAGCCGTTTTTTGGCGTACAAAACTGTTTTAAAACCGATCGGTGCTGTTTCAAAACTGTTTTAATTTTGACTTCATTAATGATGATCCCGCTAAAATAACTTTTCTATACCGTTTCAAAACACAATCGGTTTGCAGGTTATGTGTAGGGCTGTGTTCGAGAACTACACCCTCGAGTGCAATTTGGGCGTGTACCGCATCTTTCTCTCGCACGACTTTTAGCTTATTTTATGTCTCTCTCATCTCTTTCAAGACATCTCGTGTTTACGCTATTACCATGACAACGAACGCACTTTTCACAACCCACTTTTAAGTAGAGCGTGAGAAGTGCGATCGTTGCCATGGAAATAATGTAAACACAAGACTTCCTGAAACATATAAGCGAGATGCAAAGTGAGTTAGTGCGTGAAAGAGATGCGATACACGCCCAACTTCCCCTCGAGGGTGTAGTTCTCGAACACAGCCTAGCACTTAACTTGTTACTTTTAACCCCCACTCCACCTTGAAATAAATTCAAAAAGTAATTTCACAGAGTTTTGAAATGTATGCAGCCGTTTCAAAACATGACGTCATTGTTTCAACGCAAAAAAATGCACGTTTCGAAACATACGAAATAATTTCAAAATAATGCACCGCCAAAAAAAGGCTTAAGTTGCGGTGATAAAGTTTTTCAATTCTCATTGAGTCAGCAAAAGCCGTGCGACCAGCCTCTCTGGCAATTGACCGCGCGACACGTGAATGAAAATGGCAAAAGCAGGGTGAGTACGCCATGCGCCATCTCGTGAAAAGCGACTCGCCGCTAGAAGCCCGAATCAACAACGGCTTTCTTCAGAAATTTTGCTGATGTTTGAAAAACCCCCTTTTGATCTTCTAGGGTGATAGCAAAGGCTTAAGTAGACGCGCAGAACGAAAAAACGACAGTTCCCGGTTTCTTTAGTTTTTATCCGCGTTAATTCTCGTCGAAATTTTAGTTTAATTAATTTTTGTTCTAAGTTCGGTTTTTATTTTAATTTAACATTTTCCAAAGTTTGTTATCGGTTTCGGGTAGAAAAAGGCACAAGCTTTTTTTTCGTGTAGTTTTTTTTGTGTCAGTTATTTTGAAATAAATTCGCTCGCTAACGAACAATTCTCGTAAATCTAAATCAATAGTGTTTTCCTAAGTTAGGTATACGAGAAAAATCATTTAAGATTCGTCCCCGGTAAGCTCAATGTACTCGTTGCTTGAAAAGTTAGATAATTATTAACAAAAAGCATTTTTCTAAGTGTAATTACATCATCTTCCCTTCTTGTCGAAGTTTGTTTCGTTTTGTTATATTTTTCAGGATATTTTGCATTTTCTATGTTTTATTAATTTTGCTATAGAATCTTTATTTTGTTTTTGATACTAAAATTTGCTAAATTTTCACCGATGTAAAATTCTTTAATATAATTTTATTTGTTAAACTTTCCGAATTTTATTTATTACTCAAAGTAGAATTTAGAGAACCTTTTTATGAAGTGGTAAATCGAACAAGGAGAGGAGAAAGATTCAACAATTCCAAAATAGTAAATCCGAGGGTCGAAAGGGCCAAAATTCATATCGAATCCGAAGAGAGCGGACGGAACGACTCCTGGCTACTTTTCAGCTAATTCCAGGAACGCTACTGACAAAGGAGTCGCCTATTGCGTCTCGATTCGGTTTGTAAAAGTTTTGGGTAACAAAGGGTGGTAAAAGTCTAAGAGGGGTATATCATAAAAATTTGGTTATATGTTGAAAAGCCATTTTATCAAAATATAAACCACCCTCTCCCGTATCGTGGTTCTTACAGCAGTTAAAAAAGTAGACAAATATTAATGGCAAAAATAGGATATTGCATATAGTTTCGCCGATTATTTCAGTAGCATTTATGACATATCGCAAGAACGCGGTAATACTTGTGAGCTGAATGACTGCACCTTCAATCTCGTAAGGGTAGAGGAGTACGAAACCTTTGAAGTAGTCCGTAAATTGAAGGCATTTTACCATGGGTCCTGATTCTCTGCAGCTTCTTTTTTGTCAAAGGTTGCAGCTCTTGCCTGACTAAACCTTACATATTCAACTTAGTATTATCCACATCTGCATTTCCGGATATTTGGAAACGAGCGAGATTATCTCCGATCCCAAAACATGATAACTTGATAAATTACCGCCTTATAGCACTCATCATAAATTTTGCAAAAATATTTATACTCACATCCGACAATATCTTTCTCCTAACCAGCCTGGTTTCCCCATGGTAGAAAGAAGCATGACTACAAATCTTTTGAATTTCTGAAGCACTACACTCACGCAAGCAAGTTGACGTAATGTACATAGATTTCACGAAAGCATTTGACCGAATTTAACATAATTTTACTTTAGTCAAATTACGCAAATTTGGGTTTCATCAGAATTTCATTTCCGATCTTCAAATCTATTTGATAGGCAGCTGTATGTAGAAATACCATGGATTTAAATATTTTACTTTTGTTGTTAATAGTGGAGTAGCTCAATGTTCAAATCTTGGCCCGTTATTATTTTTGATATTTATTGATGATATCGGCTTAATTATAAACAGTAATAATCTTAAAGCAATTGAAACACTTGCGGATTGCGCTAACTTACAGAATGATATTAACCAGTTAATAAAATAGTGTGAGGTAAGTAGATTAGACTTAAATATTTGTAAGTGTAAAGTAATGACATTTGCTGCTAAATTTAAGAGCATTATTGAATTGGAAATCCACCATTAATTAGATGAGTTTAGCTTGGTGTAACATTTGATGAGAAGCTTACCTTTGTGAATCACATTACCAGAGTAAACACGGAATACTCGTATAACAAACCATTTGAGTTTATAGTTAGAACTTGTCGTGAATTCTTTTATACAATGCATATGTCAAAAGCAAATTAGACTATTGTTCTGTAGTCTGGATGCCTTTTTATTTTGCTCATATAAATGTTTTAGAACAAGTTCAAACACGCTTCTTGAAATACTTGTATTTCGTTAAGTACGGTCGTTATCCACAGCTTGACGTGACGTATGAGACGTTGTTATCTTTGTTTGAGTTTAAAAGTTTAACTGCTTCCAGAAATATTATTGCAGCGATATTTTATTTAAACTGGTCCACTCACTAGTTTATGATTCAGAGCTCTTACGCCTGTTAAATTTTCATGTGCCCAGGTTTAATTCTAGAAATACTGTTACATTTCGATTGCTTCCAATTAGTACAACCGAAATGCAAATATGCAACCTATTATTATGGGAATTAACCCTCGTTTTTACTTAACATTTATTCTGTTAAGTAATAAAATTGAAACAGACACATAAAGCTAACAGCACTTTTCGATTATTTTGAAATTTTAACTTTTTGACTTAACATATTCGAAGCAAAACATTTACATAGTTCAGTCAAATGTAATAGTTTAACATTTTCTTAGTGTAATTTCAACAATTTCCAACATGTTCAGTTAAGAATATTAACGTTGTATGCATTAAAATTTGACTTAACTATTTCAGTTTTCTTAGATTCAATTTTAGGAAATTGCACTAATTTTGGGACTTAAATTATACAATATACAAAACATATAATAGTACCTAAAATAACATTGGAATCGAAGATTTAAAAATAAAAAATCAAAATTCTCTGAAAGTTATATTCTCTCTACACTTATTAATTTTGGATAAGATGTTCTTGTAAATATTTTACTAATTACTTACAGAGGAAATTATTTGTATTAGAATGTTGTATAACATAAAGAGAGGGATCTTTTAAATTACGATTTATAGAAGTGATAAAGTGAACTCAACGAAGTATATGACATTAGTTACGTTTGAAAATCAAAGAGCGAGGCTCCTTGATTCGAGAGCGTCTGTTCATTTGTAGCCTGCATATTCAAAGAAGCATCCATTCAAAGGGCAATTTTATTCCGACTGAATTTCCTTTTCTGATTCGAGCTATTTATATTTTCCGAGAGAAGGCGGGCGTCCTTCGCTAAATATCATTAATGTATTTGTTAATCGGTCATCTTCGCGTCAAGCTCGCAATCAAGCACCCCATCTAAGAAGAAAGAAAATCGCCCCTGTAATTCATCAACGTCCGAGCGGGAAAATATTAGATCATTTATTCGAAACACGACTCAGAAATGTGTGGTTTATTACAACTTGCATTATCTGTTTCGTGATATATGATTTCGCTCCGTCATCTTTCTTATTACTTCGACTGTAACATATTTTACAGGAATCGCATAAATGTGTGCAGGCCCACCCGGAAATCAGTTCTGTCTCTTGGGCTTCGTCTTTTTTATAGAAGCAACGAGATGCTTTCGCTTTTTTTGTTGTTGCTTTAATCCATAAATTTCGGATTCTCGGCAGGCGAATATCTGCAGGATATGATTTAATAAAACTAAATAGAGATGAACTCTGAGCTGCGCTTTATTACTATTCGTAATGGCAAACTTCGAAAACCGTTATTAATTTAATCACCACGGCAACTGATATTTACCGAAAAGGTCACAGGTAAAACTCATTTCATGTAATCCGCGTTGTGTATTGGAATGAATAATTTCAAATGGCTGTAAATATAATAGATTTAAACTTTGGGAATATAATTTTTAATATGAAAACTATAAAAGGTTAAAATTTTAATTGATATGTGACGTATGTGATTGTTTTCTATTTTTTAGTTTTCTTTACTTACACATACACATACACATACACAGGTATCCCCTATTTCGTAATACTATACATATTATTACGAAAATATATACCCTGCATATATTAATAATTTTTACTTACAAGTAAACAAAAAAGAAAAGAAAAGCAAGGAAAATAATTGAACGTTAAAGTTAATGATATTTATGCAATCTGTCCGTGTGATGTTATTAAGCAATAACGGTACTTTTATACTGTAGTAAAATTTTATTTTTTTAAATTATATTTTTATTTCCAGCATCTGAATTTTGTAATAGTTATATTACAATGCACCTTATGAAAGCGCTGCATTGTTCAACGAGAGACATTTTCAACACGAGCCACAGCGAGGTGGTGGTCTTGCATTGAAGTGTTGTTATGGCAATGAATTAACAAACATCGAAGAAGTAAAAAAAAATCTGACGCCATAAACATTTAGAAAGGTTCATTCTGTGGATTACTTACGAGTATACAGGGTGTTAGGTAACTGACTGTACACTTTCAAACCACGTATTGAGAACACTCCGTAGAGTAAAAAAGCCTTCATTAGAGGGTGCTGCAGCTTTCGTTTTCCAGGAAAACATTCAAACAAAAATCGACAAAAATTGAATAATATTGACAGAGTCAATGTTAATTATCTCAATATGGCTCAATTAATAGAAAAAGAGCGAATACAAATATTGATGATGATGATTGGTTTTGGTGACCGCATAAGAACACAGCAAGAAGTTTACAATCTGTTTAATAACTTGCATCCAGATCGCAACCCTATATCTCGAAGAGCTGTAAGCAAGACTCTGAGAAGATACTCTCGAAACCGATCTGCGATAAAAAAATACCTAGAGAAAAATTTTAAAAATTGCCTATTGTGGTAGTTTAACATCGCAGGAATTAAATCTTTATATCATTGAATTCCTGAGAGAGAGCTCTTTCGAAACCTTAAAAAATATACAGAGTGTTCTATTTAAAAAACAAAAGTTGGTATCATTTCCGGTTAAACCGGAAGTCTCAGTCGAACGAGTATTTGCTAATCAGATCCGCCAGGAAGTCTTCTATATTAATGCAAATTTTCACAAAAATTGAACTAACGGTACAGACGATATTAGCTTGGTTCCAGACTTTTGCCCATCCCTGTATTTTTATTTCCAGCATCTGAATTTTGTAACAGTTATATTACAATGCACCTTATGAAAGTGCTGCATTGTTTAACATTGTCTTGCATTGAAGTGTTGTTATGGCAATGAATTAACAAACATCGAAGAATTAAAAAAAAATCTGACGCCATAAACATTTAGAAAGGTTCATTCTGTGGGTTACTTACGAGTAAACAGGGTATTAGGTAACTGACTGTACACTTTCAAACCACGTATTGAGAACACTCCGTAGAGTAAAAAAGCCTTCATTCGATAAAAATTGTTTGGAATCCACTGATTTTCTTATCTACTGTTACAGCCACGTGCCGAATGCCATCCGGGCGGACGATCCCTTGCCATAAATTCCCTGATGGTTTATTGCTTTACAACAAGAAAATAACGCACGTTCAGTGTCTTAGCAGATTTCGGAGTGTGTGGGTCAGTGTCAGAATGAATTATTACACAAATAACGAAATTGTTGACATTATTCTAACGTACGGAGAATGTAGGTGCAATACACGTGCTGCAGAGCGTAGATATCTGCGGCTGTATCCCCAGCGTCGTACACCGAGTCGTCAAACAATTATTGCAATTGTGCAACGAGCAAGAGACACTGTAAGATACATCTGCTTTAATAGGCGCTCGTTACGGTAAGTACTATTAGCGGTTCTCAATAGTTCGCTCTTTTTGCATTTTTCAAAATGTCCTGAAAATCCATCATGTCTAGGTACTTTCTGATCCCATTTGACACCCTTAATCTACAGTTTTAATTTGTCCAAGCAATAACCTAACTCCCTGTAATTATTGAAGAAATGCTTGAAGTGACAATAGTGATTCAGATATTCCGAGTAATAATCATAATAATAATATTTATTAATTCTACAAGTAGAATAAGTCAAAATTCCATACAATAATATCTTGATTACATAATTACTTAAAACTATCAAAAAATTCTTTTACAGTATAAAACATATCTTTCAACAAAATATTTTTGACTTTGGATTTAAAACATACATTGTTCAAATCTTTTAGATTCGATGGTAGAGCATTATAAAGCTTTATACCAGTATTGACAGGTCCGTTGTAGGTTATAGCCAAATTGTACAGTTTGGGAAGAATGACATTATGACGGGTACTGTAAGAATGAATGGTTCTATTATCCAGATTATTTCAATTTGAGTGGACATAGCACACAAGCTGCACAATATATGTACGAGCCCCATCAACTATAGGTTCGGACACTACGGTTTTAGTTATTTCTTGGGTAAAATGTGTTATAGCTATTGAAAGCATATTTATTTATTATTAAATAAGAAATGTCATCGTATATCTTTATCTTTACATAATTTTATTCTTCTCTGGACTGTTTGCAAAACATTCTTTAGTATCCTTGTTATCCTGGCTATACTTTGCTTAACATCGTCCATATCGTACATAGTTGGTAATAGGGCAAAATAGTTTTTAAAAACCAAAAATTATTACTCCAACGAGCTCCGTCAACTGTAGGTTCGGACGTTATTGTTTTACTTATTTCTTGAGTAAAATGTATTATAGCTACTGAAACCAAATTTAGTTTCCTTTTTAATAATTTTTCTGTTGTAACGTACTTATATGATGTATACTTTCAATAGCATGTTAAAACGTATTTTCATTTTATTAAGAACTTCGTCAGTTACGTGGCAAAAAGGAAAAAAGTTAAAATATCCGAACCTATAGTTGACGGGGCTCGTATAAACAAGCCAAGGGCAGAATTTTGAGTTTAGTGAAGATTGGTCGACAGGAATCTCTAAACGAAGTGCCTGTCATACAACGTAATAGTCTTTTTTGGGCAAGAAAAACAGTGTTAAAGGCAGAAGAACCACCCCAAAACATAAGGCCGTAGGAAAGTCTGGACTGTACATCTGAAAAGTACGTTGTCCTCAGCACGGAGACATCAGTTACACTACGCAACATACGGAATTGAAACGCAAAAGTGCTCAATTTAGAAACTAGTTGTCTCGCATGATCATCCCAAGTAAGAATATCTGACAACTGTAGCCCCAGAAAAGGTGTAGTATTTGCGAAATGCACTAAATTATTTCCGACGTTAAGTCCACCAGACTCGTTAATTCGTCTTTGCCGTGTATGGAAAAACATAGCCTTTGTCTTTGAAAAATTCAAGAAAAGTTTGTTAGCACAGAACCAAGAATACATACGCTGAGCCAATGAACTTGCAAGTTGGCGGGCAGCTGTTTCCGAGTGGCTTGAAGCAATAAAAGAGGTGTCATCAGCATACATTACAATAACAAAATCACTCAAAAAATTTATAATGTCATTAACATAAATCGTGAAAAGTAGAGGACCCAGGATAGAGCCCTGGGGTACTCCTATGGTAACTGGTAACGGACCAGATCTATATTTAAGTCGAGAATTGCTTTCTGTAAAACTAACTTCCACCAACTGGAACCTATCACTTAAGTAGGACAAGAACCACTGAGCGACGTGTCCTCTGATGCCATATAAATTCAATTTCTCCAAAAGGCGAACATGCGATACACAATCAAACGCCTTAGAAAGGTCGCAAAAGATACCAACGGGGTGTTGTTTATCATTGATTAAATTAAGCACTTCATTATAGAATTCGAAGATGGCCGTCGTGGTAGATTGACCACTCCGAAAACCATGTTGTGAAGGAGAGATTACATTGTATTTGTTCAGAAATGATTCCAATCTGACAAACATCGCATACTCAAATATTTTAGATATGCTCGAAATGAGAGATATTGGGCGGTAATTAGTCAAATTTATATATAGGTCTCACAATAGCAGTCTTGAAGCAGTTTGGGAAAACGCCAGTTCGAAGAGATAGATTTACCTGGTAAGTAATAGGTTTACCCCACCAGACATCAAAGAAGAAACATTCGCAGCAACTACAGACCTACTACCTACCAAGTCTCGGAATCGCTACGAAAAGGAATAATATGATCATTTTATGAAATGAAAACAAGAGAAAAATATTAAGAGCTTTTCAGAAGCAGTCCTTTTGGTATATATTGAATGATCAAAATCTCAAAAATCATCGACTTTATGAGCCCGATATTCGACGCTAGAACTAATAGCAACTTTAATAATCAAATAATTTATTAATATTGCTGTTAATAATATAAAGTAAAGAATACATTAATAAAAGATTTGTATTATACTAATTACTGGCTACAATTTTTTACTTATCAATAACCATACAAAAGCAAAAAAGATGTTGGCAATAGGATTTTCTTTTTCTAAATTGAGTGACAGAAATGTTATTCAGTTGGAAAAAAGTATCTTTTTCTATATCCCACAAGGAATGGTGAATGGGCGTCAGCAATGGAAGTTGCTTAAGGCGGTAACGCAATGTATTTACGTATAAAATAAAACAAAGACGTAAGCCGAGATACATAGAGTTCATTTTTGTTATTATGCAGATGCCTCCATCGATCCATTGATAAATCAAAGAAGTTTTATGTAGCTATCTCCTTCTAACATTCATGAAACGGCCTTGTCATGTGATGTTGTTTCGTCGTACATTTTCTTAACTCAGACTTATACGATCGGCATATAATAAAAAAATGAACTTTAGTAGTAATTCGTTTTATGTAAGTAAATACGTTATAACACAATAGCTCCGTAAGACATACCATATGGCACAAGACGATTCAAACTTTCGTAGCATCGATTGTTATTAGGTTTAACTAATCAAAGCACAATTGTTAATCTATTTTAAATACCTATCTGTTTTGAATTTTTGTTAATAATAATATCTTTATTTGCTTTTGATGAATTAAGAATAAGATTTTGATTGATATTTTGAATTGGATATAAATAGTTTCTTGTGAACAGTGGCGTACCCGCCCCGTGGGAGTTAAAGCGCCCCCCAGAGTCAGCTATGTGGTACTAGAATTTTGCAGTTAAAGAATTACAAAATTACAATTAATTATTTGTGGAACTGATTTTGTTAGTCTACTAGTAGCAACAAAAAAGTAGAAATAAGAGCCATCAACTACGTGCCAATGTTAGGTAAAAGAATTAAGAATAGAGGCAATATTTTACCCTGCTTGAAGTGCCTACACCCTACACCATACGCTAACTAACTGATATTTTAATGATTGTTATTATTTTTAATCCCCCCACGATACATTTGTGGGTATGCCACTGCTTGTGAATGAAATATACGTGAGCAAAAAAAGAATTGGTCGTCAAGGACATTCAAAAATTTGACGAAATTCAAAATATCTTCCCGTCTTCTTATTGGGTGTGTTAGATTTTAATAGATTTAACAAATACATATATTGTTATACAAAGTTTATGACAATTACGACCATTTCACAGTAGAACACATGTCACTGTGTCAAAGAATGACGCTGATTTTTTATTATTTTGGCTCGCGACTGTAGACTCATCCAGAAGAAAGACGTCTCCCCCATAAAATGTTAAGCTTCTTCCACTCGTTTGTCCGCCTACTCGGCATAGTGCTATCGCACACGGTAGGGGAGACGTCTTTTTTCTGGATGAGTGTACATACACAAGTATCCTGACTTTGTCCTTTTATTTTCTATCAAAATTCTATACTTCTACTCGTATACTAAACTCTGAATATTTCAACCCTAAAATTTACCTTTTCTTTTATAAACGCTGATTTTTTATTATTTTGGCTCGCGACTATAGACTCATCCAGAAAAAAGACGTCTTCCCCATAAAATGTTAAGCTTCTTCGACTCGTTTGTCCGCCTACTCGGCAGAGTGCTGTCGCACTCTGTAGGGGAGACGTCTTTTTTCTGGATGAGTGTACATACACAAGTATCCTGACTTTGTCCTTTTATTTTCTATCAAAATTCTATACTTCTACTCGTATACTAAACTCTGAATATTTCAACCCTAAAATTTACTTTTTCTTTTATAAAAGTTATAAACTATCAATTAATTGTGCAAAGACGGATAGATGACAGTCGAGAACAGATACTGATAATGGTAGATTTAAATGGCCGAGTAGGAAACAAGAATGGGAGAGTAGAACAATATATGGGCAGAACAGGAGAAGAAACCCCTAATAATAATAATAATAATAATGGGGAAAGAATAATAGAATTAAGTATAGAAAACGACCTAACTATAGCAAACTCAAAGTTCAAACACAAAGACGTACACAAGTACACAAGAGTTTCCGAAACGAGGAATGAGAAATCAATTATAGATTAGTTCTTGTTGAGTTAAACCAAATGGAAAATAATAAAAGAATAAAAGTAAAAAGAGTAGCAGAGATCGGAAGTGATAACTACCTAGTAATAATGAAAATGAAAAGAATGAAAGAGGGTGAAAAGGATAAGAGAAGGAAGAAAGTAAATGAAAAAATTAAGAGCACCAAACTAAGAGAGGAAAAATACCAAAAGGAGTACCAATTAATCCTCGAAAAGAAACTGAAAGGTTGGACAAACAGCGCAAATATAGAGGAAAAGTGGGAAAATCTTAGGGACAGCATACTATGTGCAGCGGAATGGAGCTGCGGCAAAACTAAAATACCAAATAGCAACACAAGAAGAACTAAATGGTGGACGGATGATATACGAAGACAGGTAAAAAACAAAAAAGAAAAATGGAAAAAATATCGGAGCACAAGAAGAACCGAAGACTATGAAGTATACAGAGAGAAAATAAAAGAGGTTAAAGCCGCAATACAGAACGCAAAAAACAAATCATGGGCGAAATTCGGGAGCAGAATGACAGAAAACTACAGAGAGAACAAAAAACTATTCTATGGTACATTAAAGCAACTCAGATAGAGAAAAGAATATAGCATGCCGAATATAAAGGATAAACAGGGCAACATAATAACAAATGAAGATAAAATAATGGAACGATGAAGAGAGTATTTTGAAGAGCTAACAGCTATTGAGATATCGAGACATCAGGATGAGGAGGTAGTGATAGATGAAGAGGAAATGGAGACCATAAGTGAGGAGGAAATGGAGGAAGCAATAAGAAGGATAAAACTAGGCAAAGCTCCCGGAAAAGATAATATCACACCGGAAATGATAAAATATATGGGAGGAAAAGGAGTATACGAGCTAGTGGAGTTAATGAATGACATTCTGGTGAAAGCAAGAATACCCAAGGATTGGAAAACAGACATTATATTACCAATATATAAAAGGGCGACAAAAGAGACTGGTATTCGCAATAATAAGAAACAAAATAGAGACAACGTTAGAAGATACGCAATGCGGATTTAGAAAGAACAGAAGTATACAAGACCTTATATTTACGTTTAGACAAATGAGTGAAAAGATAATAAAGAAGAGCAGACAAGCACACATATGCTTCATAGACATGGAGAGAGAAAGCCTTCGATAGAGTGTGAAGAGAGGACGTGTGGCAGGTGCTGAGAGTAAGAGGGGTAAGCAGAAACATCATAGAAGTAATAAAAGACATGTACAGGGGAAACACGAACATAGTTAGAATAAACAACGAAGAATCAAAAGCATTCGAAATAAGACAGGGAGTTAAACAAGGATGCTATTACGCCCACTGCTGTACATAACGGTACTAGATGATTCAATGAAGAAGGCCAAGAAAAAGATGAGAAAATTGAGACCCATACAACTAAACGAACTGATCTTCGCAGACGACATGGCCTTGATAGCAGATACGGGGGAAAACTTACAGTAATAAAAGAAGAACTGGAGAAGATAAACATAAAAATCAGTGTACAGAAAACAAAAACATGATAACATCAAACACCAGAGAAACACACGAGATAAAGCTGGAAGGAAAACCAATTAAGCAAGTAGACCATTTTAAGTACCTGGGTGCGATTATAGAAGAGAACGGGAAAATGGATAGGGAAACAAACGAAAGAGTAGGAAGAGCAGGAGGAATATTCAATACAATGAAGACAACATTTCTAGGAAAAAGAGAAATACCGAAAAAGATCAAAATGGAGGTTGTGAAAAAAAAATGGTTAGACCAACGCTTATGTACAGCAGTGAGTCAAGGATACTAACTAAAAGACAAGAATTCCGCACCAACACAGTAGAAATGAGATTCCTGAGAAAAATAGAAAACAAGAACAGAAGAGACAAAATAAGAGACGAAAGTTACAAACTGCACCCATCAACGAGAAAATTATTGAGGGACAGCTTAGATGGTTTGCGTATGTGTGTCAAATGTCGGACGATACACTCATCAAAATAGTGTTCGAAACGCGAGAGCCCCGGGAGAAATAGGCGAGGAAGATCAAGAGCAAGATGGTTAGACAGAAGGAACTATTAGCTTTGTTCGCGGAGACGTTGCGAACTAGTTCGGAAACTTAAAATCCATGCATTCATGAAAGTTGTACACTTGAAAGCGTTGTTAAAATCGGTCATTATTTCGATGGGTATTTGATTTTAACCGTTCCGAACTAGTCCGGAACGTCTCCGCGAATAGACCCATTATTTCTGATTAGCACCATGCCATTTAGCTTTCGCCATTGTACATTAGTTTGAAAATAACATTTTTAATTACATTTATTTTCTTGAAATTCTCCTTGATTCATTTTTGAAGAAATTTAACAAAACTACTATGAAATAATTTTCCTGTTTCGAGAAAGGATCTATCGAGTTGCGAAATCTGTGCATAATCAGCCAAATAAGATTTAAGAATTCTCTTCAACAACATTCTGTGAATGAAAACATAAATTTATTTTACACAAAGGACAGTGCAAAGCACAAAGCGAACATTAAATATTTCCAACGCTCTATTCATCACGTCAAAACTTTTATTTTTAAATAATTTTAACATCACGATTGATTTTGACAGGAAATTTTTATATCAACAAATATTTTACCATTGGGTGTCATATAGGGCTTAAATATTGGCCTTGTTTGTATCCCGTTGTCATTCATGTTACAGATATTACAAATTTTAACAGACATGTAAACTGCCGTAAAATACCGCTGGTAAAATTAGTTCGGATATTTTATGTTTAAACGACAATCAATTTTGTTGATGTGTTGCTAAAATTAAAAATTAGGGACGTCAGCGGTATTTGTATTAAAATCTATAAATAAATGTGAGGGTGTGTCGGATGTAAATGAAAATTTGTGGCGCAATCAATCGATCTGCATCATATTGAGGAATGATTAATACAATTAAGGGAAATTATTTTGAGAAGATGCAAATTCTTGAATTTCTCGTCATTTAACTCCTGTTTCAACGACACAAAAGATAATAATAACTGCTTGTCGTACATACAATTGAATGCAATTTTGAATCAACAATGTGTTTTTTTTTAATTGTTGTCAGTTGGTACGATCAAAAGAATCGCTTTGTTTCATAGGAAAATACTTTACAATTAGGCGAAATGGCAAATAACTCTGTTGAACACAAAAAAATATTAAACGCTCTGTCTGTAATCCGTTCAGTTCACAAACTGAAGCTATTAAACTGCGGGCGTTATGCAATTCAATTCCGATGCTATCAGAAATATACACACCTGAACGAATCCGGTCCGATGAAAAATTCTCCATTTGTTCAGTGGACCTTGCCGTCACATATTCGAGAGATAGGGCCTCCACCGAATTCAGCGCAAATTTCAACGCACAGGTGTAAATAATTTTAAGGACGTTTCCGGTCTGCGCCCGACGTTTACTTCAAAGGACTCTAAAACCCGTTTGCGCCGTGAATATATTCCTCTATGTGCGATTTTTAAACGGCATATCTTGCATGCAGTAAAGAAATGTACGGTCCGATGAATCCGTTACGCTGCAAATATTCAGCGAGCCATTTCATTGTGATAAAGTGCACTGGATAAATGCAATCTACGCTGACGAAATAAACGATCTTGCTTCAAAACTTTTTCAACCGTATACAGTTTCATTAAACAGAACGCGAGGTAGATCTTAAAAGTATAAGATAATTTTTTAAAATTAATTTTGTAATGATGGTATAGACAACATACCATTCCTTGTAAACATTGATTCGTCGGTGAAGATAATGTTATTAACAAAATTCGGATCGTCTGTCTGTTCCCGGAGTAATCACCGACAAAATCGCATGCGTTGGAGGTCATCTGCGGGCATCAGAGCTTGCACTCTTTGAAAATGGAACGGGTAATTGTTCCTCACGAATAATTTGCCAAACAACAAACTGCACAACTGACACAAAGGATCTGCTATTTGGCAAAGGGCGATCTGGGTAACGCTGTGCATACAAACGTCTTGCAGCCAACGCATTTTGGCCACATTCGCCGTAAATTAAAATCATGTCCACAATAACACTATTGGAAAATTCGACCATGTTTTCAACACTGTTATCTGCGACGACGTGCACTTGAGAACTGAGTAACTGACCCACTTTAACAGCCGATGCTGACACACCAGCATACTTCTCCGATTACGTAATTACGTAATAAAAATAAACCAGGGACTATCAAACTGTTTCATCGTTCGCCGAAAACATTTCTTATCTCTAATATTTATTAATCAATTGTTATACAAAAACTGCTTCATTCTATCACTTTTAATGTCAACTTTCACTGGTTTAATTTTTTGCATGAAGTTAAAGAACTGCCTGTGTACATGAAATTCTTTTAGGTTTAGGGCGTAACTTTTTCTTTTGTTTTAATTTAATAAAAATCTATGATCGCTTTTGGGTCCTTTGCACGTTCGTAGTTAATTATTTATACTCATAAATGAATGAAAATAAACGCTGCTCAAATTAAAATTCTTTATTAACAATTTCTTTATTTGCAACAATAGTGACAGTTTGTTTGTTTAGTTGAATTTAATATAAATTAGGTTCCTATAATGGCCATTTGTTTAAATACGTATATCACAAAACAGCTAAGATATTTGATAATTATTGTTAATTAACAGCAAGTTCTAAATTGTTTATATACAATTAAATTAATTATCTGTTCAGTTTCTTGCGATTTTATGCACCAAGCTAATATTTACTATCAGCTCATCTTGCATAATTTAAATTGTTTCGCGATCATTGCATATTAATATTTAGTGTCACTTCATACGTTCTGACTCGTGTATTTTATTAAACTCCTCCCCAATTTAACGTTGCTCGTATTTATAATCTGTATTAAAAAAATTGAAATGCGTCATACAATGATAAATATGGAAAAACATTTTATTCGTGAAAACGCGAATTTAAATTTAATATAAAAAATAACTTTGTAATCATTTGTCCCACACATTCGTGCTTGGTCTTAAATGAATCCCCATGTAATTCTGATTTTAGTTGTTAAACAAATGAAACCGTACTTATCATTATATCGGCCAAATTTGACTTGCTCCTGGTTTAAGAAGTTCCTCGATCGATGGTATAAATATGAGATTGGTCTTTGTGTGTCAGTCTAGTGTTGATGATTGCATCTTTTAATCGTTTCCCTCACGTTTGTTTTTCTTAACAAAAATTTGTGTTTTAGTAATAGCAACATGTGTTGAAATACCTTGAGATCATAATATGCAAAATTTAATTGATGTTGTCACACATCAATTAAATCACTGACACACGAACTAAATTACTATTAAATTAAATATAAAAATATTTTTTACAACAATTTTCAATCTTCAAGACTAAAATAACATAGTAATATGTAAATATGCATTTACCATTAGCATTCTAGAAATATATGCTTCGTGTTTCCAATTTTCCCAAAATTCCAATTTTAAATAAACGAGAGGGGTAAGGCTGTGATAACCTTAATTTCGAGGTCGTGATGATCGTTTTTTTGATAATGAAAATTTGAAACATTAGGGTTGGTATTGTGATACCACTCGCCCTTTGTAGATGAATATGTAACCCATTCCCTCCGCTATTCTTCAGTTAACTCTTTTTCCAAATCAGACAGAAAATCTGAAGGTACAATCACTGTGATATCGATAGTTGCATTGGAGGTAGCTGCTTCAACTACTAACTGGTCTGAAATTTTCACTACCTTAAATTTCCCGATGTCTTGAGGCCCATAGAAAAATTACGCCAGGCTTTCTCTGAGTTCCGCTAAAATTGGGTCTTGTTTTGAGGAAAATTCCAATGAGTTCAGCCCTAAAGATGTTGGTATCTAATATGTATTGTTAACTGTAGTTTTATGTAGGCCATAAAACAGGAGAGTTTAGTTTATATATAAAAATAACATTCACATTTTTCATGACATGTAAGCCCTGTTTTTTATTAAAGAGTTTCCCAATAAACTCTACCTATTATTGGCGACGAGTACGGGATATAAACCATTTTCTTTGCATTTTAATTAAAGCAATAAGTACTGGAGTAGTTGAGATGAAACAGCTTGCTCGACGTCATCATCGATAAAAATGTTGAAGATTTGGTCAAGAAATGTGAGTCCTGCCAACACATCAAGCCCAAAGCACACCACAAGAATTTAAACAATGGCCACAAGCAAACAAACCTTGGGACAGGATTCATGTTGACTTCGCCGGTCCATACATAAATTCAATGTGGTTGATCTGCATCGATGCCTTCTCAAAATATCCTTTTATTATACATGTTCCAAACATCACAGCTGAAACTACCATTACAGCTCTAGAAAAAATATTTCTCATAGAAGTCTGTTTCTGATAACGGTACTCAATTTACATCTGGCCGGCCAGTTTAAACAGTTCTGTCAAGAAAATGGGATCGAGAATCTCACTACAGCACCCTCCAATCTAGCATCAAATGGACAGGCTGAACGATTCATTCGTACTTTTAAGACAGCCATGAAGAAAGCATTGTGGGGAGGAGGAAGTAAGAGCAAAGCCCTAGAAAAACTTCTACTTACCTACCGAACAACTCCACATCCCAATTTAGATAAATCATCTGTGGAACTACTTCACGGTAGACAACCAAGAACACTATTGTCGTTGCTCAAACCATCATCAGAATATCAACCAAGTTCTCGAAATCCGAAGTTTTCTCCAGGCGAACACATTTTCATGAAGTTCTTCAAACCACAAGAACATTGGCTTAAAAGAACAATCAATAAATCTATTGGAAGAATGATGTACTTGATACGATCAACTTCGGTGGACGGTGGACTTCACCGTCATCATCAGAATCAGATTCGTAAAAACCATGGCAACGTCGAACGCAATGACCATGACTATCAGCTGAGCTCACAGCTACGACTAGCTGCCCAAAATGCTCAAAGTAATTTAAAATTTGCTGAAAGTGAAGAATAATCAAATCATCCTTTGATTCAAGAATGTACCAATGAAGCTCAAAATGTTGTTGAAAAAGAAATAATTGAAAATCCTGTCGATACAAATATTACACCACAAAGCAGACAGCAGGTTGAGAACATTCCTGGAACGAGCAGCATACAAGAACCTTCTTCAATCGTTCGAAAATCGACTAGACTTCGAAAACCACCTGTTCGATTTTTAGCAGCCACAAGACATTAAGAGGGAAGAAATCATATGTATTGTTAACTGTAGTTTTATGTACGCCATAAAACAAGAGAGTTTAGTTTATATATAAAAATAACATTCACATTTTTCATGACATGTAAGTCCTGTTTTTATTAAAGAGTTTCTTAATAAACTCTACCTATTAGTATCTGATAAAAATTTCATTTTAGCTCTATGATAAATAATATTAGAAGGAATGTAAATGCATATACTGACTCCACCTTGACTCCTTTGTTTAGATCAGTGGTTTCCAAAGTGGCTCCCCCTGGGGTTTGTAGGAACAAAATGTTTTTTGGTCCTCCGGCCAGAAATGATGTTGCATTCGTCAAAATCGTCCGGAAACAGCCCTATTGACGTACTAGGCCATCAAAAAAATTACCAAAATAATGTTGGCAATATTGGTATTCCGTTTACAACTGCTGGAAGATTTCTCAGGTAATAAAGAATTAATTGTTCGGCAGCCTGAGTAATGTGTGCTGGAGTATCCATTGCACTTATTTAAATATGTACAAACAATAAAATGGACTAAAAATTAGTAAAGGAGACTGTGGTTTAAGGAATAATTGAAATTTATCTCCGCCCACAATAATTTTATATCCGTATACAATACAATACAATTTTATATCCGTATACAATAAAAATGGACTTGAATAATATTTGGTTTTTATTAAATGTCAAAGAACTGTAGGTAACTTGATTTTTAATTTCAAATTCAAAATCGTTTGGACATTGTGTTGCCAACCTGAATACATGTAACTTCCCTAGCGCAAACTATTTAGTTTTTTATTTTTGAACTTTTGAAACAATTTAAAATAGGTCGGACCAAATTACTATTATTTATTATTTTAATTTTACGTCACCATTCAAGACATCAAAGTTCAATTTGTAATTTTGCTGTTATGCAGTTGTGTAAAGTTAATTCACTTGGGGTTTTATGGTCAGGTTTTTGCTATGAGTCCGTGGGTACAATAAATTTAGGAACCACTGGTTTAGATCCACCCGTAAAAACTAATTTACAGGAAGGCCATTTTGCATTAATAACACCTTGAAGCACAGTTTCGGTTATTGATGTAGGCAAACTAGTAAGGTTGTTATTAGATGTGAATTGCAGCTCCACTTGGATTGGTTTAATCTGACAATGCAGGCTATGAAGGAAATAAGGAAGCAGCGGAATAGTCTGGATTTTCTGCTACATCCTATGTATGGTGTGGTATTTAAGCTTGAACCATAAGAGGGATCTCTGAATGCTTGCATAATTTTAAATTAGGGGACCTCTAAATTTTACTTAGACTCTCCAAATTCACCAATATTTGATCGTCGATTATTTTCTTAAGATTCAGCCTGTACTCTTGTATGCTAGCCATTTATAACGGACAAGTAGAGGAGACTATGCAGCTTCATCTAACAAGGTCAGACATGGGGTGGAAGGCATGGCACCTAGGCATAGACGCAGGGCTTGATATTGGATCCTGTTAAGAAGCATTAAGTTTTTACTAGAGGTCGGAAGAATTAATAGTCCTGAGTGCTTAATATGTGAGATCTGTTAAGTATATAGTGTCACGTTTACGTATCATGTCTTTATTAAATGCTAGTTATAAAATAAACTGTCTTTAGCCTTAAACTTAATTTAACTATCACGAATTTATATTTACCGATGTCGGAATTTATTCGAAATTATCTATTACTCATTCATGCTAATTTAATAAATCTAATCTTACTTAATTATAGCATTTAAGCTTGGGGTGGGTCTGGCTTCCGAAGCCAGCCCTTGGCTCGTAGAGTCTCGCTTCGTGCACTTATTCACTTGACTTGATCACTCGCTTTCGACTATCACTGCTTTACGGCTACTGTTATTTATCTGAAGACGACCAGCTAACTGATTTCCTATTATAATAAATGTGTGTCTTATATACTAAAGATGTACGTGACGTCATGACCAAAAGTCCACTAAATTCGGTGGATACGCGTAGTTGCTAACCCGGAAAAGGTGGTGTCAGGATTTCTTATGCGGTTACCAATTTATTTGGAACGCAAGCTAATTGTTTTTTCGTTAAACCAATTACACATTGCTCTAGTTATTTTACTACGTCGGCAACTCCGATGAACCTGTAAGTTCAACGACAAAGCGTTGGAAGTCCGGTTCGCAGGGTGTGCAGATTCCGCAAATAACTCAGGTTTACGAAAGCATTTTAAATCAATTAATAATTTCCAAATTTCTCGTAATCGTAACAACCTCCTTTTCCAAGTTTGCTCGACTCTGAGCAAAGAATCTGATACGAAATGGTCATGATATCAGTACACCTGTAAACAAATACAAAATGAAACGAGTAAATAAACACTCGTAAGCAAAAAAGATGTAAATAAATTCGTAAGGAATGAAAACAAACCTAAGCATAAAAATGTAAACACATGTAAGCATAACGTATTATAATAATTACTAAAATTAATTTATCCCTCCGCCTAAATGAATTCCAAGTAAATTCCCTTATCAACTAAAATTATTCCCAATTTAAAGGAAAAAGAAAATGTTCATACACTGTCATCTGACAAGATCCTCAGATTAAGGTTTTCCAACGAAAGTCTGGTAATGGCTCCTCCTTCCGCTACCTCTGCAATCAGTTGTGGGTTTCCCATCTTCCTTGGCTGAGCTGGTCGATCCTTTTTTGGCTTTGTGGAAACTTCAATCTCTTCATATGGTCCGTCCATATCTTCAAAGTTACCTCTGCTTGAACCTGCTAATTCATGGATAATTCCATCTTTTCTCCGGGAGCTTCTTGATCCTTTGACGGCCTTTTCTTTAGGTCGTCCACATTTTTTAGCATGCCTTTTTCCTCCCTCCACGTCTCTCTCATTCAAGCGTGTCTTAGTAAACGCTTGATGGAATACTTGACGTTATATTCTCTTTTTGAGAATCTTCTTTTCTTTTCTCGCGAAACTTCTTTAATCTTTATTTTCTTCAACTTGGCTCTCATTCAAGTGTATTGTAATAGACGCTTGATGAGTTGTTTGAAGTTTCTTTTTCTTCTGCAGAATCTTCTTTACGCACAGGCTTAATAATACCAGCAGGGTAACAGTGGAATCATAAATTCCAATTTTCATTTCAAATCCATGGGTGCATGATGTTTGACTTTTCCATGACAACTGTAAACAATACAGTTGGATCTGCACCCTATCATGTTCTTCCTAATGATTTAATAATGTTTGATCCCTGGGAACATTTTTTAACGATATTTGAAATTTCTGAATTACATTTCAATTTGCGATCCAATATTATATCATTTAAAAGTATTGTGCATTCAGAAATAGCTGAGAGCCATGTGAATTTTATGTACACGTTGGTGATGGCTGATGGCTATGTTTAAATTTGTTTACATATTGCATGATTAGAAGTTGGTTTTTCAATTCGAAGCTAAAATATTGATTATACCGCGTGATTTTTTAAATTTTTTATCAACTCTTGCCATGGAATTTGGACGACATGTCGTAGCTTTACTCTAAAACAGCATAAAGGAGTGCAATGACGTACTTTTCACTTAAGCTAAGACATGCTGTCCAGATCTCATGGCAAGAGTTGATAAAAAATTTTAAAAATCACTCGGTGTTTACGTGTGTATAACTTGGTATTTTTAGTACTGTTTCCCGTTTAAAATTAGAAAATTACTAATTGATAGAGAATTAAAATTGTTATATTGGGTTTCAGCATTTACAAATGTAATTTAATTTGATTCTTCATAAAATTGTTAGTGTTCAACTGTAAGTTAAACGCAACGCGCAGTTGAAATTTCAAATTAGTTATCATAAGCAAAAATACGGGCGTTCTTTCGTTTACGGCGAATATTTTTTGCATTCCAGGACGAAGGCAAATTCCGGGCGTAATTATTGCGCCAAAGAGAAACGCAGGCGTAATTTATATTTGCTTCCGCGATTTCGTCTTTGAACTGCAAATTGAACAGACAGACAGTGCTTTGAAGTGCGTATTTATTTTATTTCGCTTTGTTTTTAACAAAATATTACAGTCTGAATATCGCAGTGAATAATAAAATAATTGAAAGGCCGGTGTTATTGTTTCGTGCATTTTACAAATTGAAAATAGAGAAATGTCAAATGACAATTAACTGCATCAAACATTTTTGTTAATACAAATGAATTGAAAATATTACGAAACATTTGGAAATTGTATATTTTAATGAAAAGCAACTCTAAAAAATTATTAAAAACGGTTTCCATTTATTCATTTAAAATTTATCATTAAAAAATCATCAAACGAATGTCAAAAAAAGAAGTAAGATGTGGAAGAAATGTCAAGCTTAGTTTAACAGGAAAATATTTAATAATTAATTAATAAGTGATGTAACCCATGCCCTCGAATAAAATATTTAACGAAATAACTGTAAAATCTTAGCAAATTGTAAGTTCTATCAAATAGCAGAATCTTATTAGAATTACCCTTGTTTTCGAAAACATCACGCATCGCTCGTGCCGCAATCAATCTACGCATCACTCGACGGCGAAGCGGCCGGATATTTATAATTCATGATGGCAGGAATCTGCGATTTCCTGATTACATTCCGTAGTCTCTTAGTTAATTCTTCATCCGAAACGGTTTAATAAATCACACACAAAAAAGGCGTTATTTACTCAGGCGACGAACAGGCAGATATTTTCTTTGAATTTCGATTGGGCTAACGAAAAATGAAATAAAGAAAATATTGAAATGCACTGATCAATTAAGGCATATCTTTATCTTATTTTTTCGAAGCTAATTTTTTTTGGAAAAAGCATTTCAGACAAACTCATGCATTGAAACAGAAATGAAAATTTTTCACCTCTCACGACGAAACCCTTTTCAATTAAAAATAAATTTATATAAACGTTCACAAAGAAAGTGAATTTACGTCGGAAGGCATCAAAAATAGAATGAAATTCCACGGCGGCAGTGAAAAACACCAAACGCGCATTCCATAAAGAACGCAAAATATTCGCGGAGAAATATTCGAGAGCCCTGCAAAGAGAACTGAAGCAGCATTTAAAATGATAGGATATATCTCATTCGTGACATTTTATTTACCTGCCTTTGTTTAATTCCGTTCAGGCGTTCTTTTTGAGTTACAAAAAGCCTCGTTTCCAAATTAGATAATTAAAATTGAAAAAGAGAAACCGAGTTAATTAAAAGGTGAGGCGTACAAGCGATCCTGTTGAATTTTTAAGTACAATGTTTGCCGCCTTAATTTTGTTTAAATTTGAAATTTCAATGGATAAAATAATTTAAAACAGCGCCAGCGTACTGTTTTAAGTGAAATTTAATTTAATTCTTGTAAAATATTGATACCAGATTATAAATGATCTTTAGCAGTTTAAAAATCTCATAAATATCAACTTTTTGCTATCGGTTGACAGCTTCTTCTCTTGAAGAAATCATCGATGATATCAATTTGATTGTGGTATATGTGGATGATATTTTAGTGATTGTGTAACTTAGCCCCACCTGTACAAAGGCAAGTTAACTTTGACTATTATCAGTTTACTCCCATGGTAACAATTGTGAACGCAATTATGAACACAATTGTTACCATCTGAGTAAACCGATAGTCAAAATTATCTTGCCTTTGCACAAGTGAGTTTACGAAGTTGACAGATTGACATTTATTTAAAAATCTAACTTGTGTGACTTGCGTAAGTGCAAGTGAACAAGCGATGTTCGAATGTATGAGTTCATGTTCGTAAAGCTATAAAAAGAACTACTGTTACTAAGGCTAAGTTTCACAATACTGAAGCCCGGTCTTATCTTATCCAATTAACTTTAGTAACAATTGTGATCATAATCATTGCTATGGGAATAAACCGACCGATAAAGTTACCTGACGATGAAAGGCCTAAGGCTAAGTTGTACAAAAGGTTTAAACCAGAATTAAATTAAAATCTAAGTTAAAATGTGACACACAATATGCTGCACGTCATAACTTAGGCTTCAATTTGATCCTGGCTTAAGACCGGTTCTTTTCATCTCTTGTAAAATTTCATTTAGTAAAATAAGGTTTTATATAAAATGAAGATTAATTTGATGTTCAGAGCAGGGCTGTGTTCATAAAAGACACTCTAGAGTTACTCTCGGCTAATATTGCAGTCTCTCTTGTATAAATGAATTTATGTATTTTGTTTCTCATCTATGAATCATAAAAAACTAAATCAGGCGTGGTTTCCATAGCAACAAACACATTTTCTACACCGTACTTAAAAGTGCGGCGTAAAAAGTGCGCCCGTTGTAATGGCAATAATATAAACACAAGACTTCTTGAAACAGATAAGCGAGACACAAAATAAGCAAATAATCATGATTAAGAGAGATACGATTACATGCCCAAGGTACACTCGAAGGTATATTTTATGAACGCAACCCTGGTCAAGCAAATTAATAGATCTTAAAACTTACAAGTAGGCGAAAAGATAAATATCAGTATTAAAGTGCACATTAAATTAATAATGCGTGATCAATATCTTTTCTAATAAAATGACCTATGGAAAGAAAATCGTATGTATGTCTTTGATTAATTCATTTTTTTTAAATGTCATTCCCATTTCAATTACTTGTAACTGTCAGTAAGTTTAATGCATTAACAGAAATTTTTGTTCATAAAAACTTATTATTACATGGCGAATAGTTAAATGACAATCCAGTAATCCTAACGAATGTTATTAATGATTTAAAACGCAGAATTCACTTGTGTTTACAAAAGAACGGCGAACATTTTACGCATCTTCCATGAACCAGTTTTTCGTTGCTCTTGGCGCGTGCTTCTTTTTCTGGGAAATGTGAACTTGGGATTTGATTTTGTATAGGAATGCAATATAAATAATTCAAATGGCATTGTAATGAACTAATCAAAGACACACGATTTTATTTCCATAGGTCACTTGATTAGAAAGGATATTGATCACTCGTTATAATCTTTACAGGAAAGTGAAAATAAATCTTTTATGTAACTCAGACTTATTATTGCAACAATGGTAAATGAAAACCACAACCACAACCACCTTAGACAATTATTCCTTTTAAAAGAAATAATTCAAATAGATCTAAAAATCTGAAAAAATCGCAGGTAGGTATAAGACATACTTAACAAAAATAAAAGTATTTTATTAAGGCCCGGTTTTCAATCGCATGTTAACTTTACCCTTCAGTTTACTCCCATAAGAACACAATTGTCGCTATGGAAATAAACCGAAAGTTACAGTTTAACTTGATATTGAAAAACTGGGCCTAAGGGAAGCATTTAGGATAGAAAAATATAGAGCATGGCTATTTTAGAAATATCTGATATTTTGTTTATTACCATGACCTCCATGTAGCGATAAAAGTACATTTGATAATGGCTTCTAATAAACTTATGTATTAACTACATCTGTACCAAAAATCTTTTTCTTTGATTCAAAAATAAATAATATATGAATAAATAAAATAGTGGTTGTAAGTTGTAGTTTTTAAATCCAAATTTGATTTCATATAAAGGGTGTGCCATTGAAATGAAAAAGTTCTGTCCAGCATCATTATCTTCACTCTGTACAACTAAAAATATTTTATGTTGTAGACCTCTAAAATAAAAAAAAAACGCTTTTTTAGTATCTTCAATAACACATTCTTGGAACACCCTATACGTTAGATGCAGATAATCGGATGTATTCCGTATATCAGTGATTAATAAACATTCAATTATGCGCATGCGCTGCCGTTTTTAACCACTTTTTGAACATTTTGCTATTCCACAAGCGTAAACGACATTAAAAAGAAGGATATGTAATTATCTTGGTAAGTTACTCCATATTGATATTAGTAACCAAGTAAATAATAAAATAGATTTAGGATATGTCAAGGTTACTAAGAAGACCGGTGTTGAGTGCAAGGCGTTTATTCAGGCCAACATGTTTCGATCACATAACGGTGATCATCTTCAAAGGCAGACGACTACAATAAGAGGCGAACGTCAAAAATATTGTGAAATAAGACAATAGTAAAAACCTACCTTAATTAGCACATTGTAGTAGATTTAGTGATAACATGTAATATGAGTTACAATAAGTCATTTTTGTGATAGCATAGGTTTAAAATTAATGTGACAGAACAAACAAATTCGATTAAATCAAAATCGTCGATGATACAAAATGTGAGTTCACGCAAAATTAATTAATATTGTAATTACCGTAATACAACATAATTTATATGGTATAAACTTTACAGATTAATGCACAAATCATTTGATCACGTCAGGTAAGTACGCTTGCGCAATAGAGAAAGACTTTCATTTTAAAAAGCTTTCGTGTTATGAATAAAACGTGTTAAAAAGGGCGTTGATAATAAGAAAAGAGGCTTTATTATAAATGTTGTAACTTACCACAAGAATTCTGAGCATATGCAGGTAAGATTTTAAACTAAAACCGCAATAGTTTAATGTTAAATTATGTTGTCGAAATTGGACATAAATACTCCACCTTATTCCAACGCAAATAATATTCAGTATGCTCACATTTTTTACAACAATAACATTAATTGTTCTTACACGAACTCATCCACCATTCACATGTGACAGAACTGTCAAGATTTTAGGTTAAGAAAGCGCCCCGTAAGCAGTGCTTGGCGGAGCTCGCTTGAACTGCATTTTTGCCCAGGCCAGATAGAACTCGTTATTCAGTATTCTGTCATTACATTGTGTTCCTACATAATTCACTTTGTGGCTCAACCAATTTGTATCATCGGCGAGTTTTGACGATTTAAACATTTTTTAATTTGTTTGTTCTGTCCCCTTTTACATTAATTTTAAACCTATGGCTATCACACCTTAAAAATCACAATCGCAATCATTACTTTAACTAAAATTATTAAAGTAATGATTTTAGTTAAATTATAGCCTGCCATGTGAGTCTTATCTTGTTTCCCCCAATTTTCTCTGTGCCCTTTATCGCCCCCCTGTAGGCCTCTAGCACCCACAAGGGGGCGTTATCGCCCACTTTGAGAAAGACTGATTTAGAAGGCCATGGGTGTGCCATTTGAAATGAAAATGTTATGTCCAGCACCACTGTTTTGATTCACTCTGTACAGGTGAAAATATTTTACATATGTTGTAGTGTTTAAAATTGTAAAATAACCACTATGTGCTTATGAAATAAGTCTTCAATCAGTCATTTAAAAGCAGTGGTTAAGAAGTTATTAGTAAACACAGTGTTTAGTAAAGTGACAAATAACCACTACATTACATGTAATACACCGAATTGTCTTCAATATACTAGAAAATTGTATAAATATGAGAGAAATATTACTAGATTATTCTAAATGAAATGAAATTTTTAAAGAAATGTTTGGAAATAGATAAAAATCTGTTTTATTGTTGTAAATATGTAAAATAAGTGAGAGAATTAGTGTTAATATTGAAAATATAAAAATTCCATTCCATTCAATTTCATCTAGATTTTCTAATGCTTTCACTTTCCTTTCTTCTATCTCTAATTTCTTGCAAAAATTTTGGCAGCAAGTCGGCTGGATTGCAATGGAGCCCCCGAGCGTATTCTGTATAGCTATTTCGGCCCTATTTGGGGCATCATCAGCAAAACAGTAGCTCGAGAACTCCATTGCAAGCCCGACGACCAACAAGACGTACGCAAATATAACGCATAAATGCAAACATGCCACATGATTGCGACACCGCACGATTATTTTCTGACCTGTAAATTGTGCGTGGATAGCAAATAGCAACGAATACCGCTGCCCCATGAACTATCACACCACGAGACGGCGTTCTAATTTCTTATTTAGTAACTGTAGTTTCTTTTGTTCCATTTTCAATTTTGCTTCCATCACTTTAACAACTGTTCTTCTTTTTTTATATAATATTGTTTTCCAGCTCTGATACATTCCGCTCTTGTATCCCTTCTTCTTTTGTTACCTGGTGGTTTGAACTTGATGCTCTTCCTATGTCAGAGTCACTTGATTTATTTACAGTGGATGGTGTTTTTAAACTTATGGAATGTGGGCTACTGTTTGAAAGTTCTTTATCCAAAAATTAGTCCAGTTTATTATAGAAGTCAAATTTTGTTGATCTTCGACCACTTTACCTTTTTAATCTTTATTAATTTTGTACGTTTTCACAAGATTTTTCCTTTTTTAGAACGTCTTTTCTTAAAAAATTTAAAGATGTATATTTATACTGTAATAAATTAAGAAAGTACTAAGAACATCTACAACTTAAATAATTTTTTAGACTGCATAGTTCTTTACTAACTTTTTGTAAACTTGTAAATCTTCATATCGTGTTTTTCGCTGATTCATTATAAGAACACTCATTTCTTTCTTTGTTATTAATATCTGACGTACCTGCAACTACTTCTTCATCTTGACTTCCTTCTTGCGAATTACCCTTTCCATATTTGTCTTTCTTCACATTTATTATTTTTTAATGTAGGTAATTCCTAATTAGCAACAATGAGTTCTTTGTGTTCATCACATTTAATTAAATTATGTGCCAATCTACAAAACGAACGAAACAAACGAAAATCATTTTCTAAATTATTTGAATTAATTTTGAATTTTAAAACGTTTATAAAGATATTTACTAGTGTCATATACAGTATGAGCATAAATGTTTGAGGACAAGTTGAATTTCCCGCCTTTCAATATTTTTCTTAAGTTGGTCAAATGCATAGGTTACAAAAAAAAAATAGGCAAGTAATTTGTTTATTTTAAATACAAGAAGCGGCAATAACTACTGACAGGTACATTAGGCAAACGCGCCCCATTTTGTCTTATGAATTCTTGGAGCCGGCTGCAAAATTTACATAGGCGATACTGAACAAAAATTAATTTCTCAGGACGGCCACACACAAAGAGTAAAAATTACTAGATAGAGACGCGGGAAATTCAACTTGTCCTCAATTATTTATGCTCATACTGTATTAATATATCCTCGTTTTTGTTTACAATCTACTTCTTATTTTTAATAATTTTATATTGCATTTTTATTTATTAGATTCAAATTTATCGGACAACGCCTCGGTATGAGAACTTGAGGAGAACCAAGTGAAGTAACTGAGGATTTAGAAAAGTTAGCTCACGGATGACGGAAGATGGATGGTAAAATATTCATATCATTCTAATTAGTTGTTGGTAAAAGTAATTAATAGGGAAGTGATGAAAAGTGAGGGCATCTGATAGACTGGGTGAAAGGAAAGCAGCAAATGACAATGGGCAACAATAAACTAGCGAGACGCAAAGTCAGGAAGTACATCCACGAATATCAATGTTAAATCGTGTACACATTAAACCAACGAATACTAAATGGCGAACAAACACTAAAAACCATAAACCGATCGTTCATTGCGCTTTCAGTTACATTCACTCGTGAGTGGTACGTACTTACAACAAAGAAGCGCACAGATAATACTTTCTACTACTACTGTATACGATACTCCATATCGTGAATAAACGAACACCCAATTCACTGTTCGGCGTTCATTCGCCATTTATAAATTAGTTCGATAAATGTATATAATACTTAAAGTTAATCAAGCACACGAAATCGAACTTCCTCATTAGTTGCAGCAAAAGTATTCTGCGGTATTTAAAAGATTAAACTTTCACGCTACTTCAAATTCATTGAAAGGGTACGTTATATTCCGATTAGGAAAGCTGTCCTTCTAGTAAAGCATGCGGTTAAAAATTTCTGTAATAATATGCTTAGGCATATGAGAAAAACGTTTGAAATTCCATTCCCTATAACCCCTTTCATTTTTCGTCGCGTCTTTTGAAACATCCTGTATAACGATTTGGAGATAGAACACGTACTGCTTTTTCAGATCATTTTGGATCAAATTTAAATTTTGCTACAATTTACTGCATAATTTGCAATGTTCACGACATTGAACCAAATCTTGTATGTACAAGAAATAGGAGAGTCCTAAATGGCATTTACTCCATATTTTATTGAGCGGTTGCTTAATGTCATGGGAGTTGAGAAAAAATAAGTTGGCTTGAGCTCGACCAAAGCCAAATACGTGGGATTATCAAAGGAAATTAAAGAATTAATATGTTGAACCTTTACTCTCAATGAATTTGGGTTTAATAATTTGGCCGACCTCGCATCGTTATAAACAATAATAATCTTTCGGAGCATTGAACTCGCCATGAATCCCGTGTTTCATTGCTCGAAGCAAACATAACTACTCGTATATTCACCATCGCTTTATTCGTGAGGCAAAACGGATGAGCATACTTCTACAAACAACATTGCGAACATGTTCACGAAAACTCAAACTAGATAATGTTTCGTTATGTCTGGAACGTACCTAATAGATCAGAATTTATTGCATCATTCTCAAATTGGGAGGAAGTGTTGTGATAATCTATTTTCAATTTGTTGATGATAATTGGAGATCGGAAACCGTTCATTGAATTGCATGTATAGTCAAACAGATTAATTTAATAAGCGTTATGCACGGTTGCTAATAAGCAGTCAACATTGCTTGGTCATTATATCGCACAAACGACTTAACATTCGGGAATACGATTTGTGGAAGTGTGAGTGGGAGATGACGAAGGTATTTTTCATGTACGAAATATACTCTTACGAATTCGGGTTAAAATAATTACTGTCAAATTAAAATAATATAATTATTTTCTCTTGCCAAAACAGCCATTAAACAAGCAAAACATGTTAATGCTTAAAATATTTCAATCTGTTTAAATTATGTGCTTAATTCGGCTTTCATAATTAATTATTACCCTCATAATTTTAACAAATATCAAATTAGTATACTTATGTTACCTTTTTTAAAATTCGGAATAAGATCATAATGATATAGTACTAAACCCACGCTTAATTAAGAATTTTCGTTTTAAAGATCACATGTACAATGTACAGCTTTAATTCGTTTCCAAAAAGAGTTTTAAATTCCGCCCTGAAACCATTGCTAATTATTAAATTTAAATTGCAGAAAAGTCCCAGCTCTGTAATTCGTTGCATCCAACGGTATAATACCTAGCTGAAACGAGACGGATTTTTCGAATAATAAAACTTCGCCTCCTCTTAGCCATGCACCGCACAACGTAAGCGCATTTAAATAACTTTGTATAAATGTATATCCACCTCCGGAAAAGAAAACAGCTTAAAAACTTTCAGCATTTGTGTCGCCTTAGCATTTCATAAGCAGGGAGCGAGGTAAAATAAAAGTTGCTCCTGCGAGCTGAAGAGAACGGTGTTTTTGTTTTAAATTAAAGAAAACATTCGGAATGCTTTATTTTACGCTTCTTTTTAGCAATTAATTATATCAGCTTGATGAAATACGTTGCAGGCTCAAAGTCACCGACCTTATCAAGTGTTCTTGATGAGATATAAGAGGCCGGAGCTCGGAGACACGGTTTGTCTTGAAACTAGGTCCATTTATTTGCGGACGTCCATTGCACAATAGAACTACGACATTTACTGCCTGAACTTGGACATTGTCGTTTATTGTAAGACACCAATTATTCCTAACAAAAAGCTTCCTTACATTTCCAGCAGATTTACTTGTTTAAAGAAAAATTTTACCACCCCCATTACACGAAGATTCATAGTGCGCATATGTCCTTACAAAACTCACATAAACTTAATCGTAGATAATGCCTTTACTGTTATCAGTATTACCTAAACCATCGTTTCTCAACCTTTTTACATTTGGAACCCTCAATACTTTAGCGAACACTTACAACCATATCTACCCACAGCTCGTCCAATGGATCTTTTTTAAACAAGTTAAGGAATAAAATAAAATTTATCGTACAGAATTTATTCATTTAACTAAAAGAAAACACTGTTGATAACGGTTGTTCAGCCGAATTTGACCTCATGGCAATAAACTTGACGCTTGGTTGGGCAACTAAAGGGGTGGTTTCGATTTCTCTCCTGGTCATGCGTTCTGTGTGAAAAATGGAATTCTCATGTCTCGTAAATGTGCTTTCGACAAACTTTACATGAACATTGCACATTCATTCCTTATTGAATTTTGCGCGCTATTAAAACACATGGTGAAATTGTTATAATTAAAAGACATATTATGAGTACCTACGAGTAGAAGTGTGATGTTAGTAAAATACATTTATATTGTAAGAGTCCGTCAATATGTTGGCAAAATTAACGTTAATTCATATGCAAATCGCGGAAGGAATAGATAATTGTTTCCAGTAAGTTAAGGTTACCCAACATCAGAAATACTTGCAAATTCAGGGTTGCTACACTACCGCAGGGATGTAGAAGTTAACCGGTAATTCCATCGACGAAGACTGCATCCGCTGAGTTAACGAAAGGAAGCGGACTCATTAAAACATAAATTTAAAAGATGTTGATTTTTAAATCCTTAAGTCATAGTTCAGCTTTTATAAAGGATGAGATCTTATTTTTTAAATAAAAATGTAGAGGTATAAGACTGCCGATATTGATTAATATCACTAATATTAATATTGTTACGGTATATTTTCAATAAGAGACGTAGCCAGAGCAAATAAGACATTTATTAAAATAACAAAATAACTTACACGTATAGGTGGCCTCACATTACACTTGATAGAAAAGAGATTTACATACTTCGATAAAAATTAGATTTGTTACACTAGAGTTTCAAATGATGAGTTTTCATATAATTCGGGAATCGAACAGTTCTCACTATTGACAAGGGAAAGATCTACTGTGCGATCCAAAATTTATTATTATAACGAGCGTCTAAATAAAAACCTGGTCAAGTGGGTTGTGATCGAGAATTTATCCATTGCATTTACATAGCAAAATTACTAAATGTAGCCTACTTGATCAGGTTTTTATTTAGACACGGGTTATTAAAAGACTCTTGTTCTCAGCTATTAAACATGTAATAAAGCGAAATTCAGATGTGTGTCAAGGTCACATTGTGGGTAATCAATAAAATAACAATTATAAAACTCTATACTCCAATTTACTGCTGCATTTATAAAACGTGGCGTTGTATTTCGTACGCAGTGCCGTAGCATGGCTTCTAAGGTAAATTTTTAATTAATTATAAACTGTTCAGTAGAATGTTTTATACAGTTTCCTGTATCTGTAATGTTTTATTCTCTTACACGTTTTTTTTTGAGGACAAATTAACATTCACCTTGTATTTAAACTTGCTTAAAAACGTAGATAATAAAAATAAAAATAAGGAATTATCTGTAATCTTTGTGTATGGAAAAGGTAATTATTTTTCTTTGCATTATTTTTCTATTAAAAATTTGTAAATTCTTAGTTCAGTATGAAATTCAAGTAAAACACGCTCTTCCCAATTTAATTAAACTGCTTATCTCATGATGACGACAAGTAACGTCGCAAATACGTTCCAATCTGAAATCTGCCCGCAAAAAGAAAACAAAGCCGTTAGGAAAGAACGAACGAGGCCGTATATCTAGCCACAGCGACGCAATTATCCTTGTATTATCGTTTAGTTTTTGATTTTCGTCCCTCGGGCACAACTTCATACATTATTCCATTTATTGCCCCCATCTATTTCTGTGCGCCTGTTAAATTACCTAAGCAAAAATACCGGGAAAGTTTTCCATCTTTGCCAGCAAAAGAAATCGTCAATTTGAATTATGATGTAATGTCTTTTTCCAAAATTAATTTTCTTGACTTCCGAAATAAAATCAGGCTCTCTCTTCATTGTTTCGATCAAGAAAATAATATACATATATTTTTTATGTTAGAAAATCCTCGGTAAAATTCATAAATGGCTATCGCAATATAAAATGAGAGTAAAAATTTACCAACTTATACAGGGATATCCACATAAACCGTTCGTTAAAAGTTTTCAAGCTTGGAGTTCACGTAGATATTTGAAATTTAAGAAGCAAGGGTTTTCCGTCGAGATTTCTTTAAATAAAATAAAATTGTCTTTGTATCACTTCCGGTTGTACCGGAAGTCGCTATCAACTCGCTTATTTTAAATGGAATGCTATATTTTTTATCGTGTTTTTGAATTCTACATGTAAAAATATGTAAAATTGCAATACATTTCCCTATCTCTAAAATGCATCATTTTTGAGATATTTTGAATTTTCTTAAAAATTTGGATTCTGCAATCTGATTTTCAAAAAATTATAACACAGCTATGATTGAAGCAATTTTATTTGTAATAGCTGATATTGTAGTTGAAGCTTTAAGGTTCTTAAAAATTCCATAAGCATAATCTATTAAGCTACAGGGTGTCTAAAACGCTCCGCTCCACTCGAAGATATTCAAACACAGAAAAATACTTTTTTTCAAATGGAACGACCAATATTTTAATACACCATCGTATGTGGAATTAAATGCTGTGTCGAACTATACTAGCATTCCCTATACCTAACTTTAACAGTTTTCCAGTTATAAAATATTTTTGGTTTAATACATAAAAATTTACATTTATTAGGTTAAATATTTCTAATTTTGTTGATATAGTTATGAAAACAACAAACAATTGCATTTAACGTTTCCTGTTACTACAAATTTTAAGCAAAAGCAAAAAAAAAGTTGAGAATCAAAATCAAAATTATTCAAACGCTGATATTTTAAATCTATTTTTTAAATTAATGAAGAATGATCTAAATTGTTCAGAGCAGAGAATAAAATGTTCAATAAAATGTACCCCTCTTGTCTCCTATGAATAAAACACAGTTTGGAAAGTTTGAACCTAACTTTACACAATTTGGAAAAATAAAATGTACGAAGATCAGTAACAAATAACGAAGATAATTAGACAATGGTTTTAAAATACTTTCACGCTAATCCAGAGAATTGCAAACTAGCAGCTATATTATTCTTCAATTTAAAGTAATGAAATTCATACTTTTTCGTTTTATAAGATCACAAACGTCCTAAGAGAAGGATGATTAAAGAACCATTAAAATTTGTGAATTTCCACTTGCCAAATTCTATTTTCTTTGGTTGACTACAAAATTTGTAGTAACAGTAATCATTGTTATAATTTCCATGCTATTTTAATAAAATTAAAAATATTTGACCTATTAAAATTGTAATTTTCTATGAATTAAATCGAAAATGTTTCATAACTCAAAAACTGTTAAAGTTAGGTATAGGGAATGCTAGTACAGTTCGACGCAGCATTTGATTCCACATACAATGGTGGATTAAAATATCGGTCATTCCATTTGAAAAAAAGTATTTTTCTGTGTTTGAATATCTTTGAGTGGAGCGGTGCGTTTTAGATACCCTGTAGCTTAATAGATTATGCTGATGGAATTTTTAAAAACCTTAAAGCTTCAACTACAATATCAGCTATTACAAATAAAATTGCTTCAATCATAGCTGTGTTATAATTTTTTGAAAATTAGATTGCAGAATCAAAATCTCTAAGAAAATTCAAAATATCTCAAAAATGATGCATTTTAGAGATAGGGAAATGTATTGCAATTTAACATATTTTTACATGTAGAATTCAAAAACGTGATGAAAAATATAGCATTCCATTTAAAATAAGCGAGTTGATAGCGACTTCCGGTACAACCGGAAGTGATACAAAGACAATTTTATTTTATTTAAAGAGATCTCTACGGAAAACTCTTGCTCCTTAAATTTCAAATATCTACGTGAACTGCAACCTTGAAAACTTTTAACGAACGGTTTATGTGGATATCCCTGTAGTATTTCACTATTTTTTGACCTAATATATTGAGGAGGTAGAAGTAAGTGATTGATTGAAAGCTCAAACCAATTTAATGCTAAATGAAAGAAGAATTATATTTAATAATGTGTTTATCCCCCATGACGTGTTATACAATATTCATGATGATACGTATAATTCTGATGAGGTAATCCATTGGGGTGCCTCTTCCCAAGCTATATGTATCTCATGACGACATGGCGTCAAAGTCCGAAGGGGATATGGTAACAATCTCCATATACATATATCCATATCCCATAGGTTTGATAGAGGACAGATCAGGAAATCTTGATGGTCATTGACAAGAAATTGCAGAGAGCGCATGGTCATTAGCCCAATGTTATTCTTGCTACAAGTGACCAAGTTGCTTACTAAGAAACTGCGTTTGAGAGCGTCTTGATGTAAGATAAGAGGTTGCACAATGTCTTCGATGTGACACTAGGCTAGGCCATGTTACCTCTAATGAAGACTAGATGTAATCTACTGCCACAAATAATAGCTCTTAATACCAGTGCGATGGAGTTTGCCTTTCCACAACAAATCGTAGATCACACTGATTATTTTCTTATATTTCTTCATACATGCCTAAACAAAACTGGGATTTAGTAAGTCGGTTAAGTCGAGGTAACCCCAAATGAGGTGTTACTGGTGAAAATCCCGTTAAAATCCTTTTCAGTTTCGAGTTTCCTGTAGTGCGTAGGAACACAAAAAGACCATTATTTGCCACGCGCGTTTAAATTGTCGCGTCATTAAACAAGAGCTTTCACTACACATCACGGAATTATTTTGTCTTCCTCATTTCCCATGCGAGTCAGCTGTCTTATTCTATCAACCCCTCTCTTTATTTTGCCCGTCCATCTTTAGATGCATCGAAACTTTGTTCCCCTCGCCAGTTCCTAGTTAGAACGCATGGGGTACACGTTGTGGTGTGGTGTTTTGTATTAAGAGATTCAACAGGCCGAAAATGTCTTGTTGGAAAATGAACGGTAAACAAGTTACCGGATTTTGAAATCGTCACTCCCTGCATTTATAAACATTGCTAATGCTTTTCGAAGTCTAATCCCGGCAAATTGCGATTAGGTAAATATGGCGAGTATCTGCTCACTTTACTGAAGCTCTGTGTTTCAGACCGTAACGCATGTTTCCTTTTCCTATTTAGGCTTTCTATATCTGGTTTACTGGTATCACCGTTATTATTGGCGTTGCTGTTAGCGTTATTATTAGTACGTCTAATTCGAATACTACGATCATCCCCCTTTGGCTACTTGCTACCTACCTGAAGGCCAGCAAATTGCGCGAGTGACGTTTCTCTAGCACCGCTCAGCTAAGCTCTTGGAGATGGGAGGGTTCGACGAAACCCCAAAGCAAAAGGTGGGCAAAGTGAATAAAATAAAAATCACCAGCTGAGCATGCTTGTTTTTATTTAAAACGCTCAAAATTTTGTAAAAATAAACAAATGATAAAATTACAAAGTTAAACATGACCCAGACGGGGTCCAGCGAAACGAACACGGAAGTAATTTAAATCAATTTTCTTATCGGGCGAACAATCAAATTAGAAACAAACCGATAAGCAGATCTGCCCCTCGTTTACACTAGGCCTTACAGTAAATAACCAGATAAAATTAATAACAACGCCGCGTTAAAGTGGGTCAAAAAGACTCGGAATAAAATAAATAACAACGCCGCGGAAAGTTGAGTCAACACAATAGAGAAACTAAAAATAATTCGAGTAACTCCGACCTTGTAACCAGAATCCGGCATAATGACAAACAGCTGTCAACAGTGTTGGAGCGCCCTCCCACGGTGGTTAGCGCCGTAAGTCGGTGAAGCGGTTATGTCGCCAAGTAGCGACGTCTTGCAGGTCGAGTCCACTTTCACAGGCGGGGGAAAGCCGTGTTGCGGGGCTTAAATCGTTTCCAAACGTCAATTTCGACCTTTTATTTCACCCACAAGAGTTGTTCGGGTTTGTCAGATGGGTAACACTACCACTGGAAGCCTAATGGAAGAAATATACGCGTTACGAATCAGCACGAACACAAAATGGCCACAAGACTACCTGTTCCTTGTTTCAAAGACAGGCTTTCGAAAAGGCGTTTAACGAGCATCAAATTCTCTCAACGTACGTTTGCACAAATCTCGGAGTAATTCCGGATCCGTCTTCCTTCACAGAATCACGTGAAAGGGAGCACAAAGATAAAAGTCACAAATAAACGAGCCGTACGCTAAGAGCTCTGGAGACAAACTGAATGCGAGCGAACGCCGCGTTCTCCCCTACCATAAGTTGAGACAGGGGTGGTTACGAATGAAATCAGTTTTTAACCGGGCGACAGAGTGAAATGGAGAGATATTGTAGGATTAAATAACAGCGTATGGTTTTTCTGATGCAATATTTTGCAACATTGAGAAATGTGACTACCGACACGTAGGCACCCTGAACTCTTACTTCCCGCTTAAATACAGGGCGATTGTCAAATATTATTATGAATAACTCAAATGAAATTTTCAACCGTAACATACTCAAACCTTTGTGGTGATATCCGGGGCCAACCATCTTGAATTTATCGCAAGGTCAGTTTCGTCAACGACGGTTACTCCGCCGCCGTTACTCTCCTGTCTGTTCGGATTTGAATTCATCCAACCGCTGTTGGTGACTTTCGACGAGAGAGGTCGCTGGGAATAGCGACACGCCTTCTTGGATTCAGCGGCCTTCAGCCGAATTCGATACTCGTTGAATGTCGACGACGACTCGACAGCTGACTCTGGGGCGCAGACGATGTAACCAAGGTTGAAATTTCGTGCGACTTTGCGCATTTGCGGTAATGCACGACGTATTCAATTTACTTTTAAATTAAGCAACCTTCTGTTGCCCGAGGTTAGAAAATTTATGTTGACCTTGTAACGAAAGTCGGATCCGGATTTCGGGCTTTTATATTTGACAACCTCGTTGCGTTATCTTTCTTTTTATTTTATTTAATTTCGTGCTTACTTATTACAATAAATAAAGACAAGTGTGCTGTTTTGGTGAATTTTATTGTATTAATAAAATCTGTCCCTTTACTTTTGGAGTTACGTACGACCCATACCATCTCCTCAAGACTAGCCGATCGGGAGGTGATTTTGATTTACCAATCTCCACATTTGCAACCAGTTTGCAATAGCTTGAAACTTCTTAAATGATGATAAACAGTTCGCATTCTAATGAGTCTCACGTTCTGAAAATCATTGGTTTGAGGATAGAGGAGAAATGGTCTATTAAAGTCAAAAGTCTAAGACGGCGGCGTCCTTGGCGTTTTGTAATCCTTCCGCGATGTTCCGTATTTCTTGCTCTTTCTGTTCAGCCTACTTTAAGTCATGCTGGACAACAACTCTGTATGGTATTTAGGTTTTTGTCCATTCTAGCACCAATTTCTCCAAAAGGCGACCTTCCATCCAACATCACCAATATTGGTATTCAATAAAAAAAAACGTGAGGAAGAACGAAATACTGAACCGAACAAGCTGAAAATGTAATTGTTGCAGTACTCTCCATTCACTTTTGTATTGAGAAACTAATTGTGACTTTTTTGTTTTTATGTTGTTTTACAAAAATATAACCTAAAAATAAAAGTCCCATTTACAAGATACGGGAACTAAAAGAAGTCAAGTTTGAACTGTAAAAGAATCGTGTAACTTTAGTTACTCATTACAAAAGTGAAGGTACTTTATAAATTATACTCATATGCACCGAACAAATAAACTGTGTTCAGAAATATGTCATGTCATATTATAAACATCAGCTTAAGTGTTTGGTGCATATGACCGTACGTTAAAGTTCATTAATAAGTATTTATGCTATAACATAATTTAGTTTCCGAGTTTCCGATTTGCAGTTAACCGAATAATAAATTACTGAATACTGTCGTGCTGTTATCACCTTTGATCGAGGTTAACGCTTTTGATTATGTCGTTTCACAAAGTTTACGGTAACTAACGGCCCTGTTACGACAAGGAATAAATAGTGTCGAATAGCTTCTCGCGTGCAACGAATAGCATAGGGATGTAATCTGAATCACGGAGAAATACATATTGACCAAGGCTTGAACAGCGTATATTCTAACGCAGTTGCTCTTTGGGGATGTCACGTTTATGGGTAATGGGTGGTATGTTGTACAAGCCTTGAATTTGTAAATGATGACAGTGTAGTACGGCTGCACGCACATATTATACGTAATCGTGCCCCTAAAATGAAGGTGAATCACAAAATTACAAAAATAAGGAACTGTACAAAATGTCCTTACTTGGTAATCAAACAATTCAGTCCGTCTGAGAAGACCTTCCCATCTTATCACAACAGGATACAACTATCTATTCTGAAAACAACACAAAATAATTTCTTTATGTTGTTATAGCACGAATACATAATTCGATAGTACTAATCACAATTCTTGAAAACCTATACGATAAACTTTGAGAATGTAAGATGTGTGTACTGATTATTTTCTTGAAATTTATGTTTTACATTACAAAATATTTTTATAGAAGGTAAATGCTCAAGTTAAGTTTAATATTTCTCAAGCAAATTATTCACGAAGTTTTAACAAATTCGTTTAAATGTAAAATAAACTCGCATGTAGTACACCTTATGATTTTATTCAAGCCAGAATTCTGTACACAAATATGTAATTTAAATGCTTTGAGGTTTTCGGTTCGGTTATTTAATTATTCGACTCCCACTTAATTAATATTTACGCTATTTGCATTTATATGTTTATTATTCAACGAGTTTCATTGAAGCGAAACAAATTGGTTGGAAATGTATGCGTATATATGTTGTAGGTACATATGTGAAAAACGCCGAATTATTTATTTATTTTTTGTTTTTTGGAATACACAATGTTTTGCTCGCTCATCCTAGCGTGTAATAAATATTGTATTGATTTTAACCCTTCGCACTTTCATCGAATTTAATTTTTTTCTTGTAAAATTCAATTCGAAACAGCAGTGATAATTACATGATTTCATTGAACAATATTAAACTGCAATAAAATTAAAGCCCGAAAAATAATAACACATAGTTTTAAATATAACAATTGACCAAAAATATTAAATGTTTTCTTTCTTTCATATCCTTGATCCTTAATCTTAATGGCATTGCCGAAAATTAAAACAATATGTAACATTGGGGGCACAATGTTACCCAGTTTTCAGTGAAATGAAATTTCTTCTTCGGTTTTAAGTAAAAAAATGACTTCACCAGATAAATTCGATTGCTAGGATGATGAGATCTGTTCGGTGTCCTTCTTGTTGGTATTCTCAGTTTATTTGCACCAAAAAATAAATCTTTTTCTAAAAATTAATTTTTCAAAGTCGGATTTTTCCTTTTTGTTGTAATCTTAAATATTTCCCATTCAATTTCGTTTTGTGTGAGAGAAGCATAAACAGCACCTTGGGGTAGATAGTTGTCGCAGATAGTGAAACCGCGGACATAAAACATTCCTCTATTAGTCCAATCGCCTTCGGGAAGTCGAATCTGCAGACGTCATGGCTACTTGAACGCTACGATTATTGTCGCTGTTACAAACCACAAACAAACTGACAATACTCAGAGAGTCTGTTACCGCAAACTAATGGAACTTTAAAACGCTGCTGCGCTGTAGATTTAATTAAATAACACGAGTTTCGTCTAATTTTCCGCTCTATAAGACAATTACTTAGGGAATTAACCAAACTGGAGAACCACTGGTGCAAAAGAAGGCAAACAATTCACATACATGCTTTGCAGAAAATAATTATTTGGTAAATTCTCATTATAAAGTTGAAGAATACTTTACTGTGAAATTGCCGATCCTTTTGTATGAGGTTTAAAGAAATTTCAACTTGAAGCAATACTTTTTCGCAATTCTTAGGTTCATCAAATAATTTGTCAATATCAAAATTTGGTGTATCTACTCAAGCGCAATTTTCAAAAATCTTGTTTCTACAAATCACATTTTCCAATCAAGTCCAGTTATTCGAGCACGCCTGTTTATGTTGCTTCAACAGGTCTGTGTACACTTGCATGTAATTTAGCGGTGTGGTTACCGGAACAAGCTAATATCCGCACGCCATGACATTTTCTGAGCATAGCCAGCGTGCACCGATAAACTCTGAATATCGAAACCGCACTGGTGGCGACCTAAAACTCATTAAGTTCAATAAATCTGTTTTCACGTTGTTCCAGGAATGTTTAACGTGTAACCTCGTGTTATCCAGTGCATGTAGGCAGAGCACCGAAGAACTTGCGACAACAAAATTGTGGCAAAAGTTACTTCTTTGTGTCTAGCAAAAAAATTCTGATGATAATCTCATAATGGACGCTTTTTTACACTTGTTTGCCTTTTGGAAAAAAAATAGGACAATATTTGACTAAATGCCTAAAGCTCCGAGTGTGATTGAGGTATGTTTAGGCCATACACTTTCAATGGATGAGGGCTGTGTTGAGGTCGGTCTAGACCGTGTAGACCGCAAAACGTTAGACGAGACGTTTGCGGTCCACACTTTCCATTTTGCCTGATACACCACTCTGGTTGCTGAAATTACCATTAAACGAATATGTTATAAAAGGTATGTCCACATAGAGCACGAATGTTCTTTGATGTACTGATAGCCTCAGTGTGCACTTATATTTCTGTGTGGCTTCGGCTTACCTCATTCGCGTTGTGCTCCAGTTTATATTCGGTTAAGAGAAGAACGAGCGATCACATCTCACTCTATGTTAACCCATTAAAGCCCATAATTCTATAATTCATGTTTTATTGTGAAAATTTGTTTTTAACATCTTGAAAACATTAGTAACTAAAGTATAATTTATTCGGAATTGATTCTTGCTTATTTCTATGATTTTGCGCCTGGCAACTTTAATTGCCAGGCGCAAAATAGGGAGTTATCGCAGGTCTAACGTTAAAATACGGTAAACGTTAAAATAGTATTCTAATATTATTTTTCATGAAATGCTTTGAAACAAAATTCAGGATGCAATGGAACGTCGCACTTTATACATACATATATAGTACGACGCCCACATATCTTACAACGGCGATATTTCGATACTCCTTTCGAAATTATATGATCAGTTCGATCCTTTCGAATTTTTTCTAATGCAGGTGTGAATTGTAATGAACTTCGAACGCCTAAGGTAAGAGGAGCTAATCCACAAGACTTCAGTAGACATATTGCACACTGACGTCTAAGTTCCAATAACGGTATTTCATGACATCATGACCCAATCGACGATAGAGTAGCCAACCTTGAACACAACATACGTCTATGGCCCAAGCAAAGTACAGCCACCACCATTTTCTTGACCTTATTCTACATCTATAATTTGCAATAAATTGGTCTGAAATATCAACTCCGCCCATATTACTATTATACAGTGCTATTGGACCTGGTTCATCCACAGGAATTTTCTTTTTCTCTGAATGACTGTAGTGAAAGGATTTTTTTTGTAGGATGGATGCTATCACAATTGGTCAGAACTGTTACAACATAGTTATCATTCTAACGAACTGTCAAAATATCACCCGTAGATGATGTAGCCATTTTCCCTCGTGGTTCCTTTTTAAATTTCTTTTTTCAGGAAGTTTCATTACCTACGGCTCCACAACGATTTTCACGAAGAGTACCTGTTCCACCTATGCCCATTGAATTTAATTTTTGAAGGAGTTCAATGGAAGTAAAAAGATTGTCAAAATATAATCTAACGCCTTTTTTCAGTTGTAAATGTTCAATTAGCCCCAACACAACATCAGTTCCTTGACCCATTCCAGTTTCGGAAAGTTTTGTTGAAGAACCGCAATATGGTTCGACGTGATGAATGTAACCTGATGGATTAGCAGCAACCCAAAGTTTGAACCCAAATCTTATGGGTTTTCCTCTTATGAACTGTTTCATTCCGTGTCGTCCATAATACGGAATCATACTCTCATCAATACTTATTGTGGGACCAGGTACAACTTGTTTGAAAACCATATTCAACTTGTCAAATATAGGACGCACTTTATACATCCGGTCTTTTCCATCATCAGATTGATTATCGGCTAAGTGAATAAAGCTCATAAGCTCGTCAAACCTATTACGTCGAATAGCATCAGAGACTATTGACACGTGAACATCGGGATCTTGTTTCCAATAAAGTCTTCTGTAAGGAAGCGGGTGATAACCCGACAATAACATAACACCAACAAACGTTAGGATTTCATCTGGAATGGCCTTCAAATTATACACAAGTTTCTAGCTTGCATAGCGATTCGTTTCAGATACAATATGAAACAGAATTTCCTAAGTGAAATATGAGCGAAAAGCTTCGATACTATTTCTTTCAAAAGATCTTCTGCTGTAGGATTATAATCAGGTCGTAGCTCAGGAATTGTAGTGACAAACTCTTTTACATTCCAGTCTAATGCCATTGAACTTTTTTTTTTAGAATTTTTATTGCGAGTATGCGATATAAAAGAAGTAGAAGCCTTTGGCTCATTATTTTCATTATCAAATACAGAATTATTTACCATGTGTTCATCATCATATGCAGCAACAACTTGCGAACGCAAAACACGGGCTGGTGAATGATCAATATCACCTGAAACTTCTTCATCGGAAAAGTCCGAATCTTTATTAGTATCGGCGCCAGGAGGTTCTTCCGGAGGACATATGGCTATACTACATATATTATCAAGATCAGTATCATCTTTTTCAAGTATATCCAACAGTTCATGAAGTAATAACCCTTTGCCGTCATTTCCACGAAAATATCTGTGAAAATATAAAGAAACCATAAAACGAATATGTTTCTTCCCAATGGCAACTTTAGTTACCATAGATGTTTACTAGTTTCCTGAGAACAAATTAGAAAAGTTGAATAAACTTTTTATACAAAAGAAGTTACTTTTGAGTCTTATGAACAAAGTTATCGCCATCTGGCAACTAATATAAGGTATACAAATAAAAATACTTACAAAGAAGTATCAACTGCCATTGTTGTACACCACTACGCTTGTCACCTTTACACAAAAAATAACCCCGAAAGTAATGCTCGTCAAATAACGATTTAAATGTACAAGGAAATTATTAACAACATGTGCCTCAACGTATTGCAACAATGTATATTCAATTATGCATTCACGCCTGCGCCATGGTTAGTTATAAACAGCATGGCAACTTAAGTTGCCAAAGGGCTTTAATGGGTTAAGAGTTAATCTTCATTTTGGAGGATCTACATCACAGATAATAGAGCTAAGCAGATGGCTCATCAAATGTTTTAAATTTGACGCCCCAATTTGGAGCCAAACTCGGTGTTAGTTTGGAGCTAGCTCACCAAATACGTGGTGGCGTTACTGTTATAATAACAAAGTGGAAAAACGAAACTAAGTGATGTGATGCAAAGTTTAAAAGGAGAATTAACTGCATATTATAACCGTAAGTCACATTATCGCATCCTAGCCCCACTTTACACTTATTTCTCTGTCATTTAAAAGAGACATCGGGCGGTAAATACGCCAACTGAGCTTCGGAATTAGCAAATAGTTTGTGACAAATGTTCAGCTTAATATATCTCACTTGTTTGCGCAAAATATTTTTAAAACGTCCACTCGTTCCTATCTCTTTGGCTATCAGAAGAGATCTATTATCTGTGCCCATACATAGGAGACATGGTGTTTATTCTAATGCCATCTCGATTGCACTTCATAAATTTCAATCTTCAATTATCTGTGCTATTGTCACGATGTCATTATCTGAGAAAATAAGTAAAATTAAAATTCGTTTCGTAATTATTGTAATTGTGTGCATTTCAAAATTATGAAGGATCAGCAGCCATTAATCGATTAGTAGGTCAGCCGCGTTACACACGCTCGCATTCCACTTTACGTAGAAACGCAAAGCTCTGCGAAATGTAGGCGTGTATGTTTACATGTGCCAATTAAGATTGAGGCAATTAGAACGTTTTGTAAGAAACAAATTTGGCAAGAGTTAATTGATGCTGACACCTTGAGAACTTTGTACCTTGGACCGAACCCCAGCCACCAGGACAAAAGAACCGATTGTGACGTAGCATTAGAGATGTATAAAAAGGTAGGAGATAAGAGTCAGGAAGTAAGTAAGTAAATAAGAAGAAGTAGTCAGTAAGAGTCGATAGTAAGAAATAGAGTAATTAATTAAGTATCAGTAGTAAGTGAGAAGTGCGCGGAAAAAGCTGAGCGAGTGACCCTACGAGCAAAGGGCTGGCCTCGGGGGCCAGACCCTCCCCAGTTTAGGTAATTAAGTTAAAGTATACATTAAGTAAGTTAAAGTTTTAGAATAATTAAACATAAAATTAAAGAGACAATTCCGCACTTAATTAAAGTAATTAAAGTAAATAATTAAATTAATAAAATAGAAAAAAACATTTTATTTTTTCGTGACTGATGATTTATCGTGACACTATTTATTTTGATTGAATTTCTATGATCTCAGTTTCAGTCAATTACCGATATGTAGTAACGGGTTATTATTTTAATTATATTTCGTGTCAACTGTTTGTTAAATTTGAACATTTTGGCGAATGAAGCATGTCATGTTTAATTTTCTTTCAATGTTTACTAAAATTGAAAGTATAGAACCGCCACCATATTCCTCTCTATTTGATAAAAGTGGTCTTATGGTATAACACATTTTTATATGGGTATGAAGTCGAATCTTGTTATAATATATGTATATTATCATAAAGTGCGTTGTAATGTGAACACAATTATTTTTTTTAGAATAGTCATGATGACAATGTAGGAAGACAGTGTTTACTTGCCTAATGTTATAAAAATTTATTGTGAATGAGCCACAACCACCTTACTAACAGTCGCCGCTAGATTCTAGACAATTTCACACAAGTTCGTTCTCGTCAGCTTTCGAAGATTCGAAACAAATAGATCAGATTATAAAAGTAGGTGTGAGTAGTGAGGGCGAAGTTTGAATTGTTCATTTCGAGACGCGAGTGCAAAGATTAATGTGGCAAACAGAAAGCTATAAATTATATATTCAATTGCTCCTGACGTAGTGATAACGCCGCAGATAGTCCTGTAAGCCTAAGAGTTTTTTTAATTTTACTTTACTTTAAATATATATTTTTTTTTATAATTATTAGGGAAAACGTTTTTTTCTAAGGATTAATTTATTTTTTGCAAGAAGGCGAAACGAGGGTTTTAAATCAATCAAAGTGAAATAAAATTCTTCGCCGTTCGGTAATTGAATTTTAATTAATCAACGCCTAATAAATTTGAAACGGGTAGGTAATTGTGCATAACACGTTTCGGTGCGAACGCGGGCTCTCAGTATTAAATTGTAATTATGTAGTAGACGGGGTTAAAGTATTAGGTGGAAGGCGCATCCCTCGGGCCAATTGTATCCTGTAGTAAACAGATTAAATGTTAGAGAGGGCCAGATGCGATGTTAATTACTTTAATTATGATTCTGTCTGGTAAGATTTTTCCTTAATATTGCCTTATATTAAAACAGGACAGGAACTAAATTACATTTCGAAATTACAAAAATTGTTTAACATTTAATTTAATTTAATTTTTATGCAAGATGATGTCCTCCGTTCTAAATACATTCTCAATTCATTATGAAACTTAACCTCAACTTGAGTATTACAATTCATATCTTCAAAATTGTTCTTGCCATTTTGTTTCTTTTTTTTTCAAACAGTTGCTAATTCAGACGATACATTATAGGTATTTCTTCTAACGACGTAACGACTGTAAATCACATCTTATTAATATGTCTATCAAAAGTAATAAAGCAGAAATTGTATGTACGTATATTTATAACAAAAATAAAAAATTATTTTTTTTTGTATATTGAAAGAAAGTAAGTAAAAAAAATTACAAAGAGATGCTTGAACAAAGGGCTACGAAATTACTGAGGAGTGAATATTAAACAAGCAACGCGACGTCTTTAAGTAGAGAAAGTGAAATGAATTCAAGGCGCTAAGAATTTTCCGGTCTGCTGCGATAATCTGCCGCCATATAATTTTTCGAGAGGAGATTTGCGATACAAGGCAGTTAAAAGCGACGCGACGCTTAGAAAGGAACACTGTCATTTTTCACAGCAATAAAAGTTCGAACTAATCCTTGCCATGCTCGCATTAAATTGAAGCACAGGGCAGCAGAATATTCCAACGAATCAAACTCACATGGGGCAGTTTAAAGTGGCGGGTATGTTTATTTCGTTTGCAGTCGCAGCGTTTGCACTGTAAATAAAATAAAATGGGTTCGTTCGAACGTTGTGCAAACTCCGGGGTGAACTTCGTTAGGAAATGTTGACTTATAGAGCTAACACGAAATTTTCTATTGCGAAGCAGTTAGTACTTTTTCCGAAATAGAAACAAAACGGTTAAATATCAGTAATACTGTCTGACTGAAATATACTGTTTCAAATCTTATTCTAATTAGAAAAATTATTCGAGTAACACGAGCAGGAGAGAAGGAAACTCGAAGATTTGAGTCAGTCCGCGAATAATTTTTGTAATTATATTTGTTGCGTAGACCGTTCGCAAGCATGGACGAAATCTTTGGAATTTCAGAATTCTATAGACTTAGAAGTTCGTTTGAAAGGTCCTTACAGACTTCTTGTATGAATGGTCTATTTATGTAACAAAATAAACTTGAATAAAAATGGTATACCTTAAGTAATTTGTTAAAATATTTAATATGTTTTATACTACAAAATAATTTTACCTCTTTTCCCCCTGATACATTTTCGAACTGATTTTCATGGTTCATGATGGTTTCATGATACAGTATTTGTGTCATTACTAATAAGGCAAATAATACTTAACAATACGATTCCTGGTTATACCTACGTGTGTTGTGATACGGTTGGAAAATTTCGTTATAATTATTTCTAGTTTTCGGGTCATCCTGTATTCCTGTGGAAGTAGAAACCGTTACTCGTTTTCCTTCGTTTCACAAGACTACAAAATATTGGACAACAAATGCAATAACTTCCGCCACACGGAGATGCTCTGTTTAACTTACTCTCCTGCGTAATTCAGCCGTCTTCTCTTAACAATCCCCCTTACAGTGTTCATTCTGTCAACCCCCACTCGTGAATGACCGCGCCAGTTTTGTTCAGTATTGTTGCTCCTCGCTTAGCGTACGCCTCGTGTTTTTGTTTTCTTCAGCCATTTTGAAAAATTCACGAAACTTGTTGTTTAAAGTGAAGATTAAACGGAGAATATTATTCCTAGTTTTGATAAGTGCGTTCCAGGCAAGAAAAGGCTTCCTTCTAGGCCTTTCGAAACCTGAATAATGCATATTAGGTAGGATTTATACAAGTAATTAAGTGCGCAGTTCAGACTATAACATATGTTTTTCGACTATTTATTTACGTTTTTGTTACAGACGTTTTACCAGAGATTATATTCACGGTTTCGTTTAGGTCTACCCTGCTGGGCTATTTTTGGATGTTACAGCCAAATTTAATCGCACAGAATTTGCAACGTACTTTATAGCGAGTTGGCAACGTCTCCTGTATCTATATGTTGTCTGAACATCTGACAACACTGTTAACCCATGCCGGAAATATCTATTTGAAATCCCGCTTTCGTATTGGTTCTTTTATTCAGAACTCTTGATGTCATAATCAAGCCACTGCTTACTGCTTATGACGTAATAATATATCGGCGTCCTTCCGCTTTACGTTGGTGTTTCGTTCAGTGTTGAAACTGCCCCCTTAGTGTACAGGTGCGTGTTCTGTGCATGTTAACGAAATTCTTGCTCTGAAAGTGAGAAGAATTTAACAACGTCCCTGCCGGAATACAATTCACAACACCGAGCGAGTTTTGGGGTATTTGCAGCCCCATTCCAAGCTTGGGATTCCCACAAATCTCGGGTAAAATATTGAGCAAATTGTTTAACGCCATTTTGAGAAGCTAACGGTTTTAATTTCTCTTCAGGCTTTTAGTACAGGCTTCCAGTTCGAGCTTTTAGTTCGACTTCGATTTTCAGTTATCAGTTTCCGGACAAGTAGAAGTACTACTTCGATTTGTCGAATCGACCCAATTCGCCTCCGCTACGAAGAAATTAGTTCCGTCGTTCCTGCGACGTGACTTGCGAATCCGCTTTGAACCGAATCCCCGGTGTTAGAAACAACCCACAGGTGGCGTCGTGAGTGCCAACTTCACTTCTTCACTTCGTGGCCCGACTGACAGCAAGGTCGTGAGTTTTGACGTCTAACTTTATTTACATTTTTCTTTCGTGAACGGTTATTGCATGCCTTATCGGAGAGCGAATTTCGGCTAAATGCAGTGTTGCATGTACAAATTTAAATTATAGAAAGTGAATAACTTTGTTAACTGTAGGTTTATTAAGAACTTACGATTTGATTAAATTTTGATTTGAACAAACACAGGCAAGGTGTATCCGCTATTTGTTCAACGATTTAGTATCCAATAAAGTTTAAATTTGTTAACTTTAGATTTGATTTTGATTTCTACGTTCATGTACAAGTGAGTAAAGTGTATTTTGTTTTTGACTTTTTACCCAATCCAGTCAGTTCGGGGATACTGACAAGATTGTTTGTCTATCGGCTGAAGTCTTCCGTCCTGGCGCCCTTAAGAATTTAACATCATATTGACCCACTCCCTTCTCACTGTTGCTAGCCGAGGGAATAGGTGATAGTTAATACAGTGCAGAATTTGTCACCTAGTCAAGGTAAGGTTGAGGGTGTCAATTTAAAATAAATTTGGTGACATGGTACTGATGGAGCTACTTAACGACGGGCGGACGTGACGACCTGATTCAGCCAGGCGGTTCCATAATGGCGTCAGTAAGCTAAGGCATGTTCGCATGGCTGCGACTACTACGATTTAGCTGGTGGGAATACGGCTTTAGATCGCATTAAGGTCGAATCTTTCGATCTATTTTTGAAAAGACGTAGATTACTTAGCTAATTTTAATGTGGCGCAACCAAGCATAGTTTGAACGAAAATTTAACTTTATTTCTTTTGTGAGAGAAAAACGGATCCGTACTTCTTGTTTTGACGCTTCATGTCATTTGAGTAATAACGTTTTGCAAGGTTACTTCAACTGGTTCAATATTTAACTCTTTTATTTGCGTTTAATTACGTTTAATTACTGGTGACTTGTAAAATTTGACTTTTATTTATTTGTAAAATTCAGACCTCTGTTTTTGGGGTTCCGTATGACCTTGACCTATCCCACTGAGATTAGCCAGCAGTTGGGAACGTAACTTAATTTGCTCGCTCAACAAATTTGTAACCAGGAACGCAGCAGTTGATTAGATTTGTATTCAACATTTTGCTGCTTAACTTGCTAAACTATTGATTGTGACAATATTCTAAAAACCATGTACTGTACAAAATGATATGGAAAATGTTGCATTAATCGATTATATTGGAATTACTTAAATCAGAATCGACGAAATAGTATTTCAATTGACTAATAAAGAGGAATTAGAAAGATGGTAAGTAGAAATAGGGAAACGTTAAGATAAAAGACGGATAGCGCCTAAATAATACATGGAAAGCACTGTTACAACGTCAACCGAGCGAAACTAACACGGCTTACTGGCGCGTAACTGACAAAGTTACTGGAGCAGATCATAAAGCACCATCGAACACGACGACTACATAAACAGCAACGATACAAAGAGAGAATCATTCGGTTCCTGAAGAAATAGGCAGCATGGACAGCAAAACGTCCAATACAAAACATTTAAATGCATAGTATATTAAGACACTATTGCAAGCATCCATTCCAGCCGTGAAAACATCTGTGGTACTTTAGAAAATAACTTTCACAAAGAAGGATGAAAATTAAATGAGAAAGACGAAAATGGTTAACTTTCTATTTTCCCAGAAACCATTTGAACGATGGCAAATGAGTTAATATTATTATTACTTTCGTGAAGGCTAGATGATTCTGAACCAAGAAAACTGAAACTATTCCACTTAAGATTCTAACAATGCTGATATTATAAAAGAGAAAACCAGTTAATTCTTAAACGATTTCAAGTGAGTATATAACGGAGTGCATTTATTATTTAATAAAATTTACATAATTTTTAGATGGTGTACAATAATTAATAATTTTATAGTGCATGAATAAATAACTTGTGGTATTAATTAGTGAAAAATAATTTAGCACGAAAAATAAAAAAAGTGTAATTAATAGAGCGCCGTAAAACGCCGGGTTTTAGTAATTAATTAAATATAAATAATGTTTCAATGTTTACTTTTAATCTAAAACTCTTCACGCTCAGTAACGTCGAAAGTAATCATTTTCTGTTGAAAGGGAATGAAACATGTATGTTTACCTTGATCCTGCTCAGTCACTTACTCAAAAATTCTCAAACTGTGGAAGTTGGAGAGGTTTTAACTTTTTTTTTTTAGTTTCGGAAATACGAGCCCTGCATCAAAAATATTCGCCTGGCCTAGTATAGCTGTTTTTGAAAATAAAATAATTATTAGAATTTAAATATCAAAACTTTTACTTAAAAATGAATAACTTCTATTTATTTACTATTATTATTCTAGAAAAATAATCTACCACTGAGTAACTTATTAACTGTCCCTTACTTTACCAAAGAGAGGCAGGTAAATACTTTTGACGTAGGGCTCGTAGATAATAGTCCGAAGGAGCTAAATCTGGTGAATAGGGATTAAAGAATAAGGAATTTTTGGCAGTGCAACTATGGATATGTCTTGCAAGAAAACCATACCTTTGGAAAATTTTCCACGGCGGGCGTTTTTCCCAAATAAATTCCTGCCGATTCTTGGACACGAAATTTATTCAGGCGGGGCGAACCATTGTGTGTTTTCACTCTTATGATTCTTCTTCCGTTTCTGCATCATAGTAAGGGATCCATGTTTCATCCATAGTTACAACTCAACCAAAAAAAGTTAGAAGAATCCTCTTTAAAACGGCGGCATGGCAAGATCGATGTTGTCACATGATGTGACCCTGAGTATTCAGACATTTGGGGATCCGTTTAACAGATATGTTCTTCCTCATGCTCAAATCATGATGTATGTACCTACTATACGAAACATTCGTTCGTAGGAAATGTTTCTGCTCTATGTTTGAACCCAATTCTTCGATCCTTCAAAATGATGTCACGCATGACATTAACATTTTCTGGAGTGGACACTGAACGTGGACGGGTCTTCCAGCATGGTCTTTCACCTCTGTTCTGCCCGTCTCAAATTCTGCTGGCTTGGTGGATAACCCTTTCAAAAATAAATACTTTACCATCGAACGATTTTATCAAAAGTGAGATTTTCGTGTGACATATTTCTGATATGGCCCCTTAATTTGGTAATTATTAATTTTATGCTACGTTATGCACTTATTTTGTGTGTTAACTTAATGCTTCTTCTTTCAGGGTATTTTGCAATTTTTCTGTTTTCTTATTTTGTTTATTTTTATTTATTTTCTTACTTCGTTGTTTTGCTCGTGAATGCTCCTGCTTTGATGATGGATTTTGCAGTGTATCTCGTAGACCAATTCTTGCTTGTAGAGTGTCATAAATTTTGAATGTAGATGGCACTCAGGAGCTTTCACATTCAAAATTATCTAATGTCAGTGTGTATGTGGTGAATAATAATTTTTAAAAATGTCGCATAAGAAAAACGTAGAACAACAGTTTATTGTGTCAATTTCACAAACAAATTTATTATTTCGCGTGAAGAAGTTCGGACGTTGGAGCTTTTTAAAAGAAATTTATTTTATTTGGTCGGGTTTTTCGCAAAACCGCCCTTATTTATTACCTATGTATTAATGCTCCCGTAACGGTTGCTTGACTGACTCGTGTTCCGCGCATTGCAGTTTTAAAGAGTGACCGGTTACTTCTAACGCGCTAGCTAACACAGCGCTCTCACTTGTTTATTTTCCGAACTCCTTACTTTTACCTGCAGGTTCCTTTTATCAGACTGGATTATCATGACCATGGCCTTCTAAATGAAAAGCGAGTTCTATCTGGCCTGCGCAAAAGTGCAATTCAGGCGTGCTCCGCCAAGCACTGCTTACAGGGCGCTTTCTTAACCTAAAATCTTGACAGTTCTGTCACATGTGAATGGTGGATGAGTTCGTGTAAGAGCAATTAATGTTATTGTTGTAAAAATTTGAACATACTGGATATTATTTACGTTAGAATAAGGTGGAGTATTTATGTCCAATTTCGGCAACTTAATTTAGCAAACTATTACGGTTTTAGATTAAAATCTTACCTGCATATACTAAGAATTTCTGTGTTAAGTTACAACATGTATAATAAAGCTTCTTTTCTCATTGTGCGTAATTATCAACGCCCTTTTTAACACGTTTTACGAAAGTCGAAACTCTTTTATGTAACTTGTTGTAATTAATCATAACACGAAAGTGTCAGTCTTTCTTTATTGCGCAAGCGTACTTCACTCCGACGAGATCAAATGATTTGTGCATGAATCTATAAAGTTTATACCACATAAATTATGTTGTATTACGGTAATTACAATATTAATTAATTTTGAACTCACTTTGATTGACAGTAATGACAGTACACTTTACTCATTGCCGTCAGTGCCCCGTAACCAGCGCCAAAGTGTAGACTTTTGTCGTTTTCTCGAGCACAAAAATTCAATGTAAATTTTTCAAAACGCCCAGGCCAGTTAGAACTCGCTTTTGATTTAGAAGGCCATGATCATGACATTAAATCAATTATCCTAATATTTGCAATTCTAAGCTTAATTCCTGAAATTTACATTTAAAAAATTCTGAATAATTTATTTATAACAAACAGTTAATTTTAAATTGCCTAGTTCTAAAAATATTTACATAAAATTAAAGTATTCGAAAAACAAGTTTAAATTAAATAATTTCGCAAACAAATTTCCTAAAACACATTTAATACATTTTTCTTAATTTATTTTATTATTTTCAAAATTCTTTCTTATGAAATTTAAAAAAAATTACGTGCTGCTCATAAACACCGCAATATTTTCTTTAAAAAATCACAGTGTAGAATCGGTGAAGCTTCTTAATACAAAAATTATAGGAACTACTTGTCTACTACTATTGGTTGTCATGGTGACAGTTTTCAATTTTGTTCATGGGAAAGGTGAACTAGAAAGGTGAAAAGTGAACTAGATATCAATACCCTCAAACATTATTTGTCAGACCTTATGATTTTTTACGTGACCAATGTAATTATCTAGTACCTTTTTACACCTTAAAAGATTTACTTCTTGGTAAAGAGGCAACAGGAAATGGCTTTGACGGCAATCATCTCTTAAAATGCTTATTAAGAAATATTTTGCCTTAAATTAACGTAATTTAGGGCCGGTCTTTCCATCTTCCCGTTAAAGTTATCCGGCGAATAACTTGATTTTTATGAATGGTTGATTAATTTTCATGAATTGTTTTCATGGTAGTTATCCGTCAGTTAGTTTATCAAGAGGTAGAGAGACCGGACCTTAGAGAAAGAATTATGGGGAACCTGCAGTACTAGTAAATGTTCGAAGTATGCTGTTGAGGTTGTGGATTAATTGTTTCAAAGATAACACAATGTTGATTACAAGTATTACAGTTTATTTATCCAGATAATAATTACACAAACACGTGGTACACATTCTTAGTTAACAGTCAGTATAAAGCTGAACTTATGCATACAATTTTGGTACTACTCGTATACCTACTAATAAGTAATAAGATTTCTGCATTACAAAAAGATGTTACCACATATTTAACTAGGTACAAAAATAAAACTTGTGTAAAATCTTAATTTCTCTGTTTTTATTCTACATATACATATATAGAGATAAGTTTGCTTCAATTATCATTCTTTTATTCTTGGTTTTTCTATGCTTTTCCACCGTTGTTATGTAGTATTAGAACATTTTACGCAGTTTTGTTTCTTTTTTTCATTTTATTTATATGTTCTTTCATTTGCCCATCCATTTTTTTATTTGCTTCACTCCTTTTTTGTCTTTGTGTATCTTTGTATCTAAGAAATCACAATTCGGTACTTTGCATCCAAAGTATCCTTTTTTGGTTCAAGTTTCCAATGTGTAAAATTTAACTACCGTTGATTTTTATACATTTTTTGTTCCATACAAATAAGATTTATATTTTCTCTAACCTGCTATGCGAAAGAGTGAAATTTTCGGTTTTGTTTCAAAAATTTTACGTCCTTCTAAGCAAATACATGAACTTGGTGAAGAAGCAAAACGACGTTAATTCAAATCATAACAAAACCATTTGTAAAATTGAGTAAACGGACACAAACTCATAAATTTATTTATTATGTAATAATTTTGGTCGACTCTGCTTAGGATTACCGCCACGTTAATTAGAACTCCCGTCAATTCTATTATGTACTTAGCAAAACTGTCCGCGTAAAGTGTTTCAGCACTCAAAATCTCATATAAACTCTGGCCCTAGTTATAATTCAATGGGGTACTTGGAACACTGACGCTTGTTAATGTTGTTAGACGTCAGGAAGTTTGGGACACACAATGTTCAACTTAATACTTAACTTTCTTTTAATTTTTTTTTTAATTTTGTGACAAAAAAAATATTTAAGAGTTTTTATTAAATCGAGTGCCGAGAATAAAACTAACAATAGGTCAAATAAAAATAAAACTTTGATTTGTATTTAATTACTTCACAATGTAGTGTGATACGTTTGTCCAACTAAGGAGTAGAAGTCGACCGATAAATTCAAACAGCTTTGTTGTAACAAGAAATGTCTTGCTGGGACATATTTACTCAGCTTTATTACGCCATCGTAGTTTCTTTCAGGATGTTTGCTTACCATGCGATCAATAAAGCAAGCAAACATAATATTCTTGTTTGTAAATGAAAGTGCACGGGTCTTTTAACGACGTTGCTGTTGTTCCTGATGAATCAGTTATGAAATCCCACGACTCTCCTCTTCGTGAACGAATTGCTTCAGAAGGTTTAATGAAAAACGTTGCTTTCACTTTCTATTTTCATATTAACATAAAAAAAACGTTTTCCAATATATTGCTACGATGAGGTAAATCTCTCCTACAATTTTTCTATGCGAACGCCGTTAATAATGATAACATTAAGTTAATTGTGTATTAGAGTTTTGGGAGGTAATGAGAATGCGGAACAGGCAATTAAGTTGATTAACAAAATCGCTAATTAACGTGCCTAATGCGGGTTTACAATAATAAGCGCGGAGGAAGGAAGAATAATTGCTCCAGTTATTGCAAGTTTCGTCGCCAATTACAAACATTCTCCACATCGATCCCTGAACCTGGAAAATCCCCTCGCCAGCGAAATGAAACGTCGCCTGAAAACTGTAAAGGATATTGTACTCGACTGCATCTCTAACTTTCGCATGTGTTAATTAATAACGAGAGAGAGAGAATGAGTGCGCAGGGAGAAGGACCGAAGAGGGTATTCTGAAGTTGAGACAATAGTTTATGCAGCATTCAGCGGCATGTGGTAGCCTGAATTGATAATTAGCAGCTCCTGAACTTTTGGCGTTTTGTTTAACGAAATGTTGTAGGCAATTGGCTTCGCAGCAAAGTATAGGACGTGACCTGTTTGCTTAATGAAATTTGTACTCGTTTCATATTATTAATTTTGCTCCATTTTACGGAATACTAACTAAGGACATTTACGCAGTTATTTCTAAATCAAGGTGAAATAATACCGCATAATCAATAATATTTCGTTTTGAGTCCTTAACTGTAGAAGGGTTCTGGGTTCTGTGTAATAGGTAATTTATTTGAACAGAACAAAAAAAAATCGTTTCAAATCACTAAGGGGGATGTTCAAAAAATAATTGGTTGAATCGTAAATTTATTACTGCAGTATAAAGGTTCAAATAGAATGCAACGACGTTACGCGCCGTTATCTGTCAAATGAATATTAAATACAAAGGTTCAAATGTCCTTGCAGGGAATGAACGACGTCAAGCGGCGTTGCACGCGAAAAGTTCCAACTTCCAACTTTGACGGCGGCAAACGTCATAATACATAGCCAAATATATACCACCATCGCATTTTCATCTAATAATTTCTTGTATATGTGGATAATACAACATACAATACATCAGGTATAAAAGATACATACATATTACTATAAATAGTTGAAATTATTTTTATTTTTCGGTTCGATTGACGTCGTTCCACGCCGCTTTATCTGTGCATGTCTTTTGAAGTGACAATTGGAGGATGTTCAACGGTGCGTAACGTAAATTTATTACTGCAGTATAAAGACTTTCCAAATTAGCCCCATTTCTAAAACTTGTGTGAAGATTATTTATTTTAAACAAATGATCGAAAACGAAAGTTCCTTTTTGTATTAAAGTTTGTTGGAATATTTATAGATTTTAGAATGAATTATGAAGTCGTCTTCTTTCCATTATTATATAATTATGACCATTGATTGGTCATAATTATATAATTGACTTAAGCCAATGTTAACTGTAGGATTTAAGTAACAATAAGTATTTTTCCCATCTTTGGATTGGTTGTAATTTGGAGGTATTGTGACGATCGGACAAAGCCGCGGTGCGATTTAAATTAGCATGAAAATGGAAGCGAATATACGGGAGGTAAATAATATCCTTGGGTAAATAATTCATGTTCTCAACTTTGCACCGTTTCCGCGCTTAACTTCATTTGCTAATTTAAACTTCATTGTTAGTGGAGCCAAAATATACGCGCCGTAGTATTCGGAGTATACTAAATTAAATATCCCTTGGATTCAATTAATAAATTTAGTTTATTTTAGGGAAAACTGTTTCTAACCTAATTCATAATAAGAATTTACCTGAAATAACATTAGATATACAGGCTGTTATATAAAAAGCGAACAAACACTGAATGAATCGGCCTGAGAGTCTTTCTTGCAGTGCTCTATAATATACCTTGCTTATATTCAGTTTACTTTTACTGCCAACAAGATATCTGAAAAAAGTCTGCCTTATTAGATTACACTCGACTGAGTCAGTATACTCGTCGACAATAGAGAAAAGTTCATAAAGACTCGGCAATGCTGCCACCGTAACCAAAAAGAACCGCAAATATCGCCGTCGCTTTTAATATCAAGCAGAGCAACTAAATGGTTTCTACTAGAGGCGGGCGGATGACTTCGAGACAAATTGAGTTTTACCATGTCGGACTTGTTGACACTGTACCGTGTTTCATTATGCTGAAACAAGTTCAGAATACAAAGTGCACGATGAAATTCGTTATTTTCAAGATTGCCTCACATCTTGCGGTAGTCTCGACGAAAAATGATGTGGCATTTTTGAGATACTTTTCAGACCCAATTTGTTACAACCGTATGGAGATTAAGTTGCTTCAAATCATCCGTTGTTTTTAAAATAATTGAAGTCTATTTTACTTTATCTATACAGGGATGGGATTTAAAATTTTACGTACCGTGCGGGCTTTCGTCGATCCAAAACGAGTCATCCAGCGTGTAATCCGCTTCTGAAACAAAACAAAGAAACTATTACAACCTGTGAAGCGTTTTTAAAAATCGGTCGACATCGTCGGAATTGCCTGGGAAATGCAATTTTCCCTTTATTTGATGGGATGAACTATCGTCGATTACGAAAGGATAATGTGAAATATGTTTCGCTATCTGACTACGTGTGTTTTACCGCGTACCGAGGTGGTTTTCACCTCGGATTTCCGGTTCTAAATTTTAATAAAATCCCCGGAGAATGGAGGCTCGCGATTGCAGCGTTCACGGTTTATAACTTTGTTATTTTAAATCAGCGAATGAATGTAAACAAGGTATCGATGAACTTATAGAACATTCAGTTCGTGGATAATGTAGACTCCTAATGAATAAATAGTATTAAAAAAAATGTTGGAAAAAAACTACTCAGTTTTAGTTCTGATTACTATCAATATTTGCTTAGTAGATGAATCTATGTACTTTAGTTTTCGAGAAATAATATGTAATTTTTTAACGCGTAAAAAACGAATATGGGTCTACTTTCTGCTACGGCGTGCCCATCAACCGTGGATGCAAAGATTTCCTTTGCGTCAAGACCCACATTTTACAACGTTTCCTTCCGTTGTACAACATCTGCGGGGTTACGGGAAATTTCAGCCAATTTCAGGACACCTATGACCAGACGAACTCGTACATCGAGCATTTACTATGAAAGGTAAAACCTGTGCTCTTTTTGTGTTTTTAAACGGTGCTGATAACTTAATGTAACGAAGAAGTTTTCTCATCTTCGAAATGGAATACTTTTTAAAATAATAGTAAAATATAGACCAAAAGCATCTGACTGGTGAAATATGCCTTTGAAGTTGTCATGCTTTAACCAGGAGCGACTCACTTCTGACGTCACTTCTTCGCTTAGCTGAGCGTTGCACAGCTACGTAAAGTTATCATTCATTCAATTTGAACATATTTCTTTGATGTTGATTAAACCAGCGGTCACCAACCTTTTCAATGTGACGAGCTACTTTAATAGTAGTCGAATAAAAAGCGATCTACCTAAACGTAATCTAACACTCTCACTATGGTAAACGCTACAACTATGCGGAATTTACGGAATAGGTCTTTTAGATTTTTCGAATATGCTGTGCTGTGAGCTATAGGAATTGTCCACGCGAGCTACCGGTAGCTCGCGATCGACTGGTTGGCGACCGCTGGATTAAACAATAATGTCGAACCATTAAGAAAAATCTTATTACTGCAAATAGGAAAGACAAATTAAGTTTCACAGTGCAACAGATTATTTAGGTCAAATTAGGTGCGTCTTCTAGTTTGATTAGAAATGGCTAATGAGATCCAATTTATTATTATATTATTTCGGATATACATAATTAGATAACGAGTGTTCAATTAAAAAAACGGTCTATATAGCCATGAAATTATTCTGAACGTATAGTGTGGGGTTCTTCATACGACTAGTGTCACCTGCATTTCTAACTTCACTTTAACACAAAGAAAATATTTAAAAAATAAACTTTTATTACTGTAACTTATAAAACATTTTGCAACAATTATAATAAATGCTGAAAGTGTCTACCTTCTTCTTGAAAACATTTCAAGGTTCTATGCTTAATTGCGTTCGTCAGATTTTTAGGACACGAGGAGATTCCTTTAGCTATTGAATTTCATTATTAGCAATTTGCTGTCTTATGTTATTTAAATCAGCAACTGATGTGGTAAATAGAGAGCTTTTTATGTAAGGCCACAAGGAAAAATCAAAAAGGGTTAAATCACAGGACCTTGGAAGTCTAGGAATTACAGGTTCCGACTAACTATTTTGTCTCCAAAAACTTTTTCAAAGCACCTTGCCACAGAATACGTCCAATTTCCATCAATTTTAGCACAGAAATTTATTAAATACTGGCCAAAATATCCCAAAAAATATTGAACAGCTTTCGAGTTTTATTGACACAAGGTTAACCGCCGTCAACTTGTCAAAGTTGAAATATAAATGAAGTTAATCACGACATAATATGTTCCTGACAACAAAAGCATGTCACAGCCTACTTGACCGTTTTTTTTTATTGAACGCTCGTTAGTTTTTTCATAGGAAAGTTCCTAAATGTTAATTTTTATAGGCTGGGGGGTTGCAGAAAAGGTTTAAGCCAAGAATAAATTTAAGCCTAAGTTAGAATGTGACTGAGTTATGACATACAGCATATGTGTGTCACATTCTAGCTTAGTCTTAAAATAAACATTTTCTGCAACTCAACCGCAAAGTTCTATAATTTTCTTAAAAGATAATGAGAAATATTTACTATTAATTAGCTTAATGACACAATTTGAACGCAGGACAGTTAAATGTATGTTGGAATTAAAACGAAAAATAATGAACCTTTTTTCTTTCTTCTTCTTTTTCATATTTAGACAAGTGCTCCTCCTCTATTGAAGAAAATTGAATTGACTTTCATTTTATTCTCTAAATGAAGAGGGTCTAATTAAATTCATTGATACATTTTTGTTTTAAATTTCAGATTTGCATTAATTTCCATTCTGACTTCAATTCTCTAGACACCGTTCATTTTTAAATTGTTCTTCACACGTTTATTTTTACTCTGACTTTTGAATTGGAAAGAACATCATTTAATTGTTAAAGTAAATACTGGGAAAGAAAATAAACGGAGGAAATTGACTTCGTAAGTGAAACTTTTATTAAAGTAAAAAATAAAAGAAAAATAAACAAATTAACACTAGCCAGAATAACCATAAACGAAACACGATAAAATATTTTTTATTAATAAACGATCGAGTTCTTGGGCGCATGTGAGTGTGAACAGGAACAAGATCACATTAATGAAAAATTATAGAACAAATACAAAACATATAAACATATATAAAATATATTTTTAATAATAATAATAATAATGGTATTAGGAGGCGTCATCGGATTAAATATTAATAAATAGATGGACTTTTACATTTCGTATGTTTGTGTCATAAATTACTACACACTAAAATGCCTCCATACCTTCTGGCAAAGATTAGATTTCGGACGGATACCCATAATATAAACTTAATTAAAGCTGATTCTTGTCCGATGAAAATTGTATCACAAACTCTTTTAAACGGACACTAAATGGCGCACAAACACTTAATGTTTCGCAGTCGTTCGACAGCTTCGTCAGAAGTGAAAAATATTTTTCGAATGTTTTGCGAATGTTTATATTATGTCACAAACTCTTTTAAAGGACACTAAATGGCGCAGTCGTTCGACAGCTTCGTCAGAAGTGAAAAATATTTTTCACTTCTGAGAAATATTTTTCACTTCTGACGAAGCTGTCGAACGACTGCGAAACGTTAAGTGTTTGTGCGCCATTTAGTGTCCGTTTAAAAGAGTTTGTGACATAATATAAACATTCGCCGCAAGGATTTCATAGACATTCCAAAACATAAATCTACATTTTTCTTATCGTATCGTTACAATTATTTTTCATTCCATTCTCGTAGTTTAGTTAGTTTACTTTAACATTAATATTAAGGAGGTCGTCGTGGAAGATCAGGATACTTTATAAGCTACTTAACTACGATCCTTTTGGTGAATAGTGTTCATAATTATAATTATAAGTTTCTTTATATATGTACTGTCCATATTCAACAATAAATCATTATTATTATTATTGTTAAATGATCGGGTTCTCGAGCGCATGTGAGTACCAGCAGGAATAAGATCACAATAAAAATGTATTGAACAAATATACACGAAAAATATTTCTTAATAATCATAAAAGATCGAGTTCTCGAACGCATGTGAGTATTCATGTCAAAAATTGCAAAGAAACGACGTTCAATTATATTTTTATATTTTTTTTTATTACAATGATGTATCAAACTTGATGGTTTGAGTAAGGTTCTCGACAAAGTTTCGAAATCATGGGTTCTGCAAATAAAAGTGCTTTGCAAGCAAAAAGAAAATTTAACAGTTCAATTCTATGTAGTTTTTAGATAAAATGAAACCGGAGCCGTAACATGTAAAAAAAATTGAAGAGATTTCAGGCTACATGTGCCACTCAGTATAAGAATTATTACAATTGTATCGCTAAATAATGCTAATTGATTAACCAAGGAATTATAAAACCTTTGTAAGCTGTATCTTTTCGAGCTAATCTAAGTGAATGAACTGAATGCAATAAATCTTATTTCATCTGTGCACAAGGTACACTCAATTAAGGGAGGTTCTTGGTTCATAGGTCTTGTAACAGTCAGGTTACAGCACCATCACGGTCAGATTTTTTGACGGACCATTCACACTGCCGCTGTTGAGCATCAGTCTCGATCAGTTTTTCCCAAAGGGCTTAGCCATAGTGGCCTTGCACTTTGGACAAAGACGAAGAAAACACCGAATTCCAGCGAAGAAAACGGCGTAGGGATTTTTGGGTTCATCTCTAAAATGTGCACCAGAAATGAGGTGTGGATAGTCTTTCATCTTATTCAAAGGGCTTTTGGATACGTAACGAAATTTTTTCTTCTTCTTTCTTTAATGTTTCAGCAAAAATGCTTCCATAAATTATTCTTGTGCGCGTTGTCCGATTATCTTTTGTCTGCAAAATTACAGAGCTCCTGTTAATTTCTTCTTATTAGACAGCAGTTTCTTGGTTTATGATAACAAATTTTACAGCCAAATCTTTGGTACAGCAATGGGTAATCCCGCTTCATCCATCTTAGCCAACATTATTATGAAAAAATTTTTAAATACTGTCATTCCGGAGCTTCCGTTTAATGTCCCATTTTTATTTTGTTATGTGGACGATATTATCTCGGCAATTCCAAAGGATCCCTAAGAGTTGGTTTTATCAACATTCAATTACTTTCATAACATAACAACTTAAACTTTACTCTAGAATTAGGACAAGAAAAGAAACTTTCGTTTCTGGATGTGTTACTGGAAAGGAGGGATGGTGATACCATCATTACTGATTGGTACATTAAACCTACCAATGCAGGTAGAATCATTAACTATCATTTAGTCCATCCTTTAAAATAAAAAATGGCCACCATCAAATCACTTATACACGGAGTCGTCAATTTGTCTCATCCTTCACTTTGGGAAAAAAAAATTAATATCATTAAACGTCTGGCACGTGATAATAGCTACCGCAATAAACTCATTAAACACCTCTTGCGTGACACACCCAGAAAACAGAACAACTCAAGTACAATAGTTGCGGAAAATAAGAAATTTTTCTAAATACCGTTCATTTCCCATTTATCACACAACTTAAGCAGAATTTTAAATAACACTAAATGCAATATCACTTTCTACCCAATGAAAACTCTAAATAGTTTATTTTCCAAATTAAAATATAAAACTCCTACACAAGAGTTGTCTTTAATAGATTGCTCTGATTGTAACTCTTCTTATATAGGCCAGACCAAGCAAAAAATGATTAATAGAATAAAAAATCACATTTACGATTGTAAACCATCTAACAAAGATATTTTAAAACTGGACATAATTTTGATTTTGAGGCTTATTTCGGAAATGATTTATATTAATAAATCTAGGAACTCAAGAAATTTGAAAAGCGATACTCAAAATTTAAGTGCCATATACCATAACTTAATAAATGTTGAATTTTAGCGCTAAATTCCTGTTAGTCATTTTATGTTGGGTTGGCAATAGTGGTATTTGTTTAAATCACAGATTTATCAAGTAGCCAGATTCCCTGTAGAGAAAGAGGAATTGATATTAACTTAAGAGTGAGATGATAAATACACTCATTTAAAAACATTGCACATCCTATGTCACGTGACATAGGCTTCTAGCGACATCCTTGTCGGATACATGAGCCAAAATTACTCACAGATATTCGCTATTTCACTCACATGCTGATATCAATCGAGAATGCAGGAAACATAAGGCACTGTCTATCTACCCTGTACCAGATCATTGGTTTAAATTAGAATCGGTTCTACACTTTCTGTCATACAGTTAACCTCGTGGCTTAATAATTTATTGTAATTTTATTATGTGTTTGTCTAAGATCTTACGTTTATCTACAATTTTTTAAAGTGTATTTAGTTTTAACAATCTACTGTGATATTCCAACTTTGGTTTATGAAATTCTTTGATATTCAGTCTGTACGTTCTTGTGGAAAAAAAATTTTGTACCTACCAGTTTATACTGTTAAGGGTTTCTGTTTTAGATTACTTTACAATTTAACCACTACCTTTGGTAGCATTTTTAACTTAAAACCGTCATGTTGTCGCAAATTTTTGTTCAGAGGTAATTTAAAAAAAATCTTGTTAATCACTTATTACAACCCTCATTTGATTAATTTTAGGCTCTGAAGAAGGGCACTAAAGTGTACCGAAACTGTCAGCTGAATGAACGAATAAACTAATTCTTTCATATTAAGTTTCGTCCGAACTACTACTCCATATTTCAAAATTATAATTCATTTTATTTCTTTACAGATACTATATCTTTAAGTAAGTCTTTCATTTATCTTAGTTGCAAGAACTTGAGGCATCTACAGTTTCACGATAATAATAACAGATTGTATTCGGAACAAAATGGTGAATAGAATATATTTTGCTTTGTACGTTGAAATAATTTAATACTTTTGTCCTATAACAAATCTGTAAAATATCATTCTGAAAATTTCATATCTCTTAGCACCCTTTCTAATGCTCATGTTTATGTATTAGGTACACATACATACATACATACTACATAAAGATAGGAGAATCTTATTCCGTTTCCATTTTATTGACAAACATTTTATAGACTATAATATAATTTATCACCTTGTTTTGCATGTTACGTGACATTAGGATGTATTAAATTGATTTGTCTGGTCATTAGCATATACATTAACCGTGAATTACACCGACAGAATATCATTTAAACAGATTAATTATTATTACTAATGTTAATCAACATTCTCAAAAATACTCATGTCAAGTCACAAATTAAAATTTCCCGGCTGTTCGTCGTTATTAATATTTGACTGATCGTTGCGGATGTTATTTGCTATTCGCTCTTTAACAGCGATATTAATTAAAGCTCTGTGTAAACCACTGAAACAAGCGATTTTGAGTTATATTTGCTCGGATTTAAATAGGGCACGATTCCAATTCTATGAACAGAATTATCCGAAATTTTTAAAAATATGTATCGTTTGAAATGTGTAAATAAATGTTATTAAATTTGAAAACTCTGTCAGAGGGCTAGAAATTAATTAGCCTCTTCATCTGCTGCGTTAATTACGGTGACAATTACTTAAATTACGGCGTAAAAAAATAAATCTAGGTAATTTAGTGGCGCCATAAAAATTTATTCACAGAATACAATTCATTAAACTGCAACTAATTGCAACGATAAATTACCCTCCCCAAAGGAGTCTTAATGCGATATTTATTTGCGTCGGGGTAATGAGAAAATAATAATACTGCAGTGGCCGTTGTCGGAGTTCTGTTTGAATGGGAAATTTTCCGTTGGAAATGAACACATGGAAAACATCATTTCTCCACGAACGCCGAGCTGCAAATGCAGGAAGAGGAGATAAACACGGCCAATGAATTTAAAACGGCGTTTTTGAAGTTACGTAAAGATGCGCCGAGAGCTTTTTAGAACCGTCGAATAACTAACATTCAATTTAGACGGAGCTCTGTTTATACAATAAGAATTCCTTCTGTGCATTTCAGTTTTTACGGCCTCACTTGCGAAATAAGAACTGCATAAGACCGGAAACGATGCTACTTTTGTTGATTCATGAGCGTTCTTTCAAAGCTTCTGTATTCATAATGGAGAGAAGATACTGTTATGACGTAATTAATATTTATACACAGAATAAGATTACAAAGAAAAATGATTCTGAAGTTTTAAGGTAACAGTCTAAGAATTAATTGTTCGGTTAATTGTTAATTTGGGGTGAAAGTATTTAATATTTCCTGTATTTTAGCCTTCAGTCTAGAAATTGTTCGTTGGGGACTCTTTCGCAAGATATTTTTCATGTCATGTTGCATGGTTTCGATGACATTTAAGTCGGGGCTATTTGAGGGCCAAGCCAACACTAATATTATTGCCCTGAACAATTTTTTGTAGATTTGACCGTGTAACATGAAGTCTCATCCTGTTGAGAAATGAAATTTTCTATTTTGAACTGCAACCTTGCAATTTGCAGGATATGTCTTTCAAAAATTCTTAATATTTTTCTGCGTTTATGATACCATCAGTAAACTCCAGTTTGCCTAAACCTTTGCTGGATATGCATCCCCAAATCATAACCCCTTGTGAGATTTTATGGTTGGTTAAAGCAGTTTTTATAGAAAGCCCCGAATTTTGTTTTGATCACTCTCTTCCGACAATCTCTTTCGCTCTCCAAAGTATTCGTTGTTATATCTTTTCCGAAAGGACAAAATTTCAGTCATCCATCACATACTTGATCTCAGGCGATGGTACACAGTCGACATTTTTTGAAAGTTTTTGAGGGCTCTGCGACTGGAAATTGGGCACAATCGGTAAGTTTTTTAGGTACTTGCATGGCAGATTTTCTATCATTTAACTTTATCTGCTTTCTAGTTAAGCATGAAACCATAGTATTTATTTGTATTGACTCTTACTTGCATCTGGCCATTTAATTTTCATTTTCATTTACTTTTCACATCATATTTTTTTGGTGTTTCAAAAGATGTCAAGATTGATACCAATATATACTTTTCCTATACCTAATTTGTTCATCGTATGAGGTGATGTTGAAGAGATGCTAGTTGATAGTTAAAGCGAAAAGCCAAATTTTTGGTTTATTAGATTTTGGACATGGTCTCCAGTTTTCGTCATTAGCAAAGAAAAATCTTCATGAAATCGGAATCGCCATCGGAATTACGTTTTATACGTCTAATACAACTAATTACATTAAAAATAACAGTGGCTCTAGAACAGATCCTTGAAAAACTCGATCCAAGTCATAAATCATAAACTCTAACAAAATATACGAAATTTATAAGTTCATAAAAGATGAAATTAATATTAATGGATATTAATTCCAGAATATAATCATAAAGCAGTTGAAGACATCGTATAATTACGTTCGAAAATTTCAAATCGTCTGGAATTATTCGTCGTATTAACAAAAATGGTAGTTTCACATTCGGTACAGTAATGATTGAGTCGCATTCACGTAATGGTAATACAGTCACGTACGCGAGGTCCCGTCAGAGATGCCCCTTCGGATAAAGGCATCGCCTGATAACCATTATCCCGCTTTGGGGAAATTGGGCACAGTTTTTACAGCCTGTGTTCATCACCGTGTCCCGGCAAACGGAGACCGTTCACCCATACGCTTATTCGCAAGATTGAATCCTGCTTAATAGGTGCGCTCTCCGTTTCTCGATCTCCTCGTCTGTTATTTCGGCTGTCTTTGGAATTTTGAATCAATGTGTTACGTGCTCATTCCGTGTAAGTATAAATAGAAACAATATCGGTAAAAAATGGTTTTTTCTTTAATACGCAATTTTGTTCACGACTACTCAATAATATTTCAATTATTCGTGTGTTTGGTCAAGGATAATCTATCCATAATTCACTACCAGCAGTGAATTATCATTATTCACGGTATCAAGGTAATGATTGTTTATGGTGTATAATGAAGTAAATAGGTTAAGATTGTGTTATTTAAACGAAAGTAAAACACATAATAGTTTAACAAATAATAAAATTAAATAATGATATCTATATTTACAAAGCTTTATTTAATTTATTTCTAAATATCCATTAGGATTGAATCCTGAAAAGTGTTAAGTATTACAGTGAAACGTTGTTGTTTTATGGGTATTGTTGTATTATGGGTATTGTTGTACATAACAGCAGAAAAGGACACAATAGGATTTGTTTAGAACAATAGCATTTTTCTATACTTTCGAATTTTTTTTCAAATCTTTAAAAAAATTTATTTCATTTATTTCTGAACAATTAAAAAAAGCCTCATCTCTAGTTGACTTTCTCTCTTAATATGTATAAATGTACTCTAATTTGGTTATATCTTAAAGTGAAAGAAATGAAGATATAAAATTAAAAAAATTAATCCCTCATAGCTAAATTCCAAGTCCCTTTGTGCACATTCCGCTTTAAATAAAACTCCCCCTAATAAAACTCAACGTTCAAGTTCGTAACTGTTTATCTTCACTCACACACTCATATTAGAACGGCGCGATTGACATAAACTTTGCGAGAAAACCGTCGAATGAGGGCAAGGCAAACAGAGCGAATTGCATGAATTTTTATGTTTTATCAACTTAATCAAGATCAATTTACTTAAATTTAAACTGAACAATTTGCATGCATTTGCATACAGAACTTCAATGACAGTTGAAACGTTCGCATTCTTTCAGTACTCGTAATACATGTAAATTGAGTAGAAGTAATAGAAAATTTCAGTTTCCGAACTTTGTAGAGACGAAATTTAAACGATAAATTATTATTTTTGAGGTTATATTAAAAATACGACGAATATGTTTTATTACAAAATTCGTTTAATGTTTAAAGTTAAGTTTGCATTTATCGTTGCCCTCAAAAAAAACTGCAGGTACGTATCGGGGTAATATAAAAATTCCAAAGGCAGTTAAGATTTTCTTTTCCTTTTTAATTTAGTCCTCAAAAATTCAAACGAATTATTTTCCGAACAAATAATTACTCCGTTATTTCAACGACTCGCTCAACTTGGAAAAACAGACCCTCTCTTTTTAATATACTGTGAAAACAGAGTGGGCGATGTATTCATCGGAAATGCGTTAAAATGTGTTATTTGTGGAAGCGACGTTTCAGTGTTAAGAAGAACTTAGCTGAAAATCAATGAAGCGAGTTAAAATTATAGGGAATTATTAATGATGGAGCCAGAATAATATTTTTTTGTTGTTGGAAGGTGCCTGCTCATCCGCCCTTATTCGGCTAAGAAGAAAATCAGTCTGTAAGGTATTTCGTCAAGTAAGTTACATTTCTCTTGTAAAAGCACACAAACTTCTTTGTTTCCTAGAGTGCTTTACAAACACCCTAAAATCCTGAACGACTACAACAGTCTTACGAGAAACGTGAAAGCTACGTCAAAGTATTTCAAAATTTTCAATAAAACGAGTTCTCGTCTTCTATGCGCGTCGTGTCACATATACAAGACGCGCCTCGCAATATATAACTCATATTATTTTTTCTTGCTTACCATGAACGAAATACTTCAGCCTCATCCCGAATAGAATATTCTAATATTTCAATGAACGTTTCCGAAATCCTTAGACCTTAAGAGAAAGGCGCCGAACTGATTTAATTAATTTTAATATCGTCGGAGGACTGCGCAAAAATAGCTTGAGTAATTAAGCGGAATCAATAGCGATTTAATTAGAGTTCGATAAATTAAATTGGCACCACATCAAACGCAATAAATAAATGGCCGACCCGATCGCTTGTACTTCATATCGATCGTAATATATTGAAATTCCGGACATTCCGTAGTCAATTTGGAGCATTGTTTTAGCATTGTTATTGAATCCGCCGCACCATTTCATCGGCCATTATGATTACCTTCTAATATTCATACTCATCAGTCTTTTCATTTAAGATCTACTAATATTATTAACAGTTTTTATATTATTTATTACATGCCACTGATTTATTAATTACAGTTTAGTATATATCAAATTTTCTTCTGATTTTATGCAAAACAGAAAAAATATAATTAAACTAGAATAGATAGAAGTTTGTTAATTATTATAATTTTATAAAGTGTATTATTACAAAAGGTGAATTATTAGCACACATTTGTAAAAAGTCTAACAAAATTCAATACGTGCGTTCGGTGTGTTATTTTTTAAAGCGACGGAATTACCTGTCGTAAATTATTGTTCGCTTCAATGTACATACAGTTGCGGATAGAAAATTTCGGATGTCATTGCCATTCCACTGACGTATAAGTTGAAAAATTCCTTTAGGTATACGTCAGATGAATGACATAATGAATGACATGATGAATACATGATTATTTCACTTTTGTACACCTTTGAAAACGTAATTGATTTTAATTAATCTCATAGCAGTTAATACACTTGTACAGACACATTCACCATCACCTTTGCAACTGTGTGTTATTAATTCACGGTCAAGTGATTTGTAAACGTTTCTGATTCTCTGCGTAACACCATAAACGTTTATTGCACGCTTTTGAAGATGTAAACTTTTGATTCTCGTCTTATGCATGGGCGTAACGTTAATTTCGGGTAAATTTTGAATTAATTATGAATTATTGTAAAGAATTTTTTAAACATTTCCTTCTTTCGTCGGTCTATTCAAGAATCACCCTGTATAGCACCGCTTATTTTATTTCTATCAGTTGCTTCTGTCTAGTTTTCATTTATTTTTATTTTTCAAACGAACTTCTTACTCCTAGCTTTTATTCTTTAAAAAAAAAAATAATACATATTCTCCAGAGAGATTTATGCAGCAGTCGCATTAAAAAAATAACAAAAACAGTGCAGAACTTGTCCGCTTTGAAACTTTTAATTAAACTTCCTGAAAAATTAATTACAAGTAAAACACGTTAATCTCAACTTTGTCCAGTTTGAGTCTCAAAGAGGAGTCACAAGATAACAATATTCGAGTTGCATCACAATCATTGCCGTTACTTCGTCAGATAACAGAGAATTTTTTATTGCGATGCTACGAGGGAGGAAAAGTGCGCCGCGCCGGCGATTTCATGTTTCACGTGAACTGAATATTTTCTTGTTGATGGCGTTTGCTTTCCGACATATCTTCGCTTTAAATCTTATTTATGATAGGATGCCCATTTCAAGTTTTATTTATAATATGGTTGAAGATGTAAAGGTTTCTCTTTTTATTTTGTCTTTTTTTGAAGCTCTGAATATGTAAGGATGAAACTTTAATAGAGACATTAGATTTAACCTAAACCATTAGAAAGCCTTTTCAACATTTATAATTAAACAACTGAAATACGGCGTTAATTAATACGTTCCACTAGAGGGGATTACGTGTATAATTCTTCAGTTGAAGTGCTTACACGAGACAACTGACGCCTACTAACATAATTTATTCTCCATCCGAGTTCCCCTCATCTTAACAAGACTGTCGATCAAACTGAATTATTAACAGATTAACATCACCTACTAAAGCAATTTCTCTGTTATGCCACCCTTCTTGGTAACGTCTGCAGATGTACTTAATCAGCGTCAGGCCGAAAGCTTGTCATTTTAAAAACCTTATTTCTGTTGTAGTTTCTTACGTTATACTTGAGGGCGATTTCTTAATTAACCTACCTAGCCAAGCTACCGATTGTCAAATTACTATCACTGCGTTAAGTACTTTGAGGAAATCTTGTACGAGTTTGTCGTGTTTTGTAAATTTTACGATTTTTTCTCTTCCGGAAAATAAGTGAAAGTAATTTGGAGCATAGCGCAGTGATAAGGTTTCTAACTAAAGATGGAAATTCATCAAAAGTTATTCATAAATGTCCCAAGTGTGTCTTATTTTCAAGGAAATTTTGGTGCGAACAGTTTCGATGGGGCCGCGACTCAATCCAAAATGGCCGGTTCTCGTAAGAACTGAAGAAATCATCAATCCAGTTGAAAGTTTGCTGCTATCAGATCGACGAATGATCCCAGTGCTTGCTAAAAAAGCTGGAATATCCGAAACTATAGTTTACAAGATGGTGCACGAAGATTTTGTGTAAGAAAATGGAGCATCAAACTCTACACCAGAGCAGAAACTGGTAAGGAAAGAAATTTGTTAAGAACATTTGGCCGCTTTCGAGAACGATGAGAGTTATTTTTAGATAATTGTCACAGACGAGAGACTTGGGTACCCTATTGGGATCCTCCCATAAAGCAGCAATCATTGCAATGGATTCATAAGAACTCTTCACCTTCAAAGAAGGCGAAGACTCAGTTGTCTTTTGGGAAGTCGATGACGACCATTTTTTGGGACTTCATTGAATATAAGCAGAAAGGATCCACAAATAATGGAGAGATTTACGGAAGGATATCCGAATTCATGGAGAACCAAGGCTTTTCTATTGCACAAGAATTGCAAGAAAGGAAGGGAAAGCTACATAAAAGCAATAATGACATACGGAAGAAAAGAGTAAATGAAAAAATCAGAAGCTACCTTGTTTGTTACAGCATCGATTTCCCGTATATTCAAGTAATGCCTTATTATTTTTCAGAACTTTTTCTTACACAATTGGTATTTATTTTTTAAATTATTTTTCCGCATCTCTTTTTATGTTTTCATGTTTAAGTTTATTTGTTTTCTAACAATTATATTCGATCCCACATTTACTTACTACTTACTGATACAGTTTCTAGCTTTGTTATATATTTTTCTTTTCGTTATCAATTTAGATTTTTGCTTTTTTCATTATTCGTATGTGTTTACTATTGAATTTACCGTGATTTTTTTTTTTCGTTTTATCCAAATAACATTATATTTTTTGCACTCATTATTTATATCCATCCCTTATTTATTTTTTACTTTATTCATTGTTCTATACTTTCATATCTTTTTACAACTGCTCTGTCTCTATTGTGTCTTTTGTCTTTTGCGTATACTTTCTATTATTCGGTTTTTAAAATTCCGGGATAGGGGGGGGGGCAATATGTGATAGAAGTTTAAAGTTTTTCTCCAATGTAAACTCCTAAAAGTAATTTTTGATCATGTCTTTATTTTCTTGGATTGAGTGTCCAGTTTCCATTTCAAATACTGATTTCAGCAACTCCTGAATTAATAATCACATTTATCAAAAATAAAATGTGAGATATCATAAATCAGTGTGAAACAGTTCAAAAAGAAGAGAAGAGCACTAAATAATGGGTAGTCGAAGCATAGCACCGAGGAAACTCTTTACCTTTTACATTTATTGGGGATGAAGCTCTTACAGTAAGTGTAAGTTTAGCTTCAGACACTATTGCTCGTATGCACAGACAAATCTTAGACTTAAGCCAAAGTCAATCTTTACTTTGAACAATGTAACTATACGAGCACAATTTGATATGAAGTTAGCTTTAAGTATCACTTTTTCCTTAAGTCTACCTTGAGATTTGTCTATGCATACGGGCATATATCAGTCGTAGTTATACGTTTTATGGGTATTACTAAAAAATGTGTGAGAGATTAAAAAAAAATATGCATGTTCCATTTCCCGGCATTGCAATAAGTCATTGCAACTTTAGTCAGTTCTTTACATAAGTTGCTGATGAACTTGTGCACAATAGACTACAATACCAATTACATTACCTAGAGCGCGTTAACTGTGTCCTTTAAAATAAAAAATCGTACGTATAAGTATGTCAGACCTTCTAAAGGCCTGTTTATCCGGGATGCAACGTGAAACATAAATTTAAACGAGGCCGATCAACCCAGTTCCAACCCTCATCCTGACAATCAATAAATCAGTTTCGGCGATCGAGTTTGCCGCATTTAAATTTTCCGCGTAAACATCGCTTAACGCCGCCTCCCACGGATAAATTTTCATTTAACCCCCCCGGAAAGTACTTCGACACGAAGCAATTCGTTAGTGGAGACGGTTTTATTTTCTGACCCTCAAGGACGCTAACCCTTGGGAAAAATAACGAGCATGTGACGAAATTTTAACATTTACTCCACCAGAGTATTGGCTTTAAAGATATTGACTTTTCTTTTTAAAAACAAATCTTACAATTCTAATCGAACATTATTTAATAGCTTTGACTTTAAAACAAAGTAGTTATACTATGCTGGTGTTGGTTTTAAGTCGCTTTCTTATGGAGAAATGACATTACGTACCAAATGTGTAAGTATGGTTGCCTACCATCGCTCTGACAGGTGCTCGGTGCGGGATGAGTGCTAACGGGGGGAGTACGGGAGGCGGCCCTAAGGAGGCAATGGTGGCACAGGTGACAGTTTCTATTAAACAGAGGGATTTGTTATGTTATAATTTTGAAATGTAGTTTTTCTTGAAATATTTCATATACTTTTAGAGGCTTTTGCTTTTGCTGTCCCCGATCGCACTAGTGGTTGCAGTGAGTATTTTATTCTGCTTTCAGAAAAAAATTCAGATAGGTAATATAAATTTATTTACCTGTTGCTTTGAAAATGAAATCATGTGTAACGCAGATTTGCGAACTAGCTTTTGAAATATTTTATTTTAATCATTGATTTGGTTCACTGAATAGTCCCTCGAATACCAATCGTAGTCAAAGTTAAATAGAATATTTTTGTGGTGGTCTCACTCATGTTTCTCACGCTTGCGAATACTACGAGTGCTGCGTGAGAGACATTCATGAGAGCACCACAAAAATATTCGACATAACTTTGATTAAGATTGGTATTATAAGTGAATATTAACAAATTTGGAAAAACACTTGAATTAAATTATTTCTTAAACAAATCTGCTAAAATACACTCGTAGTATTCAAATGCAAGCGTGAGAGCACCACAAGAATATTCGACATAACTTCGACTACTCATGGTATTATAAGTGAAAATTTTTAATTTCTCACCGAACTTCCGCTTGAGCACGAGGTGTTTCTTCGAAAAAATTTACTTTGTTCCCTAAAGTTGATTGATGGTATTTTGGATGTGATTAAATGAGTATCAGTTTGGCTACCGTCTACTCAATACCTTTTATGGGATATTGAATAAAGCAAATTCAGGCAGCACTTTTGGGCCATTTGAACTCAGTGCGTCTTTTTTGGAAGGTTCCAGAAGTTTCCACCTAACATACTCAAGCGAAGAAAAACATAACACCAGGTATCTAAAGTTATTGTTCTTTCTTTAGCTGTGTTATTGTCCATACTTTCTATCATCCTAGTGAAAGAGGTTCATGCACAAATCTTATTTACAAGTCAGTCTTATGTAAGTTTCCTCCTTGACTTAAGGTTCTTCTTTTTTTTGTGTGTGGGATTTTAATTTCCTCAATTGAATACGTGGACGCTATTAGAGTTTTTCTCGCATTGAGCGGAATCTAATCCATCGTAGATAATAATAATAATAATAAATACATTTATTGATCTACTCAACATAAAAACATTTCCTCCTGGAGAGCAGAGACAGCTCTCCTTCATACAGAATTATCTCCACCCTTATCCGAAGGTCTCCATGAGCTAAGAACACTTTCTTAAATTATTATTATTCTAGTTTAATAATGTAGAAATTTCATTATTGCGATAATGTTACACAACTGTGAACCGATCAGATCGTAAATTCGCGCATAATAGTACAGCGTTCGGTATTTCTGGCACGTACCATTAGTTACGTTAACTTAATAATTTTTTAATTAAATTTATATTTAAATATCCTCTGTGTTTCAATCATTTGTTGGAGAGAAAAGAACAAAACACCCACAACCATCTCGAAGCATTGTTTTTGTTTAACTACCTTTGACAATTACACTAAAATATTTTTGTAAACATGCAAGTTAACAAACCTTCTAGTTTTTACGTTACACAGTGCATCTGGAAAAACCTAGTAGTTTCTGCAAGCACCAGAAACTCTGTCCTGCACCGAGCGCCTGTCAGAGCGACGATAGGCAACCATACAAACACATTTGGTACACAATGTTATTTCTCCATAAACAAGTAGCTTAGAACTGGCATAGTGTGTATATCCACGATGAGGAATGATAGCAATGTATCGTAGACTAATAAGCTCACATGTCTCAATCGCATACTTCAATCCTTTGCTACTGTTTAGTGGTGAGTGTGTGTATACCTGCAATACTTAAGACGTAGGCCTTGTAACTGTTTAACTTTTAAGGCCCGGTTGTACAATGCCAATTTAAATTTAAGTTGACAATGATTATTTCAACAATTGTTGTTAGGGCTGTGTGGTGGCTGAGCAGGTAACTTTATAAAGTCGTGTCGCTCGGCAGCGTAGGTTGGCCATGGATGTTTGTGCTGTCTAAACTGACTTAGATCCAACTAATTATACTTCGTGTCTGCCTGGAATGGCTAATGGCCGAAAAGGCAATAATGCAGCATTGCTGCGTAAGGCAAACAAACAAATCGTAATTTACTTACATAATGATTGTGACCTTGTGGAGACAGAACATAAATGGCTGTATTATAAAATAAGGAAAGTGAAACATTAACTGTCTCCTGGGGCCTATTTCATAATAAAACAAAAGCTAATAATACATATTAGTATTGTATAAAACATTCGATGATTGAATTAAGGACGAAATAAAAAAGTATTCGTTCATTCAGCTGACAGTTTCGGTTTGTTAACCGAAACCGGCAGATATAGTTTTTTACTTCGTCCTTAATCCGATCATCAAACGTTTTATTCAATATTAATATTATTAGCTTGTTTTTATTACGAAATAGGCCCCTGTTCGATTAGCCTTGTATAGCATATTTCACCTTCTGAGAAGAAGAGTATAGTTTTTTTTATAATACCTGTCAGTGTCAAAATTCTAGGGTTTCTGTTGGAACTCTGCGTTTATCACTAAATATAGAACTGAAATTTTTTAAATTTCTTAACTTTCAGGTAAGAAGTACCAACATCAGAAACATTTGACAGGTATTATAAAAAAAACGGAATATAGTACGTTTCCAAATCAAAATGAAACATATGGTATATCCATAAAGTCAGTTGTCAACCAGATTAAATTAGAAATAGCAAATTGTGGAGTCTTTAACTGCAAGTAAAAAGAGATGAGATTTATTGTCGAAAGGGCACAATATCAGATTTTCTGACGGTAATCTAAAAATCTTTCTGTATTTCATTGCCACTAAGAAAATTAATTTTCTACTTAAAAGAATATGGCAAATTTCTAGAATTAAAATCTTTTAAGCATTTTTCCGTTTCAGTTATTTAACATACATATTTATCTTCATTCTGTTGTAAGGATAAAATTTAAAATTCAAATTTTTATTTGAGTGTAGCTTCTCCAATATAATTTTAATTCAGTATACAACAATAAAAATGTTCATTCGAAGGAAGAACTTTCCGTCATGCAATAAATCCGTCGTAAAATCAAAGGAAGTCGGATGAGAAAATTTTATATTTCGGGATATGTTATTCATATTCCGATTTTTACGACGAACATATTTCGCCCCCGATTGTTTTCGCAAGAAGGATCCACAGGAGTCGTTCTTCCGTCGGTGCACAGATTTCAGCGTCGCGACGCGCATAAATGTAACAGCAGCAGTTGTCACGATGTTTGATGCGGGAGGATCGAGATCTTGAACAGATGATGCGTCACTGAATAATAATAACTCAGCTGCGAGACGTCCTTCAGGATAATGCGATCCTGGGCTCGAACGTAATATGAATTACCCACTCTGCGTTGTAACAGGGCACATTAGATATCTGCGATGCAGGTATAGCAAATATCGGCTTTATTTGCTTCAATACACATCCTCATTGTAGTTTGTTTAATATCCGCGCTGTTGAGAGCTTCGTGATGTGTGTGCATTTGCACGCTCGAAACCTGATTAGTTCACAAAGTAAATATTTAACAACTTCTTGTTATACAATATTCGTTACAAACAATTTGTTGTAAAACAATAACTCTGGATCTGTAATGATTGCAGAATGTTTACTTTGTATTTACAACTGTTTACACTTCTAAATATGTTCATACATAATTTTTAAACTAATTAAATAAATGTACTAATAACCATAAAAATTTATAATCAAGTTTTATTCGAATTTACAAAACTTGCTGTATTTACAAAATGTAGGATAAATTTTTAATTCATTCCAATTCATTAACCTAAATGCAATTTTTTAAAATATTTTTCCGCATTATGAGCCATCGATTATCTTATTGATTTTATTTGTCAGAATATTTAAGAAGAACCCTGTATAAACCGTACCTTTAATCCTTTAATAACAAAGTAGATCTTTAATTATCCAAACAAACAATATTCTCAAGCAAGCTCTAATTATACTGGAAAACCCTGTTCACTGTCGAGTTGATGGGCCCTTTATGCAACAGCATTATTACACTGCAGATTTGGTTATTCTGTACCAACACCTCATTAGAGGCCTTCTGTTTGCGCATGCAGTCCAAATTCAGTTCAAGCGACTGAATTTTGTTTCGATAGTTATGCATGCGCCATTGATCAAACATTGGATTTAATTATTGACTGGAGTGTTTGCAGTGCTCGAAACTTGTGCTAATGAAACGACGAGTCGTCCATCGCCAGGACTAAATAACGAAACTGAATTTTGTGACCACAACTTTTATCCCAACAACAGTTTTCATATGTACTATATACTGGGTAATTTTTAAATTTTTTATCAACTCTTGGCATGAAATCTGGACGGCATGTCTTAGCTTAAGTGAAAAGTATGTCATTATACTACCTGATGCTGTTTTACAGTAAAGCTAAGACATACCGTTCAAATTCCATGGCAAGAGTTGATAAAATATTTAAAAAATCACTCGATATTTGTATTTTGTTTCTATTATCATCTATGAAGAAAGTATGTGTTTATTAATGAAAAAGTACTATGATCATGATCACGTGTGCTCCTTTTGATGCCTTCCCTGCTCAAGTCAGCGGGAATTAAAACGTTGCCAACGTTCAAATTAAGTTGTCCTAAAGCAAGTACGGTTTTGGGTGTTTTAATTTGCTCTATCCCTGGCGCACCCCAACGCTTACCTTAATTACGTATTATTTTCGTTTTACACAAATTAAATTTGCGGGACGCAACACGTGCGCGGAGCATACTAATAATATCCGGGTTGACGTAATTGTTCGCAAACGGATTAAGGGAAAGAAAGTGTTACTTTGTTAACGAGGTCCGGTTCCGCAATTTGAATTCATCTACTTTTTGTAATTTATCAAAAATCCAATAATTTTTTTCTGTCATTTCGATAAAATGCATCCGTTCCTCAAGAATTTACGAGATTAAAAACGAAAATCCACTTAGGATCATGAACGAAAAAAATGATTAGTTTTATCCTGCCGATATAAAAATCAATTTCAATAAAACGGGAAGCGATAAAATCCCGTGGAATAACAGCTCTTAAATATCGGACATTAAATTCCCTGGCCGAATTCAATTTAAAATAGGAAATAAATTAAAGAAAGCCATAACAGCGGTCACTTAGGAGGGTTTCAAGAGCTTATTGGCTTCGGAAACGTCGATAGCTGCTCCAAGGAATATGGCTATTTACGAACTAGCATCTGGAAAATGTTCCTTTTGAAAACTATCATCTTGTCTTTGTGCGCGGGTTGGAAGGTAAAGGCGTTTTGCTGGTCTTATACGACTTTGATTTACGAGAACTTTTTCGCAGAGAATAATTTTTTTGCAAGCAAATTTTCAGCCCACCATTCTTTTTATTTTTTTAATATGAAAGAAATAAATTACCTAATCTGATGTAGTGGGCGACATAAAGAAAGAAATTTGATTGAGAGCAAAAGCAGTAAGCTAGAAAACGATCGTTTATTTTAAAACTGTCTGCTTCAGAAACATTTTTACAGAGATATCAATTAAAATAAAATAAAACCAAAAGGAAACAATGCTGTCACATTCTTAATATCCTCTTGTTACAATACCTTGAATGTTTATTTTGTTTTCTTACTCTAGAAGAATATTAAACCCGTTTCAGTACAAAATCATTGAGTTCTCTTCTCCTATGTGAACTAACAACAATTAAGCGATTTTGAAAACTTAAGCCCCTGTCACATCATTAGTCAGTTTGATCAAACTGGACTGACAAACTACATCAATGACGTCAAGACTTATCAAATTCGTTATTTCATCAAACTGCGCTGTCACACTAGCACTAGAAATTTGACCAAACTTTGAGGTTAAATTTTTTTTGGAAATCGTCATTTTAAAAAAGTTACGCAAAAATGGATAGACAAAAAACAGTGGCAGTGTTAGCCTTATAGGTTAGGTTAAACGTTAGACTTCCGTTTCGCGCCTCTTCCTGTGCATTTAAATCTACCAATCATAAGGCAAGTTTGATCAAACTGACTGATGGATATAGAGGCGCCCCTAAAATTTAGAAAATTTGCTCAAACAGCTTCCATGACGTCATGTGATATCATTAATTTAGTTTGTCAGTCCAGTTTGATCAAACTGACTAATGATGTGACAGGGGCTTTATAGTGGGTTTACAGAAAGGAAATTAAATATTTAATTACGATTAACTATTTGATTGACATTAAAGCTCCTGTTTCCATAGTAATCATAGTGATAAATCGTGGCAACGCGAACTTTAATTTCAATCAAATAGTTAATCACAATTAAATATTTAATTTCCTTTCTGTAAACCCACTCTAAGGGTGGGTTTACAGAAAGCAAATCAAATATTCAATTTCGAATTAAATTAATCACGATTAAGTTGCCATAAGAATTACATTGCGAACTGTCAAATTAACAACGTCATTAAAATTTGATTGCAATTAAATTTTCTGTTAACTGGCCCTACATATTGTAAATGTAACAACAAACCTTTCATTACGCTTTCCCTTGATTCAATTTTGCGTTTCCAAACCATTAAAATCATGAATTGAATTATTGTGACTTCAATTTCAGTTACGAATTACTTCAACATCTGCGATTATCAGAACTAGAAAAATGATTACATTACAACTACAGCATGCCAACCAATTGAAAAATGTACTTTTCAGCATGAAATTGCTTTGTAATCTCTTTTTTAAAACGTTTATCAGTAAAACTTAATTTGTTTATTGAAAGGCATACATAAGTAATTCGTAGTGGAACGTATTTTAATCCGCCTGGATTCAACCAAAAAAGAAAAAAGACATCGAGGTCTACTTCTTTTAATAGTTAACTGTTATGTTATAATTAATGATATTTAATATCATGAAATCATAAAATTTACGGCCGTTAAAAATCCAGCATTTGCGTCTACCATAAAATTTCAAACTTCATTCTTAATTAACAATATATTGCTGGCACTCAGTCTACAAAATATAACCTAATAAAGCGAACATCACGTGGCAATTTATAATAAAATAAATTATGCAATATGTAGTAGTGTCGGTGCGTTAAAAGGTCAAATTATCCTCTAACCTCGTTCACATCTCTCGGGGTGGACCGTTAGCGTACAGGCTGCGGTCGACGAGGGGTAACTTAATGGTGACCATCATTTAGCAGGAACACCACGCGACCAAATGCACCGACGTATGTCATTCCACTATGAAAATCAATTACGCAAACGACTGTGTCACTTTACCTCGCCAGATTACAGTTTGATGTTAGTTTCGTGAGCCTCGATTCAGAATCCAAACGCTTTGCCAGTTTAAAACACGGTAAAGCGTAGGAATTCTAAACCGAGACGCGGAAATGAAGGCAATTTGTTATGCTTTGCATTTTTTTTTTGCCTTTCTCCGTCATAAGTACTTTTAGTATTGGAATATCCTGCGAGCAGGAAGATTTAAAACGGAATTACACAACGAACAAATGTTTATTTTATCTATAAATCAATCGACCTTTGTGATTCGATGTTGTATTTTGTTCTGTGATGTAACATTTTATAAGTGTGTACAAGAGACTTTGTTACAATATTAATAATAAAAATAACATTCTATAAAAGGTGCTAGAATAAGTCGTTTGACAACTTAAGTCTTAAGGTACAGATAGACATGCGAGAAAACTTGCGCGAGTTACTGTCTGACACTGATGTCGCGAGTTACTTGCGACAAATTTCGCGTAAGTTACTCGACTCGCAACTCTATTTATATCAGCGACATCAGTGTCGGACAGTAACTCGCGCAAGTTTTCTCGCATGTCTATCTGCACCTTAATGCTTAGTAAAGGATATACTCAGGTGTAATATTAAATTAAAGGAAAATGAGAAATTTTCTGTCGTAAGGCATAGGGAATATTAGGTTCACAATTTGTAACGTATTGAAAGGTCACCATGGATTTCATAAATAATAAGAGTTAAATTGTTACACTAGAAAAACAAAATGGTATGACACACAAAACAAAACTTCACGTAGAACTTGCTCTACTACAGATGCAGACAAGTACAATGTCTTTTAATTAAATTATCAAAATGAAACTAAAGACAATTCGACATTATTTGAAATAAGCCGAGATTATTCTTATTATTATTGTTTCTACTCGAGAAAGAAGCTTTTGTAACCAGGATATTAATAAATTCGGGCTTCCATTACTAATCAAGTTATAGAAAACAATCTTGTGGTCTTTATTTATTATTTACAGTTGGTTCTTGTGCGATGAAATTTGTATCACAAAATCTTTTAAGCGGACACTAAATCGCGCACTATAACACTTTACGTTTCACCGTCGTTCGACAGCTTCGTCCATATTTTTCACTTCTGACGAAGCTGTCGAACGACGGTGAAACGTAAAGTGTTATAGTGCGCGATTTAGTATCCGCTTAAAAGATTTTGTGATATTTATTTATTATAATGAAATTCACCCAAAAGAAAATTATTTTTTCAATAGATATGGAGAACCTAATACTAAAATTAATTAAATAAAGGTTGGCGTCCCCTAAGGTAGAGTGTACTCGATCTTCTATATATTGTTTACTGACGACTGCTCTCTTAACGAGAGCTCATTAACAGTTAGAATACCTCCGCAGACAACATAACCATTATCGCTAAACATCATGATCCAGAACAAGCTTCATGGATATTGCAATCGACAAGAATTGGTTAACGAGTCAAGGATTAAACATAGAGAAGATAAATCAGTCTTTAATAACTGCCGCAGTGTCACACTATATTATGTATTTCTAAATAATAAAGAATTCCCAAAGTTGAATATGTCAAACAAACATTTAGGTTTACTTTACATGGCGATGGAAAGTTAACGTGGAAAATACATACAGATTAGGCAATTTGGGTACTGGACACAGCAAGTTTGCCTCGTTTCGGTTCGCAGAAAACTAATTGCCAATGGCCCGGCGGGGCGGGCGGTGACCGGGGACTGGCATCGAAAACAAGTTGGCGTGATTACTCAAATTTCTCTCTTTATTTTTCTAGTGCTTTTCTTGTCGCACGCATTATAACATTTACCGAATCTGTATATGGATGAAATGCAAACAATTAGGTCAGTATTCAGCCCATACGAGCCGAATCATATCATTTGGCGGCCCATTTTACATTTTGCAGATAACTTTTTAAATAATTTAATACGTTTACTGTCCAATCACTCATATGGGGTTCATGCCGCTCTTAAACCACAAATCCATAAACCATATGTGTGTCTGAAACATAGTTCTTATTTACGAAAATGAATTAGTTGGACGTGAGAATAATGACTGACTATTTTTCAAGGGACTGAAGAAGAACATTTGAAAAAAAGAGATCATTGAGATTTCTGGTACCGTTCTCTTTCAAATAATTTAAAAGGAATCGCGTGACCCATGGAAATGACTTGGTGGCGGAGAGTGAAAGTGTTAATTTAAATTATTGACATTTATTATTGTTAAGACTGTTTGAAATATTGTTGAAAACCTTGAAATTATGATTAAGGGATATCAAACTGGAATACTTCTTTGAGTTTGTAAAACAAAGTTATTTAAAACGTTACTTGTAAAATCCTAACTTGGGCCAAATGATATGATTCTGGGCTTGTAGATATGGAATCTTTAACGTTCGTTAAGAAGTAAACTGTATACAATGCAATAAATCGATTAATTTGAACTGGTTTATTCCAAAACAGAATATACATATACCGAGACTTGAACATTCCTACAATAAAACAATTTATTATTAAGTATAGTGAAAAGTACACTGAGATCAGTTAGCAGTATATTTCGTAGAAAGAAATTTGGTAAATCTCTGAATGTTAAGTACAAGTATATTTTAAAGAAATAAAACTTTGATTGTTAACACATGACCGTTGATACCAGGAATAATTTTATTTGAAGAGAAAGAGAAATTTATTTTACAGGAAATACCTGAATTGTAATGAGTAATATTAAAATCATTTGGTGACATGAAAACAACAGTCTAAATTTTTTTTTGTGTAAGCAAATATACAGGTTCTTATAGCTAACATAGCATTTCATGCTACGAAAGTACATACACACTATAGGTTACAGAATACCAACTTTTATTGATAATAAATTTGAACATGTGCTAACATTATAAGGTGTACGAAAAAGAAAACAGATTTGTATCGAGTAAATAGTATATTTAATTACTTACTGATGTTTTGCAGAACAGATTGCTCGCTTTGTCAATTTGAATTATACTTTTTAGGGTATAATCATTGTAGATCTAACGGTACATAAACTAGTTAAAAACTATTGTAAATTTATTTACGCGGTTTTCAAATTTAGAGTGTGAGGATTTTTCAACAATGATGAGGCCTCAGAATAAAAACGTCATTTTTTTCGTAAAAATTTTATCACAATTGGTAAGAAGCATCCCATTTCGAATATCATGTCGATATAACGCTTAATATGATTTTGATAGAAAGAATGGAAAAGAGATAAAAGAAAAAGAAGTTGAATACACATTTCGGCGAGTCCTCTTTATATTCAATGGTCATAATAATGGTCAAGCTATGAGACGCAGTGGACAGCCAACGGAAGTCACCACCACAGAGACCATCGAAAAAATCCATTCACACCAATCGTAAAACATCTTTTTCGTAAAATTTTATCACATATGGCAAGAGGCACCTCTTTTAGATGGCGATTGTAAATTTCATATTGACATGACATTTAGTATGATCTTGATAGCCCTCGAAAGATAACGTGTTTGGGCATTATGTAAAAAATGAAACTAACCGAAATTCGTGCTTTAATAGTTCTTTTTGGAGAGGAAAGTATGGGAAAGAGTTAAAGGAGAAGTTGGATAAATATCTCGGCGAGTCTTCTTTTAATTCAATGGCCAGAACATGGATGACAAATTTTAAACGAGGTCGTACAAGCTATGAGACGCAGTGGACAGCCAATGGAAATCACCACCACAGAGACCACCGAAAAAATCAATCCATCGATCGATCGACAGCTTGATCTTTTTCGTAATACTTTATTATATATGGCAAGAGGCACCTCTTTTAGATGGCGATTCTAAATTTATGATCTTGATAGCCTTCGAAAGATTTCAATAAATTTCAAACTAGGTCGTACAATCTATAGCACTGGATACTCGATGAAAGTCAACACTATAGAGACCATCGGAAAAAATCTATCCACATCGATTATCTCGAAAAAAAGAAGAATCAGACGCTGACTTATTGGATCGATTCATCGCGAATTTTCGTACTAAATGCCCTTATTTAGCTAAAAAATGTTGTTTCACAACAACAGTGCACCGACAATCATGAATTTGGCAACGAATAAATCTCATATGCGCCGTTTTCTCCAGATTTGTCCCCGTGTGGCGACTTCCTTCTTCCCAACTTAAAGAAATGGCTCGGCAGCAAACGCTGACAAAAATGTATCGACTTGAAAGTGAACTATATTGAGAAATAAATAAATTCCCAAAAAATTACTGCTTTCTTGCTTAGGCTTCACCATCATTGTCGAACAGCTCTGGTATTGTTCTCTTATAATTTTGAAGTCATTTAGGTTTGTTGACATGGTGTTACAAAAGTTTAAAAGCTGTCTAACTTCACTCAAAGGCTTCCATGGTAGTTATCTTTTTATACTGGGTCGGCCTGACCACCACTGGCTATGCGTTTATCATGAGTAAATGAAGGATAGAATAGTAGAAAGCGCATGAGTAAACGAAATAGCTACATCAATCGACGTTGCCGATTGATAACGCGGGCCACGCTCCGGCCGCGGCATTCCTACCTTCGCACGCAACATTGTAATATCTCTATTTCATTTCCACACAAGTTTCAATGAGCCTCTCCTTCATTTACTCACAATTAACCGTATACCTAGTCTTAGTCAGACCAACTGTGTATACCAGAAAGCACAATGAGGCAGACGATATTAGTAAGCAACGTTTGTGTTTCGCAACCTTTACTAGTTCATAATATTGTAATGTCGTGGACTCCCTTTATCCAACTTTTAAAAAGCGAGCTTTATGTGCATTAAAATTATGTGAATTAAATATTAAACTCGTAAATATGTGTCAACTTTCTTCTATTTTTATCGTGGTTAAAAAAGCTCGTCTTTCTATTTGGGTTCTGTAAGTTATACACATTAATAAAACTGAAGAAAGGTACACGAATGCAATTTGATAAAAATGCCTAAAAGCCGGTTACCTAAACGCGAAGCGCTTATCCCGAACCTATCGCTTTATTCCGAAACATTTGACTGACGAGCGGAAGGAACAACGATTTTCGGGTGGCATAAAAGTCATCAGAAGCCGTGACGCGGACAAATTGATTCGGCGGCGCCGCGTAATAACAGGTGAAATTTTCACGTGCTGAAGAGGAGGACGACGTAAACACCGTGACGCGAAGCAATTATGCAGATTGACCTGGTGGAGTGGGTGCGTCTTAGCAGAGTCGTAAGTGTAAAGTTTTACGATTCTAACTCAATTTAAAGCTATATTGGATCCTCTGCTTACCGGAACTCCTTTGTGTTTCAGAAGGGAACGGTCGTGTTCGTCGTACCTTTTACGTCAATCGCACTGAAACGGTTTAGGTTTCAAACAATGCCTTTCCGGAAACTAAAGAAAAGTGTTTTCATTTTACGACAGCAACTGCGTTCATTTTGATGTTGCAGTTTATCTATAGTTAAATTTCGTTTTGGAAAGGGACATTCTGGAAAGCACATGTTTACAGCTTATCGTGGCACTTTAATACATAATAAACTTGGTAAAACAACGTACAAAATAACTGTATGAAACTGAATGAATCATAATGGAAAAGAAAGAACCATAAAATAAAAAGTAACGAACTGTTACTTAGCTAGAAAGGTCAAATTGTTTCCATGAATCCTACCTACATGGACGCAATTTGAAGAAAACTTTGATATCCAAAAATCAAAAACACAAAACTCAAATAGATGAGAAATCTTCAAAAGATTGAAAAAGATCACAACTCCTAAAAAATGATTCAATCGTCTAATATTTAATTTAAGTTAGTTTTTAATATCATCTATTATTTAACCATTTAGGATGAAGTTACTTAAGACAAAACTTTAAAAGAAGTATCTGTTGAATCTTATTCTCACTTGCTTACGCAGTTTGATGTAGATTTTTTTCGTTTATAACGTGTGAACTTTGCCTCGACGTCGTTTGTCTCAACTGTGGAACAAGTTCAGAAAAAAGTTACTAATGGATTCCTAGGAAACAGGCAGGAAATAATGAAGAGCCGAAAGTATTGTAATGAAAACACAATTTATAAACGTCAGCCAAATAATTTCTGTGAAGCATTTTCATCATTTCATCGTTCAGCAACAGGAGTACTTTTACATTTAAAATTTTGTTATGTTTCAAAAATATTTGCTAATATTCTGAAAAAAAAAAAACAACTTTATATTGTAATGTTGCCATTTCATAATAGCAACTAGGTGCTCTAAAACAAAATCCATCTTATTCTTTATAATTTTAAAATTTCTTCGAAACTAACTGAACGAATTTTAGGAAAATATAAAAAGCTTCTTATACTTTCTGAACTCATCCATCTATCCATCTTCCTCTTCGTTTATTTTTCAAAGAGATAATAAATTTAAGCTAAACGTAATATTATTCTTTTTAATTTACAAGCTTCCCCTCAAAATACCAGACCTAATCTTGTCGCAAAATATTACGACGTAATATCACAGCTCTGTATAGAAACGATTTACGAGAGACAGCAGCATGTTTTGCAACACGCAATCTAAGGCGACATTTTACGACCCTTTCTGCTTTTCGCATTTAGGCGTCGCGTTAATAAAAGTGCCATAATACATTCAGTCTGCGGAAATTCGGAATTCGTTATCGGATGCGCATTATGGAAGAAAGTCGTAATTAATCCTTACCGGGAGTATAACTCAATATGTCATAAAAAATTATCACGCCAACGATCAATGTATCCGAAATGTCGTGTATAAACAATGAATTACTAAACTGAAGTCTATCTTTGAAAAAGTCTATCCATGGTCTACGCTAATTTGCCGACTGATCAAAATCTATTTGAACTACTAATTAACGAACTTGAATGTTAACGATGTATGATTAGATATGTTTAACTAACGCATAGTTAACAGTAACAGATCAATAAGCAAATCAGGCTACATTATTACATATCTCTCAAATAAATTATACCGGGTGTCCACTTTGATTACGCACCATAGGAATTTCAATGCAATTTTTTATAATTGTAAATTCCTGCTTCTCTATTGAAGTTATTGTTAAGTTAAAAAAGCAGCATGCTGAATGCAGACTTGTTTATCCACGATGGTCTGCGGATTTAACAACAAACGATTTCTTCTTGTGGCCTTATTTAAAATCAAAAATTTATCACACTCCTTGCCGCGATTTGAACGAATTGAGATGTAAAATCGGCAACTATTACTTCTAGAATGTTAAGCAATGTTCGTAGAAGCTTTTAGGACAGGTTGGCAAATTATTTGAACATTTTCTGTAGTACCTATTAATTTTATAAATAAATATTTTTCAATACGAATCATGTTTGAAGTCTCTTTTTTCATTACAAAATTTTCAAAATCAATAAAATTTGTCAATTAGAAGTTTGCCTGGTTGATCAAAACTGTGGAACTGCTTATTTACATTTTTTTTTCAATTTTGACAGCACTAAAACACACTAAAAGTAGTTTTAGCTAATGCATAATAACACAAAGGTACACATTATGCCGTTTAGTACTTTATGATATATCTGGTAGGAGAGCAGGAATTTACAGTTAAAAAAGAATGCATTGAAATCCCTATGGTGCGTAATCAAAGCGGACACCCGGTATACATACATATCATTCTGTGGTTTTCCAAAAATGATAACTGTGACATTAGAAGTAAATGTGCTAAGTTGTGTATTATAATTTGTGCAGTATATTTATTAATAAAATTAGTGAAATTAAGTTGGAAAATCGCAGTGTCATAAAGTTCCTGACTAAAGAAGGCAATGGCCCATAAACTGTTTATGAAAGAATGGTTGCTGTGTAAGGGGAAGATGTATCATCTTAGGTTCATGTTGAGTTTCGGTTCGAACAGATAGGTTCGTATAATTCTGCCTACTGCCTTGCCCCAACATCTTCGGTTTTAAAGATAAGATTTGGCATAGGATTTATGATTAATCTTTGTGGACACTTCTGGAACGGAATGGTCTGGAGATGTTCATTTCTTCCAAATTTTCAGAAGTGTCTGTTGGTCTGTTGCCATACCTTGAATAGCATTTCGAATAGTGTGAATAGTATTTGGAGTATTGTAAAATATCCAGTCATCTTCCATGGACGATGCATTTGTCGGAGTTAGTCCACCCTTCCAAATGTGGTTTATGTGGCGTTCGATAATCTTGCCGCTGTCGAGGCGTATTAAATATCGGGACTGAGAAATTGCTTTATCAACAATACCTTGAATACGTTTATCTTTAGATAAGGCGACTACAACTCTTTCCCCCTCTTGAAGTTTTCGACATCGAGTTCCATGGTGGTCATCAAATTGTTTTAATATTTTAGCTTGTTTTTCCAAAACTTCAACTGACGGAAATTGTAAGGTCTGCTTAGAAAACAATTTAGAGAAAGGTGTATTGAAGGGTCGTCCTATTAGAAACAATTCAGCAGGAGATTTTTCGTTGTGTGTAGAAGTACAAGATGTGTATCTGTAACTGTACAAAAAATCTTGCAAGTTCTTTTCTCCATTCTTGCGGATTCTTTGAAATAGCTCTTTTCACTGAATCTACCAGTAAATTTTTTCAATACGTGAATGCAAGTGATTATAAAGGTCTGAATGTGGTACTTGTATCATATTTGTACTTGCAGCCTTGGTTTGCTCATTTTGTAATTGTAGTTGGAGGAGACTGTTGATAGCTGACGTTAAGGCCTGAATCTGGTCCGTAGTATCCGTCATGATCAAACTTTTTTCTCGGAATTCAAATTTAAATGAACCTCCAATCCTGTTCGCAGCGCTAATTGTTGGGTTTCGATTCCAACAAATAGGTCCGTATAATTCTGAGTTTAGGATATGAATTTATTAACTAATGGCCGTTTGCACCGAACAAAATAAGCTCAGCTTAAATTTCACTGGTGTTTATAATGTGGCATTACAGGTTACATGACATTGAACAAGTCACATTCTAAGTGACGCTTAAATTTAAGCTGAGCTTATTTTGTTCGGTGCAAACCAGGGTAAATTGTACAGAATATTTTACAAGTAATAATCTGATAATACTATTTATTATATCACAGCCCACAGCCTACTGCTTTACCCCAACAGTTCAAGTTAAATTTTAGTCTAAACTCGATGGGGTAGATAATCAATTAACGATAACCCATAGTTCAGACGACTCGTGGAAGTTCGAACTGAAGAGGTGGTGCGAAAGCTCAAAAATTTGGTACTACAAGATCGACGTACAAAGGTCTCTATTATTGCCAATGAAGTCTGCATAACCGGATCAAGTGTCCTAAAAATTTTGCATGACGATTTGAGTGTGAAGAAGGTGTCTGCATGGTAGATTCCCAGTTAGATATGTTTTTCCTCGAAGTATCATCAGGTATGAGACTTTGGTATATCACTAACCCTCCCACTAAACAGGAATTCATGCTGTAAAAGCTCTCCACCGCCAATAAAGCCAAAAGATAATTCTCTGAAAAAAAAACTGATGGCAACAATATTCTAGGAGTCTTGTTGATTGAGTATATGCCGAGTATATGGAGAGGCCTATGGAAACACAGTTCAAAATTTAAAAACGCCTACATTCTTTATTGGCAAAAAACTTGTTACTGCACGGGTTCATAAGGTAAAGTCTTAAGTCCAGGAGATAATCAATGACAGTGGGTTCATAGAGTCAAGGCATCCACCTTAAAGCCCCGTCCTAGCTCCGTCAGACTTCCTCTTTTAACAAAACTTAATGGGAAAGCGTTTTGCATACGGTGAAGCTCTTAAAGAAAATATTGACAATATTTCATACATCGCAAAGTTGCCAAAGGAATTTCTTTCTGAGGATATGAGTCTAAGGTGATGTGGAAAGTAATTGGATGTATTACAGAAAACAGAAATGAGAAATTTGTCATTAGAGAAAAAGGATCGATACTCCCTAAACATATTCTGGCTAATAAATTCAATGAATTTTTCTTTCTGTAGCTGAAAACATCCTAGATAAAAATAATAAATCCTATGATTCAGATTTTCTGGCAGCCAATGTTCCTATGCAAAGCAGTTCCTTTTTTTCTTCCGCTATCTTTGAAAATGAAGTTGAATTAGCTATTAACAATTTAAAAAATTCTCCCTCTAGTGAAGATGAAGAAATTTCCAATACCCTTATCAAATCCTGTAAACATCTTATTGTTAAACCTTTGACTTATATCATAAACCTGTCATTTTATACCGGTGTCTTCCCTGACCGCCTTAAAACCGGTTTACAGGTTTACATAAAAAAGGGGATATCAATCGGTTTTCTAATTATAGACCTATTTGTATATTGTCGTCTCTCTCAAAGATCTTCGAATTTATAGTGAATTCTAGATTAATTAAATTTCTTAAAATAAATGGACTTTCAACATGGTTTTAGGCCAGACAGAGATACCGACTCAGCATTTTTCAATTTTTAAATAAAATTATCAGCGCTCTGGATCAAAAACAATTTGTACTTGGGCTTTTCATTGATCTCACCAAAGCTTTTGATTGTCTTAACCACAATCTTCTTTTAGAGAAACTACATATTCAGATGTGGTATTGGGGGAAAAACTGTAAACCCGTTCACTTCATAGTTGACAAAGCGTAAACAAAGAGTTAAAATTAATGATAGTACCTCTGAAATCGCTGATTTTAAATTCGGCGTCCCTTAAGGTTCCATTGTTGGACCCACTTTATTTATTATTTTTTATTAATGACCTAGGTTACTTTCTGCGCGACACCGATTGCTCCTTAGTTTGTTACGCTACTGACACCAATGGTATTGGTAACAGGAAATAGTCTTCCAAATGCAGTACAGGCAGCCCAACATGTATTCAGTATGATAAAATTCTGGATGTCCAAAAATAAATTATGGTGGAATCATATAGGTGAAACGTTACGCACGAAATTTTTCGTGGTGGGGTACCAGCTGTGGTACCAGCCAATGAAGTGTCATCGGAAAAGGGCACGCGCCATTTTCAAAAATATAAGAGTTTTTCTTTTGCGCTACAATTCGAGGCGGCCATAATTTGTTTCGGTTGACAGATATTTACGTGCGCATATGTGTAACCATAATATAGCTATGATAATATAGATTATGCTTCAGCTAAACTGAACATTACAGGCAAGTCAAATCACGGTAATTGATTAATTAAATTCACTTACGCAGAATAAACATTGAATATTAGTGAAATACTCAAAATTTCAAACACAGTTTAGTAAAAGTATTCGAGTCAATCAGTCATTAGTGTCATAACAAATGTCAGACAAGTGTCAGATGCCGAGATCCACGTGTTTCTTGTACCTCCTTTTAGATGATTCCTCATTGGTTGACTAATGCGCATCCGTTTTAGCGTGTCACCTCATGTATTTACACCTTGGTATTAAAGACGATAAAACATCTCTAGTTCACTTCAGAAATGTGAAGTCTAGTTCTTCGTAATGATTGTACTTGTATTTTTGGGCAAAATATGTTGGTTCCTCTGCCTCAGGTAATTAAGCTTTGTTACGTTTTAAATTTGCCGCCAAAACATCGTGGCGATACGATATCATTCAACTGCGTTTTAGCACAGTTGGATACACTGTTCCCCCTCATTTACATCGCTAGAGGGGAAACCTGCGTGATGCGAACGCTCAACATCCATAGGCTATGAAGGCACCATGTGATTACTTGATAGCTCATCATTGGTTATCGTCGGTAATTTTCGCGCGTCTTAGCAACCTCTTCCATCTTCAATTTCGTCGCGTCCTTTCTTGTTCGGATCGTGATGCAAGCTAGACGTGTTTTATGTGCATTGCAAGTTATCGGAATTCTTGCTCTTTGGGAGAAGTAATTCATCAGCGGCCGTGCCGGAAGATTTAGTGACACCATCGAACACCCTTGGGGATAGTTTTTAACCCCCCTACCAAGCTTGGGACTCCAGTTTTCTCAGGTAAAATATGACGACGTACGCCGACGAACAAGCTAACATGGCCGCTAACAAAAATCGTTTCTTCTATGTAGGCTTTTGGTTGAAGTTTTAGTCGAGGCTTTCAGCGGGACTTTTAGTCGGTGATTTAGCCGAAGTCTTAGCGGAGTTTTATTGGAGCGTTGCCGTGGCCGTTGGAAATGGCCTTTGATCAAACCCTCCTGGCATTTCCCGAGTAGCCATTTTGGACGGTGTTATACTGACTCCCTGTGAGACCACTTTGGACGGTGTTTTACCGACGACGGACGTGACTACCAGGTGACGTCATAATCTGCGGTGACACTTCGAGTGCGTTCGACTTGGGCGCTTTCGTGCTGACAGCGTTAGTGCTGGCAGTAAACTTTTTTTTTCGTTCGAGAAGGTCGCTACTCTATCAATAAGCCGAACGCTTTTTCGGTGTTGTGGTGTTGATACTTGACAGACTATAGACTATTTACCTGTTTCAAAGCGTTTGTCGTCTCCAGGTGTCATCTCAGTGCAATATGTAATCCCAGTTTCCTCGTCTACAACATTATAACGTTCCATTTTCGTTCGGTTTGCAAACAGCACTTACGCTTTCTCTGCACTACCTGTTTGAAAACAGCGTTGTAAGCGTTCGACTGATGACGTTTTGAGGCAAAAGTATGACGTCATAATATTTGTTTCAACGCTACCAAATGCCAAGACGAACGACAAATAAGTTGTTCGATGGTATTGTCAGCACGAACTGTTTATGCACTCTTACCCAACTAGGTAAAGCATAATCTTAAACCAAGTCCCCATTCTACCTCTCTGTATCTTTAACTGCTGTAAATTTTGCAATGCTCTTCCTAGAATCATTAAGAATGCTTCTAATCTTAATATTTTAATTGTTATGTTACAAACTTTATGAATAGCATGACAATAGGGTGGGTCATTCTTATGTAAAAAAAAATATTTTTCTAATAGTGATAAAGTTTAACTAGTTACGTAATAATTAAACTTATTTTATGAATTTAATAAAGATCTTCTGCCCGCGCAGTGACTTTGAATGATGAAATTTAATAACATGTACGGTTTCATTTGTTTGACAACCAAAATCAGAATTACATTCAATTAAGATCAAGCATGAATATGTTGGGTGAGGGATTACAAAATTATTTTTTATATTAAAATTTAATTCAAGTCTTAACAAAAAAATTGCTGTTCATCATTGTATGACGCCTTACAGTTTATAAATATGAGCGGCGTCCAATTGGGGTAGAGTCAAGCAAAATACACGGGTTTGAACGTATCGATTGACACTATAATTTAATGAACGCGAATCAATTAATTAAATTACGCAGGGTGAAATGTTAATAAACGTTAGTTGAAGTTGAAAACCGTAAGACACTGAACAGATTATTTATTTAATTGTTATAAATCAATATTTTTGAATTTGCTTTAAAAAACGACAATAATAATTACGCCTTCAATTGTTTTCAACTGTTTTGAGATATACGTATTTAAACAAATGGCCATTACGGGAACTTAGTTTATATTAAATTCATTTAAACGAACAAACAGTTGTTGCATTTGAAGAAATTGTCAATAAAAGAATTTTAATTTGAACAGAATGATTTTTAATTTATTTATGAGCATAAGAAATTATCTACGAGCGTGTAAAGGACCCAAGAGCGTTCATAGATTTTATTAAATTAACGGAAGAAAAAGATTACACCCTGAATCTGGAAGAATTTCACGTTATAGACGAATATGTACGTTACTGAAAAATAAACAAATTAATTTCTCAATAACGAATAACGTAGCAATATGTTAAAATACAGGACTTTGAAGATCAAATCACGCAAACGGTTACGTGAACCAAATAAGTTTGAGACCCACCGTGTTGTTTGTTAAAATTAATTTTGTGCATGTATATTTTTCAAATGAATACTTTCAATTTTCAGTGAGTTTTCATCGTCAGAATGCAAGTAAATAAAAATTTCCGACGAATTCGAAATAATTACACTCCGTTGCGTCTATTTTTTTTAGACGCTTTATTTGAATATTTCACTAAACGTAACGGCATCGTAAATTTTTACGCGCAATTAACCTCATCGAGATACGTGCGTGTAAGCAACAAATATGCGGGAATTTTATTTTTCCCTGCCCCGGAGCCTTCCGGTATGACCGCCGACTACCACAAATAAACATTTTATGCGGGAAATTTATATTTTCCGTCGTCCTGAAAAATGAGATCCGAATTAACCCATGCGATACACAGTTTTGGGCAGGTTACAATCGCTCCGAATTAACGCGAACTTGTTCCATTAGGCGACAACGACTTGTAGTTGGAACTTTCCCATAATTAATGTGGGTTTGTTCGAAATACGAAATGCATGATGGAACACGGTTATGCGTAACTAATCCTGAACAAACTTCCCAACAAACTGCTGCGAGTACGAAATGTATATAAGATTACCTTTGACATATTTGATGACTTGTTATGAAATATTAATACGACGAGATTTAATCCGATGTTTAGTGAAATATTTGGACGATTAATTATATCCAAAGGCCGGCAAAATTAAACGTGAACTTTGATTGATGTAATTAAGTTTTAAATTGCCATGTCCAAAAAGAATTTTTCAGTAAAATTTAACGTCGAGCATTTTTCTTTTTAGGAATACACAATTTTCCGAGGCGAAATTGTTCTTACTTAATAAAAGCCTTAATATAGCAAGAATAATAGATGTAATATTTAGAGGAGGTGGCGAGGATGAAGTTTGAATGGGAAGTGGATGTGTAATTAGGCAACACAGCTGAGAACAAGTCTGCGTTTACCGTGTTGTTAATTTAAGGCATAAAACAACACAGGGACCTCCGGGGACAAGCGTAACTTATTATTAGAGAAACTGACATTAACAAACGACTCCGTCTAAGCCGGGATTACGCGTTTGGACTAATCTTCATCCTACTGGAGATATTGTTTCCAATGCTTTGTTTAATTTAGGATAAACAACGGCAAAAATAATTACTAGCGCTCTCTCGACGAACTACATAACTTGACTTATAAAATTAACTGGGAAATCGATAGTCTGCTTCTCATTCACTCCAATTTAACCACATCTGACACGTTATACAACGTTGTGTCCCCTTTCATTTAAGTACTCACAGACAACGTGAACACAATTCAAGATCAAACAAACATCTATAATAACATCTGTTCGTTTTATAACAAACACTTTCTGGGTGTTTCAAACTTATCTTATGTACAAATAATGTTTTTCCTTTCACTAATTTTTATTTAATGAGCAAAACACGTTAAGTTCTTCAGGTTAAGAAAAGAAAACCGTAAATTTTTATTTAAGGTCGGCTCCACATTTGTAGATATGCTCAAGCTACTGCAGAACTTAAGAGTATAGTTTTCTAAAAAATTTAAAGCAGAAGAAAGATTTTTAGACAAATATAAATGTCTATATAAAGTTCTAAAGTTTGAAAAAAGCACGGGTGACAAGGGTCCAATGTGGATCTGGCCTAATATCAAAATAACACAAAAAAGGAGTTTTAATATTTCATACAATTTCTGTGCAGACAGTAGTACAAAACAATTTTAAGAAAATAAACCTGATCTATATTATTCTAGAATCTTTTCCATCCTTGATACTTTAATGATTTTATTGCAAACTAAGTTGTACTTTTAAGAAAATGAAAAGGTTTGTTTTGAATACTGCAAAACAATACAATTTTCAGGGTAATAAAGATAAACAAAGTCTTCAATTCTAATAAAACTGTAACCGTTAGCTTTCGCATATCTAAACTTAGGAAGTGAACTTTCATTAACTTTAACGAGGAAATTGTAATACACCGACATTAGGAAACTTTAGGTACATGAATTTCTTTTGGACTTTTGCTACAGTAATTTCGTATATTACGCAGGGACATTTAATTCTTTAGTCGCAGAATTAATTAAAATTACCTATAATGAATCATTACATTCTAGAGATCAGTAACTCTTTGATCTGATGAATTGAAATACATATAATTGAAATTAAATTAAAAACAAAGGTTTCTTAAAGTGTTTACTTTTTAATTCTTGATCACTTCTTGTTTTTTTTTTTAGAATGGCTGGTGATTTGTATTTTCAGAGTACGAATTCTATTATTATTATTATTTATTAATGTATGAACATGAATTATAGCAAAATGTGAATTTTTGGGTTGCCAAATTAATCTTGATTAATTGTGATTTACTGTTTAAAAACACAAAAATACCTAGCTTTGGAATTCGTTCCTCCTAAATGACTTAATCCGATTGGCGGAAGCCGTTTAACCAGGCGAAAGGAATCCAACGACACGTCCTGCCCCTCATTACAATGCCGGGCCCGGTCCAATTCAATTTATATTTCACACTTGATTAACCAAAATTGATTAGTAAATTCGCTATGATATCGAAATAACTAGCAAATTAGATAGTTTAATGTATCAATTTGACATTAGTTTAGTATTACGTGCGCAGCGCTGAGAGAATTTCTATGTTGCGGCTTTCCGATTTTGTTGTTTGTTGCAGAACGAACCGGGTACTACATTTCAGCAAGCCTGAAAAGTTTCTGAAAGCGTAATTAAATTATCTTGAACCGCTATAGTTGTTTTCCACTAATTAAAAAAAACGAAACTATTTGCAGATAATTTTTCCAAACAAATTTCTTTTAAATTTTCTATTACTATAAAATCATAATAAAATTTAAGGAGGTCTAATTTTTAACAATGCGCTTAAAGTTCGTAATAGAGACGGAACTACATTGAACAATGATTCTTATCGCAGGTTATTGGAATATACTCCAATAATACGAGAAATTTAAACTTTCCAAACTTTATAACGATCATAGCAAAATTTAACCTTCATAAGGCCGGGCGGGGTACAGGTGTACCCCATACATACATTTTCTGTTACAACTTCAACAATATTTTTTTTTTAATTTTCTCTTTTCTGCTATCTTTAATTTATATATTTTTTATATAGTATCCAAAATATTAAAGCATTTGTTTTAAAATTGCTACAAGTTAAGGCCAGTTTACTTCATTGGGGTGCATTTGTGCCCCACCTAGCCTGTAACAGATACAAATTTTTTGATCACGTGAAAAACCGACCGGGGTACAAAGTGACATTAGACGCACAATTCTAACCTTTCACGTGGTTTATATTGGGTTTATAAAGTATTTTTTCTTGCTAGAATTACTGGTTGTCGCATGAAAAATTATTTACATATTTTTACAACTGTGAATCCCCTAATTGTTTGGGGTAAACCTGCCTGGGAATTCCATTCCCCAATTCGAGTCGAATTAGACATTGGCAAGAATAGCGAATTCGACTCAAAATGAGGAATGGAATACCACTCCTGATTTCCTACTGTGTGGAACAGTGTTGAACGAAAATTTGTGTGTAAAGTGAAGTATAAAATTGTAAAGCACTCCGTGCTTCTTTCCTTCTAAAAATGATTTCGTTATCAAAATTTCGTAACGAAAATAAGCTTACCGATGATGAATTCTTGAGAATAATCGAATCAGACGATTTTTATGAATATTTTGAATATTTATGTTGCCTATAAAATTTACAATTGAAGCACCTTTTTGTCTGATGAAAACTATTATAAAATATATCATTATTTTTGAACGGACACTTGGAAAAATTGAGTTTAAAGTCGACATTTCGCTGTGTGTTTGACAGCCCCTTCTTATAATTTTCCTGAAGAAGGTGTCATACACAGAGCGAAACGTCGATTATAACATAAATTTTTCGAAGTGTCCATGCAAAATTTTTATATATTTTACATAAAATTTACACAGAACAAAAAAGAATCCGTGGGGTACAATTGTACCCCACGCGGCCTTTAATGTTAATTTTGAAGCCCGGCCTTATGAAGGTTAAACTCAGATTTCACGACTGACAATACTAAAGTCTTTTCAACTACACCAAGCAAGCACATTAACAGCACAGTTTTATTATTTTTCATTGTGCTTTAAGCACTTTCGACACTTTTGACACTTTCGATCAAATATCGTCAGGGTACGAACTATCATTTCCCAACAAGAATATTTTTTAGGCGAATGTTACGTAAACCAACAAATAAATAAAACAACGCAATAATCGGTGCATGGCTTTGTTTACAGGCAGATTCTTATTTTGATATAAGCGTAAGGTTATTCTAAAGTAAGTTCCCAGTTTAAAATGGTAATAACTTTGGAAATTTTTTATATTCTGCAAAAATAAAAACATCAATTCGTTCGTAAAGGAATGGGATTTTGTTATAACAAGAACAAATAAGAAAAAGTTAAATATGATCACCATCGTGTTGTTTAATAACTACGTTATAAACGGGGCATTAGTAAGTGCATTTCCTAGGAATGTTTTCACTCATATCTGTTATCAATGTAGAGCAAAATGGTATCTATATGGAACCCAACTTTTAATACAAAATACAACCATTTTAAACTGGGAACTTACTTTAGAATAACCGTATACATTACTCCCGTAAGTAGTCTTTTAGAAATGAAATTTATATAATAAGCAAATAAAAATAGGTAGCTATAATTTTTATTTGAAAACAATATCAACTTCAAAGCAAAGAAAAAAATGATATAGAAGATGTTAGGCCTCCTAATTGTTACTTTATGATGCCTTTGTGTCTAGTGCACATAATGTTGAAGGGACGTGAAAAGTGAATTAGAGTAGATTCTATTTAAACAAAGTGAATCGTGAAGAGTAATAATAATTCGGCTCGGAACATTTTTACCGCTTCGGAATTTCTTAATTAAAATCCACAGCGAATTTCTCTATGTCGACAATTATTTGAGGAATTTTACAAAATCTCCATAAATAGAACAGAATGAGTCTTACTATTTTAGTAACTTAAGTAAAACGTAATCTTGTTGGACAACTTCAGTTGTGGCACGTACAAGTGTTCAAATAAAATTAATTAATTACATTTTGAACAACTGTTGCAATCTCACAATCAGTTGGGTCTTATTAAAAAAAATAATGTGCAAAAACAAGTTCTGATGTAATGCTAAAAGAAAAGACTTAATTGGGGGATTCAAATAAATGTTGAATGTTCTTGAGTGTTTTCGATCTTCTTAAAAACTGTCTTTCAATTTTTTTATCTTAAACTAGCTTTAGGTTACATTTACATTCAATTTCGTGCCAGCACGAATTCGTAACACGTAAGTTTGACGTGTGCTCTCTTTACATTGGCTAATGTAAATGATATTATAAGAAAGCACACGTCAAACTTTTATGTTACGAATTCATGCTAGCACGAAATTGAATGTAAATGTAGCCTTACACGAGGCAATTAATTACATCGAGCATTTGTTGCCATTAAGACTTTTCAAGCAAGTTAATCGCAACGTTCTATTGCATAATATAATTACCTCTGTATTAAATACTAATCAACTTCAAGGCGACTGAAAAAATTGGCAGTATTGTTTAACTGTACAATTACCAATAACCTCTAAATATGCAGATAGAATAGGTTCTAATTTAAAAAAGTCTCTTATGTCACTACTATTTGTTATAAATTGCACAAGCGACATATCATTTACATTAGGCAATTACTTACCGCGGGCAATTGCTGCAATAAATCATTTGTAAAAATCGATCTATGTAAAGGTAAATTTTTTTAAATGGTCATTCTTACTGGTACACCAATTTGTGCCAGGTCTTTCTGTCTCTGATACTTAGAGTGCGTTCATAAACTCTCTTGGGTACTACAGGGTAAGATTCTTTCTCTCCCATATAAATGATTTTGTATATATTTCGCTTTTCATTTTATTCACTCCTAGCGTTACCCATGGAGACTTTACGAACCCAGCCTTAGTGTATAATATTGTTTCTCTCCTTGAATTTTGGCAATCTTCACATACAAGATATTTCAGAAAAGATGGGTTGATTATACGAAGTGGAAAACAAAAAAGTTCCTGTACGCCTAAAAAGTGTCCTTAAAATGTTACAAAGATCAGTGAAAATGGAAGACCTCAAAGTGTATGTTATCCTAGTGGGTCACGTTGTTATTGAATATCGTGTGACAGGTAAACGTAATGTGTTCTATAATTTCTATACCATGCACTCTCATGTGTTCAAGTATTTCTGGAGTATTGCACATTACTCGATATCCATTTTATATTCTTTGCAGTATTTATTTGTTTGTAGTTATTAAGTACACAAATGTTTTCAAATGGCCCCGCAAATAAAAATCAAGCGAATTTACGTCGGATAACAATTTAGATCGTTCTAGTACGTACGAGCCCCATCTCAGTGAAGTTGGCCCAACTAACAAATTTTATTTTTCAGAAAATTTTTCTTGTAGAAGGAAAACTTATGAAAATTAATGCAATATTGTGATGATATGGGAATTGTTTATTAACTTTTAACACACAAAACTAAATTCTAACTAATAAAAATAGGAACACGAAGGTACATCTAATATTATCGTAGAATAAAAAATCGACGAAAATTAAAGATAAAGCTATCATTGCGTTACGTTGCCTTTTCGACTTAATATCGCTTCGATCCATTTGGACATTGTGTTAACTAAAGTCTGGCATTCATTAGGTGGGAAATTGTCCCAAATTTGTTGAAACCGAGCGCGTAAGTCTTTAACGGTTCTTGCTGGCTACGAGCGCAGCTTTCTGAAAATATCTGAGAATATTTCTAAAAAATACTCTTAAACACATGTGGATGGATTAAAAACTATATATCTTGAACCAGTTTTTTCTTATTGTAACATTATATTCAGTTTCTATATTTTGAATACATAGTTGGGCCAACTTTACTGAGACGGGGCTCGTAGGTTTTAGATTCTATGTATATTTCCTACATCGAAACATAAAACCAGTCCACCTTTTCCGAAACACCCTCTACATAAGTTTCAATTACTTGATTTGTTCCACAACGACTTACTTTTGAATCATTTAAGTTTACATGTTTACCTTTATCTTACATTGATTGAAATGGTTCTCCTCTTCAAATTATTTGGTAGTTCTTTAGTAATTATGTAACAAAGATCAAATTCATTGTTGGCATTATTTCTGAAAGTCTTTCGTCATTAGTCTTTTAAAAATACCATATAGTTAAGAAATTTCTTTTATTTTTATTTATGATAAGCACTTCTAAAAGCAATAAAGTTTAGGATTCCTGTTGCCTTCAATATTTGTATGTATTTTTTAACGCTAGACATCAATATTCAGTCACCAGTCAGTATAGTTTTTTATCATCTAGTGGCGTAAAGGCTTCTCTAATTATTGTTTCTTTCTTTTCAAACTACTTAGTTTGCTAAACATTTTATGTTTGTCAGGAGCTTCTGAAGACATTAATGTCTTATAGTTTAAACATTCTTTTTACGCTCTTTTATCACAGTCATATGCAAGCCCTGAAGGTGAAAACTTTTAGGATCTGTCTGTAAAAGAAAAAAAAATACATTTTCTTGTTTCATGCCTCCAATGATTTGGAAGTACTTTTTCTGTTAATTTTGTTCATTAATTTGGACGTAATACCTAATATATATAGACTACTACAAACAACTGGCTCTGACTAGAACCCGGTCACCAAATCCTATTTTCCGACACAAAACTTCTAGCCCGCTCATTCTCATTTTCTCAATCGTAAAATCCGTGAATCCATAGAAATCCTTAAACACCCCAATGTTACAACGTTATACTGGCTTTTACATCCACAGTACCTGGAAACATCTCATTAACGATCCGTCACGCCCCAACAGACCAATGCCCGCTCACCCTTCCGACCCACTATAAATACCACGACAACAGACACACCCACTAAGTCTCAACGACTAACGAGAAGCAGCAGCAACACCATCAGCAGCAGTAGCCCTGAGGAAATTCTTCTGCAATGGAGAACGAAACGTTGGCAGTAGAAGAAGTCAACGTGACGCGGCTCCAGCCGGAAGCCAATTCAAACATGGAATAACTAATACTTACTAATAACTGTAAAATCAAATAATGGCAGTATCTTCTTTCAACTTTATAATTTTCTTTTAAATTTGTTCCAGTTATGAATACTTAATTTAGTATTTGATTCTCCTTATCAAAAATCAACTTGATGCTCATCCAAATCTTCTGCCAAATTATAGTCGGTGTTCGGTAGGCTTAATTTTTATAGCAACCTTTTATAGTCCTTTTTTATATGGAAGTACAGAATAAATACTATAATAATAATCGTCTTTAATACATTTCCCAATACACAGCAAAAGTATTAAAGAGAACAAAAATGAAAACGATTTAATGTCTTTGTAAAGGCGAGATTCAGTGTAACCATAAACTACTACTGTTCTATCATCTAACCTTGTAACTTATGAAGTAGGAACAATACTAAAAGAATACTTAACCTAAATAAAAGCTAAATTTAAATCTAAATTCTAAAGTCTGCGTCGTGCACGCTCCTTCAAATCATAATTATAACGAACGTACAGAAAGAAAAATGCATGTTATTATTGGTTAACAAACACACACTGCTTTCGAAAGAGATCCTTCGCTTCTTGAAAATAGATATATTTACGACTGAACGATTAAAAAATTTGTACATCTGAAAAGTAATTAACCGCTTGAATAAAGCACATTTATGAAAACGAGGGGAAATACGAGGTCGACAAATAATTAAAATTTTATAAAAGCAACAGTAACTGTGGAGTTTTCTACGGTTCTCCATATTTAACCATTTTACATCTTTTAATTTATGCGAAATATGCTCAAACATGCGTACCTATGTCGCAGATGTACCCTGACAAGAATTTTCAACCTTCTGAATGCGGTAAATTATTGACAAATTCTGTAGAAGAATGGTAGATAGGTGTACAGTACGTAAATTAAGAGAGCACCAGTGCATCACAAAGTTTTTTTTTTTTGTTTCAGACAAGATCTTAGAGGATATAACTTTTTTAAATATGTATACGCATATTTTATGTAATTGAAAATTTGATCACGATAACGAGAAGTTATCCTAAGCTTTTAGCTTTATAAACTATAGGTATTTCAACATTATTGATCTGAATTTTTAATGATCTCGATATCTCATCACATGTCTTCTTTTTGCCAAATAATAAAACTTTAGATTTAGCTTTGAGAGAATGAGCTATCGAGATAGAAAATATATGAGATAAATCCACATTCATTTCTGTTTTTGCTGTGTGCCCATCTGCTGTTCTAAGGGATAGATATAAGGTAGTTACGTATCATCTGCATAGGTGGATTTTAGAGATTGTACTTTAGTTAAATGTTAGATGTATATGACGTAAATAGCAAAGGCACCAGAATAGAACCTTGCGGAACGCCCTGGTGAACATAGATTATGCAGGATTAGATAATAACTCCATTTTCACTGATTGTACACGATTAGTTAAATAGTTTCTTGGTTGAGAATTTGCATTTTCACCCAAACCTAAAAACGTTAAGATACACAATATAAGAGCATGATTTACAGTGTCCAAAGCCTTACTGAAGTCTAGTAAAGTTATATTGCTTTGATCTAAGGCAGTCAAGCTATCGTCCGTAACCTTCAACAAGAATAGATAATATGAGGAATGTATGGTAGGTATTACATGTATATGGAGAGCACAATTTCATCATGGGTACTGTATACTACATCATTTTTATTTCCGTATAAGGGCGATTACGCAATGAATTTGCATAAAACATAAGACATAAGCCGTAACAGTAATTCGACGTATGTTAAGAAGTGCGCTGTAACACAATAGCTCCGTAACGAGAACAAAGTGTGTTTCTTACGGCTTATGTCTTATATGTTTTATGGAAATCCATTGAGTAACCGGCTTAAGCTGTAACTTTGCAAATTTATGGTGACACCATAAAATAATTAAACAGTAAACACTTTCTTCGTTCTGTAATATTGAGCCGCAAAAATGTTCTAAAACGTTTATGAGGGACAGGTTGCCTGTGAAAATAAGCGTTATTTACAATAATATAAGATTCTCCAAAAGTGACTTTAGGATTTTAATTGACTATAACTACACAGTATTTATCTTGTTTCAGATGAATTTATGGAAATGATCACTCCATAAAAGAAACTCGTTGCAGAATTCGTGATCTCTTCGGAGCTTTCAATTATCTTTCTGAACAAGTAATTTGAAATTTAGTAAAACAATTTGAAGAACCTGGGTCTGTTCACGACAAACAACATTCAGGGAGACCTAAAACTGCACGTTCTGCTTAATGATAATATGTTTTTATGATTTATAACGCTCCTCTTGTGAAAGCGGGGCTATGGTTAGATTTGTATATGACTCAACTTAGTTTATATGAAATTTCACCTGAAACAAAATAAACACTATGCAGTTACAGTCATTTAAAATCCTAGAGCTACTTTTGGAAAACCCTATATAATACATATTCTCGGATATTTCTTCTTTGGCGGAACAATTGTCTGTCACCCGGTATATCAAAATTTTCTGGGGCTTAGGACCGTTTTCATAATAGAACTTTAAATTTAAAGTGACTTTAACCTATAAAAATACTTTAGTTTTCCTATGCTTAAAGCGACTTTAAATTAAAGTCTCCTTTAGCACTATTATGAAAACGGCCCTTACAGATTCCTCACAGTTTTTTGAAGTACACTCTTCACAAACCTACAGTTGCTTCTCTTACATCTCATTACCTTAGATTTGTTCCATTAGGAGGTTCTGAATAGTTCGGAACCGTCAAAAGCATGCATTCATCAAAGTTGTGCACTTAATGGCGCTTTTGAAACCAGTCATTAATTTGGTGGGCAACTGATTTTGACAATTCCGAACTAGTCAGAACCTCCTAATGGAACAAACTTCTTATTTTTCTTTTAAGAATTTCACCTTTCAGCATTTTAAGTAAAATGTTAAAGTTAGAGAGTTTTAATGTCTTCTAAGAGTTTACAATCTCGCGAGGAATACATTACATGTCAGTACATTGTTTTTATTAAACTGTTTTAACATTTTAAAAACAAATGATCACTACGCTGTCCTGTATAGTATTCGGAGTGCGTGCACACTGCACACTAGATGGCATTCTGCTTGGTCTAACATAAAAATTAAGTGTTACATTTTTTACAATTTTATTTTAAGTAAGCAAGAAAAATTTTGTAGCGCAATTTCAATCATCTGGGGTTTTTATACTTATGTTTTAACTTTTATCGATTACCATTAGCATTACGTTCTACTGATAAGTTTGACTGTAATTTAATGTTTCGCAGTTGCAAAAAAAATGCATCACACTACCATTCTAATTAAGCACGAGTGGAAAAAAATTAATTCGTGGAGCTTAATTACATCCGACATTTATGGCGGTAAAGTTTTAATAAAAACCCGCGATGAGTGCGAAGATAAATCCGGCGCCCCGGCGGCAGTTAATTTCGCATTAATTTTTCTATCGGCCGTAATTAATATTTTAATTAATCAAGTTTTAAGTGTACGAGGCGGCCGACGCTCTTGACGCAGCGCTTCGATTACAACCAGCCGAAGTTAATCCTGGCTCGTGTCAGAGGTCGCTGGCGTTGCGGTTGCCCAGGACTATGCAGGCGCAACATGCAGGAGCGATATCAAATCTCCCGACGCTCGCAACAAGCTTTGCATTTTAAACTATTAATTTGGATTACTTTGCCGTAAATTGAACGATATTCTATTAGATAAAGGAATTACCTATGCAGAGAAGAGACATCTTGAATGTAAAATAGATATTTTTTGTTATTATTATTCTGCATTCAAAGGAAACTTAAATATAAACAACAACTAAACATGGTAGTAGAGACAACGATCTCAATGTTCATACGTAGAAACAAAGATTTTAAATCAGTAGACAATGTAACAGGAAGCAGCTCTTAACGATTTATATTTCAATGCACATCAAACGTAAGAGGTCATTAATTTAGCACGGCAAAATTGATAATGATATAAATTCTTGGGGATTACTATTACCATTGGACCAATTAACTCTAATTGGACGTTCATTCTTTTTCTTAAGCATCCTACCATTTTCGTCCTTTCTTTGTTATCAGCTAAAAAATCTCATTTCTACACTTTGAATTCTTCGTTCAAAACTGAAATTAATTCTTAAATTCTAGTAGCACATAGCTCACTCTGGAGGGAGCTTCAGCCTCTTAGTCCCCCTCGTGGCTGCGCCACTGTCTTACTCCTTTGTTAGGTAGCATTCATTTTTCATGTCCATATATAAAAGAAATAGAACGGCGAGCTTTATAAAGTTTTAATTCTATTTTCCGTGTCTATTTTTGTACCTATAACTATTTATATAACCTTTGACATTTATTGTGGTCTTCGTTATTAAATGTGTAGGTTGTTTCACATCCGACATAATTGCAATTTCAAAGAGGCTGGTTCTCATAGTGATCAGATCCATATTTAAGATTTCGCCGAGTTATTTGAAGACTCATTTTATTGTATGAAAGAGTCAAAAATAAATGAGCTTTCAACAAGACTCTTCTTTGATTAAATAATAGGTGATCAACATCTTTTCTAATCAAGTGACCTATGGAAATAAAAGCATGTGTCCTTGTTTGGTTCATTATTTCAAATGCCACTTGAATTACATATTTATATTGCATTCCTATACAAAACGATAGGAATGCAATAAAAATAATTCAAATGGCATTTGAAATAATGAACCAAACAAAGACATAATTTTTTCCATAGGTCACTTGATTAGAAAAGATATTGATCACGCGTTAATATATCTCTTGGTATAGTCGTCTCAGTTTGGTAGCGGTTTTATGGCCTTGCCAAGAAAAGCGAAAGAGAGGCGACAGCAGTACCGGTCTCCTTGAAGCTGTTTCTTATAGCAAGATCATAAAGCCGATGCAAAACTTGGACGACTATAACAATAGCACATTTTGACAATAAATACGGTTGATACATGTCTGAGTTACGCCGAGGTTTTTGTCGAAATCCCTAGAGAATATTTTTTAGAAACTCATGATATCAACTATTCTTTTTTTGTACTTTCACCTTATTTTTACCTTTAGTCACTAGCGATGTGTCTTGAAAACACAGATATGTTTGAAGTACACGGTGAGTGGACTAGAGGGAAAGAAAAATAAAACTTTTTTTAAGTTTTTTGTTACCTAATTTATCTTCTTTTTTCCTGCTTTTATCTACTATTTTGTATTTTTTGGTTCCTAAAATTCAGCCTTCAATATTATTGATGTACTTATAATTATATTATCTCTTATACATACATAATTGGGAATACGAGAATGCAAATTTGCAAACTTATATACTTTAGAGAAAATAATGATGGAAGGAAATATGGAAAAGAAAACAACTTTAGATCGAGTAAAAGTATATTAAAGTACTTGCTTGACGTTCCGCGAAATGGTTTGTTCGCTTTATCAATAATGATACAAGAAAAGAAGTTACAGGGTTTTTGGCAACTATAAGATATCAAGCGAAGAAGTATTTGCAAATATTAATAAATATTAATTAGCTTCATGTATATTATATTAAAATTCGAACAATAGATAGAATAAGGTAATTTCCAATTTGAATTCTGCGAAAATTGCACCTTCTAGAAAGCTCAGACACATTCCATTACAGAATGAAGAAATCGAGTTACTTAAAAGCGTAGCAGAAAATAAGGAAAGAATTTCGACATGTAAGTCCCACAAACGTTAAGTGAATCCCACGAAATCACGATCTAATAACGAAAATGTAGGTCACAATGACTGACGACTTTGCATTAGGTAAATGGCAAGTTACAATCACACAATGCAAATACGTTAGGCAAGAATGAAAAAAACAATGTTTATGAAACAAATAGAAAACTTTGAATAAAAAAAAAATTTAATCAGATAATAATTAAAAACAAATTTCACAATTTTCGTTCATTTCGGTTTAGCTTTCATTTAGAATGACTTTTTATAAATAAATTTCCATGGGATGAAGTCTATTGAAATTTTGCAATTAGATGTATTATCTGTGTTTGTAAATGCCAGCACACACTTTTCCATTTTATGGTACGCCTTAGAAGTGTCAATGATGCGGTCGATTTGGAACTACTCGTATTTTTTTTCCACACTGAGAAAAAGGAATCTTTGTAATTAAGAAATTTAAATCTTTGACATTTTGTATTTCAGTGAAATAAATATTGCTTCATTAAAATATGTTTTATTTGTGTTAACATGAAAATAATATTTTATCCCAAAAAAAAATATTTTATCCCGAAAGAAATATATCTTTGCTACTATTGAAATAAACAGTTTTTTTTAATTAAAGCATATTCATTAACTTCAAAAATTTATTTTTCTCAGTGCAGTCCTACTCCTTCGGTCAGTAGATTTTTCGGCCTTCTTCCTGCTGGTTATATTTTTCCTTTCTCGATTTGTTTGAGTCCGTATTGGTTGACTTGCACTTCGCGTGGAAGTGATTGATCAAATGCGCTATTTAAAAATCTTTGTGATTAATTTATATAAAAATTTCTTGCTATCTAAACTAAATGGCAGTTAATTATTTTTTGATAAGAAATTTCTCCAGAAAAATTAAAGAAAGCAGAGGAAAAAATTATATCCCTTTTGTCGACGATAAAGAGAAAATTGATTTAAAAGATTTCACTAAGGCTGGGTTTCTCAGTCCTAGTTTACTTTAAACTCCTGTTTATTTCCATAGGAACAATTCTTTTTATAATTGTTACCATGGTAATAAACAGGATTTTAAAGTTAGATTGTATCACAAAATCTTTTAAACGTACACTAAATAGCACACAAACACTTAACGTTTCGCCGTCGTTCGACAGCTTCGTCAGAAGCGAAACGTTAAGTGTTTGTGCGCTATTTAGTGTCCGTTTAAAAGATTTTGTGATACAATTTTCATCGGACAAGAACTAGCTTTAAATTTAAAGTTAAACTAGGACTGAGAAACCCAGCCTTATGGGTCAATTCTGCGCATATTTGTAAGGACCGTAAGATCTGTAAGCCTGTAACTCAATTATTAAAATATAGAATTTTGAAGTTCTCTGGAAGGTATGATTTCTCCTAGGTCTCTAGGATTACTCATAAGTATCTGCGACATTATCTTAGAGACTTACAAGAAACCGTATCATACTAAGAACTTCAGAATTCCATTTTTTAATAACTGACTTACAGGCTAACAGATCTTACGGTCCTTACCGATATGCGCAGAATTGACCTATTAGTATTGGGAATAAAACAAAGTAACTGATTACTTGATCCCTAACTGAAATTGAAAATGTAGTATTATGTGTTGTGGGAAACTGAGTGCGTCGAAAGAAATAAAAATCTCCCCCGGGAAACTAACCGTTTTATTTAAGCATCAGCGGTTCAACGCATGATACGGCGGTTCAACTCACGACTATAACATTAATTTAATCGGGAACAAACTTCACAATGTTCATGAGGTTCAAACATTTCCAATGCTTGGGTTTCGGCAATGCTTTCGTAAAAACGTCCGCGGGCCTTTCTACGGTTGTCTCATGTTCCACCTCAATTTGTCCTGATATAGGATTCCCTCAAGTTTCAGTGCACCTTGGTTGTGATTATACTACAACTTAACGGTTTTCAAATTTTCAAAAATCCTGTTACCTACTGTATCATTCTTTAGGAAACAAAGTCTTTATTATTATTATTATTATTATTATTATTATTTCCGAAAGAAATCGCAGCAAATACACAGCCTCCTTGGCGGCTTCCCCTAGAGCCATATACTCTGATTCAGTCGAAGACAGAGCAACGGTTCTCTGCTTTTTGGATTCCCAGGATATAAGTCCGTCGTAATGCATCTGAGTTTCCACCCCAATCTGCGTCCACATAACCGGTTAATGCACAAGGTTGAGAATCCAAAACTAGTCCAAGTTCTAAGCTTCCTTTCAGGAAACGTAACATTCTTCTTGCAGCCATCCAGTGACTTTTCCCAAAAGAATTGTTAAATTGACTCATTGTCAGTAGGCTTGCAGCGTGTGATATGTCAGGACGGATTGTAACAGAAAGGTACATAAGAGCTCCCATTAATTCACGTTACGGTGGCTTATTTCCATCAGACTCGGTCCAAGGCTTGGATTTGGATAATTTCACACTGACGTCCAAAGGGGTTGACACAGGATTGCAGTTTGTCATATTAAACCGTCGAACAATATCCTCGATGTATCTTGTCTGGTTCACTCGAATGCCATTCTCGTTTCTTTCGAAATCCATTCCCAGACAGTGTTTCAATTCACCAAGGTCGCTCACCTCGAGTGACCTTTTCAGGTGTTTAACATTACCAGGATGTCGTCGACGTAGACAATAATAAGAAGTAGACGATCCTTTTAGCCTTTCAGGTATATACAAAGGGTCTGCTTCTGAAGGAGTTGCTCCAAAATCTCGAATCTCACGATCTAATCGTTTGTGCTATATACGTCCTGCCTGCCGTAAGTAGTACAACTCTTTTCTCATCAAACAAACTTTGTTTCCGTTTGAAAGTTCCTTCAGCAATATTTCTGCTTTTCTCGTGATTTCGCAGTTTTTTAGTTTCTTTTTTACGATGTACTCGAATATATCTTCTATTGTGTCTGGCACCTGCATGTATATCTTTTCCTCTAGTAAGCCGTGGTAAAGTCAAACTGGCGTATAAACATCTTTCGGTATGCAGCAAGTGCTATCCCCAGAAGAATTGATTTGAGACGCGCAACGGGCGCATAGGTTTCATGAAAATCCGTTCCAGGTTTCTGTGAAAAGCCACAAGCTACTATTCTGGCCTTTCGCCTTTCCAACTTTCCATCAGCACCGTATTTGTCATTCAATACGAATCGATTTCCGATGACTTCTCGGTTCTGTGGTCGATCTACGATATCTCATGTACTATTTTTCAAGATGGAGTTTACTTCATGTGATTTTGAACTGGACATGGCTTGTATAACTGGAACTTCTGTCAAAAGCGCGTAATCAGCGACTTCATCTGGTCTTGGATTCAGCACGTGGTACTTCTTTCTAGGTCTACCAGGTCGTCCTGTCAAAATCTTCTGCGGTCGACCATCTAAACAACTACCGTTTGAATTGTTTTAATAAGTGAATTAATTGGAAGTAAAGTGTTTTCTTGAGCGGTACTGTATTCTTTGAAATAAAACTTCCTGAATCACGGTCTGAGTGTTTTTTATTAATTGTTTAACATAACGTTTTCGAACCTGGCTAGGTTCTTCCTCAGTGTCTACAATTAAATTTACATAATTAGTATCTATGCTTAAATTAATTTAATGCCTTAACATAGCAAAATTAGTAATTATTACTAATTTTAGTAATTAGTTTAGGTTCGAAAACGTTATGTTAAACAATTAATAAAAAACACTCAGACCGTGATTCAGGAAGTTTTATTTCAAAGAATAAGTAAATTACTAATTTCAAACATTATGCAATTCTAAAAACATTGCAATTGCTGCAACAAATCTGTAAGAAACTGCTGGAAAGCTGTTTTGCACTTCGGGAAAACCTCGTTTATATTCACTATCAGTTGCTTTAGAAATAAGCGGTATTTAAAGCGATACTTTAAAGTGCAACTAAAGTACTTTAAGTGGACTGGACATTAAACATCACACCCACTAAAGAACTTTTATTTAATTAAACTGTAATAAATTCATCTCTATTTACGTTTAATTCGGACTGTATCTTCAAATTTTAACAGTTCTGTGACTACGTTAAAGGATGGCAAAAAAAAAGTATTGGAATATTTTCGGGCGAGGATTAAATCAAATCGTCCGAAATAATTTTTCACAAACGCCGTATTATATGCGTAGAACCGAATGCGAGCTGCTTTGAAAACAGAAAATATTTGATTACGGTATTTTAAAGAGAAATTCAATAACGGAACGCAGCTACGATTTTAAAAATAAAATTCATTGATGCCGTAACAAAACTGAATGAAATGAAAAGCCAATGAAACGTACCTTTTTTTATATACATCACGGTTGCATTGTAAAAAGTCTGGTTTTTGTATATGTATTGGATAATCATAATGTAGAAAGTAGAATATAAAAGCCTAAAAGTGAATTTTTGTAAACGTAGTTGACGATTGGCTGGTGTGATTTATTAGGGGCCTCGTCAAAATTGAGTAATATCCAATTTTTTTCCTCGAAAGTGATATGTCAACTGCTTTAAATTTTTATTCGGTCATGCAACACGATCATCGTGAACTGATCTGTGAAAAGTGTCTAGTAGCGTACATATTGTAACGATTTCCATATATGATGCTGAAATGCAGAAGCAAATAAAACTGTCCTTTAGAGTAGTGACATTTTTGATCATAGATGAATATGGATCAAGCTTTATAAACGTTTAAGGCATTTGGGTCTTGCGTCTTGTAAACGATCACTTCCTTAAGGCCCCAACATCAGAATAACGATGATGATAAGTGCAACTGCGGAGCATATTTGGCTGCACTGAACATGAACGTCGCCGAAGTTCCCTGTTCGTCCAAAAAAAGGGGCGCTTTCAGCTTCAAAGGATTGCGTAATAGGATTTCCACATTTACGTTCCAGCCAAAGAAGCTTGTTTATTCCTTTAAAGAGAACGGAACGCGCTGCGTAATTTAGGCAAATCGTGCCGCTACAGTTTATTTGAAGATATGTAATATAATTTCTGTATACGTGCGCCACTCGACTAAATTAAGATCCAAAAAAAGCACGTGCTTTTAAGGTTATTAAATAATCGAAACGCAGTCGTCCCAATGAAGAAAAATCAACTCGCACACTTTGAAAATAATTTTTCTTTAATCACAGATCTTAATTCCTTACATATTTGTGTTTATGCAATGATTATCATATTATGATAATAATTTTATTGATTATATAGAAATTTAAATCAAAGTTTGATAGGTAGTATTAATAGTACAGAATCATTAAAAGGAAAACTTGAATGGAAATCAAGACTACTAGCTACATGTGCAAGCGCGAATCAAGCAAAAGAATTACAAATGCAGAGCAAATTATAAGTAGAATGATGAAAAGAAGATAACCGGAAGATGAGTCAATAAAAGTTAAGAAAGCTGACAAGTGATGAAGACTGGATATCTCAGGCAATGCAGAGCAACCTTGTCACAACCGTTTAAAAAATTAAAAAAAGCCCCATTGCTTCAAAGCTTGCTCACTTGGGTATTCCCAATTGAAGAAGAACAAAAAGTTCTGTATTATAAGACCGGAATTTGTTACACTCAGATTTTTCGTTAGCGTTTTCGACGTTGAATTTATAATAATTAACTAAATTTTAATTTGAAAGGCGGATTTGGTCGCGTATTCCGTATTTTAGGTTGATAGTCTAGTCGTTAGATGTCGTGGGCATGCTGCCGATTAAGATCTAGATCGTTGGCGATAGATTTCTCTAGAACTTTAGGTGGAAGTGACGTTTTTTGAAATACACGTTTCTTATTGGCGGATGCAGCGTAGAAGAAGGAAGGATATGATTCGGCCATGTTTGCTTGGTCACTGTTGAATAACTTGCGGGTACGATCAGTCGTGTTTTTGGGAACTTTGTGCTTTTGTGCTTTGTTGGAAATTGAAGGGTGGTTTTGAGGCAATTCCATCGTGTCGACGGCCAACGCCGGAATTTCCCCGCATTTCAACGTGAAAAGTATATTCTGAATACTTTTGTCGAAACCTAATAAATTCTAGGTATGTCGCACCCTCTTCGATCCGCCATTACGAATCTAATGCTTGCTATTTCTCGTTACTTCTAGGTTTTCTTGTTTTGGTTCCTTTTTCGTGCTATTACTGCTTGGCTTTAGTTCATTATCGAAACCGCCATCCTCAGCGAATAGTTTGTGATTCCCTGGCCTAACGCGTGAATCTCCGACTCCAGAATCGTGTTCGCAGATAGAGCCGTGTGACGTCAGACCTCGGCTTGCGATGCTGAAAGCAATTTTGAGGAACCTGTAACCAACCATAGGAATATTGGTGGAGCTTCCGACTTTCATTTAGACGTTAGCCTCTGTTTTGAAGTCGACTCCTAGTTAACAACGACTGCGACACTCCGGACAACCAAGGTCACGATTTTTATTGTATTTTACATTTAATGCGGCGTGAACTCAAAAGTTATTTCCGTGTCACTCCGCGTAAAGCTTTTCGATTATCGTTGATTATTTCGTTTATCGTTAGACAACTTTAATTTTTTATTTAGAATTCCTTTTTTGGTCATATATGGTTAATGGAAGTTACAGCAAAGGCTTATGTGCCACTTTAGACAAATAGTTATTAACGTAATCAGAACGTACATATTTGCATTTTTACAGTTGATTCTTGTCCGATGAAATTTGTATCACAAAATCTTTTAAGCGGACACTAAATCGCGCACTATAACACTTTACGTTTCACCGTCGTTCGACAGCTTCGTCAGAAGTGAAAAATATGTTGTCAAAATAAACAACCTTCTGACGAAGCTGTCGAACGACGGTGAAACGTAAAGTGTTATAGTGCGCGATTTAGTGTCCACTTAAAAGATTTTGTGGTACATATTTGCATTCAGCTGTACGAACAGGTCTGTTCCTACTTGCAATATTTGCAAGTTCATTCTGTTAAATTTAACTAGTTTATACCTCATTTATTTGCTGTGTCCGAACATAGAGAAAGCAATAAAGTTACATGTTTAAATTTGATGACGATGTTTGGTTAGGCTGTATGTGTGTGTGTCAATGATTCATACCCCCTTGACTCTGAACTCTAACCCCTACAACTACCGCATGAGAGACATCACAATCAGCTGTGCCGAAGTTGATGGAAACGACTGCTTCGTCAGAAGACACCTAGGTAATCTCTCCGTTTCCAGGCGCCTTATAAATACTGAGACCACCCCTTTACTGTTGGAGCACCTCGACCCTCCTCCATTGAGTTAGCCGTGGATAACCGGTGTTATACACCGTTCAGCTGCGTCTTTCGCACGGTAAGTGTAGTGTTTCGCCTTAACCTTCCCGTTCAAATTAGATTACCTCCATAGAGGCCATGGAAGAGTAGCAAATTCCGTACGAAATAATTTATTATTTCAAAATAAAAAAGAAATTAAATTGCTGATGCAAATAATTAAGACGTAGTTTTAAACAAATTAATCTGCATCTTAGTGTAACTAACCCGGATAAAATTCGAACCGCGACTTAAAACAATACAAATAAACCTTGTGTTCTGTATAGTTTTAATTCTTATCGCAGCACCATTCTGAATAGCCTTAAATCCGCAACTTAGGAAATTTCTGCTTTTTCAGCAAGTGGAGGCGAGTTATAATTTCATTGCGTGGGTGAAGGCTTATTTCTCACTTAGAAGCTTCGTGCGGGACAGAAATATTTAAATCAATCAGGCACCCGATAACAATGTTTTAAATACTGTAGTTCTAGGAGAAAAATCAGTTCCAGTTCCTCAGCACAGTTTCATTTTTGTGTCTGTATGTTTGTTCTCGTAGCGAATGTCCTCAGATCGGTTTTCATCAAAAATCAATTAACTTTCATTAATTTTCTCCATAGTTTGTATTCGGTACGTAGTAAAGAAAATAATTCTTTCCGTGGGTGGCTTTAGTTTTGTTATAATCAGGGATCATATTTGGCGTCACTTCTTGCGGAGAAAATATGAAAACTTGCTATTCAGAGTGTACACAGGAACAATAGATCGAAGAGTGGGAGGATCGATCGCCGATTGCGCTGCTGCCTTATGGCCAATTTTTTCACCATGTTTAACTTAAGGTTAATTTATCTAACAGTTGGAATGTGACGTACACATACTATGTGTCACATTCTAACTGATAGATAAATTTAACCTCAAGATAAGGCAATGAAGAAATCGGGCATTAGACAAGGTGGGGACGGCCGAGTACAGTCAAGTTAGAAGTGCGTGGCCAGTAAGTGGTCTTAAATATGATCCTTTGTTATAATAAATCTAAGCAAGTCGTAAGCCAGGCGTCTTCGAAATTAAAAATTAAAGTGTACCACAAATTTTGGATTAGAGGAAGATAAACAAACCCAACGTTTGGTGAGCTACAAATCAATTTATTTGTTTAGAAATTAACATCTTTACATGTGGTACAGAATATCGTTTCTTCGCTCTTCGAATTAATTTTTGATTATTTTTTGCAATTTCCATATTGATTTTTGTGTTATTATCCATATTAAGTTTCTTTGAATTTTTTTACCTTATTTTTAAACCCACATCGCGTGTCATAAAAAATTCGTCGAGAACAACTATTCGGATTTAAACAAAAACTCGTATGAAATATAATCGATTAAATTTTCTATGAAAAATATGTTACAGAAAACAAGAAAAAATAATGACAAGTTGCCACTCCATGTACTGCTTACTCGCCTAAGCATGCTTCCAATAAGTCTGTCTAAAGTCTCTTGAGGTATCTCATGCCAAGCTCTCTGAACAGCGTCCTCAAGTTGCTGCAGATTTATTTGATGGTGGGATATGATAGTGTGGGATATGGTAGGTCGAAGTACCCAGTTTTCGACCTACCATATCCCACACTTTTTCTGTAGGTGACAGACCGGTGATCGAGTAGGCTAGGGAAGTACATTAATATTGACGTATTGCAGATACTCTATCCATACATCTGCTACATCAGGTCGAGCATTGTCTTGTTGAAAAATAGTATTTTCAACCCCCCGAGAGTAAGGTACTACAACTGGCTCCAAAACTTGTCGAATATGTATATCCATCGGCGTTTAAATGTCCATGAAGGAATACTGCAGGTGTTCTGCCTCCAAGATGTATACCACCCTATACCATAATGCCCTTAGTAAGAGCACTTTTTCGTTAAACTGCGAACTCCAATAGTAGCCGTTCTCCTCGTCTATGTCTGACACGTCTACGGCCGTCGTGCATCCACGAGCAAAAGCAGGTTTCTTCCGAAAAAATGACTCTATTCCATTCCTTATCCCAATTGGCCCGTTCGGTGCACCATTCTCATCTAAGCTCGCGATGTCGATTTGTAGAAGGAAGTTTTAGCTTCGGTTGATAGGAAATCAGTCTGCGGCCTAGATCTTCCAAAAAATGCGACTAACCTCGAAGCGCTGTTCTGATCTCTGGAGGCAAGAAGCCTATGTCATCTATCCTCCTCTATTCCCTCGTGGTTCTTCTAGGCCGTCCGGACTCTCGTCTTCGACGTTGTTTCCCTTCTTCAGTCCACGCTCTCCAACAACGAATAATAATTGTAGGAAGGCTTCTTTGCAAGCGTCTTGCAATTTTGCGAAATGAAAGACCTGATGCGACCCCCTTCAAAATCGCTCAGTTGGCGGTAGTTAGTTACCCTGTCTTCGCGCTCTTGGCATTTTAGCTCTTAAGTTGTTCACAATAATCAACAAATAAACCTAACAAGTCGACAGGGAAGGCAAGTACATTAACAAACACATTTTGTTTCAGAAAAAACCGGCTCGACGACGTTCTTTTTTTGTTCAAATTTTAACCGTCTTTTATTGAGGCTAAGGGCTGGTCTTTTAACTTCCTTATAAACTGCTTTTTTACCAAAATGAAGATTAATTTAAAAAGGCAGATTAATACAATGGATTGTCATAGCAACGTTATTATGTGACTGAGATAGATGACATCGTTTAGTTAATCCGAAAGAGACGCATAATGCTTGATGGCAATCAAATGATAGATATTTCATTTAGAAGACAGATAATTTACAAGTAACTTAAAAAGGAAGTTAAAAGACTGGGCCTTAAACAAGCAACTTAAGATACACTTGGTTTGAATAAATTGTTGTAAACTGGGTGATACCTACTCTTTTTATAGCACGCAGTATATTTTACCTGTAAAAAATTTAGTTCATTTATGTAAATTTTAATTGAATATACATATAACATATTTTCTAAAAAGCACAGTATTTTATTGAATACTAGAATTCGTAAAATATACAAATTAAGAGAGAAGAATAGATGGAAATTTCGTCACTCCCGAAATTATACAGTAGGGTTGTGTTCATGAACTATACCCTCATGTGCACTCTGGGGGTATAATTGCATCTTTCTCACTCACAATTTTTCACTTATTTTGCGTCTCGCTCATCAGTTTTAAGAAGTCTAGTGTTTACATGATTTCCATGGCAACGAGCGAACTTTTAACGACCCACTTTTAAGTAGGGTGTAGAAAATGTGTTTGTTGCTATGGAAACATACGCCTGATTAGTTCTTTATCATTCTTGTATGAGAAACAAAATATATAAACTCATTTATGCGAGAGAGACCACAATATTACCCGGGAGTAACTCTAGAGTGTAATTTATGAACACAACCTAGCGGTACAGTAAAGGCCAAGATTTCTTTTGATATAGAAAAGGGCTGAGAGCGGTTCCTAGACAACTAAAGGCAATTAAAGCTCAATCCACAAACGCACAAACAAAGGAATTACGTATTAGATCCTTTATGGTTTGACAAAAAAAATTGTAAAAAGAGTGAGATATAAAGATAGGAAATTGTTGTTCATTGTGAAAAGTTTTTGTATGAAATCGAGGTTTTAGACTTATATCTCTTAGATTCTTTGGATCTTTTCTCTTCAAAAAATAAACATTCTCACAACTGGTGCCAAAATAGCACGTTTCTTAACAAGCGTGGAAAGTATAAAAAATAGTGCCAGTTGAAATTTGAAACGAGGCGAAAACGAGTGACTCATAATATGGATTTTCGAATGAGAATTCGACATTGTTAAAATATCCTAATTTTTACCAGTTGCTGGTGCACACTCAAACGAAATCTAACCTCAATAAACAATCTGGCATAAAACATACTTCAAAGTATTTTCAAAAGCAGACTCGGTTTAGTTGAGAATTGAGCAAATTGTCTTACTAAGGCCCGGTTTATTTATCTCTGAGTAAGTGGCCAGTAAAATACTTGCTGATTAAAGGGCAACGCATTGTGCTAATCCGTCAAGTTATAATTTGGCACTTACTCAGATGCTGCGTTCGAAAATTATACATCGGATGTGTCTGGAGCGTATGATCTCATCTTTCTCACTCACGATTTTTAATCTATTTTGTATCTCGCTCATCCGTTTAAAAAAATCTTGTGTTTATATTATTTCCATGACAACAGGCGATCTTTTCACACCCTACTTAAATGTGGGATGTGAAAGATCGCCTGTTGTCATGGAAATACTATATACACAAGATTTTTTTAAGCGGATGACCGAGATACAAAATAGGTTAAAAATCGTGATTGAGAAAGATGAGATCATACGCTCCAGATACATCCGACGTATAATTTTCGAAAGCAGCAAAAGATGAATAAATCGAGCCTTAAATTCACTTGTTACAGATAAAAGAAACAGTAATTTATCTAAGCTATTGAGATAAACTGAGATACTTAGTTAAAAGTGGTAAAAGAAATACAGCTATTGATTCGATTACCTACATATGAGGCGCGTGCAACACTTTGAATTTTCTTTCATTGCGCATGTCGTGTAAATTTTACCTACCTCTCAGAGGTGAGTAGAAAAAGTTAACTTTGAGTAATTTTAACTTCGAATATGAACGCTGTGAGTAGAGTTTACTCTATTAACTCGGGCAATTTATGAACGGTTTAGAGTTAATAGAGTTAACTTCGAGTTAACTCCATGGACTTTATGAACGCACCCCTGAGAGGTAGATAAAATTTACTCGACATGCGCAATGAAAGAAAATTTAAAGTGCTGCACTCACCTCAAATGTAATCGAATCAATGTAAGTTAACTAACACTATTAAAAGTAACTGATACAAATGAATTCGTTGCGAATTGTTATTACATAAAAGAGTGATGTTTTCTTCTTCATCATCAGTACCCTCTTGTAATAATAATTATAAAATCTTATTATATGTACATACTGGGTCGGCCTGACCACCACTGGCTATACGTTTATCATGAGTAAATGAAGGATAGAATAGTAGAAAGTGCATGAGTAAACGAAATAGCTACATCAGTCGACGTTGCCGATTGATAACGCGGGCCACGCTCCGGCCGCGGCATTCCTACCTTCGCACGCAACATTGTAATATCTCTATTTCATTTCCACACAAGTTTCAATGAGCTTCTCCGTCATTTACTCACAATTAACCGTATACCTAGTCTTAGTCAGACCAACTGTATATATCATAATATTATGTAAATACGTGCCATAACATTTTGTACACCATTTATGATAGAGTAGGTATGCTATAACAGTTGCTTTTAACAATTTATATAATTTATTCCAAACAGTTAGGTTAAGTGTATGTATATTTAACTCTTAACGTTCAAAGACGTGCTTGTAATATTGTAACTCCACAGAGTAATTCGTAATAACTCAACATTAACTCGACTCTACTCTACTCGGAGTAAACTTCCTGAACGCACTCCTGGCATTGCATTTAATATACCTACGTATGTACAGTCGCGATCATAATTCATGACAAAACCTTTACAGAAAAACTCAACGTGGACATTTTATTTGTGGTGTCCAAGCAAAAAATAATTTACGATATCCCAGATTCACTTTTAAGAAGTAAAATTTGATTGCATTCGACGTTCATAGTCGCAAAGGAGATGGGTACGATGTTCTGTAAGCTTTCTGTGAGCGTCATGAATTATGATCGCAACTGTACTACTAGCAATTGATTCTATACATTTTTTTTATTATACTCATGTGAAGCTTGCCCAAAGGCAATTTGTCTTGGAGGTATACGTACATAGCACATATAAAACGTCTAATTAAAATAATAGGCTTTGAAACATATCTTTTTTAATGTGTTGTATATTGCTGATAAGATTTTGTTCACAAGTTTTATTGTTACAGTAAGATATTATTTAAATTTTGTTACCTGTTAACAAAGTTCAATAAAGTAGTCGAATAATGAATTAGGAATTTTTATTTTCACTTCCAAATCTTTATGATTAATAACCATTTTGATATTATACCATGCAAATGAAATCAATCCATAACAACTTGATAATAGTATTTTTTTATAATTAAGATATAGCCCCTGAAATATACATAGAAGTGAAAATTCCAAAATCTGCAACGTTGAATTGTAAAGGGCAATCGATGCCTTCGGTATGAAAAAAAAAAACTTCACTGTTCACCACTTTATGTCATTAAAATTTAAGAAGTTCTTTTACGACGTACCTACACCTAAAAAAAGATAAATTACCTAACGTTTAAATCTCTAGTAAAACTTGCGGTAATTTAGAGTAATTTTAAAGACAAGATGGTGATATTTTAACCGACGTAAACAAGAATTTACGACCTCTTAAAAATTCCATTTGCGCCGCGTCGTTTTTCCGCCGGAAGCGTTAAAAATTTGAGACAGCGCGTTTGCAAGAAAGTCTGAAAAAAACTACATCTTCGTTCTCTGTGTCCCTCTGCCTCACCGCTAATACATAAATAAGTAGTTAATGAATCCAATCGGAAATTTATTCGGAATGAAATTTTAATTCGCCCACCGCAACAGTGGACGGCGCCGTTGTTAACGCCGAAAAACATGCCCGTCGCATTCCCGACGGATAATGGCCTTTTAAAATAGATTTGCAACATAATCTATCGGCCGTTAGTAATGCTTTTATTTGAGCCAACGTTCACAGGGAATTAATTGTTCCCTGTTCAAAATGCAATGCGAAATTTTAGTATTGAACATACATAGTTTGTGGCGACATTTTTAACTATTACACAGGCCGGCAAAATTACAGTTTTTGTCTGGGGTTTGGATTATTTTGTGCAAATTTGATCAGTATGTGTTTACACATTCCTGGGATACCATCAAAAGATTTCTATCACATAAGGATTTGAAACTACAGGACAAATTATGAAATACTTAATGTGAGCAATATTTAAAGGATTTCAGCATTTATTTTATTCGTTTAACATATTATTAAGTATATCGTTCTTAGTATCTACAATTATTTTGTTTATGGGTAATTTTTAGATGCCCGTTTTGTTTTTGCGTCAGACAGTCTCTTTTTTTAAATTTTTAATACGAAGAAGGCCCATAATCGCGCTTAAATTTTAGCAGTAATCTGACATTATATTCCAACGATCTTGATATCGTTTTTGCGTGTTTCTATATCTTGATAGAATCTTTCGTCTTGTTCCTCACTCACTGCACCAAGATTTTCTAGGGAATAGTCCAATTGTGTCACATTGGTGAGACAAAAGTAACATTCTGCGTGATTCACAGGCTCAAACCATATCATATCGCAGGTTTCCCAAAATTCAGAGGTTTCATTTGCCCGTGGAACCATTTCCTCAATTGCTTGGCGTACGTATGGCAAACTTGAAACCCAATATCTTGGACATAAATATGGAGAAACTAAAATAAAAATGATATGTACTTCTTTACAAATTCAGTAATAGTCCATCGCCGCTTTTTAATTACATAAAGATTACGTATCTAACAAAAACTGTCAGAAATATTGATACAGTATGCACGAGACGAAATTGAAGCCATTTTAACACTTTTCAACAGTTTTCAACAAAACTAGCATTAATAATAACAGTTGTTAATATTTGTTTGGTTTGATTTGACTATCGAGTGATTTTTTAAATTTTTTATAATTCTTGCCATGAAATTTGGACGCCATGTCTAAATTTAATTGAAAAATAAATCATTGCACTCCTTGAGGTTATTTTATAGTAAAACTATAATAATAATAATTTTATTAAGTCCCAGGCACATAGGTATGTGTAACATGCGAGGACAAGTCAATAGTAGTCTGCAGTAAATATAAAATTTACATAAGTCGAACAAGGGAAATCTAACAGTCAACAAAATTACAATGTATAAAACATTAGCACACTACAAGAAATAACGATAAAAACCGCAAAAACAACACATACATAATATATCCTAAGTGGAGACCTTTGCGCAACTATACATGTCGATAAATTCAGTAATTGAGTAATAACTCTTTTTTAAAAGAAATTTTTTGAGATTGCTCTTAAAACTAGTAATACTTTTGCATGATCTAATCCATTCAGGCAGTCTATTGAAAACTTCTGGGCCTAAATAATTAGGAGAGTCTCGAACAATATTTAGTTTACTGAAGGATGGCCGCAGAGTGTCACCACCACGAGTACCCTTGGAGTGGATATCGCTTGTTCTCACAAACCTGGATTTATTTAAAAAAATATAAACACAAAGTTCGAAAATGAAAAGCGAGCAAACTGTCACAATTTTCAACTCGACAAAGAGTTCGTGGCAAGACGTGGACCTAGGAACACCCATTATTAACTTAATTAACTTTTTTTGGGCGACAAGAATTTCTGGAACCAAGACCGAATCACCCCAAAAACAAACTCCATATCTCAGTCGACTCTCGACCAGGGAAAAATAGAGACATCGTAACTGGTCCAGGTTCAGGAGTTGCCTTAAGTTACGAAATAAAAAAGTAAAGGAATTGAGCTTTGATATCAGATTATAACAATGTTTTTTCCAACAAACCAATTCGTCAACGGTAATGCCCAAAAAACGGGAGTTTTCCACAGGTTCTAAAGGGTTGCCGTTAATATTTAAAGTAATCTTGGGAACATCGCGTTGCCGAGTATGAAAGACAATGAACTCAGTTTTTTTGTCATTTAGAAATAAGTTATTATTTGAGAACCAAGCTTTAAGGTTAGATAATAAATGATTGCATTTCAGGGTGGTAAGATCTAGGTTTTTATCCGAGACAATTACAGAAGTGTCGTCAGCGTACATGGTAAAATGGACGGAATTGCTAACTGAAGGCAGGTCATTAATGTATAATAAGAACAGAGTAGGGCCAAGAACTGAGCCTTGGTGGACACCCAGGGAAATTCTTTTAAATTCAGATTTAAAGTTCCGTTGAAGAGTGTTGTTATGGGTGTATAATAACTGAACAAATTGGAGACGATTACTTAGGTAAGATGTAATCCAGTTTAACGCCATCCCTCTGATTCCTATGTGAAGAAATTTATTAACGAGGATGTTATGATCGATGCAGTCGAAAGCCCGACTTAGATCACAAAAGATCCCAATCGGGCTCTCTCCCGCATCTATGTGTTGTAAAACAGTTACGTAGAACGATTAAATAGCCGTCGCCGTCGATTTTTTGCACGGAAAAAATATTTTGTTAAGTTACCACCAATTGTGAAACATCTAACAAGAATTTGGTGTCATATATACCACACAAATTCTGTATTGGTCCTTCAACTTTATTTTTGTGAACAACTGAAATAGTAGTTTTTATCAGTGTTATAAAGATATTTAACACACAAAGTTTTTTGTTAATGTTGATCACGTCTTGGCGTCAACCCAACATCAATATTGTAGTTTTTAACTACGAATTGGTGGTGATGCATCCACAAATGTCATGTCAGTGTTAAAATAATGTAGTAGTATAGTATGATGCATTCACAATGACATGTCGGCGTTAAAATAATGAATTGGTATAGTAAACACAAAATAATAAATATTAATTTATTGTTGTTCTAACAATAAACACTTGTTTGTCCAACTATTTCTTAAAACTAATATTCAAACAAAAGTTTACTATAAAATAGTTGTACCCGCATTTACAACATGTGGTTCTCTCAAGTCAATATTTGTACGAAGATAAACAACAATATTTCAACAAGTTTGGTTATGGTAAAATTAACAATACGATTTTTCTCCGTGTGGTAGAAAACCATGTTGCGCTTTGGACATAAGATTAAAGCGTGTAACAAAACTCCATAGGCGAGACAGAAAGATATATTCAAAAATCTTAGAAAAAACTGAGAGTAATGCAATAGGTCGATAGTTATCAAGTTTATGAGGATCGCCTTTTTTGAAAACTGACTGGAAAGATAAATTGATTACATATTGCAATGGGTCACAAAACGAGTCAGCTATAATCTTAATAATGCAAGCAGGAATTTCATCGTAACCAGAAGATTTTTTAGCTTTAATTTTGGTTTTAATTATTTCTAGCACTTCACTTGCAGAACAGGGACTTAGAAACATAGACGATGAGCAGATAGTGGAGCTATCAGTTAAAGAGATATTAGTTTTCTTAATTTTACTGATTATATCAAGGGGTGCTTGTATAGAAAAACTTGTTGAGAGCCTCCGAAAACGATTTTGGGATTATCAGTTGTTTGACTGTTAATTTCAAGAGTGAGGTTATTATTGACCCTTTCCTAACCACAAATCTAGCTGATCACTTGCTATGACGTTTTTGAGGAATCGGTAGAATTGAAAATTAGATCCTGATAATATTCTTTTTTAGATTTGGTAATAAAAGAAAGATGCTTCTTACGGGCTGTTTTATATATGCCTTCAAGAATCGGAAACCTACATTTAAGGCAATGAAGATCTCTCAAATTTTGACTAGACACCTTAACTTCATCAGACACCCACTTCTTTGAGACCTTGTTGTGTTTGTGCCTGTGTTTGACTTTGGGGAAATTTTTGTTAAAAAGCCACCAAATAATCGAATGGAAATAATTAAATGCGTCATTCACATTTTGAAAATTATACAGGTTACTCCAGTCAGTCGGAGCAATCTCAGTTTTGAAGTTCGATATACTGTGATCGGTAAAGTTGCGCTTAAAAAAGATAACATCATTTGAGTCAGAATTGATGGGGGTTTGTAGGTAGATGGTTCTATGGTCGGATATAGAATTGTCTACTACGCAGCAGGTATTCATTTCCATATTACTGAAAACATTGTCGATTGTTGTTAGGGACGTTGGTGTAACACGAGTCGGCCACCCTACCATGTTTTCAAGATTGTAAGATAATAAAATATCAAATAATGCACGAAAATCATTATTGAAATTGTAACCGTCTACATTAAAGTCTCCACATAATATTATTTTGACATTAACTACATACATATAGAGAATCTAGAATATCGCATAAGGAAGTAAAAAAAAAATTCTAAATCCGCGGAGGGTGAGCGGTAACAGCAAAGAAGTATCACAGAGAATAGTTTGTTATGGGGTTTCCACTTTATAGCGCAGATTTCGATAACTTTACCTATACAATATTTGGATAAGTCAATAGCACTAACTTTTTGATCAGATCGGTGCCTAAGACATGCCGTTAAAATTTCATGGCAAAAGAAGATCAAAAATTTAAAAAGTCACTCTGTATAAAAAGTGGGGTCTACTTCCAGCGCCACCTATTTTAGCTTGTTGCTACTATTATTTAATCAGGAAACTTCATCAAATACAATTAGATAGAAGAAAATTTTGTGAAACGACATTTTCTTTCAAATTCTATTCAAATTTTGAAAAAAAAATTTTTTTTTTTCAAAAACTACATAGAGATTTGTTAATGGTATGAAACCCTCTTCCATAAAAATAAAAATAAAAATTCAAACCCCAGATTCAAGCCGGTCTGTGTTATCAATCATATTATAAAAAAAAGCAGATAAATGGAGTTGATTGAAAAATAGTGCAACGCAGATACATTCATCCAGAATTGGATCGAGATTTTCGTTGTTCAATTAGAAATAATGATTGGGACTTTTACATAACTTCATATTCAGCTATTTGTTTGACGGATTGCCTGTTTATTCCAATGTCTTCAGGGATCACGATTTGAAATGGACACTTCTGTAGAGGAGACGGGGGAATGAGAGCCACTTAAGGAAAAATCAATATATTTTGAAAAATATAAAGTGTATTCAATTTTATGCTGTTTCATAAAAGGAAAACCCATTAAAATGACGTAACTACATCATTCCTGTCATTAACAGAAAGTATAATATATTCGTTTAAAATAAAAATAGAATTGGTTCTTATTGCCCGCATGTTGGGGTAATGAGAACCATGAAAGAATATTTTAAGAATGTAAATTAGAAAAAAGGCATGGATAAACAAGAAACCAAATATTAGAAACTTAAAATATATTAACAACCTAGTAATACGAAATCAAAACATTGTCCAAAAAATAGTATCTGACTACTTACTTTCTCGATTAAAAATTACGAAAAATAACAACACAAGTCTTAATTTGAAACAAGTGCTTGTTGTTTTTACTACGCATTGCTTTTTGCCATAAATGGATATTCTATGCGTCATGGCCGGAAAGGGGTACTGCTTCACCAAATTTTAATTTTTTTTTATTTGTTAATTATACCAAAACCAGGCTGGCCCTTATTGCCCGCAGGCTCTCATTACCCCACGTTCCCCTATAAGCCATGATAAAGTTTGTGCTCTGCACTGTAAGAAAGAAAAATTTTGAACACAGGTGATATTCGATTTAATTATTCATATTTGCTCTTTTTAGGAGAAATCTTTGGACAACGAGCATCCAGTAGAATTTACAATATTTTTAAACACAGAATATTATTCCTTTTGAATTAAAGAACTTTTGAAGAAGGCAAAATAACCAAGATTTATGTACAGTACACGTTACAAAATTTAACACAAGGTAAATTCTGCTGTGTATAATAAAGTGTTTTTTGTTTTTGTTTTTTTGGTTTGGTTATTTGTGATAACTTTCGGTGTTTATCAAAACTCAAAGCGGCGAATTTTAGTGCGTCGTCGTGCGAAGATTTAATAGCGTTTGTTCATCATAAATCTGTTGGTAATTCTTTACCAACCGACGCGAGATTAAATTCACTTTCATAAATAATTTTTTTTTATTATTCCCGCCACAAAATTTGTCTTTGGGTTAATAAGAAAAGTGTAATAAAAATTTTTATCTGATCAGCTCCGTTCTGCTAGGCGTTATAACCCCGGGCGAGAAACTTCGGGCACTAAAGATTTCGACCCCATTTGCGCAGCACATGTGTCACACTCGATGGAGTTACATCGATTTCTTATATCTTTTATTATAGAGAGTGAAAAATGTCAGGATAACTTATAGCTACACGTCCTTTACGTTGAAAGATTTAAGTTTTCTTTAATTTACTCATACGATTTCATAATTAGGTGAAGAAAATCGTGGTAAATGAAGACTAATTTCCTCGAACTCGTCGTAGCTTCTGGTTGACGTAAATTAATTTATCTGTTCAAACAAGACAGGCAATAAGATAAGTTTCGTTCAGGTGCAGGCAGGGTTGCTGCTCCGGTTCAATCTGACAGCCATAATGTATATTCGGTCTATAAAGTTGGCCGGCCTGCCCGCAACTCGCCATAACTCAAACAGTGAGCTCCAAATCCAATCGGGATTTTCAGGTCATAACGCGTAATGCTACTACATGTACCTAAAACATCCCCCCTTGTTTACACCGTATTTGAAAATATTGGTAATCCACCAACCTTTCCGAAATTAACAAAATGCGTATCAAGAAATACAAAACTAAAATTTGAAATTATGTAAAAGCAGAACATCATTCGCGGATAATAAATGATACACTGCAGTAATAAGTTCGCAATATCATGAGAAATGTTCCGGAAGAAAACGTAACAAAAACACCCTAACATTACGAAGCGAGGGTTTGAAAAAATAAATCCTAATTTCTATATACTCGACTGCGAAACCAACCCACTTCATAATATCTTTAAATCAGTGAAAATTATCACCCGCCTCATCTACTTTGTAAAATTTCGACCGCGCCGAGGAGGTGATTTTCTTGGCGAATTTTTTCCGCGCTTTAAAATATGCGGACGGCGGGCTGATTTATGTTATATATAAATTCAGGGAGAGCGCCCGCCCATTGTGGACTTGAAACTCGGTTATCTTTCCTCACGATATATTTTAGTTCTGCTGAACACAAAAGGAACAGGAGTGTATAAATGCATGTGAGTTGTTGCGGGTCAATCTCTAAATCTCGGCGATAATGTTGGGTTTTATCTCAATTATTCTTGCGCTTACGTTTTGCACCGAGTAAGCCGTCTTGTAGCTTTGAACGCGACAGGAATACTTTTATCAAAAATGTTAATGTTTAGTCGGTCGCATTTGTATGTGGCAGCTTAACAATAACAATACAAACAACTTTCAACTACTGCAACTATGTCACAAGTAAGTTCTCGATATTTACCAAACATTTGATTTACACTTTTCAACTCAAAAATTAAACTTTGTAGAGGAAAATGTTTTTTTACTCCTCTTTAATTAATTATCCCAAATTTCCTGACAGTGGTTTGCGAAACACAAACATCTATTCTCAAAATAGGAGCTGTGATTCCAATTTAAAAAAACAGACACTTTGAACATTGAAAATTATAGACCGATAACCATATTGAGTGTTTTTTTCTAAAATTCTTGAAAGATTAGTTTACACCAGCATTACAGGTTACCTGGATAAATGTGCCATTATAACTGATCGTCAACATGGTTTCCTGCGAAATAGATTAACAGAGACGGCTACTGTATGTTTTGTTAACACATACATAATGAGTTGGATTCTGCAAATTATGTGGTTTGATCTATCAAAAGCCTTTCATGCTATTAACATTACATTTTGTTATCTAAACTAAATGGTGATGGTATCCGAGGTTTGACTTGTAAATGGATCGAATATTTTCTTTTGGAACGATGGCGACGTTTAGTTAGCTGAATAATCATTACTCTAGTATTTAAGATGTCAAAATGAGTGTTCCCCAAGGTCCAATGCTGGGACCACTATTGTTTTTGGTATTTATTAATGATTTACCAACTCACATTCAACCAGGCTATTCCTGTATATTTGCTGATGACATGTCTACAGTGGTCTCAGCACCTACGTTAAACCAACTTATTTCTAAGATCAATGATGTTATTATTGAGATATCAAATTGGTGCTCTGAAAATCGTTTAATATTAAACGTTGATAAGACTGTTATTGATAACTTTTATAACAAGAGACTTGTAATTAAGGATGTATTGTTGCAGTATGATAAAACATCGCACTCAGTTTCTGGGCACAGTTATAGATAAATAGGTTAACATGGCAAGATAATATTGATGCCATTTGTAAAAAACTGAACAAACCATATTTTGCCTTATTAAAGTTTAAATGTTATTTAGATACTGATTCGTTGATTAATATGTATACTGGTGCTTAAAAGTATTCGGACGACCGGCGTAACCGCCTAGCACTGTGGAAGTTAACCACAAGGGTCAAATTCGAACTGTTTTATTGCTTTTCATTCGGATACTTTTAAGCACCAGTATACTCCTCGTCAGTATTTTGTCACTTTCAGTCAGCGGCGGCCGGTCCATCCGATTCGACGGGGCACACGACATACTTGCTAAGCGCTATCTCTGTTTATTACACAACGAAGAGAGTACAGAAATGCCTTGTCCTGTGCCCATTCTATTCGTATGCACCGGCCGCCACTGCCTTCAGTACAACACTGTACGTGGGGTTCATCTTCACTTTGTGTACGGCTATTTATTGTGCAAAAAAGAATAATTAGATTAATGTTTGGTATTAAACGTGTTTGAATGTGTATAAATCGTGTTCATTAACAATAAGATCATGTGTCTGCCATGTATTTATATTTACAAATGTGCTATGTACATAAAAACTCATTTTGATAAATTTGAAACCATAGGAAGCTATCATAATTATGAGACTCGTCATCCATGCACCTTACGACCTAATATACACACTACAACAATGTACGAAAAGAAACATAATTATACAGGCTGTTTTTCAACTTCATGCAAAAAATGACAACCAGTGAAAGTTGACATTAAAAATGATAGAATGAAGCAGTTTTTGTTTAACAATTGATTAATAAATATTAGAGATAATAAATGTTTTCGGCGAACGATGATAGTCCCTGGTTTATTTTTATTAAGTAATTACGTAATCGGAGAAGTTTGCCGGTGTATCAGCATGGGCTGTTAAAGTTATTTTTCTTTGTTTCTTTGTTACAATTTATAGAAAATATCTTTAATTAACTTAAATACATACATATACGTATTTAAACCTTGACTGCTTCAGACTGGAATTCAATACCAGTTGTACTATTTTATTTCTTTATATTTTTGTTTTCGTTTTTTTAATTGCTGGTATTTGCAGACTCTGTTTCTGCCAAATTTAAATAGATTAGAATTTTTTTTGAAGAATTCTAAAATTTCAATTTACGCATATTACGAGCCCATCGTCAGTGAAGTCCGTACCCCTTTGAATGAATTTTTAATTTATGTATAAAACAATTACAGAAATATACAAAGGTCAACAGCAAAGATCATAATCAGAAGACGACCGCAAGATAGCTCAAGGAGACTTGCCAGAAACAGATTATCTTTAGTCAGGCTCAGGTTGAAGGAGTGTTTGTCTGAGCATTGGTAAATCTTGTATTGTAATTTTCCCTAAAACCAAACGGTTTGCTACTATTCAGTCTTGCATATTTCTGGCAAATCCCTTGTTTGTAGGGAAAACTATAATATAACATTTTTCACTGCTTTGACAAACACTCCTTCAACCTGAGCCTGACCAAAGATAATCTGCTTCTGGCAAGTCTCCTTGAGCTATCTTGCGGTCGTCTTTTGATTATGATCTTTGCAACTTTGTTACTTCGCAAATTTCCGTAATTTATATATGAATTATAAATTATTTCGAAGGAGTACAAACTTCACTGACGATGGACTCGTATAAAGGCAGGAACTGTCTTACTTCTCCATGGCTTCTCGTGGAACCGGGTATTATTATTCTGATCCCTTGCTGACGATTCGTTCTTCGTTACAGAAAAACTCTTCAGGGCTGCTGATCTTATTGCTGCTGTTGTCGTTGCCGCCACTTCGCAGGGACTATCTCTGCGGAGTGCAACATTGAAGAGAACAATAGCGACAACATCAAGAAAATCAGCCGCCTTGAAGAAGTTCTTCTATAACGAAGAACGAAACGCCAGCAGAAAAACAATAAACTGTTATAACAGATGTCGTGGACAAAACAACGACCGCGGACGCTTCCAAGTTTACCTAGGAACGTATTCCAATCGGTGTACACTCAGTGTATTTTCATCTGCTATTATTATATGAGATTAAAATGAGCTGAGAATGCACTGACTGTATACAAGCGTAGCGATTGGAATGCGCTATTACATAAAATTAAAAGGAATTAAATTCCTTCGTGATTAATAAAATAAAATTAAACCATTCATCTGAATCTCATAAATGTGTGCTTTCTATAAATCGGAATTCGACTTTCATAATCATTATATGTGATACCGAAATTATCACAGAATTCCTTTACAAAACACTAACGCAACTGTTAGAAGCCCATCAGTTTTTGGTCCGAAATTGTTTAACTTGCTACCTCTACATCTACAACAATTTACTAATGTTAATTCATTCAAATCTAAAATAAGAAAATTCTAAAGGATAACCGTGTCTATTCCATTAATGAATTTCAAGGATTAATGGCATTTCCGTAATGTATACTCTGTGTCTTTCTCTGTTATTACTTTGTTTCATATAATTTTATATTAATTATGATAATTTGTTATACTTAAATGTCTCTCCTGACTTGTCCTATTTACAATATTGTAATTTTTGCGACCAATAAATATTATTATTATTAGGAAGTCGTCTTAGCCCGGATTATTATACTTAATCGGGGTTCTTAAAGCCGATGATTTTCGGGCCCAAGACAACTTTTCGGGACTAAAATTTTCCTTTCCCTTGCCCCAACGGTCTTGTCGGTAGATGTAAAAGATTTTCTCGTTCAGAAGGGGTCACTGTTATATCCTCGGGCCCCTGTGTTTTTTCGCGCCATTTTAACGAAATTAATATTTCCACGAAATGAAGTATTTTGGAAGAGAGATGATTCTGCTTGCACACTTCTGAATGCCATTGCTTCGTGAATCAAAGTAACACGGCTAATTTATGTGATCTCTTTGATTGTGGATAATTAAGGAATTCAGGCGCCGTTACGTAAGGCGCCGAACTGCCTATTTTGGAAACGAATTACTTTTGATTATGAACAATTTTACTTACTCTTTCTTGAAAGCACCGTAACATAAGACAAGGTCATGCGTTGATTTATAATATTTGTTTTTACATACATAGGTACCAAGTTCCATTTTAAATTTTCAAATTTGTTTTATTTCAAATATTTGCACTGAGAAAAATGTATATTAAAAACCGTGTTCTAAAAAAAGTATCATTAATAATAAAATAAATTGTTTTAAAAGTAGCAAAATTGTTTAAGTGAAGCAAGTAAATTTTTCTCTTAAAAGAAATGAGAATGCGATTATATTACATTAAGCATATGATTTTGTAACATTTATGAGTTCGGCCTGCAGATATGATGTTTACAACATAAAATTTGTAGGTCAAAAAGCGAACGAAAGATGTCACTACTTAAATTGTTCATTACTTTCACATCGCAATAGCATATAACCTAAGAGACATCGGTTTGGTTTGCAGTGGAGTTCATAGACAACACAACATAACATAATATATTTATGTTTTCTATGGTGGAGTTCTGGAGCTACGGTTCTGTTGATGAAGGCCCAATGAGGCCTTAAACAGCTGTACAGAGCATGCTCGAGGAATCCGCTGTAATCAAAACCGATTTGCACAATTTTTTTTTTAATATACGTTTTTTCTTAAATCGAGTATTTATTTTTTTGGTGCAGCTGCAAAGGTTGGTGATCGTGTGAATCCCGTAGCTTCTTATCTGTGCGTAGATATAAATGTTAAAATATAAATATATTAAACGATATTATATTTTATATTTTAGCCATTTTAGAATACCCTTTTTTTAAATTTAAATATATAACAGTTAATATAAATATGTTTTTAAGTTAATAAAATGATTTTGCTGTCACACATAGTAATATAAATTTTTGTAAAAATTACTATATTTATATTTACTTTTACAACTTAATTCTCTCCGTGTGCTTTAATGTTTTATTCAAACTTAACGCTCTGTCGTATCCTCTTAATTTCTTGTGTATTTACTTATACAGAAAAATGATTTCTGCCTTCAGTTCGATCTTTATTTATAGTAATACTTAATATTTAAATTAAACAGAACAACTTTTAAAAACGAGCAGAAAGAAAAGTACTTTTAAAAACGAGCAGAAAGAAAAGTACTTTTATTTATTGTTGCAAAATACAAGGTGAATTCGAATTCTAAAATAATTTCTTTTTTTTTAAGGAAAATGCCATTAAAATGTCAGCTTTTTTCCTGGAAAAGCTTTAGATAGCTTGTATAAATAAGTCGTGTTTTTCATATTTATTCGGCCTACATGTTTTAAAACGCGAAATGAGGACACGTACACATGTACATGCTCATATCAAGCCGCTGACACCGTGGATGAATAATGGAAACAACAATTATTCATGACTTGTATATTGTGTTACCTACCAGGGACAGTCTGATGCGTTAATCTGAAATTAAAATATAATACGTGACGAAGACTTATTGTCAGATCCGTTTCGGTCCGGTGTTCCGGGCAATGTTTAATGTATATGAAATTGCCAATTCTACACGATTATTATTTAAATTAGAAGAATTTCTGTGTTTAAAACAAGACGAGTTAAAATTTTATTAAGAAACCCTAAGCTGTAATTTCGTACAACATGAAACGAATAATAAGAGGGCAGGGAAGCAAAGAGAGGTGGGGGGAGGAGGAAAAAGAGCCGTTAAGGCGGCCGAGATAACGAATTTTCTATGACCCCGGATTCTTTTCGCATTTCTATGAAATTTATGCTAAACACGAGGCGACAGGGGTTTCTCGTATTCATTATTTTAAGCACTTTCAGATTAAATTATGTCTGCAAACCGCATTTCGTTTTAATTATGGCGAACTTCACTGTTAGTTATTATAGGAACTCACATACGGGTTTTCAAATTAATTTTCTTTGTCCTCGGTCTTAATGTTATAAGAGTTTCCGCTCGCGTTAGAAGATTAAGGAGCGCGTTATAGACGTTTGTGCACAGTATTAAGGCTGTTTTACGCTCCGATTTCTTGTCTATAATTATACATAATTTGCTTTACAAAATTTCATTTTCATAAAGAGTTCAGGAGGAAAATTTTAGTTGCTAAAACACCTAAATAGTGATAATTATATTATTACTGTAAACAAGTAATAATATATTTTATTGAAAAAATTTAAAACAGTTGTTTCCTTAAATTAATACACACAAATGACGCTTAATGAATTTGATTTGAATGTGTCTTTGCTTTGTACAAAGAAAGTGCCACTCAAAAAATTGTAAATAATATAAAGAGAATGTGTCCTGTTTAACTCAAATTAAAAAATAAACCTTTATACATATCTGTTTTATGCTGTTTATTCTATGTATACAAAGTGGAAACTAAATTGTACTGCTATAAAAAAACTGTTTGCTTAACAGTGAAGACAAAGAAGGAAATAATTGAAGTAAAAAAGATAAAAAAAATTGACCATATTGTATGTATATTCAAAGGACATTCAGTTGTACCAGTACAAACAGCGAACGATATATAAGCGCCTCAAATAACGAAATTATTAATAGTGTCAGTGGCGAAAAAGGGAAAAATTTTATTGTTTGGGAAACGCGTGAATTTTAAAATGTGAATTTGCATTTTATTTTCATTGTCTCGCTAATCCTGGTGGCCATAACTTCATAAAATGCAATCACTTTGTTAATTAAACCCCTGTAAAGTGATGATGGAAACACGAATATACAACAAATTACCGAGTCCCAAATAGATTTTCAAATCATTATCGGTAAATTTAAATTATATTCAAATGAACACGCTGCATTTATGTGGTTTCGTTTCGCTAAACGTTCTGTTCCGATGACATCACGTATTAAGTTTCAAACAAAAAATTTCATTTAGAATTAAACGATTCCAGTACACACATATAATATGTTTTAAATTGATTAATTTTACTAGGATCTTGTTAAGCATCAATTTCGTTGATGATATTTAATTACGTTCTGAATTATAATTATTAAGTTCAGAAAATATTCAACATTTAAACCAGTTTACCTAATAAAGTATACAGTTTTTAGAAAATGATTCTTATTTACTTCGATAATATCTAAATGTGTATTATAAAGGGTTTTTCATTAAGAGCGACGCATTTTGTTTTTCAAATAAAACACCGATGTCGTGAGAAATTTAAAATTATTTTTATTTCGGTGTAAAGTACAGTTAATGCCATTATTGATGGAACCACAACATCATTCAAATGTCCTCTACGGAAGCGCTGACAGGAATTAATTCGTTTAAATATGGTTTAAACCAAGTTTCCATGAGTGAATTCTTTGGCCTGGATTGGATGCTCTGGACTAGGACGACATGTGGTTGCAACAATACGGTGCCACTTGCATTGACTTATTGAAAGAGAAGTTTGGTGGAATCAATTATTTCCAGAAAGGGACCAGTCAGTTATTCTCCTCGCTCGTGCGATTTAACACCGCTAGACTTTTTTCTGTGGGGTTATGTTAAGTCGTTAGTTTAACCAACAAACCAGCAACATTACACGATTTGCAGACCAACATTAAAGGTGTCATTGCTGATGTTCGACTCAATTTAGGTGAAAAAGTCATGGAAACTTGAGTTAAACGGATTCCTTCCTGTCAGCGCTTCCGTGGAGGACATTTGAATGATATTGTGGTTCCATCAATAAAGGCATTAACTGTACTTTACACCGACGTAAAAATAATCTTAAATTTCTCACGACATCGGTGTTTTATTTGAAAAACAAAATGCGTCGCTCTTAATGAAAAACCCTTTACAACCAACTATTAAATTGTAAGATTTAGTAACGCAAAATTGATATGCATAATTATTATTCCTTATAAGGAATAATTCATTTAATTTGTAAATGCAACGGTGGTGGCGCGGCGGTGCAAATTAGTGCAGAGAAACCAATTTCGGGGCGCTATTTTGTTTTTTTAACCTTTGAAACGCCTAAGCCGTCTCCTTTCAATAAAAAGCAGCTCGGAAACTTGTATGGAACTGTTAATAACTTTTCCATCTGCGAGTGTATTTCCCCTTCATAAATCGGGGAGCAGACTGATTGCTTTCCCCTCTAGATCTCCGACATATCTCAGGGATAAATACAAACCTTTTAGCTCGGGATCCCGATACAAACTCCGCCGGATTCTGCGACTGCATTCGGAAAACGCTTTGGGATTCGATCTTGTGTACTTTTCGACTTAATTGCTTCGTGATAAAGGTGCAGTTACTTTATTGTTCTTGGACAAGATCATTTCTTTTTTCATAGGCGAAGTGAGCCAACTCTCAACGACTACCCTACGTATTAAGTATGTTTGTCGTTGCATTTAAGCACCTTTAATAAACTATCATACGCAAATGTGGATGTAAGAGTATGAAGTATAAAATTATTATAGTCGTCCAAGTTTTGTATCGGTTTTATGATCTTGCTATAAAAAAACAGCTTCAAAGAGACCGGCACTGCGGTCGCCTCTCTGTCGTTTTTTTTTGGCAAGGCCATAAAACCGTTACCAAACTGGGACGACTATACGAAAGAATATTAAGTAAGGTCTCAATCGTTTACTACTGACTTTAAGTGGCAGAGAAATTAAATGAAGAACAAGCAAGAGTCGCAATTAAAAATTAATATCATAAAGAGAAAATTGCAGGGAGTTATTCTTTCTACCGTTGTTTGCAAAGAAGATGGTTAATGTCGCGAGGTTTCCAATCGACCGTCTCAAAACGATTAAGACAGCAAGCGGCTGTAGTCTCTTTCTTCCTTTGAAATTATCTTTAATTGAGAAGCAAAAAAATAAATTTATGACATGGATCAATGGATACAAAAGGTAACAAGAAGGGGAAAGACGAATTGAATAATGTTGGAGTCAGAGGGGGAAAATTAAAAAAGAAAGCAAAAGCAAGGCATTAGGAGATATATTTTCCTTGCAGAGAAGTCTAGAGCCCGAACAAAATAATATTCGAGCAACTCAAACACGCGAATGTCATGTTTAGAATAGATAACATCCAGCCAAAAGATAAAATGATCAGATGACGATAGTTTATTGTGACCCACCTGGTTACAAATGTTGAATTGTGCAAATTAAGTTCATCTCACGACCGGCTAACTCGTGGAGATGGGCTGGATCATACGTAATCCCAATACAAAGGTTTGAATTTACACGAAATGAAATAAAAACCACCAGTAAATAATGCACACTTTTTTTTATCTATGTCTTAAAAGGGGTGGGTAAACTAAGTTCCACACAAAAATTTGTTAAATAAATGAAAATAAAATGGAATCAAAGCGCAGTCAGTTTGTCTCCAGTGCAGAACGTCAAAACGCGAAACAATCGGATCCGTTTGTTCGTTACAAAATTGTGAACTTAACTAGAGCACTATAAACACTTATAGTGCCTTAACTTAACTAGCAAAAGAAAATGAACAACCGTAACTTTAACTTCGCATGTCAACCTACTCGGCACTAGAATGCGTTCAAAATATTAAACAAAGAAGACATATAATAAGGTATGATCTGACCTTCAACCTCCAGCAGTGAACGCACGTCAGCTGATTTCGGGGTCGTCAAGACCTTCGAGACACGAATAGCCAGGATGCGTGTCCACTTTCGTGAGACATCTTGCGTCAACTTCAGTAACCACTTTCGTTCCGAGGAGCGCACCCTCTTGCGATGTGCGGCGTGATGAATCGTCGTATTGCCAAACACCAAGATGGACGGTCAAGGTCGGTTTACAACGACGCCATCAGATTTTTCAGCAAGGACAACACGAAGAAGATCGCCAGGTAGCTCCCAGTTAGAGGAACTCCGGTGAAACGCCCGGGATAAATGGCGGAGGGGTAGAAAAACCAAATAAAAATAAAGCCTAAAGAAAAGTGGAAAACACGGATTACGAATCGACCGCCGCCCAATGTGATTCTAAAAACATACCTGCCGCAAATCCGACGGACAAGCTTGGAGAGGCCTAGGACTCGCCCCAAACAATTAAAAATCGGACAGTATATCCGTTTACTTTTTCACTCGAAAACAAACACCTTTTAATGAAAATTTGCGCAGAAGCGAGAATAACTTTCCATGCGATCTGTTTGTAAAGCGGCCGGTCACAAGACTGGCGGAATCTCGATCGGGTCGGCATGCGACGGGAACAGTTCGCGGGTGGGGGAGAGGTCCATTGGCCAATGGCAAGCCTTTAATATACCCAACTTTCAACATGGAACAGTCTCATTACAAGGAGACGTTCGGGATTGTTTACCTCCTAAGTGTTGTTTATGGAACAGTCCAAGTTCCAGAGGTCAAACTACGACGCAATTACACTTTCGCCCGATGACCCGAAAGCTAGAAATTATTTGTAATAGATTTTCTCACTGTAACATTACACCAGTATAAGTCTATAAATATATAAAGTTGCCGATTCAGTAGCTCAGTGCATAGAGTGTCCGATCTTGTAAACCAAAGATTGAAGGTCAAATCCCACACAAAGCGAGAAAAAAAAGTTACTCAAGTAAAAGACATGCACATGATAAGTCCAAATTGTTCGTGTTTACACTAACGGATGAATCTGCAACAAATTGCCTTTTTCAAGGTCAACACCTCTGAAGACGGCGGCTGCTGAAACATTTAATTGCAACAATCTAAAAAATGGTGGTAACAGCGTACGAAACAACTTACACAATCGAAAGCTTTCACCATTAACAATTCTTCGTGAACTGAAGCAAGTGGTTAAGAAAATACGAAAATCATTTTAAGAATATGATGAAATTAACTGACAACAATCTTCGAAAGACATCATGAACGGTAGTTCCAAGTATCAGATGTGTTGGATTCATCCCATTGCCGCCTTTCATGGATCTTCAACAAGAGCACCTACCAACTAAACTCCTTAATCCTCTATTGTAGATATGGATTTCCGGAATCTACCCGAAGCATTGCATGGGAAATTTCATACCGTTAGGCGTTATAATCTGTTCAGTTCTCAGGTTCTTCTCGTTTTGGGGTTTCGTTTTGATAATTTCTCGTAGCGTGTCAGTCAGTCACTGCGTCTCGCTTTCTAGTAATATGTCTACCACGTTTTCTATGGTAATGGTTTTTACAAATTTTCTTTTAGCTACATTTCTAGTTTCGGTCTATCTAACGCAATCAAAGATAGTGTGCTCAGGTGTGTCAGCTTCTCTGCAATCGGTAGGAATCGTTTCGCACTTTCCAAATTTTTTGTAGGTAGCTCGCAAACACTCCAGATGACCAGTTATTGCCTGAGTGATGAAGTGAACAACGTCTCCGAACTTCCTGCCGCACCATTTTCGTAATTCTTTGATGAATGTTTTTGTCCAATTTCGATATGAGTCCCAAGGCGTTTGCCATTTTGCCACTTTGCCATTCGATCTTCTTGTATTACTGCAGTAGCTGTCCTTCCCAGTAGGTATTGATTCTTTCCTCTGCTCACAGGGTGCAATCGCGAGTATTGGCCTCAGTGGCAACCATTCTGTAAGCAGAGGATGGGCATTTTTCATTGTAAGATTTATAGTTAAGGGCGGTTGCCCAGTTAGGAGCTGCGTACAAGTACTTTCCTCTTTTTTGGCGTGGATCCTCCTATGTTCTGCAAAAGCCTTGCCGGCAGCATTAGCGGTTTATTAGTCTTTTCGCAACTCTTTTCACGTGTATAGTCATCTTGAGGTCTCTATCGAGGTACACTCCTAGATACTTCAATTCATTCATGCTGTGTAATGTTTCCATGCCTATATGGAGCGACAAGTGTCTCAGTTTCCTAGGCCCAGTCACAATAGTCATCTCTGTTTTGACCGTGGATAGCTTCAAATGGTGGATTCCACGAATATTTTTGATTTTGGTCATGGCATATAGAGAGCCTTTTCTTCTAATGCTGCAGGCGTTTTAGTAGTGACTATTAACAGCGTCGTATACAATGGTTACAGAGCCTTGCGAAACCACACATGTGATCTCTATTTCCCTTTTTGTCGGTGTTATCACATATCGATCCTTCAGTTACGATTCTGTGATCTATATTGGGTAACTGCTGATACTGGCTTCGTATAACACGCTTACGATATGCTGCCAGAAGGCAAAATTGAAGGAATGTTCTACGTCCAACGCCAGCATTAGGCAGAATTTCCTATGTTGATAGGCCACTTTCTTGGATTCGCTCACCATTGCGGGAGACTTTCTGTAGAGCGTCTACGGTGGATTTGCCTCTTCTAAATTCGAATTGGAGGTAACTGTTTATAATTAATTTTCTTAAAGAAGCGAATTTTCTTCACCATTTTCAAATCTCTGTATTTGTCTTTCTAATTAATTTCACATTTGGAATTAATCATCATTTCAAGATATAAAATAAAAGCTCAGTTAAAAAGACGACGAGGAACTTGTGGCCTTCCTTGTTGACTTTGTTTCAATGGGAATTTACACGCATCTCTTCCTATTCCAAAAGATCATTTTCTATGATTTTTCAAGCAATACGAAGGTCTGAGAAGTCTGGTATTATTATCAGAGCGGATTTTTGTCGGAGAAGATAAAACACGTTTGGAAATCATATGCAGAAGTCGACAACAATGCATTCCGATGAGTTCCCCGGGGTGAAGTAATCATAAGCGTTAGTTGTAAACGGGACTGTATTATACCAAGCACCTGCTTTAATCTCTCGGTTATCTGATATGTAAATGAGTCCTCCAAATCTCGCCGTGGAACGTGAAGTCCTGATCCAGATATACAAATGCGCGCACATCGAACCTTTATGCTCCACACGGCCGCACACGCCGTGTTTATTATTCATTAAAATTATACGCATTTTGACTAAGTTGTTTACCCTCCGGCCGTGGTTCTTTTGTCTTTACAGCTTTATCGCTTTTGCTGCGCGATTTATAGCACTCGTTTTCATTTTATGTGCCATTAAAAAAAATCTCTCCCTCAGCACTTCTACATTGAGAATATTCGAACAATTTTAGAATTAGATAAATTAGTACTACTATTGAATATTTAGATCTACGATGTATCATCATTGCTAAGGTAACATTCACTCGTTATGTTACTTAACTGCGCATCATAATAAATAGGAACATTTTTCGAACGTCATTGTCAATACCTTCTTCATTAAATTATGAAAGAATACGTAACTTTAAACACTAATATCAAGTTAATCATTTTAAATATGACTGGAAAAATTCACTTATAAATTTAGTTTGTAATTTATACAAACTTCATCATTGGTAATTAAAATTTCTCCATTCGTTCCATTCGCATATCACTGAAGATTATTAGTTCATATAAACTTCCCTAACTTCGAATATACATACGTCCAGAACTATGCAAAATGATTCTGAATTATGTATTTCCTGCCGAAACTTTCCGCGAATCCGCCGTTTCTTGATAACCATAAACGGTGAAAAATGCGGCCGGCTCTTAACAAGTCTTAAACTTTTCCTGTTTTTACCACTTTCCCGCTTTAATATCTGCAAATGTAGGACATAAATTCCGTTCGCGGCGCGGTTACATCACGTCCCGTCCCTTTTTTCCATCGGCGACTCCTTTTTCTTCGGCGTTCGCCTTCGTAGAATAGCACTTGCAAATGAATTTACATTTGTTCTTGTCGGGGCGTGGAAATCGCCGGCAGATGATGAATTACCAGTCCGATTTAATTTGGTCGTTACGGTTTGGAAAAATTAACGCTCGTTCAAGTTAATCCCTTTACTCCCCTTATGGCACTGTGTGTTTGGAAACAATTTGATTAAAACAGAAAGACATTGTTATGACAGTTTAATTTGCATGAATTTTCTCTTTGAAACGAAAATGTTTTACCAAACATAATTTAATGAACAGAATTCAATTAAATATTTTCATCTCTAATCTTTTAAGTGACTATAAGAGTGAGAGAAACAAAGAAGGGCTTATCTGCCCCACATTACACACGTAATTCTTTAGTTTCAGAAGTAATTAGCTGTCTTAGAACATAGTTATATTGTGTTTGCCCAGGGGAAGTGAATTCACTATATTATTGTCTATTCTACCGTTTATTTCAAAATAATACCCAAAAATATATTACGAAAGCAGTTTTGATCTCGTAGCGGTCATAAAGGATTTCGGGGAGCCTCCAAGCGCATGTTTGGATGTGCTCTAGACGCTCTTAAAAGCTTCTGTTTATGTGAACGCTAAGGTTACTTTATGAATCCATTGAGAGACGATAGTATTGGCTCAGACGCATAAATATACAAGTAAGTAAGTTTTAAAATCCGTTGAGAAAAGCAATGATCGTTTAAGATTTCTTGTATAAATTAACTCATGTTTGAATTCCAGTTTCAAAAGGCATAACTAATTTTACTCGAATCCAATTACACATTTTAAAATCTTTCACAAGATCAGAAATTAGCGACTTCTGTGCGAAGCTTACGATACAGTTTTCGACGTTCTTGCTTGAACTAGTCTTTTGTTACACTACTACATATAATTTATCGCATTTACTTTCACAAAATTTGCTCTAACGCTCAACAGATTCCAAGTTTCAAGAAAATTTATTGAGAAAAAGCGATTTTGTTTGATTTCATATTAATTATGAATTATAAAGTTAGCACATTTATAAATTTATGTCAGTTCAATAAAGCTCACGGATGTTTAAACTCTTTGATAAATTTGCGCCTTGGTATTGTGTAACATTCAGCTTCTGTCCTATTTATCTCAGAACTCCTCCACTATCTCATCAAACTTAGCAAAATAAATAACCATTTGTCTTCCCTCGAACATTCATGTAAGGTTACATTAGGTCACCGTAAGTTTCTTTGAGTGTGATTCAATTAGAGAACAAACAAGGAGCTTGTTTCATCAAAGTATATAAACAACGACGTACGTAATACGTAAAAAGCAGAACAGAAAATCAGGCTCATTTCAACGATCATTTATACACGGTTACAAAAAGCGAATGTGGCTAGATAATTCACCGAAATAAGAGAGCATCGTCTTTGTACCGGTAGTTAATTGGTTTGTTTCTACAGACTCCGGTTCTAATTAAATTTTTCCATTCATCTCCTTATTTGATGTTTTCTCGTTACCCGATGAGCCCGTGTAGTCCTAACGAAGCCAATTTCGCAAGCTTTGTTTGATATTTCAGGCAGATGTGTATCTCAACTTTTGTCTACACGAAAAAAAATTCTGATTTTTTCAAAATAATCACACAGTAATACTCAGTAAATAAATCACCAATGTGAGTTTACTCAGTTTTTATTCCTTTCTGAATGGCAAAAAGCTTCTTTAATCAATTTGGGAAACTTATTAAAAGTAAATGGAGTAATCAGGAATGAAATGAATCTTTCGATTAAAAAAATATACACAATTCCTATGATAGAATCAAAACACGTTGTTTTCCTATAGTGGAATGATAAAAATATTTATTGGCAGTCTCTGTGTTGTTTGTCTTAAATCAAGGATCAAATTTCTTCAAAGCAGATGGTCATCGCTACACAAAACGTTTCTTTTTGTCTCGCCTATTTATGGTAGAACGGTTTCATGAACACTACAGGATAACATTCAGGACAATGCCGAAACCCAATCGATATGAAACAATTAGACTGCACAAAGACCGGGCTCGCATCCTGATCCAACTAATGGCTGCGAACCATTGTCCTGGCATTATATCGCCATGATGGATTTATGATACGCGCACACCAGTCCGTTTTACGCTTGCTGCTTATAATTAAAATTGATTTTACAATTAATTCGTTCGGTTTGTTAGAAGTTGGAGATCCATATTTTTCCTAGAGTTTCGCGTTAATACATCACGCGAATTGAATTACAAAGTAATGTCGTCCTGTCTCCACGGCTCGCGCGAAAACAAGGATTAAATGGATCTTATTATAATCGTTATCCAGCCACTAGTTAACGACGGCTCAGTTGCGGAAATTAACGCACTACACGTGGGACTCTTTAGTAATATGAGATCCCAACTTTCCTCTCAAACAAGCTGGCTAAATGGTTGTTACATTACTGAAAGATTTATGGTTGAATTTTAGCGGATTCCCTACACGTAAACTAACAACGAAATAATGTGCAGTGCTAGTGTTTCCAGCAAGTAATGTTATTTATCTTAGGACCCCAACATGAGGGGATATAAAATTAGTCTTGAAATACAGGCCACTACTTTGAATAAGAAACTTTAAATTCTATAAGCTTACGAAACGAAACGAAAATAAAAAAAATAAACGAAATATTAAGAAACGTATAGACTCAGTAAACATACGACAAATAAATTTCACCGAATCTATGTGAGTTGAAGAAAATTATACCACAGGATATTAAATGATTGCTCATCGAAGTGTGTGTATGATCGACTGACACTCAGCAATTAGTTGTTTTTTTTTCTTCTTTTTCTTCTAGATTAAATTCGATGTCTTCGGTTTATTGTTATGTTCTTTTACTACGTACTATTACTTCATAATGTTCCACACGTCTTCGAGGTAGTAAATACAAAGAAAGCAGTTACTTTGCAAGATAGAAGTTTTAGAAATTTATCATCAGCCCTCTCGTACATGCAAATTTCGTTAAATAATTAACTTTGCAGAATAAAATTCAGGACGTAATGCAATTTCTAGATCCGTTGCAAACAGTAGAACAAGTCATTCCCTGTTAATATTTAAGCGACGTCAGTCCGACGGGAAACTACAAGAAAAATAAAATATTTAATCATTCTCACTGCAGTGAGCCAACGTTTTCATAACAAAATACGTATTTTCGTTTTCCTGTGCGTATTTGAAATAATTAAACAATGAAAAAATATTTTATTAGAGAAAATTTTTGCAACAATTCATTGGAATTTTATGTCTGCATTCAAAATGAAACGATGCAAACATTTTAGCACATGGAAAAGAATTGCGAAAATTTTAAAATGCCAAATGTATAATCTGTTTAATTTACTTGTTAACAATTTGTTTCCAACTACAAAATATAACTTAATTAATTTGGAGATGTCAGAACTTTAATTAGTCGTTCGCGCTCAAGGCCATTCCCTTCAGACATTAATAAACTCTTTAGTGTATTTAAATATGTACTTCGGACTTTTAATTAAATACAAATTAAGAAGTTGTTTCAACAAAGTTGATGTCATTTTCTTTCCAGGCAAATTTACCAATAAGAAATTTTCATCTTCAATTAAAGTTTTATCTACTGTACAAATTCGCCGACATTACAGTAATTCAACATTTTTCAAAATATTTTTTCGATAAATTCCTAAATACATGTACTGATATTTAAAAAAATATATTTTGAGCGTCCTTTGTACTCCGTTTGCCTTCCAAAGCATTCCTTATGTAACCATTCTCAACCTTTCCTTTCGATTAATTTTAATTAAGTATGCCAAGTGTATTAATATTCTTTGGAAATATGAAAATCCATGGAAATTATTCAAAATAAATAGAATTTTGCCAAGAGACCATCGAACTTACATTCGAAAGAAAACTCATTTCTTTCTTTATCGAATCCGATTAGAATTAGATCTGATTGAACACGGAAAGAAAATATGATTTTTTTCCTCCATCGACATCGCCAAAAAAGTTTTGAGCGCACCCATTTTTATCGAGTCATCTGATTTCGCAAGCTTGGACGTGTAATTAGAAAATTTCTTCTCTTTAATGGGACGTCTGCACGCAGTTCTGCAGTACGTTCTATCAAGATCGGGCGAATGAAATTCACCCCATCGATCCGGATTAAATAGACACACCGAGTGTTTAAGATGTGACAGCAGTCCCCCCCGGGTGAGTGCGTCCGCACGTTTTTAAAAGACCTTTTAATTTGAGAGATAATTAGGGAAACTCAACTGATGTCATCTGCTTGTTAATTAAATTTATCGATTTCCTTAACTGGCACAAATTTACGCCGGGCGACCGTATTTGGATAGACTCGCTTTTTTTTTCCTTTAATTTTGCAAATGAACGAGAATTAAAAATGTGTATAACGTATACAAAGTTTTAATTTATTAGTAATCAACGAGCTCTCCTCCATGAAAACGAGGATGCCTTTCCACACAAATCACAGCGCTTTCCCCCCATTAGCTTAAACAAATCCTTCAACATTTGGCCCCCGCCCTTAAATTAAACGTAAACCATGCGTATCTTTACAATGCCCCGACTTAAAACACAAATAAAAGAGAATGAGCTTTCTTTTAAAGTTAATCTCGGACCCAAAATGAAACGGCCCCGCCTTCCTCTGAAACCTCTCGTCAAATGAAAACCGACGGTGTTAACTGTAAAAATTAAATTTCAGAGCGTAATAAAAACGGAAAAAATTTAATTTGCAATTTTTTATATACAACAGTGTCCTCATATTTCAAAAGTCTATTTTATATTACATTTTTCAACTTTTTACGTAAGTAATGATACCCAATACATAACACAATATCTATGAAATATTTTAAAAGATGCAATATTCTTACGCTACATAAAGATGCTCTTAAATTACATTTTCCAAGTCATAAATATTTAAATACAACGTGAAAACACCATATTGATGGGCTACATATTTCTTTATTATGATTTGATAGTATTGAGTGTACAACAATAGATACCAATTACCGTTAGAGGAATACTTCGGGTGAGCCAAATATTTTTAGTCTTTACTGCTTAAATAAATAAGACTTCTAATTGGCAATAATCATTTGCGGAGAGTCCTGACACACTTAGTTGTTTTCATTTGCAAATTAAAGTAACAGTTTAATTACACATTTGCTTTTTACGTTGTTTCTAAAAGGAATTTTAACCGGACATGTTTAGCATGACATATTCTAAATTAAATTGTAAGTAGGTACAGTTGTGTTCAAATAAGTGTTGTACAGAATTTGTACTGTGCAAACTTGTATATGCATTCATGAAGTCAAAAAATTGTTGTACAAGTTTTTTTTGTTACATATACGGTTTCTGGCAATAATAATATCATTGAATACAAAAATAGAAAAACCAACTGCCGCTCAGAAGCAAAGACATTTAAAACTTAGCTGTACAACACCTTTTTGAACACAACTGTACATTAGTTTTAATAGCTTCGATATTTCCATACGAATCAATTTAAGTCAGTTTCTTTTATCATACGGTATAAACTAATTCTCTTATGCATATTGCATAAATAAAATTTAGATATTTTCTCTGGAGAACATTTACAAATTTTCTGTAGTTAATATAGACTGATGCGTATCAGGGCACTTCTTTTCCTTTTCCCAGCATTACTCATTCAACTAGCACTATCCTTTCTTACACTAGGTTCCCAGGAGGTTCCTTCTGCGTCAGTTTGGCACGTTAAAGTCATGACGGACGTCACAAGTCTCCCTAATATACCGTCGAGTATTCATAGTCGCATTTGCTTTATTTACTGCGCAAGAAAATCTGGTCTAAAAGAGCTTCTGAATATCAAATGTACAGGAAAGAATTTGTTTCTACTTTCTATTTAAAACGTGAATAATTTTAGGGTAGTCAAAATTTTTATTAATTTTTTTTTATGGTTTTATGTTAATTGTGTTAATAACAATTAATAATGATAATAAAATTAATTCGATTAAACAAAACGAATTGGAAATAACTGTACATATTAAAATAATTACAAAAATGGAGCAGTGAAAATTACTTTAGAGAGGGAGAAAGTGAAGAAGATAGTGAACGAAAAAGAGAAGAAGATACCTTAGTGAACGAAAAAAGAGAAGACTGCGTTCTCTTTCCTCATAGAAGCAACCAAACCATGAGTCTCCCGACAGGACAAAGAAACTCGAAAGAGAAACTCAGGATATTGTGACGAGGGGTTTTCTTCTGTGTTCCGCGAATAAAAAACATAAAAAGTATTTAAACACGAACTTGTGTAATCGAGGGCAAATTGCGACCGTGTCGAAATGTAAACACGATAAGGAGGTAACCGATATAGCGTAAAGGTTCACATTTCATAATAACACATCAGCGGAATTTGTTACAAACGGGGCCACGCGCGTACACTAGCGTATACGAATGACGCAAACGGACACAAAGCAGGTGACGAAAAAATGCAACGCTCGAATAGGCAAAAAACGTGTATTTAAAGTGCGGGCCAAAATTGGGAAGGCAGTCGAGCCACCGGACCGACTCAGTGGGCACTAGTGCCAACTCAACCCTGGGGGACCCCCAACATCGCCGTCGGCATCACCCCAGCATCAGCGTCGCTGCAGCCACATCATCTGCCACTGGCGCCGACAACATTGCCGAACCGTCCTAAGAGAACGAGGACCATCTCCCTCGCCAGCTGTCCAAGAGAAGACGCCCCCGGAGCCTGTCCTGGCCACACTGTTCCAACCCAATCACCCGTAGGCTGAGCAAGGACGTGTCGTGCTCCACTCCAGCCAAGGAACGTTGTCACCGAGACCGATCTTGACCAACCACTCCAGTCACGGACCGGCCACGAGCTTCGCCAGTTTTCCCCGGCTAAGGAGACGTCGCCCGCTGTTCCGTCTTAGACGAATCAACAACCCCAGTCGCCGTGAACGACCCAGGACAGCATCCCCAATTAACGGACAAACCACCCTGAACTAAATTAATTATTTAACGTAATAAAGAGGTATTAAATTTTTTAAATCATTGTCTTAAAGCTCTACCCTCTGATAAACCTACGCACCCCGGATCAACCCCGAAGGCTAAGGACGCACCGTCGCGACATAGTGGAGGCCTGACATGGCAGCCGCCCTTAACGCGACATGGTGGAGCCCCTTACCGCAACAATGGTGAAGGCGCCCATACGGAGGCCCTTCGCGACAATATGAAGAATTTAAAGGATTAGAAAGAAATTAAAAAGAAACAAGAGAAGTGCAAACTTTAGAGAAGAAGTTAAGTACTTAACAGTACTGTAATTAAAACTCGACCTACGTATAGGCAGTGAGAGAAAAAATAATAATCTACAAGTGTCGATAATAATAATAAATAATAAGAAGCAAAACAAACTAAGGAACCTAAAGGAGTCTAGAGTCTATGTAAGTAGCGACATAACGGAAAGAGAAAGAAAGATTCAGAAGAAAATTAGAGAATGTGCACAGAAAGAAATAAAGGAAGGAAAAACCGTTAAAGTTACAAGAAACTTTTGGTAGATGGTAAAACTTGGAAGCGGAATGGACAAAAACAAAAACTTATTAATTTTGTTAGTAATGTAAAATTCAAAAATTATGAGAATCGCAAAACAGAATTTAAAAAATAACGAGGATAAAATTAGAATAGCAAACGTAAAAATAGACAAAACAACATTAAACAGACTTCAGGTAAAAATGAGCAAGAACAATTATTAGATAGATATTAGATATTAATTTTAATCTAATTAATTAATTAGATAGATATAAGATATTAATTAGGAAAAATGGAAAATAGGAACTTGGAAGGTCAGAGGTGTAGCAGGAAAGGAACGTGAGTTGATACAAGAATTTCAAGAAGCAAAGATAGATGTTTCAGGAATTACAGACATGGAAAAGAAGGAGAAGAAGAAATGGAAATGGATGGAGGGCACCTGTTAATATAGGTATGATTGTTTTATTTATAGCTTCTATTGACATTCCAAACCGCCTTTAGTTATTATCGGAAAGCAGAATGAAATAATAATTAATTGCATCTATCCCTTTCAGTCAAAGTGTTCGGAATTCTTTGCGCAACTTAGCTTTTATTAAAGCTGGAGATTAAGCACATTTGGCATTCATGGTTTTCTCAACAAATTATAAAATAGTAGGCCATGGCCAAATGTGGTCAAAATAATCCAAAACTTCTGTAAACTTTCTTTGACATGCAATTCTGCATTGGTTGACCTTAAAAAAAGTGACAATTTTTGTAACCAAGCTGATAAATTGTTTTCTATATAAGCGGCATTTCCTAAAATTTTTCAAACTGAATACATCTATCGGTATCAGGAACATGAAGCAATGAAATACTCAGATTCAGGGGAAGTAGTGAAGTCATACTTAAAATATGATTCGTTTTCAGCACGTTTTGGAGTTTCTTGCTTTAAAAGTATTTTTTTTAACTCTGTGAACTGCAGATTTATTTGTTTTGACTTTTACAGTCACTTATCTGACGAACAGTTCTCAATTGATTATAGCTGAGTCGCACCAACGTTGTTGTTAACTCATCTTCGACTAAATTTAAACATTACTTTGCATGTTGGTCTTTTCTTGACATATCTTTGATCGTTTTGTGACTACTAAACTCATCTATGGTTCTTTTTACATCTGTGTGCCATCACCAAAATGTAGATGTTTTTCTCTAGTCATTTTTGTACAATCTGAGCACGAAAAAGTTTATGTTTTCGCTTATTTCGATAACTAGTCCAGTCAACGAAGGGGTTGTAGAGGACATGGAGGTGGGGGGGGGGTTCTCCTCAGGAATGTGTTGGGGGTACTTAGGAGGTAAATATACTAAAAGTCCCCATCCCTACCTCTGCCGCTTCCGGGGGGAGGAGGAGGGGAAGCTCCCTTTTTTCGGTTTCTCGCTTATAATTCGGAAACTGTGCATCGTACGAAAAAAGTATTCATTACAAAATTAAAGATAATTAAATTTCCTACAAAAATGTTTATATTCATTTTCTTCCTATGTGTTATAGTTTCCGAGATACTCGCCAGCGAAAATCGATAATTTTCGAAAAACTTTTTTTTGCCTCACGTTTTTCGTCAATCTTGTCCTTCTAATTCCACGGCCTTTTGTTTTACAGATTAGTCGTCAAAAAGAAAGTTGTAGAACATTAAGTGTCCTTCAAAAAACGTATACCGCGTATCCCAGAAATGCATATAAAGCTTCAGGTAAACCTATTCCTCTATATTTGCTCATTCTAAAACCGCGAAAAACGGTGTACTTTTCTTGTACGAACCCTCCAAAAAGAGCACTTTTAACAAAAAACTGTGAAGTAAACGGCTGAAAATGGAACGGAAAATGTTATTAAATCAGTAAGGAAGTCTTCATCATTAACAGAAAATAATTAAAGCGCACTTCACCCACCTACGACAGGTTTTTGCGTTACTGTTAAAAACAGCAGTGCAGAGAACAGTAAAATAAATATTTAATTAAGGCGTTGCATTTGCAGCTACATACTTGAAATTTATCTAGTCTGAATGAAGCCCTTCAGTAAATCGAATTAACTGCTTACATAAGCAACGTTGTCAAGTTTACCATTTTTTTTTAATCTCGTATTTTGTCTCGTGTGCTGAAACTAACAAACCCTGAGAATTAATTTTTGCATTTCTAGGACGCTTAGGGAATGTAGAAAAGAAATACCGGAAGCTTTATACGTATTTCTGGAACACCCTATATATTTACTAATTTATCTTCAACAGGTCAAAAGTTACAGCAAGTTTTCTGCTAAATTTCATCGGACAAGAACCAACTGTAAATATATTAATAAAATTTTGATCGACTAATGTTAATCTGTGTTTTGGTGGTATTAGGGAATCTTTACATCTAGTATCAAAATGATGATTATCTGAATGTATTTATGGCACAAATTTGAAGCAAATTTTTATTTTTATTAATAATTTAAACATTTTTCTACGAAATGCACATTGCTAGAATAACAATAACATGTTCTATTTAATTATTTTCCGGCTAGAAGTTGAAATTTATAAAGAAAATGTCCGTTATTATTAAGCAAGCATTAAAAATATCAATTATGTATGTTACAACAAGTTCCACTCATTTTTCAATGATATGAAGAAGTAGTTTTTACAAGTGGTAATAAATTAATGTTGCAATAATTGGTTTATCAGTAATCACAGTGACAAATTATTAATAACATCAGCCTACATGGATTACATTCGTTCAATAATTTGTGTCTACTTTCTTCAACTTTTTACAGTAAAATAAAATTAAGGAAAACGTGTTGGGATATTCTAGCAAAGTTCATCTTGTAGTAAATCGGTTAATTTACGACTAAATACAAAAATTTACTTAAAATTTGTCCCATAACATACATTAACATGAGGTCAAATTTTTATCATGTAAATCCCTATGGCCAAACTTAAAAAAATTCACTGTATAATATAAGCTAATGTGTTATGTATGTACACATAAATTATACATATTTATAAATAGATATGTAGTTTGTTATGTATATTATTAGGTAGGCTAAACCGCAAGTTAGGTATCGTTGAATATAGTTTTGGACCACAGTATTTTATTCATAAAACCTGGCAGAGGAAAAGTTCAAACCAACGTTTACTCCACACAACAAATGCAGCAGGTGGGACTGAAACAAATTTTGTTCCTACATGCTTTTTTTACTGGCTGCGATTCAACATCTGCAACATTCCGCAAGAGTAAACTAGGTTTTATAAAACTTTATCAAAAACACCCTGATATTCGAAGTGCCGAAGTGTTCTACAACCATTCCTCCTCGCATGCTGATATTGAAGAAGCTGGACGAGTATGCATGTTAAAATGGTTCGGCGTCCCAGCAAAGGAGAGCTCCTTGAACACCTACCGATGGCATTCATTTTTGAAATCCGTAGCAAATATCAAACCAGATCTCTCATCACTTCCACCAAGCGAGGGGGCAACAAAAGAGCATTCATTTCGCACATTTCATCAGGTGCAGTTCTAGTTGGGAAACCAACTACCACCCGAGTTGTGGGGTTAGGAGCATAAGTCAAATTATCTAGCTCCGGTGCTGACCAAAGATCCAGCAGCACCAAAAGAAATTTTGGACTTGATTTTTTGCAAATGCACTAAAGATTGCAGCAGTGCCAGATGTGGCTGCAAGAAGATGTCCATGACTTGTTCCCCTTTATGCCAGAACTGCCATGCGAAATGTTTAAACGAAGTGCCCGTTTTAATGAACGAGGATGATGAAGAAGACATGGAACCCCCCTACGGACACTGAATCCGATATTCAGGAAATGAATGAAGACGACTTCACTGTTCCTGCTGCCATCAGTTTTGGAGTTATGTATGTACTAGAGCCCTGCACGAGTAAGTAAAAATGTATCCGATTAATAATCGCCGATTACCTTACGCGGCGATGCGAATAAGTAATCGTAAATACAGCATCGTGGGCTGGGTATCGTGGCATCGTCAAGCATCGTATGGCATCGTATCGCAGGCATCTTTACTCATCCAGGAAATGAATGCGCCTCACCTGTCCATATCTTCTCTCGGCCTGAAAAACCACTTTACCGCCATGGTTTACACATTATTTTTTTTCCTACACAACTATAATTAATTTTGTTAATATCACACAAACGTTCTTTTTCTTGAAGTAAAAATATCAAAATTGATTTACCATAAAAATTATAAAAAAGTGCAAATCGGTTTCGATTACAGCGGATTCCCCGAGCAGGCTCTGTACAGCTGTTTCAGGCCTAGTTGGGCCTTCGTCAGCAGAACCGTAGCTCGAGAACTCCACTGCAAACCAAACCGACTTGTCCAGGTTATTCGCCAATGCGATGTGAAAGTAATCAACATTTCAAGTAGCGACATCTCTTGATCGCTTTTTGACCTGACATTGCAGTGGGATTGACAAATTGAAGCTAGTTCGTCACATAATAAGTCATCCCATGCAAGGCGGCCATGCTTGCTGTCAAAGCATAATGAGAATTTTTAAAAAGTTTTGTGCAAATCGGTTTCGATTATGCCGTGCTTCTTCAGTATTTCCTGGAGCTTCGCCGTAGATGAAGAGCATCTGTTCTCTTGCCGTTCGTGAATTGCGGCATTTTAATAAGTAATACTAAGCACAAAAAATAGTAATAGCTTTAACTCGTTCAACCACTTTTCAACTAAACTGTTGATCTCAAAGGATACGACTTACTGCGACGTAAAAAAAAATGCTTTTATTAGCCGCCCGAACTGGGCAAAGGTCACTGGGTCACTGCTGGATTGCAATTCTGTTTTTTGTTCCAACAGATTTTCAACTGCGATTTTCTCGCAATGTGTAAAACTTTTGTTAAGGACATATGAGTTCAATCGTTGCCATTTATGGTGATGTATTACAGGTTTAAATATTTGCATACAGTAAAAGAACACCCGGTATAGACCTGCATACAGCTGCAACTGCACACAGTTCGTAAACTTAATGTAAACAGCGTAATCTTTAATGAGATTTTGTTTCTAAAGCAGTAGCTTTAAATGCACGAAACCAAAATTCCACGAACTTAATGTAGGCATCAGTCTTAGTAAATTGAAATTTTGTAGCTCGTGTTAATGTAAATTTTTAATTAAACTGCGGTCAGAACCTGAAATATATTGCGAAGACTGATTTGAAACAGCTTTGTCACATGTCACTGGAAAGGCACGTCAATTACGAATTAATGCTTTGAATATTCATCCCCTAACAGGATCAGCGCGTGATTTTATACACTGCCGGGGAATTTTAGTTGAAACATTTCACGCCTTCACTATAACCGAATTAAAGTGCTATTTACAGTCGCTTATCGTGAACGTTTACAAAACAATTTCTAATTGAGTTAAGCTCGACAAACAGACAGACGCAAGGGTGGAGCTTCGGGGATTTATTCGATTCGAAACGCAGCAAACTTAAGCGCGGCCTGTTCATATTGGGACGAGTATAAAATAAATCTAATAAAATTCACTTGGCTTTGTACCGGACTTGGCCCGGAAGAAAGCAATTATGTAAATTAAAATTGAATCAATTAATGCGGCCAAAATTTCATTACCGATGGAATGGAAGCACAATTGTAAGGGTGGAATAAGAATAATGTGGTCCATTTGTTCGGGCATTGTACGCCACAATTCCACCACGCATGGCCAAATTCGGTTATTTCTTGTTTTATACGGTATATTAGACAATTTATTTTATCCGCGGGCAAGCGAGGCTCCCGTGGTTTTATCTCTCTCGAACGCAACATCGGAAACGCGTATTGCGAAGATTTAACCTGATGCTATGTAGGTCAATCTTTTTTTTTATTATAGGAAATCTCTATATAATTTGTAATGTTAAAGGAAACGTTAATAATTAATAAATAATTTTAAAACTTAAGGATTTCTATATTTATTTTATAGATAACTTTTATACTTACTTAAATTATGATGGATCACTGAAAATAATTTACTATTATGAATAAATAAATAGTCGGCCTAAAACACTGATGAGAAAATAAATATCGCACCTTGGTGTTCGTTAGATGAGTAGTATATGATATAACAATGGTCCAACAGAGGAACCAGGAGTTTCAACATCTTATCGTCAAACCGATCAGAGACTTCAATCACTTTCTGTATTTACATCTTTTGAAATAGATGGACGACTAGTTTCATTATTTCATTGAAAGTTTACTAGCTAGTCAATGTCCATCATTACAAATGTATTTAAAGGATAGCATTTAAGACTATTTGGACCTAAGTGTGTCAGTCAAGCTCGGACATTGTAACGAGATTGTGTCTCATAATTTGATCTATTAACATAAACCTCCCATATAATCTCATCATTGTATATACGTACAATACATCTGTACAGATCAGAGAGCGAAATGGTGGGCATTTAGAAAACGAGACGAGCGAGCAACGGCGCTACACATAACGAGCCAGGATTTTACCTTATTATATTTACTTTCCTTTTCGTTCGGAATTCGCTCGTTCGCTTGATTGACCGCCACGCTCCAAAGAACGGATGATGTAGAACTGTCTACGTATAAAATTTCGCCAGCAATAGCCGCTATAGGTCTCGAATCAAATCTCCTGCGATTTGTTACAACTTCGTTAAACTTGCAAGCGCAGTTCGTGAGGGGGCAGTTATTTTTCAGTTTTTTCTACCGGAATTCAGAATTGCATATTTTAAAGCAATGTCGAAGATAACATTCCGAAATAAATTTTATATCTCAGAAAGCTAGATCATTGTACAGCTTTGTTTTTTTTTTAATTGTCACACTGTATATTTTTACATTCTTAGATTCTCTTCTCTCTCACAGATATACTGTGGTCAACAATTACTAATTGTCTGAAATATTTCAAATATGTTATAAATTTTTTCACAAAACGCCCTCCAACTTTTTTTTAACTACAAACCTAATAGCATGTTGTAATTAACTCTTTCTTATAAATACCATATTTATATATATTGTTAATGTTCAAATTAAAAATAAAGCAGCACATTCTCTCAGGAAACAACGTCTTTTTACTATTTTAGTGAATTCACAACTATTGAAATTTATATGTTATGATCTAAGGGTTTTTTAATATTTCTTTGTTTTTTTCGTTCTGTTAATAATTTTTCTTATTTATTTATTTATTTGCGAAATTTGTTCATAACTCTTCCTTTTATTGGCTAATTTATTGTTGTTCAGGTTCTTTTTTTGATGAATTCAGTCGTGGATCTTGTAGACATTGGGTGATATGAATAAAAGTGAGTATTTACTTTATGCTCCAAAAAAGAGAGTATAAACTATATTTCATAATAATAAAGTTTGAGTATAAACTCGGAGTAGGAGCATTTGGTTGTCGATGTGGGTGTGGTTGAGCATTTACTCCATTACACGCAGGTACGCAGGGCCTCTTGTACCAATGTCATAACCAATTTTTTACACAGTTGTTCTAACAAAACTAACAACAGTAATGCTGATATGTGGTATAACCAAACAAAAACGTTTCTGAAGAATCATTCGGATATTATTGTCACTAGGGCTAATAAAGGGAATGCCACTGTACTCATGATGAAAGAAGATATCTATTCCAAGTTGAATACTTTAGTGGATGATACCATCACCTATAAGTTACTCAACAGAAATCCTACGATGAAATACCAAAATGCAAATAACAACATGGTTAAACTTTTATTGGAAAAAAAAATATATCGATAATAATACTGCAAAACTTCTGAAAACATATTCTGCGACTCCACCAAAAATTTATGGTTTACCGAAAATTCATAAAGTGAATTCCCCTCTACGACCTATTATTTCTTGTATTGGTTGTCCCACATAGCAACTAGCTAAATTTATTACCAAGACATTGTCTAATCTTTCCCCTCACTTGCTTATAATATTAAAAATTCGTTCAACTTTTTGGAAAAAATCAAAGATGTTTCTATTCTTAATGATTACATTTTAATCTCACTTGATGTTACGTCACTTTTTACGAATATTTCTCAATTTCTCAACAGTTAGTTGTCAACACTTTATTAGAAAAGTGGGATAATATTTCCCCCCATACAGATATTCCTGTCGACATCTTTTTCAGTATCATCAGATTTCTATTTAATAGTAGTTTTTTTGTCCATGAAGATAAATCTTATAGTCAGATTTTTGATAGAGCCATGGGCAACCCAGCGTCACCCATTTTGGCCAACATTGTTATGAATAAATTACTCACCACGGTAATTCTTCAATTACCATTTAAGCTACCGTTTCTATTCTGCTATGTTGATGACATTGTCACGGCTATTCCAAAAAATTCCTTAGAGATAATACTAACTAATTTCAATAATTTTCATCCAAATTTACAGTTCACCATTGAAGTTGAACAACAAAATAAATTACCCTTTTTAGACGTGTTACTTGAAAGGAGGGATGATGGCACTATCATCACTGATTGGTATATTAAGCCCACCAGTATTGGTAGGACAATTAACTATCAATCTATACACCCTCTTAGTCAAAAATTATCCGGTATCAAATCTCTTAAACACAGAGTTCTGAAATTGTCATATCCATTTTTTTGGCAAACAAATTTCGCGCGTATTAAAAAATTAGCTATTGATAATGGTTATCCATGTAAACTTATCGACCATCTTTTACGACACACGTCTAATCAGGATAATCTATCTAATAATTCTGATACTATTGTGTCTAATATTGACAGTATCAGAAATGTAGACAAAAAATTCTTTAAAATACCCTACATTCACAGTTTATCTTATAGTCTTAAAAAATCCAGATACTAATACAGCTTTTTATCCGACTAAAACCCTCAATAAACTGTTTTCGAAATTAAAAAATAAAACCCCCAAACAAGAGCAATCTTCTTTAGTTTATAAAATTAATTGTTGAAATTGTAATGTTTCTTATATAGGACAAACTAAACAAAAGTTAATCAATATAATTAAAAACCATTGTTATGATTGTAAACCTTCGAATAAGGATAAATCGGAAAAAACAGCCTTAGCTTTACACCATTTTAGTACAGGCTATAAGTTTGATTTTGATAATGTCCAGATTCTGGATCATGAACCTAATCTCTCAAAAAGACTCATCTCCGAAATGATATTCATTAATAAATGTAATAAGGTAATTAACTTAAAAACTGATACATAGAATCTGAGCAATATCTATCATAATATTATACATTTTAAATTTACCCGCCATGATTAGTTAGTACTTCTGTTTTTTCACTGTTGGCACTATTGAAAATTTTATCTGTCAAAAATCTTCCGGCTGCAAACACGTGGTCATGCCGAGTTTGATCTAAATTTTTAACATAATTAATGTGATTGTTTCGTTTACATTGTTACAAATTTTTTATGTTGTTCTCCATATGAATTGTTGTGATTCCAAGTGATGTTTGATACTTACCTGTAAGTCTTACTTGGAAAAAATTGTTTGTACCTACCAGTCTTACTGATTGTTACTTTCTTTTATAGGTTTTTATTTTAACTAGTACCCTCTGGGGATGTCATGTTTCAACCCTTTGCTTAAAGTTTAGAGGTAATGATTGTCTTAATAGTGTTATTATTTTCAATCTTCCAAATTGTAATCTTATAGGCTCTGAAGAAGGTTGGAAACTCAACCGAAACTGTCAGCTGATTAAACAAATTTAAATTTAAACCATCGTTTCGTCCTTTCACCGACCAAGTACACCTGCTCATTTATTTACTCCAATAGCTCCCTCCAATAGCTCCAGGAAAATCTTCTCCCATACTTTCAAAACAATTTTTCTGTTTCCAGTTCTATTAATGTCTGATTTCTTTTTTAATCTTGTCTTCATGTTATTTACTTTCTTTAATAATTGCAATGCAGTAATTTTTTGTCCCATGTTTTTTTCATAAAGTTTCTGCATATCATTATAAGCTTCCGCTTTTGCTTTCCTAGCAACAGGTGTCTGAGACTTTAGAAAAATCCGTCGATATTCTTTTAACAATAATACAAAACTCATGTTTGATTCCGGAGTAGGTACCTGCTTCATCTTCAGAACTCATTTTATCGTTGCGTTGTTGAGTAATACTATATCTGGATTCATCCAGTATCAATTACCACCAATTTAACATTAATTAATAACATAGCCATAATGTTACGTGTCATGTTTTGTATAATATTTTTCAAAAATTGCTGCATAACATTGCGGTTTATAGGTTATGTTATTAAATTAAAATTACATTAGTGGTAATTGATGTTACATGAATCCACGATAGTTCACGAATTTGCAAAATTTATAATTATGAAAAACAATTCACCACTGATGCTTTTTCTCCGACTTCTCACGAACGGATTTTATTCATGCAAAATGAAGTAGAAACTCTTAGCAGATGCTCATGCTCATGACTATTTGCTCCTAGTTTATCATCAGAAAAGGTTTTTTGATCGATTTTAACAACAAAGAAGGCACAGATATTGTGAAAAATCAAAATTTTAAAGAAGTTGAATTTGAAGTGAATATTATGAATGATCAAAATTCTGAGAATGATGGTCAGAATCAAGTTTTACAAGAAAAACGGAGGTCGAAGCGTATTAACAAAGGAATTCCTCCAAATCGTTTTGCATTTGGAAACTAATTCTATCAAAGAACCAAATTCTTGGAAGGAAATCCTTTAGCTTCCTACTAGAGAGCTGCTGCAAAAGAAGAAATTAAATCTCTCAATGAGCATCAAGTCTGGGAATTAGCAGATCTTCCCATAGGGAAGAAGACGATAAGTTGTAAATGGGTTTTTAAGAGAAAATTAGATGAAGAAGGACAAATAAATACTCATAAGGCACGTTTGGTAGCAAAAGGCTTCTCACAACGTTTTGGAGATGATTACGATTAAACTTTTGCTCCAGTTGTTAGACATGAGACCATTTGCGTTCTTAGGATTACACGTACGTCATTTAGATGTTCAAAGTGCTTACCTAAATGGAAATTTAGATGAAGAGTTGTACATGGAACAACCACCCGGATTTGAAGCACCTGGTCAAGAAATAAAGTCTTGAGGCTTCACAAAAGTCTGTATGGTTTAAAACAGTCAGCACGTGTTTGGAACAAAAGAGCCACTGAAATATTAAGCAAGTTGCATTTCAAACAGGGCACAGCTGATAAATGTTTGTATTTCAGAAAAGAAAAAGATGGCAATATCACTTATATATTATTATATGTTGATGACATGCTTGGAGCAGGTATATCTTCAGATGTTACAAGAAGTGTAAGTGAGGAATTGAACAATTATTTAAAAATGAAGGATTTGGGAGAAGTTAGACATTATCTTGGTATTGAAATTAAACGCAAAGAAGACGGAACTTTTCTTCTTAGTCAGAAGAGGAAAATAATAGATATGTTGGAGAAGCATAATTTACTAGAATCAAAGCCAATAGCAACACCAATGGAAGTGGGTTTCTTAGGATTAACGGAAGAGAACAGTTCTAAGTTACCAAATAATTCTGCCATTGGATCGTTATTGTATTGCTAGAGTGTCCAGACCAGATATTGCATTGGCTGTAAATTTTCTAGGTAGGCGAGTGGAGACACAATAGTGAATAGTGTAAAAAGAGCAATGCGTTACTTAGCTTCAACATTAGAGATGCCATTGAGATTATCTTCAGATAAAGAAATGACATTAGAATGTTTTGTGGATGAGGACTGGGCTGAAGATAAAACTGATCGAAAATCTACAAGTGGTTATGTTTTTCATTTAGGAGGAAGCAGTGTTGCATGGTCTACTGGCAAACAAACATCAGTTACCATGTCATCAACAGAAGCTGAATATGTGGCTGCATCGTATGCAATTCGCGAACTGTTACGGTTACGAAGACTGTTAACAGATATGGAAGTGCTGCATGAGGGTCCGACTGTTATTTACGAGGATAATCAAGGATGCATTCATTTAATAGAATCAGACAAATGTGGAGCACGTACAAAACATATACATAGATGTCAGTCATCATCACTTAAAAGATTTGTGTGAGAAAGGAATAATTAAGTTGCATTATTGTCCATCAAACAAAATGATTGCTGATGTATTGACGAAGCCACTGCCTAAAGAAAGTTTTATGAATTTTTCCAGGTCTTTAGAATGATTATAAAACTTGCTGCAGCGAGAGGGGGGTTTGAAAGAGGCGCTTACAGCAAGTTTGCTATAAAAACAAAAGAGAGTTGTTGATATAAAAATAATCTGAAAAATAGTCTCTGTCATTTAATTTTTGTACTACAAGTTTTTAAATATTAATAAATAGTTTAGCATACTGGTGTGTTGTAGGTCTTATATATGCTTTCCAAGAATTTTGTTGTATTTCTGTAATAGAATCGTGTTAAGTGCGATTAATTATTTTATGTTTGTTTTTGTTAACTGATGCTATGAACTTCCAAACCGCAGTAAAGGTCCATTTAATCGCAGTCAAAAAAAGTATAACGTTATACAATTTTTGATCAATTCTACAGGGTGTCATCTTTTTTCGTGTAGTATGACGATATAGGTAAATTACGATCAGTTTACAAAAAGAAATATAATAAAAGTTTTCGTAGCAAAACTACGACGAACAAAGTTACATCGCTCACGCCCTTTTACGCAGTATTTGTCGCTAGTCGCACTTCGAGAAAGTTGTCGCAATTCAGCCCATCCCTACGTATTACGAATAAAAAGACAGAATTTTAATTTTCTAAAATTTATGAAATATTTACTTTGATAGAACTACATAAGTTACTTTCCACAGAAGTATCTACGTTTTTAAATTTTCTGCAAATATCAAGTTGTAAAATTCTTCCTTCGTGATATAAGGTTCAACGTAATCCACAACGACTTTTTACAGTTGGATGAAGTGCAAATCGGAAATTTCCTTCAGCACCATAAATTCCACAAATTGCGAAGTCTGTGGAGCAAAACGCATTCGGCATACACAATATTACATAATCTGTACGTGAAACATGTAGTCTGCGGCTTCCCATCACAGGTGCATATGCGACGGTCTGTATACGAAAATATTCGTTCCGTCGAGCTTATCAACATCACATGAACTTATCAACCTCACATCGTGCATTTATTTACTCGACTGATTCCTAAATAGATTGATATTCGTATTCACCGAGGGGTAGGTAAGACGGTGGCGAAGAGGTTAAATTGTAAAGCCGCTTTGTCTTTTTAGTTCTGGGTGAGTAAAACGGGCGTGAACGAAGAGATTGTGTTATATAGGAGTATTTTTCCGGCAATTACTTTTTGCGCGTGCTTTCGTTTTTGACACTGACATTAATCACTTAATGGCGTTATAAAACGCGCACTTTACCAGTTTGCTTTTAAGCACACGTTCACCAACAAATTTTGCACCTTTGTGGTCTTTCCGATTACAGAAAAGTGCTTGCGTTACTTTTTTATTACAATAATGTGCGTAAATCTCAGATTTTTACTTTTTCTTATAGAAGCTTAGAAATAATATCCTCTTTAAGGCAAGTTCATCAGATAAGCTTCGAGTTTTCGTTTCAGTTAACCTGATTTTTTTATGGCGGGTAGTAAATTTTTTATGGGGATCAATGTTGCGATTATAAAAATCAGGTTTTAACGGACGCATGCGATCGTGTCGTTATTTGGTGCGTTTTATGCGAAAGGAAGTGAACCTCCTAAATCACAGGGATAATAGGGAATTCGATTCCACATAAAACCGGAAATATTACCAAAGCTGATTGATAGAATAAAGTCAATGGAAACAAAGAATTAAATGTAAGTATTAGATGTTCTGAAAAATATTAAATAACTTACAAGCTTGAGTAACTTTTTTCAAACGATTATATGTCTACAGTAGAAATAATTTGTAATAAAAAGACATTACAAAATTTTTTTTTTTCGCCATTACTTGCTGCTAAGTGTGCTGTTTTTCCTACAACGTGTGATCAACAAAAAAGAAGAAGAAGACAAGGCTTTCTGCTCGAAAGCCAAGAAAGTTTTTCGGTTCATTGTTATAAAAATGTTTACATTTGTATGAAGTAATAACACAGATGGCTATGAAAAGATTCAAAATGATTTCCAAAAACTCAAAATTCAATAAGTTATTTAAAAAAAGACAGAACGAGAACAATAATAATTTAATTTCGAAAAACCGAAACTTAGGTAAAATGTACCTAACAACGTTAAGATTTTGGCATACGATTTAAAATTAAAATTAATTTTAATAACCTCGTAAACAAGATGTAAAATAAACCTCTAGAAACCGTTTTTCAAAGAGCTTTTACCTAACAATTGAATATTTAATGAAGTTCTAATTGAAAGGACCTTTCGTATTAATTAGAAAACGTCAGTCATATTACCTGCTCCCCAAATCCTATGGATACAAATGCTATTAAACAAACACCTAGTCAATATGTAATAGCCCGAAGGGCTATGAACAATGCTTAATAAACAAACTTAATTATTTCTGGGAAATAATTGAGTAAGTTTATTACATATTAGTGAACCCTGAATTTAATTATCCTTGCGCACACAGATGAACTAAAGTGATGCTTTAAGCAACCGTTCAAAATGAAAGCTTTAATTACAGTTTGATTAATTCGTGAATACAAGGACAAAAACATTTACGAGTATATATAAAAAATTTTGAATGCACAGAAATATTTTCCTGAAGTATACAGTTTTGTGCTTACAACTGTTATATTAATATGACATTTTAGGATAAATGAATGAATTTTTCAAGTATGGGCTGTGTTGAATCTATTGAAGATAAATCAAAATAATATTTAATGAAGTATTTTTTACATATTTATTATATCCCAAAATAAAAAAAAAATCTTCCCTGCGTATATTTCACATGTTCCTCGAACACGTCCGCGCAATCAATAAAATTTAATTATCTCTTTATGGCCGGGCGTTACGGCCAAAATGGACATAAATAAAGTAAATTGGGTATACGTACGACGAGGAATGTTATGGCACGTTTAGTGCCCGACAAAAAGTATAACTTTCGAACGCTCGGTTTAGAAATGTGCTGATCGGAACATTCATGTCATCATAAACATAGTTGCGTATTGTGGGCGAAACTGTCTCCCCAGGGAGGCATACGAAAGAACGGGTAACAAAGGCCGCACTTGTGGTGAAAAATACTGTGACACTTAATGCTAGTTGGTTCCACGGAGATAAAAGCAAAAGGCCGATCCCACTTTTTTTAAATGAATCTTTGTTTTAGGGTAATCCTTTTTTTTTAAATTAATTACCGTTTGTAACAATATCTGAATTATTATCAATCGGAACTTTAGTAACTGGTTAATTCTAACTTTTGGTTTATTGCCACAGAAACAATTGTCTCCATAATTGTAGTCGTGGCAATAAACCAAAGGTTAAACTTAATCAGTGACTGAAGCAGTACCGGTCCGAAAAATGTGAACATCAACGTTTTTTAAAACTCTAGCTGAAATAATGTTAAAACCTTTGAAAAAAATATTTTTATTTAATCTTGCATAACGTTATTGGTGGTAATGTGATTATCAAATTCATTCATTCAAATAAATGTAAATTTAAATAAAACCTTTTGGAACAATAAAATTCATTTCATACAATAATTTTCATATAAATGACTCCTGAATAAATTAATTTTCGAAATGAATCTCATTCAAATATATGTATACTTTAATTTTGAACAAATTGGGACTTCGGACAAGTAAACACGAACTCTAATGATGGTAATCAACCGACTTCAGTCTCTTATACTCCCGATAAAATCACATTTAATTTATTTTCTTTTATTCTTTTTGCCAAGTTACTTTATATTATGAATCTGATGTTCTGTCAGAAACAAAAATATTTATTGTAACTTAGTAGATGATACGAGTACCTAATATACAAAACGAAAGTCCGATTAATTAAATGTTTAATGAAGCAATATATGTATGTAGATAGAATTGAGAAAGTATTAAAATAACCTGTTCGTATTCAGCTCTTTGTGATAATGGATTTGTCCGGCGGACCTTATTTATCTGGGGGGTATTGATGGTCCTCAAGTTAACAAAACGCCTATAAAAAGAAAATAAGTTCACGAGATTTAGGATGTTATGTTGGCCGCTTGTATTTTACCCGAGACTTCTTTCTGTACAGGAATTTAGGATTTACGGGATTTATTCCTTGCCGGCTTTTGAATGAACCAACCAGCGACTATGTTAACTAAATCTGCTTAAAAATAATTAAACTCTGTAATTACTAATTCTTTAATTTACCTCGGTCTACATTAAACTATTCGTAAGCTGTATTAATATTTTAGTTGCTTTAACATTACTCGTAACTTTACTTTTTGTTGCAAGGCTTTGAATATTTAATATATTTCCATCCCTGGTCGTTATATTTCTAGTAACAGTAATAAGTTTCAGTGTTATGAGAAATTTGAAATGCCGATTTATAGAAGAAATAGTCAGTGTTGGGAGTATATGATATACAATGTATATTATAAGTTGACTTATCCATTCACTTTTTGTTCATGTTAATTATGACTGGGATCTTGAGACCAATAAATTATTATTATTATATACTGTACAGAATATACTTTGTAAGTATATTGTATATACTTACAAAGTATATACAATATACTCCTGTGTTCCTAGGGCTCCTCGCCCTAGGAACACTCATCGCCACATCCTCAGTTTTTACGACGGATATGTATATTGTATATTAGATACTTTTACAAATCGAGCATATTTGATTTTCGGGACACAAAAGATGCAGTTTGACGTATGTCGTATGCTCGATTTTTAAGTTCCTTTGTATTGACCATCGTGCAAACGTCTATGTTGCAAAATTTCTTAATTTCGGATATAATATGTTGTTAAAGGTGGATAAAATGGATATGTATGTATATACAGCCTGTTTACTAAACACGCGGCAAAAACTAATGTGGTTATTCCTTGGGCTATTTTACGATTTTTGTGTCCTTAGATGATTTTCGGAAAGACGCTTTGTTTCGAAGTTACACGGCGATAAATGTTTGGATATTTAAAAAATTCAATGTAGGTTAACTAGCCATTTCAAGATATTAGTGTGTTCTACTCCAGTGTAAAATGAAGAAGATTTAAGAAATGAGATAATTTATGGGTGTAATGCAATAAGAAACACCCCTGATGTTTTTGAACGAGTTTGGCAGTCAAGGAGGAGAAGATTGAATGCATGCATCCTAACTGGTGGTAGCCATTTACAGCAGTTTTTGTAATTAAGAATCTTGAAAGTAATAAAGTACTGGTTCTTTTTGAAAAACATTTATCACCCTGTATCTTCAAAACAAAACGTCTTTCCGAAACTCATCAAAGGACACAAAAAACTTATAATAGCTCGAGGAATAACCCCCTTAATTTTTGCCACGTGTTTAGTAAACATCCTGTATATACACAAATGAAATATCGTATATTGTACCGAGTGATTTTTTAAATTTTTTATCAACTCTTACCATAAAATCTGGACGGCATGTCTTAGCTTAAGTGAAAAGTACATCATTGCACTCCTTTATGCTGTTTTACGGTAAAGCTACGACATGCCGTCCAAATTCCATGGTAAAAGTTGATAAAAAATTTAAAAAATCACGCAATATATGTATATTTATATACCTTTAAATGAAGTATATTGTATATGTACCATATTTCTCCGTTTTATCCGAAATGCGGTTGCTTGAAACATACGATTATCCGAAATGACGTCTAGTCGTATCGGCTCGTGAAAATGCGGCTCGGAATTTGTGCCGAGCACTCGGCTCATGACACCATAACTCAATCATAGTGTTTTCGAAGTAACAATTAACACTAGATTCGTTTGTCGATTCTAGTTAAATAGAATATAATAATATATTTATTGCTTCTCTTGAATTACATTCAGATAGCAAGGGTTCAGTTACATATTACGTTTGAGGGTGAATGTAAATAAATTACAATTCAAAATAAAAACTAAATTAACATTCAACAACAGAATGTATGCATAACGATAAGGAAACTAAATCAACATATAAAGCGAAAGAACAAATTAACTATGTAGAGTATAAAGATTCGGGTTTGTGTACGTAAAGATAATCACCTTAAAAAAAAAAGAATAAATTCACTCGTTAATAACAAGAGCACGAAGTTTTAGAAAATTGGTACAAAAGTAAGCTACTTCCTTAATTATATCTAAATTTGGAAAATTCAATAAATTTAAAAGACCATCAATAGAATATGTATTAGAAAAAGGTTCTCTTTAACTAGAATCGAATACAATTTAAAATGTATGTAAGTGTATAATTATACTAATAAAAAATTGTGACTCTCACCAATTTATGCAACCTCCGTTTTAACCGAAATTTCGATTATCCCCGTACTTCGGATAATCGAAAGTCTACTGTACTTCAGAAAAAGAAGTGTATGTACCTAAATACTAAAAGAAAACAAAACTATATAAAGGTGTAACGGCCAATTAAAATATTATTGTATATATAATGTAATTATTAAGTAGACAGTTTTATTTATTTTGTATGAATTAAAGTTTAGTTATGGTGGGGTTGTTTTAGTGGGGATAGTTAACGTGGGGCAACTCCCACCACGCAGCCAGAGCATATATAAACGGCCGCTCGCGCGATTTGAAGACAGATCGTGAGCGTCTCACGGTCTCAACCTCCTGCGCAAGTGTCTTGAGCAGTCCCGACGACAAGCGTCTTTGTCGACTCTTTCCCGTGCTCAAGTGTCTTGAGTATACCCGACGACAAGCGTCTTTGTCGGCTCTTTCCCGTGCTCAAGTGTCTTGAGTATACCCGACGACAAGCGTCTTTGTCGGCTCTTTCCCGTGCTCAAGTGTCTTGAGTATACCCGACGACAAGCGTCTTTGTCGACTCTTTCCCGTGCTCAAGTGTCTTGAGTATACCCGACGACAAGCGTCTTTGTCGACTTCTTCCAATACTCAAGTGTCTTGAGTATATCCGACGACAAGTGTCTTGTCGATTCTTATTTGAGAATGAATGTAAATAAATGTATATATGTAACAAATGTAAATAAATTTGTATATAAGTTAATCCTACCTGTCTTTCATTTAACGAACCTGGACACCGGCGAGTTAAAATCCCGGAACATAGTCGCTAGATACTTAAACAGTACACAAGAGATACCGTAAAAAGCGACGAAAACATTGTAGAAACGTTACATGGCGCCCGAGCAGGGACCGGTGTTATAGTAAAACTTAGATATAAAGATTTGGAAATTTGAAACTAGTAATAGAAAAAGACAGGTAGAATATAGAAGAGCATGAAACGGTGGATACACAGCTTAAAGCGCGAACAGCTTGTAGAGGAATTAGAATCAAATAATCTAGATACGACAGGCCCTGTAGAAGAGCTAAGGAGAAAACTAGGAAAGTTCGTACAAAAGAATCCGCAATTGTTTACAGCCCGAAAACAAGACATGGCTTCGAATGAGACAGAAGCATCGATGCCATTTGATGAACCGGAAGAGCAACAAAGTGCTAGCAATGCTACAATTCCACCAGTATTACCTTTTCATGAAGATCCTGTAAAAGTTATGAATCAGATTCGTAAGTGGGGATGCCATTTTTGACGGAAAGGATCCGTTCTCGTTTCTTGAACGAATTGAGGAACTTAGAATAAGTTATCAGCTAACTGAAGCCTCAGGTTTTACAAGGCTTACCGGAACTACTGCGAGGAGAACCACCTTATGGTACCGTAACAATAAGAAAATTGGGTGTGCTGGCAAAATTTTGTAGATTGTTTCAAACAATATTATGTACCGCACTGTTTACAAACTCAACTCGATCAAGAAGTCCGAGATAAAAGCAAAAAGATAATGAATCCTTCCCAAAATATGCCACATCTATTCTCACCTGATGCGAAGATCCGGAAATTTGACAGAAGAAGAACAGTTTAACCGAATCTATGATAACATGTTACCAAAATATATGTTGTACATCCGTCGTCATGAAATTAAAACGTGCAGCGAACTGATTGACCGAGCGAAAGAATACGAAGATATTCTGAAGCTAAACCAACAGTACCCGGTGAGTAAAGCCGAACATACTGAGAAAAAATCCGGTGTTACCATTGCCGCAATTTATGATCGATTGACCCATTGTTGGCGCTGTAAAAGACGAGGCCATATGCGTAGAAATTGTAGATTGCCTGCTAAGATATTTTGTTCTTACTGTGGACGTGATGATATCCTCACAAGGAATTGTACACATGTAACAAAAATTGAAACGCCAACGGGGCCGGACAAAGCAGATAATCGGACCGGCCCCAGAAATAAGAATTTTTACAATCCTAGACCTTTATTAAGATCTGATTTATAATGGTATCTATCGCGCTTTATTGGATACGGGTTCCGAAAAATCTTATATAAATTCCCAAATTTTAGATTTATGTAGTCGAAACGGACAATGTCCACAAAGCGAAAATTCAACAGCACATCTAGCGGACGGTAGTGAAATCTCCATTCCCGGATCAATCCCAATACAGTTTAAACTTGCCAATAAAACTTACGAGTATACTTTTTCCGTAATGCCGTCTTTACGAACTCCGATTCTTTTTGGAATAGATTTAATTAACCAGTTACAAATAACTATCCCACCGTCACCGATCATAGGGAATCAAGAAAACATTTGTGTGGTCACAGATAATGAATCTAATCTGAAAATTGATAAAAAAGTCTTTAAGACCTTCCTAGAAGAAGAATTACGAAAATTCAACGATATCTCAGGTCCCACACATCTTATACAGCATAATATTAAGCTTGTTGATCCTACTCCTGTAAAACAGCGATACCGACCTAGAAATCCTGCAATGCAAGCCATTATTAACACCGAGGTCGAGAAAATGGAACGAGAGGGTATAATTGAAAAATCTCAAAGTCCGTGGAGTTCACCGGTAGTTATTATTGCAAAAAAAGATGGAAAACCTCGCTTTTGTATAGACTTCAGACAAGTGAATTCTAAGACTGAGAAAGACGCCTATCCATTGCCACAAATCCAGGCCACTCTTGATAAACTAAGAGGTGCTAAATTTCTCTCGACACTGGATCTAAAAAACGGATATTGGCAGATTCCACTTACACCTGAAAGCAAACCTATTACGGCCTTCACGGTACCGGGAAAAGGGCTCATGCAGTTTAAAGTAATGCCATTTGGGTTACATTCTGCTCCTGCTACGTTCCAGAGATTACTTGATCAAATAATAGGTCCAGAGCTCGAACCACATGCTTTTTGTCTACTTAGATGACATAATTATTATTAGCAAGACTTTGGCCGATCATATGTCACACTTACGAGAAGTCTTCCGTCGTTTTACAAGACGCTAGATTAAAACTTAATCCCGAGAAAAGTAAGTTTTGTGTGAAAAGTTTACGCTATCTTGGACATATTGTTGATCAAAATGGAATACGTACGGATCCAGAAAAAGTGGCAGCCATTACATCTATGACTGTTCTACAAATATTAAAGAAATCCGACGGTTTCATGGGATGGCCTCCTGGTATCGCTGCTTTATTCCTGACTTTGCTACAACAATAGAACTGCTAACCAGACTTACCCGCAAACATGCAAAATGGTGCTGGGGTCCGGAGGAAGAACGTGCTTTCCAGACAGTAAAACACAAATTAACTAGCTCTCCGATACTAGCTTGTCCTGATTTCGCTAAAAGATTTTATTTGCAAACCGATGCTAGTGATATTGGTCTAGGTGTTGTTCTCACCCAAAATTTAGATCAGAAGGAGCGAGTTATAGCGTACGCTAGTCACACGTTAAGTAAAACAGAACGTAACTATAGCGCTACCGAAAAAGAATGTTTGGCTGTACTTTGGGGAATTCGTAAAATGAAAAGCATATCTAGAGGGTTACTGTTTACTGTAATTACCGATCATCAACTTTAAATGGCTTCAGCGCATTGATAATCCCACCGGTAGATTGGCAAGATGGGCTTTGGAACTTCAGCAGTATGACTTCGATGTATACAATATCGTCGAGGAACACTAAATATAGTACCCGATGCATTATCTCGTCAACCTTTGCCAACAGAATCTAACCAAGATATATGTATCCTGCAGCGAAAACCTAAAGATGCCTGGTACTCTAAAATGTTAAGGCAAGTACAAACAAACCCGACCGGATTTCAGATTATAGTATCCGCAATGGTAAATTGTACCGTCATATTATTAATACTTTAAATTTTAATGAAACCGTACCTGAAGATAATTGGAAATTATGTATACCTACTAATGACCGTTCTCAGTCTATGTCAAAACCATGATGAACCAATTGCAGGACATCTGGGAATTGCAAAAACAATTGTCCGTCTGGCTAAAAACTTTATTGGCCCGGAATGTTTAGAGACGCCGCCAATTACGTAAGAAAATGTGATACCTGCAACCGTTATAAAGTTAGCCAACAGCGAGCTGGAGGATTCCTTCATCCTACTCCGGGAAATGATCCTTGGCATACTGTTTCTATTGATCTAATTGGTCCACTTCCCTGTTCTAGTACGGGCCATGTTTGGCTCCTTGTTATGCAAGATCATTTTACGAAATGGATAGAAGTCAAACCAATTCGCAAAGCAACCGGTATTGGTGGTGACTAGAGCAGTCAGAGCAGATTTAATATTAAGACATGGATGTCCAGTTTCAATCATCTCCGACAACGGAAAACAATTTGTTAGTCAACACTTCACAAAAATGTTAACAGAATTTGGGATTAAACATCGACGTACTCCCCGTATACGCCACAACAATGCAATCCCGTAGAAAGAACGAACAGGGTAATTAAAACTATGATCGCCCAATTCGTCAAAAAGAATCAACGTCGTTGGGATGAACGCATCTACGAAACTGTTTTGCTTATAATACTGCTCATCATGAAGCGATTGGCTACACTCCAGCCTATTTAAACCATGGACGGGAATTACAGGTACCTAATCAAATTAATCGAATCCGAGACATTCGTCATCCGGAAAGGAGAGGGCGTGATTTGTCTGATGCCTCTGAACTCGTTCGAATAAATCTTGCTAGAGCTTTCCAGCGACAAGAAAATTATTATAATCTCCGTCATCGAAATTGGAAACCGAAAGTTGGAGATTCCGTCTGGAAAAGAGAACATATTCTTTCTGACAAAAAAGCTCAGTTAAACGCAAAACTGGCACCAAAGTTTTCCGGACCGTTTACTGTCGGAAGAATCATCTCACCTGTTGTGTTCGATCTAAAAGATAAGAATGGACATTGGATCCGACACGTTCACGTACAACATATCAAACCTGCCCCTCCAAATTAAAAGATCACAAAAAAATCCCATTTTTCCTATAAATATCCGTCCCATTGAACATCTCGAGTCAGTCTTCATTAGAGTTCAGCGGCGAGAGTTTGGTGATGATGGAGAAATTGGAATGGATCCAGGAATTGGAAGAGCTGCTAATGATAGTAGACAAGCCGAAGGAAGAGACCAGAGCTGCGGAGGTGTGCAGTATCATCGAACCATGCCGTCGCAAACCAACGCGCCCTCGTCCACCTCCCACCACCCGGTTGGAAGAAGGACAGTCTGCCAGAAGAGACCGTCCTCGTCCGTCAACTTCTCAAAAGGACGATAACAGGAGGAAAACAATCCGCCTTGATAGGCTTCCTTCTCCGCCCCCGAAGAAGAGAGACGGGTCCACAGGAAGGACCTGATCCCGCGAAATTGTTAAATACGGCAATCCGGGATACCAAGGCCTACCACCGTCCCAGGGACCATCGCAGGCCTCCATTTCCGACACCATCCAAGGGTAGCCATATTTCATCGGGCCCGGCCAAGTGCGAGGCAGCAACAATACCCACCCAGGTTGAGTTTCTTCCTCCAGCACTCGAAATTCGGGGAAAGTCTCCGAGGGCAAGGAATGAAAAGTGGCCAAAAACCGCTCCTTTAACCAGCGTTGAACAGAGACTTTCCATCAGCGAGGTCACCTCCTTCCATCCAAGTACTGACAGGGAAGGGAATAGTTTACTTCCGGTTCCCTATGTAAGGAAAACGGACGATCCGATGCCGACTATCTGGCTCCGCCTCCCCTATGGACGACCAGTCGAGATCCCCTGGAAGGCCGTCCACCTCTACTGGAATATAAACCTGTTTCGGCTCGGAAAGATGGCATCTGCGGATTTGACCGTGCCGGACAACCCGATCCTGCCGCGACCTTTCCGGCCCAAAGAAGGAGGGGTGTAACGGCCAATTAAAATATTATTGTATATATAATGTAATTATTAAGTAGACAGTTTTATTTATTTTGTATGAATTAAAGTTTAGTTATGGTGGGTTGTTTTAGTGGGATAGTTAACGTGGGGCAACTCCCACCACGCAGCCAGAGCATATATAAACGGCCGCTCGCGCGATTTGAAGACAGATCGTGAGCGTCTCTCACGGTCTCAACCCTGCGCAAGTGTCTTGAGCAGTCCCGACGACAAGCGTCTTTGTCGACTCTTTCCCGTGCTCATGTCTTGAGTATACCCGACGACAAGCGTCTTTGTCGGCTCTTTCCCGTGCTCGCTAAGTGTCTTGAGTATACCCGACGACAAGCGTCTTTGTCGGCTCTTTCCGTGCTCCGCGTCTTGAGTATACCCGACGACAAGCGTCTTTGTCGACTCTTTCCCGTGCTCAAGTGTCTTGAGTATACCCGACGACAAGCGTCTTTGTCGACTCTTTCCAATACTCAAGTGTCTTGAGTATATCCGACGACAAGTGTCTTGTCGATTCTTATTTGAGAATGAATGTAAATAAATGTATATATGTAAATAAATGTAAATAAATTTGTATATAAGTTAATCCTACCTGTCTTTCATTTAACGAACCTGGACACCGGCGAGTTAAAATCCCGGAACATAGTCGCTAGATACTTAAACAGTACACAAGAGATACCGTAAAAAGCGACGAAAACATTGTAGAAACGTTACAAAAGAAATAACACATACATATAAAAGGTATTCAAACAAAGAAATCAGCAAAATAAAGGTCTCTTAAATCGTCAGAACGCAAGGGACACATTTTCAATTCGTTAATAGACTAAACTGTAACAAAAATTTTATTACAGTTTGGATCAAAGTTTTAAAAGCTTACTAAGGAATTTATTCTTAAAAATACATCATTATTTATTAATTTTCAAAAACGGTTTCTCCTGCATATTCAATATTACTGTCATTTACATTTACATTTAAATTTATAATTACTTTTTCGTAACTGCAGATGTAAGAAAGGGCAAAAAACGAGAGGGTTGTCTCTTAAAATCGAGAGTACTTCGACTAAAGACGCAAACTGTAACTTGTCCTTCAGTTTTAGGTTTGAAGCTACCCATTACTTAGAAACATACTAAAATGGTGAAAATATTTCCAACTATGTTGCTAGTGGTCTTGTGTGCTAATTGTGTTGTATTGTGTCGTTTGCTTTATCACCTCTTGTAGACACTCAAGGTTTTTCGCGGATATCACTATGGACGAGTCGTCAGCCAGCATAATTCACTACCCAGCCTTCAGTTAAATATTGTGGTAAATCGACCTTTGGGCTATTCCCTCTGCAACATTGAACTCCATCAATCTGGTTGCGGCTAATTGCATAATAAACTTAAAAACGATTCTATCTGTCCATTGTAGAATACCATCTCTCATCCCTAAAGCATTCAATTTGAAGATAACAAAATTCACGTCGATACTGTCGAAAGCGCAACTCATATTCAGATAAAGTCCAGCTATGCGTCTCTTTTTGTCAATTTCTGAGTATACATGGTTCATAAATATCACCACTGCCGTTTCGGTTGATCGATTGGCTCGATATCTATGTTGTTGGAAATTATGCAGCAGGTTAAATTTTTCCATAACTTTGGATATTACGCTAAGGATACTTATTGGTCTATAATTGCTAACACAATGTGCATCCAACTTCTTATGTGTGGGTATCATTACACGCCCGGTTAAGGATAAATTTATTAATTTGGCTATTGGTTTGGCAACTATTGTGCTTACTTCTTTTAAAGCTTTAGGCTGTATGCTATCCAATCCGGTACTCTTTTTACTCTTCAATGAAGTAACAAGCTTTTTATCTCCAAAGCGTCTGTTGGTATAAAATAGGACGAGCAGGATGTGATTTTGCAGTAAGTGTACATTCCTTTGATGTATTGTTGCCAAAGTGTTAACTTAATTTTTTTTTTGAGTTATGGACGTAAATTATTGTCCGAAATGTCTAGCGACCTCGGTAAACTCATTGATCTAGATTCCTTCTTCGTATAATATGATTTTCTTACTAGCTTTTCGTCCTAAATTGCTGTTTCTATATTCTGTACATATCTTTTGGGCCTAATTTTGAACCACTTGATATTTTAAACCAAATTGTTTTTCTTTATTTTGTTAGTTACAGTAAACGAGTTTTCTAATGGCCAAAATGTCTTAGGAAACGTGTATTTTGTAATATTTTTTCTACTAGGTTGTTAAATCTAAAAAAAAGTTTAAAAATCTGAATTATTTTGTAATCTAAATTTAGGAAAATTCTATTTTATTACGTGGCAGGTCGGTGACATTCATTCGCGTTTAAAATACTTCAAACAAATGTGGATTAATCATAATAATTACATATTTTGTGATAATTTTCAACGGAAAATAAAGTGCCTCAGTTACGTTTATAATTTGAAACGCGAACAGATATCGGTAATTTCCAGCATGTGTCAATTTGGAAAGTATTTTTGTAATTGGAGATGTGAACAAATTTAGTCGCCAACCTAACAAAATAAAATTTCGGATGCTTTAACGGGCTACTTTATGAAACTCAAATGGGGTTTCATAATGCGGTCGTTAAAGCACCAAAATAGAAAAAATATATTAGCTATTCTACCATGCTTTCAAATGAATTCCTGATCAGAGTAAACAGTGATTTTTTTATAAAGTTAGCGGCACGCAATACAAGAATGAGAGGGCAGTTGTCAATAACTGTCAGAGCCATATAACATCACATGCGCAAGGTAAACGCAAAACACATAATTAATTCATTTCAAAACAACAGTAAAGCTTAAAGCAGATGCTGAAATTGCTGTTCTTCAGCTTGAATGCACAGACGTACCCTACGTTTAATGTTTTCAAAGTTCAAATGTCAATGTTTGTCAAGTGTTGGGGGGTTATTATTTATTTGAAAAACCTTTAAGGGAAAAAACATTGAAATCAGAACCTACTTTAATTTGGAATTTAATTAAATGCACGGTAATATAGTATATTGTGTAACAAGTGTGTTATGCTGTCTTTTTGCACGAGTGTGGATTTGCGACACAATCCGTAAGCGAACACAAGTGAAAAAAGGGCTTCACGCATTTGTTGCACACTATACATTTCTACGACCTTAGATTTACAAAATGAGTCAATTTAATGCTTTTGACAGTTTTCACAAAATAAAGCAATTCGTTGTTCAAGCAAGAAACAAGCACATCAATGTATTAATAATTTTACCGGTGACAAAAAGTGTATAGACTCTTTATGATAGAAATGTATAAAATAAACTCCATAAGAAATGCATTGAACTTCACGCACGGCTATTAAAAGTAATACTTCACACACTGTGATCAATACGTGAAATTACTACTTCACGCATGGGAATAGAAAAAAAATGTTCTTCATATATTCTATCAAACATAATTTTTTTTTATATTACACACGATTATGATATGAAACTAAACTATCTATTATAATGTTCAAATTATTTTTAGATTAAAAAATAAAAATTAAAAAAAAATCAAGTTACTTTTCAGTTTCCGTTGACAACCTTGTTTATTTTGACAACATATTTTTCACTTCTGACGAAGCTGTCGAACGACTGCGAAACGTTAAGTGTATAGAGCGCGATTTAGTGTCCGCTTAAAAGATTTTGTGATATCTATTGAAGCTTAATTTTTTTCCTGTGCCCTCAATTTTATCAGTAGAATATTTATGGAACACATTTTCTTATTTCTAATTTGAATATAGCTTTTTAATTTTACTTTTCGGTTGTGTTTTCGTATTTACTTCTTGAAACAGATTCGAAACGAGCGCCTGTATTTTCTCAAGACGTGCAGCGCATCTTTCAATGAAACTAGTTCTCGGACAATTAATTACAAATAGTACAACGAAAACTTTGAGACAATAGAGCAACATTAATTTTATTTATGACACTCGGAGTTGCAGCCCGACTTCTTGGCTTTACCCCTGCTTCTTGAGCACACTTAGTCTAGCTGACACACGTGATAAATAACTGTGCGTGCCATGTTTTGCGAAATTTCTGCAACAAGAAATTTCGCCTAGTTATTTCGGACGCCGAGATCTGAAATTGTAATTGCGACGAGAGGGAACGAAAGAGCGAGGCGAGACAAGGAAATTTTCGTATTATTATGCTTACCATAACAATTTAAAATTGAAAAACAGCTGAACAACTCATAAATCAAACATTTGTCCGCCCATTTCGCCGGTTGCAAACATTTAGCCGGAACAACAATGGCTTCCCGTCTTTTATCTGTTATCAATAACTGACGAAAGGCAGCGTCGGGTCTAGATAGAAGCGCCAGATACCGGCTCTCGTTGATGCAGAGTTTTCTTAGCGCGAGGAATAGAGTTATTCTTGTTATCGTTTCCCTTTCTTTGTCGTACAGCAAACAGCAAGGGATTTACTCTAGAATTTACAAGCATCTCATATAGTAGGCGTTATTACAGACTTGTCGGCACCGACGTAACTTTCTGAATAATTTATTGATTATGTGTATTGGTTGTAGGTATGAGCGAAACACCGGATGTCCTAGTTGCATCTGACAGAACATCATTATTTATCCGCAGTATCCAATCTATGCAGAATTGTACAGCGCTTGAAATATAGAAGTCGCAAGCTGAAATAATGGACGGAGGAAATGAAGACGCATAGCTTCCGGCTGAATATTTCAAACAATGAATATCAAATGTGCACTACCCATTTTTACTCGATGAAACAAATCAATCACCATTATTTTTATTATTTATGTTTTATTATAAATTACATACATTGCTTGTTTCATCATTGTTACACATATGACCAGTTTCGTGTATTAAATCTGCACATTCGAAAAAATAATAATAATGGCCAGGCAGCATCTATTGGCGCCTCAACCAATTTTGCGTTGGTCAAATTTCAGTCAAACGAAACTTACGTATGCTTTACGAATTTCTAGAGATTCTACAGATACCTGAACTGTTAATTTTTTTATTAGTGTTACAGGCCTCGTATATGCACGTCTACCCCGGACTCGTAAATTCTAGTAAATATGGCACTTTACATAGTGTAAACTTCATAGTTTACAAAAGCGGTACCTATAGGTTGAATGAAGTAAATCAACGATTTATTTTTTAAGTAAATTTGATAATTCTTTTACATTGAACAGATCCAGCTAAGTCGGTCATGACTCAAGAGCCTAAATCGTGTTTATTCCCAAAATAAAGACATTTCAGAAATTGAAAACAAAATAGGTTAATTTTATTTAGTGATTACTAAATAAAAAAAAAGTTTAAAACAAAAATTTCCATTAACTATTTGACACTGCCTAGAAGCTGTTTTATTCAAACTTTGTTTTCCACACTCTTGATCCTCTCAAAATTAGTCCTCGCCGCAACACTTTGTTTTGATAATTTTTACCAAAAACAATTTCCGATTATTAAAAGCCGAGCGATAACAAAAGGTCGGGTATTCAGCTGGAACAGACAATGAAGCCGTGCATGTCTAATGCAGATAGCGAAGTGATTATCTGTATAAAGCTCTCCCTGCACCTTACTTTACGGGAGCGCCGCTGCATAATAGCCTAATAATAACATCGGTGTGTTTTTAAGAGTATTCTTGTTCAACCGCCGTGCTCTCGGATTTATTATTGCAACCCAGGCTTAACTCGGCAATTATGCTGAACGAGGAATTTACATAGCTGCCTCGTAACGGGACAAACTTACATTGTTTGAGTTCGTTTGTCTTATCCACAGAAAACTTGCTCTAATACTAAAACGGTCTCGTTTTCGGAAGGACAAAGTTCGGATTATAGTAAAACTACCAAAAAGAAGCAGACGTTAGATATATTTTGCTTAAAATTATATTGTTGGAGGTTGGGTTTTGTGTTAACAACAACTGTGCTAAGAGTAACAGTCAAAGTCGCGATGTTTTATACGTATGGAGATTTCAAAGAGAAATAAATCTTAGAAGTCTATAATTTGGCTAAAACGTGAACTCTACAAAGTGTGCATGATAGAAGATCTACGAGTATAACTGCCTTAAATATCTAATGTCATTTAAAACAGTGATACTCATATTTGGCATGATGTGAATATCAAACTGCAGTGAATTTGTTACAAGTTGCATACTGTAGTTGTCAATTGTTTAGTTATCAAACTCTACTTCTCGTCTCGAACAGAAAGCTCGCCGATAATGTAGGATGAAATTCGAAGTCAACTCGCTTATTATAAGAGCAAGAGATAGAAAATTGGTTAATGGCCGATTTCTTCATCATGTTTATCCTAAGGTTAATTTATCAGTCGGTTGAAATGTGCCGTACATTTGGCTGTACACATACTTATGTGTCACATTCTAACTGACATTCTAAGTGATGCATGTACTGGCCGCAGCGGCTGCGACCAACTTTGCTTCGACATTCACCGCACGAACCAGGAGGAGATTCGAACCTATTCCTGTAGTTGTCCATCCTGTTGCTGGCGAATTCAACCAACTCGGATATGTACAGTTACCGCCGAAAAAAACTGGTACAAGGCTTAAAATTCATAAAATGTAATCCATGAAATTTCATATTTTCAAATGAATCGTTCAGGTTTTGTGTTAACCATTCGAAAATTAATTGTTTTCTAATTTATTTAAATGAGGTAGCATATCTCTCTTTCTACACATTAATGAAACTTAAAGAAAATACTATTACATTACAAATTTGTTGTACCAGTTTTTGTAGGCGACAACCGTACCTACTATTTAATTTTTTCAGGTTAAAAACAAATTCTTCAGGTTACTTCAAACGATAGATTATTGATTTGTATACCTACAATATAACAGCTTTGCCTTATAATAAGTGAAATACCTATGTTGGTTCTCGAATTTTAATCACTCAGTATACTGTTCCACAATCAGAGATATTGCAAGAGCCATTTTATGACAATAATGCAATATTTTTTTCGATTTTTATTTATTTATTTATTGTATTTTGAGAAACATTCTAACAGATCTTCCGAAAAGAAAATAATTTGGTGTATGCCTATTTTTAGCATTTAATTTCTGCACAATAATTAGGCAGCTTTGGGTCGTTTTAGTTCTACTTGCACCATCAATAGTAAAAAATCTGTTTCCAGAACAAATCTTATTACTGAATTCAGGATGTTATTTTTATTTTTGATTAAGAACTCTAATCATCTCAAAGATATGCAGTGGTATTTGTTATGAGATATTGCTCCAGTTGCTACAAGTACTTGTGATGCTTTTCTTATAATAATCAAATCAAATCTGCTTATTTATCAAACGATACACATAAGATACGTATACAGGTAATTGTTTGAAAGTGAGAACATAGACAATATGACAGAGAGAAAGCGGTATAAGCACGTAAAAGAGATATAAGAGGCCTTTGGTACGTTCACTACGTTCTAGTCCCATGCGGCGGCATGGCGTTCCCTGCTTAGAATTTTATCCCATTTGCATTTAATAAATTTCAGTCTTGAATTTTTCTAAGCATTTGTTCTTATAGAATTTCTATGATCTCAGTTTTAGTCAATTATCAGTATATGGTACACTATGAAAAGTTTATGACTGCATTGATCTCTAGAATGTATTTAGTAACATTGGTAATTTTTGGTAACCATAATCTTGTTTATTGCCCCTAACGCGGGCATAATTTGGCCTTTGTTGCTCAAGGGCTTTAAAATAAACAAATCCATGGTAACTCAAACAATTTACATAATTATTTTATGGAAGCGACGTGCACATCACTCGCATACGATATAAAAATATTGAATCCATAAATTTTGGCCAAAATAAAATAAAACGTTGTATGTACCACGTGCATAATTGTAGATAATAACCCTCGAGCATTTCAAAGCACTCCGCTCCACATCGTTAAACATACTCTCGGGCTATAATCTCCTAATTATGCCCTTGGAACATAAATAACTATTATCACATTTAAACAATATTTCAATATGTAACTGCAAATATGTTCATTCTAAATGTATTTTCGTGCAACTCTTTAGTTCTTAGGACAAATATTGGACATATAAATATGTTTCTTGTAAGATAAAAGCTTGTCCAAAATTGGTAGTTTATAATTCTGTGGTTGGCAGTTAAAAGGGCATAAGTCACATTTTCTGCAAAACGGAGTTATGAACTTGAATGTATTCAAAAATGAAATTTGTGAATATTTCGTCCAACATAAGGGTTTAACTATAGTTATTCATTATAGTATTTCACATTCGGGCGATCAAAACGGACGAAATATTCACAAATTTCATTTTTGAATACATTTACGTACATAACTCGGTTTTGCAGAAAATGTGACTTATGCCCTTTTAACTGCCAACCACAGAATTCATATACCGTGAATTTATTTTAACGTGAAACATTGCTGTTACGTACGAATCTGAGAATCCATAGCAACATTTACAATTTGTAAATTAAACTGTCCTTTTTAAAATATAACATAAGATGACAGCTGTCATAAATCTGTTCTGATATTAGTGATTTCGATATGCCAACTTGTACTACAAAATAATTGCGATTCCTTCAATTACGTTAGATAAGTTTATTCTTGTTTAAAGTAAGTAAATTTAAAATATAAGGAAAACAGAAATTCTTTAATTCAAAACAAACACCACAAGTTTCCAAAAATTTCTTCATTTACCTCCATGAATATCCTAAACGATTATAAAAGTTGTTAATTGCATTAGTTACTTGTCCAGGGGTAATTCTTCCTGACACATTTTCACTAACTTCCTTCATCTGACAGATGTTCCAAATTAAAATGGAAAAATTTGATATGACATGAGAAACCCTAACGACGACGATCATGCAACGACATTTTTAAAAATTGGAATTAGTTTCCATAGTAATATGAACATTTTGAATTTTCATATTAAAATAAAATCACGGTAGAAATAGGGCATTGCGTAATACATTTGTAATAACATATTCCAATTATTACTTCATATTTAAGCCTATGAATAGCTCAGCACCTACGCTGTCAAAAACGCAGTACATCGCAAATTATAATTAAGTGAGCTTTTTTAAAAGCAAAGGAACGCATTTTTGTTTATCTACTTTTTAACTTTCTGTAGTTCCAAAAGTATTATAAACAACAGTTTAGATCACGACATCAGGCGACCAATTTTTGGCCTAAAAAGCAATTCAGTTATTAATAACGTTTTTACTTTGCAACGAAAAACTTTGATAGTAGGGTACTTTACTCCCCACTTTTAGGTATTTTTATTTCTTGAATTATTTACATATTGTCGACTTTCTCACTGATGCATGTTATTTATGTGTGCGTACTCTCATGCAGTAGGAACAGCGAAGAAAATAATTTTCTTTTAACATTGCCTTACTAAATTTATGCAACTCTACGGTAAGAAATAAAGCCTTCTGCTTGTTACCTGGATGAATTTTTTAAAAATTGAATGTCTGAACAGACTCAGGCCAGACGTATCTTTTATTCACGATCTTAGGTCGTCGCTCGTGTTTACAACGTTTCTGAAGAACACATCGGCGAATACATAATTAACACACTAAACAAAGTAATTATGAAAGTTATTTTTCCTGTAAGTGATTATAAGTACTAATTGTTCACATTCCATTCTTTAATTGTTGAACAGTGAAACAATTTTTTTTTTTCAAAAATACAAAATGAGCGAGTTTGAATTTCCCCCGTCTCTATCTAGCGATTTTTTGTTGTTGTGTCTAATTGAATCACTATAATATTGTCATTTTTACAGTTGGTTCTTGTCCGATGAAATTTGTATCACAAAATCTTCTAAGCGGACACTAAATCGCGCAAATATACACTTTACGTTTCGCAGTCGTTCGACTGCTTCGTCAGAAGTGAAAATTATGTTGTCAAAATAAATAAGGTTGTCAACGGAAACTGAAAAAGTAACTTGATTTTTTTTTTTTTATGTATATTATATTTATTTTTTAATCTAAAAATAATTTGAACATTACAAATGTTAAAAAAATTGACAGATCTATGTTCTATTTAAGGAATCGAGAAAACTACAAAATGTATCGTTTAAATTTGCAAAATCAGTACGTTTATTAATAGAATTCGACGACATTTTTATTTTACACATTTCAATAAAACGTCTTTTGAAAATATTAGACTCGTAATATAAAATGTTAGTATTTTCAAAATCAAAATTATGGTCATTTTCTAATGAATGTTCTACAAGCATTGAATGATTTTGATTATTTTTTTGGATATGATATTTATGTTGGTCTAGACGTTTTTTTAAATTTTGGCTTGTTTCTCCAATATAACATGAATTACAATTGAAACATTTAATTTCATAAACTACGTTTGGCTGTTTTAATTTTGGTGTTTTGGTTTTTAAATTTGAGAAAATACTATTTAAATTATTTACAGATTTGCTAGCTAAAATTAAATTGTGTTTTTTGAATATGTGTTTAAATGTGTCATATAGTGGTTCAATGTAGGGTACCCTACATTGAACCACTATATGACACATTTAAACACATATTCAGGGTACCCTACATTGAACCACTATATGACACATTTAAACACATATTCAAAAAACACAATTTAATTTTAGCTAGCAACAAATCTGTAAATAATTTAAATAGTATTTTCTCAAATTTAAAAACCAAAACACCAAAATTAAAACAGCCAAACGTAGTTTATGAAATTAAATGTTTCAATTGTAATTCATGTTATATTGGAGAAACAAGCCAAAATTTAAAAAAACGTCTAGACCAACATAAATATCATATCCAAAAAAATAATCAAAATCATTCAATGCTTGTAGAACATTCATTAGAAAATGACCATAATTTTGATTTTGAAAATACTAACATTTTATATTACGAGTCTAATATTTTCAAAAGACGTTTTATTGAAATGTAAAATAAAATGTCGTCGAATTCTATTAATAAACGTACTGATTTTGCAAATTTAAACGATACATTTTGTAGTTTTCTCGATTCCTTAAATAGAACATAGATCTGTCAATTTTTTAACATTTGTAATGTTCAAATTATTTTTAGATTAAAAAATAAATATAATATACATAAAAAAAAAAATCAAGTTACTTTTTCAGTTTCCGTTGACAACCTTATTTATTTTGACAACATAATTTTCACTTCTGACGAAGCAGTCGAACGACTGCGAAACGTAAAGTGTATATTTGCGCGATTTAGTGTCCGCTTAGAAGATTTTGTGATATAATATTGTCATTATCATCTACATTTGCGACCCAGTATGCGCCTATGCATTTCACCAACGTTAAAAAAAAATAAAGGCGGCAAATTTAAACTGTTCTCAATTATTATTTCTCATACTACATAAAAATTACACACATTTTTAGTCTTAAATCCATTATTCTGAGCATCAATTATTGATCAATTAGCTAAGGATGGGTTAAAATATGTGTTTACGTAAAAAAACATTATATCATGCGAAAGTGTGGTCGAGAGTGAAAGTTGTATATTACAATTCTATTTAATTTAAAGAATGTAATTTACAGTGCGATTCAGTAAAACAAACTGCTAGAAAACCCAAAATGAGTTACGGAATTTGATAAAAACTTTATTTCCTGGTGAAGTACATCATACACATTACTTATTGTGATTCTAATTCAAGTTGTTCTCCTTTTTCTTTAATAAAAAGTCTCAAACGTTTAAATACTTCGCAGTTAATACGCACGCCCTTGGTGGCATTTCATCCCACATCATTTGCTTGCGTTGCTTATGTACAGTTGATTTCAAATAAATTGAGCGCACTTCATTTTCTCTGGTTTAATTCATTCATGTCACTGTCACTTTTGATGTCAACGTGACACAAAATGCCACGATTAACTGAAAGCGACCATGACAATAGAATGAAATGCCACCAGAGGCCGTGCTTGCCAGCTGCTATGCATTTTTTTAAACGTTTGAGACTTTTCGTTAAAGAAAAAGAAGAACAATTTGAATTAAAGTCACCAGAAAATAAAATATAAGTAGGTATGTATATCAAATTCCGTAAATTGGTTTTAGTAGCAATTTGTTTTACTCACAGTTGTCCTGAATTCCACCGTACATGGAAATAACTGAAAATTTAGGTCATTGCTCTCGTTAATACTATTTCAAAATGATATTTATTAGCGAACGCATAATTTTTAACACGCCAAATAAATAAATTATGAACAATATTGCGCAATTTCCCGTCGAATCGATACATTTTCAGGATTGTCCCATCGAGGTGCTAATTATTTACATTTCCTTCCGCAGTGCGTTGCATGACAATAGCAAAAACCGGTAATATATGATTTTGAGGTTTATTAATGGCAGATCAATGCGCGTGATAAATAGGACCGTTATTAACTATGATTTGTGTAGGTTTTGCGGATTAGTTGTATCAGCAGTTCTTTTTTTTTAAAGCATGTGAAATCGGCGTGAAGACTAACGAATATTAATTGTTTCACAGTTTTATCGCACGGATCGTTTGCAGTGGAAGCACCATCCTGGAATCGAACAATCAATTTGATCGGACATTATTAAACCGTTCTCTTTCGTTGATTTCCGCTGGACGCTCCGGCAGAACTAGCAATTATGTCTACAATCAGTCCGGTTCTACTGCAATAGACTTGCTTACGCTATTTACAATCAGGAATCTGATTAACGCTGCGATTTAACAGGATATTGGTAATCAGTCGACGCTTCAGCAATTAGAAGAATAGCTGTATTTATATAACCATTACGTGAACCGTATTGATTCTGTTTGATTCATTTCCGTTTCCTGTTATTTACTGACCTAATGGCGAATTCAAATCTATTTTTTTATTTTGAATTCGAAATTTCACTTTAGCTAAAACAACTCGCTTACATAACTGATAAATCAACATCGATTTGGTTCGGTTCTATTTAATAGGGTAGGGTAGTTCAAACATATTTGCGAACTTGTGTGCAAAAAATTAGTATCATAATAATTTAATGTGTGGTTATTATTATTGTTTATGTGGAGAAAACTCTCCCATCAATAAGTTTTCTGACTTCAATTTTCCAATTTACTTTTCGATTTTCATGTTCCTTATAAGACCTTGTAATTATTACACGTACTTGTAAATTAATTTTACAATAGTATATTGTAGACCGAGGCGGTAAAGTGCTTGTTTTCCAGGTCGAGAGAAGATATGGACAGGCGAGGCGGCAAGCCGAGCCTGGCCACACTTCTCGAGACCTAGAAAATTGCTTTACCGCCATGGTTTACATATTATTTTTTTTTCCTACACAACATTATAATTAATTTTGTTAATATCACACAAACGTTCTTTTTCTCGAAGTAAAAATATTAAAATTGAGTTACTATTAAAATTATTATAGATGTTTTAAAACACAGTGTTACGTGTACTAGCATGACCGAGTGGTCAAGCCGATGGTTTAATACACCAGTCTCTTCGGAGGCATGGGTTCGAATCCCACCGCTGCCGAGTTTTTTTTTTCTTGATAATTTTAATCCTTTTTAAAAGCAAATACCAGTGGAATTAAATAAAAAAAACTTAGTTTGTTAATTTTTTGATGTCGATGAGAGCGCATTCCAGAAATTATTGTCGCGCCACCTAGTGGTAAAGCTTCGTAAATTATTTTCTCGGCTAGGCATTTATGTTCATTTTGCCGGGCTAGCCATGGAAACGTTCGCTTTCTCCTCTCTGATGAGCCGGTAAAATTGAATTTTCTACTAGTGTAGGAAAAAAAAATACTTATTTTCTATTTATGTAACCTGTGAGCAAATAAAAATCAGATTAGAGCAGGCGGTGCAAAGAAAATGTATGTCTAAATAAAAAGTCAATAAATTTGACAGTCCATGAATGTATTACATTAATTAATTCAGTTAATCACTCACTTTTTATATACCTTTTCGTTTTCACAGGTTTTCATAATTTTTGTCGTAAACATGATTTATTAAGATATACACGGAAATAAATTCAAATAAGTTATCAAGAAAAATTGGGTATATTTTTCATACAATGATACAATACAATACTTCAATAATAATGTTAGCATAATATTCTTATCTCAGCATTATTAAGTCGACAAGTATAACGAAGGTATCGTCTGAATTATTACTTTCTTAATAGCGCGTTATTTGCAACCGCAATGCTTTCAATCGTCTATTAAATTGCAAACTCATATCATTTGTAAATTAGTCTTATTTGCAATATGTACATTGAAGATCTAAAAAAACGTGAAAGTAAGAGCATTTAAACAAGTAGGGATTGATGAAGTGTATTAAAGCATACATCCCGTATGTATCAATTAATTTAACAATTTGTTGCAAAATGTATTAGATTCACTATATAAAAAAAAAGACTTTTTGGACAATTGAAATTAGTCCGAATTGGAGTTACTTTTACTACCCGTAAATAAAATTAAGTATAAAATTGAACATTATCTGGAAGCTTGTTAGTGTAGTCTATTATAGATCAAAAATTGATATTTTGAAATTCGAATTTCGGCCTTGAATAGATAAAGTATGAGAAATGTTTTCAATGCAGAGTTACAAAATAATTTAAAACAAATCCTAAGGTACATTAAAATTCTTTCCTGAATTAATTACACTAGTCTGCAATTCTGAAAGTGTGACCCTTTGTCATCACGGCTAATGCAGTATCTTGGGATTTTTCTTCTGACAATGACGGGGTGAAATTCTTGTTTTAGAAAATTCAGCCTTTGACGCTACTGAAACTGTATAAGAGAGGCGTTCTTCCGAAACTCACTCGTTCCCATGAATAATTAATAGAATTCGAGATCATAAAGATAAAACAAATTCGTTTCTTTTTTCTGCAAGTGATAGGCTTTATTTTGCCTACCATTTAATAATGAACTTACTGAACGTGAATTATTTTCAATCATAGTTTCAATTTTTCATTTTGCTCGCAGTAAGCATAAAATTTTGTGAGAAATAAAAACTTAAATGGAAGGAACTGTTAATAAAAACTTATGTTATGTTATTTTAGCTTTGAAGATTGAAAGATGTTGTAAAACAATATTTTTGTACTTACGGTTTTGATGTATTAATTTCTTGTACTTACGGTTTTGATGTATTAATAATAATTTAGTTCGGGATTTGTCATACATCGATTAAATTCTGCGTATTAAAGGAAAATTATGATCCCAAGGTATTTCAACATAAATGTTGCTGAAACACAAATTTTTGTTAAGAAAAACAAACATGAGGGAAACGATTAAAAGATGCAATCGTCATCACCAGATTGACACACACACACACACCAATCTCAAAGCATTCCGATGTACACTACCGTGGAAATGTGGAGACACCTCCAAAGTCAAACTTCTTAAATCAGGACCAAGTACAATTTGGTCGATTTAATGACATGTACGATTTCATTTGTTTGAAATCTAAAATCAGAATTACATGGGGATTCATTCAAGACCAATCACGAATGTGTAGGAGAAAGGGTTAAAAAGTTATTTTTTTAAATTAGACTTAAATTCGCATTTGTGTACAAAAAAATTGTTTTTCCATAGGTATTTATTGTTATATGACGCATTTCAATTTTTTTAACACAGCTTATAAATACGAACAACATTAAATCGGGAAGGAGTTTAATAAAATACACTGGTTTGAACGTACGAAGCGACGCTAAATACTAATGTGCAATGATCGCGAATCAATTAAATTGCGCAAGGTGAAGTGACAGTAAACATTAGTTTGGTGGTGTATAAAATCGTATGAAATTGAATAGATTATTAATTTGATTGTAAATAAACAATTTAGAACTGGCTCTTAAATAACAATAATAATAATTATAGGTCTTCAATTGTTATCAACTGTTTTGTGATATACGTATTTAAACAAATGACCATTATAGGAATCTAATTTATATTAAAACAAAGCTAATCAAAGAAGGAGTAACTATTGTTGCTAATAAAGGCATTTTTTAAGAAATAATTTTAATTTGAGTAGAGTTTATTTTGATTTATTTGTAAGCATAAGTAATTATCTACGAACGTGCAAAGAACCCAAAAGCGTTCATAGATTTCTATTAATTTAAAACAAAAGGAAAATTTAAGCCCTGAATCCAAAAGAATCTTATGTATACAGTGTTACAACTAACTAAAGACTCATCATGGGAATCTCGTAAACTATAAGAGATAGAAGATTTTCGAAATCGAGAATTTTCAGGTTTTTGAAGATATATCAGAAACGAATGAAGATTTATTGATCTATTTGCACATTTTTATAGATTCCAAAATAGGGCAACCTTTTTGTAATTTAACCGTCTTTATATCTCTTATAGTTTACGAGGTCCCCATGGTGAGCCTTTAAATAGTTGTAACCCTGTATAGATAAATATGTGCGATATTGAAGTACAAACAAACAAAATTTGTTAATAACGAATAACGTATATTTAGAAAAGTTCGATAAAGTAAAATCAATAAAAAGTGATATTGCAAATTTTACTGCAAAAAAGTGAAATTCCTAAAATAATAAAAATAGTTTCAGTAAAATTAATAGTGTACATATCACATCACATCATATAATATAATCTTTATTAACCACAATACGGTAAATATAAAATAAATGTACATTATAGATAATAACAGGAAACGTGGTTAAAGGAACTAGGATCTGCTTCCCTATGAAAGGGTGCTGCTCTTCCTTCTCGTCCCATATCATAATGAGAAATAAACAAATAAAAGCAATATGGCACACAAACCAGATTACGTAAAGATAAAAGATATAATCAATCACCAATCAACTAGTAACAATACTAAGATAAAGAGATTTATCAGTAATAATAATAATAGCAAACACAAATATTATTTAATACATGAACATACAAGCATACATAGCAAGTGAATAAAGAGAAAGGAAAAGAAATAAGATGTGGTCGGAAATAAGATTATGCCTTAAATTGCAATAATTACAAAGAAGTTCGTAACCGCCTCTTAAATGCTTGTACACTTAAGATTCTTAGGAACTTTATTATAAATCTTCGCAACACAGTAAGAAAAAGATCGTTGAAAAAGAGCTGTGCGATGGAGAGGTGGTGTAAGCAAACCTCTGCTCCTAATATTAATATTGTGAACGTTAGTACGAAACTTATTTTATTAAACAGATACTGAGGACATTTTGTAACAATAAGTTTATGATAGAAAACTGTCATATTGATTCATATTTAACCAAAGTATGAGAAATGTGATTTCTACGTTTTATACCATACATGGACTCGTTGTAACTGAGACTTGTCAATACTATCTAAACATGAGCCACATACGATATCACAATAGTTGAAATTGGAAAGAATTAAAGTTTCACATAATAATTTACGAAAATGTACATTTAGGCTTTGTTTGCTACCAAATAATACTTTTAACTTACCGAAAGCCGTATCAACAATATTAATCGTGTACGTTTAGGCTTTGTTTGCTACCAAATAATACTTTTAACTTACCGAAAGCCGTATCAACAGTATTAATCGTATGCTGTTTAAAGTGTAATTTATTGTCTAAGTGTAAGCCCAGATTCTTTGCGCAATCAACTATGCGTGGAAGACAATCTCCCATATACAAGTAAATCTGAATGGAGAGGAGTTGCTCTGTATTTTTCCTTACAAAAAATCATAACTAAAGATTTAGAAGAATTGATTAACAAACCATGATCCGTGATAGACTTTAGTAATTTACTTAGGTCAAAATTCATACTTTTAACAGCCCTTCGTATATTACTTTGTGGAAAACTACGTATCATCTGCATAAATATAATAAGTAAAATAAGTTAAGTAAGGAATTCAATAGATATGATGTATACATAGCATACATTAACGGTCCTAGAATGCCATCCTGCGGCACTCCCAACCGAAGTTCCAGAGTAGCAGAATAGGAATGTCCCAGTTTAACCGCTTACTTTCGATCATGCAGGTAAAAAATTCTACAGTATTATCAAAACCATGTAATGGTGAATAGCTAAGAGCAAATTATGATTTATTATATCAAAAGCTTTAAAAAAGTCTAGGAGAATGAGTACCGCAATACTACCCGTATCTAGAGTCCGGAGTGCATCATCTGTTACACCAGAGAGTACCGCAGAGCAGCTATATCCTGGTCTAAAACTCGATTATAAGGTACGTAAAAAATCAAAGTTATTTGAATGACGACGTATTTGTGTATCAATAGTTTTCTTCAAAATCTTGGAAAGCACTGGAAGAATACTAATTGGACGTAAATCTCCACAGGTGGTAGGATTATTGTTTTTTGGTAAAGGTATGACTAGGGCCTGTTTCCCAGATCTTAGGGAAGATGCAATGTGATATACAAAAATTGATGTTGTATGTTAATACAGGCTGGAGAAAAGGACAACACAAAGGTAACAGTCTTAAGCTAATATCATCTAGTCCACAAGAATTACTTTTCAGGGAATTTAAGATACGATAGACTTCGTCTTCACACATAATAGCAGCTGATGTACTTTTGGGTCAGTATTACTTGAATAGGGTGCTTCAAAATCCGAAGTATCAAACATCGGTAAAATTGCGTAAAAAATTTTGATTTTGACGTAGAAACCATGATTTTTATCTCTTCTGATAAGATTATATCCTGCAAATAACAAATCTTTATTATCAATAATTTGCGTCAACCATGTTTCTGTAATAGTAACACAATCATAATTAGCAGAAATAATATGCTGTTTCAAAATAACAAACCCGTTCAGTAAAGATCTCACATTAAAATGAGCAATCTTAAACTCAAGCAACAAGCTTGAGTTACTAGTGATTTAGCTCAAACATCTATCTTACCAGCTATACAACAGTGAAAAACGCATAAGAGCTATGTCATGATAATTTGAAATCATACAATCTTGAGGAAGAAATTGATTGAAAAAACAAGCAAATTCCAATAATTCAAGCACAACTTGATCGTAAAATTTTGGCTTTGGACGTAGAAAGCACACAACAGCAGTGGCAACGTTATTTTAAGTATGCCCCAAAATTTAGTTCCGACCATGCGTAACGGGAACATGTGTGCGCAGCTTTTATGAAAGCGTACCATAGTGCAGTTAGTTAAATTTCGGCCAGCTAATTAAATTCCCGCATTAATTAATCCAGCCGTGTCCGGCACGCTGTTTTCTTTAAACATACAAAATACGCTTTGTTTATATGCGTAACTCCGAACCAACGAGTTTGATTTATTTAGCAGAACGCGCCCGTTTCAAAGTGCACCCCATAATTTCATTACCGATATCGTCCAATAGCGTAAAATGCAAGTATATAAATTAAATTACGGACGAAGTTGGCGATGTAGAAGTTGTGTAATTGTGAAGTCGTGTATGCCGGACCGCCCTGTTCCGGATGCAAGAGAAGGATCCTGCCGGTGAGGAGTATAAATCCTTTTTTATTCCGATGAGATGTGGCTATTCGTCACGCAGGGTTTTGGCTGTAAGCTGATTCGTTCGACGCCATCTGCATCACCGAAACTTTGCGACTTTCCGACTCTCTTAGCCTTTGGAAACCTTATCTTCACTCAGCGAGGACGTTTTAAACAAACACTTAATGAAAAGCGGGAAAGTTTGCGAATTTATGTTTCATTTCGTGTTACAGTCAGAAAAGTGAAAAGATAAAATGCTGGAGTGCTGGAGGACTATAGAAAAGATCGGTACGAATTAACGAATTTAAATCTAAACATAAGAGGAGGCAGTGTAAGTGATGAAAAGGGCGACACAGACAACGAGAAAAAAGAAACAATTAGATTTTAACAGAACCTCTAAAAAATTAAGAAAAGTTGGGGAAAATTAAGGAACCACTTGGAAAACTATACAAAAGAACAGTTTAAAGAAAAATGATCAGGTAATATATTCTGAATATAACAGTTAACTACAGAAAGTAAAGTAATATTTTTCAATTCTAAATTATTGGATACAATCTGAAAAGGAAGACGAAATGTATAGGAATAGTAAAATACCAATTCATTTTCACTCGTTCCTCACCTAATATAATCAGTTTTAATTCAAATAAAATACAGACCTGGCTGTAATATTAAAAGCCGTTAACTCATAGGAATATTAAAAGGGAAAATTAGTATTATAAAACAAAATAAATTTTAATAAAAGCTCGCTAATTCCAAGTCGAACACTCCCATAAATATTAATAATTTTGGGTACCTTCGTTGCGTAACGAGGGTCAAACAATTTATGGGCGAGGGTTAATAAACAATATTTGCCTCGCCGTAAATCAGTAATTAAAACACATAGCGCGAAATAACTCTAAATTTGCGTACCTTTCTTGGAGGATAATCAACGTTTAATCGTAACAAAGTAACGCGGAGCATGTTCGATCCTCAAGAGCTAACACGTGTTTCAGATCCTAAATATCTATTACTACATTATCTATAGTCCTCGCACGTAATCTATATTATCTTTCAACAGCACCATAACAAATGGAAGCAATGCGAATGAATTATGGGGCACAGTCGACTTGTGAGTGTCGGTCGACGCAAGTTCGTGCAGAAATGTTTCGAAAATACGAAAGGGGCCCGCAACTTTTTTCATTTTTACTTTTCCCGAGCGTTCTGTATGTAAATACGGTTTTGTTATATAAACTAAGTCAGCGAAACTAAGTAAAAAGTTACGCGACACATGATCTGAAGCCGAAATTAAATAACGCCGGCGAGAAAGAATAGTTCTGCGACGAAACTTTTGAAAGTATGAAAAAGCGTCTCTCCGAGCGAAATGTTTACAACAACTGTAAAATAAAATGGCAAAACGTACGTGCCTGACTTATTAAATATTTACTCCGAGGGGGCGAAATCTCCACACAATCGTTCCTTTAAAATGCGCACATATTTTCCTTTTTTTATCGGGGCGCACATCTACAGAAGAATGGACAACTCCGGGAAAATTTAGGGACGTGTCAGGAAAGTTTTTTTCTCGCGCGAGCAATAGCACCGCCACCTATTCATGACTAAACATTTTAATTTCATATCACGCACGGTTTCGGGTGAATTTCTTTTGTCACGTAGCACACATCCATAGATGACGGTGACTAAACTTGTATAGTGATTTATTGCCAGGCTTTTGAGAATAGGGCCTAGTTTAAAAACGTTCCTTTTTACCAATTCTTAATTGCATCGTTCACTAGAAGCTTTTTCTTAATCTAATAAAAAGGTCTTAGGTTTACCAAAAAATACTTCGACACTTTAATAACGTTCTGATAAAATGAAACATATTACATTTAGCGAAATTTAGATTCTATTTTATCAAATAAATTTAATAGATATGTCACTATAAGAAGTGACTTAAGGCATACCTATTAACTGTTATTTTCTTAGTCACTAACATCATGGATAATCCCTTAAATTAGACATATACATACATATTTAATGTGGGAAGTTACTTTTTGGAATCAAAAGCATTCGTGTGTGTGAGAAGAATGACAAAATGGAAACCGAATACGTGTCGTCTTGATGAGATTATCAAAGAAGTCGTTTATTTAGACAGAGGTATGATCCAAAGTAGCTTCGAATTATTATACACTGGGATCTCTGCCTTCTCAATGATAGAGCTGATAAATCTTTTTTTTCAAAAGACGTCGAGTCTCTCCTTATTCGAGATGGTTAACATTCTGTGAGGGCACAGGAGGTTAAAAGTGATAACAGAAAGGGATGAATTATCCTATACTTTCAACTTTATCAATTTTACAAGGCCTCGTCGAGACACTATGCTCCTCTAGATATCACGACGAGAGTGAAAGAAAAGTTCGATTACCACTCAAAATTTTAAACAAGCCATAAAGGACCCAAGCAGCAATTTCTTTGTTTGTATCTAGTTTGAGCTTTATTTAGCCAGAGATTGCTCTCAATGTCTCCTTTATATAGATAAGATTTTAAACAAATGTAAAATTTAAATGTAATTACAGACTACTTCAGAACGATATGATACAAAATGAAACCATACAAGACAATGTAAAACAAATTCAAAATGATTTTATAACTAGAAGAACAGCGTTTCGTAAATCAAGTAAAGCAGTTGTTAGTTTTTAATAACATAACCGATTGACAAACAAACTAATGTTTTTCTCACCCAAGCCATGGTACTGGATACAGAGAGACGGGCGAATATTCGGTGTTTGATGACACTATAACATTCGATGAATACTACTTTCGACTTCAGACTTTCAGAGATGTTCACGACAATACGGCTACTCGGGCTACTTGCTGTATTATATCTACCGTGGAGGGCAGTCTCCTTAGTCTCCTTTTATATGGTTTTATAACGGAAATTTCGGTTACGTAATACTTTACATGTGGGTCAGTTGCTCTGTGATTCATCGTGATTTTCCGAAACTGTCTGCTCATATGCTTGCTCATATGCAACTGAAATTCTACGAATGCAATTTGCAAAGGTCAGTCATGACTCATAAAGCGAGTTGCTGTAACGTTTGTTTACATAATTTTTATGTGGGTGAATTTTACCGCGGTGGCGTAGGCGACGTTGTATCGAATTTAACTTTACGTACTTAGCTTAATGATTCACGAAATTATCGATTTCTTACAATTATGTTTTTATTCGAAAAAATTATCCACAATTTTTCCATAATGATTTGATAAGATCTTAATTGGATCCTATTTAACTTATATGAATATGAAATTCACTTGTTATCTGTGGTCTTCTTCAAAAGTATTTATGTTTCACTTGAAGCTTTGCGAGTTTTAGTTTTCTATTCCAATTGGTTAAAAAAATTACTAACAGGGGAAAGTAGGGGAAACATCCGGTGCATTAAATTAAAAAGAGTTTCATTGAATTTACAATATTTTAGTACTCATCAAGAATACTTTTTGTGGAAGTTTTCGAAGGAAGAATATTGTAGTATTGTAGAATATATCATATACAATGGAAACGTGAGATTAAAATTAATAAAAAAAAATCGTAAGCAGAATGTAAAACGCGGCGTAATCTGCATAAAACGTGTTTGACACGACGTATTTCAGAGTAGGTTCGCGGAGCCGCGCCTTAGTTTGCGTTCCCCGGGGTAGAATTCTCGCTCCGCTTCCCAATCTCTCTCTGTAAATTCCCCACCCCCGAGCAAATACGCGCCACTAACATTTGTCACACTTGGCTATCTCGGAATTTAACTGTGACGTATTTAATAGGACGAATCTGGATGCCGTTTTTAGGTGACGAACGCTGAAAAGGTAAATTGATGTCCCACGTCCTGGTTTGGATTGAAGGATCGGGCTCTGGGGTCTTCTAAATTGAACTTCTTTCACCAATATTGCCTCACTGCGAATACATTTTAGCCGTATTTATCTCCGAACGAAATTATTATCTGCTATTATGTTATTTTGATGTCATATTGATCGATAAATATTTTTTATGACATTACTATTGTTACATAAAAATTCAAATTTTGTGTTCATACTTGTTCTGAAATTTTTCAAATTTCGTCTTCGTATTTGTTCTGAAATGGATGATGATGATGATGATCGCGTGAACACATTTCCGCTTTAATTATAAATTGAGTTGGAGCACGATGGTAATCGGGGCACCTCTTGAGCGAAATTACGTTCAGCGAAAACAAGAAATAAACGTAAAAATTATAAATATTCATGGCGTAATTACGGCGAACGTTCCGAAGGACGATTTTAATTGAAAGGCATTTTCATCCGGGACGTGCGAAATAAGCGCTTATCCAATAAGTGATATTTGATATCACGAGCTTCAGACGTGTCCGCCATTAGTAGCGCCTCGTTAGTTATACGGGAACGCATTAGGCCACTCTGCAGTTTCTTGCACGGAATTTATAAGGAGATTTATGTGGAAAATGTAGATCGTTTCATTAATGATGTGATGTTTTTTGGCTGGCTTGCATTTTCTTCCTCCCATTTATTATTATGTTGTTTTTTTCTATGCTGTTCAGATTATGATCGTAATATATTTTGATTTTTTGCTAAAAAATATCATATTACGAATAATGTTACTTATTTATAATACTTGTTTCTTCATTGGCTTTACTACAGGAGCTCGCATAAAAATCTCTACAGTGTCACCAGAGTTGTGCTAAATATATACTTACTACAAGTACAACTACAATAAGAAGAAACATACTTAAGTACGAGTATAAGCACAAGTACTTTTCATATAACTCGGATAAATACGTACGTATTATAGCTGGAGTCCGAAGAAGACTTATCCTTGACATAAACATTATCGAGTGATCTAAATAGCAGAACTGTGCCAAGTACTACTTATAAATACAATAAGAAGAAATATACTTAAGTACAAGTAACTAAATACCTTTCATATAATTCAGACAAAAATATAAGTACAAGTACATGGATAGTACTTTAAAAGTAAATAGTTATTTGTTATACAAGACGCTAAAATTAATCTTTATTGATGAGTGAAAACGTTCTCACGAGTCGATAATTAAATTTTACCGTCGTGTGTAACGTTCTATTTTTTTCTACTATAGCGTTAAAAACAAAATTTAAAGAGAGCAATCACGTCTCAAAATCGCGTAGTATGATCATGATCCCAGTAACTAGTGTGGGTTGTTGCTATGGTTACTTGTTACTATATCTACCCTTGCTGTTAAAATTCCGTTTTATCGACTGCTTTGAGTTGGACAAAGCACACTTTAACGTTCATTATAGAAAAAAGTACATTTTGCAGTCAATTGTCATTAAGTACAAGTATTTTATAAGTATAAGTACTAAGGAAATGGTGACGGGAAAAGTTCAGTCTGAACATTTTTATATTGTACTACAAAAATAGGAACATTATTTTTGAACAATTTTTATTATAGGTTTCACTTTCAAGTCTTGAATAGTGTATTAAACAAATACTGTCATTGTAATTATGCGATTTTTAAATCACTACAAGAAAGAAAATAAAACACGTAATAATGCACTTGACTTTAACTCTCAACAAAGAAGTGAATGAAGTCAGAAGTAAGTAGTAAAGCTTCGGCAGATGGTTTGTTTGAATTCTCTCAATTGGAATTCTAGTATATTCTAGAAATAGAAATATCAGTAATATACGTAAAACAAAAAACTCGACGATCTATTATATGAACATGTTGCTTCTAAAACTAATTACAAGTACCCAAAATGTGGAAAAATAATCTCATGTAAAAGTTAACTAACGCAGTAAATAGAACTTATACATGTACACTGAGAAAAATGAAGCAGAATAACAGTTTATTTAATCTCATTTTGTTAATGGATAGATTACTGGTAAACTGGAAACAATTAACTGTTTATCTCGAGCAAATAAATGCGTATCTTTGGTAGGAGTCTTTAACTTTTATGTACCAATATGTTTACGTATGGCAAAAGTTTAATTACAACAAATAAATGCTTACACTAAGAACAATATAACAGAAATAGAAAGACTTTTTACTGAAAATATTCATGTTATAATAACTAATATTCAAATCATTTAGTGTTATGAACACAAATATGTAATTTTTCTCTTATGTTAGTGTGGTGGATAAATTAGACAACTCGAAGTTATTTTATTAACTAATTTATTCACTTAATGTTACAACAAAAAACAATACAGGTTACTACTCGCGGTTAACTAATTCTTTTCGTGACGACGGACTAATGATATCTGTCTCTAAAGTCATTTCTATGCCTAAATATAACCTTGCATTACTCGAGAAAAATATCTAATTCTAAGGGTCGTGTAAATAGAAAGTTGAACATTGGTTCTGCGGATGTTGTTGTTGTGCACATTATTTACTTGTATTGTTAATGTTTGTGAAAGAAAGTTATTTCCAAAATATTGATAAAATATTTAGTGGTACATTACATAAGCAAATGCAAGTTTATTTGTAGCTAATAAATCTTTAATAAAGAAGCTTTGTCACCAAGTGCATGCGAGACTGCTTCGTTGGCAATCGGATTTTTTTATAAGGAACGTTTAATTTCACAGTCGGCATTTTTTACGATTTGCGTCTTTTCGTGTTTCGATGAGATATTTTCTACGCAGCATTGTAAGGAAAGTTAAACGAAATAATCTCTTAAACGTAAATACATTCATACATCTTATTCAGATATCCGTCTTCTTGTCGATATAAGTATCTTTCGATAATAACAAATAAAGTGATTCAGAATAAACGTTTTATTAGTTGTAAGAAAACAGTTATTTTGTCCCTCATTTTATAGAAATTTTTCATAATGTTTATGGAAATTTTCATAAAGAACAGTGAATATTTTTCTCAGTGAACTTATTTTATAAGTACAAATACAAGTTACTTTAGGTCTTTGAATATTTAAATATAAGTGTTGCATGTACTTAAAGTCCTGAAAAGGTACTTAGTTCTTATACTTGTACTTTTAGCCGTAAGTACACGCCCAGCTCTGTTTGTCACTGTATTTCTTCTAACTCATTTAAAATAATTATCAAAATTATTGTTGTCAAATAAGAATTTTTATACTTATACTCCCTTTGTTTACTATGTACTAGTATATTATCAGAAATGCATTTATAATGTAATATACATTTTTTAAACCTTAATGTAAAATGCACTATAATGAAAAACAAGCCAACAACTATATTAAGAGCAAAATAATATTCAAAATGAATATACTTTTAAAGTTTTGTAACACAAAAGAAACGCAAAACCGAAGTGAAAATATTACTACTACTAAAAAACCAAACCAGTAAACCAAACTTGAAAAACATTTTGAGAACAATATTTTTTAGATACCTATACGATAATAGATATCAATAATACAGGTATGTGCAGGTAACAAGGTAATTCTCGAAAAAGTTAATATTGGAGGGCAGCTCTTTCCGAAATTAGTCCACTTTCTAGTTTTATGTATTATTTATTTGTATTCATCTGCATACAAGTTATTAGATTGGTGCATAATTATCAGGAGTTTTTTAAACAGTATTTATTATGAAAAAAGAAATATAAAAATTCAACAATAACATTTTTAAATTATTATTCCGGAGCGTAGTCACCTACATCAATAACTGCTTTTCATTTGCTCTGAAGACGATCGATTCCACGGGCAAAGAAATCACGGTTCTTGGAGGCAATCCATGACGCCAATAAAAACGCCTGATTATTATGCACCAACCTATTATTTATAAAACTTACGCTGGATTTCACAAACGTCACTTAACTTTAATCATAGATTAAGAATAATCATTCCTATACCTTCAACACATGTAACCATGGCAACGTTTACTTTTAACGGATGATTAAATTTAAGTAACGTTTGTGAAATCCGCCATTATTCTCTAGCTTTTCTACCTTTACCAATTTTGTCTTTGCTAGCATGTATCACTATCTGTCGTCAGAGCCGGACAAGATATTAGCTAAAAATAACTAGTTACAAGCTAAAGTTACTTAGACAAAGAAGCAGCTAAGACTCCTCAACTGAAAAGTCACTTTATACAAGTTCAACTACTGTAGTAACTTGTAGCTTTATTACAAGCTAGTTTTAGTAAATAGTCATTATTATATATTAAATACAAAAACAAAAACAATTTCTTCATATTATGAACATTTTCCTTTTACTTATTTCCTTTTAGAAGGACGAGCTTTTCGAATAATTTTTTAAATATATATGCTGTTGCTGAGGTATTATAACGCGTGATTTTTAAATTTTTTTATCAACTCTTGCCATGGAATTTGGACTGCATGTCGTAGCTTTACTGTAAAATAGCAAAAAGGAATGCAATGACGGACTTTTCTCTTAAGCTAAGACATGCCATCCAGATCTCATGGCAAGAGTTGATAGAAAAATTAGAAAAATCACTCGCTATTTTCCAGAGAAAGAAATGCATGATTATTCCTGAGGTGAATTTCTAGCTAGAAGGCCAAGCCCAGGGGCTACAGAGCTACTGCAAAACTTGTTTCCTTTCAATCATTACACCACATACATTTGCCATTATTATGTTTATTAAAGTAATAATTAATTAATCTAAGAACGTATTGAAATATTTCTTACCGCATTCCCTATGCAAATGTATTATAAGTTCTTAATTTCTTCTTAATTACATTTTACAAATTTCAGTCTACTTTGGCGTTTACAGAAATTAGCATATTGTCAAAATAGCAAGAAATAATTTGCACTTGAGAATTTTTTTATGGAAAAATTATTTTAAATTGCAGAAACCAAAATGTTAGGTCAAAAATCGGTTGCAGGTTGCCGTGATCTAAACTGTTCATTAAAATCAAGCAGTACATAAGTCAATGACTAATTTAATTTCTTACCTGAGAGGAAAACAGTTGATTTAAAGTTAGTGATAACTACTATTTAATTATAAAATAACGCAAGATACGCGCTTACCCTGAAACAGTGTTTTCATAAATTCTACAGAAATAAAATGGTGGGAATACATAGTCTACAAGTTATATAGAACATTTTGTAGAATTTTATGATTATCGATTATAGTTACTTTGATTCAAAAGTAGTTTAAATATAATTACTTTTTCGAAAAATGTAACTAATTTACCAGCTTAATAACATTGCAACTAGCTATTGCCCGACTCTACAATTTATCGTCCTCTTGTTCTAAGACTTCATTATTTATTTTTTTATCATTTCTAATGCTAAGTTGGATACAGTTGTTAACAGCAAATCCTCTTATCTAGTCATTTATTACACAGTCCTATTTTATCTTTCTACTACGTATAAAATCTCTCTGTATGATTTTCTCGTGCCCCTTATATTGTATTATTGCTTATCGTATTCCTAATTCATTTCCTTAGTTTAGCGTCCTCGTTCTCTTTTGATTGCACAAAGAGTTTGTTGAGAATCTATAGGAACCGGAAGTTAAAGATCGAGGAAATGTTGATTAGCGTAAATTATACGAATACATTTACGTAACGAGAACAGATAGTATCGTTTATGTCCACTTAAATTTAAGTACCGTACGAAACTTTGATGATTGTACAAAGGTTGAACATCAATGCATGAAACGTTCTTGTTTACATCAAACGAAAATTAAAAAAAAAACTGTTGGAATGAATCGTTTATCATTCACATTTTGATGATCCGAGCTATTTGAAAATAGGCGTACCATTATACATATATTAATAAATGTACAATTTTTCCTTATTTATTCCATATATACGTTTGGAGTATTGTTTAATTCGTTAATCGAAGTCCCCAAAATCGAAGTCCGACAAAAACTAACTTAACGACTTCCACGCGTTAATTCCACCAAACACCAGCTTCCTAAAATAACAAAACGACAAAATTATGCATGTTCCATCGTAGTACCTGAAGTAAATCTTAATTTTTCTGGATATATGGAGAATTATTTATGATTAAGTCAGATGAAAAGAACGATTAAAAGCAAATTTTTTGTTGTGCAATAATTTAAAAAAATTAGTTAAGCAGAAATAAATTCAATTTTAAATTTATTGCGGTTTTAATTACGGATCAGTGATATCTATGACAGATTCCAAACTTTAGAGAACACGAATAAATTTTTAATTTACAGCTTAATACATGAACGAGTAAATTTCTCATTCCGAGAAAAAATCAAATAATAGCTATATAGATTGACGATTCAACCTCTCCATTATTAAAAATATAATTCCTCATTCTTTCCCATTCCAGTTCAACAGTCTTTTTAGTAATCGCTGCTGGACGTCACGAACGTGACCGGCACATTGATTTTATATTTCACCTAGACTGCGACGTCCAATTATAGATAACCGATGTATATAGGTCGATAAGGTAATGAATTTTAATCCGGACGGAATCCCATCGACTCTCTCGTCGATTTTTTCGTTCCGTTTTCGCGTTTCCGACGAGGAACAGAAATATCTCAGGCCACTCGATGTTGTTTACGAGGCAAAATGTTTCCTCGCCTGCGCTTAGCGAGGGGCAAGTTTATTTTGTTCCGGTGGGATGAGAGCACATAGAATGCGTTGCACTTTATTTTTGTGCTTGTTTGTTTTACTTTTGGAGTTTGCCACAGTCATCATCAACCTGTTGATGGTCAAACAGTTAGTTACGAATATATACTTTCCTGCCTTTGACAACATAAATTACATCCTTGTCAGGAAAATTATCTGTATTTTTTTCTATAACAAAGAGGGAACACAAAACGAATCCATTTAGTATACTAGTAAAACCTTTTTGTGCACGGAGAAAAATCGTATTGTTAATTTTACCAAAACCTAACTTGTTGAAATATTGTTGTTTATCTTCGTACAAATATTGACTTGAGAGAACCACATGTTGTAAATGCGGGTACAACTATTTTATAGTAAACTTTTGTTTGAATATTAGTTTTAAGAAATAGTTGGACAAACAAGTGTTTATTGTTAGAACAACAACAAATTAATATTTATTATTTTGTGTTTACTATACCAATTCATTATTTTAACGCCAACATGTCATTGTGAATGCATCATACTGTACTACTACATTATTTTAACACTGACATGTCATTTGTGGATCCATAACCACTAATTCGTAGTTAAAAACTACAATATTGATGTTGGGTTAACGCCAACAACATTAACAAAAAACTTTGTGTGTTAAATATCTTTATGACACTGATAAAAACTACAATTTCAGTTGTTCACAAAAATAAAGTTGAAGGACCAATACAGAATTTGTGTCGTATATATGACACCAAATTCTTGTTAGATGTTTCACAATTGGTGGTAACTTAGCAAAATATTTTTTTCCGTGTGGGTAGAAAAATTGATTTTGTTTTTTTTTTTTGATCAGTGAACTTTTACAAATTAAAATTAGCACTCCGCTTGACGTAACTTCAAGTAAAATTTCTTAACGAATATACTTTTTAGGAATAAAAATATTGTGAAAGAAAAATAATAATATTCTACTTCAGTGGCATTTCATTAGGCTGAAATCACTCAGACCCAGTTTTCCCAGCGCTCGCGACTAATTATTATTCGGAATATTCTCGTAGAAAACTTTGCGGAAAGAATGTTTAGTCATCTGTCTACTTTATTCCCCGACGAATAATAAATTCTTTCTCTTATTGCTGTTGCATTTGCAAATTGCTCGATATGAATACGTAACGATCCATTTGATGTCTAAAATATTCCTCGCTCGGTTCAAATTGGAATTACCGAGCCAAAAAGCGAATCTTAATAACGCCCATCCGTAATTAAAACAAAAATAAAATTGTCCCTTCGTAGTGAACAACTTATGGTATTTACACCCACCCGAAATAATTCAGGCCCCGAAGTTATAGAAGAAAGCCGACGTGTTAAATACTCTTTATGAATAAATTTATTTTTAGAAATGCAAATTCGGCGTTACACCGTCCGGAGTAATTAAATTTGTTTGGCTTTTATCTCGCGTTTTAAAATTTCCAGCCGTAATGAAACAAAAGCTTTTTATATCGTATTAATTCTTTTAATGGGAATCTTACTTCGTGCTTTTTAACGAGCACCGGATGTAAGGCGGCCGTAAAAATGAATCGCCTGTCGGAGTTTCGCGAAACTTTAGGCCGTAGGCTTTGCCGGCCGAAACCAGGTGCACCTCGCATTTTCGCTTGAGCCCTTTCTAACTTATAAATAGCAGAGATTTAGATAGTTTCTAGTTTGCATTAGACCGTGACAAAGTTTCAGTCGAAATTAAGTTACGAAGAGTTTAAGTCCGTATCGCCAATAAAAGCGGAAGTAAATAATGAATTCGTTTTTAATTCTTATTTACGCCTAGCATTAGACTTCACTACGATTTTTCTAATTTTACATTTGAAAAGTTTCTTTTAATTTTTGATATGGAAAAGAAAACAAATTTAGATCGAGCAAAAGTATATTAAAGTACTTACTTGACGTTTCACGAAGTGATGAAGCGCTCAAACCATGTCCCGAAACATCAAGTAAGTACTTTAACATTCTTTTGCTTGATCTCGAACTTGTTTTCTCTCCCATATAACAATATTACAAGCAAGAACTATACTAAAACTGAATTTTTAAAATAATATTGCTTATGGTTTGCCTTTGCAACAGTGGCACAACACAAACACAATGTCAAAGGAGTAGTAATACTAGCACCAGTTTAAGTTAGTAATAATAATAACTCAACAAGATATATATCATTGCTTGTTTATAATTGGTAGCACTGTAGAGAAACTATTGATACTTTTGTTCAGATTTAATTAAAAAAGGAGGAAAGAAAAGAAGATATACTAAGTCTAAATCTGATTACTTGTTTCAATAAAACTCCCTGTAATAAAATATTTATGCGTCAGTTAAAATCATCAAATAATTCCGGAGTTGAAACATTATAAATTCGAATTTCGTTTTACCGTCGTACTTGAGAAAAATTCTCGATTCAAAAACGAAAGCCCTTCACCAAGAACGAAATAAAATTAATGTTGAGCGAAGGAAGCACTAACCAGAAACGAAATTGCCCGCTGCATCTTTGAAAAATAGCCGACCCACGTTTCCTTATAAAACAACATAATGAAACATATTGTGAGGTACTTTGGGCGAGCGCGCAGGGGGTGAGTTCGCCCGGGGCCTCGAGAAACTAGATCATTCGTCATTTGCCGCCCCGCCAATCATTATCAGGTTATATTTCCATCACGGTTAGATGTAAATAAACGCCCCGCGATTAGAATTTTTCACGGAAGCTGCGATCAAAAGCAACTCCGAGATAACTAGATTATACCCTGGTCCCTACTTTATATCAAGAGTTCAAGAGTTTAATTATTGAGACGCCCAGGCAGAAATAGCTTGTAGCGGAACGTCAGCTCACAAGTACCCTAGAAATGTTGTGAAAATAATTTAATTCTCAAAATAGAACATCGATATTATCGTTAGAGTAAAAATAACTTACGTGCAAAGTAATCAGCGTCTGTGATGTCTGTAACTTTACCTGCAACCGAAAAACTTTTGTTAAAATTAAGTAAAAGACATCTTAATAATAGAAATAAAATATTTTGGCTTAGGTCCAAAATATAACGCACTACCCTTTCAAAAAAGAGAGAGTCTCTGGTTGTTTAGCGTGTGCAACATTAAAGCTGAGAAAAATCAATTCAGTGGATGTTTGCTTTCTATGTTTACCGTACACTTATAGATCCGAGAGGCTTTTCTCTATTCTGTTTCTCTTCTTCTTGGATTTAGTTTTTAAAAATATTTACCCAGTTAATACAAAATATTTGTCTCGTGGAGGTTTGGCTCTCGACTACCATCCCTTTTATGTTAAAACTTCAACTAATTAACGAAATAACAAAAAATAACTGAATGAATTAAGGCGGCACGCAAAAACTTTGTTAATTGCGTTTTATAAGGAATGTCCACAATTTCGACACCTCGGAATTATTTCTCACCAGGACTTTTAAAAGTAAATTTATGTAGGAGGGTAGAGATATTTAAGAAGCTAAGGACAGAATTAAGTTGAAAATTAACAAGTTAAACAGAATGAATTAGCGATGAGCGCGACTGCGAACTCGACAAGGGAGATCCAGACTGGCCGCATTAAAATCAATACGACGGACGTTGTAGTAGTAAAAGACATCTTACTATTTCTTTGTGTCGTTTTATGCATGCTGAAAAATACTAGGCTACCTACATGTATATAAAACGATAAACGATTTGTAATTTACTTAGATATATCAGAAGCAAAGCAATACGAAAACTGGAAATTTACTTAGGCCCGATCTTTCCACCTCCTGATAAATTTATTCGATAAATAACTTTACCAATCGCCATGGAAACTATTCATAAAAATCAAGTTATTTGCCAAATAACGTTATCAGGAACTTTATTAGGAGATGGAAAGATCGGGCCTTAATCTATAATAATCTCCAAATTTGAAGGAAAATTTTTAAGAAAAAAATACAAAACAGCCCGTAACCAACCAGAAGAGTTAATTCCCTTAATAAAATGTTGTTTAACCTAAACTTATTTCATATTCCGTGATCAATATTACAAACAAGTCTCAGGCACAGCCATGGGTTCTCCTCTCTCCCCAATAGTAGCAAACACTTTTGTGGAGGCATTCGAACAACTTCTTTCCCCTTAAACCCAAGTGTTGGTTCAGATATGTTGATGATGTTTTTGCAATCTGGCCACACATGAAGGAATCCCTAGATAACTTCTTTGAACACCTAAATTTCCAACATCCTGACATTCGCTTCACTTTGGAATACGAAACTAACGGCCACTTACTTTTCCTTGGTATCTTAGGAAGCCGCCTCCCGAACGGTAGATTAGGACACCCTGTGCGTCGCAAATCGACCCATACTGATCGCTATCTGAATGCACATTCACGCCATCATCCTTCTCTAAAACAGTCATTCATTAACTCACTAGTCAGCCGCGCCTTTGCCCTAATAGAACCCTCTTCACTTCAAACTGAACTGAACCACGTAACAAAAGTCCTACTCAATAAGAACTACAACAAACACGATATCCAAAAATCCATTTCTTGTCATCTCATCTCAATTCCACCACGCCCTGAACCTGATATACCTCCAGTCACTACAGTTTACCTACCTAACATCCACACCATAACAGATCCAATCGGCAAAGTTCTCAAACAACAGAACATCAAATCCATTTACTTACCCATGACAAAACTTTCAGACTGCCTACCCTCCACAAAAGATCACATTCCCTTACAATCCGAAGGTGTGTACCGTGTACTGGGGGCGAGTATACATCGGTGAAACAAAACGATCTGTTAGCACTAGTGTTTCTGAACATGAACGCTGTACTAGACTACTATAAACAACTAGCTCGGCCCTAGCTGAACACAAACAAGAAATCGATCACCAAATCCTATTTTCCGCACAAAATTTCTACCTCGCTCATATAATTTTTTCAATCGTAAAATCCGTGAATCCATAGAAATCCTCAAACACCCCAATAACCTGAACCGTGATACTGGCTTTTACCTTCACCATACCTGGAAACACCTAATTAGCGATCCGTCACACCCCAAGCAATCACCGCTCATCGTTCCGACCCACTACCCCCATCGACCACTATAAATACCACGACAACGGACATACCTACTCAGTCTCAACGACTAACGAGAAGCAGCAGCAACAACAACAGCAGCATCCATGAGGAAGTTCTTCTGCAATGGAAAATGAAACTTCGGCAGTAGAATAAGACAATGTGACGCGGTTCCAACTGGAAGCCAATTCAAACATGGACGACGGCCGCGGAAGCCTTCAAGTTAAATTAAATACAAAAGAAATTTAAAGTGCAAAATGTTGTTGTTAATTAACTTGATATTTGGCAAACCGCCAATCTCTGGAGAAATAGTAAGACGCTTTTTTTCATAATAATAATAATAATAATTCGAGTTGTTTCATTCCACCCAAGAGAATGTTATGTCTGCACCTCAAGAAACGACGCTACAGCGACTTTCAACTATATCAGGGTGGATGTTGTAACTCCTACGAATACACAGCTTTCGAAAATGACTTGAACTGTGGACCCTGCAGTCGACGTAAAACAGTAAAGTTTTGTTTCTCCATGAATTTGGACCTCTCCATTAATTGTGGACCTTTTTTCCATAATTCAGGCGCGTCAGTTATACAATGTAAACCTCACTTTAATATTTTTGAGGTTTAATACATATACAAAACCTACATTTGTACATTTGACATATTTGACATATCAAATTTTCGGCCGGATTTTATTGTACGCTACTGTAAAATTCTGTACAATAAACTGGACTATTACATGCTGCGTTCGAAAATTATATGTCGGATGTATCTGGAGCGTATGATCTCATCTTTCTCACACACGATTTTTAATCTATTTTGTATCTTGCTCATCCGTTTAAAAAATCTTATGTTTATAGTATTTCCATGACAACACATTCACATTCCACATTTAAGTAGAGTGTGAAAAGATTGCCTGTTGTCAGGAAAATAATATAAACACAAGATTTTTTTAAACGGATGAGCGAGATACAAAACAGACTAAAAATTGTGAGTGAGAAAGATGAGATCATACGCTCCAGATACATCCGACGTATAATGTTTGAACGCAGCAATAGTAAAGAACAAAGATACATTTGACAAAATAAAATTACAAAGCAGAGTCAAATTGGCTTAATACTCTAGATAATGTAATTATATGAACACAAACGTTTTGATAAATCAATAATATGAGCGTTTCAATTCAAATGTGAAGATCTAAGAACTTCACAGATTCAACCTGCTTAATAGATTCCCCCATCAGAACTGATCCATAAACTGCACTCAGATTGTTTAGATGTCGTAAGAAATAGATTTTGTTTTAGTTTTATCAAGTATTGAAGTATTATAAAAAGGCCATCTCATTACAGATTCATTTGCAATGACCACTGACGTATCATCAGCAAACTGACAGGTAAGTCCAGAATTTAGCGCTGAAGACAGATCATTCACGTTTGTTATGCCTATACAATAGAGGGCCAAGTATGGAACCCTGAGAATCACCCGTAGAAATCAAAACTGCGTTGGCTTTTGTGTTATTAACATATACATACTATTTGGGATTTATCCGAAAGGTACGACCGGAACCACTTTTATACCTGTTGTTACGGTTGAAAAGTCCATTTAAGTTATTCACAATATTTGCCAGTCGCCCTGTATTTGTGCGGGAATCAAGAGGCCAGTTTGGGCCTACGTGCCGATCGTCACATTGCGCCATATTGCGTCAGAAAACGATACGCTGCTACCTAGCCCTACGGTATCAGTCTATTTCACTCTTTCGCCCGGTTAAAAATTGAGTTCATCTCGTAACGACCTCCGTCTCAGCGTAGTTGGGGAGAACGCATCCTTTCCGCGTTGCATTCATTGTTCCGACAGAATTTCCGGCGTGCAGATCTATTATTTGTGTGGTCACGATTTTTGGTACTTCTTTTCATGTGAATCTTTTGATTGAAGCCGAAACGGAATTTACTCCGAGATTTGTTTAAGTGCACGCCGAGTAAATTCAAGCTCTTTAAAAGCTTCTCTAAGGCCTGTTCCTTGGACAAAGAACATCGGCAATTTTGTGCGTATGTTCTGTTTGTAACGCGTATCTTTCCACTGCTCTTAGGCTTCCAGTGACAATTATCTACGATCTTTTGGGTGGAAGAAAAAGCCGTAATCGGAGTTTTTAACTGCTAGAAGTCACGGCTCACCCCTCGTACGGAAAAATTGGACCTGACCATAGACGTGACGCCACACTTGAAGAGTTCGTGACGTAAACTTACGCCGCTTACATCTTTGGCAGCACTGTCCTCATTTGGAGGGCGCTCACTCATTTCTGACAACTGTTTGTCAATACGTTGGATTTCGGGTCGTAATTATTTTTTTATTTATTTAATTGTTTGCGTCGTCTAAACGCTGTGTTGCGTTAATGTAATTTTGTTTAAACAAGTAACTTTCGATATTTATTTTAATCTTTGCTGTACACGAAAAGCAGATCTGTTTATCGGTCAAAGTTTAACTTACTCTTTAGCGCGATAACAAGCTTATTTAATTCTTGACCAACTCTTTGAGACCCCTTCTGGGTCGTATTTTTTATTTGTTTTCATTTTTTTACATCTTTTTGAGCTTTTCAAATAAAAACAAGTGTGCTAAGCTGGTGACTTTTATTTTTATTTAACTTGTCGCTCCTTTGCTTTTGGGGTTTCGTTGAACTCTCCCTTCTCCAGGAGTTTAGCTGGCGGTGCTGGAGAATATCGAAGTTACTCGTACAATTTGCTGTCCTTCAGGTAGGTAGCACTGTCCACAAATACCATATGCATTTAACTTATCTAAAAGTAATCCTATGACTAGAATCTGTATTCAGTGTTATATTGAATATTATACACTGTGGAACGAAAGTATGGAAACCTCTAACAAATTGTTATAAGTCAGAACTTTCACACTAACTTAAAATTGATATTTACATAATTCTTAGCAAACCCCCAACTTTGCTTTTTAATGTTACGAACTTATAAATGTTGAAATATTTCTAAAACAGTGAACATTAGGTATAGGACATGTTACACATGTTACATGTTATTATGTTAATAATGATTTAAGCAACTTAAACAAATAAAAATATACTGGGTGTCTCATTTAAAATTACAAAGTTGGCAGCACTGGCGATAAATCTGAAATATTGACAACACCGCCGACACCATCTTGACATCCGCGCTATCATCTAAATTAACTGTTCCAAAGGGTCGCCGAGTGGCTTAGCGGTCTAGCCTAGCCAACTTGGAAAGTCGTGTCGCTCGGCGGCATGGGTTCGAATCCCATCATTAGCCATGGATGTTTTTGTTGTTTAAAGGTTAAGACCCAGCTTAAACATACTTCGTAATTGTCTGGAATGGCTCACGGCCGTAAGACAAGCAGCATTGCTGCGCAAAGCAAATAGAAAGAAAGAAAGAAAGAACTGTTCCAAATTTCATTTCGATAGCCCTAACCGTTGTTAAAATATTTAGAGGTTTCCATACTTTCGTTCCGCAGTGTATATTTCATATTGAAAGACGAAGCGAAGAAAATTTTATAAATTATGAAGTACTTAATTTTAAAATTTAGCCTTTGGGTTTTCAGTTTTAAATTTCATACAAAATTTATTGAAGGTAACTCTCCCTACTTAATAAAAAATAAACTACCAAACATGAAACTTTCATAAAAGTTAGCAAAATTGTGGTTTTTTACTGAAACTAAATATTAAAACAGTGCAGCTTTACTGGGTTTAATTTATAAAACTTTTAAGAATTAGATATTGTTTGAAAATTAAATCACGCTTTTACACATGGATAAAAACTGGGGGTAATTGAAAGGAACAAAAAGTAATTAAAATTCTCGCAATGAACAAACGTTTTAGAAACAAAAACAGTTTTTCGCTCTTTTGCCCTTAATTCTACAGAAAACTAGTATGCAAACATTAAGCATAGTTCTGCGCCAGTTTTTTTTTAACATGTAATAAATATTTAATGAGTAATGTATTTATACCCTTTTCATTGAACTCTATATGTTTTATCACAGTTTTTATTTAATATTAATGTAAAATTTACATACTAGTTCTGCTGTTAGTTCATCGGGATTCAATTCGGTAATGTAATTATATTAAATTTGTAATAATGGGTGCAGTTTAATTATTTATTTAACTGCATTATATTTATGTTGATGAAGTAGTAAAATTGGTTGTGAAATTTATGTATGTCCATTTCATATTTATATCAAATATAAAGACTTACTGTATATAGAAACTAATACTTATCACAAAAAGTGCAATTATGCTAAAAGCAAATTAAGCAAAAATAACATGATTCAATAATTTTCAGCCGTGAAAAAAGAACTCATTTTCGTCATTTACCGAGATAAATAAAATCTCTACCCTAGAAATAAAAAGTAACACGTTTGTGTAAAAACGCAATTAAAATAGTTTATTTAGAGTATCGTGAATTTACAACAAATCTTTAATTAATCTGTAGTTTAATATTTGAGTTAGAAATGACACAGAATTAAAGTACATAAATGAAGTTTTAATGAAAATGTCCAAGTAATAGCAAGATATGTAAAAGTTGTTTCAGACTATCCTATTTCTTGTATAGGATTTAGTTCAATTATTTGTTTAATACACATTTGGAACAAGAAATTTCTGGGGTGTAGATATGGTTTGGAGATAGAACATTTTCTATTTTTTCAGATAGTTTCTGATTCAATTTAATTTCTATTATTAATTATTATTAATTTCTATTATTACAGGAGATTAAAACAAGATGGAGATATTCTGAAAGTGCTCTAGGGCAGTCAGTCGAAAACAGTATAAGGCATGATTATATTCCGCGATTTGAAGTTTTATCATACGTATCTATTTAGAGTTTATATCAAAAATTCACCATTTCAAAAGAAAAGGCGCAAAAAATTGATCTCTTAACGCCTTTTCTCAATTCAATTTGCTTGTTATCTCTTATGTATGTAGATATATTACTGTAAAGAGTGTAAAGGAATACGCTTTGTAGGGCTGTGCCTATTTTAAATATAAAAAAATATAACGAAAAAAATTGTAGCTTTGTGTCAAAAACGTAAAGTAGTTATAGTGCATAATAAAAAGAAGTCAGATTCTGGATTAGAGTACATTCTAAAACGATCCGATAAATCCATAGGAATGACGTCACAAAATCAATCAAAGAGACCAATCACGCTGACGTCCTATAATCCCATTAAATTGCTAATTTCGTCAGGCGCGTCGCCTGTGACCGATGGAATTATATTATTGCAGGGGAAGATACACCGCTAAAATCACGTAATCAAAATAACAACAATCATAAAATGCCATGATGTCCGTATAGAGCAACAGATACCTCACAGTTATTGTTACTGCTTTAATAAAACCAGATCGTTTCAGGTTTTGACCGGCTACTTAATTATCTTGTGTAATTTACGCGGGCGTTAGCGAAAATATATTTATTTACGCCGGGGCTATTTCGATGCGGATTAAATGGCATTCGCTTTAAATCGAAAACGTAAGCTCACAACGGCCGATGATCTTCGGCCGCTATTGGATTTCGGCGCTTCTGCGGCGAATTTCCAGAGCGAGGTAAATGCTCACTACTGGAAAACAGGTCGGGCGTAGGTGATGAGGGACCGCAAAATAATGTTTATGTGCTCTGTTAATAGTCTGCTGGATTAACCAATTTATTCGAAACGCCCTGCTGCTTCTTGCATGTGTGCAGCTTTGTATAAAGGCAATGTCCTGCTATGTTACACTGAATTTAATAAATTTAAACGTAACGACTTAATGACAATTCCTCAGGACAAACCGACCGCATTTAATATGTTAAATGTTTTGTTTTACGTTACCAATACCAATACCATTCATTTTATTACCTGTAAGTATCGCATTGATTGAAGTAATCGTGTACATAATATCTATTATACAGGATTTTTTTTATTTTTTGTATACATATTGCTTATGTAAACTTTTAAAAAGAACATGTCAAGAACATATTGCAGTCCATACACTGAGAAAACAAAATGCATTGATATAACAGTTTTCTTTTTGTTGTGAATAAAAATGTTGATTACTCTAAAATTTTTGTTAAATAGGTATACATACACATGTTACTGTAACAAAAATATCATTTTAATTTTGTGTGGTTACTTTAAATAAAATTTATTATTACAGAAATTTACAACTAAATATTTGGTTTATTGTAAACAAAGTATTTGTGTAACATAACAGTAAGCTATTTGATTTATTTGTTTTGACATGGTAATCTGATTAGTACAAAATAAAATTAATGACATTTATATAAATGTTAAATTATAAAAAAAAATGTTTGAACGTATTGAAACGAAATCCTTTGTTGGACAAACAGTTTTTTGGTTGGATTAACACATCTTGTTTTCTCAGTGTAGGCAATCAACTGTGTAACTACAAATTTAAGCTTCAATTTTTGGAAAGAACTATCAGCTGTGGAAATAGTAATCAAGTTATTAATGTCAAACTAATAGCGATTAGGTTTTGAGTTTGTTATGAAATTAAGGTAGGTAGGTAGGTAGTTTTAGAACTTTCAGAGATTTATTTTCGACAAAAAGTCCCCCTTCAGCCTTCTGAAGTAAATTGAACATGAACTGAAACCAATCAAGTATTCACTGAACTTGTTGAGTATATATAGCTGATATGTATACAAAAAGTAAAAATCCCTGTATATGTATTTCACACTATAATCAATTTCTAGACTTGTATTCTTGCTTTTGACAGATTTCCCATTTTGATTACTAACATCTAGGGACGCAGTGCAATAGTCCAATCAATTCAATGTACTGCAGGACAATAGCTCTGTGATTTGCCTAACTAATTAGTTAATCAGTATATTGGCTCCACTCATCATTACTTATCTTATTAGTAGTAGACACTAAAATATAGAGCAATACAAAACTGCAGTTATTGTTTTAAAGTTGCTAGACAAAACTATCTCTGGAGTTAGTAAAGAAATGAACTCGCTTCTTAAAGATCCCTCTACTCACAGTAGGGTAATCAACGTTATTACATCTTGATATTTGAACACGTTATGAATAACTCATGTTCAGTGGTTATTCAGGAACCGCAATTGCGGTCTTGTATATGATATTCCATCAATACCAGTATTAAAACGAAAGTTACATAACTGGCACATTCGATCCGTACTTACTTTCAACTATTAAGAAGGTAAAATGACGGAAGGCAAATGTAAAATCCATTCTAGACGTCCAGAATGCAAACGTAACCTTATTTAATGCCATATTTAACCGCAAGCGGAGATTATTATTAATAAAATATGCAGGAGCCAGTCCATTAACGAAATTGAAATTTGTATTTTAATATTCACCGATATGAACTGCCTCTGAGTATGTTTTACGAAGTTTGTTCCGCATAAATTTTCGTACGTGGGACGTAAGTAAGTGAGAGAGCTGATGCATTTAATGCATTTCGACTTAATGAATATCGTATCGTGGATATGTAGTTTTAATAAGCCCTCACTCGCTCGGTTTCCTGCAGTGTAAGCAGTTGGTAACGATTCGTTATTGCGAGGAATCGTCGTCTTTGCCTTGGGTTCAAATTGCAAATAAAACTTAATTGTTCCGTCAGGAGTTGCAATGACGTTAAACTTCAAAAGTCACCTTCGCGCTGTAAGTAACGAATGCACACGGTGAAAACTTTAGCAATAACTTCCGAGGGAGGGAATGTTTACATTATTTAAAACATTTTCCAAACCTGCAGTAATTAACTACTTAATATTTGAGTTTGCTATAAACTCATAACTTAATTCTTCACCATATTCTCGTTCAAACATTTTATAAGCCGCTTCAGACTAGAGTTACAGTGAATAGAGAAAATAGAACAAAGAGATTATTAAGATACAGAAGAATGTTCAGTCAAGAAATGTATTTAAAAAAAATACATAATTTTGCTACATTCTAATTATTTTACAGATTTCCTAAAATAATAAAATTATCATCCAAAATTAATAACACCAAGAAATAAATATTATGTTACCACTTTTTTCACATAAAATCTGTGCAGAAATTCGAAATTTGAGTACAGATAAATAACAAGTTAAAACAAAAAAATAATTGAGTGTTTCAATGTTTTTGTAAGTTATTATTACACAGTGAACATAAAGAAGAATATTTTCAACAAACCATAAATTCACCTGTACGACTTAACTGTGGCCAAAGTAAAAATGTTGGCCATTATGTGCTTCCGGGACTCCGGTCCTAGCACAATCTATACATTCCGTAAGGCCTTATATCTTCCATTACCGTGAGCTCAGACAAGAAGAGTTCCTCCCTATCATCATAATTACGGAAGATAAATAAAATTTACAGTAGGGCGAGCCATCCTGTACGCACTTACAAGGCATATAAATAACTTACTTAATTAACATGATTTCAGAGTGCTTAGATAAACTTCGCGTTCGCTTTTATGTTGCCCGACCAACCGAATATTATTTAAACGAAAATGAACGTTTTCGTATTAATTCTGCGAGTTAATCAAAAGATCGAGAGAGACGGAGACACAAACGGAGCTGTACTATTAAAATATTAACATTAATCTTTAGAGACTTACGTTATAAACTCGTGTTGTATCGCCATGTAATGGTTTTTCAAAATTAATTAATTAAAATAATTTTCATTTAGGTATACGCATAAAATTTGTAATGCCACGTAATGAGAACTGTTCGAAGAATATAGAAGGAGCAAAAAATACTAAAATAAAAATAGAAAAGGACTCCCTCTTTGTATATTACAACTGATGTCGGCTTTTTCAAACCGCTTATTGTTGAAAGTCAACCTTAGGGCAACGCAATTCCTCATGATCTTTAATAACTGAAGCTTGGAACCCCAACCAATAAAATATTCCACGTTCGACAATTCATGATATTGTTAAATTTAAGAAAGAAAAACGGGCAATGTCGCTGAAAGAAATAAACTGGCCATTTCTGATACTGATAGAAGAAGCCTAAGAAGAATAAAATTGTAAAATTTTGTGGGGATATGTAATTAAGAAACAAATCATGTTTTGGTAAACAAGAAGAAATATTATTACTCATCGGTCATCACAATTAATAGCTCACCTAATTTGGATATGTCTCAAAATTACAATCCTGCTAATACGTCAGACATCCTCAGACAACTACAATCACTGAAGAGAAGGAGAAGAAATCTTAAAGAACATAATATAGTTTTTAAATTCATGCATCCGAGAAAATTTACTTCCGAACTTTACTGAAGTGAAAATTACACAACTCAATAACAATGACAACTACAATATACGAAGAAAGATTCTCAAAAAAGGCAGAAATAAAACATATTCAAAACTAGCAAACATAGAAATGGAATTAAGAAACATCTACTTTATCCTAACAAAACAGTTCCACCACATAGAAATAGAAAACATTAAAGATATAATAGACGCAATCTTAACAACAAAACAACTAGAAAATAGAAGAAAGAAAAACATAAAACTACAAACCTAAGAAATACGAAAATCAACAACCAACATAATTTTACTTCCAACCATCCGAGGCTAAGCGACTTATCTCTACAACTAACCGAAAAAGAAGACACTCTTCTACAACAAGGATATACATAAATATTCTATCCCAACAAATCCAAACCTCAACATACTAGCCATAGAAATAAATGTAGCAATAAATGGACACCCCCAAGAAAATTAAATAAGAATTAAATGCACACAACTTCTAAAGAATCAAGAAAGAAGAATAGAAAATCACAAACCATCACGCAATCATATACAAAAACAAAAAACATTCTTTACAAACAAAAAATCCAAGAACACAACATCATCGTAGTAAAAGCCGACAAAAATGCAAGTATGATAATGACAGACAAACATGAATACATCAGTAAAACCGAACAATTTCTAACAGAAAACAACTTCATTATTATTAAAAAAAACCCTCTCAATATAATTGGATTAACAACACAAAAATCACACTAAAAGATACTAAAAACACATTTATTAAATAAATACATAGATGAATACAAATTTAACAAATTAATTCCAATGAATCTTCGTATACCACGCCCCACGCCTCTATGGACAACCTAAATTAGACAAAAATAATATCCCCATAAGACCCATAGTCAATTCCATAAATTCACCAACACATCAGCTAAACAAAACACTCATAAACATTTCCAACATCATAACCAACCACAACACTAAATACACAATTAACAATTCAACACAACTAATAGTAGTAAATGAACTCAATAATATAAACATAAGCCAAACAGATACTATACTAATTTCTTTCGACGTCACCAATCTCTACACTAACATCCCAATAGAAGAATCTCTAAACTCAAGGTTACTAAAGAGACAAGGTTGCCTGGTAACTTTCAACGTCATCACAACGTCACTTAGTAGGCCCATTTAATGCATTTACACAAATAGATGGCCTACTGGATGATGCGTCACTCCACGAGTTACCAGGTAACTTTCTCTCTTTAGTAACCTTGCTCTAAACTTACTACACACAATATTAAATAACAACTTAACTAATAAAACAGACATAGAAAATCTAATAAAACTTTTCAAATTAACCACATCATACAATATTTTCTATAAAATGTCAGATGGCCCTACCCATGGGAGCCCCAAACGCCTTCTTAATAGCAAATATTTATATGGATCACATAGAACATCAGGTATTTAATACAAACAACAATTTCACAAAACACATTAAATACTAGAAACGTTATATTGATGACATAATTTGTATATGGACAAGTGACATAGACACTAAACAATTTTCATACCCACATTGATTAAACATTCATAAAATCATTAAATTTACACTTGAAATGGAAAAAATAATTCAATAAACTTTCTTGACCTAACACTCACAAAAATCAACAACCACATACAATTCAACTCAGAAAATACAGAAATTAACATAGTAAAACAAATCGCCATAAACAACGGATACAAAGCAAATTTAATAGAAAACATCTAACGAGTGATCAATATCTTTTCTAATCAAGTGACCTATGGAAATAAGATTGTGCGTCTTTGATTAGTTCGTTATAATGCCATTTGAATTATTCATATTACACTCCTATACAACTACTGTTTTATGTACGAGTATTATATTTTTTTTAATAAATTTGGACATCAAATCCCAAGTTCACATTTCCCAAAAAAAGAAGCACGCGCCAAGAGCAACAAAAACTGGTTCATGGAAGGTGCGTATAATGTTCGCCGTTCTCTTGTAAACACAAGTGAATTCTGCGTTTTAAATCGTTAATAACAATCGCTAGGATTACTGGATTGTTATTTAACTATTCGCAATATAACAATAAGCTTTTATGAACAAAAATGTCTGTTAATGCATTAAACTTACTCACAGTTATAAGTAATTGAAATGGGAATGACATTTGAAAAAAATGAATTAATCAAAGACATACGATTTTCTTTCCATAGGTCACTTGATTAGAAAAGATATTGATCACGCGTTATAATGGAACAATACACAAAACTAAATCAACAAACGACAATAATGAAACTATTTACTTACCAAGGTAACATCAATTACAAAATAAAAAAATTATTAAACAAATACAACATTAAATGTGCAACTTCACAAAAAACAAAACCTCTTAACTATACTACAAAACAGCAAAGATAAAATAAATCAATTGAAAAAAACGCTGTATATGAAATAGAATGTAACAACTGCAACGCAATATACAAAGGAGAAACTGGACGCAACTTAAACAAAAGAATAAAAGAACATATCCGCGACAAAATAAATTCAAACGTAGGCAAACATATTCATGAAACCAGTCACGACATTAATACCAATAGCATAAAACTAATACACGAACAAGAAAAAGGTTACAAACTAATACACGAACAAGAAAAAGGTTACAAACTTTAATTTACTCGAAGCATATGAAATACATAAAATGAAACATAACAATAACAGAACTTGTCTCAATGACCAAATCAATCTTAGATTTAATCCCATTTTCACTTTCTTAAACATAACACATACAACCAACTTCACTCCATACCAACATTACAACTTCACTCCGTTATTTTACAAGTTCTTTTCTCCTTCTCTCCAATGATAAATTTATTAATTAATTCAGACGTTTAACAGTAAGTATTCATTTTTGTCTAACATTACCATACCATTAGAAGACTATAGGTCTGTTCGATAGTTCTGCACTTTTTGCACCAACCGCTCCTGAGAGAGTGCGATGTATATAATATAACATAAGTAGGAGTGAGAAAAATAGAGTAAAGGTATTAAAAGTGTAGAAAGTGCAGAGCTATCGAACAGGCCTAATATCAGCATTCTCACTATATCATACATAACCTCACATTCAAAATCACATACAAAGATACATTTCTTCTTTTTATTTCTAATTATTGTTACAGGCCTGATGAAAGCTTGATAAGCCGAAACCGGTAGCTGTTAAGCATAAACAATATACAAAAATTAGAAAGTATTATTACTCATCAGAAAAAAAGCAAACTTTGCTTCCAAAGATAATTTGAGAGTTCAATTCAATTTGAAGCGGAGCGGTAAAATCTAATGTTTTTTTTTCAAATATCTTGAAAATGGAGCAAAATATCGAAATCGCATAAGAATTAAAGGATGTGTAATTCAATTTTTAAGGGAAAGTGAAACTAAAAGCGTAACATGAAAAAATTGGAGGGGTTTCAGGGTACATGCGTTTCATTAAAGTAACACTCGGCGTACGAATTATTGCAATTGTAATAATCATAATCATGTTATATCACGAGTTAGAAATTGCTTTCAAATGAATGGCAGAGAATTTGAGCAAAATTTGTAGGCTTTAGAATTAATCATTAAGATGTAGAGCTAATTAATCCGCTGTATCACGTCTTTGGTGCTGTGGGTTCGAGCTCCATCTAGATTTTTGTTCAGATTTCATTTTTTTTATTTTATTAATTTCATTGTTTTGTATCTTTATGTATGTTAAGTAAATAAATGTGTATTGTTGTTTTGCCGAAACTTACAGCGAAAAATTGGATTAACTGTAGCCAGATAAGCCATTAACCTCTTGAGTGCCTATGACGTATATACCCGCAAATTGAAAACCCTAATTCCTTGCCCATGACGTATATATTCGCCTCGAAGTTTTTCTTGGGGCCAACCATGCCTATGTCGATTATGTTCGCATGCAGTCATTTCTCTCTTACACTAACGTTTAGGTAAAGCATTAGTGGGTGTGTCTTACTGGTCATCCCTCTACGAGATTTGTACTGGAACAAAAAATAACCAATATCGTGTTGATTCATGTTCAGCCGACATTGTGGGGTACAACTACAAGTGTTCTTTGTATGTCCGCGTGCGAATAAAAGAAAGTACAACCATGTCCGACACTGAAAGTGATATGTCTTGGGAAGACGAAGCTGACAATTTCGAAAGTTCGGAAGAATCGGCGAGCGAATCTGAAGAGTATAGCAGTGATTCCGAGAGAAGCATTGACGATCAGGAAAATGAACTCGAAATTTTTGATATGCCTTGGACTTCCGATGGTATACCACGTCCATATTTTCAATTCACTGGACACAGTGGCGTACAGGTACCTGAATTAAATAATATCTTATATATTTTTGAACACTTCTTTGACGATGCTATTATTGAGCTAATAGTGACTGAAACAAATAGATTTTCAAATCAATTTATTGCTCAGACTGCAGAAAATATAAAAGAACATTCCAGAGTTAGAAAATGGAAAGATACTGACAGTCACGAAATACGAACATTGTTAGAACTTCTCATTTTATAAGGTGTATGTCCAAAACCAGAGTATAAAATGTATTCTACACGTCAACAGAGTATAGAAACACCATTTTTTTCCCGCATTATGTCTGAAAAGAGATTTCATTTACTACTGAAATTCTTACATTTTGTTGGTAATTCAACAATAAATCAAAACACTAAAAACCGCAAACTTATAAAAGTTTCGCCAATACTGGATCACCTGAGACACAAGTACATGACAACGTACACACCAGAAAAAAATATTTCTATAGATGAGTCATTGAAAGGATGGAAAGGGAGATTAGGTTTCAAGCAATATATACCATCAAGATTAAGATTTGGAGTAAAATTGTTTATATTATCTGAAAGTAGTACGGGCTACGTATTCAATTTCATAATTTATACTGGCGCTGATACAGACTATGGTACAAAATATTTAGTAGAACCAATAACTTCTAGAATAGTGTTATCATTAGTTGATCCTTTACTTGACAGAGGATATACGCTCTTCTTAGACAACTATTATACGAGTGTTGATTTAGTTGACAAATTAGTCAAAAAAAGAACCGACTGCATAGGAACAATGCGAATAAATAGGAAGGGTATTCCAAGTGACATGAAAAGAAAACTAAACAGAGGGGAGATAATTGCTAGGTACAGGAGAAAAATTATGATTTTGAAATGGAAAGATAAAAAAGATGTTGTAATGATCAGCACTGTCCATGACAATGGTATGGAGAAGGTTGTGACTAGAAATGGTGAAATTGAAAAACCTGCTTGCGTGTTGGAATATAATACAAAAATGGGCGGTGTCGACTTGGCAGATAACTAATCATTTTTATGGAACAGCAAGAAGTAGAGTGAAGAAGTACTACATGAAAATATTTTGGCATTTTCTGAGCGTGACAACATTGAATTCCTTTCATATTTACAAAAAGAATGGTGGAAAGCTCAAAAGAATTAATTTTCTAGTGGAACTTGGAGAGAAAATTATAGAAAAATACAGCAGACCATTGGAAGAAAAAAGAAGAAGATCTAGAACTCCTATGCCGTCGAGATTTATTGAACGACACTTTCCGTCATTGATTCCACCTACAACTAAAGAAAAACCAACAAAAGGGTATTTTAGGGTATTTTAATTGCTTTTCCTAAACTTCTTTTTTTTCAAAGGTGTGTCATCTGTACAGAAAAGAAAATTAGAAAGGAATCTAGATACTGGTGCTCTAAGTGCCATACTGGTTTATGCCCTGCGCCTTGTTTCGGAATATACCATACAAAGCAATAAAATTTATTTGTTTCGTATTCGTGGTTCAATGTGTTCCTATATTTGTAGCATTTTGTAACAAAAATAAATATACTTTCTTAAACAGTTTTCTTTTGTATGAGCTATGACGGACATATACGTCAATAATAACATGATGTGGTGCCAATGACGAATATATATGTCAATCATGATAGGTTTCTGCCGATGACGGTTATAGGCGGGTAGCAAACGGCGTCACGAGCGCCACTAGCTGTAAGTTTATGTAGGAAAAGGTAGGGAAAACGGTCGTATCAGGGTTGGCAACACTGCTGTCAGCTGACTCTCAGTACTATCACTGGAGTTACGAGCACGTTACGAGGACGATCTTTACCTTCCATACTTTAAAACAAATCGAGAAAATACTAGCAAGCACATTCAAATCTTCTTCGAAATGATATAAATGGATATAACGTTTCAAGTCGCGTCCTACAATTTATGTCGCAACCTCCACCAGGCGGCGCCACCAGGTAGCTTGCTAGGGGCCTATATTCGCATACGATAAATTTGCTGGGCATCTATAATAGCACTATTGAATTCACTTCTGGGCAGTTAAGTGGTTAAAATAAACAATTATTAATAACAGGAAAACTAAAAACTAAACTATTCGATGCAGAATTTGATTCTGCATCTGATGATGTAAAAACATACAGGGTGTTCCATTTAAGAAAATTGAGTTTTGGGCAGTTAAACATAATGACATTGGACACCATATTGTAACCATATCGTAACTCTTTTACCAGCTTTCTGAACGCGACCTGTCACTTTCTTCCTTACCGACTTCACGCTTAATTCATGTACTTGTGAGTCATTCATTGCACTCCATTTTAGAATATGACTTAACCTGTCATTTTTCAAAATTTAAGACTTTTGTTCTATTTCTAATAGCAGGGTGCCTCCCGTGCCCTTCTTTCATAGTATGATTGAAGTGTAATACTTTTTGTTACTCTTACCTCTAAGGATGGCGCTGTATTTTTTTACGTTTTTTTACATTCGACACGCCACATGTAAATTCAACTTTTGTCATGTTAGGTAAGCTCTTTTCTCCTCTTTTGTCATCAACACACTCACACATGAAATTTCAGCCTGAAGATGGCCATCTTGTTTTTGTAATTGGCCGAAACATATGTAGCATCCAACCATTATTAAATGTATAAAGAAGATTTGTGTCAACTCTTTTCAATTTAAACATTCACTTCATTCATTATGTGTACTCCCCGTGGGTTTCCCCATGTTAATATTGTAACCAGCCTGTGATTTTTTTTGGGATAACTACGATATGATTTGAAAACCTGAAAGTTGTACTTGAATCTTGAAATTTGAAAGTGTCATAGATACAATTTTTAAAGGGAAGGTTACCCAAACTTCAAATCTCAAAATCGGTTACATTTAGGTATATGGTAGCCTTAACATCTTTTATTTAGAATAATGTGCAGAATCAGAATTTGTAATAAAAAAGGTAATATTCTATTTAAAATAAGAAAGTTAATGGCGATTTCCGGTACAACCGGAAGTAATGTAAGAGTGAAAATATTTTACTCGGAAAGATCACTATATATGTCTTAGGGCAGTGTACCAACTTTCAGAATTTTTGTATATTTCCTTCCCTATAGGGAAGGAAATATACCACTCTATGCTCTATGCCACTCTATTTGGGAGACCCTGTATAATGTTAGGATAATTCAAACAACAGGATACCAAACAAGAAAAGAATAGAGGTAAAATAATTAAACAAGTGAATTTAGAATAACTAATTTACTTTTTTAATATAAAAATGTCGTTTTTATAAAAAGAAAATGGGTAAATCTACGGCGTTGCTATCAAAATTTAGGGGAGAAATACGAACAAAAACTCTCACAAGATAACTAATTCGTATTCAGCAAATCCGCGGTGCAGCGATAATGAATTTATTCAATGAAACGTTTATCGTCGGTAATTCAGAGGGCCGAGCCATGAATAACAAAGGAATCTATCGGAAAATACGGCGGGATATTTCCCGAGTTCCGATTACGGCGCGCGCACACACACACACACACACATACGTAAAGGACATTTTTATTCCGGCACATTCCCCCGCATTTTCCTGCTAAAAGTGCGAGCCCAGTTAGCGGCTTTGGCAAAGTTCGTTTTGTGATGTGGCTAAATATTTCGGTTAACCTACGACTGTGGTCGGCTCTGCGTCTGACAGTGTAGCATATTGAAATTCGGCGTGGTTTACCTGTATTTGATATTGTACATGAATGCAAAATATGAACAGATTATTTTTATTATATTTGGTAGTGTTATTTTGATGTAAAATAAATATTAAATATCACTTCATTGTTCTCAATTTATATACTGCGTTACCTTTTCCACAAATAATAAACTGTACTTAATTATAAATTCCAATATTTCTTGTTCAAAGCACAATTCATCCAACATTTCTTTCAATTTCGTTTTGTTTATTGTTTTTTTTTCCAACTAAAATAAAGGAATCAACGCATGCAATCAAACAAAACAAACAGGGTTTGTCACAATACAGGGTGCAATCGAATAAGTTTCACTTCTTTAATACTGTAAGTTCTTCATCACATAAGGAATGATTCTGCAAATATCAATGGTTTTACTCAAGAATTAAAAGCTGGTCTACCAAAAGAGCGCATCGGCTTTCATTTGAAAATCTCTGCTCGTTCGTCAGTGCGTCTGCGGTTTTTATAACCACATCGTAAAACGATAATTTCCCCAAATGTCACGGTCAATGGGTCAGTGTCGCCTGCAACACAATTCGATAACGAAGTCTTCGTCCATCTGTTTCATTCGATAATCGATAATAATTATGTCATTATATTCCATACTTTGTAAAAATAACATACTACGTGGTTTAATTTGTTAATTTCGCGTGTTCAAATGATGAATGCGTGTTTTAAGTACATTGATTAGAAACAAATTGGTGACAGGAAAATTTTGCGGGCGCGAACATTTTTTTTGGTTCCACCAAATAAATAAATGCACTGACTGCACTTATTAAAAATATGTAGGTACTTTAACGTTTTCACTAAGTTTTGAGAAGAACATTCTTAAATCATTTACTGTAACAAAGCAATGAGGTGCGATTTTACCACTCGAGTTTAACAGTGCAAACGTTTATTGTTTATATATATATCAGCGCTACAGGCCAGAACGGCCCATGGCTTCTGTTTGGTCCTATAATTTCCTCTATGGGGTACACTCAATAGTTTTCACTATCTTCCTCCAGCTTTCCCTATCTCCAACTCTCTCTTCCCATCTTTTGAATCCAGCATTTTCCAAGTCCATCTTCACTGCATTTAGCCATTTGTTTTTCGGACGTCCTTTTTTCTTTTTACCTCCCTCTCCACTTTGTAGCACTTTCCTTGGAATTCTTTTTGACTCCATTCGTAACACATGTTCTAGCCACCTCACCCTTTGTGCCCTGATAACTTGTGTTACAATAGGTTTATTAAATAAGTAAGTAACTTCCTTGTTTGTTCGTCTCCTCCAATTCCCTGCTTCGTCCTTGACTCCTTCGTAAATCCCCCGTAGCACTTTCCTTTCCCAAACTTCTAACTTTTTGTATTCTTGTTTATTTAGCACCCATAGCTCAGAGCAGTACAGAACTGTTGGGCGGATTACCGTTGTATAAATTCGTAGTTTAGCTGCTATGGATATATATTTAGATTTTAGCATTTCTTTTAATGTTCCAGCGGCTTTACTTCCTTTTCCAATTCTCTTGTCGACTTCGTGATGTTCTTCGTTTTTATTTGTGATTGTTACGCCCAGGTATTCAAATTGATTTACTGCTTCAAAACAATATTCCCGTCCGTCGTCCGCCTGAACCTCCCAATTATATGCTTCCGTCGTATTTTGTCCCTTCATTACCATATACTTTGTTTTTCTCTCATTAATGTGTAGTCCATATTCTTTTGCTTTATTTTCTAAGCTCATAAATACTCTTTTCAGCTCCTTTTCTGATCTTGTCAATACTGCTATATCGTCTGCGTAAGCAATACATTGGTGCTTATAATGAAGTACAGTTCCCATTGTTTGTATTTTGCTTTCTCTCAGTATGGCTTCCAAAACAAAATTGAAGAGCGTTGTCGACAATGGATCACCCTGTCTCAGACCTCTCTCCGTCGTTATGCTCTTTGATAAATTTCCTTCCAAGGCCACTCTACTTCTGGTGTTTCTCAATGTCATTTGGACTAATCTGATAATTTTCGCCGGAGTACCTAACAGTGTCATTGCCTCATATAACTTTGTTCTTTTAATGGTATCATATGCTTGTTTAAAGTCAATAAACAGAATGTATGTGCAAACGTTTATTGTTTAATTCACGTATAAATCACTGTTTGCTTTCAAAATATTAAATGATAAACTACGTTTAATAAACAAAAATGTAAATTCCAACACAACACTTGAAGTATCATAATCAACTGGCACTGTGAACAGGCGTACACAGAATTTTGTTTGTTTAGTCTAAATGTAATAAAGATTTATAAATTAAGGGATGACGAGTTCGGCGTGCCTTTTATTCCAATAATACTTTTAGAATGTGACTTCAATTGAATTATCTATTTTTTTATTTATTGTTAGGTAGGATTCCTGATTACTGTTTTACTTTAAATTAAGGAAATAAATTGATGTTATGCAAGAATTATTTTTTGAAAAATTTGCATTTCTATTACTTAAATATTAATTTAAAAAATAGCTGGGAACTGCCGTATTTTTTTCGTACGAAAGAAGTAAATAAATTACCTGCCTCAACGTATATTGTATTGCACCTGTGGGTTTACTGCTTCTATCATTTATTACGCATATTAGTAAACTTCGCTCCGCCGGGGCTTTAAATCTAAGCCAGTTCTTCTCAAACTAAAGGTATATTTTTCCGGAATTATTATTGACATTTCTCCCAAACGTATGTCATAACTTCGCTTCTTTTCTTGTTGATTAATAGTGGTTACAGTATGTGAAACTTAATTGATTACACCCTGTATAATCCCATTACTTATATTCGTACATCCCTGATGAAAGGTAATCTTATTCGTTACATTTGAATTATCTTTTTTCATCTTGTTCTTTCAGGGATATTTTAATCATTCAACCTTTAGAGATATTAACACTGTGACGATATATAAAAAAATAATAATTGGATAACTAATATCTAGATGGCTCTCAAATAATAAAGCGTGGACCAGTCCATATTAAACTGATCAAAAGATTGCTTCGTATAAACGTATCTTTAGCTTTCTTAAATTATTCTAGTTTTGTACATGCACATTATAAATTCTGCGTGTATTTTTTTGTTCTTTATTGCTAATGCCCTTACTTTCAGGTTACTTTGTTAAAAACTGTGAAATTTCTGGAACAATTTAAATCTATTGATATGAGGTAGTTTTGTATGTAGTATGTATCTATCAATTTGAATACAAACCGGAGTTAATTTAGGGCAATACAATTTAGGGTCAGTTTTACAGCAGTGGTTTAAATTTAAGCGTCGTTTTACTACCACAGAAACTATTTAAGACAATTGTACCTCTGATAGTAAAGTGAAGTGTCCGTTAAACACAGCTGTAGTGGTAATTCAACTTTGAACAATGTTCGGCTACTAGAATGTTTTGTGCAATATGTACGCATCAACTGTTACCAATCAAATCCTGTCTTTGGTTTACTCAATGAAAAAAATTATTTCTTTCGATTTTCAGTTTAAAAATTAATACTCAATGATTAAATTAAAGATATATTTTAAAATAGTAAAAGTAAAATATGACTTCACTTTTGAATAAAAATATTATTAGATAATTAGATAAAAATGTCATGTGTTTTATAAGATGCGACAAGCACAGAATAACCAGAAGCGCAACCCTATACAATTTAGGCCCAGTTTTACAATCGTGGAATAAGGACCGAATAACTTCGCCGGATATCCTTTAATGTTTCTCCATATCTACGTCACACCTACGTCACGTTATTCGAAGAATAATGCTTATCCGACGATTATAAAATCGGGCCTTAGTGTACGAATTTTCCCCTTTCGAAATTTAAACGTGGAATTATCATACCGTCAACCCAATTTGCTGACTATATCTACATATAAATAACACAAAAATTATTTCAGTTGAAAATAAAATACAAGAATAGCTTTACACAACAAGATATAAATCAAAATCCTAGTACAAGTTGGAAAAAACATTTATAGATGTTCAGTAGAATACGAAAATATATAAGTATTTAAAAAAATACGTCCCTGAAATTTATAATTCAAGAAAATGAGTACACCCGCATTATCCTACATTATTTATAAACGTAGTTATTTCCTAGTGTAATATTTTACGGCGTAACACAGGATATTTCTCACAATATTGCAACAAGGATATTATGTCAATATTTTTACAATATTTACGTTATATAGAAGTATATTTTACGTGCTTGGAAAGACGACACAATAGAACCTCTTTAATCTTACGTAAAGCTTTCCAAGTCAGCCTGCCTTCCTTCCACGTTGCGTAAATATCTCCATGTCAAATATTTTAAGCGAACGATATTCGGTTTCTCATCATTAAGCTACCTGCCATTCTCATTATTTTGAGCAATTCTGCTTAGTTCATTAAATCAAAAATCGGCGAATTTGAGAGCGCATGGAATAAAAATTTCAATTACGATCTGGCTTACGCGAAATAATGAAATTTAATACTGGCAGTTCCAATTAAGCTCCGAAGTAACACTGATTAGAAATAATGGCCCCGTCCAAGCACCCCTTTTATGGTTTCATTGCTGTCGAACTTCAACTAGCAGTTGCTGGAACTTTGTTAATCAAACCATTCTGAGCGTTATGTGGAGATCATATAGTTTAATTAAAAAGTTGAAATTATTTGGGTGCAAAATAAACCCCCTCTTTATCACGTCACGATTTGTGGGAAAGAATCGGGGTTTTTTATTTAATTTTACGGCTGAAATTGCAGCAAACTTTGTTAAATCAAGTAATAGTCGTGTTGTCTCAGATTAATTTAAGATGCTGTGCTATTTAGTACTATCCGCATGAAGTGAACAATAGTAATACTTGCTGCATGTATTAAAACTAAAAGTTGCTTGCAAGACGACATCCGGCGATATACGAACCTGATTACAAAGTTACACAGGTGCAAACTTGTAAGCTTCTTTACAAAAGAGCTGCTGCATAAATATCAGAATATGAATGTGGAGTGTACAAGTTGTTAAAACTTATCTCGGCAAGGACTGAAGAAGCATCTTGATGCGGCAAAGCAAGCGAGCAAGAGAAGACCCAAATAAATTTCGCAGTCTTCTCGTCACGCAGGCCCACATTGTTCCATAAGAACTTATTAATTAAATTTATTATGCTCCCCGAAAAGAAAGCGAAATCCCTCTTTTCTTTCTTTTGTCCTTTGTCGTCCAACATAATCTTCTTACTTTTACAAATTTGGGAGGACACAAAATTATTTCGTTTTTTTTTGTGTTCGGCGAATTTCTTAAACTTTATAAAGAAAGTCGAGCCTGCTACGTGATAGATAAATCAGGACCCCCTGGCTCTGTGGACGTTCAAGACGCATTAGGATCCGAGAAGGCGTCAGTTATTACCTTTTTCTTTTCTTTCTGCGGGTTTAATTATTGCTTGTTTTATTTTATGCAACAGCAACGAGCGCGCTCCGCGATGTTTAAATTAGGGCAAACTTGCCTATTAAATTCTATTTCAGGAAAACAGGATTTATTTATATGTTCGTTATTTACGACATAAAGAAGGATTCGAAAGGAGGTCAAATATAACGTTTTCTTTTTCTTTGAATTTAATTCTTGCTTATTTTATTTTGGGCAACAGTGACATGGTTCGCGAAGTCAAATTAAATTTTGTTCTAGGAAAATAAATAACAGGAGAACTATTTATACCGATTGTTTCACTGAAACTTTTAAAACGACAGGCTATGTTATAAAATAAAAGATGTAAAACGAAACCGTTCGCTTGATCACTATACCAAGTCTACTTCGCTGTGTATATTCTAGACCCAATGTTCATATAGAAATCAAAGATTTTAAGATAAGAGCACGCAAAATTAGTTGTTATTTACAACAACGTGTAACAATATGAAATGAACATAGAAAATAATAGTGTAACATAAATTTATAACAATTTTTATAGAATCGTTTCACTACTGAATACAATAACTGATTCAAATTTGAGATCATTGACTTTCTTATAATTTTCATTTTATAAATCTTCGATCAGCTAAATTGTTAAGCGTGTAGTTCGATGAAAATCGTAATGAAATGCTGTCAAGCGTGATTTGGACTGCTGACTTTAAGAGACAAGTTTTCAATTATTTGTTCAAAGTCGAGAGGCATAAGTGTATCTTCAGCAATGAATTCCATTTCTGTTTGAGGATGCATGACGGTCATACAACTATCAGATGGAAAGTGGACGAAAACACATCCCTCAATACTGTATTAAACGGTACGTTCACCGATTATTAGAATTGTAATATTAGGCGATTTATTATCTTTGATGTAGATTTCCTGACTTTTTCTTTAAGGGGATGCACAGGATATCATTAAGATTTAGAAATTTGATACACCCCGCATACACTTTGGATAGGCATCAAAAATAGTGAAAGATCAAAATCATAAATCAAAAGTTAAAGAGAAATGTCCGGCAGTGAAGTATTAGGTTGTAATAATATTTCGAGAGACGAATCAATAGCACAAAATTCAAAATAATTCAAAACTTACTACAAATTTAGAGGGAAGAAAACGTTAAAGTAACGTAGTAAAGTAAACTTTCTTTTAAACGAAAAACATTAATATAAAAGACGATCGACCAGTCGATTTTAATGTGGCAATAAAATTGCAAGTCGTACGTTGGTTTCGACAAATCGAAACGTACATAAAAACAAACGATATGATCAGAGCAGATAGAACTGGAAGATAAGAAGTAAAACTAAATACACAATAATTTTTAATTTCAAACTTATAAGACATCAACGTCGAAACAGTATATTAACAATTTAATTACATTTTATGTAGAAAGTTATTATCATGCTTTAAGCTATTCTGTTCTAAAAAAAAGAAGTTAATCGACAAAGCGAAACGTTGAGATATTTACAAATCGAGAGAGAATTTTTTTATACAAATTTCTTTTTGGACAAAAGTCAATTAAGTTTTCAATTTTCTATTTCGCTTTTAACAATTGAAAAATGTTCCTAAGATCGGGTAATCTGGCTTGGTTATCAAAAAGTCATGAGAAAACTTCGAATGTTTTAAGGAGAAGCTCTGCATGATCTAATTTCAAATAATTCAAGCTTTTTGTTCTCTCCCGTTTTTGTAACACTGAATCTTTGCTTTCTTGTAGTTTAATATCAGATTGCAACCACATAGTATTCCATTTGGACTATTGACTTTAAATAGTTCTCAAAATTTGAAAAAGTATCTTTCGTAAAGGCTGTTTTAGATTATACTTTTTTCGTCTAGAAACTTTGATAAGTTCAATACTAGAACTAACTTGAATAATGTAAATCAGAAAAAAGTCATCCAAATTTTCATACTAGAAACGTCTAGAAACTTATTTCCAAACTAGTTCTCAACCTATTTTTCGTCAAAGTTTACAAACTTATCTTGCGCATAAATTACACGTCGCAGTATTACCAACACCCTAAAAGATAAACATAACTGTGATTGAAAATATAACCTCGAAGTACCTCCGCAATAACCAGTCCTGACTCCAAATTCTAGGTTTCTTATTTTGTTTTTGCAAATAATAAATATGCAGAATTTTTGAAATTTTCTGAAATCTGGTTTGCTTTCTTTTATAAAAATTCATATTTCAGCATTTAACTTCTCTTTAATTTTGTATGTTGGCAGTTTTGTTCCACGTTTAAACTTTCCACACTACGACGCCAGCGATCGGTTTATGAACTAATATTTAAAACAACCTTGAATTTAGATACTAGATTCTAGTATTCAAACTTGTTCAAGTTTCTAGACGAAAATAGTATAATCTAAAACAGCCTTAAGTGACGCTTTTTTTAATATACTTATATGGATTGGGATGGTGGAACATATTTTGCATTTTTGGCTGATTTCTTTAATTAATTTGTTTATCTTCCACTGGAAATTTGGTGACTAGAACATTCCCTGGTCTATACCAACGCAAGATTTCATGAAGCGCTTTTAACTTGTGAATATGTGTGTGTGTGTCCTGAAGATGGCAGTGTAGCTTTCGCAATACGCATCTACAGATATAAAATAATTATGGAAAGATATCATTTTTTAATTATTTCTAAAACCACTGTCTCCTTTACTACTCTCAGCTCTTGCCCTAATTTAAGTCTTTCAGCTTCATTAGTTTTGTCTTCGCAAATTTATTTTACAACCAGTGCAGTATATATTCAACATTAATAGCCAAAAAAGTTTTCCTTAAAAAGAATTTAATCCCAATATGAAAAAAAAATTTTGCCATTATGAACTGAAGTAAACTGGAGCAAGCTCCAGTTAATAGATTAAAATCAATAGAATATAGCAATAAAAACAATATTGGAGAAGGAAAGAAACTCTCAGAAAAGGCATTAATATTCACGAATTCGAGCTCATAAAGATACGATGATTTATTCTTTATTGATGGAGCCGATATAATCTGTTTCGCCATTCTGAGGCGGAAGGAAACGCTGACATAATTTCCTCCTTCATTTTCGTTTGAACAGCAGCACAATAATAAAAGTAATAGACACCCCCTCCCGCCGCCGGTGATAATCTAAAGGTGGCAAATACATAATGAAAGTAATTGTGACGTCAAGAGGATCAATGCCCGGACGGAAGAAATAAGGAAACGCTTTGAAATATACACAGAGTACGTCGTCCTCGTTTCAGCACGTTCAGCACGGAAAAATGTGTGAAGCTCACTTCGAGATATCTGCCCGCTGCTATTCAGGAAGAAATGCAAAAATATAAATACGTCGGGCGACGTCTTCTTAAGAGTATTCGCAGATTTGCACATCAAAAAAGAGACTGAGAATTTCGTCGCGAACGCGGCAAACAATACGAGCTGGGAAAATTAAAGGGGGAAATCGGGAAAAAAATACTTTTTTGCCGAATTCCCTCGAACTCGTAAAATATTTGCCATTCGAAAAATAAACTTTTCCCTCATATTTCCACTTTATTAATGTATCACAGACGTTCGCTACGAGTAATAATGACGAGTTATTAATCAGAGGGCACGTACTATACATCACCGAAGAAGAAAAATATTAAACAAATACGTTTATACGTTGCTGGCATCACTATGTATTTTATCATAGCCTTCAGCTTCGTACGACTATCAGCACGAACCAGAACTAAAAATAAAAATAGCAAACGACGTTTGCATAAAGTCGACATGAAGTAAAATATGTTCGCGTACGTATAAAACAAAACAGAGTTAACATATACAATATGATCATAAAATTTCCTGATAAAAATAAAAGCTGCGGATATCAAAAAGATTGTCTTTAATCAGTTACACAGTCATAATTACTTTATCAAAGTGAACTATCCTTTTTAGTTAAGAACACAAGACTTTCGTGGTAATAAATCATTTTGGTAATAATTAATTAATTGAATTAATATCTTACAAAATTAAATAACTTGATGTTCTGCATGCGAGATTGTCGCTTTGACAAATGTAATATATTTTCTCTATCATTTAACAAATTAAATCACATAGTGTGTGTTATTTGTTGATAATGTATGGAACGTCATAAGGTAATTACTGTCGATTTATCTAATGGAACAGATGGTCGAAGATTATAATACTTTGTTTCATTGATGTAAATCGCTACACTTTTATAAGCAACGGTTATAAACTGAATTGCTTATGGACGACATTGACCCAGAGAATATGAATTTTCCTAAAGCTTTATGGTTTCACGATGTATTTATAAAAACCGCAGGCGCACGTATATCTCACGAACTTTATATTTTTAAGCCAGACCATTGATATTTGCAGAATTGATTCTCTAATGTGATGAAGAACTTACAGTGTTAAAGTGAAACTTAATCGATTAAACCCTGTATATCATGCCAAACATGCAACTCAATCTCAGCTTTGAACGCCTGATTCAGGAAAATTATTTTAAATTAGATTCACGACATATTTCATTTTAATTCAATTGGTAATACGAGAATCTTCATATCCACTTTCCAAATCTGATTTTTTTCTTTGTTTTTAAATTTTGATTATCAGCTTAATAATTGCTTAATTAACGTCAACATTTATTTTTTTTAAATTACCGGCCAATTTGCCCGGTCCGTGCATAGAGATAAAAAAATAACACACATCTCAGTTTCAAATGTCCTTAATTAATTTTAACGTCCGCCCTCGGAACGGAACTTTCCGGGGCAAATTTATCCGCTTAAATGTAGGTCGTGTAATAATACGCACTTTTTACACCATCTAGATAAGGCCTTTAAAGCTTGCAGGATTTTATTTATTTTTAAACGCATTATTTAGAAAGCCGTTTGAATTATGTAACTGATAATGTATATTAATAAATAATTGGAATAATTTGTTGCTTTCAGTTGTTATTCTGAAATTGTCCTTAATTAATTTTAAAGTCCTTGCAGTTAAAACGTGATTCTCTAAATGCATTGCGCTCGAATGTAGGACGTGCACCTCTGTGACGTCATTCTTGGAAACAGAATCCCTTGTAGCTGCAACAGTGATGACGTCACTCCGGCAATCACTTGGTATCACCATGGAAACAACCCTCTGAATATAGCAGTGGAATGGGATGCTCCAGTTTACTTCCTGAGTCATGATTCGAAATTCGCGTAAAGAAAATCGACTACCATATTGATTACTTGCGAATTTGCAAACGGGAACATAAAAATTTGGCGTTACTGCTAATCTTCTGACGTCACGTGCGCCGCTGGTGTTTTCTCTTTTATACTCCATCCCCCTCCAACTCATGCCGGTACTCGGTGCAGGAAAAACGAACATTTCTGCCATCTTTTTCCGGAGCAAAATATGAAACATCATGTGATTTATAAATTCTTTTGTGCGCGTGTTTTTCTATTACTTTTTCAAACAATAAATCAATGAAAAAAGGAAAGAAAAAATAACGCAAACTGCCCGTCTCTTCTTATATTTATGCGCAATTTCATTTTTTGCGTATAAGGCGCGTTTCATAAATCACGACCGGAGATGAGCGGCTCTTCTAAAATTTAGCGCGCTGACACTTGTCTGTTACTTTAACGGCCGATGTCAACACGAGCGAAATTTGTTGTAAATTTTAATATATAATGCCGGGAGACGCAAACTTGGCTCAAACTTTGCTTAATTTCTAAAAACTTCGCGAGAAAGGTGAATATATTACGTCAATCTTGCTTAATAATGCAGACCGCTACCGCTGATTGCTTCCTTGATTCTCCTAAATTCATCCTGTTGTTCTGTCTGCGAAGTTTGGACTTTACTGTTTGTAAATTTTAATGAATATTTTAAGAATGTTTCATTTCTGTATTAACACTGACATCAAAACTTATCCTGTTTATTATCAAACGTCTGTTCAGTAACGTGAGATAAAAATAAAATGCATCTCTCTTCCTCTCTAAAGGATTTAGATACTTGGACAAGTTTTGGCCAATCAATAATCTTTACATCAATCTCTTCTATCAAATATTTACAACAAATTGTAAACTATGGATGGTTAATCCGGGCTACCCACGCTAATGGGGCATCATTCTTCTTCATCTTTTATAGAACAATGATAAAAATTATTCACGCTTCAGAATTAATATTGAAGACAAAAAGGTCGGGGGATGTGTATAGGTTATTATTAAAAAAATTCAACGTTGGTAAATTTTATTTCAAGTCCTTCTACTTTTGACTACAGTCATAGCCTATCATCGGGAAAGACTACAAAGGTACATTGTAATTACAAAATAAAGTTTTACAATAAATTGTTGAGCCTAATGACTTATCATATATGAGCGACCTTCTCAAAAAAGTCTATAAATCAGAATAACCATTCCAAAATAGTTGGGTACTTGACTGAATTATTGACGCATAGATCGAGCTTTTTCCCAAACTGAAGTTGTTATTTCCTTTAAAAAAATGGTCTCTTCCAGTTACTCCATTTTGATATTATTAACCAGGTATTAATATTAGCGAAGTTAAAGGATACGTCATAAAGTCGAACACAGAAAAGTTCGGGAACTATTTAATGGGCTGACTAGTTTCAATCACAGAGGTGATCACCTTCAAGGCAGACTTGGACGGTATTCGTCAAACTATAATGTATTTAAAATAGTTTGACCAACACCGTCCAAGTCTGCCCTGAAGATGATTACCTCTGTGATTGAAACTAGTCGGTTCATTAAATAGTTCCGGAACTTTTCTCTGTTCGACTTTATACTAACCTATGACATATCCTACAACTTCGTTAATACTATAGTTCAATCTCGATATCTAGGACGCATAAAAGAAAAGGTGATATGAAATGAAGCATAAAGATGCGTTTCAAGGCTTCTTAATTCATGCTGAGTAAACAGATTCGCGATGTGAACAATATAGTAGCATTTCCACCAACATTGAGGGGCGATTTTTTTTAAACAATATCGATGCCTGTAAGTAAATCCTCCCGTGCTCCTGCAAACTTCCATATGGCTTCTTGCGGAAAATTTAATTTAGAAATAAAATAGCAGCAACAGAACTCTATTCTTCCAACCAATATGAACTTAATTCTCAATTGATCAGAGGTTGTGCCTGGTTTTCTTCTTTCCAAACGTGAATGTCGAGGTTTTAAGCAACATTGAACACTTTTTAATGTTTAATATATTATTATTTATTGTTATAAACTTTATTGTTATATGCTCACGATGGTCAAACTGAGGTTCATTAACCTCCGCGAACTTATTATACAGTATGTCCACGGATGAGTTACAAAGAGGTATGATTGACAAAAAAATTTTAAATTTTAATTGCATATTTGGGAAATGAATCCTGCTTAACTTGAAACTAATTTTCAGTATATTTTTGATTGCTTCAAATCAAGGAGGCCTTGCTGGTAGATAAAAAAGTATTTTGTATTTAGTTAAAGTAGCTTTTTTAATACCAACTACGGCAAAACGTCATTAAGAAAACTATACCTGACAGGTATCCCTATATCAGGCATGGCCAACCTATGGCACGCGTGCCCGCAAAAAAATTTACTAGTACACGAATGACTTGGGTATTATACGTTTATAAATGATTACTTCTTTTCGTCACAATATGTAAAATTGATGATCTTTCAAAGTAAACTTGATAACCTCTCAAAGCAATCTCCAAGTTGTGTCTCTCATCGCGAAACCGTCTCACCCTTAAATGCCCATACCATCATTTTGTCACAAACAAAATCGGGATTCGTTACTAAAGATAACCTGGTTCCATTGCTTTACTCGGTGTTGTCTTTCAAGTCACCAGTTCACCACTGAAGCCTTTCTGTCTTATGGAAATTGATTAACGGGAAGCGTAGGCATGACCGGCATTAAATGACGCTATTAGTCGGTATACTGTTCGCGTGGACACCTGGTTCTCAGATCTTGCACTCGCGGATATATAACAAAATCTATCTCTTAGGGCCATCTACCGTTAGTATTTCGCGGTCGTCCACTACCCAAACGACGATGTTGAAGACATTCCTCAGATCAGGATCTCCACACCCGAAGCACCGAAATCTAAACTTTGAAGCAGTTCAGTTACAAAGTTTACCATCTAGAAATGGTAAATTTTTTTGTTATATAGTTCACTTATCAAATTTTGTTTTTAATTTGGTACATACTACTTATATTTCTGGAATTGAAAGGTCCACTTGATAATTATTGGGAAAATAATACCTAAATTGAAGATCTCAATCTCGTGAAATGTCTTGTAAAAATTCTAAAAAATAAGTCATTTCTCGCGATGCAACGTTTTGAAGTGAGCTCAGCTCTTTTAAAAAAATTCAATTTTCGCGTTGAAACCACGACGTTAGATATCGAAGTTTTTGAACCGCTTTCATTCTGTTTTGAAGCGCCCTGTGGCGAGTTTTGAAACGTATTTGTCATATACGGGGTATGATATTCGTAATTCATCTATTCATCTATTTTTGCAACTTGTCTAGTTAATCAATTTTTGAGTTTTGTGTGCAAAGTGCTGGGAATTACAATTAGAAGGATTAATTATTTAGTGACTGTAGATACAGAAAAAGTAAAAATTTCAACGATTTTTTCATATATTTATTTATTCTTCTGATATTAATGTTATCCATTCTTTTTTTCTCTGATCTTTTGAAACAAAATTGACTGATAATAATACTCTACGCGCAAGAATTATTATCGCATCAGCTAGTTTGTATTAGAAATAACGAATGAAAATTATCCAGTTATTCAAAAATATATTTTTATTCTCATGAGATAAAAAAAATCGTCATATAAAATCCATATTCTATGGCAGCAAACTTTTTTTAATAAACAAAGAAATATGGTGTCACAGCAGTAAATTGAACTACCCGAATTTTTCTTAATACCGCGCATTTCCCCTTGTAGCAAGTATTACAGCTTCAAGTTTTCTTGGTAAGACGTCTGTTGTAGTCCAGATTAAGGTTGTTCCATTCTTCAAAGCTGCACTAAGCTGATTTAAGCCTTTGTTAGAATTTTGGCGAACTTTTAAAGCCCAACGGATGTGGTCCCGAACATGTTCAATCGCATTCAGATCAGAACTTCTAACTGGCCAGTCCAAAATACTTATACCAACGGTATTTTTTAACTATTCGTGCTACTTTGTGAACGGCCATCATCTTGTACTAACGGAAAGCTATCACCTATAAAACCTGTGTAAACCTCTTCATTATTTCAACCGTGATGGAATTCTGTATGACCATTAACTCTGTGCGTCCCTCTAAAGAAATGGCGCTCCAAATTATGCGCAATCCACCTCCAAAATTCGCAGTATTTTTTAAATTGCATGTTTTCAACACTCCCCGATCCTTCTGTACATCGGCATACATTTGTATAAAGAGGACAAACAATATCGTGAATCATCAGAAAACAAAATATAGATCCAATCCTCTGCAATCCATTCTAAATAATGGGTGGTATGCATAAAACGAAGTAGATGCTAATACTTCTCAAATTAGTATATTCTTCGAAGTATCTTCTATTACATAAAGCACCTACTGCAGCTCTGAAGCATATACTGCAAAAGCAAAGTTTATACTACAGCATGTAGTAAATACTACGCTGCAGTAGTATTTACTATTAAAATGAATCTGAGGCTTTGAAGTAGATGCTACAGTAGGTGCTTCTATGCGAAGTAAAAACTTCTACATAATAGTACCTACTAGATCGCATAGTAAATACTACGTTACTATAGCAGGTACTTCACTTTCGAAGTAGGTGCTTGAAGTATTAGCATGTACTACGTTTTATGCATACCACCCATTGTCTAGCAAACTATGTTCCCTGGTGAGTACCGATGTTCTGAGTGGAACATGTGCTCTTAATCCATCCCCTCTTAAGCGGTTTCTCATGGTTTGTAATGAAATACTGGTGTTTCAACTTTGCTGAAGTTGGTTTTGAATCGTTTTTATACGTAATGCACTTAATTTTGTAAAACGATAATCTGAAGCCAACAGTACTCTCTTTCGACCTTTTCTAAATGTACAGCAGATCAATTGGTGTCTCTAAATCGTTCTTGATATTGTAGATTATTGGATATTTATTATATTAGTAATGTATTGTTGTCTTCGGCCTTTTCACTTAACAAAACAGCTTCTTCGTGACTCAAATGACAAGTTTCTTGTTTACTTTATCTGTATAGAGCAATTCCTAACTATGATGTAAGCAACAAATATGTTTCAAAAGGTTCCATGAATTGGTTTCATTGCGAAAAAAAGGTTTAAGTTTAGTGAAAGTAAAATGACATCATCTGACAAAATTTTAATTATTAACTACTTTCAGAGACTTTAATTTAAAATCACTTTAAATTTTTAAAACACGTTTGCTTTCATATCATTAAAGTCCTATTATAAAAACGGCTCTCAAATTTCTTAATTTTCTTGAGTTTTCTCAAAATAGAAAATCTGCAGTTCCTTCATGTACATTAAAACACAATATTTCGGCAATCCTCGTTTTTCCATATATTTGTAACGATGCCAATTTGTTTTTATTCTTAATAATTCGATGACGAATTGACGAGATCTTTGTAAGGGCAACGTACCATGCTACACTACATACATATATGGTATTTAAAAACATAAAAATTATGACATTTTAGGTCGCGACAACTCGTGGCCATTTTTTGATCGAAAATTGTATTGGTATAATGTTCTCAAATTGAGATAAACTAGATCAAATCGCAGTGGAGTTTTCGAGCTACTCTTCCGCTAACGAGACCCCAAATAGGGCCGAAGCAGTTGTGCAGAAGATGCTGAAAGAATTCCTTGCAATCAAAATTTTTAATAATAATTGAAAAATTATAGTGCTAACAAAAAAATTTCGAAAAAATTGAAATTTTAAGAAAAATTACTGATTATTTGGGTTTTACAGATAGTTATAAGTAAGCTTGGAAGTTTAGGTAAGTTTTATCGCAATTTCTGCCGTTAGGCTCACTACTTCCTTGATTCTCTTAAATATATTTTTTTTTCCTACACTAAATTCAATTTTACCGCCTCATCAGAGGGGAGAAAGCAAACGTTTCCACGGCTAGCTCGGCAAAATGAACATAAATGCCTAGCCGAGAAAATAATTCACGAAGCTTTACCACTAGGTGGCGCAACAATAATTTCTGGAATGCATTTTCATCGACATCAAAAAATTAATAGATGTAAGTTTTTTATTTAATTCCACCGGTATTTGTTTTTAAAAAGGACTAAAATTATCAAGAAAAAAAAGCCAACTTGGCAGCGGTGGGATTCGAACCCATGCTTCCAAAAAGACTGATGCCTTAAACCAGCAAAATCAAATCAAATCAAATCGTTTATTCATATTAGTTTGTGTTCGATATTACAAGAAAAATGTTATATTTCTGACAAACTCCTACAATTTTGTTTATTTTGTCCGTGTCGGTCATTTGGTGCAGGACCGTCGAGCCACGCATGTGTCCTCAGGATCTTGTAAATCATCAAGTACTGATTTGTGCAACGGCAGTTTGGTATTTTGGTTGCTAGGGAAAAACTAAGGAATAAAAAACCCTATCGTCATAGTACGTTAAACCAGCGCCTTAGACCGCTCGGCCACGCTAGCACATAGAACACTGGCTTTTGAAGCATCTAAATTAGTAATAATTTTAATAGTAAATAAATTTTAATATTTTTACTTCAGAACGTTTGTGTGATATTAACAAAATTAATTATAATGTTGTATAGAAAAAAAAGTAATGTGTAAACCATGGCGGTAAAGTGGTTTTCCAGGCCTCAAGAAGTGGCCAGGCTCGGCTGCGCCTCGCCTGTCCATAACTTCTTTCGACCTGGAAAACAAGCACTTTACCGCTATCTACGAAATTTGAATTTTATTGTTTATAAATTCATGAGTTTTTAATAATATCAATACTGGTGCTGAATAAATTTGAAACAGATATCTTTTGGCAGATTTCTATACTAAAAATCAAACTGTATCTTTATGAGAAAATTAAACGTCATTTATAGGCCCTTTACTTCCAGAAAACTCATCCTTAACAAGCCCAACAGCATTTAATTTACGAAGGCAATAAATTACGTAAACTGATATTCATCGTTAACAACGGCCGGTCCAAGAGCGCAAAAGTTAATCAAACAATTCATTTATAATTTCGTTGATGTCTAGTATCTGCAGGTTTATTACGCGAATTTGTAACAACTCGAACGAAAGAGATGGGAAGAGAGAAAGTTTATCTGATTTAATTTGCCCTGGTCAGAGTTAATGAGAAATTCGGGGCGAAAAAGTCGCGGGCGAGTGAAAACGAGGGGGAGGAGCGGCGGCGCAATGCATAAATGGAGGAGAAAATGGGTGGAATTTTTGAAATAAGTCTAAAAATTGAAAGCGTTACACGTGTCGACCCCGTTCTGTGTCGTTTGATATGCGCGGAAATAAAAAGGTTTCGCTACATTTACATACAAAAACGGGAAAACTGAGTGAGCGAGATGAGGAATACATGTGTACTTGCTTAAAATTTTTGACACAATATTTTCTTCTTATTACAAGCTACAAATACAAAACATGGCAACATTGTTTATATCCTTCACATAACCTCTTCTATATCTGATTAACTTATTCCGACGGTATTGCTATACATTTATTTATTATCGAAATAAATAAATCGTCAAGTTCATTGCGCGAGCAAAATTTCTTTACTTTCCCAAAATAATGATGTGAGATCGAAACCATTGTTGGGGGAAACCAACGCCGGGGAAATATGGAAATAATTAAAAACGAAATTATTGATTTATAGACGGTGAAGATAACAAATTCTTCGACGCGTTTTTTATTATGACAAAGTAGTTATCTTCTTCACATGAGGAACTCTCACCAATCAAGGAATTGGTTTCTGAGGATGATTGACACAAGCTTCATCGGGATGGGTATTGTAGAGGTTGAGGAAAGCTATTAATGGTGGAGACTTCGCCATGTTTAAGTTTTCGATTGGGCTATTATCACCAATTCTGAGATTATTACAATCCAATATTTCGATAAAAGACTGTATACACATTTTTCTTTGTTAAAAACGGAGTCAGGTATTTCAGTGGACGTAATGATTGACATTATTTGAAAATAAATTCAGATATTACAAGACTCTCATCAACTTGAATAAGTATACTTTACTAATTACTATTGTCCTCGTCTGTAACGTATGAAAGCCGAAAAACATTTCTAATTAAACAGTGATATAAAATTCGATGTAGAACAAAATTCAGAAATATATTCAATTTTTTATCCCAAAAGTGATGCAAGAGCGCTCTGGGATTAATTAAGTTATAAGGACGTCTACGATTAGTAGCCGAAACAGCGATCAATTTTATGAAATCCGAACTTGTGAAAGACTCATTAGTTACCAATTAGTAGCTCGCCGAACGTAAGGGCAACACATCTTAATTTGTCTAATTATAATCCTGTCCGTTTTCTGCAAACTAACTGCGTTGTCAATAAACTCGATTCTACTAATTGGAGGGAAGATTGATTGGGCAGGCCGATCCTTTTGAAATAAACAGATCGGCGGAAACGTCTCTTAGATGTTTCTTTTCGTTGGCAAGGAAGTATTGAATTTTACAAACCGTTTTTATACATATTTTCGTATTAATAATAAATGATAATGATGATATTTTCTGTTGGGCTGTAATTTCATTGATCTATGGGGTCGTTTCAATAGCAAGGGTATTATCCTTAATCTACGAGAGAGTATTGATATCTCATTAGGCTAAATCCTCTCCGCTCGGATAGAATGCCAATTCTACGTCAACAAGTAGATTATTGCAAAGTATCGTAGTTAATTGTTCGAACGTTTTTAAAAGTAATTTGTTTCAATAACTTAAAGGGTAAAACATTTAATTTTTAGAAACTTGATGATATTGCCAAATATTTAAAAAAATATATCTATTCAGCCATAAAGAAGAAGACAGAGCACTTGAAAAAAATTCTTCTCGAAGCTCCCCAAAAAAAATTGTCTACAGCATATTTCAGATCCCAATCTGAACAAGATCGCCTTCCTCGCAGCTTCTTTTTAAATTGTTGAAATAGCTAATAGTCGGAGGGTGTCAGAACTATATGAAGGATGGTCCAATTTAATTAAACCAGTGGCGTCGACAAATTTCTTAATATTTCTTGCCTTGTGCACTCTCCAATTGTCGTGCAGGAGGAAGATCTCTTTACAGAGCTTTGAAGTCGTTTTTGCTCAAGAGCCTTTTTTAAGTTTTGAAGTATACTTTGCATTAATTGTTGAGCCTTTTGCTATACATTCAATTAGACCCTCATTATCACAAAAGCGTAACCATCAATTTTTCTGCAAAACTTTGTGTACGTGCTTTTTCGGGGGGTGGAGAACCTTTTTGCATACTTTGTAGACTATCGTTTTGTCCCAAAGAATACCTAAGCTTCATCGCCAGTGATAATTTGTGAAAATAGGTCTGGATTCACATCTAAAGGCTAAATTTTGCGCTGAAAATTTTTTTTAGGCACAATTTTTATTCTGGCGTCAACAGCCTAGGAATCCAGCATGCAGACACATTGCTAAGGCCTAAATCTAAGTGTAAATCTGTAGCAACTGATGGCACTTTCAGTCGTCATCACTAAATCATCAACTTTTTTTTCCCATTTCTGTATTTCGAACTTCTAAGGGCCTTCTCCTTCTTGGATCGTCCTGAATGGATTCTCTACCCCAACGAAACTGCTTTGATCAAAATTGACTTGGAAATATGATGAGCAACCAACGGGTTATACACTGCAGTCAATCTCTCATCGATATTTTTAGCAAAATTGCCTTCTTTAGTCAAAATTTTTTATTAGACTTCGATGTTTAAATCACTCATTCTCCACTTTTATAACTTTCATAACTTGTAACGGTCACATTTTTCGCTGACCGTTACATTATATTTTTTACGTATTTTCTCGTTAATTTGCTGTTGAAATTCAAATAAACACCGTTTCGTTCTTTTAATTAATTTCGTATTTATGACTTTCACGCCTCTATCTCTCAGGATTTGTGTTTTAATTTCAGATAATAATGCGGACTTCGCTATTCTTCTTTAAGCCATTTGTTTTTAAGTTTCGGAAATTAATCTGTAGATGTCGTACATGGTCCTTTGGTCGATTTTATTGATCGATGCTTCTTGATGACGTATGCGGAAATTGCGTAGTAAATCTTTGACGTAGTTCCGTCCTCTTCGACCAGGGCGATTACTTGTGTGCTGCGGTACGCCATTTGCGTCTCCAAATTTTTGCAGTTTATTGAAGCTGAACGGCTTGGAGATATTCCAGTTTGGCAATTTATTACGTGTTTACCTTTCCGTATGCCCTGCTGTGTCATTTTGCCGTCAGTCCATTCAGCTGCATACCGTCTACTTCCGAGCACGTGTTGCGTCAAGTTCTCGCTCAGAAAAAGCTAGCAAGAAGACTAGTTTTTTTGGGTTACCGAAGTTTTTCTACTACCGCACAAGTTTTTCTACTACCGCACGAGTTTTTATCGGAAAATTTCTTGCTATGTACTGAGTTGTCTTTTGAAGTTACTACCGGACAGGAGTTCCTTTTTTCATCTGGCGTAGTTGTTCCTGGAAATAAATCCATTTACAGCGGGGTCGTCTGAAGATATTATACAGACAGGATTTCCTTTTTGCGGTGTCGTTTGGATGGAATCAAGATCAAGTTTTCGTCAGGATTGAGTAAGAAACAACCATCATTATTATTAGTGTCGTTTCGTATCGACAAAACTGTCAGTATCGTTTCGTATGGACAAACTTACCGTATCGTATCGTAATGAATAAACTACCGCGCCGTATCGTATTGGAAACATTATCGTACCGTATGGAATATATCCATCAATGTTTAATTTTTGAGTGTTAAAGGACAAAACGTATAATATTGGGTCACGTTTATATTTAGTTTTGGTCTGCATTGTAATTATCATTGTATCATTTTTTTTATATTTAAGAAAACACAACGTTACTTTTAATCGTGTCTATTGTAAACAGTATTACTGTCACTTATTGTTATTTTGTGTTTATTCACATCTATGTTAATTTTGCATTATTTAATTTCAAATTATATTATTTTTTCTTTCATCTGCACTTTGACTATTCAATTTATGAAACAAGTTAAGAAACTTGATCTAAACAAAATTTGCGTATTTAACTTACCGGACTGTTTTAGTAATTCCAGTTTAAAGAGATTACTTGACGCTCAAATTTTTTACGTTACCGTTTGTTTCTTTTGCTCACCACGCAACTTTTCTTTAGAAAAAGTGTTCATAAAATTACCTTTCCGAATCTACCTCAGCCTCCGACTAAACTGACTATGGCAACCAAACGGGTAAGAATATACTTACAAGAAGTGTATGTCACAAACTTCTACTTTTTGATCAAATGAATTGAATTTGTCAAAACTAGTTAGATAATTGTTGAATCTCCCCTCGTAGCATTTAAGAAAACGCGAAAACAGAATAAAAAAGTTATAGAGAGATATTTGTTTCCCAGTTTCGTATCAAAGAGAACGAAAATTAAGACCCACTCTGGAAATTAGAATAACACAGTTTCCAGTAAAATAAATCGAACGTAGGCACAACGTTCATATTCCGACCAAAGTGTGAATGGACGAAATGTCAATGGGTGGTACGCATAAAATGAAGTAGATGCTAATACTTCTCAAATTAGTATATTCTTCGAAGTATCTTCTATTACATAAAGTACCTACCTACTGCAGCTGTGAAGCATACAATACGAAAGCAAAGTTTATACTACAGCACGTAGTAAATACTACGCTGCAGTAGTATTTACTATTGAAATGAATCTGAGGCTTTAAAGTAGATACTACAGTAGGTGCTTCTATGCGAAATAAAAACTTCTACATAAGAGTATCTACTAGATCGCGTAGTAAATACTACGTTACTATAGTAGGTACTTCACTTTCGAAGTAGGAACTTGAAGTATTAGCATGTACTACGTTTTATGCATACCACCCAATATCTGCATGTGTGTGACAAGGCAAAAGTTAAAACCTCACACTATACAACGTTGTAATGGACACGCAGCTTATTCATTACTGATTTTCGTAAGATTGTTGGCTTTCCTCTACTATTCGTAAGATTGTTGGCTTTCCTCTACTACGCTGACAAAACACGTTAAAACGAATTAAAAATTAATCAAAATTGAAATTAACATTTTATACAAATTGACCTAGATTTTCGAAGACTTTTTGCCCCCTGATGATAAACTTATAAATATTAACATACCTTCTGTAAGCAGTTTTACATAACATAGCGATTTACACGATGGCCGGCACAAAAAAGGAAGCATATTAGAATAAATGTAATAAAGACAAAGACTGCAACAGTCAATATAATGTGGGCGTCAGCACCACTCTAGCGTAGTTTTTGTTATCGGTTAACAATTGTCTAACCATGATTGTCCATCATATTTCCAAGTCAAATTTTGGCCAAAGTAGTCTCGTTGAGGTAGAGAATTCATTTAAGACGATCCAAGAGGTGCAAGGCACATAAAAGTTGTGGATTTAGTGATGAAGGACCGACGTCTGACATTGTCATCAATTTCTACAGAAGTTGGAGACATTGCCAAGTTGGAAATGGAAAGCAAAAGGTCGGAAATTAATAAAACTTAAAGGTTAAGAACGAAAACTCTATGAAGGCAACGGTATTTCATCCACAGAAGTCTTCTATATGAGTGTAATTCATCCACAGTTAACAAAAACTCATACGACAAATAAATATAAATTAGTTTGAAAAGTTTTAAATACGCTACATGAAATTGATTCGAGTTAAATTATGTTGATTCCTTGATTTATGACTAAACAAAACAATCACTGGAATAAAAACAAAGAGTTTAAAGAATTCTTTTAGAATAAGAGTGAACATTAAAAAAGTGCGAAAAAATTAAACAATCAAATCTTAACTAAGTGTTTCTTATCCACTGAAACTTTGCGTAACAAATATTTCGCCTTACGATTACAGCTTTCTCAGATTAATTAGAAACAGCGAAATGTCATTTACAAAGTGTTATAATAATTATCCAAAGAACCCATCTTTTGTTTAAATAAAATTTTCACTTTTAAAGAACGCTTTCCGTATAATAAAGATACAGTAAATTATTGTTGTATTATTGTTTATCATAATGAAATTTATATTTTAGATACTAATTTTTGTTAATAGTGTGGTAATGGTAGTTTCTAGGTGATTAAATCTCCCTAGGGATAGACATAAATTTTCTGTTTACGTATTCAATAAATTTTACTCTGAGGACGTAGAGATGCTCCTCGCCGGATATAAAACAGCTCCGAAATTTCCTATTGGTTTGGGTAACTAACTCTCCACACCACCTTGGCGGATCGTAAAACAACAATAGCTGGGGTTCACAAAATGCGAACAAACTTTACTGTTCTTGCTGCTATACCACTTTACCCTTTATGTTGCTCGTCTATCACTAGAAGTGGCCTGTCAAGAACGGGGAAATACTCTGAACTTTCCTACAGCTTACCTTCACTCTATTTGATTTAACGCGTAACATATACAAAGCAGGCTAGACGCGAGCGGTGTCTAATGCCGGAAAATTTAAATGAAAAATTTATTTCACGCACCGCGGAAATGCAAAATTTCCGTTTTACTTATCAGCGCAATTTTCATGTTCGCGTTCACAGAAATGAACAGCGCGCACTTACTCTCTCACCTAACGATCGATTATAAAAGAAATTATTTCTTATTCTCTTTCTGTTTTGCTGACTCAAAGCGCCATCAGCCTTTTGTTATCTGCATTATGCTTTGATGTCGGTCGCATATTTCGGTTAAGAATTTCTCTCGTTTTATTGAACTTATGTCGTGCAGGAGAAAATGGCGTTATTATTTCAGATACGAGATAAAAGAAAAGTATAAAAGTTATTTGTTTTCAATTTTTTCCATAATGCCGCGATTCAGCAATTCCTCAGGGCTAAACTTGAGACACGTTCGGCAGGACCCGGGACAAAATACTATAATGATGGAGATAAAAAAGTACGTAAAACTTTAGTAAGTATCTGGAATCGATTCGCCGGGCTGAATTATTGCATTACGTGTTGGTAAATTGGTCGCAGTTTTATGAACAATTCCGAACCAGCTTTGAATTTAGATGTCTTCCAGGAGGGCGAAAACACAAGAGCTTTCACACCCAGCCACTAAATTTTTAAAATTAATAAGAAAATTGATACTTTAGAAAGCTACAGATTTTACTGGAATACACATTCGAAATCAAGTACAGAGGGTTCAGAAATTTGGGTGCTGTTTACAGATTTCGTGATGAACTAAAAATACCAACGCTGAAAAGAGCAAGTTTTTACGAAATAATGTGTATCATGGACGCCAGCTTCTCTAAATATACTAGGTGATTCAGGTTTAATCTTTGAATCGATAGAACTTCAGAATATAATGGGACTTTCTTTAATAAATAATGTCCAAAAGGAAAAAGAAGAAAAACATTACTTTATGAAAGATATCAGTGAAATTCAAAATGTGTTAAGAATCAAGAGTGAGAAAGATACAAATACGTAACCAATGAACTCGATTCTTGCAGCTACGTCACTACTTTCACTCATTCCCTTGAGAGTCTATTCTCTACTGTATACATATATACGCCCCGGCATACCTTATTCGTGGATAAATCAGAAAAATTATTTTCCGTTATTCACAGAATCCATTTTCATTATTGAGAGTAGCAAAAATAAAGACATGTTTCTGTTTCAAAACCCGTGAAGACGTTAACGAAAACTGAAGTTTCCGTTCAAATCCCATTAAGTACGGGGTCACATTCGGTATGAATTTAGATAAGCGGACAAAGGCAGAGTTTCACATGTAGATCACGTTTAAAGAATACGATGGTGTTGACTTCTGCAGCCGCATGACGGTCCGCTTCAGCGCGTACGTATACGTGCTTTCAGGATTCAGGATGCATCGCAGGCGGCGTTGCAATTAAGAGCGGTGACGTCGCCCGCCTGTCGCTATGACTACCCCTAGATGATACATGATTACTACGGCGGGTGCCAGGGTTGGCTTTGTTCTCTGGTCGCTGATGTACGCGCCTTTGTATTCCTACGTGTATTTAATAGAATACATTCGCCTCACCGCTACGTCACGTGTAATTTCGCAGCTTCGCGTTTTATAGCTGACTGGAGCATGTCACTGTGCCGCCTGCTGCTCTTCGTTAAAGCAGAACTCTGGTTCATTCATCATTATGCGCGAGTTGGCTACGAATTTCGTCGAGCCTTTAATGCAATTGTTTGTAAATTTCGCGCGGAATAATTCGTTTTTTGCTGCTTCACGATGACAAATTCGCTTCGCCTTTTTTATGATATTCTCTGGTATATTATGACGTCAAAGTATAAGAGGGGAAGAGAAAAGCTCAACGTTTGGAAAGCTCAGTCATAAATTTATAACAAACACTTCGAATTCGATCTTCTCCATAGAGACCAAGATTATTTGAAATGAAAGAAAGAAGGCCTAAGATCGATACACTTAAAATGATATGAAGCTTTATGGAAAATAAAACTGGTAACGAATGAAAAAAGTTTTTCCCTTGTTAGAGAATAAACTGAAAAGTAATTCCAAGAAAACATAATTAAGTTTTGCAATAATAACTTTTATTTAATTCTTAATTAAATTTAAGCAATTAACTGAAATGAAGAACTTGTAAGGGAGCCGGGGTTAAAAGACAAAAGAAAGGGGATGAACTATCCAATACTTTCGAATTTATTAATTAATTTACAAGGCCTCGTCACGACAATATGCTCCTCTAGGTACCATGGCGAGAATGAGAGAGAAACTCGATTTTTACGCCCAAAATCTACGGCTTCAGTGCAAAAATTTTACACAAATAAACAAACTCTTTCCACCTCTTTTTCTCACCCTTTTTATCAAACTTTTATCCCATATAAGACTCAAGTCGCAATTGCTTTCTTTGTACGTTTCTGGTTTGAGTTTTAAGGAGCCAGGAATCACTCTCAGCGCCCTTTTTATACGGAATGAAATTTTTGCCTTATTTTTCGAGATCGTTGATATTACCCCTCTTCTCCTCTTTTTGTATTTTCTTTCTATTTATGAAAATTTTGTTGGAAAGAGAAAAAAATAGAAATGTATGTAGGCTCTATGTGAGAGATAGAGTACTTATGTGTCGGATTGTGTTTCGGATTCATACCGGCTCCTTCGAACTGGGTTTTCTGCGTTTCCCCAGTTTGTAAGGCGAATGCCGAAGGAGAAATTAACATCTAAGTCGGTCGCAGCCGCCACCCCTCCCCGACAAGCTCTGAGCATGGCGTAAAAGTGGGTGAAATTTAAAAAAAAAGAAAGATGTGCATTCAAAACATAAGAAAGGTTTTTAGCATAAGGTGAAATTCAAAACAGTGCAAAAAAATAACAACTTAAAGTCGTGTAACAATGTAAATTTTAAAAAAATTAAGAAAAGAAAAAAATAATAATAATTTAGACCAATTATGAGATTAATTTAGACATTATGTAAAATTCGAACGAAAGACTAATTCAAACCATACCATACAAATCAAAGCAAAAACAAATTTCATTCGAATTCAAATTCAATAATTTTATACAGAGAAGAAACGGCATTCTGTACATCAAAGCAATTGTTAGTTACTAATAACATAACTAATTAGCGTACATATAAATTGATTTTTGCTCATCCAAATGTTGATCCTGGATTTATAAAGAAACAGGAACTTGGTTAGATCGACATATTTTTTGCTGATGTGTTAACGGTAATACGCGTTCGGAGTAAGTGATCCCAATTCTCGACAACAGCCGTCTTTTACTTAGGCTGAGTTTCTCAGTCCTAGTTTAACTTTAAACTCCTGTTTATCTCCATAGGAACAATTGCTTTTATAGTTGCTACCATGGTAATAAACATGAGTTTAAAGTTAAACTGGGACTGAGAAACCCAGCCTAGGTTATTGGACCTAAAAGCTCCGACTAATCACGATCAAAATCTGCAGGTTAAATCAAATAGTGTATTCATCGCACACGTGTTCAAAAACGGACACAGGACGCGGTAATTATAAAGTTAAGCGAGTTAGTTCGTTTGCGACAGGTTTTATTTACATTTTCGTTCCATTTAAAATAAACAAATCTCTATAGAGAATGCCGGTTTCTTACAAAACCATTGACAGAAGAAGAAACAGACAAGGTATACGAAGATTGGAAGAGAGATTCAATTTAACGAAAGAAATTCATTACAAATACATATATCAAAATGCTAGTGAGATATTAGGAACAAACTGACAATAAAAGAATTCTAAAAACATTGGTATTGAGCTTATCTGTGCAGAGGGGATGGCGTGTAAAAAGAAATATGGACGGTTAATCCAGAGCAGATCATACTTCATTGTATACCAGTGACCCATAATCTAAGATGTAACAGTCATATAATTCTCTCTTTTGTTGTACCGGGTGATTTTTTAAATTTTTATCAACTCTTGCCATGGAATTTGGACGGCATGTCTTAGCTTTACTGTAAAATCAGATAAAATAACCTCAATAAGTGCAATGACTTATTTTTCAATTAAGCTAAGACATGCCCTTAAAATTTCATAGCAAGAGTTGATAAGAAATTTAAAAAATCACCCGGTACATTGTAACAAATTGCATGGTACGAATTGGTTTTTAAATTATTTTGCAATAAGAGTAACGTAAAGAAGTGAAGGGAAAAAAGGAATAGTTTAAAAACACACGATCGAGAATCAATAAATAATCAATATACAACACTAATGGCGGATTTCACAAACGTTACTTAAATTTAATCATCCGTTAAAAGTAAAAGTTGCCATGGTTACATGTGTTGAAGGTATAGGAATGATTGTTCTTAATCGATGATTAAAGTTAAGTGACGTTTGTGAAATCCAGCGTAAAGTTTTAAGACCTCCAAGCTCATGGTCGAAGTCTTTCTTAAAACTTGTTATAATTTTTTTCATAGTCATTAATACCAACCATTGAATCACCTTCGATTGAAGGTTTTGGAAATTGCGAAACTGAAGAGAAATGTGTAGGCTTTGATGCGAAAATAAACTAATTCAAGCCTTACCGCGAACATGTCTGCGCGCCTAGTTCTCGCTTTACTGTCTCATATAATTATATGTATACAAATTTAATTAAAATGTAAATTAGGAAACGCAAAATTTGCGAGAAGCAGGTAGAATACATTGTGAACAAACTATCCAACGAACTTTGAATCCACATCAGTTTTCATGGAAACTAAAATCTAAAAAAATAGGAAAAAAAATAAAATTTAAGACATAGTTAAATAAATAGAAATAAATTTATGCACACACACATTGTCATGACCAGAGACTTGCAGAAAAATTTCAACGGCGCGTTTTTGACCCCACTCATAGTGATTCAGTGCTGTGTAGCTCTTGACGAAATGCGACAAATTCTTAGTTTCTTCGACAATTTATTTGAACTCGTTAAATACGTAACTTTTTACATAAATAACTAGAGAGCACAAATTCGTATGAACGAGTTGGAATTCAGAAGTACTCAATGAGATAAACCCCTAACCACATAAATTCACTGATAGCGAATACGTATTTCAGGAACAACATTACCATCCTCAGCGCTAAACTGATATTAAATTTAAAATTAGGAATAAAATAAACTAACCTGAGCTCACTCTCCCCATATACTAAATTAAACATGTAAACTCGGATTCCATGAAAATTTAAAGGTCGAACAGGCTGGAAGTGACCGGCCCTGTTGAAATGAATTTTTATTTATCTTCATTTGCAATATTTCCGTTGTTGTTGAAACTTATCACTGAATAACTTTTCACAAATCAACCCAAGATAACAATTAAGCAATGATTCACAACCGAAGGAAAAATGAGCACTTGACGGACTGTTGTTCGCAGCTAATCACGATACCCCCTACTCATGTCATGCCAATGAAAACTAAATTCAATCTGCCAGTCTCTGGTCATGACAGTCATGAATCATGACTCGTAATCAACTTAGAGAGCAGAAGCAATTTTGAAAATTCGAAATAAAAATCATAAACATAAAACCTTTATGAAAGTTAAGATTATTTATTGTAATTCAGTTTTATTCATAAAGTAAATGACATAAATGGATCAACTTTATAATATATGAATTGATAATAATATATGAATTAATTAAACAATGTCGTAAGCAAATTATTTATTGTTTTTTAAAGTAAAAAAAATCTGGTAAAAATTTACAATTAGGTATAAGTTAGTATTGTATATAATTACTGCCTTTGCAAGAATAAATTTTATTTTTAATTTTGAAACAATTTTAAAATTCAAAGTAGCAAGACATGCAAATTTAACATGAAACTCTTTCCTTTAAACAAATTAAATAGTTAAAAAAAGCATCTCAGGATTGCCGATTGTAGTATACAAATTAGAATGGTAAGTTCTTCTCTTTCTTTTAAAACATTATGTTGCCTTTCCGTGACTCGTTTCTGTGGCTGCTACAATGAGCCTTGTAGCTGTTTTTACATCTTTGTTTTTTTTACCCTCTGAGGCAAAAGTCTTATATTAATCATAAGTGTTCAGTGAGGAAAAGAAGTGTAGCTCCGTACAAAATGAAACTGGCTGGAATGGGTTAATCCAAAAAACAAAATATGCCAAGAAGAAGAAGTTCTGAAATTTGAAAGTGTAAAAGTTGAAAATTAAAAATGATTGGACTTACTTTGTCAAGTAATATGTCACAGGTACAGTTACGAAATTTAATAATAATAATTTTATTCGGCTCAAGGATCACCATGTGACATAAGCTAAATCAAAACAGTACCTACAATGTAGACATAAGATGCACAGGGTGAGTTTTTAAACGCCCTTTCTTCCATAGCCCCTTTATAGAACGAGATAGAATTTTTTTCTTCCGTAAGGACATTTTACCTATTGAGCACTATAATCTAAAATTATTTTGATACATACAGAGTGTTACGTAAAATAATGACAGCATGCAACAGTATTTTTTTAAATGGAACACCTGTGTATTTTCTTATAGAAAGGCATAACATTCGATCCTCTAAAGCACATAAAATATTTATATTTATTTAACCAACTAACAGTAACGAAAACGGTCTGATTTTCAACTTCTCTTGAAATACTAACTGTAAACGTATTGTTTGTCGTATAGCAATAAAAATCGGTAGTGTTATAAACTAAAGCATAAGGATTAACCCAGATATAAATTCTTTTAGTTTTATTTGTTTTTCAAATGTTCAAGCCTGTGTAATTGTCAGATTTTCAAACTGCCGTTATTCAATTTTTTTAAATGCAACCCCCTCTATCTCTTTTCACGAATAGACAGTGTTCATGTTCCTCTTTAATTCTGTTATAGGTTTCCTGTATCTAATTCTTACAGTTTTTATGCTATAATAAACTTTTTACAATTTAACTCTAAAATCAATATTAAAAAGTTATTCATTGTATCCTTTTTTTAATTTCTTTAACACAGCGCCCTCTATTTCATAAAACAGATGAATAATATCAAGTTTACAATTGATTACAGACTCTTATTACATTATAATCATCGTATTTTTGTTATAATACAGTTCTTTCACTTTGTTGTAATTAACAGTGTTTTAAAATTGATTCAGTGTAGTTCACAACAAAAGAAAACATCAGTGTTTGCAAATAATTACCTAAATGTAAAAATTGTTTTACTTAAAAAAATTATAGAAATAATAAATTAATAACTGTTGGAAATAAATCGATATGTATCTAATTTATTTGTATGTAGTTAGCGTAGACTAAATTGTAGATGTTGTTATGTATGTGTAAATAAGTCGCACTTGTTTAATGAAAATATTGTAACGTTTTTCGAAGAATAAATCACAATTAGAAGCACAAAAACCAGAGTTTTCTGTCAGGTTACGGGCCCAGCACACCAGATGCTATCAGCTACGCAATAATTTTGAAGAAATTGTAATTTTTGAGAGATTTGCTAAAAATGTCTACGTCAACCGGTTTCGCCAATATAGAAAAATTATCTGGAGAAAATTACGAATTATGGAAGATTCAAATGAAGAGTGTACTCGTCTTCAACGATTTGTGGCAGTACGTAGACGGCACAGAAGTGAAGACAGAAATCAACGACAAAGAATGGATGAAGAAAGATTCCAAGGCACTGGCGTTGATTAATTTAAGTATTACACACAGTCAATTGAACCATGTAAAGAAAGCTACCTCGTCAAAAAGAAGCTTGGAATGGAATCAAGGCAGTATTCGAATCAAGAGGTCCAGTGAGAAAAGCCGCGTTGTACAAGCAGTTGCTGAGGATGGAGAAACCGACCAACATCACGATGACGCAGTACGTCACCGACTTCGCATGTAAAGCTGAGAAACTTGAAGAAGCCGGTATTAAAATTCCAGATGAGTTGTTGTCAATAATGTTGTTAGGTTCTTTGCCATCAGAATTTGAAAATTTTAGTATAGCAATTGAGTCTCGCGATGAAATACCAGCGTTTGATAATTTAAAAATAAAGCTTATTGAGGAAGAAGCTAGGCAAAATGATCGTAGCTTAAAAGTAAATGAAACTGATGCATTATTAACGAAAAATCATTTTAAACAGTCAAAACCGTCAAATAATGTCAATTTGAAGGGTAATATTACAAGCGTGCGAAAATTCAACAGGAAATGTTTTAATTGCGGTAAAAGCGGACACAAAAAATCGAGATTAAATCAAAACGCAGAAAAATAAATAATGTGGCAATACATGCTAACAGCAATTACATATAATACTGAACTTGCAGAAAAATCAAAAATTTGGTATCTTGATAGTGGTGCAACTAGGCATATGTGTAATGATGAAGGAAAATTTGCGAATATGAATAATAATTTAAAGTCAAGGGTATACACGGCCGCGAATCATTCTATAGAATCATTCGGCACCGGAGATGTCAATTTGATATTACGTTAAAAGACATGTAAATAGCACTATCAACGTAACTGATGTATTATATGTTCCAGATTTACGAAATAATTTATTATCTGTATCGAGCATTACTGATAAAGGTTATATAGTTACATTTGATAAAGATAAGGCGATAGTTAGGAAGAAAAATGGTAATGTGGCTTTAACGGCAAAGAAACAAAATGAACTTTACATTGTGAACGAAAAGGTAAACCAAGCAGCTATTACAGATGAAAAAGGTAATAAAAATTTGTTTAAATGGCACCAAAGGTATGGACATCTTAATATTAATGATCTGAAAAAGATGATAAAAGAAGATATGGTATGCGGTATGAATTTTACATCAAAGGCATCTGAAATAAATTGTGAAGTATGTGTAAACAAAAATTCATGTTCAACCATTTAAACCATCCATTAATCGGGAAAAAAGAGATTTTAGGATTAGTACATTCAGATATATGCGGTCCCATGAACACTGAATCAGCAAGTGGTGCTAAATATTTTGTTACTTTTATTGATGATTGTTCTAGATACACAGAAACGGTCATAATTCGCAGAAAATCAGATGTTTTACAAGCATTTAAAAATTATAAAAGAAAAAGTTGAAAATCAAACTGGTCGACGAATTAAGAAATTGCGCACAGACAATGGTAAGGAATATTTATCAAAAGAATTTACTAATTTCTTAGAAGAAGAAGGAATCATACATCAATTAACTGTAGAATATACACCACAACAAAACGGAGTAGCGGAGCGAGCTAACCGTACCCTGGTAGAAATGGCCAGATGCTTGATGTTGCAAGCTGATTTACCAGACTTTATGTGGGCCGAAATGATAAATGCAGCGACATATTTAAGAAACAGATGTGCGACGAAATGTTTGAATGGAATTACACTGGCAAACCAGGAAGACCAAGAAAAATTTATCAATGCAGCAGAGCACAACTTGAAGATCCTGAATTTGCATCTGAAATTTTGGAGAGAAACGACAGAGAATTATGACTAATCGCCATGAAAAAAGAATACGACAGTTTACAAGAAAATGGAACGTGGATTCTTGTACCTAGGCCAACGAATAAAAAGATTTTAACGAATAGATGGGTATTCAAGACAAAAATTAAGCAAGACGGTGAAATAGAAAAATACAAGGCGAGATTAGTTGCAAGAGGGCACACACAGAAACAAGGTATTGATTATGAAGAAGTGTTTGCACCTGTAGCAAGGTATGAAACTATTCGTACATTACTCGCAGCATCTGTAAATGAAGAAATGCATATACATCAAATGGATGTAATTTGTGCATATGTACAAGGTGAATTACATGATGAAGTTTATATGGAACAACCCGAAATGTTTATTGAATGTGGACAAGAAGAAAAAGTATGTAAATTATTAAAACCTTTGTATGGCCTAAAACAATCCGGTCGTGAGTGGTATAAAAAATTGGACAACTATATTACAGAAATTGGTGGTAAGAAAAATTTATCGGATCCGTGTGTTTATGTATTTGGTGAAAAGAAGACCGAGTCATAGTTATTATTTATGTAGATGATTTGATTTTAAGTTCCAAGAAAATTGAAAAATTGAAATTATAAAATCAAAATTGAAGTCAACATTTAAAATGACAGATCTTGGAAAAAATTAATAATATACTAGGAATAAATGTACAACGAGAAGGTATAATTGGAAAAATACATCTTTCACAGAAGAAATATATAGAAGACTTATTAAAAAATTTGACATGACAAATGCGAAGACAGTATCGACCCTATTGAGTCAAATACAAAAATTTCAAAAAGAAATGAGTCCAATGTCCGAGGATGAAAAATGTGAAATGATGAACAAACCGTACAGAGAATTAATAGGTGGATTGATTCATTTAGCAAACGCAACCCGACCTGATATAGCTTTTGCAGCTAGTACATTAAGTCGTTTTTGTAATAATCCCGGTAAGGATCATTGGCTTATTGCAAAACGTGTGTTGCGATATTTAAAGGAAACATCTAATTACGGTATAACATATGTAAAAAGACGGTGAAAACCTTAAAGCGTATACAGATTCAGACTGGGCTGGAGATATTGATGAACGAAAATCGTGTTCAGGCAATGTACTGATATTATCCGGAGGACCAATTAGTTGGAAATCAAGAAAACAAGCATCCGTAGCCTTATCAACAATGGAAGCTGAATATGCAGCACTCTCTGAAATTTCACGTGAAATTATTTATATCAGAAGAATTTTTATTTCATATGGGTTTTGATAAGTATGTAAGTTCTCCGATCAATGTATTTTGCGACAATCAAAGCGCAATAGAATTATCAAAGAACGCTGTATTTCATAAACGTAGTAAGCATATAGATATTAGTTTTCATTTTACTCGTGAATTAGTTGAAAACAATATTATATCGATTAATTACATACAAACGGATTTTATGCCTGCAGATATTTTTACAAAATCATTGGCAAAATATAAACATAACCGTTGTGTAGAAATGTTAAATCTAAAATAGAATGATTCAAATTTAATTGTTTGCATTCTTTAGAGCACATATCGATAGAAGGGGTGTTGGAAATAAATCGATATGTATCTAATTTATTTGTATGTAGTTAGCGTAGACTAAATTGTAGATGTTGTTATGTGTGTGTAAATAAGTCGCACTTGTTTAATGAAAATATTGTAACGTTTTTCGAAGAATAAATCACAATTAGAAGCACAAAAACCAGAGTTTTCTGTCAATAACCTAACAAATAAATGAAAATCGGTGAATTTCTTTTGTTCCAGTATTCGGATTTTATTAAATCAAATGTTAATTAAGACAACTGAAGCGAGTGTTATGTCTTTCTCTAAGAAAATACACAGGATGTTCCATTTAAATAAATACTGTTGCATGCTGTTATTATTTTACGTAACACTCTGTATGTATCAAAATAATTTTAGATTATAGTGCTCAATAGGTAAAATGTCCTTACGAAAGAAAAAAATTCTATCTCGTTCTATAAATGAGCTATGGAGTAAAGGGCGCTTAAAAACTCACTCTGTATAGTACAAGTACAATTTTATTTAGAGTCACAAAATAGACAAATGTATGAATGAGTTTTCATCTCAAGAAGAAACAAATCAGAAATTTATTTGTGAAAAGACGAACCTTGCTTTTCTAGATTATTATAAAGGTACTGTAAATGATTTTAAAGTTTTAAAATGAATCGAAATAATTATTCTAACCTAACTTAATTCACAGGTGTCCACAAAATAACACAACAATATGTATAGAGAGACTACCAAATTTTAATTTTAGTTCCTAATGTAAGTTGTGGCACTGGTCTAAAGGCTGCTACACACACGCACGCAAGTCGGCCGATTTGGCTTGACAAGCAAAGTTGAGCGAAAAGTCTATTGGTTCGTTGCGTCTCTACACATACCGACTTACTCGGCGAATGAAGAGAACAACTTCAGTTGTAAACGCCGCCGCGGTAATGAAATAACATAAAGCGATGGCATGTGATGAGATACTACTTGCTACAGCTGTTGTTGCATTAATAGTGAAGACAAAATCAAAGAAACGGTCACGATGGACAAAAGATTGTTTACTAAAAAGGATGAAGTATTCATACGCAAATGATGAACTCCATTCTTAAATCAGCCATATTCACCAGTACAACACTGTTTACGTACTTAACTCGGCCGAGTACGTGATCTTCCTATACACATATCTCGACTTGCATGACGATATGACTGTACGCAATCCGTTTTTTGTCCGATTTCATACATGCCCAACTTCAAACTTTACTCAAGCTACAACTTCCGCTACACACTCGCATGCAAGTTTCTCAACTTAGTCTGTTCAAGCCAAATCGGACTTGCATGCGTGTGTGTAGCAGCCTTAATACATATCATACACGTACAAATGTACATTGAGTAATTTATTAAAAACTTGTGAACTAATATCGTAATTACAAACTTTCAACAAGAACGGCCTGAAACATTCATTAATCTGGTGGTAAAAATTGTTAAGTTTTCAGCAAACATAAGCAATTTTCAAAAATTACAGCAATAAAATCATTCGACTCGAAAAAAGCGCCACATACCAGAAACTGAAAAAGCTTCATATTTGCCCGATTTGATATATTCCCGTCGTGCTGCATTCAGCATGTTCTTAGAGTTCAATCAATTTAGCGTTTGCTCCGCTTTATCTGAAAACACAGCCATCTGGATAGCGCAAAAACTAGTTTAGTGCCGCATTGTTCTTCCCGGGGCTTTGTTCCTTCCACTGAAGGAAGTAGTAATATTGGCGACTGTTTCAAATTTACTCGTCTATAAGTAAACGAAGCGAGATCGCAATTTCCTCGTCTGACTGATGTCGCGTTCCTGAACGGTTCAAATTAATGTCCTCCTTTGCCGATGGTTTATTTGTTATGATTTCCGAAACAGTTCTTTATGTTGACTTTGTTAATGATTAAATAAACAAACATAAAGCTAATTTAACTCACTATTCAATAATTTTTTATACTTCTGATTGTTAACGTTTCAGGATAAACACAATTTTTAACTACTTGAAATGGAACGAATCGTTATTGAAATATCTTATTATATAAACCGCAGGCAAGTTTAAGGATTTCACATTACATTACATTTTAATGTGATGTAAAACAGAAAAAAGTGACATGCCATTACAAAGTTTAATTTAATGGCGGTCCCGTCTGTGCACGTACGGTCGGAAAAGGTTCACGCGTCAAGTGTGGTGGCACTTTTCGCGGCCATTTTCAGTTCGTGCACGTATCACTCACACGGCGGCTCTAATGCGACACTTCATTCTGTCATACGTGCGTCAAGGTGATAACCAACTTCGTGGTACGCGAAATCTTCCCGAGCTCCTGCTCTCTAATTTTTTTTAATTCAACAATAAGACGATCTCATTAGCACATAATTCAACCGTTGAACTACACATATCATTGCAACAATTACGTTTGAAAGCTCTTGAATGTGTTTAACAGTTAAATGTTTTCTCCCAGATGGCGTCTCTTTATCACCGTTCCAGTCACATCACATTCGAATAATCGCGCTTTGCTCTATCATTTACATACAACGTGAAATAATGTAACTGAGTACCTACATATATTCAGACCACAGGAGTCCTTTAAGTTGTAAAACATGGAATGGGCTACTGAAATTCCATAAAAATTAAATTCAAACAAAAGTATTACAGCTTTTTCTGGAACTACTGATCTTTAATAGTTATGAATTGACACATCTGTGTAAAAATTCAATAAATTTGATCCAGAAAAAAAGCGAAAATGAGTGATTTAAAGTTAAAACATCGTTAGAACAAGTGTAGGGTACAGTGGGGTTATCTGGACCGGTTGTTAGTAAACGTCGTTAAAAATGAAACTCTTAATTCTTTTTTATTTCTAAATTATTGTAGGTAAATATGTTGTACTTTCTTTAGTTAAATGAGACGAAATTAATAATGTACTTTAAGTTAATGAAAAATTACTGCAAAATTTCCGGAACATTGCAAACTGGACCACTTAACCCCAACCTCAAGGTTAACTGAACCACAATAGGGGGTTAAGTGAACCACTCGATTTTAAGTCACGAAATGTAGAAGAAAGTTAAAAAAGATGTATTTATTTGTAGTATGTTTTCCAACTCGAAGTATTTTCAGAACTGATTACCTATAAAAAAATAATAATAATCGTTAAATATGTAATTAAGGCAAGTTATTAAGGCCGCATTCCAAAATCAAACTAAAGACTTTGGGGCATGCTCATAATCATAATGTTTCACTAAATTTTAATAGCACTATTAGCCATTTGAATGCAACTACTAAAATTTAGTGTAACTTTGTGAACATGGTCGTTTAAATTTAAGGTCCTGCACTAGTGTACACCAGTATATACTTTTTCGCAAAATAGTTTTAATGGAACCTGAAATATATCTGTGGTATGTCAGTATGAATGAGTATGACTCGTATTGACACATTACCAAGGAATTTAGGCTTCCTTAAAGCATATTTCGTAAAAAAGTATACATTAGTGTACGCCAGTGCAGGATAACAAATAGATCTTTAATGTCACATTAAACTACGCTACTTTTATACGTTAAAAGTGAAATTAATTTTAAATCGTAAAAAGTATATAGGTGCTTGTTAAGTGGATCATGTTCAAATAACCCCACTGCCTCACTGTTTAGTTAACCCCATGCCGACAATTTATACGTTCCGTTAGAAATGTACATGTTTTTTTACAAAATCAACAATCCGCTATGCATAAATATATTAATCAATACTTACGTTTTCCAGTCGGTTACACAAAAAACACCTTAAAATAAAAATAATAACAATTTCATAGTTTCATAGTTTTGGTCAAAGCAGTTTCGTTGAGATAGAGAATCTATTCAGGACGATCTAAGAGGTAGAAGGCCCTTAGAACTTCGAAGTAAGGGCGATTTTCTTCAGATATTATCTTTTCTAGATGTTTGATTCTTCTATTCCGTTATTCATTTAAAATATTCCTGATATACAAGCTGTATCAGAAATACGTATTGTAATGATTCGTCACAGCCGTCCAGGCGACGCGCTTTAGGCGAGAACCTTCTGCAGACAGCAAAGGGAATTCCGGCGGCGGAATAAAATTAGACATTCTGGAACCATTCGCGAAAGTTCACGTACAAACAGCCCCGGCCTATATAAAAGCGGCAGCCGGTGAATGCTTTTAAATTAATTAGTTTATTAACTATTTCGTGTTTTGTTTTAAAATAAAAATTAATAGAACCCTTAAAATCGTCACATTGGTGTCAGGCGTGAGGTTCGTGAAAATAAATAAGCAACTAAAATTGAATTAAATTTAAACAAATTATTAAACAAAGTGCAGTGTCGAAAAAAAAACAATGGCTTCAAAGAAGGTGCTGTTAAAAGACATAAAAGTGATCGAATTGAAAACCGAACTAGAAGAACGCGAATTGGAAATTTCCGGAAAGAAATCTATTTTGGAAGAGAGACTACACCAACCTATACTAGAAGCAGGGGAGGATCCGGAAGCCTTTCTTTTTGAAATCTCAGGCGGTCCTGCAGATTTAAGTAAGATACTCAAAGATGAATTGCTGGAACAATCCAGAAGTTTAGATGAGAAATTTCGAGAACAATCTGGAAATTTGGAAGCTAAATTAATGGAACAATCTGGAAATTTAGAAGCTATATTAAAGAAAAAATCCAGAAGTTTCAAAGAGGAATTGCAAAATAAATTGTTGGAACAATCCGGAAATTTAAAAGACGATCTAGATAAATTAATGGAATACGCTAGAAACACGGAAGAAAATGTGAAAATTTTAGAAGAGAAACTTGAAAATAAATTAATACACTAGGCGAGAAATCTGAAGGATGAATTTCTAGAACAATAAAAAGGGCTCGAAGATAAACTAGTAGTAAAAATATCAGAAGAGACAAGGAGTCTGCAGGAAAATGTGGAAGAAATACTATTCCAGCAGGATAACAAAATTAAGAATCTCGACCAAATCATGGCAGGGTTGCGAATGTTCGGGGATCCGTCACCAGCAGAAATGCCAGAAAATAATGAGGCTGAAACTGTAGTAGGACCAGTGGAAACATCTAAATTGAAAATAAAACCACCGACGTTCGATGGGAAGTCTTCTTGACCTAACTACTTCAAACAATTTGAAGCAGCAGCAAAGGCGAACGGATGGACGGCAAGTGAAAAAGCCACTTCGTTAATCGTGGCCTTGAGGGGGGACGCTATCGATGTGCTGCAAACGATGCCGCCAGAGGAACAAGAAGACTTCCACAAGCTGGTGAACAGGCTGAAGATGCGTTATGGCCAGGCGCAACGGACCGAGGTGTACCATGCACAGCTGAGAAACCGTTACCAGAAATCCGGAGAGAGTCTTCAGAAATTCGAGGCTGACGTAGCGCGCCTAGCCCGGTTGGCATATCCTGGAGCTCCTGATGAATTCCTGCAATGTTTGACGGTGCAGACCTTCGTGGATGGAATCCGTGACCCGGACAACCAGCAGGCATTGAGAATGGCCCACCCTAAGACATCCAAGAACGCATTGGCCTATGCCTTGGAATACGAGGCGGCAAAGCGGGTCTCAAGAGGACATGTCAAGGTATGAGCGGTCATGGATTCCCAAGAGGAGGAACCTGCCAACGTCAAGGTACGATCTGCTGCAGAAGAACGGCACAAGGAGTGTGCCACCGCGGAGGATGTGAGGATGTGTGCCGCATTATGGAACAATTCTTGAGGCAGAAGAATCCCCTGGTGTGTTGGAATTGCCAGCAAGAGGGACATGTTCGCAGGCGCTGTCCCAAGGCCAGGCAGGAGCCTCCACGAAGGAAGCCACACGGAAACTAAACCAGGTCGGTGCAGAGGGGCAAACGTCAACCGGTATTCAAAGGCCCACAAAGACAGAAGCGACGAAGGTGATAGCCCTGCGACGATTAACCAGCAGTGTCTTCGTGGATGCCACCATTGATGACATCCTTCACACCATGTTATTGGATACGGGTGCGACGAAGACTATCTTGAGGCACGACGTTATCAAGTCATCAAGACGCACCGAACCAACTAAGTGGAGACTGAGGACAGCAACCGGAACATCAGGAACTGTCCATGGTGAAGTAGAGGTGATCATTACCATTGGATCGACCCCCATCAAACACCGTGCTCTGGTAGCAGAGATAGAGGACGAGGCGATTCTGGGCATGAATATCATGTGTGCCCATGGGTTCCAATTGTATGTGAAGCGTGGCGTGATGGCGGTTAAAAACGAGGAGTTGGTTCTACATCAACGAGAGGACGTGGCCGCTCGAGTTGTTCTCGCAGAAGGTATCGTATTGCCCAGCAGAACCGAGGTTATAGTCGACGCAAATCTGAATAGCGCTTTCCAAGATGGGCAAGTCATTACGGTCGAACCTAATACTGACGATCAGAAGATTGGAAAAGGAGTTCTCGTTGGAAAAATGTTGTTGACAGCAAAGAAGGAAATACCAGTCCGCCTAATGAATGTGAACTGTTTCCCCGTCAACATCAAGAAAGGTACGCTCTTGGGAAGCTGTGCCATAGTGTTCTCCATATCCCGCCAAATGTACAAGAGACGAAGGTCCCGAAGAAGTTGTTGGAAATGGTCATGTCGACGGCTCAGGAATTGACTCCAGAAAAAAAGACAAAAGCGAAGAACCTGATCTGTCAGTATCAAAATGTGTTCGAGGTAGAAAATGGACCTAAGGGAAGAACCGACATCGTCAAACACAAGATAGAGACCGGGGAAGAAATGTAATTAAGCCGTCGAGCAGCCCATGGGCATCACCGGTAGTGCTTGTGAAGAAGAAGGATGGATCCACACGGTTCTGTGTAGACTATCGATTGTTCAACAACGTCACCAAAAAGGACAGCTATCCTCTGCCACGGATTGATGATACCCTGGATACTCTGGACGGTTCAAAGATCTTCTCGACCTTGGATTTAAAGAATGGTTATTGGCAGGTGGAACTAGCGCCCGAAGATCGGGAAAAGACGGCGTTTTCCCTTGGTCTGGGTCTATGGCAATTCACGGTAATGCCGTTTGGGTTATGTAATGCCCCAGCGACATTCGAGTGTCTAAAGGAGACGGTTCTGAAGGGTCTGTCCTGAACAATGAGCATGGTATACCTGGACGACATAATTGTGGTGGGAAAAACGTTCGACGACCACCTGAAGAACCTGGAAGGAGTGTTCCAGCGGCTTTGCGGAGCTGGACTAAAACTTAGTCTCAAGAAGTGCCACCTGTTCCAGAAGGAAGTTAATTATCTGGACCATATTGTCAATGGGAATGGACCCAGTGAAGATTCAGGTGGTGAAAGACTGGCCAACTTCCAAAAATAAACATCAGATAAGGAGTTTCCTAGGCCTGTGTACTTACTATTGACGCTATGTTCCCGGATTTGCAGATATCGCTAAGCCGTTGACGAAACTTACCGAAGAAGGTCGCTCGTTTGAATGGGACCAACACTGTCAAATTAGTTTTGAACAACTAGAACAGTACTTGATAAGTGCTCCTATTCTGAGTTACCCTCTCCCAGAAGGCAAAGTAAAGTGGTAAAGACCATAGAACATTTCTACAAGTACTTATATGGCAGACACTTCCTCCTGAGGACGGACCATGCCGCTTTAAAATGGCTCCTCCGATTAAAGAATCCTGAGGGACAAGTCGCACGATGGATCGAACGACTCTAGGAATACGATTTTGAAATTCAGCATCGGGCCGGAAGTAGCCATAGAAATGACTATGCTTTGTCGAGAAGACCTTGTGCTGAAGACTCTAAGCACTGTAGTCGACTGGAAGAGAAAGTAGCCACGATTGCGAGGACGGCCGTTGTAGACGACAAATGGCAAGGTGAAGAATTGCGACGAGACCAGGAGAACGATCAGGATTTGAAATTGGTGCTGGAATGGAAAAGTAGGGAGGCAAGGCCTACTTGGGAAAAGATAGCACCATATGCACCATCCGTAAAATCGTACTGGGCGCATTGGGACTCCATAGTGCTGGATCATGGTCTTCTGAAACGAACTGTCGAGAACCAGGAAGGCACGGGACAGAAGACACAGTTACTGATCCCCAAGAATAGGGTGCCGGAAGTTCTGAGGGAACTTCACAATGGAACTTCGGGAGGACATCTGGGAATCAAGAAGATTATGGAAAAGGTGCGCGAGCGATTCTACTGGGTAAACTGCAAGGAAGACGCAAAGGACTGGTGTAGGAAGTGCGTAGCCTGCGCAGCCAGTAACGGCCCCCACAAACGAGGCAGGACTCCCATGAAACAGTATAACGTGGGAAGTCCTTTTGAGGGAGTTGCCATAGATGTAGCCGGCCCATTTCCACAAACACATAGTGGAAATAAATACATCGTCGTGGTGATGGATTACTTTCGCAAATGGATTAGTAGGTATGGTGCGCCCATGGGGCTGCATTCAGATCAAGGGAGGAACTTTGAATCGGCTTTGTTCAAGAACGTTTATACTCTGCTCGGCGTCCGGAAAACTAGAACGTGAGCGGTCTACGCAGGAAAATGGACGACATTCACAATCAAGTGCGTCACAAATACAGACGGCCAGCGACCGAATGAAGGAGTATTATGACATCAATGTTCAGAATGGGGGATACCAACCGGGAGCACTGGTCTGGCTTTATAATCCTCAAAGACGTCGAGGTCTGTGCCCAAAATTGCAGACATCTTGGGAAGGTCCCTACAAAGTGATGAAACGGATCAACGATGTCATTTACCGCATCAGAAAGATTCCGCATGGCAAACCCAAAGTTATCCACTTCAACCGGATGGCTCCTTAGAACGGAGAAGAAAATAAAGTGACAGTACAAAGGACGCAAGGCTCCGAAGTGAACTTCGAAACCTTTATGTCTCATCACGCTACCGGGAGTAAGGCACGATTCGGAGAGACCACAGAGAGGCAGCAAGACCTTTTTCAAGTACCACCGGAGTACAGTCTGGCCCACTGTGTGACAGACGACCTAAGAATGTCCAAAGGGATAGCTCAGGTCTTCCGGAAGAAATTTGGTCAGGTCAAGGAACTCCGAAGACAGCATCCCATGGTGGACAAGAAGCCTGCAGATCATCGACCCGGAAGCAGATGAAAGACGACACGTGTACTAGTTAGTCACCAAGAGGACATCAAGCAGTAAGCCCGACTATCGCAATATTTGGAAAGCTTTATGGAGCCTGAGGAGACAACTGGTAGAAGGCAAAGAGACGAAATTAGCCATTCTTAAGTTGGGCTGCGGACTAGACGGACTGGACTGGAGGGTCATTCGAAGCATGATAGAAGTCATCTTCAACGGAACGAGAATTGAAGTCCTAGTCTGCAGTCGCCACCCACAGGCAGCTGTTACAAATTCGAATTATCTATAACCTAAACAAAAGTACAGGTTGATCTGTCACTTGACAGAGTTTTCGTTTTAGTTTTGCAGCCTATAAAAATTATGAAATTATTTTGTGGCATATGTAAACAAACACGCGTAAACTAACTCACGAAGAGACATAAGTGTAATTAAAAATCACCTCACCGCTTCATCTGAAACATTATTTTCATATCTATTTACAAAAAAAATATGACTTACAAATATTTCAGTTAATACAATGAAAAGAATAGAGCGTCATTTTTAGTTTCAACGCTCCTGAACAATTTATCGAATGACGCTTACGCCAGTATGTGAGATAGGCGACGACATTCACAATGAAATTTTCATGGCCACTTTCGACGCCAAATTAAAAAAACACTTTATTACCATTAAAAAAATATATTAAAATTATAAAAATACATAGCACGCTTATTTACTCTGTCTTTATCTCGAAGGCTGAGGAAACATTGGCGGCTGGATTGGTTGTGGACGGCCATTTCGATAGTTTGATGAAGATTTTATTACTCCGGTGAATATTAGAATTAATATGACTGCGACGGCGAGTGCACTTGTTGTAGACTTATTATCAATATTATCGTTTTGAGTTTCATGTCATCATCATTTATCAAAAGTTTTCATTACTACTCTTATATCAAATGAAAAGTGACAAAGGTGATTGACAGAACAGAGTGTTGCCAACGGCAACGTAATAACAGTTTAGCATGGCCACCTCAGAAGGTGTATTTAGCTGTTTCACTACTATACTGACTGACAATGTCAAATTTCAAAGTATCCGCAGTCATTAAAAATCACAGCGGAAATGGTTGAATTTTCCGCGTCTCCATCTGGTGTTTTTTACCCTTGGTGTGTGACATTTGCGAAAAATAATGATAACTAAAATGGTTTTAACTAAAATAATTAATTACACATGACATCTCATTATTTATATACCATCGTAATCCACTACATCCAAGTGAAACAGATACTTCCATTTTCAAAAAAATTTAGTTGTGTAACTTGCGTTGTGTACTTTTGGCAAAACGGTACTAGTGCTAACAGGTAATTCAGTTGCAACTGCTCGAATGCTGATACTGTCTTGCAATCGCGTTTGAATTATCGCCTTCTAAATTGCTTTTAATTGGGGTATTTTTATTTGTTTTGTCAAAATAATATTAATGTCAAAATGACAAAAGTTCATTTTGAAGCACGCTTCAATCAACCAAAAATTTGAGTGTAGTCGGTTTTTCTGATTACGATGGTACATAATTGAACTTAATTGAATTATTATTACATGAATCTCGTTCAGCATCTACATTTGCGTCCGTGTGTGCTTTCACCAACATTACAAAAAAAAATTGAAAGGCGGGAAATTTGAACTGTCCTCAATCATATAAAAATAACAAGCTTCCCTTTTGTTTTGTTAAATTCTTCTTAACTGCCTGATTTATTTTCTCGAACAAGACAATAAATATCGCGTGTGATTTCGAAAGACTTCGACTTCTTTGATCTCTTTGTTCCGAGACGAAACGTTTTTAAGGGACAGTGTAATGATTCGTCGACACGAGTCGGCGTCAGACTCTTGCGTCACAGCCGACGCGCCTTAGGCAAGAACCTTCTGCAGACAGCCTAGAGAATTCCGGCGGCGGAATAAAACTATAGACATTCTGGAATCATTCGCGAAAGTTCACGTACAAACAGCTCCGGCTTATATAAAAGCGGCAGCCGGTGAATGGGGGACAATTCAGCGTTGGACAGTTCGGCATTAAAGTTCGCATTAGACTTTCGCTCGGCTGTTAGGTATAAGCTTGTAAATAATTTAGTGTTAGTGTTATATTAAGGCCCAATCTTTTCATCTCCAATAAACTTTATCTGGCGGTTAATTTCCATAGTAACGATTGTGATCACAATTGTTATTATGGGAATAAACCGTCAGGTAAAGTTAACAGAAGATGAATAGATCGGGCCTAGTATAACAAATAAATTAGTTTGCTTTTAAATAAATTAGTTTATTATCTATTTCGTGTTTTGTTTTAAAATAAAAATTAATGGAACCCTTAAAATCGTCACAGTATGTTAATTTTAACACGGGGTGCAGTTAATTAAATGAAACATTTTTTCTATTTGACTCTTTTTGTCTAAAACTTTCTAAATTGATTTATAATTTGGAACATACCACATATTGAAATCTATCCCCGTCTATGGTGAAGTCATAAAGACGAAAAATTTCTGTCGTGATAGAAAAGAGACATTGCCAAAAAAGTCACATTGGTATAAAAAAGCTAATTATTGTAATGTCATCTTCATTAAAATTTAATAGAAATTGTGTTTATAACATGCCGGAGACAAATAATTGTTTATCATTATAGGTTTTAATAAGGTTTAAACACAACAAAAACAGTAATAATTTTAAAAATATTTTAAAAGGGTACAATTATTATTATTACAGTGCTCAAAATGGGCCCCATTACTATTTGGACAACACTGTAGACGTCTATTAAAAGAATCTTTCACTCGCTTAAGCATTGGTCGATTATTCCTTATGACTGCAGCAGCATCTTCAATTCGGTATCTTAATGGTTCATTAGTTTCAATTGGGACTGTATACTTTACTTGCTTCATATAGCCCCACAGAAAAAAATCGCAAGGGCGATCTGGTAAAATACGATTAGGGAAATGAACCGCATACAGTCTTCATACTTTTGCAGCATTTCCACCATGACAATATCTGTTAATTTTTAATTAGAAATCCGACTCGTTTACTCAAAACTAGGGATAAAAAACTATGAAACAAATTGACGATTTTTTCAAAATTTCATAAAATAAAATTGTTCAACTTAGCGAGTTCTTCTATGGCTTAAAATTAACACACGTATTTCTGATACACGCAGTACTATACAAAAGCTAAAAGTTTGGAAAGAATAAAACAACTCATAAAGAATGCTAAAATGAATGAAATAACAAACGAAATAATACAAAAATAAGAACAATGTCGCCGGTCGCCGTTAAGATCTGAATTCTGGTATCAATAAAGGAGACTTTAACAGCAGAGGACGGTGCTGGAAAATAGAAAGATAATATCCATCAGTTATGAACATAACCTACCAAATCATGCTCTATTTTAAATAGGCAAACATATTACAAATTATACAGAAATAGAATATTCTGAGAAATGATCAAATAGCAGTTGGAAATCCCTAAGGCTGTGGTTACACTGGATGCGTACTCTAACGATAATCAGGTCGTACGTAGGTAGTAAGACGCTGGTCGAATGAACAGAGTTTTACTGCATACATTTTGTTGCGACTGGCTTTAATACGGCCAGTTATGACATGTTAGAGCCAATCGCAACTAAATGCATGTAGTAAAACCACTCTGTTCATACGACCAGTGTCGTGCTACCTACGCACGAACTGATTATCATGAGAGTACGCATCCAGTGTAACCGCAGCCTTAACAGTTAACAAAGATCACTCCAACAGATTATTATAAAAAAAAGAAAATTACCGCAGAACGGAAATAAAAAAAAGAAAATTGGTTTTCACCGCTTATGTAACACGATCCTGACTTATCCTGTCCACTCTTGTCTACTATAATTATGAGTGCAACAGCAATTTTACGAACTGGAAATTCAAATTCAAGTAGAAGCATTTCAAATATTTAACTTTATCTGGGGGAAACTAAGCTCCAGCTCTTTCACTTCTGTGTCGTGACACTAGACATGTTTTGTATCTTGTTTGTCAGTCAATAGATAGGACGTGAACGATGAATAAAGTCTGAATTTCCTGAAACACACATTTATTTTTCTGAATATGTCCAATATGTGCAAATACGAATCTAAGGTTCAAATATCAGATTCCTTAACCCACCATTTCCAAAATTCTAAAATCTCATTTTTGACGCTCTAACTAGCAGAAAAATTGTGAGTGCAATTTTATTTTGGTAAGTGACATATCAAAAATATCAAATATGTTCAAGTTTCCACTACAGTTAATTTTTTAATACTTTTATATTATGTCGATCGACAAGTCAAAGAATTCTTATATAGCTATCTCCCTCTAACTTTCGTGAAACAACCTCGCGATTTTTGTCATGTCATATCATTTCGTCGAATATTTTGCCAACTGAGAGCATATAAATTAAAAAATTATTCTATAAAAATATCGTGGATTAAAATGGAAGTACTAATTCATAATATAGTAGCAGAGCAAGTATCTTGAATTTTTACCTCAAGAGACCACCCTATTTGTTGCTCTGTCGGTGCTAATTTTCTGCGCAATACATGGTGTAGGTTATTTTCTCCTCGGGGAGTATACTCAGGAATTGCAAATCGAATATGCAACGCTACACCCATACTATCGTCCTTAAATCGACGCTTTATAACTTACGTATATTTTCAATACAAAAAAAATATATATATTTTTGTCGCAAGTATATTTATACAGTAATATTTGAACGTCGGATTCGATAATAACAAAGAGCTAATTCGTTGATACGATCCTCTTGTGTGCGTGCAGAACACAAATGAGACCAAAAAACGAAAAGTTCTTTTTGTTTGATGTCATTTTTGCATGAACTTTCCATGAGCTTGATAAAAAAAGCAAATTTCACGCTGCTACTGACACGTAGTCAATATCCAGGTTTTTGTTATAATTATAGGTAAACTAATTTTACTTAATTTTAATGGAAATGCTAACGAATTTGCTATTGGCAAAAATTATACGAGGATGCCATATTAAATAAATTAACGAAGGTAATACGAGTATGCGCACGCGATGTTCTTTTTCTTGTTGATATTACGAAGCACGTTTTACTTCCATTTTGTATGTTTTCGTAATGAGAAAACTAGGAAACGTTGTTCCGTTTATATATTACATTTTACTCTGAAATGCACTCCGTAAATATAAATCTATACGCATATAATTTCAATATTTTTATAATGTTATATATTATTGTTAAAACGATCGGGAATGCATACAAATTTTATTAAAAACAAATTATTCAGAAGGAAAATCACTGCATACCGATTGTTTCATTGAGACTTGACAAACGACAGAAATAGGACAGGCTGTGTTTTAAAACAATAGATAAAAATCGAAATGTTTGCTTGATCCCTATGCCATGCCTACTCTGCTGTATATTCTAGATATACCAAAATTTGCTTTAACACAATTTTATATACTTAATACAATATTTATAAAACTTCTAAAAGAAGTATGGAAAGTGAAAATTGAAAGTGCGTAAGAGTGAAATAAACGGAGCGTATTAATATGAACATTGGTTAGTCCACAATTGCCCGAGAATGGGAACGGGAACGATAATGGTAACTGCAAGAAAGATAAGGTTAGATCAGATCACATCACCATGAAGCACAGAGGCAGAATTTCTTCTCCATCTCACTCCATCACATTATTAGAAAGGTCATTTTCTTTTCAGATTTACCGACTGGTGTAGTCTTCTATATGAATGCTTTTCGCGAATGAACCAAATATGTATAACTAATGTAGTTTCTTGTTTATCAAAAAATTACGGAAAAAATTATCAATAAATGTAATGGTTCGGACAATTTTTAAGATACTTTCCAATCTGTTTCTTATATCACAGAAGATGAATCTTGAAAAAGTTAACGAATATTGTGCAATAAAACTGTAAATAGAATGGTTTCTATTTTAATCGACATTGACATATTGTCAATTGATATTGCAATAAATTTATCGAAAGAGTTTAACAGTACACAGTAACAATTACATATTTACGCTAATCGTCTCCTTATTAGTAAACTGCAAGAAAGATAAATCAATCCCTTCGATCATTTAAGCTTTCCGTTTGTGTTCACGTGATCAACTAAATGGATATATTGGGTGGTATGAATAAAAACGAAGTAAATGCTACTGCTTCAAGCATTAGCATCTTCTACGTAATATTTACTAACTTCCGGAAGAACTTACTTCGTTTTATAAAGAAGATACTTCATAGCGAAGTAAGTACTTCGCCAGGTGTAATAGATGGTTCTGCGGTGTAGTATTTTCTCCGATGTGTAGCATTCTCTCCCACTTCCTTTTTAAAACACGTCAGAAGTATATCAAAGTTTTCTGATTTCCTTAAACATTATAGAAGTTCTCGTTTAATATGCCTTCAGACGAAGAAATGGCGCAAGAAGACACGCAGTGAAAAATATATTTTTCACTTCTGACGAAGCTGTCGAACAACGGCGAACCGTTAAGTGTTAGTGCGCATATTCAGTGTCCGTTTCAAAGAATTTGTGATACAATTTTCATCGGACAAGAACCTACTTTAATGAAAATTTAAAAAATTATAGATATGAAAAAATAGGAAATAAGAAAATCAAACTGAATGAGTGGCAACAAAATTTTAGAAACGGTAGTCTGATGAACTCCTAAATCAATGCCAGTTCCCAGTTGCATTCCAGGATCACCTTAATTAAAAAAACATCTTTAACTTGCTGTTTATTTCAAATCTCTTACATCTTCCTTACCTAAACTCTGTAAAAAAATCTCCATTCGTTTAATATGTGAAAGAGCGCCACCCCTAGTTTCATCGATTGGCTCCAGAAATTCGTTAGTCAACTAAACCACGTTATCTCTGTTAAACCTATAAAAATAATATTTTATGATATAGCACATCATTTTCGTTATTTCGTCTATTGTAATAAAATTTTCTATTACGCATTTGTGCCATTTTTCGCAAATGTTAAGAATGGAAGTACGCAAGCTGAAGCTGCGATGAGAGCAGCTTCGCTAACTTGAAGTAAATAATACAGTTTAATGTTAAAACTGAAACATTTAGTGGCCAAAGCAAATACTTCAGAGCGAAGTAAGTACTTCGATAGTTCCCACGTGAATGCTACTTATTGAAACATCTTCCGGAAAATAAGAAGTACTTACTTCACAACGTATATCTACTCCAAAACTGAAGTAAATACTACGAAGAAGATACTTCAAAGTGTAGCAGTAGCATTTACTTCGTTTTTATACATACCACCCATTGGCATGTTACCCCCATCCTATTGATACTAACAGAGAACCACTAAACATTTAAAATTGATAAATCGACCTACATACTTTAACTCTACTCTCTATTTTATCAAAAGATTACAAAATTCTCAGAACTTAAAATATTATGTAATTAATTAAAAATACCAGTTGGAATATGAAGTTTGCTTGACGAAAATCAGAGGTCACCGTTGTGCTAATTGTCATATGTGTTGCTATTAGAATTTAATGCAGGATTTGCCCTTCTCTTGAATAACTGTGCCGTGCTAATAAGTACAACACAAAGGTTCAAATAGTTTCGTAAATAGCAGAGGTTCGGAATTCCATATTTAATTTATACACGGCATTGTTTTAGTTGTCATAGCTGCTGGAACATGGTGTTAATTAACTTTTATAAAGTTGGTGGAAAACTGATTTGTGCAAGTTCGCCGTTTCCACCAACACCCCGCGCTCACATTCCAATTTCGGCGTCGGTTCTTAGCGATGCCATGCCGAAAAGTTTTGTTCATTATTTCGTTCAAAACGTTCAGCGTATTTTATACGATAGAAACGGGGGATTCTACATGCTAATTTCATGCAAGGGACTGCTGAATAGATGGCGGATCAAGGTATGAATCTCGAAGCTAGCGAAATATAATGGCTTAATAAATTTGACGACATTCAAGGGTGAATTTGTAGTGCTAACTTCGGTGCCCGAATTTTGCTAGAGATTAAGTTCTCATTAAAGAAAATGCTTCCATTCAAGTTTATTTTATGATAATTCCGCTAATATTTTAATAATTAAGCTAATTGTAATGCTAAAGACTCGTTAAGCTTTCATTTAATTTAATAAGTCATGACCGTCTACAAACTTTATTTTGTGTACCTATATTTCCTGTTCATACCCATTTCGTCCTTTATAAAATCGTAAGTTACAATTTCTTTCACCGATACTGATTTATTACAAAAACTTCATTAACATTATACCATATTATCAAATTGTGAAATAGTGATAGGCGGTTGTGTAATCAACATGAACACACTAGATTTTTGATGCATTAGTTGTGAAGTCATTACGGCCCTATGGCCATGTCGCTTAATTTAATTAACGGTCATTACCGTCGGGGGAGACCCCCCAATTAGCGAAACTGAAGCGGCATTTTCTGATTTGCGGTCAGAATTGCAATTCGCGCTCGGGCGTTGAAAATAACGTGGCATCATAAAATAAACTTCGAAATCATGGCCCGTTAATGGCGAAACCCCGAGCGGATTATTTACTCTCGCCCCGTAATATTTGTCATAATAAAGCGACCTCGTTGCACGCAGTGTTAATTTGTAGTCGAATTGCGGTCGACAGGGATGCTGATTTTTTTCTCTCTCTTTTAAGATTTTTTAAGGGACCTTTGTCTGATATAGATGTATGTACTCGATTCGTTTTCGTTTATATAATTTAAATATCACGTCAGATCACTGACATTAAAATTTGCAGGAAAATTATGTTCATTGTTTATGCATAAAGTAAAAAATACCGTGGGAGCAATAGAACCAAATACATATATCCATGGAATTTCAAATTCTTGTCAATGTAAATAATATTAAATTTTTAACTAATATACAACTTCTTAACTTACATACTAGGTACATAAAACGCTATTACTTTTTAATGATCTCTTGAAACATTAAACACAATTCTGAAGAAAACTTTTTACTAAATGCTTACAAGGAAAGTGGAGACTGGCATATATTATTTTGATTTATCAGGAAGGCGATCAAGGAAAAATGAAAATATTACAGAGGTCAAAGTGATACTTCTTCTAAGCTTAAAGAGTATGAAAGAATTTTTAAGGAGCAGAAAAAATAAATAAATATAGAAAAACAAAGCATATTACGAGCTAGAAACTTAAAAGTATGAACGGATGTCTTCTTAAAACACCTGATTATTGTTTCGGAAGAGAATTAGAAGAGAAAAAATGAAGATAAAAGAAAAGGAATTTTAAATACTTAGAACAAAGGAGAGAAAAAATGGATGTAAAAGAACATAAAAAAGAAAAATAAAAACAACACAATGATCAGAGCAATATTAATGTACACAGCAGAAACAATAACCAAGAAAGAAGCAGAAGAATTGGAATAATAGAAAGAAAAATAACGAAAAGTTGTAAGTTCTAGCAGATAGCAGATAACTTTTCCTTAAGTTCGCAGTCGAGATCAGAAGCCGTTTTAAGAAAAATAATTATCTGTAACAATTTTGGGTCTTGTCAAATGTGCAGGCAATGAATTTAAACGTAGATTGAATTACGAAATATGAAAGAAACTAGGAGAAGTTAACATAGTTCAAACAACGTGCTACACTGAAAAAATATCTATGTAAATTTACAATTAAATAAATAGGTTACCGTGGCCCAGCTTAATAAATAGTAATTTCGCATGGTAAACTTATAGAAACGTAAATTCGCAGGTTTTACTGGATATCTCCCCCTATGCGCAAGCCCATATACTTATTATGACTACTCGTAATGGAGCGTAATATTTAATGTATGTTAAATTCACAATTGTTTCAATATTCGCAATGTAATTTTCTATTGTATTTGTAAATTTACATTTTCACAAAGTAATAATACAAAATGTTACCGTCAATTTACAAATATTTTTTTAATAACACATACAAAATGTATATTTACTATATAGTAAATGTAAAATTAAAAATTACATTTCACAACATGTAAAGCCATACATCTTAATTTTTTTTTATATCTGTGGTGGTTGCCCAACGAGGTCCTAAGTCAAAGACTTGTCAGGACCTCAGGAGCGGGAGTGTATTTTGAATGTGTGTAAAATGTTCCATGGCTTTGTTACTTCCAACCTTCTCGCCGTTTAAGGGGAAGCGGTGTCGAATTTTATCCCCAACACTAAAGGGTGCCTGAAGTCGATACCGACCACCCGCGATAAAAATCCCGAGTGCGGTTCGAACCGACGACCATGCGATTGCAAGGCCGGTCCTCTTACCACTGGATCGTTCAGGCGTTACAAAAGGTAATTTTAGGAACATTTTTTTCAATGTAAGATGATTGGAGGACGTATGGAGGGATATTTTACCGAAACAGGGATCGAAAAGTGAAAAGAGGAAACTTTGGAGAGAAATATTCAAGAAAATATAAAACGCGAGAGACAGGCAAATATTCCACCTCAATAATTGGTCTTAGAAAGCTTCATTTGAAATGACACAATTCCTCGTGGAATGTTCAACCATTATTCAATTCAAACATGGTATGGGTTCAGTTAATGGTTATGATTGTTGCAAGGTAAATTTACGTCACAATTTTTATCTTTACGGAAGAACCCTAGTAACGAAACTAATATTTCAGATAAATGAAGATCTGGCTTCGCGAAACCGAGAGAAATGTTTTGTTACTGATGAAAAATTCAATATTTGGCAGTCGCCTTGTATTTGTGCGGGAAGTAAGAGTTTAGTTTTGCCTACGTGACATTCGTCACATTTCTCAATATTCAACACCAAACCATACCTGTTACTTAGTCTTACGGTATCTGTCCATTTCACTCTTTCGCCCGGCTAAAACTGATTTCATTCCGTAACGACCCCCGTCTCAGCGAATAGTTGGAGAGAACGCAGCCCTCGGCTTCGCGTTCATTGTTTCAACAGAGCTCCTGACGTGCTGACCTATTGTTTATTTGTGATTATGATCTTTGTGCTTCTTTCATGGGAATCTTGTGATTGAAGCCTGAAACGGAATCTACTCCGAGATTTGTTAAAAGCACGCCGAGTGAATTCAAGCTCCTTATTGGGCTTCTCTAAAGCCTGTTTCTGAGAAAAAGAACAGGTAGGTCTTGTTGGCAATTTTGTGCGTATGTTTTGTTGGTAACGCGTATCTCTCTCCTCTACTAGGCTTCTAGTGGTAGTTTTACCTCTGTTGAAATCATCGACATCCCTGTGGGTGAAAGAAAAGGCCGGAATCGGCGTTTGAAACGAATAAGAGCCCTGGCATCACGGCCGTCCTTCCACCCCTGAAAGTGGACCCGACCTGCAGACGCGACGCCACTTGGTGACGTAATACCTTTGCCGAATTACGTCATAGGCAACACTAACCCCCGTTGGAGGTCGCTCTCTCACTAGTGACAGCTGTTTGCCTTTACGCTGGATTTCGGTCACAAGGTCGGAAACATTCTAATTATTTTTATTTACCTTTCTGGTCGACTCATTTAAACGCCGCGTTGTTATATTATTTTTACTTTCTTTTAATTTTAATTACTCTAAGCTTTATTTGTGAACTAAAAGCAGATCTGCTTATCGGATAAAAATTAATTTGTTCGTTTGCTTGATAACAAAGTTCACTCAGTTTCATATCTTGTTCGATTCACTGGAACCCCTTCCTAAGTCGTACTTGATACTTGTAAATTATTTATTTTCTTATTCGTTACCTATTTTCCAGAATTTTAAATAAAAACAATTGTGCTCAACTGGTGACTTTTATTTTATTCAACTGATCTTCCCTTTGCTTTTGGGGTTTCGTTGAACCCTCCCGTCTCCAGGAGTTTAGTCGGCGGTGCTGGAGAAACTTCGAAGCCACTCGCACAATTTGCTGTCCTTCAGGTAGGTAGCAGTTTGTGCGATCATTCAATGGCAAGTTTGTAATCCACTTCTAGAAGAAATTCTATTATCACGATACCTTCACAGAATGTCAAAAGACAACGGAAGGTACGAAATACAGAATACATTGTTTTGCATACTTCTACGCAACCCAAGAACTCTGAACAGCGGTGTGTAAACCAGGAGACCAGTCGAAACCTATAAAGCGACAAAATATTGTTTATGTGTAAACGAGAAACGAAACTAATCTTATAAGCAGTAATCTTTGACAGGGTTAGGTACTGATGCGCTGTTACTTAAAGTACACTTTATCTCAATGCTTAGAGAACGGACTCGATAATATTAGAGCGTAGTTGAATAAGGCTAACAATAAAGTCATTTTTAGTTATTTGACGAAAACAGTCTCAAAGACTACATTTTTGAGAGAAAGAGAAAAAAACAACACGTGATTACAAAAAAAAACAGACAAAACATTAAGTGAAGATTAAACAAATGAAACTTGACAAAGATATAATGCCACTCTGATGGATGACATTTCACGCAATGAATGAAGAAGAAGCATGACAATTGAGGAAGCAAAGACTGAGATTACAGAACGGAAACAATTGAAAGGGTGCGAATACAATGAGGATAAACGAGAGCAGATTTCCAAAGATGTCTTTTCAATAGTTCCAAATAGTAAAAAAGAATTCATTCAATTCAGGAAAAGATGGAAAGAAAGTATTAAAGGACTGATTTCTAGATAAGGTGACGATATAAAAAAAATAATAGTAACTGAAAACAAAGCGCTTCAAGACATGAGTAATTACCTTTAACCTTTACATATTTCTAAAACATTAAATCACTTCAGCAGAGTAGTAGCCTGTGAACTCTTTGCATGTCTTCTAGAAACTGCAATTTATTTCGAAGATTATTTTTTTATGAAAGTTTGAAAAAACATTAGAAATTTTACTATAAGTAGGTATGTACATATTTATTATTGGCATATTTTAAAACTTAGTGCACGTACAGTATGTACGAGTATATGTATGAGAGAAGATGAAATACCAAAGACAAAGACAAAAAATCTGTAGTACAACTTTAACATCAAAAGCCTTGGTATAACGAATGGAAAAGTTTGCTAAATAATGAAAGATTTTTAGAACAGGCAAGATTGTCATGCCACTAATATAATTATGATAGGGATATCACCCTGCGAGTAAATTAACTTTAAAATGAAGCTAAATTTGAGAAAATAGATATCAACATAATCAAAACTTATTGTCAATGTATAATTTACACTAAACTTAAATCGTACTAGAGAATGTGAATTAGATAAATAATAAACTAAACAACATGGCATTTAAATGTTTCCGTTTGCCAGAGATAGTTAATTTTAACACTCGGTCGTAAATTAGAGAACTGTAACCATTCCGCATATTAAATTAAAATTTCACACAACGCTCTTCATAAATCACATATGTAACAAGATTTGAACATTGTTGCAATGTACGAATTAAAATAAATTATTTATGCAGTGGTTGTTTGTAGGACATTTTTTGTCGACGAAATTGTGTAAAATAATTTCCCACAAATGATTATTGTAAAAAATTCAGATATTTTTCCTGATGTACTAAAGTAGAGGCAAAATGGACTGGTTCCATGTTAGTGTTAAAGTTAACAACGAAATAGAAAGCAAATGTTCAATAAATATTCAACAATACATAAATACAAAAAGGATAAATTTACATTTTGGAAACAAACAATTGTTTTATTTTGTGCTTGATTTAGAGATTATTGAAAACGATAACGACCCACAAGATATTTTAACATTAAAGAACTATTATCAAGAAGAATAAGTGGATATCAATAAAATACGCTTCGGCACAGAAATTTCATGGAATACTGCTTTAGAAACAGATTAGAAGACTCGGATGAATCCACTCAGTCATCATCTTCTTCTTCAACACCCTCACCGCCTCAGGATATGTAAACAAACTTATTTTTTCTATTTTTGTATCTGTTATAATATAATGAAAATAAAAGATCAAATTGAGCTTTAAAGTAAGATGACTGAAAGTGAAAGTGAAATAAGTTGAGCAGAGGATTCCGTTCCTAATTTTAATTCGAGAACTGAGCGCGTATACAATGAAACCAATAACCGTAATAGCGTTGGGAACTAACAAACTCCTAAATAGTTTAATAGAATAATAGACGGCGTGGTGGTACGTGGAAAGAAATCTGATACGTAGCTGCTTCCAATAAATCAAATTAGGCGTGCAGTGGTTTATCTCGGATCAACGAATTCCCAGTGGACCACAGACAAGGGTCTTGATCAATCCAGCAGCATCGGTCCGTCAGATATAATACATATTATACATTTAGATTGGAACCATCTTTGTTTTCGCATTATCCTCAAAATAAGGCCACGGTTGCGCAGTATTTACATATATTTGCGTGTAGTCCCTGCACTTTATCCTTTGATCGCGATAATCCTTTGTGCAGCACTGGAATTAGCGCATTGATTCGAAATTGTCGCTTCTTTGTTTGCGTTTTGCTACGCCATTGTGTCGCAGGAGCGAAATCATTATGCCGCCTGCATGTTGGGATTCTTTAAAGAACACGAAAAGCTTGCCGCTGTATTGATTATCAATAACAATGCGATATGCTTCTTGCAACGGTTTCAATTTGTGAGGCACGTTGTGCAGGAAGAGGTGCACATTTGAAATCTTGTTAAGCTCGTTTTATTAAATAAAACTTGCTCTACAAAGAAGCTACTTTATATAAAGCGTACACTGACGAGACACTGTTGTTTACTTCAACAAGACAATTATGAGAAAATGCAGAACTGAATCGACATTATTATTCTTTGAATTTTACATGTTACTTCAATTACTGGTGAAGCCCAATCATTTCAATTTAAAAACTGAAAGAGAATTCTTTCATCTTATTTTTGCTCCTCCAATAACCTTCTGGTTTATAACTCTTTTTAGAGCAATTAAGAACTTCCCATTACTCATCTATATTTTATGAGTCCTGTAATTTTTTTATTGGTGCCATTTTTTTATTGTTATTGTACTTCTTTTCTAGGTTCAGCAAGTATCTATTGTTTCACTTCCTTAAGTACTTCCTGTTTTCGGGCATCTAGGGTGTTCCATTTAAAATAATAACCGGTGATCAACATAAAAACGAATTAGAGCAGGCGCTGGAATTTAAAAGTGGGTTTTGAATAACGACATACTAACATTTATTGTCAATTAATTATGTTATAAGTTATAAATTATAAAAGTTCGAATAGAAACGTTGAAAAAGTGATTGAAGGAACGTCCGATGAACTAAATGCACATATGTGTGTTTGGTTGCAACGCCAACTCTAATTCGTTTTTCAGTTGATCACTTGTTAAAGATATACATACATACATCGTACAGATAAATGGAGACACCTTGTATATTTAAAAATAACTTTAAATTATGCGCAGCTTGAAAAAATGAAACTTTTTTCTTAAATATTTTTTCATATATTCTAGGTTCCTGCAGGTACAGGGTTAGTGAAGAAACCCGATTAAATGTCACACACACTGTATCTGAATGAATGGAAAAATGATGGAACAATTTTTTTTTCTGGATGAAAGATATGTGTCATTGTTCTTCTTATTCAGCTACGACGAGGTAGGTGCTATAAAAGACTTGATATGATAAGTTGCCCATTTTAAAGTAAGCAATGCTAGTTTTGATTTAGTGCGGCATAAAAACCAAAACAGGTCGTAAATATACACCTATGGAGTGACACAGGGCGCGGCGCTTATCGGCCCCCGGGGGTGGTTACCCTAGCAACGCGGCTGCAGCTTCCGCCAGCCGAGGAGCTACCTGCACCAGTTAATAATGGCTGGCATATGTAAGCCACCGATGGTGTAAGTAAGTGCTCACTGCATTTTTATCGACTGCTCATCCGTTAACAATCGAGTGATTCCATGGCAGAACCGAAGAAGTAAAAGAGACGTCTGGGTTTTATTAAGGCTCGTGACAGAAGGTAAACCCGCGCTTAACGCCCGTTTTATTGCTACACCAGTAATTACACACGTAATAAATAATAAAGAGAATATGTAAATTTATGGTTCATACTTTATTACTGAGCAGCGTTTTATGGGAAAGGACATTAAAATTTCTAAGGAGCGCGCTCTTTGTCAGGAGAAGAGCTTTATGAAGAAATAAAACATTTTATGTACGCGTACATAAAGACGTCTACATCAACTAAAGACAATAAAATCATTTGCGTTACGCTGCTTTAATTAGCTGTCTTGTAATTAATTTGTCGTGCAGATTAAAATGTTTAAAGCAACAAAGTTCTGCATTCTACAACCAGAAAATTATTTGAAAACCCTCTCAACAATAGTATGCGGAAAGTTCAAGTAAAGGCTTTGCATAAAATAATCCTCACATACATATATCGACAGTTTATAAAATAAATAATCTATTAATAATACATTTATTGTCTTCTTGGTAACAGGTCGCTCTGGTAATTTTGCTTAGGAATAAAAACAAGAACTATACTTTGTTACTTGCTAAAACAATACATTTATTATAAATAACAGCGAATATTAACTTACATGGTTTGCACTAAAATACAACAAGAGGGACTTCCCTATGACTAGAGTGACACACACTAATCAACTACAGGCGAATTTCCCGAGTATTTATAGCGTGAATTTGGGAAAGCTCCACCGAGGAGATTATGTAATTCGAAAGATGTTTTCAGTGACACATAATAATTAGGTCGCCTTTGAAGGTTCAGATGGCCATTTGTTTAGATTACGTTTTTCCTGAACTTTTTGCCAAGCGTAGGCTGATTGTTTCGTAACGTTTGATAACAGCGGTTCAGAAATTTTTATATCTTCTATTGTTTATCTGTTCAAGATCAAATGATTTTTCACTTGTCCCAACTTTTAAAAGTAAAATATCATTCCGTAGAATTCTGATTAGGTACAGTTGCGATCATAATTCATGACGCTCACAGAAAGCTTACAGAACATCGTACCCATCTCCTTTGCGACTATGAACGTCGAGTGCAATCAAATTTTACTTCTTAAAAGTGAATCTGGGATATCGTAAATTATTTTTTGCTTGGAAACCACAAATAAAATGTCTACGATGAGTTATTCTGTAAAGGTTATGTCATGAATTATGATCGCGACTGTACATTGCGAAGTCTGTATTCTGCGAGTTCTAACACTGTCCCGTATTTGTTCAATGTTTGAGTGTTAAACAATCTTTTAATAAAAAATATCTCTTTGAACAAGCGCTTAGAGCCTGTGACATACAGGTCAGCAACAGCCAATTAGGTTTAAACGAAACGCGGGAAAGTTAAATTATTTATAACCATTAGCCAAATTATTTTCAGTGTATTTTGGTGAGTTTTATTAATTGCTTGTCCAACCTAGAGGTAAACAAGTTATTTATGAATAAGCAAGCATTGTGTAAAATAAGTCTTTTGAGTTGTTTAAAGTTGTTTTCAGTTTGCATTTTTACTTGATTCACTGTACGGTAACAATGAAAAGGAATTTAATGTAAAACAAAAATGTCAAATAAAATGGAATTCTGTATTTTAAATTATTTGATTCACTGTGCAGTATTATTAAAAGGTATTTCATAAAAATGGAATTCTGTGTTTTAGATTGTGCAAAATTTTACTATAACAATAAAGATAAAGAAATCTTCGATTGCTCTTCTGCATCCGGTTTAACAATGCTTTCAGGATTTTTTAAATTTTTTTCTTTGTAGAAAACAGTCGCTGTGTGCAAATTCGGTGGCAGTATGGACATCGACTGATTCAATATATTGCTCACCTTAAAACTGCTATTGGCTAATTTTACAGCTTCTAAACTGGCTTTCAATGATTTAAAAAGATTTTGTGCTATCTTTAGCTCTTCATTTGATTTTGTTTCGTCGAGAAGGGCAATTACTCGCTCGATACTCGAGTATCCAGCGACTTACAAGAAATTTCTTTATTTTTAAAAATTTCTTTTGTTAAAACATCCACTTCATCTGTAAACTCAACATCCACATCATTTGTAATCCCATTATTTAAGGGTTGCAAAATTTCAATATCTAAATTATTTTGTTCTTTCACTATAATGCCAGTTTCAATTTGACTCCTGCATAATAAGTGAATATGCTTGCACATATTCCACTTTATGCTATAATCTATACATGTACAGCCTCAATCAAAAGTAATGAAACTTTGAAAACCAAAACACTGTAGTCAGAGTGCAACGATGCCGAGTTAGAGAGAGCGCAACGTGTTGTGGGGTTCCGAAGGACTTCGGAAACATTCGTTTGCCATAAGATTTCATCTCACTCAGTATCTACTCTCTCTGACTACAGCGTTTCGGTTTTGAGCGTTTCATTACTTTTGATTGAGGTTGTACACGAAAATATGTGAATGCAAGTTTTGCAGTCTATACACTGTAGATTATATTTGCAGTTATCTGTGTTTTGTCGAATGTAGTATATATCATCAGTACCTCTTATTGATTGACTAATCCACCCATTATCATCATTGAGAATGTGTTCCTGAGAAAGTTGAAGACTTATTTTATGACGTGTTCTGAGATGATAATTTTTTTATAATTTTTCCTTTATGAAGAGTTCTAAGTCTATCATAAAGACGATCTCTCACAAATTTCATTAAAAGAGAAAGCATCTTATCTAATCTCTTTGAATGTTTTCCATTAAAGTAAACATATTTTATTGTCCTATGCATCCGCTCCAGATGCATATTTGTATTAATTCCACAATTTAATCTGTAACAGTATGCCCATGATTCGACCGATTTGAGATATTCATTTTTAAAATATATGGCAAAGTCCTTCGTGATCGGCTCATCTTCCGTTTTTGCGATAGCTGGAATTATTATTTTTTCAAATGCCACTGGATCAGTTTCTTGGAGTAGAGTCCTTAGTAATTTGTATACTTCAACTTGTGAACTTTTTTCTTTGATTTTGTTTAAATTTTTTCTCCAGGCCCTATCTACGTGCCATGAACAGAACAGCCGTTTATTTGGTTGACCAAAAATTCTAACAAAAGCATTAAAAAAAAGAATTCGCCATATCTGACATAAAAATTGCAGACTGCATGTGGCCACACTTTTCCTTAATACAATTAAAAAATATGCATAGTACTTCTTCATTCCCTCTATTACTAATTAAAAATGCACAAGGAAATCCTGATCTCAAATTATCCAATATTAATAAAGTAATAAGTTCAAAATCATATTGATTTAAACCATGTGTTCCATCTATACACAACACATCATTACCAAACTTATTAAGTAGTTCTAATTTATTGTGCTTCGTTCATAATTATTAATACAAAGTCGTCCTTTTTTAGTTGCGGAAAATTATAGACATTATACTCTTGTGATTTGTAGAATAAAATGCAGGAATCATTAGCTTGTAATTGACGAAGCCAAGCATCAATACTAATAGCATCATTACCATGTTTTTTAGTCTTTACATTAACAAAACTATTTTCAATATTGTGAAGATCTAATCTCGTTAAAAGATGTAAGGGCTGTAAATTGACATTTTCTGAAATTGAATCACACACCTCATCTAAAATAGAATCAAATGGAATATTTAATGTAAATTTTTGTGCTATGGAATTTCTTTCCAATTCTGTAAGCGTTAAATGACCCAAGTCATTTGTATGTCCTTCATGTGTTTTTGTAAACTTAACGTGTAAAGATTCATCACTTGCAATTTTAACAGATATGGCTGCTGAACATATTCCATTTATTTTATTTGTTCCTTGAGTTTTCAAATGTCTAATATTTTTACTCTTTGACTGAAAGCAGCCTGATCTATGACAAGTAAAATATATAAACTTAGTTTTTCGAACGGAATGACCTGTACTAGTCTTAACGAACTTTGAATTTGTCTCTAATTCAGATTTTTCTTTCCACACTTGAAAGTCAGTAAGATTTTTAAAATTTATCTCTTCAATTTCAATATTTATGTTGTGATTTAAAAAGTGATCCAGTAACATATTTTTACGAAAATGTTGATATTTGCAGAGGGGACATTTGTAAAGTACTGCCTTTACATATTCAATATTATGTACATTTCGTTCATGTGAACTAAGGTACGATTTAGTATTGAATGATTTTTCACAAGTGCTGCATTTATATTTCCGTTCGCTTAAGAGAGGAAAATTTAAACTAAAAATTCTTTACCAACGGTCGATATGCAACTGTCAGATTTATTTTACTCATTTACCTCAAACTTTTGCACAGGAATATGTTTTTTCGTGTAGTTAACAGAAAAGTGACGCAATGTTTAATCAAAAATCGTGAAGAAAAGTGGGACTTGTCTCGTTAGCAACACTTTTCTTAACGATTTCAGTTAGCAACACTTTTTTTCATTCGTTTTATTTATTATGGTGACGTTTCATAGCTCGAAGATTGATTGATTGATGTTTTGTTACTATGTCAACAAATGCTCGACGTACCTTGTTATATTATTATTCTTCGACACTCTCATAATTATTTTCGTCAACTCACGAAAAAATAGCATGATCTATACGTTAGAAAAGTGAATTTCCATGTTCGTGTAAATTTGATCCACTCGTGAGCTACGCTCACTCGTGAATTCAAACATTTAAACTCACCGGAAAACTATCACTTTTCTAAACTTATAAATGTATATACTATTATTGCACTTGGTACATTTAAATTTATTTTGATTTTCATTCATTTTGAACAGTTACTATGACACAATTTAGAAATCAAATGACTCTAGGATATATGAGATCCATAAAAGTAGTGGAATTCTCCCGCCTTTTTACCTCTAACCTGATTCGCTGTTGCCAACCTGCATGTCACAGACTCTAAACACTTGTTCTCTTTGATAATATAATCTGATATACTCGTATGATATCACAATATGACTATGACGCTGTTTTCCAAATCTTGACGAAAGAAATGAAATTTGATACAATGTGGTTGCTCCGAACTTGAAAATCGGGATTTTTTCTAATTTTAGAGCACCCAGACTACATTTTATGCCACAACTCCATTGTTGACACTTATTCCTAATTCGTTAAAAAACCGTAAATGAGTAGGTGTTTCATTTGACGATAAAGCTACAGACTTTTACTTCCTAGACGTCCAAATCATAAAGCCTTCATTTCACGTAAAATACTTGCAAACGTATGATTTTCGATCCAATCCAGTCAGCGTCTGCATATTCTATTAATATGTCTTTTTTATTCAATGATTCTTGTTCTCGAAACAAATTTTCTTGAAGAATGTGTCCAAGAAAATTACAGCCAAAAGCTATATCTGGTTGAGTAGCAATCGCTGTAATTCAACGCATCAACTATGTAAGGCAGATATCTATTTTGTTAATTAGAATGGGATTCAGGTCTCGTCAACTATAAAGTTCCATAGAAGCAACCAAGATGTCACCAATATAAGTAAGGATCAGCGTTCGAAAGACGAGCTTTGAGTGCTCCATCGAGCTTCATATATCAGCTTCCATAAGCGTGCTTAAGTTTACACAAACTTTCTCCAAAAACTTGCTGATTAAATTCGAGGTAAAAACTTTCTTTAGAAATTTTTGAACTTTAAAATCACTATTTAAGTAGACTGCAAAGTTATGGAAATGCCCGATCCCGTCCTTCTTCAGAATCTATGAAATTTTATCAACTAGTGCATCATTGGCATTTCTTATATACGAAGACTTTCTCCTTTATATTCTTCGCACTTTTTCTTCTCCAATGGGTTAATTGACAGGTTTGATATGTTTTCCTTGACCTTCCTTTCCGACCTCCTCTAATAACTTGTGCACTCTTGAATTTACTACATCTCACTTCATTTTCTTCAACAATTTACGAAACTTGTTATTTTTTACTGAGACAGGACGATGTCCGTATCCGTACATTATAGTTTGTAGGTATTTTCAGTAACCATTCTTTCAGAAAAGATTTTCTATATTTTGTAAATTATTCACATTGTAGCCTTTCGCAGTATATTGAGTAATTCCATCATTATTTCTACTTGTGAATGAATTTGAATTTCTCTACTTTATTTTCGTATGAACTGAACTTCCTAAGGTACAAAGATTTTGTATTTAAGCTAATAATAAAATCGCCATTTCATTTGGTTAGCAGTTCATATTGATTCGTTCCGGACTCTAAATGCCATGCCGTTTTAGATTAAACTATTTTTTGTTCAAGATTTAGTTCAATTTCATGAACAATTTAGATTGTACAATAAATTGTATCAAAATTTAAATTGAATTAAAAACTAGTTGAAATAACAGAACGTGTTCTATCTTCAAACCCTACTTACAGCCAAAACATTTCTTGTTTTAAATATTTATTGTAGAAATTGAACCAAATCTTGTAAAAAAAATATGGTAATCTAAAACCGCTTTAACTGAAAAATATGCTTGTATTAACAGTTATCTATAGTCTGTTTATTCAGCAGATATTGTAACAAAATCAAGTAAATGACACGTAGCGGACGCGTACTGACGTGGTGTGATTCTCTTCTCCATTGTGATACTGCCTCACTCGTTTTCCGCCCGAAGTCAAATTAAGCAATACCAATTCGTTTTTTAAGTCGTTATTTACAATACCAATTCGTTATTTACTATATCTCTTGAATAAACAGAGTATAGTCGTGTCGAATAAACAAAGGTCTAACATAGGAGACTGTGGTTTGGCAAATTAAGATTAAAGAGTTTAACCCATAATATTATTTCTAACGTATTAAAACATCTAAGCTGTCATCTTCAATACACAAACAAAGAGTGAGCGTGGAAAACTTCCACTGGACGTTTCCCGAAGATAATATCTTGACAGGTTTCCTGTCGAAATAATACTTTAACTTTTTTGAAGGTATCAAGCAACTGATCTCTGATTCTATTGTAAAGCACCTTAACTCTCTAATTATTAACGTTAGGGTTTTTTAATTTTCTTCGCAGTCTCTAAATCTCCTTCTGAATACCATTACACGGTAAATTACTTTCACTAAATTCATCTAACTTTTAGAAACAAAGATCCATATCTAAAGGGCAAAATACAAAATTTCAGAAAATTGGGAAACTAGCACCAAATTTAAGGAAGGACGAATTTTTTGAAGAACCAGATTAAAATATTAGCCTTACTATGAACAATTCAGTTGAATTTTTCGTAAGTGTTAGGAAATAATAAATATTTCCACATAATCTAACTTATTTCCCCATAACTCAAGAATAATCAATTGCCAGAAAATAAAGAACACATATCAATGTTTTAATAGCGTTCTTTCCAAGTGAACTTAGACACTGTTGATTCGCTAGGATCTAATAATATTCATATTATACAAGCCAGCTGACTTTTTGCTTGAAATCGTAATTTCAATAATGTCCTTATGAACACAGTTGTAATTTTTAGAATTTTTGTGGGTGTAAAACCTTTTCCGTTTTCATTATTTCCAAACCCTAAAATTACTGTGTTAATAGAAAGATTAACGAACGAGATTACATCAGCAATCCCTTTTGAAAAGAACCGTAACGAATCAATTTGGTTACATCAAAGGAAGTCATTACGAATATTTTAATCCATAAAAATCTATCAGTAATTTAATATCATTTAACTACGTTTATACCGGATGCGCCACTGCAAGTAGGCCTACATACATCATCGTTCACGAAGTAATTTAATCTAATTTAATTATAATCTAATACACACAATTCACTTTAATCACGATACAATTACTACCCTTTGACAATAGTGTTAATGTAGGTAATAGGTAACGTAATATTATAGTGATGTCAAACATGGACTGCTTATAATGATGTTAATAGTGATGTTAACGTAAGATGTTGATGTTAGAGTTCAGATGATTATGTATATGATGATCATTAGTGTTAAGTATAATAGTAGTTTACCTGTGTAATGTGAACCTTATTGAAATATGTACTTACATCAAAAGAAGACAGCTCAATTTTGGTGCTTTAATATTTCTGGCATTCGGTACAAGATCCTTTTAACAGACTGTATCATCCCAACGAAATAAAATAAATACACCTAGACTTTACTTCGAATGATTTTTCTTTGAAAAAAAGACAACAGATGGTTCTTCAGGCACGCCTACGTATACAGTATGTATAGATTGCCTTTAGGGTGTGTTATCTAACCACGATATAATAATTTAATAATAATTCAATTCCTATGCAAATTAAAATGTTCAAACGAGAAGCTAAGTCTTTGAGTTTGCACCGGGAAACTTGCACAACTACAAAATGAATAAGGAATAGATTTACCCCCCAATGCAAATACAACCGCCGTATTTCACCCACTACAACGAACAGAACCACTTGCTTGTAAATATTACCAGCACGTTATTAGTGTATACATGCCAGATGTGATTAAATTTGTGCACTCGCTAATAATCTGTTACAGTCACGACTGATTTACCATTTGATTTACACCGTGCAATTGATGAATTGGAACTGATAGGGATTGCATTACGCCAAATTTTATCTAAACAGAAGCTGCAAAATTAATTTCGGCTCTACAACTAATGTCCGCACTTACAGTCCAGCGTTCCTCGTTATTAATATATTTTGAATGGCAAATACTAATTAATTTGAAAACGCTTTTAAATTACACAACAAACGACGCCATACATTTTTGGAACAGGCGGTCATTGAATAAGTAATTAACTTGAGCTCCGAAAGTGTTATACATTCGCGTAATAAATCATTTGCCTCGGCCAACTTTCGACTACCGAAACTCAATTACAGTTTTTCATGCGAATTTTTCGCACGTAGCCACTACAAATTTCCCGCCTAATGATACCTTAATTATAACTATGATATTTTTTAAGTGCGCGCATTATTCGTGGCACTACATCATTGGAAAATTGGTCACGCTCGCCGCTACAATTTTTATTTAATTAAAAACTTTTAATGAATCCGTGTGAGATAGCGCAGTTGCCGGCGGACACGTCTGGAATTAGTAAAATTGAATTTTCTAGTAAGACTTAATATTTTATGTAGGTACTTTTCGTTTAAGTATATTCCACGTCAGATTTGCTACGTACAAAGAATAAATCAAAATTAAATTGAAACCGTTAAATTGCACTAACTAAGCAACTTAAATATTAGGATTAATTTAAATAAATACTGAGAACTCTGATTCTTTTCAAAAGTCGCGTGCGTGAATGGAAAATGAAATCATGAAATCCATAACATTGTTAAAAATTTATTATTTTTAAAATGTAGGTACATTTTCGTGGTTGCATGAAGTAAAAAGATCAGAAAATTTATTAGAAAGGAATTTTCCAAATTATTCTAATTGTAGAAATGCAAAAGATTTTAACTCAATTGAAAAATTAAAATGACTTGCTTGCATGCAATGAAAACCAAAGTTTTCTTCCCAAAAGGCAAAATGAGATGGTTACTTAAACAACTTGCTTGGATATTTTAGCAACATCTTGTTTGGATAACTATTATTGATGCAAGTTGACATGTGTAACTTCTTCTTGAAATGCCAGTTCGAAAACTAATTTTAGGATCTCTTTCGAATTATATTTTCTGAATTTCTCTAGTTTGTGAGAAAAACCTCTGCAGCCGTACCAAGCATTATATGAATGACTAATTGTAAGTAAAAATATCACATTGACAACTTTAGTAGCATCGAATTTGCACGAATGTCGAAAAAATCTATTTGGAAGAAGATATTTGAGATATCCAAATATTTCAATTGACAAAATAACTTTATTAAGTAATACGCATAAAACTGATTGAATACTCTATGATAGTTCTACCGAAACTAATTTAGAAATATAATAATTACTACTAATATCAATATGAAATGCGATGCCGGTCAATAAAATAAACTTCTTAGCTTTTATACTAGAAAAGAAAACATTAATTGGAAAGCCGTTTCTTTGGAAATAAGCTCTTGAATTGAAACTTCATTATCTGTGTAGACAGGCAGAATGACTTCATATGACATGACGACAAAGAATAGCAGGAATTGTTCTATCAAGGTTGCACTGTCTGCACCACTCTCACAAAGGGAATCCTTGTTGTCCTAAATATAACTCGTATAAGTTTATTCTGGCATGTAGACACCACATTTACACATCGAACTTTAAATTGATCACTTGAGGTTTTCTTATTGATTGCGACTATATTACAAATGTATACAAAAGAAGAAACACATTGCAAATGAAACCCTTCATAACAGAGAAAATAAAAAAATAAGCGAGGAGTGTAACTTCTTGGCGTTTTATAATACAAAAGAAAACAAGAATTGGAAATCCATTTCTTTGGAAATAAGCTCTTCATTATCTGTTTGGACAGGCAGAGTGACTTTATTTGATATGATAACGAATCCAATTTTTATGATTCACTGTATATAATTAATTTAAGGGCCGTTTTCATAATAGTGCTAAAGGAGACTTTAATTTAAAGTCACTTTAAGCATAGGAAAACTAATGTGTTTTTATAGGTTAAAGTCGCTTTAAATTTAAAGTTCTATTATGAAAATGGCCCTTAATTAATAAAATAAAACTTAAATTAATTAAACTGTATCTAGGTAATTTTCATAATGTACTAACGCTGGTCGTAAGAAACCTGCTTTTTATCTTCTTGTATTACTTTAATCAAGTTAGAATCTGAAACTTTCGTTTCCAGGATAAAAAGATTCTTATGAAAGGTTTAAAAATTACCCCATCCGAAGATCCACAGAAAAGTATGACAAAATTTGTAATCTTGTCAAAAGAGTAGGTACATACAATGTGGATTTCCATGGATTAAAATGTATAGAATCGAAATGTAATGAATTCCTTTGATGTAACAAAATTGATTTCGCATAGATTCATTACGGACTGCTCTTTAAAAATAATTAATTACAGCGGCTTTATAAAGACTAAAGCCCTGAAAATCATTTCACTGCAGTAGGATATTACCAAAAAAAATTGCCAATTTATAATTAAATTTCAACATTTTTTCAAATGATTTCACGAGCTTTTAAAAGAGTTTCGAATTATACCACGAGTTGCTAATTAAAGCTTCAAGGATTAAAAGCTTTTAAATAAATTCTTAACTTGGATAATATTTCCAAAATAAATTATAAGAATGCATACTTCCAGCCTTTCTGATACATTTAAATTCTGCTTAGGCTTAGATAACACAATAATATATCTGATGTAAATGAGATTCACTTTCTGATTTAAAACGAAAATATTGAAAAGTATTTCAGAAATTCCTTATTTTACTATTGGTGGTTGATTGATTGATTTCAACGATGAATGCTTCTAGACAAATCTTCAAAATCTAGCTTCAGAAAATCAGAGTGAAACACAATAATTTATATCAAAAGAGTATTTAATATTTATATCAAAAGAGACACTATATTATATTTCAAAGAGAACACTTTTCCCGCAGAGGATGCATATTCGTGTAATAGATGGCCAAAAAAACAACCGCAGAGGAACGCAACAACAAATCAAAAAGTATAGGTTTGTGATGAACACCCTCTTATCTTACGTGGGTTTTCCATTTAGCTTTCTCGAAGCGCAACATATTTTACAGCGAAATCACCTACTTTTCCTGGCGTAATCAATCATTTTAGCTTTTTAAGATGTTACACTTTCTCGCAGAATATGGCAGCGTGCCAACGCAGTGTTAAATGCGTTATTGTAAATTAACGGCGTGCCCGAAGAGCTAAAGCTCGTGACGACTTATTCGATATCGAATTTTTTTAGAAAACGGAACGGGCTTTTCCTAATCCACCACTCTCAGACGGAAACTAATTGACATGAAATACAATTTCCTATGTTCTCGCTCTCCTCTTCTTCTCTGAAATCTTGACACGTTCATAAAAATTTCACGACATGGGTATACATTTAGGAACACGCGCTTAGGATTTTTTTCCTACTTACCTTACGCACACGTATATCATTCAGACGCAGACGAGGCGAGAGTGATTCTTAACGCTTAAATTTTGACACGGATGAATTATTTATGGACAACAAACCATTATTAAATTTATTTCGACATGGAAATATACGATGCGAAAATTTTCAAGTCATTAAATTCTGAAATAAACAGCGTATTTAAAGTCGTTACCATTTTCTTTTCGAATAGGAAAACTTCAAAGAAAAGTATGGGTAATGATTTTGGGGTCTTGGCCTCGTTAGTCACGTTGTTGTCGCCCTAATCCGAGGCTGAAATCTTAAAGGGCAAAGGTAACAAGTCAATAACCGCACTCAAGGGTCCTGAAAAAAAGCAAAGAATAAAATTCTGTGCGAAAACAGCACTTTTAAGAAAACGAATTCCATGTACGAAGGTAATAAAGTAATTTGCGTTACACTAATTACACCTCCTGTAATTAATTGAAACAGGAACAAGTTTGCACTGGCAACTTTATGCGAAGTAAGAGCTAAATACGGAGACGACATGCTACAATCAGCATAATTAAAAGTATTTAAATTTCAAGTATTTTCGGTTGCCTTTGAAACTTTCTACATCTTGCAGCTAGTTTTATATCCAAGTAAATTGAAATAGTTCATATTTGAACGAATTTTATATGAGTTTTTATAAATAGAATATATGGAGTGTCGTCAAAAAACAGTTTGGAAGAGAATTTTATCAGTTGCGGGTTTGCGTAGTAAAGCTACAGAAAGGTAAAAGAGTTTCTAAGTGACAAAAGAAGTTATCATAATGATAAGTATTTCTTCTTCACTTTCAGTGATATTTCCCTCAGGTCTACAATATTCTATCACTTCACAAAGCAGCTTCAAATCCTCGAGTCCATTATCTGGGTAATATAAAACTTTCATGTAAGTAAGTGATGGTCTTTTCTCTTTTCATTCTTGTAAACTAATGTAAAATTCACAATCAAATCTACTGATAATATTATTACCTATTTATGTTCATTACAAATTCCAGCTTTCCCCTTTCTTCTTCATTGATCATATCACTTCCATTCCTCTCTAGATTTCAACTATTTTTTTTTTCTAAGTTAGTGAGTATTCTATAGAGGTCTGCTTGTTAATTTAGTTCCACACCTCAGATTTATGCTTATTGCACAATTCGCAAGGATATCGAAAAGCGAAACATCTATGCGTAAATACGATTTAATCAGTTCAAGAAATGATCAATTCCTATAGAAAGAAATAATTTAATCAAAACATCTACTTCTTCAACGACTTTTTCCTAGAGGGTATCTTTCATAATTGTAGATCTTACCAGTTACCTTCTATCAAATCGTTTAATCCATTACTCAAACAATATAGAGTCACTGATGTTCTAATATATTTCGTTTCATTGTAAGCCAGTCTGACACGTATTTCTAGACTGCATTGTTTGGACTGCAGTTATTCTAGAAAATACTTTCTGCCATACCCAATGAAAATTACAATATATTTTTTTTAATAATGAACGTCGACTACAATGGTCGTTGACCCCCTTCAGAATGTGGACTTTAAAATAAATAAAATTTAAAATGAAGTAATAATGACAACAAAAAGAAAAAAATAAGGAACAACTCACAGCCGTGCAGCAAATAGAAATAATAAATCGTTAATAGATAAATATAACGGTTAAGGAGTATGCAGATATCACGATTTTAAGTATAGTCAGTGTCGTAGTATCACAGATATGATATAGACTAGCAACTAGAACGAGAACGGCAATGTTCAAGGGTGGATGGAGGTACGTGCACACGTGTTGACGACTGAGGGTGGAAAAATACCTGTGATGGCTATGTGGTTTCAAGAATGCAAGAACCAGCTGACTTTGGTATTCAGGAAAATACATGTAGATTCGTTGCGCTATCAAGAAACTGTATCACAAGTGTCAACGGTGAGAAAAGACAAAAATATCACAGATCATTCAATCTTGCATTGGATATCAAGCTATATGAGATTATATAATCTTGCTGCTTTCACGAATGAGAGAACCGAATTCATTTTTTGGAGTCTATTGCTAAGGATGTCCACAATGTCCCTCTGCATACCAAAGGGCACCCGAAGTTGATCAAATAAAGGGCAAGAGAGGAGGAGATGCTCGACAGTAAAATGAATTCGGCAATTCGGACGGTTTCGTTTCTCTTCTCCTTCTTGAAGAATTGAGTATATCCAATTCGTATTCGAGTGATTATAATCGTCTTTCTTCTTGTTACGTCTAGTGGGAACTTCGACGGTAAAACTGGCTTACGCAACTAGTTTGTGACAGCATTCCACTCTTCCTGCCATCCTTTGGAGTAACTTGATTTTGAGATCAACGATCAGGTCTTTATGTCATATCGATACATTGTCCGTTGGATAGAAGCTGCAAGACGAGCTGTCATGTCAGCGATCTAATTTCCTTGGATGCCTTCATGGTTGGGAACCAACGAAGATGATTTGAGCAGAAATTTCGGTTAGTGTTATGTCGCTTGAATAAGTGCCTCTAGCCTCAGCCGTGTATATACTGCTAGCAGATAGGAGGGAAGAATGAGAAAGGAGCATCATCGAACCATCATCGGTGAATATCATTTTTGCATGTGGGGTAATGATTTACTAATTGCATAAAAAACTGGTGTAGTTTTTCTCGTCTTTAGTTTTGCTATATGTACAATTGTACATATATGGTGTTCAAATGGAAGCAGTATTTGATTAAGGGCAATCGTCAGGGGATATTTGGTTAGAAACGGTGGAGAAAACATCCGGTATGAGGTAATCCAATTTAGAAAGTAGAAGTTGTGATCGGATTCCAGCTGGCTTCTTTAGAGGTACTCTTTGTCAGTATTAATGAAGATACGCGGAGTTAAAGAGAAGGCTAAAGTTAACCCTAACTCCCATGGCATACGATGGTAAGAAGCAATCACTACGATAGCGGAGGGGAGGTAATCCGGCATCGCAAAGCACACTCGAGGTAGGGCTGGTGAAGAAGGTACCTATAGCCAATCGAGCTGCTGCGTCCTGGAGGCAATCCAGCAATTCCAGGCGAAATCTGGTTACTGAAGAAAAGGCTGCACAATCATGATCTATTTTGGCGAGTATCAAGAATTTATATTAGTCAGCATAATTTCTGGATTCACTCCACATTTAAGGTTTGCGATAGATTTGAGGATATTTAAGGCTTTCCGACAGTGGACCATTAGGAAATCGATGTGGGGTTTTTAATGGTCTATCGAAGATAAGTTCTAGGAACCTCCCTGAATTCATCTGATTGGGAGAAGACATCGAATACAGTAAAAGTTGATAAATAATCGCGGATCTCGATGTAGTTTACGGAGACAGCAAAAGTAAACGTAAGACGTTTTCAAATTGGAGAGGCTAAAGCCACTTGCTTGGGCATTTTCTGCAATGGTACTGCAAGAAATGATGAATACTTCTGGCAGCCTACCGTTGTATGGATGTTTGGAGGTCCACAGGAAAAGATCATCAGCATACATACACTTTTTAATGCTTGGGTCGATATACCCTCAATTAGATCGTTAGCAGCTATGAAGAAGAGTGTGATGGTGCGGCTGGAACCTTGTGGAATTCCATTGCCGAGTCGAAATCGAGAGGAGAGTATATTGCTCAGTCAAACACTAACTGTTCTGACTTCCAGGAATGATTTTATGGCTAAGGGTAGGTTATCACGGAAGCCCCAGTTATACAGCTTCTTCAATATATCATATCTGCATGTCATGTCAAAAGCTCTCTGGAGATCAAAAGGTGAGGTGACGTCTTTGGAAGAAACTATGTCAGATTACAATATGAAACAGTTACTTGGTCTAAGGTCTAAGTGAACGTAAGATGCCTTAATAAAAATGTAAACATGTAAGCTTCCGATTAATTTCAGAAGCTTTACAAACTACATTCCATCCAGCATACGAAAAATATTGTTACGTCCTAATAAATAGGTCACCTGCGAATGGAATAGGAATGGCCTATTAATAGATGCCACCACATTGCAGCAAATTTTTTTCCTCTCCTTGGTACTCGAAGATTTAAAACGAAAAAATTAGAATAACAAAGCAAAAATGAGGTAAAATTTAAACAGGCTATAATATGCGAACTAATGTAGGAAATAGATCAGTGTAAGATATTTTAAAGGCCGCTTTACAAGATGCAGTTTGTATTGCAGCAAGACGCAATTTTTATTGTGCGCATACTTTTTATTGTGAGCATACTTTTTATTGTGCGAACAAAAATTGTTACAGAAACAACAAAATTATTTTAAATTAATTGAAAGCATTAATTTGTGAAATAGTTTTCAATTAAATTCTTACGCGAATGCCTAACATTTATTCATTTGGAACACGATGGAGTTATTGAATTAAGTTTATTTAGTCGTGTGCAGATATGATTAATAATAATCATTCAGAACATTCATTCAAATTTTGTTTCCAAAAAAAAAAGGGGGGAAGTTATGAATAGCTACAGTAAAATACAAATATTTATTTCGCTTTATATTTTATCTTCATTCATTTTTAATTTATAATGTTTTTCTTATTTGCGTCTTTTAATTTAATTTTGACATCGAATGCCTAAATTTAAACCATTTGATCTAAAATTTTGCAGACGTGTAAAAAAACAAAGAAAAGTGCAAACATCAATCAGTGTTAATAAAACGAATTTCTAGAAAAATCAGGAGCCCGCGAAACGAACGAGACGCCCCAAAAACTTCCTTCTTAATCCATTAAACGAATCAGTTATATTCAGGCCTTAATTTATCGCGCGGGAGATAAACGCGGAAAAAATCGTCCGACGTTAAAAGGACGAAAGCAAAAGCAAGCTTTCAGTGCCGGTTCATTTCTCAAACAGAAATAAAGGCACGACCCCCTATAGGTGTCGGTAAATGGAAACTAAAACGAGCCAAGGATCTTGCACTTTTATTTACGTTTCCATTTCGAGAAACTAAAAACCGAGCGCCGAGGAGGGTGGTCGGGACCTTAATGGACAACACTGTAAAACAGCCGGAACTACCTTGACTTCAAACAAGGAACAAGTAGAATCCACTTTATATCCAGACACTTTTAGTTGCTATCCTGGATTTTTATTTAAGATTTATTTGCACTAAAAGTATAGCAAGCGCAACGTTTTACTTCATCTGACAGATACAAAGCGTTGCTGTTACGCTCAGAAAGAAGAGGACTGTAAATCTTACTCTTCAGTTGAATGACGTCTGTTACACATCTCTGATTTGTCTTACCGATACTTATATTCTTTTAGAATTAAGAAAGAAATTCAGAATTTAAGAAATAAAACTTTTGACAAGCTACCTACCTTGATATGTAACTTGTTATTTTGGAATTTCAATATTGATTTCAAGGACTTCGTAGAATTAAAAAAGTTAACCAAATATATCTTTGTAAATTAATTAATTGCACTGATCGTATAAAGAGTACTTTTAAAGCAGTGGAAGTAGTATTTCTCGTTCGATGCAGACAATAAAACGTAATGAAAGACTTTATTTATCTTCTCAGACACTCATTTGCGGAGTGACTGAAAGGAAGCTCGGTCGCTTTTATACCGGCTCGCTGGAAACACGAACTACACTAATTCCAATATCAATAGATTTAAGGACTCAAAGAACCTTTCAATTAATAACTACCTCCCGCCTCTCATCGAGAGGCATCAAAGTCACCTCAAACGTAAATGTGGATCGATATCTCGGCGAACCATCCTCGACGTATTAACACATACGAGTAAGTATGAGGTAACTTTACAGCCGGTGAGGAAAATCTGTTGAAGCTAGATTTAGACGACATAATAGAGCGGGGGTAATAAAACGTACTACTGCCTGTAACTACTCCGGTCATGTTATAAAGTATGCAATTTAAACCTTTAGTATGCGGTTTCTTACCTTTAACCGCCGCCTGGCGTACCGTGCTTAAATTTTCAAGCGGATGAGGCTATTTTAGGACGAAATAATTCCAAAACTTTACATAATTGTTTGGGATTTAATTTTGTATTAAGCAGCCCCTAGTTTACCTGAGATTCTCATAATCACGAGAAACTTTTTTTGCATAAAATATTCTTCATGCAGGTTTTCAATTTAATCATAATCATAATCAAACAGAACAGAGAAAATAGGAAAGTCTATAATAGAAAAATTTGGAATTAGTTAAGGACAGAAAAGTAAGCAATCCATTAACGCCGCTCAGATGCCACCCCTGTTCATGATCGGTTTTACAGGAGGAATAGTGTAACAGAAGACAAAAACATGTAAAATCCGTCCCTGGTTCATCCGCATCTGCATGGATTGCATCATCGTGGCAGCCGGCAGCAGAGAAAAATGAGTCATCAGAATTTCCAAGAACAACCAACACCTACACAGACTCGTCAGTGGAAAGTAGGTCGAGTCAATTCATATAAATAGATTGATTTTCCGATTAGGAGGTAGTTCGGCGAGATCCTGATCAAAGTACGCGAACTCATGTCGTCTAAGTAAAGTACCTTATCTACTGGTCATGTAAGTGTAATTCTTGTATTTGCAACCTCAATAAGTACCTTATGTATTTCGTGTCACCTTAATTCTGACTACGCCCTACAACCCTTTTAAGTATACTTTACTTCTTGGTACAAACTGGATTACCAAAAAGGCAACGTTACAATATCAACCAGTGGGATAATTAGCAGTGAAATAGCTGGAAGTGTTACAACCGAGTACACCTCCAAATGAACAAGCTGACTTTCCACTCCTAACCGCCCGCCTTCTTCGACCATTAAAGTATAACCCCCGTCGTTCCAAAATATAAGGTTTCTCAAACAGGGGAATGCTCTTTTTTTACTACACCCAAATTCAAATCCCGAAGATACATAACAATGGTGGAAGCGCAACTATTTGAAAAATATTGTAAACAGATTCGGTAAATCTAGAAGAGTAACGAAGAACAAAAAAATTAGAAAAATTCAAATTTCAAATGAACCTGAAGATAAAACATAAAATGTCCTGGACATAGTAAATAAGGATCTCGTCCATAAAAGGCGAACATAAATAATAATCTCATGAATAGGAGTGTATTTATCGCGTGACGTTGACAACACACCGTAATCCGAACTTTAAAATACATAAACTATACGCCATCAAAGTTTCTTAATCAAAATATTGCAGAATGCCGCCGCTGGAATTCAGAATACAGATGCCAGACTCTCTACATCCGAAATTACCGGTGCCATAAAGTTAGATCATCGCTACTATATGTTCCTTATAAACTGTGTGCCACACGGCTGCTTGCTTGCCGCTGCTCGTAAATCTATCCGCTCTTTTTCGTCCATTTTTATACTTGCACGAGTGTACCCACTTCATCCAATATTTATTTTTATTAAATTTTCGACGAGGGAAGGAGGAAGCGTTTTTATTTCTTAATCGGTTTAAACGGAACGAAGAGTTATAAGGTCGAATACTTTTATCGCGTACTTGCAAATTGTCATCGCAGCCAATTTATTACTCCGCCAGATTTTCTAACTTTGCGACGAATCCAGGTAATTCATTCGAAAATCCCTTGCAGATTGGACTTTTCTTTCTATATATTTTTTTTACTATTTTCTATAAAAATTGAAATAATATCGTACTTCTAAGATATTTATTTTATTTCCGCTTTCATAATTTTCGAACATGAACATTTGTTTACTTATTGTAATTTAATGATTGCTAATTACACGCTATAAAGATAAACACATACTGTATATAGGGCAGTGATTAATATAAAAACACTAAGATTGCAATATTCCTTTCAATATACACAGAAAGAAATAAAACCTGCGCAGGTCTGTATCAATATGTTTAGTAAAATGTAAGTGTTAAATTGAGGTAATAACTAAATCTTCAGTTTCTCCAATTATTTTGAGACACAAGTTTTCTCAGCAATAAAATTACTTGGAAAACAAATGGACGGAAGTGCTGAACAAACACGACCTAAATGTCAACACGAAGAAAACAGAAAAACTGGTTCGGCCACATGTAAATGCATGGACGAGAAAAAACTAGAAATGAAAATAGAGAGCAGAAAATAAAATAAAACGACAGTGTAGTCAAAAATTACAGAAGTCAATAGCAAAGAGACCAGAAGAAGACAGAACTAAATGGAGATATGTTATCGTTTCTACAGGGTGAAATTAAAAGTCATATAAAAAAAACTCAATATACAGTGCGTTATTGAAAGTTGTACAGATATTTTAACTGACGATAGTACTCTTTAAATAGATGCTAAATACCTAAACTTCTTTTATACAAAAGTTACTGGTTTCAGAGATACACAATTTATTGTCTCCCCACCCTTTTTCGGGAGTCTGGTGCTGTAACGGCGCTCCGGATGGTCAGATCTTCAAACGCGCGGCGGCATCGCGTTCCTCGTCATTTTCTGCCATACGATGACGTGCAGCTCAATTCGATCCCAACCCCCTCAGGTACCGTAAGAAATTCCGAAAAAAAATGCTTACAAATTTCATAATTTTCAAAAAATCATATCTCGAAATAAACGCATTTTCCTAGGATATAGGCCCCATAGGTTGGTACCTGGGGGGCTTAACTTGCGTGTGAGAAAGTTTGGGTCGATTCGGTCAGTAAATAAAGACCGTGAAATTTTTTGCTTATGATTTATTGTGGCTCTCAAACAAAAACAATAAATTGTGTATCTCTGAAACCAGTAGTAACTTTTGTATAAAGGACGTTTAGGTATTTAGTATCTATTTAAAGAGTACTATCGTCAGTTAAAATATCTGTACAACTTTCAATAACACCCAGTATATCGGGTGTTCAATTTGAATCACTCACCATTGCTAACTCTTTATTTTTGAAGATAGAAGTTCGATTAAATTAGGAAAGTTTCACTAATTTTCATGCTGATTCTAAATTCCAAATGAAAACAACAATTGTACTGCTAGTTGTCAAAAGCAAATATTTGTACAACCGTATTTTTTTCTATTACGAAATCCGACAGTGATTTAATTTGCTGGTAGACCTTTTGAACATAGAAATCATGGAAGGTGTACGTCTGGAAAATGTAATTTTAATTTCGTTGGAAAAGGGCATGCTTTCTTTCCAACTGGTAGAAATGAATGTGTTGAAGTTCATTTAGATAAATCAATTAAAAATGCTCCATCAGGTAAAACAAGTCTACATACCTTATTAATACATGAGATAGGGCATGCTTTAGGTATAGAACATTCCGCTCATAATGATTCGATTCTGTATGCTTACTACAATGGAAACATCTTTAAATTAACTCAAGTTGATATTTATGCAATTCAATACTTATATGGAAAACTAGAATGTTTAAATGGATACCAACAACAACATTTAAATAAGTTATTATAGATGAACCAACTATTTATTAGGTATTGACTTATGTTTAATAAATTATCTAGATAATCTATTAATAACTTCAAATCGCCAACCATTATATATTTCACATAAAATGGATTTGGATAATGAATATAAGTAACAAGCGATACTGAGATCCAAAATTAATATCTGAATACGTTCCGTTTGAATAAAAGACCTTCGACCAAAGCGATACAGTCTTTCTGAATCCCGATGTGATGTGATTCCAAGATGACGTCCGAGTGAAGGTCGACTTGGCCTCTTTTGGGTCGTTTCATATGTATGCGACACGAAGAGTTTATCTTTTAAACTGACACTTTCGATCGTAGGAGTCGACCAGTCAAATTTCGATTTGCATCTTAGGCCTCCAAGGATGTTTTTCTTGAAGCGATACCTAATTACTATTGCAAGGTAAGAAAATGTGCTAACAACTAAATGGGGAAACGAAGCAGAATATGGAGCAGCTGTAAAGGTATGGGTTGCTGAAAGACAACATGATCATTCTCAAAGGCCGATTAAGATACCATATAGTCGCGACACCGCACGTCTGTTTTCTGACCTAAAATGATGGTGTGAATAGCAAAATCGCTGCGATACTGCAAACCTCAGCTACCACGCACGAGATGGCCAGTACCGACAAAGCGTGTTGTCACCATATTTAATTTACTTGCCTCTTACTTACCACCGACAGATGACAAGCTTCTGCTGACTAAACGTATCAGCTGTTCCCCGGACTGGCAACAGTGAAGAATGGGTCGGGTTAATTAAGTTGGTAAAATTATTAAAGAGCGCCAGAAGACAATATTCCCAGCCAACACGTAATCGACCAGTCGACGTCTCCAATCGACCAAATCGGGCAGAAATAAATCAACAATAAATAGAGGCGAGACTTTACTCACTGGTGTGCGTCAAAGTTTAAACAAAAACACACAACATAAATTATAAACGTTTAATTAAACGACCAAATGTTACACTAATTGAAAGGGATAATACCCTACATTACAGGATTGGCCTATCAAAGAGTAACCTAGACCGGTATACAAGTACGTCTAAAGTACACGTCAAACGGTAGATAAAATTTACATTACCGCACTACGTCTAAATATCTCCGCAGTGCCCCACAGTCGAGATTCGCTCTCTTTGTTTATGCAAATACTAACTCACGGATTGCCAAAATGAAATAAAATAAAATAAATAAATACCTTAACCTCTTCGGTTAAAGCTAAAGCTTGACATGAAGTATCAACGCAGATTATGTCGCCACCTGGTGTTCACGTCCGTCGTCGGTAAAACACCGTCCAAAGTGGTCTCACAGGGAGTCGGTATAACACCGTCCAAAATGGCTACTCGGGAAACGCCTGGGGCCTTATTCTCGAAACGAGGGAGAGGGTTCGTTTTGCGGGAGTGACGTCAAAATGACGTAGACTCTCGTATAAAACTATACAAACCTACCGAGAAATGCGTCATTTTGACGTCATTTTCGGGAGGGATCACTTCTCTCCAGTTCGAACATAACCCCCCAAGAGTATTTGATCAAAGGCCGTTTCCAACTGGTACGGCAACGCTCCAATAAAACTCCGCTAAGACTTCGGCTAAATCACCGACTAAAATTCCCGTTGAAAGCCTCGACTAAAACCAAGGTTACTAAAGAGAGAAGGTTGCCTGGTAAGTCGTGGAGTGACGTGTCATTCAGTAGGCCATCTATTCGTGTATATGCATTAAATGGGCCTACTGAGTGACGTTGCAGTGACGTTGAAAGTTACCAGGCAACCTGTCTTTTTAGTAACCTTGGACTAAAACTTCAACCAAAAAGCCTACATAGAAGAAACGATTTTTGTTAGCGGCCATGTTAGGTACACGCCCTTGCACGTTTTACGTTACCTGGGATTTTCTAGATTTCCAGGCTTAGTATGGAGCTTAAAAGTGCCCCAACTAGTTCGGAGGTGCAACCGATTTCTCTCTGGTGTCTTTCGACAACCAAGGGCACCCAGGCGTCAGCCTATCTCCCATTGAGAAATGGCCAGCGGGACGCCGTCCGGCACGGTACTCCCGCTGTCCGCCAGCTATGACACTGCCACTAGGAGGCCAACGCCAATGAGGGGGACCGGCCGGGACCGGTGGGCTCCCCCTCCCCCTAGCACTCATGTCAGCAAGGTTTCACTAGCTACGTTTGATGAGTAACCGTCGAGAACGCTTACGCGAGTCTCTACCACACATCTAATACTAACCCCAGCATCCATTACCCATACACGTATACCCGCGTGTATGGGATAGGGCAGCTAGACAGGCTAGTTTTAAGGGTATCAGGCGTGTGGTCTGCATCGGTTTTTCGTCTCGGATCCTAGGCTTCAACACATCGGGGTCCGACACCTCAAACGATGGCTACCTACAACTCATCTCGGATACTAGTGCCCCGTGCTATCGGCCCGACACCTCAAGCGACTGAACCGCCGTCACTTCGTCCAAAAGCAACATCCGGTTACCCGGAGTTCGGTTACCCGGAGGTGCAGCCAGAAATTCCGACACAGTGAATTCTTCTCACGCAGAGAGCAAGATTTCCGGGAACACACAAAACACATTACACCTGGACGAAAGCCGAACGTAAAAAGAACTATTGGAGATGGTGGTCGGTACATCACACGTAAAAGTAGTTAGGTGGTGCCCCATAGCCAATCAGCTTCGAGTTAGCGAAGGAGGGATACAAGATTGCCAACTGTATCGACAGCGGGTCAGATATCGTCTAGATTCCGCGTATTCTTTGGCGGGAGATTTGAAACGTAACAGTGTCCAACGCAAAACTTGCAAAATTTTGGCTACAAGTCGGCTGGATTGCAATGGGGCCCCCAAGCGTCCTCTGTATAGCTATTTCGGCCTTAATTAGGGCCTCATCAGCAAAGGAGTAGCTCGAGAACTCCATCGGAATCCCGACGACCGACAAGAATTACGCAAAGATAGCGCGTAATAGCAAACATGCCACATAGTCGCAACACGCACGAGATAGCCAAACGATGATTAAGTTAATTAACTTTTATGAAATAAATAGAACTAAATAACCTATAAACCAAACTGATAGTCTTGCTCAATGTTGAAGATTCAGACACCGAGGTCAAATTTCGATTTGTACCTCAAGCCATTAAGGACGTTTTTTTTTTTAAAGCAAAGTAAGAAAATGTACTTACAATTAAATGGGGAAACGAAGCAGAATATGGAGCAGCTGCAAAAGTATGGGTTGCTGGAAGACAAATCCTAATTGAACCTGATTCTCAAAGGGCAATTAAGGTAATTAAATTTTATGAAATAAACAGAACTACACAACCTATCGACCAAATCAATACAGTCTTGCTGAATCTTGAAAATTCAGACACCGAAGTTAAATTTCGCATCTCAATCTTGCATCTCAGGTCTCCAACGTCTTTCTTTTTTGAAGCGATAACTACTATTGCAAGGTAAGAAAATGTATAGTCTTGCTATACTAACAGTTATCAATTACAGAACGAGTAACATGTTTTGTATAAAAATTACTAAAAAGAAAATGTAGCGTAAGATTCTTTCTGTGGTAACAGAGATTTGATTGTACTTGTACCTACTTTACAACTTCAATTATTTTGTACTAATTGTTAGTTTTTTGTAGGAATGACTGGGCACTTTCTGATTAAATAAATACTCCTATAATTATATGTTTATTGTATTAATAATTTTTTTTTTTTATTAATTTTTATTTTTATAATTATAACAATAATGAATACTAAAGAGACGGTATTGAGTGGCTCAATTTGCTTGCTCAATTGTTCACAACCGAAATTACAGTATAGTCTCTATAATGTGAACGTTCCGTAACATGAACATTCCTAAACGTGAACACCTGGTTTAGATACTCTGTAATCTGCATGTTCTAAAACATGAACGACATTAGTATTCGAACTCCGCCCATAGATTTTCAGCAGCATTTTACTTTTGCCTTTTTTAATACTGGCAATGTATTTGATTTATGTGCAAAATAAAGACACTATTTTATTATTATTTTATTATTTAATATTCCAAAACGTGAACAAAATTAGTTAAATTTAAACATTATGTAAAGAGAGTTTTTGTTTATATATGTATATATATATATAATTAATAAAGATTGTTTAATGAATATTCGAGGTTTTTTCAACACGTACTCTAAATATGTATACTTAATAAAATTATACATATGAATTATAACTAGGTAGTCTCGATTTAAATCAGTTTTTTTATGCGCGTTAGTCGACCAAGCGGAGACGACATATCTTTTCGCGAGCTTTGATGCAGTAGCGCATTGTTCGGCTGCGTGCACTTGCAGCGGCGCCGAATTCTGATTAATTTATTTCAGTTAATCGTCATCCTATGTTACTGTTACAATAATAGGCATTAATTATTACATATTTTTCTAAATTATCTAATGTAAATTGTGATCTTTGAGATGTTAAAATATTTTTGAATCTGGAAAACGATCTTTCTACTTCACAACTTGTAACAGGCGCAAACCGAAAGTGTGAAATTACGTTACGATATTTTACGATTCTTTGATCATTACTTGTATTTATTGAAATATGTTTTAAACTCATATAATCTGGATTACGTTGTATGATAGAATCAATTTTATTATGTATTTTTTGTCCAATCGGCGCTTCAATATCTGTCAAGGTATTAAACAATGATTCCAACTTTTGAAGAGATTCTGTTAATTGTAAATTGCGACCTTCCAAAAATTTAATGGTTTTGGGTATATCAGAAAAGTTTGTGCTAATAAATTCTAAACTTTTCGGCAAATCTACACTTACAATTAACTTTTGACATTCCTTAATGCTTGCCGCATTGTCTTTAATTTGAGAATGAAAGGTTTTAAAAACATGAAAATGTTGCTTATAAAAAAGCAGCCTCCAACCACGTTCTAGCGTGTTACAATAGGTTGTGGCGGTAAGGGAATATGTGGACACATCTCTTTATATAATGCTACTCGATGCGGTGCTTTCAGCAAAATTTTTTTAAATAAACTAATTAATGAATTGACGTCAGGATATTCCTCACGAATTAATTCAGAGACTCTGTGTATCCCGTGAACAACACATGTTAAATGCAACATATCTGGGAAGTATTCTTTAAGCAGTTTTCCTGTTTTTAACATAACGCTGGCAGAATCCGAAATGAACAGTAATATTTTAGAACGATCGCCGCCAATTATCTCATTTAAACTGTTAATGATGATATTGTATATCTCTTCAGCGTTAACAGTCGGTCTGATTTTTGTAGCTATCAAAAACGGTAAAGGAGGATTTTCTGGGTGCAGTATACCTGTTACCACATTAACAACACACCTTCCCTTAATATCTGTAGTTTCATCAGCACTTATCCACAGATAATCTTCCGCAAGTTTTGATTTTATTTTGTTTTTTACTTTAGCAAATTGTTGTGGTATATAACTGTTTCTAATTGTTGAATGATGCGGAATATCTTGTTTAGTATATTTACTTAAAAATCTACGCAATTCTGGATTTTTTAATTTATTTAGTGGAATGTTAGCACTAAGAAACGCTTCACACAAGTCATTTACAAAGTTTGTGTGAGAAATTCCTTCCATATTTTGAATATGTTTTTTGCGTTTTACATGCTGATTTAGACTCTGTTTACCTCTGAAATTTAATTTCTGTGAACAAATAGTGCATTGTACCTCCTTTCTATTGATTACCGCGAAGACGTCACCATATTCGGCCAAAATGTGCGACATTCTCGACATTTTTTAAAATTATTATGTATACTCTATATAATTCTAGAAACTATAAGAATGATAAACCAAAAAAAGAATACTCTAATCTAAACCAAAAACTAATTCAAATGCAGCAAAAATAAATAAGTAACTCTTAAATTAACAGTAATTTCTACAACGTTTACAAAACATAAGAGAACGTAGAAACCTCTTCTAAAAACGTATTCCAATAAACTATAGAATATTATATATAACTTAAACCTATAAATAAATATAAAGAAACGAAACTAAATAACTAACTCGTATATACTGCTAATGAATAACAACTAAAAAACAAATACGAATAATTGCAGTGATATATTGATATTTATCAGATTGTAAGCCGTAATGCAACGCTATGCTTGCCCGCTGTTAGCTACCCCACTCTTGCGAGGCGTACGCTCATGATAAAGCAAACTCATTTTATTCGAGACTCTCTAATTATAACGCAAATAGTAATCAGTATAGAAAACGTGAACACCACTGTCATTATTAATTAGTTCACGTTTTCGCCACTACACTGTATATTCGATGGTGCCATAACAACAATATTAAACTAAAAATTAACCTCGATCAGGATTTTTGCGAGGTGGTTGGTTTTTGGTGTCCTAAGGAATATAACTTTCAATTCAATTCTGTTGGAAATGTCAGCATCTCGCACCTCTCATCATTTATATGGAGACATGCTTTGACAAGTTGTTTTTGTTAGTTTTAACAATTTTTGTTTACACATATAAAATAATATAGTCTGTCATCTCTTGATACATAAATAAACAATTATTTGCACATAACTTTAACCAGTTATTATCGTCACATCCCGTAATTTCCATCAGGTTATGGGCCCAGTAATTCACGCGAGTGGCGAGAAGTGAATAAAACTTCAAGGAACTACTTGAGGAAAAAGACAAACAATATGGAAATTCCGGAAAAGGAGCACTACTAAAAATCATTGACGCAAGCGAAGAATATAAAATAGGGCAAGACAGGAATAGAAATAAATCGGCAAAAACTCACAAGAAATAACTACAAGATTAAAAAGGGCAAAATAATATAAAATGGAAAAACGGTATTGAAAATAAATTCAGTAATTGAATACGATAAATAAAAACAACAAATGTTAAGGAAAAAAACGAGAGCATAGGACAATGCTTAAGAAACCATATTAATTAATTTCGACTGCCGTAATAACTTTTTTGAAAAAATAGTGATTCTTAGAAGTTTTAGGCTCGGCATTTCAGCCACAGTTTAACTTTAATCTTCAGTTTATTCCCCCAGTAGCAATTATAGAAATAATTGTTCCTACGGGAATAAACTGAAGATTAAAGTTAAACTGTAACTGAAATACTGGGCCTTACTTACATTGAATTATAAAAATAAGAGAAACACGGCACCTCAAATGTAAGTAATGCAGAAAGTTATTTAACTGAAAATATGCGTTGCAATTATCAAGTCTCGTTATGTTTTCTTATCTTGCGTGTTTTCCCTTGTGCAGCTATAAATTTGTGTGAACGCAAACCAGGCTAGAACATAGTTTTAACGACTTCGTCATGAAATACATCGCTGCCATCATTTTGTGTCTGTGTATGGGTAACTATTTATTCATATTTTATAATATTTTCTCAGTAAAACAATTAAGTTTTACATAGCAAGAGATGCCACCAAGCTTTAATTTTATTTAAAAAGGCAACTAATATAATAATTAATAATTATTTTCTGTAGATAATACAATATATTTCAAATTCAAATTATCTTAAGAAACAACTCGCCCTTTTGTATTCTTTTTGAAATTAACTATTCATTTTTTATGAATAGTTAATTTCTATTCAGTTTTTTTTAAATTTATTCTATAATAATGAAAATTTTAGCAACTTGCCTGATCGCCAAGAACTGTTCAAATGTGTGCATCAGTTTGATTTATCTTCCAATATGTGCTGTGAACCGTTCAGGTATTAATTACACATTTCACAATGCCTGTTTGTTCAATCAAGCGAATTGTAAAGATCCTGACAGTAAGTATTATTATTACAATATTTTTTTGTATAGGTATATCTACATATATTTTACATTTTTTCAGGCTACCGGCTATTATATTGCGGAAATTGTTAAAAATATACAAGCAATCTTTTGTAATTTGTGAATTTTGTAAATCGTATAAAGTCCTTAATAAATAAAATTAATATATTAATTATTTTTATAAATCAGCTCCGCAATCATTATATGCTCATAGCTTTTATTTTTGTGAGTTGTTTTCATTTCCTTTCCGTTCCTTGTCCTTGTTATACTCTTGTCTATCCTTAATATTTTTCTTTGCAGAAACTTTGTAGAAACGTTTGATGAGCTTAATTAATTTTTTTCTGTGTCCTGCTCTTCACTTGCACTCACCACTCACTGCACTTTTTCGCATAATCGGGTTCACAGATTATCATTCCAAATTTTACTGTGTTTTATCTACTTCATATATCTATCCTCTACTAATATTTTCACCTTTCATTCTTTATCTTGCTTTGACTGTGTAAAGAAATAGAAATTATAAAAAGTAGTTCAAAAGGACACTCGAGGAGGAGGAATTCATTACTTATGAGAACTAGGGCCAGTTTCATAATCAAATTTAAAGGAGACTTTAAAAGTAAGGTCACATTCAGATGTGTAAACAAATGTGTTTTCATATTTGCTTTGACATCTGAAAATGACTTTAAATTTAAAGTCGCCTTTAAATCCGATTATGAAACTAGCCCGTAGTATTATAACACCAACAGTACCTATACTAAAACTAGAATTTTAATTTTCAGCAATACATGAAACAAACATACATTTTTAACTTAGAATCTTACAGCATGGACCTCCTTAATATCGTTCGGACATAGTGAAAACATTCTTTAAAAGTAACCAATTTATTGCCGTCTTCCAGGAAGAATGAAATCAAATAATTTCGAATTTTATTGTGACATAAACACATTCTTAATTCTGTTTGCTTATTTTTACTATTCCCTGTTTGTCTCTGATTTACTCACAACAGTGTATACACTACAGGCTCGAAAATGAAATATTGCGCCTCTTAACCTTAAAGTCGTAAATCATATCAAATTTCAAATGGAATTTATTAACATATTAGCGCAGCGACACTCGTTTGTTTCCGCCTTTAACACTTTTAATACGGGGCGTAACGCGACAAACAATAGATCAAAGGAATATTAAATTAAGCCCGCGAATTCGGAGCAGGCATCGCAGGAGAAGAATTATTGTTGTGCGTTTACTTTTTCGTAAGCAATGCAAATGTAATACGAAAGAGAGACATGAGCTCCATTTAAGGCGGGGGTTTGTCAGGGCGCTAATTAAGATTCATTACGAGTTATTAAACGAAAAACAAGAGCTCCACCAATCTTCCCCAAGCTTTCGGGGATCAAACAGATATTTCTTATTAAACCTCCTAAGAGTGTCACTGGAATTGCTATGTATTATGTAACTGTAGCAATCAGAGATTTATGTTGTTATAAAGTGTTCATTCTTTTTTGAAGTGAAGAAGAACGAGAAATAAGAAAAGGACAAGTGGTTTTGTCATTAAAAATAATCTGCCCTGCAAGAATTATTTTTTTTTAGACAGTCGTTCAATTAATTAAGCAAAATATCAATCACATGAAGTAGAAATATAATCAATGTAAAAACGGTGAATTATCTTTCTCTCTTAATATGATTTTCAGCTATAAGTTGCAACACGAACGAAGATAACATACAAGAAAGTCAATAATTTTTTTTTGTTTTTTATCTGTGGTGGTTGCCCAACGGGGTCCTAAGTCAAAGACTTGTCAGGACCTCAGGAGCGGGAGTGTATGTAAAGTGTTCCATGGCTTTGGTACTTCCAACGTTGTCGCCGTTTAAGGGGAAGCAGTGTCGAATTTTATCCCCAACACTGAAGGGTGCCTAAAGTCGATACCGACCATCCCCAGGAAAAATCCCGAGTGCGGTTCGAACCGACGACCATGCGATTGCAAGGCCGGTCCTCTTACCACTGGACCGTTCAGGCGTAATAATATTTATTATTTCATTCTAAGTACAGTCAGGACTAAAAATAATGTCACCCAATAAAATGTAAATACATGAACTTATCAATTCTGATTACCATAACAATCAGGCGACAAGAATTCGATGTGTGCCTGTGATTAGGAAGTGATTACGCTGCATTTTATCTTTTTATTGGGGAGACGTTACCTTTAATTCTGACTGTACTTGTACATTGGAATGTGTGAGCCATAGAATTTTTTTTCAGAGTTGGCTGTGAGAAAAATTCACATATGTATGTCGTAGTTATATTAAAAATTCAGGATTTTAAACCTGCAAACAAGTCAATCGAAGTATTTTCTTTTAATGCCAATTGAGGTTAGTTGAAAGTTAGGTTATATCAGATAATTTATATAAATTAAAAGATGTTGAACAGAAAATAAGTATTCATTAAATAAGATGCGTTACGTGCCCACTACCTTCTGCTAGGCAGAGTGTAGCTCTTCTTTTAACAGAATCGACAACATTTTGAAGAATCCCAGTTGTATTAATAATCTCTTCGATCTTGTTTGTAATTCTTTGTTGCAGATCAAAATCAACAACGGGGGTTTCAGAAATAGATTTTTTGAAGTATGGCCAAACAAAGAAGTCACAAGGTGTCACATCGTAGGAACGTGGTGACCATATAATTTCTGTTTAAACTCATCTGCAAAAAATTCCCTTAAAAAAGCAATGTTTTCATTGGTAGTGCGTATATAGGCCTCGTCTTGCTGAAAATAACCTTTCTGAATTTCATCATTCACAAATGATGGTAACGCAGAGCATTAACCGAACAGATAGAACCAGGATTCATCACTGAACCTAACTTTTATCAAATCCTCATTTGTTGAAATGATCAATGAGTAGGGACAAGGTTTTCGAAATCTATCTATAGGAGAAAGTAGTTCATGGGTCACTTGTAAACGATAAGGATGGAAGTTTAATAATTTTTCAGGATACGTCTACAAATACCGTAATAAAAACCTAGTTCTTGCTGCAAGTGTCGCACAGAAGTTTGTGGGCGTTCCTCCATGATTTACCTAACTGTTTCAACAGTTTCCTCATTTCTAACACTTGCTCTGCCAATGCCTTTTCTGCGATCCACACTTTCTGTTTCCCTGAATAGCTGCACAAAACGTTGAATAGAGCTACTGAAATGGTCGTGTGGAACAGCTTCAGATATTCCTCTACGTTTATAAAGATAGCGACGTCAAATGTATACAATGAAAAACTAGTTCATAGAAGGTACCTAAAATGTCCGTCGTTCTCCTATAAACACAAGTGAATTCTGTGTTTGAAATCGTTGATAACGTTCGCTAGGATTATTGGTTTGTTATTTAACTGTTCACAATGCAACAATAAACTCTTATGAACAAAGATTTCTGTTAATAAATTAAACTTAATGACATTGACAGTTACAAATAATTGAAATGATACTTCAAGAAATGAATTAATCAAAGACATACAATTTTTTTTCCATAGGTCACTTGATTAGAGAAGATATTGATCACGCGTTATTACATAAACAAACATGAATCTGGGCTTTGAATAATTTATTACTGTTTAAGGAGATGGTCACGTATCATTAACAAAACTGTATGTGCAGTTCATTTTTTTACTACCAATATACCGGTCGATCGATTGATAAGTCAAAAAACTTTTAGGTAGCTATCTCCTTCTAACTTTCGTGAAACAGCTTTGCGGCTTTTGTCATATCACGTCATTTCGTCGTATATTTTCTTAACTCAGATTTATACGATCGGCATATAGTAAGAAAATGATTTGTAGTTTTTTTTTCATCACGTATAGTTTTTTAAAAAGCAATTCTTTAAAATTTTGTGTAAAATCCGAAAATTTACAAAAGTTTCTTTTACCACTTGAATTGTATTTAATACAATAACAATAATAATATATTTTCGTTCTATGATACAAATAGTGTAGAACATGTCAGTTAATTGTATAAATATTGAACATGGATATTAACATATAACGTGTAAAGAAACACAGTATAACATAAAACAATTACAAAACATCACAAAACAATGGCGATCTTATAAAAGTCATTCATAGAATAAAACGCATTTTGATAGAGATGTCGTTCAATTATTTTTTTAAATTGTCTATAAGGCAAATCTCTAATTTCTCGAGGAATAAAGTTATATATTTTTATTAACTGAAATACAACATTTTGTTGTACTTTAGTAAGGTGGGTTTGAGGTGCGTTAAGGTAAGTATTTGATACACCACGAGTATTATGACAGTGATCCAATTTGTATTTTTCCAGAAATTGTTCGTAGTATTTCTTTGCAAAAAGAGAACACTCAAGAATGTAGAGGCCGCATAATGTATGGATTTTTTTACTTTTGAAAATATCACAACAGGATTGTCTTGCATTTAATTTCAAAATACTTCTAACACATCGTTTCTGTAAAATAAAAATTCTGTCCTTATCTGTTGAGTTTCCCCAAAATATTATTCCACATTTTAACCTGGAATTGACATACGCATGATAAGCACAGAGACCGGCCGATTCATTCACAGATGTTGCTAACATTCGTAAAGCGTAATTTAATGAACTTATTTTCTAAGCTAAATAGTCTTATATATGGTTTCCAGTTCAAGTTCGAGTCCACTTTCAACCCAAGGAATAGAACTTCGTCAGATGTAGTAAGTATTTCTTTCTTATGTGAGATTGTTATGCTATTAACGTTTGTTGTTGAGAATTGTATGATGTTCGTTTTTTCTATGTTTAATTTCAGGTTGTTAGTAGTAAACCATTCTTCCATAGCACTGAGTGAATTACTTATGCTTTGATGCAACGATGTTATATTGGAGGATTTTATCAATACAGAAGTATCATCTGCGAAGAGAGCAGTGTAATTATTTTGAATTTCAGGTGAGTCATTTGTGTAGACCAAAAAAAATAGCGGACCCAGTATGAAACCTTGTGGAACACCTTTGTTTATACATCCCCACGAGGAGTGTAGTTCTTGGCCTTCACTGTTTATTGCGACGCACTGTCTTCTGTTTTGTAAGTATGATTTTAAGAGTTCTAAAATCGTCCCTCGAAATCCTATTCTTTTCAGCTTCAACTGTAGTATGTGGCGATCAACACTATGGGGAGATCCATAAACATTCCAACTACAAGAACTCCATCATTGATAGCCTCCAGTATTTGAGAAATAATTTGGTATATTGTTGTTGCAGTTGAACAGCCCTTCTGATAAACATTTTGTTGACAAGTTAATATTTTGTTAGCTGATAGGAAACTTTCCATTCTAGTATGTATTATTTTCTCGAATATTTTCGACAAGTTAGATAGTAATGCTATTTGTCTGCAATTAGAAATTTGTTTTTTATCACCTTTTTTGTATATTGGTTTGATAATTGTTTCCTTTAACTTATTTGGAAAGATACCATTCACGAATGACATATTTATAACGTGTGCTTGTGGTTCGGATGAAACATTAATATTTGTGGTGTTAATATTAATGATTACAGATTTTTTTTGCTATAAATCGTATAAAATATAAGTTAAGAAAATATACGATGAATGGCATGACTTGACAAAAACCACAAGGCTGTTTCACGAAAGTTAGAAGGAGATAGCTACATAAAAATTCTTTGACTTATCTATTGATCGATCGGCATATACATAGAGAAAAAATGAACTGTATATAATATTCGTAACAAGCTAAGGCAACAACTGTCAATATTTACTGTTAAAAAGTGATAAAATGGCATCAACTTCCTCACATGCATACCGTTTCAACATTCTGACAGTTTCTGTTACATGTTATGTAGTCTTGATGTAATTAAAAAGCGACGAAATACTATTATTAAATCACAAAATCTTCTAAGCGGACACTAAATCGCGCAACTATACACTTTACGTTTCGCAGTCGTTCGACTGCTTCGTCAGTCGAACGACTGCGAAACGTAAAGTGTATAGTTGCGCGATTTAGTGTCCGCTTAGAAGATTTTGTGATACAAATTTCATCGGACAAGAACCAACTGTAAATACTATTATTAAATTTAAAAAAAATGCATGATTAAATTTGGACGCGTTTACACAGAATTGGTTCATCCCACATAAAGCTGATTTTGAGAAAAATGCACTTGGGCCCAATTCTACAATTCCAACTGAACTTTAAGTCAAAGCTTAAACTCTTAACAACAATTATTGTTAAAATAATCGTCATCGTGTGTTTAAGCTTCAGCTTAAATATAAACTGGCCCTTAAAATTTCAATAATGACAATACGAAGTTCACTTTTGCTTTGGTCAGAAGTATAGCCCGATTTGATTTTGGAAAACCTGGCTTGGGCCTGTGAGTAAGATAGAAATTTATTTTTGCCTCACCAATGTGACAGGATTTAATACTAAAAATAAAACACAAATTTACGTACCCTCATAACGAAACTGGTACTTACCCCCCTCTGAATATTTTTGTAATGTCTGACTCTGATGTGGAATTGAAAATTTCCTCCGAAGTCATGTATAGTGAGACTAATGATAATTTTTGTTATAACTTAACACCTCAAGAATTTATTCAAGCAGAACTTAATGGTTTAGGTTTGCGATTTAACTCTAAAAGTCTTTTAAATCCTGAAACCAAATTTACGTGGTGCAGGACTACTTACATCAGGTATTTTTTTGCAAAAAGAATCTTTGGTTTATTATGTGGATGTTCCGGGTTTGATAAGGCACTTAGATGCTGAAAACTATGATGCAAACTATTGGCGTCTTTTTATTGATTTTTCAGTAAAACGATTTTAAAGGCATATTATTCCACAACGTAAACAAATACGAAACCAATCCCTACAGTACATTCTGAAAGAAACTTACGAAAACTTAAAGATTTTATTAGATTTACGCGGGATTGTACAAACATCGATTAAGAATAATTATTCCTATACCTTCAACACATGTAACCATGGCAACCTTTACTTTTAACGGATGATTAAATTTAAGTAACGTTTGTGAAATCCGCCATAAGTATTCAGAGCATCGCATCGCTTGAAAATTAGTGGTAATTTAAAAATTTCTGGAATGCTTTTGGATCAACAATCTGGTTTTATAAATATGCCATGTGAGTGGGATAGTAGGGCTCGTAATTTACATTGGACAAAAATGGAATGGCCTAAGAGAACTCTCCAAGGTGAACCTCATCCTGAACAAGTTTCTAAATTCTTTTCGTCAGGGATCTTGCAAGGTATTTTTCATTTTCAATTTGAACTTTGCGTGGTGAGACCACACGATAAAATTAAAAAACAAGGACCGTTTTCATAATAGAACTTTAAATTTAAAATGACTTTAACCTATAAAAACACATTTGTTTTCCTATTCTTAGGGCCGTTTTCATAATAGCGCTAAAGGAGACTTTAATTTAAAGTCACTTTAAGCATAGGAAAACTAATGTATTTTTATAGGTTAAAGTCACTTTAAATTTAAAGTCCCATTATGAAAACGGCCCTTAGGGCCAGTTTTTTAAGTTTTAAAATTTAAAGGAGACTTTAAACTAAAGTCACATTCTGATGTGTAAACAAATGCGTTTTCATGTTTGTTTTGACATCTGAAAGTGTCTTTGATTTAAAGTCTCCTTTAAGGGCCACTTTCATATCCGAATTTAAAGGATGTCTTATATTTAAAGTCACTTTCAGATTTCAAAACAAATATGAAAACACATTTGTTTACATATCTGAATATGACTTTAATTTTAAAGCTTCCTTTAAATTTGATTATGAAATTGGCCCATTATAAAACTAGCCCTTAAAGTGACTTTAGATTAAAGTCTCCTTTAGTTCTGTTATGAAAACGGCCCTTCATGTGAGAAGTATTTACTTTAATCGTTTAACACGTTACATCGTTCTTAATATCTGCAGTTATTTTTGTTCATTAGTAATGTTTAGATGCCCGTTTTTTTTATATTTTTCGTGTGAGAAGGTCCCATAACGCGTTTTAAATTCCAGCAGTAATCTGCCATCGTATTCACATTCCAACGACCTTGATATCGTTTTTCCATGTTTTTATATCTTGATGGAACCTTTCACCTTGTTCCTCATTCACCTCACCAAGATTTTCTGGGAAACAGACAAACGAGAAAATAGGAAATTATTACCTACGTTATTGAGCTTATGTTACAGCCCAGGTTCTTAAATTTTTTGCAGTATACCTTCTACAAAGATCTCATAATTGTAGTTACCCAAAAAACCATCAATAACTGCTTTAAATCTCAACCATGTTTTCATTTTCTCAATTTGCGACATATGATTTTAGAATTCTGAATCAGTCATAATCTTGCGAATGTCGGATCAAATAAAAATGCCCTCTTCCAGTTTACCATCAATCAAATGTGAAACCTGCTCTACACATACATAAAACATCTAGAGCCTTCGTGGATATTATTTCTCCATTCCTTGATAAACTATCTGACGGATAACTAAGAATTGGAAGATATAAAGAGCGGTCCTATGCCAAGATTAATATGAAGTGAAGGTAACTTTTTCAGGCTTAACAAAATTTTGGCGTGTTATGTTTTTAGAACAACATTTTCACTTAAATTCCGTCATTAAAAACTAATGAACACACCAGACTCTGGTGGTCGATACTTTCATCTCTGAATAACTTTAATCTTTGGTTTATTCCTATAGAAACAATTGTCTCTGCATGGGAATAAACCAAAAATTAAAATTATTATAGTTAATCAGTTATGAAAGTAGCAGCCCCCTAGTTTATTACTAGACAAACCTAAATAGTTAGTTAAAAGAAGACTTACAAACGTTGAAGTATTCTATAATCCTTCGCCGAATCATAGCTTCTATCAGATTCGACCAGTTTACATTTTCCTAAGGCAAAAGAAAACTTATCGAAATCTAAATATCTTATATCCGACTTCGTACAAGATTTTGTTTGTACCCGACAGGCGATTTGTTATTTACCTCAGTAAACGATTTAAATATAAAATTTCAATCTAAGATGTAAGCGCTCGCGAGCGGTGGGCTAAAAATGCATAGAAATTGTAAATAGTGAAATCAATTTCCAATTCGAAGTCCGCGCGGCGCTTAAATTTTGCGTTTTAACTTTACGTATTTTTGATAGAAAATATATGACTTCCATCCCAGTACGCGAACGTCGGCTGGTTGAGATTATTTTGCTCTTTTCTCTTTGCGTTACTTTTTGATTCAGTATTTCCGCATACACACACACAGCCGAGCGATTGCTTATTTCCAATAAATTTCCAGATAATGCTTGCGCGAAATGGAATTTTAGACTTTCAGATTTAAATTTCACAACTCAGTTTATTTATTCATTCCACCTTATTTATTATTTCTCTCTTCACCACGGATTCAAACTATGTTCCAAGTGCAATGGCCAATTTCGCGAAGTAAAACGCTTATAAAATTCTAGCGGGCAGCATTTACCTCATCCCCCACATCCATCAAGTAAACATCAAGCCGAATGAATTTTCAATCGCCGAAGAACCTTCCGAACAGAGTAAATATGCCAAGTTTCACGTCTCCGCAATAATTTTTACGTGCTCTCGAATTTGATGGATCAATAAAAAAGTTCCGCATTAGCATTTTCCAAATTGATTTGTTTTTAACACCGGGCTTTGTGAGTTATTACCCGCAGTTCCCCGTTCGTTCAAGGAACGGGTGTCTTACGAGCGCCCCATAAACTGCCCAACTTCGCGGATTTATTGAAATTTGTTTAGAGTTTCAGAACCATTAAAGATAAAGCGTTGCAGAAGAAAATTCTGAATCATTAATTACTGTTTTACATTTAAAAAAAAAGAAATACTAGGCACAGTTGTAAGTCTTGTTTAATGTCCATGTAAAGCCGAGTGCTTTTGATTTATACGTCTGGGAATAGCATAGAGCAAGAAAGTCTCGGGAGAATTTACACCAGTGCTTGTGGAACTAGCAAGATAGAGGTGGTAAGATATATAATAATTCGAAGACATATTCATCATTCTGTTATACGAATTTTTTTTTCTCTTAACAAACATGTCAAGTTAAAGTAGATTTTTATGCACCTTAGTTATTCGTCGACATTTAATTTAATTTTACAAACTGTTCGACCAATTCTAACTATAAATTTTGTAAAAAGGAAATAATTATTTAATTGCAACAAATTTGATTCACCGCTTCATATTTTGATTCTGCGTGTTGAATCTAATAAAAGTCCTAACTGCTTACAAGTAAGAGAGACGCTCTTCATTTTGTATGCAGCAAAAGCGAGGATATAGTTGTTACCGTAATAGAAACTTAGTTTGACACGTTAGTTACAGAACAATATCTTAACTCATAATCGATGGGACGTATTGAAATTCCGGTAGCGTGCGACCCGACTAGACTAGACTCGCTAAAATCAGATTCAAACTAAAACGAAAGTCGTGTTGTGCCCTTTTCACCAAACTATTATCATGAAAATTTTGCCCCCGTCGATATCCAATAAGCCCTAACTGAATAAAGAACGAAATATCATCCGCGAAGCTCTTATTAGCCAATTTGAGGCCGGCGGAGCTAACTTTTATTAAAACAGACCGGCAAAGTAAGACTTCATAAAAGGACAAAATCAATACGGTTTTTACTGCACAGTAGACACATAATAATAAAACAACCGTTTTTCAGCGATAAATCTCTGCAGTACATGTAACAATCGTTAAATGCTTTTTAAACCGATTTATAAATTTTTGACGAGAAATCTGGCGCAAGCTTAATTAACAATAAGCTCTGAGAGTGTGTACAAGAAGACTAGAAATGCTCGAGCAGCTGCAATTTTGTACCGCCACTCTCAGCAAAATAAATAAAACTTTGCCATTTGCCGCCGCTGTACACGAGGAAGAAAAGTTGCGTAAAAAAGGACGAATTCCTGAACTAAATGGGAGGAAAAGTGTTCCGTCATATTTTACAGAGAAACGTCGCTCCAGAAAAATTATTACCTCCGCTAGTTTAATTCCTTGTTCTGTTTTTCTGATTTTGCGAGAAGCAGTTTCGGGTCACCGAAATAAACCATTGTATCCGACCCCCGTTCTTTATTTATTGCTTATTTTTTACGCCATTAATACACAAAAGCACAAAAGAGTGATCGAGACGACATTAAACTTGGATTTTCGAATGGGATGTGATTAATTTAAACGAAGACTACACATCATCAAAGAAACTTCCAAACATGTCAACGTTAATCCTCTCATAATTCTCCCCAACTTGAAATGGTCGTGTAATACAAATACCGGTGGAACTACGAACCAGACAATCCTTTGGGCATTTAAAATTTTGCTTGTTTGCGTGCTTCTCCACCTCCACCGTGCTTTTCCAGTGATTAATTGGACTTCAGCATCTGTGCGTTGTGTTTACGACCTACAACTTCTGAAAAAATATTAAACTCTCATGGGGGAATCACATCCGAGATTCTATACTCATTTCATTCCTTTCTTTTGGTATCCATATTCAATAACAACTATAAAAATTGCTAAAATTAATTTTTTGTCATTAATATATATTTATAAGAATTCGGCAATTTCATAAATCATTAAGCTCAGTACATGAAATTCGATACAACGTCGCCTACGTGATCGCGGAAAAATTCACCCACATAAAATATTTGTAAGCAAACATTACAGCGACTCGCTTTATTATGAAACACGACTAACCTTTGAAATAAGGCTGCGTTCGCAGATTTTCAGCTGCATCGAAAAAGCCTGGGTATTATACAAGCATATGAGCATACAGTTTCGGAAATTCACGATGAATCATAGGGCAACTGGCCCACTTGTAGTGTTACGTAATCGAATTTTCTGTTGTAAAACCATATAAAAAGCGATTGACGATAGATCATCATACAGCAAGTATCCGTATGACCGTCAACATCTCCTAAAGTCTGAAGCCGCAGTACTCATCCTAGTAGTATTCATCGAGTGTTATAGTGTGATCAAGCTCCGAATATCCGTCCGTCTCTCTGTATCTAGTACCATGGTTTGGGTGAGAAAACATTAGTTTGTTTGCTAATTACTTATGTCATTAAAAAACTAACTGCTTTATTTGATTTATGAAATGTTGTTTTTCTCGTTATGAAATCATTTTGTATTTGTTTTGCATTGTCTCGTATGGTATCGTTTTGACTCTGTATGATATCGTTCTGAAGTGATCTGTAATTACATTTAAATTTTATATTTGACTAAATTGTGATTTCTAATAATTTGACTAAATTGTTTGCTACCTACCTGAAGGACTACAAATTGTGCGAGTAACTTCAATGATCTCCAGCACCGTCGGCTAAACTCCTGCAGAAGGTAGGGTTCAACGAAACCCCAAAAGTAAAGGAAGGAAAAATTAAATAAAATAAAAGTCACCAGCTAAGCACACTTGTTTTTATTTGAAATTCTCAAAAAGGTAAGAAAAGAAATAGGTAACAAGTAACGAGTACGACCCAGAAGGGGTCACAATGTGTTGAGCAAGAAATAAATAAACTTGTTATCACTGTAATGATTAATTAAAACTTTGACCGAGAAACAGATCTGCTTTTGGTTTACAGGAAACAGTTTAAAATAAATACCTGAAGTCATTTGTTTGGATTGAAATAACGTAACACAGCGTTTAGACGACGCAAATGAATAAATAAATAAAATGTTTCCAACCTTATAACCAAAATCCACGTTTAGACAATCAGTTATGAAAAGTGGAGTGGAATAATCCAAATGAGCGCCCTCCAGCGGAGGACAGTGCTGCCAGTGACGTAAAACGGCGTTAAATATTACGTCACGAACTCTCCGTTTGAGGTCAAGTCCAACTTTTGCCGGACTACGGGTGGACCGTGATGCCAGGACTTTTAGCAGCTACAACTCCGGATTACGGCTTTTTCTTCCACACAAAAGGTCGTTGATAATTGTCCGAAAGAGGGGGTACGACTACCACTAGAAGCCTAAAGGTACGGTCTACCTGCAGCGATTAGATAAGATAGATAAGATGTATTTATTGCCAATCAATACACATAATAGATTAGTCGGAGCGACTAAACGTTGCGACAAAACGCATCGATTAGTCGCTTAGCATGGTCTATCTATCGAGCGATTAGTCGAAGCGATTCATAAATTGCGTGACGCAGTGTTGTTATTTCTATTATAAAGTAATATAATAAATAATGGAAAAAGTCGTGTTAGCTGCAGCAGTATTAATAGTAGAAGTTTTTTGGATCATATAGTGCTGAATATACAGAAACTTCGTTTAGTAGTTTTTCATCTTCTTCTTTTGAAAATGAAAATCTTAACTTGTTTCCTCTATTATTATTAATTCCTCTATCAGTTTTAGCCATTTTCGCAGAAAGCACAATAAAACACGAAAAGAATTTCGTAAATATATAAAACTTCGTACTGTATAAACTGCGATTGATAAAACGCACGCGTGTAAGTTGCCTTCAAAGCAATCCGACTATTAAACGCAGCATCTTTCTGCGACTTGTAGCGACTTGTTGTTGAAGATAGACCAATCACATACGCATTGCATATGAGCAACTAATGAGATTAATCGCTGCGTTTATTCGCATCGAATAGTCGCTGAAGATAGACCGTACCTTAAGAGTAGAGGAAAGATACGCGTTACAGACTGAAAATACGCACAAAGTTGCCGATAAAACCTACATGTTCTTTGTCCCAGGAACAGGCTTAGAGGAGCTTATAAAGAGCTTAAGCAAATCTCGGAGTAAATTCCGTTTCAGGCTTGAATCAAAATATTCACATCAAAAGAAGTACAAAAATCGTGGACACACACAAACAATAGATGTGCACGCCGAGAAATTTTCAACAGTAATGGGTGCGATGCGGAAAGAACGCGTTCTGCACAACTACGCTGGGACGGTGGTCGTTACGAGACGAACTCAGTTTTAACCGGGCGAAAGAGTGAAATGGACTGATACCGCAGGGCTTAGGTAGCGGCGTATGGTTTTCTGATGCAATATGATGAAATGTGACGATCGACACCCAGGCCCAGACTGACCTTTTGATTGCCGCACAAATACAGGGCGATTGGCAAATATGGTGAATAACTTAAATGAATTTTTCAACCGTAACATGTTATAGGTATGTAATCATTTTTAAAAGTGTCTAAATCGATTTGTAATTTTTTTTTACTTGTTCTGAATGTATACATTTATATGTATAGATTTTATCACTATTTTTAATTAAATTTCCTTTTAAAAGAAAGAACGTAATTTCAAACCCGGAAAAATTTATGGACTGGCGGGCAAGGGCTAAAATCTCATTCAACATAAAGAGGGCATTTATAACAATCTCTGGCTAAAAGACTCAAAGAAGGGCATAGTGTCTCGACGAGGCCTTGTCCCGTCCCTCACATATTTCGCTTATATTTGATGCCTTAATTTAAAGTCATACAATATTTTCTTCCTCTAAATAACGACTTTTTTTGTTTCTATAAATCATCAGTCAAAGCTAAGCGAGCGATCTTTTAAAATTTAGCGAAAAATGGTTAAAAGATGAATCTTCGTATACAATCAAATAAGAAAAGAGAAAGAACTTCACTATTTTTTCATCCAATAAACCAGCGGTCGCCAACCCGTCGATCGCGAGCTACCGGTAGCTCGCGTGGACCATTCCGATAGCTCACAGCATAGCGTATTCGAAAAATCTAAAAGACCTATTCCGTAAATTCCGCACAATTGTAGCGCTCAGCATAGTGAGAATGTTGGGTTAGGTTTAGCTAGCTCGCTTTTTATTCGAAAACTATTAAAGTAGCTCACAACATTGGAAAGGTTGGCGACCGCTGCAATAAACAATTAGAAAAAGAAAAGTCGGTATGAAATTTGTAAATTAAATTCTGGTTACATCTTTTAATGAGGAAAGCTTTCATGTACTTTTCAACATAACATTTCCATTCAAGCGACCTCTGATTAACAGATCTGTTACTCACTCCAGAACTTTGTAGAGGGTTGTAATTTTACGGCCGACGTTTGCAATGTGCCGAAGAAGTTGCAGTTCGCAAATTCAAACTTGCAATCACCACGCCAGTCGTCTACCTACCAAGACAAATACATGCACTTTACGACACGGCGCACGAGGGCCATAAAATCCCTTATAGCTTTGACAAGCATATCTGCACGATATGTTTACGGCCACCCGGAACGGAATTATCGCAGCCGGCGTTCATGTCTCTTCAAAAATTTAATTTTCTGTCGAAACAAATGCGAGGAAATAAATAAAACTACCTACTTTGCCGCAATAAACTTGCTTAAAGAACTATTAGAACTAATCGTCTGCCTTGTAAAGAAGAAAGAGATTCATAAACGTTTAAGGCAATTTTCGAAGAAAAATATAAGAGCAGGACTTTTATATTATACTGCATTAAAATTAGATTTTAAATTGCAATAGTTATTGAATAATTGTAGGGAGAATATTTCAGAAACGAATGAGGTTTTTTTTTGCAACACCTCTTATGGTTCAAATGGCCGAGCAAATCTACGAATCTCATAAAGTAATTAACACGTTCTGCCGTTACTTTGTGATATTCCATTATAACAAAAACAAAACACAGATAATTACTTTGTTAATATCACATTTATTTGTCACACAAATGTGTGACAAATGTTTGCCTAAACACAACGAGCAAATCCATCAGCAAATCTATGCGTGCGTCTCTGATTTGATAAACCAAGTTATAAAAATTATATTTCTTGATTTTTTTCTAATAATAAAAAGTTTAATTATTTTGTACAAAACAGTGTAAAACAGAATGTATTATTGTTTCTTTTGGGACGTGTTGGAACGTATTAAAAGTTTTTAAAGTGGAAATCACGTTGATGGATTGACGCATCAGCATGCAGACCTAAAAGCGATTGGATAATATTTCAGGCAGAAAAACCGTGTCAAGTGAACTCCGAGACAGATGTTTCCATTGGAAAAGGAATTCACCTGCGAGATATCGGAAAAGGAAAATCTGATTCCGGGCGTTCAATAAAACAAAGTTTTGCGAAATGAAATAAAACCGAGCGACTGCTAAGCACAAACACCGTTCAATCGGAACAACAGCGGCAATTTTGAAACTTTTTTTCCGCTTTGATAATTATTATCGATCGAAAGTAAACAAATTTGGATCTGCGCCGTGTTTGTTTGTTTTGGGAAATTTTCGCGGATGCTGAAACAATTTTCGTAACAAGGACGTAAAATTACGTGCGAGGTACAAACCCGACTTCATGAATAAAAAAAAGGGAAACTTCTTTCCACCCTAAGAGCGATATCGCAAGGCCAGTGCACATAAAATTTAATACTCTGTTACATTTCACCGAATAAGAGGTTGTTACTTTATGGAGGCAGATATGAAAAGTTTACTGGGTTTTTCGCCGTCTTTCTTGTTCTTTACAGTTCTGCATTCAGATGAATTACACGTTAAAAATATATGGCCTGAAATGTTTTCGTTGTTTATATATTTCAGTTTCAGAAGATATACTTTTTTACAGCTGCTACAGACTCTCATTTTTTATTACAATCTAAAATTACTAAACAAATTCTAAATTTAGTTCTGTTGTGATATGACCAGGTTAATCTATATTTAAATTAAACCAAAACTATGATATACGTAAGTGTCGCTGCACTATTGTTTTGAAAGTTAAGTGAAAACTAAACAGACTAAAAGTTGATAAATGTTTATAAAAAGAAACTCTCAATATATTTTTTTTATATTTAAAGCGTTAAAAACAATATTCTATACATTTGCCCAACTCTGCATACGTACAGTAACAACGAATTTCAATTTGCTTTAGGTTTCAATATTTTCTGATAAAATAATCGTCACAATTCCTGCTACAAACAAATTTATTTCTATTATTTTTCCATTCCCCGAAATACCTACTCCCTGTGGTGACAAGTAAAACAAGAAGAACATTTTCATCAAATATTTCTTGGAGTTGATTACAGATAATTGTAAAGGAGAGTTGCTCGAAGTAATTAATTTCCATGATAATGAAACAAAAAGAAAATTAAATTATCAAATCAAAAGAATTCACAGTTGAAAAAAAGAAAAATAAAATAACAATGTGACAGTAATTTGCTATAAAAGAAACGAAAATGTGCTGCCTCATGTATTGTTAAAGTTATTCAGTTATTCATCTTAGGAACAAAGCAGAAGAACCGAGCTAATTAATATCGCCCCGGAAGTGACGTCATTAAGAGAGACATTTAAATGCAGATTCGAATCGGGCGGTGACCTTCCGCGCGAAACAAATTCGGGCGCAATCCGCACGAAATTCCAAATTACACACTAATTTAAATGTGAAGAAAAGTTCGTTACGCGGACGACGCGAAATCATCCCCCGACGAAGGCCCGAGAGGCAGTTCGAAATTACACGTTCCGAAGGGCGAATTAAAAGCTGCATTTCGGAAACGCAAATGTCGGCCGGCGAAAGACGGCCGACGATTTCGCTTTTAATTTCGTTTGCGACGAGCTCGACACAAAGCATTTTTAAAATGTCCGTCACTCAACTGTAAGAAAAAAATTTAAATTTCTAAATTTAGAACATTACTGACGTCGTTTTTAAACTTTTAAAGTGTACAGGGTTAAGAGAAATCGCTGAATATTTCAATGTAATATTTAACTTTTCTTTATTGATAAATTACAAACTGTAATGAATATAATTCAGGAAACATTGCAGTAAATAAATTGGCGAAGCGTCATTCTTTTTCACTGAGTTCATTAAATAGAGCAATCGTTGTACTAATCATCTGTGTTCTGTTTAAAATAATAGTATTATTATAGACCTCGGCGGTAAAGTGTTTGTCTTCCAGGTCGAGAGAAGATATGGACAGGCGAGGCGCAGCTGAGCCTGGCAACTTCTCGAGGCCCGGAAAACTACTTTACCACCATGGTTTACACATTATTTTTTTCCTACACAACATTATAATTAATTTTGTTAATATCATATAAACGTTCTTTTTCTTGAAGTAAAAATATTAAAATTGATTTACTATTAAAATTATTATAGATGTTTTAAAATACGGTGTTGTATATGCTAGCGTGGCCGAGCGGTCAAGGCGCTGGTTTAACCATGACCAGCTCCATTAACATTCACTGACGTGTATGTATGGCCGTTTCAATTCGCCTAAAATTCGGTTCCGAGAAAGCATGCCGTGGAGTACTCCCCTCAGCGCTCCCTATTAAAGATACTATAAAACTACTAACGGTAACTTAATGACAACTGCAATTAGTTAAAAACTCACAAGAGGCGCTGAGAGTAGTACCCGTGAATATTTTTGAAAGTCGAATTGAAACGGCCATACATACACGTCAGTGAATGTTAATGTAGCTGGCCATGTTTAATCACACCAGTCTCTTCGGAGGCATGGGTTCGAATCCCACAGCTGCCGAGTTGATTTTTTTTTCTTGATAATTTTAATCCTTTTTAAAACCGGATACCAGTGGAATTAAATTTAAAAAACTTACATTTGTTAATTTTTTGATGTCGATGAGAATGCATTCCAGAAATGATTGTTGCGCCACCTAGTGGCAGTGTAGCCAACTCGCCCCCTAAAACTCCGTTCAACTGAAACTGGAATAACTGCAATTGACGGTCTACGCAACGCACCACTGTCAGCGCAGCTTAGATTGGAGGGAGATTTAGGGAAATCTTACAACTCGGTTGGAAGCACTGCTGGACCACACAAATTTAATTCTATTTAGTTAAAGCCACGCTCTCATCTGAATTATAGAGTTGGCAACACTGCCTAGTGGTAAAGCTTTGTGAATTATTTTCTTGGCTAGGCATTTATATTTATTTTGCCGGGCTAGCCGTGGAAACGCTTGCTTTCTCCTCTCTGATGAGGCGGTAAAATTGAATTTTCTACTAGTGTAGGAAAAAAGCTTTTTATTGAAACTTTGGACAAGATATGATAATTGTTTCTGTAATTTTATCAATAGATCTGTGATAGTTCGGGTTCATTTACTAATTTATTAATTGGATTCAATTTATTATTTTTATATGAAAATCGAAACCCAATTGCTGGCCATATTTTGGACTTCTCTGTTTTAGAACATACCTATTCTATCTTTTATCTATTTTAAAACATGCTGTGTGATGATAAAGACATGAGAGTTTATTCTTGCAGTAAAATTGATAAATGGCCATGTTTCTGTCGAATTCTAATAAAACTTCTCATAATTCATATAAACAATGTTAGTGTGTAGTTAAAAAATTTATATGTATATGAATTTACCATTTAAAAAACAAATTCTGTCACTCCTAATGTTTTCTGTATTCGAAACTAAAACCAGCACGTCCAAAAATAGATACTTACATAAAAAAAAACTACATTGTAACAACGTAATCGGTATGTGCTTCTTGTTTATTAGGCTTTCTCGTGAATCTTTTACAAGCAGATTAACATCTCCAAAAACACAGGGAATTACAGTAACGAAAATAAACAAATCCAAGAATAGATCCAAGTCTCGAAACGTCTGCAGAACCAAAGTACAACCTCAATCAAAAGTAATGAAACGTTCAAAACCGAAACACTATAGTCAGAGAGAGAAGATACCGAGTGAGATGAAGCCTTATGGCGAACGAATGTTTCCGAAGTCCTTCGGAACCCCATAACACATTGCGCTCTCTCTGACTCGGCACCGTTGCACTCTGACTACAGCGTTTCGGTTTTGAAAGTTTCATTACTTTTGATTGAGGCTGTACATATGTATGAACCTCTTTTCATGGTTACTTTAAAATTAATTTTGGCAGACTACTGAGACCCAAATCGAGTTTTCATCAAATTTTTGACATGCGGAACTAATCCGTACATTATATTTTATATGAAACTGTGCAAAAATTTTGACTTTTGGTTTCTTTGCTTACGTATAATGGTATATTTCCATTGGTCTATGATTGCTGACAATCACAAAGCAACGTTTGTTTTTATCACGACAGGTTCAGAATAAATAAATACTTCTAAAATATTAAGGATTTTATTAAACTATTAAAATTAAATTTGAATATAAAAGATGTTAATTAAATACGTCTACAAACATTTCTTGAAACTTGTCATTTTTGTGATGCCCCAAAACTTTCGCTTACTAACGACCAGCAGTCGTCAAGCGAGCATTTCGCTGTTTTGACTGCCCTGGCAACGTTTCTCAATAGCAGCAATTTCCTAATGAAAGCATTCTCCATCTTCGTCACATACATCGGCAAAATTTGTCGGAAAAATCCTAAGGTGAATCTAAAAAATCAATTTCTAGGCCCATATTGCAACCTAATGCTTGGTAATTTCTTAATAGTTTGTCAGCAAGTTCAAGGTTTCGTCAAATTGTATGGCCCAGTTTCATAAAACGTAGTTAACCACTCGATCAAGTTAATTGTCTGATTAAGCAATATCATTGAAGGAAATTTAAACTTTCCTCCAATGCTTAAATCACACAATTAACTTGATCGAGGGGTTAACTATGTTTTATTTAGCTGGGCCTTCATGTTTCATTAGAGTTCTTATCAAGAGTCCTATAAAAATTCTCTTAAATTGATGAATTTTTTCTTCAGGTACAAAAAATCTTCACCTTCTTTACTCATGGCTTTCACGAAATTCTTCATCGAGCCTAATTTAGTATTTAATGGCGGCAATAAAATGTTGTTGACGTACTATATTGTAACGACAAGGCACATACTATTGTCTGGGTGGCCAACACTTAACTACTGTAATGGTAGTTTTTTACTCTGCTCTTCTATTGACAGAGAAAACAGCTGTATTTGGTATAACCCAGTTGTAGCCCAAGTAACTTAGCTGTAACCTTGAGATTAACACTGATGTAATTTTATAGTTTTCGTAATAAATCTTTTCACAAGCTGTGCGATATTTTTATACGACTCTTTCATGTGTAGAGCGCAGCCAATAGGAACTGAAAGCTGAGTATTTCCTATATGAAGAACAGCTTTCAAACTCAATTTGGATGAGTCTTTGAAAGGATGCAGTGTTCATATTTTAATGCCCCCATCAAGTTATCAATGTTATTGCAAAAATAAAAGCCATCAACAGTTTGGCGATGGCGATACATAGAAATACGTGTGCCACTTGCCAACAATTTCCACTCTTTTAGTCTAAAACCAAGAGTTTCTGCTTTCTCTTTGATAATTTTAAATTCCTAACTAGGTCGCTGAGAACTGATTGCGTGGTTAAGTGTAGCTCTTCTTCTTCAGGTGTAGGTACAAGTTCCTCGTCAGTGTTTGAAGATTGTATCACTTTTTCCTCCATACTACTATGTTCTTCCCAAGGAGTTGTAATGGGTTTTGGAACTGGCAAAGCAATAGGAACTAAGGGCTGAGTATTTCCTACATGAAGAAGAACAGCTTTCAAACTCCATTTGGATGAGTCTACGAAAGGACGCAGTGTTTATATTTTAATGTCCCCATCAAATTATCAATGTTATTGCAAAAATAAAAGCCATCAACAGTTTGACGATGGCGATACATAGAAATACGTCTGCCAGATGCCAACAATTTCCACTCTTTAAGGCCCAGTCCAATATTATTGGACGAAAGTTTAAATTTCCTCCTTAAGCAATGATATTGCTTAATCACACGATTAACTTGATCGAGTGGTTAACTACGTTTTATGAAACTGGGCCTTAGTCTAAAACCAAGAGTTTCTGCTTTCTCTTTGATAATTTTAAATTTCTAACTAGGTCGCTGAGAACTGATTGCATGGTTAAGTATAGCTCGTCAGTGTTTGAAGTGTTTGAAGATTGTTCCTCCATACTACTATGTTCTTCGTGCTGCAAATTAACTATCGGTTGAATGGTTTGCTTGTTCTCGCCATACCATTGCTTATATGTATGCGGGGCCCAAGATTTGTCCTGATGTCCTATTGCGGAGCCAAAATAAGCTATATACGCTTTTTCTATAAATTGTGTAATAGAAACTAAAGTTATCATTATCGAAATAGAAGATTTGATTAGAAACTACAAAGTAAAAAAAAAAAATTACATTTTGTTTTCTAGATAGAATTGAACGTGCTAAAAATATTCTTCTCCAAATTTCACAATTAAACGACCTTTTCAAATATAGTCGACCTTTGATATTTAAAATTTAAAATTAAGCTTAACTCGAAGGAACATGAAAGTCCCTCTTTTTACCCGACTTCATAAAATTAAAAATTCATCCGTCTTATTAGCAAAATAAAAACGCAATAATTGAAGCGTATTAATTAGGCCGCTTTAACGGGAACAATAACCCAATTAAAACTAACGGCGCAAATTTGGCGTACGGAAAATTTTTAGGGGGCGCGATTCATTTACGGCAGGGTTTTAGAGAATTCTTCTGTCGTGACCCCTGCGCTCGTTTCCGGCAGTGTGTGCTTAGCAGGGTTGCCACCTGCATGCCGCCGTAAACGTTACTATACTCGCCTAATCGTCGGCCCTAATGAAGAAAACTTTACGTTTAGTTTTATTTTATTTTACGAGCCGGTGGGGTATCCGGCTGAGCGCACGAAATTCAAATTGGCTCGGGAATCGTAAAAACAGACGTACAATTGGGGCAATGCGATTATTCTTCAGTAATTTACAATTTTAATTCAAACGCCTCATCAACTATTAGATATGAGGGGGCGGGGGGTAATGAATATTTTATTGGCTGAAAATTTCTAATATTGGGAAATTAGTTTCGCAGCAAGTAAAACGGTACAATATTCTTTCCGGGGGAAGGGGTGGAAACTTTGTCCTCTCGTTTGAGTAAATAAGCAGTCGCCATTTGCGAAAGCTGCGAACACTTTATACGAGTGAAATTTCTTGTTCCGTTTTGACGCCGGGATATAATTCAAGGGTGGCCCGCTACCTCGACAATTGCCACATATTTGTCCCGCACATAATACCGCTCCATTCTTCCTCATCTCTTATCGCTGACTCCACGAGGACGCCCCGCTGAGACCCTCCTAGGATCCCTTGTCGAGAAAATAAAAACTACAGCAAAAAAATCAGCTATAGGATTTACTCCTGCAATATGACTCCGCAGGAGTGTACTCTTCCAACAACGGTTTATTTGTGGACGTGTTTTTAAATGCCGACTCCGCACTATTTGATTTATAAGGCTGTACATATAACGTCGTCTTTTTAACGACTTACTATTGTATTGCTTTTATTGTAGTTGCAGCAAGATATAAAAATGCACAAGTTTTATTTTCAGATAAAAACACACACGTTCTGTGTTTTAAAATTTCTTGTAACGCGATTTTCTAATAAACTGGCTATTTACTTTTGTGATAAAGAAAGTACCTATATTTCCTATATACATACATATTTGTTTTTCAATTTTTCTTTTTTTTTTAAGTTTGGTAGATACATTAACTTTACATTAACTTTGAGTAAAGCTTTCTTTAATTAAATTTATGAATAACTTATCTGAAAGTAATACTGCACGATCACTTAAACTAATATGTAAAATAACAATAAAGTTGATACTGTAAATTGCTTTCTTTTGTAATTCAGTTGCAAATAAATTTGAAGGCAATAATTTGTGAAACAATTGTACACATGTACTTTTTGCACAGGCAGTATAAGGACGACAATGTTCTAGCATATCTGCAGACATAAATGTCCTCTAAACGCAGAAACTTATCACGTTCATAATTTAATTAGCACTCTTTATAAAGCACTCGCAAATGTCCAATTAATGTAACGTGGCGTAAAAGCGAACACCTATTCCGTGTAAAACTTTTTGCAAGTGTGACAATACGAGAAATACGAACACCATTGTTGTCAACTTAATTCGTTCTAATTCTCCCGATGTATTCTTTCGAAATTTTCCCTTGCTTTAAATTAACTGTGCCGAAGTTGTTTTAATTACGCGAGCACGGTAAAATCTAATTCAGAATTTAATTTCGAAATATCGTCGGGAGCGCGAGCAGATGCAATTTAATAAACAACAATCTGCATTGTTGTGGGAAATATGACGTTTCTGGAACGTAAAATGACTATAAAATTGCGTCGACTACTTACGAGCTCTCGAGAGATCTAAATTCTAACATAATTAACATCTAAATTTAATTATAACTTATCATTTAATAAGAGGTTTTACAGTAACGAACTTTAAATGAAATATCAAAATAATAGGATTGCAAAAAGTATGAAATATACACACGGGCTTATCTCCGTTGCGTTGGTAGAACTATTCAACGAGTTTTGATGCATTTAAAACTTTCAAGTGTTTACTTTATTAGCACAAACGGCCTCCAACCAGTATTACCATAAAAAGCCGAAAAGGAAACTCGAATCCTCTCGCAGGAACAAAACATCGCGAGTTATTTACGGTGCACTTTTTTCTGCGATATGACCCGGGTGCGCCCTATAAATTACGCTTAAAACAAATAACCCCCGACACACAATAATATTTACAGTATATCCGGTCATAACATAAATTCCGAAAGTTGGGAAGTAATGCCTTAGAGCAAACTTCATTATCCGAGTATAACGTCTATTGTGGAGGAAGTTAGCTATTCACTGCGTTGACAAAATTTATATTCCCCCCGAAAAATATATTCGCAGGGGCTGGACCTCGAATAATTAATACGGTCGTTCGAGGATCGAAACGCGAATTCAAGAGGTGAGAACTGAAGGGATGCGCGTTTCGGAAAATAACAAGGTTTGCAAAAATAATGACAACGGACACCTCGAGGGACTTGGTTTTATTAGGACGAGTTCATAGCATTTTAACAAAAATTAGGTAAAACATTAATAAATTTGTTAAAGAGGGTTTAAAAAAAAGGTCACTAATAATACATGTATATAAAATATGAATCCCTTAAATGTATTGTACAACAATTGAACAAACTCACGCAACCAAGAGTGTGTCCTGTAAGGCCGGGTGTCCACCGGATTGGGCCGACCACAGTCGGCTCGATTGGGATCGCGCGGTAAAGATCGTGCAAATGTATTTGTATTGTAGCCTGTCCACTGAAACGATTTCAGTCGCGTGTAATTAGACGGCCCGATCCGGTGGACACCCGGCCTAAGCCAAGGTCGTTTACGCCTCCCTCCGTGTACGATGTCCGAAACGGTCACTTCCCCTTCAGCCGAATACGTTCTCCGAGTCGGTAGTACGAAACCGCGCGACGAAAGTGGTGAGTTTCGATAGCCACAGCTTCCAAAATATAGGTTAAATAACCGAGTACCAAAAGACTATCCAAGAAGTATCCAAACGAAAGAGTATCCCAAAAAAAGCCTGCATTTTAGGAAAACCAGGCCCTGGCAGGGTTGTGAAAATCACCCCAAACTCGTTTGCCGATGCACTAAAAACTTCCGACCACGTCGAATTCGAGTCTTCCTAATCTTTTCTAGGCACGGTATTTCAGCTACAGTTAACATTAATCTTTAGTATCTTTAGTTTATTCCCATAGGAACAATTATTTTCATAATTGTTAATATAGGAATAAATTGAATATTAAAGTAAAAATGTAACTAAAATACCGGGCCCTAGCGAAAACTCCGATAACTTTAATCACAACGATACAGGCATCACCAAAGTTAAAATGAAAAGTGGGGTGTTAAAACAAGCTAAATCGGATGACACGAGATGATCTCAGGTGCCGTCATCCTCAACCAATCCGAAACCGTTATTATCGAGATGCCCATATTAGGACATATCACGTGGCGATCGAAAGTCACACGCCTGCACCCGGGTGTCAGAGTTGCCACAATAAATTCTAAGTTGACTGAAAATTTCCGAATATTGCCAACTCATGCCTTACGCAATTTGGAACTGTAACACTGTATGAAATCCATGTTGGCAATAGTGAGACGAAACGGTTGTTGCTGATATCTATGCTTTAAGCCTTTGTTCTCATGGATGGGACTGACTTTGGCATGTTTGAGGCAGTCAGGGATAATTATCCCAATTCTGTAACTCATAACATCATTGCTAAGTTAACAATATTGTTAAGTGAGATATTTTGACCAATCAGTACATAGAAATCCGTTGTATCTTAGCCCTAATTGGTCAAAATATCTCACTTAACAATATTGTTAACTTAGCAATATTGTTATGACTTACAGAATTGGGGTGTATATCCGTTAAAAAAGCAGTTATTTGTGACCTCAGCAAGTTTACCAGATAGTAAATGGCCAACATCTGCGGCCCGAAGCTGTCTTGGAAGACATGCGATTCAATACATTTGAGGATTCGTGATGAAGATGATCCATGGGAAAGAGGGAAAAAATTTGATACGGCATTGTCCCATAATACTGATACCGAGTTTATGATAGGTTCTACAATGCGATCAAAAATGATTGAGCGTCCTTGAGAAAATAAATCAGGGCTTCGAACCGTAATTTTTTTTGTTCCGGTTTTCGTTCCGGTTCAATAAAAAAAAATTATACAGTTCGGTTCCGGTTTTCGTTCCGGTAAAAATAGCGATTTTTTCTGGTTTTCGGTTCCGTTCCAAATGGTTAAATGATTAATGAAAATCAAAGTCTTCTAGTAGGTGTATCAATAAAAAAATCGCATTAAATTTTCTTTCATGTTAAGACGAGTACGACTACACTACCAGACTCCGCAAATGAGAATGTGTTAACGTGTGTGTCTGAGCATGTATCGAACCGAAATGAGCCGATATTTTTTTTCGGTTCAACTCCGGTTTTCGTTCCGACAAAAATAACTGTTTTCGGTTTTCGGTTCAGCTCCGGTTCGACGTCCTGAAATAAATACCCAAAGGTGATCAAAACTACCTTCGGTCTAGAGAATTTTCGTGTTTTTTGAATACTCAAGGTCGGGTGACAATCAATAGCATTCATATGTAGGGCATGGTTTGTTTATTAATTGAGTTTTCTACAAGTTTCTCATATCGAAATTAGTACATATTTTTGAAGGACGCTCAATCATTTTCGATCGCATTGTACTTATACGCCAACCAACCATACCTTTACTGTTTACTATCGTTACGGAGCTAATGACAAATATTTTAGGACTTACCCATTTTTGGACGGCCATTACACGTCTTCAAGGTGAATTTAGGCAATAACGGAAAATGGTTTTATAGTTAATTGCGTAAGGTCTACAAATTTCATTAACATTGAAAAAATTAGACTTGGGAACCTTTCCTTGTAATTAACAAAAGTTACTGATATTGTAAAACGAGATTTTGACTGTGAAGAAGAATTTAAAATGAACTCCAAGAACAAAAAATCTAAAACTGTACGGTGATTCAATAAAAGATGCAAAAAAACAAATCCTAGGAAACAATAAACAATTCAAATCATGTAACAATTCACTTATAGTGTCTTATGTTACTATTGGAGTGTTTGTTTGTTATATTTTTCTAAATGAGCAGTATAGAAGTAAAAGGACTAAAGTTCAGAGATTATGATTTCAGAACAAAAGTTGAAAATTTGAATATAAAGGGACGTCACAAAAGGAAATTTTGACTTGATAGTTAAGAAAGCATCTAAATAAATTCAATTTAAAATATTTCAGAAACAGAAACTAAGAAGACTCTGCGGCAACACCAAAGACGATGTCAGTCTCAATCATGAAAGAACCACAAAATGAAGAAATTTTTGATTGTGTGGCATTCGACAAGCTCAAGTCCAACTTTAGAAATGAGAGTTTATAGTGCTTTCAAAACGTGTGCCTAAGGCCCAGTTGTACAATGCCAGTTTAAATTGAAGCTTAAGCTTAAACCAATAACAACGATTACTTCAACAATTATTGTTAAAGGTTTAAGCTTTGACTTAAAGTTAAGCTGGAATTGTACAACTGGGCCTAATAGACTTGAGCCTTAGTTAATCACTGCACAAGGAAAATATACAAAACTACAAAAAAAAAACTGGTGATGAAAATGGAAAGCAAGAATCAGATGGAGAGATGATATCGATAGTCAGAAAAGTGTACAATAGATACGGGTGCCAACTAATCGGGAAGAATAGAAATATCATGGGGAAGCGTATGTCTGAATATCTTGAATCTGTTAATCAGGAAGTCAAAATTTTCTTCAAATAAAATTAACGTAAAAAATGTAAGACATGTTCACTAAAAATTTGGACAAGTTTTAATTTCCAAATCAGAACACATCTCTCAACTTTCAATTAATTATAAAAACTGCAAAATACAAACATTTCAAAACGAAAATTATCTGGATTCGATCACCACATGGCGACGAATATAGTCAAGCCGGCGCGGCGTTTAGTACTCTCTGCCAGTCTTCGTGCAATACCTAGACCCAACTTTTTCGAGGCAGTATTTGATTTTTGAAATTAATTGATCAGTGTCATTAGTTCTCCAGGTTTTACCATAGACCATCCCCTTCAAAATGGCCCAAAATTTTTCGATACATGATGCTTCGGATACGTTAGCTGGATTATCCTCTTTCTCAACAAAATTAATATTTTCACTCAGCCAATATTCAATTACACACCGTGCATAATGAGAGCTCGTTAGATCTGGCCAATCGCTACAATAATGGTATTTACGAATTACTTTACCTTGTGTTTACCTTTACCTTACGTTTGTGCTACGTTTGTACATTTATGGTAAAATTGTTTAATACTTTGGGACTCATAGCAATCCAACCAAATACTTTCCCTTCGAACTTGATTGATTTTTTTTCACTTGGGACTGTATGGATCACTGCGCGCTGATGTAATGTCCAATACCTGTAATTCTTTGATGACTAACGGTAAAGCGTGATTCATCATTTAACACAGATTAATGTTTTGAGGATTTTCTGTAAAGCCGATTACATTTCGTTTTGCAGCAGCGATTTGTTATTCTGTACACTTTGGACTGTACGTAACTTTTCTAAATACCGAATTTTCTGGCCGCTAATAGGATTGAAGTGTTGTTAAAATGTTGTTTCAAAACATTTAACTGCAATTTTGTTAATTTTTTATATTTTCTCCTCGAACCCACTCGTCTTTCAGCTTCAGTATTACTTAACGTTGGAGAAAATTATAAAGAGTGCTTCTTATTATACTGGCTTGCATAAAATGACGTACAGTAAAGGATTTTCAGCAGTTTCGTTTATTTTTGTAGAATCTATACACATGTTTTCCTATTTGTAATTGTTTTGATACCATTTTTCAAACTTTTTCTTTCACCTTACTCCACATTTCTTGTAAACAAACTCATCTTAGCCTACTATCAAACTATATCCTTTTGTTTCGGAATTAATTTGAAGTTTGTATACTTGATTTTAATTTAAAGTTTACCAAATTTTTAATGGACATACCTTAGACCCCTTTATGGATAAAAATTGTATACAGTGAGCATTGTTATTTCACATTCATGTGACTTTTACAATATCAACATCTAACAGAATTCTGTTTTAATTAGTTCTGAAGGACCATCTCCATTTTTATCAATCAATAAAGACATGTGTACTTACCGTTTATCAAATTCGACTTATTTTATTTACCCTTTTATTTAACACTTCTTATGTTTTCGTTATTTGTATTGTCTTCCAACTCGCCGTTACTTATAGTTACTCATAATTTAGAATCTGTTAGTGACATTCCTCTTCCATTTTCTTCATATCCGCATTTTGTTCTAATCTGAAGGCTTCTCAGTACAACACAGATCAAAAAGCGTACTCACAGGATCAATTGCCAATTTAATTTTTTGCGAATTCGTATGAAAATTATAACTCTTCGCTCTTTATATCAAGCAAGAAAATAACTCATTATTATATGTACATATCACATCTACAGAAATATTTCTGAACTAAAAGTATTCATATTCCTTGAAGCTATGGTGTTCAACTGAATTGAACGTTTCTTCCTTTTTTTTTTTAAATTTTATGACGTATAATATTTTTTACTTTTATATTTATTATTCCTATTTTTAACCATTTTTATCATACGTTATATATAAAATACATTCTGTGGTTAAATTGTTACGTGACAATATTTATTTAAGGTATACCTACCATTCTCTGCTTTTTTGACAAGTCACATTTTTCTATTGAAAAAAGAAATTAAATAGACATAGCGCAATGATATTTCTAAATGGCATTGTTGTTCCTTTGAAACAGTCACCTCAAATTGTATTGATTGATTAACCACCCTTAAGAAGCAACACCTGTCCTTTATACTTTACAGCACCAAGGTTCGTTTACATATAAATTGTTTTGAACACTGAAGATTAAAATTTTTGGCACTTTTCTCTATTAAGTATTTATTACTTATTTATTATGAGACATAAAACGAAGTCGCAGTTTTTACTATCAATATTATAATTATGTACTGTATATTTTATTTTAAAGAACAAAATAATGAATTTATATGTTCAAACAATTGTTCCTTCATAATCGAATCAACTCTTAAATGCTTCTTTACACAGTGTGTAATCGAGTAAGTTTCACTTATTGTAACCACTATAAATACACAAGAAAAAAGTTATGACATATTGCTACGCTATTCGTTATTGAGAAATTTTATTTATTTATACATCAATAACATACATATTCGTCTAAAACATGAAATTGTTTTAGGTTAGGTCGTAACCTTTCTTTTTTGTTTTAACTTAATAAAATCTATGAACGCTTTTGGGTCCTTTGCACGCTCGTAGATATTTTTTTATGTTCATAAATAAATTAAAAATAACTCTCCAAATTAAAATTCTTTATTAACAATTGCTTAATAAGAATGACTTTTGTATGTTTAATTAAATTTAATATAAACTAAGTTGAAAATTATTGAAGGCGTAATTATTTTTGTTGTTTCTAGAAGCAAATTCAAAAATATTTGTTGAAATGATCCCAGGTAGACTCATAATGGAGTACGTATTAATGTATGAAGTTAATAAAACTCAAATCTTCTCCACTGGATATACATAATTATATTGATGTATCAATATATCAAGGCCATGATTTTACCCCCAATAACAACTCTAAAATTTTACATATAACCGACAATTTTAAAGATTCAGAAATCTTAGAACAATTCGAGATCTTAAAATCCCTTTAAAATCCTAATTTAAAACCTTACTCACTAAATACACAAATTGAATTTCGAAAACTCGTTGTATTAGATAAATTAAAATGTTATTAATGAACTCCATTGCTGTTTTGTAGTTCTTTGATAAAGGTAAAATGCTGAGTCTTTTCTACAAAGTTTTATTGAAAATCTCCAAACCGGTTTCGCCTAAAGAGGCATCTTCAGTGGACAGTTATAAAATTATATAATATATAATAAAATCTAATATAATAGTTTTGTGATGTGTATTCTTGTAAAATATTTTTGTATATATTTTGTAAATATTTTGGTTTGGAGATTTTCAATAAAACTTTGTAGAAAAGACTCAGCATTTTACCTTTATTAAATTAAAATGTACTTACAGTTAAGCCAATAGCCTCTAGATCTCTCTCACTAATGCCACTTTTATCTTTCTTAATTACCGACTATCACAATCATTCATTTTCACCGTGATTTTCACGCATCAGCTGTTACCACGTGCAGTTTCAAATTTTGTAAAATAATTTTAACATCCCTTTAATTTCAACATGTGATCCTTTCAACGAACATGCAATCATCTTATTTATTTTTATTGGGTAAGTCAAATTTAAGGCCGACACAATATATACACATATACGTAGTGTAACTTTTTCATCATTTCATCAAAAAATATATCCAATGGAGAAGATTTGAGTTTTATTAACTTCATACATCAAAAATGTTTATTTATAACAATTAAATAAATAATCTGTTCAGTGACTTACGGTTTTATACTTCAACTAATGTATATTCTCACTTCACCTTACGTAATTTAATTGATTGCTTACATTTTTAGCGTCGTCGCTCGAAAATTAAAACTAGCGTGTTTTGTAAAACTTGATACATTCAACTGCGCGGGTTTCATGAGATTCTCCCCAATTTAACGCACTCATATTTATAAACCGTCTTTAGAAAAATTGAAACGCGTCATACAGTGATGAAAATAGAACAACAATTTTTTGTGAAGACGGGAATTATATTTTGATATAAAAATTATTGATTATTTGTCCCTTTTATTCGTGTTTGATGTTAAATGAATCGCCATGTAATTCTGATTTTAGTTGCCAAACAAATTGAAACCGTACATGTTATTAAATCGGCCAAATTGGATTTGCTCCTGGTTTCGAAAGTTTCGCTTCGGAGGTGCCTTCGAAGAACTGCAAATCCTCCACAATGTTGTAACATCGGAACTGCTTTTAGACTGGTGTGTGTGTGTGTCAGTCTGGTAATGACGATTGTATCTTTTAATCGTTTCCCTCATGTTTGTTTTCTTAACTAAAATTTGTATTTCAGTAAAAGCAGCGTTTTTGTTGAAATACCTTGGGATCATAGTTTTTTTCTTTTAATATGCAAAACTTAATTGATGTATGATGAATCACGAACTAAATTACAATTAATACGTCAAAATCATAAATACAAAAAATATAGTTACAACAACTTCAAAACTAAAATAACATAGCAACATGTACGTCCGGAGCAAAGGTAAGTCCAGAAAAATCTTCGTTTACTTTTTACAAAGAAAAAACGTTTGAGAAGCATTGAATGTGATTTAAATGGCCCCAGCTTTGCGAAGTTTACTATTATGTGCAATAAACCCGCAGATATATTTGAAACTGTAAATTATTTGATAATAATTATTAAATATGCATTTCATTTAGTTATTATCAATCAAATGTGTCGAAATTGAAATTTCCAACGCGTGTAACATGAATTTAATTAAAGTTTAGACACGCATTACTTTTTATAAATTAAAAATAATTAATTAATTTTATGGGACAGTTCAGTGTAATAATTTTTGCTTTATTACTTATAAATTGCCTTAATTCAAACGTTTAATACCCAAATAAAGCACGAAGCAAACATAGATCATTACACGGAATTAATTTATCGTAAGCATAAATAAGGAGAATGAGCATCTGTGCAGAAACGCCGCCGTATTTACGTTCTAAATATGCTTGATAGTATTAATTCTTCTCTAATTGGTCACCGAAGCGTGCGTTCGGTAGACAATGGTATTAATAATTGCTTAGTACGACTCTATTATATTGGAATCGAAGCAACAACTCCATTATTATAGGGCGATAAACTCTAGTTAATTAGTGAATTAGCATAGTTTGCATTGTTGTTGGGCTAATATACACATTTTGCCTTTCTATTGAGTTCTGGCATTCCAATAGCAATACTAACTTGGGGATTTATGGCGTATATGACGAGATAATCTCGTATGTCATTATAATATATCTGTAATTTACTAATTTAGAAATGGTCAACGAACTCAATCATCTAAAATGAAAAGGTAAATGTGCACAATTTAACATGTTATTCAAAATTACGCTGCTTTTGAAATTTCTACTTAATTAACTCGAACATGGTGGAATATAAACGCAAGAACGTAGTTGCATTGTAACATCTTCATCAAAGGCTTTCTCGCATCAGATGATGCACGAGAAAGTCGCAATAGATTCCAAGAACCGAAGCGCTCATTCAGTTTTTTTTTTTTTTTAACAAACCTTAATTTAATGTAAGTTTTGTGTTTGTAAATCCCCACTAATGCACATTTCGCCGATGTACGTTGCGTGTCGGGAAAATTGCCTCAATTTTTCAAGTTGCATTTTAAAAGCGCACAAGTGGAAAATCCACACGAACGCTCCTAATAAATTATCTTGATCTTTGCGATCGACGTGCAATAAATTCTCAGAATTAATCTATTCTTTTTCCTTTCAACAGTTTGCAGCAGACACACAAAGTGCTTGATCAGTGCCCCAAATTTCAGATTACATATCTTTTCTAACAGGCAACGGTCAAGTACAGCATCTGCCAAAAATTAACAACATATTCAAGTAAGGGTTAAATATTTGAGGACCTTGTTTACACTGGAGCATTTTATTAAAATTCTCCTTTATAACACATAATTACCTTTCAAAATGGTTGAACCTTTCATACATGTTAAGATTAGATTCTATTATCCTGCATGAAGGAAGGAAGCACGGACCTGAACAGCGGAGCTGTTGCCCTCTCAACATTCAACACTCCACTTAACACGGAGGACAAAACATTTACCGGTTCACCTAGAACCAGTAAATCAATGAGCCTCTTATTCAACTCCTTGAACTGATTCAGTTTCTGCATTCAAAATTGCCCCTTTGTACTTGCATACCAGCGCTGAAGAGGCGGCGGCGTAAATTTCTTTCCCTCGGCTTGCACGTTTGACACACTTTTCTTTATCTCCCCGTGAGGCTTCGAATTGAGTTTTATGCTTTGTTTCGTCATTAAAATTTCATTTTAACTGAGCTTCAGTCTCCGTGTCTCGATTAAACGACACCTGCACTCAGACCTGCATGAAATTTGCATCGCAGCGCTTCATTTTTACGAGCACATCCTTCTACGTGCAGAAAATTTTATTTTTTAATTTTTAAATGGCTCATTTGATTAAATTGGATTGTAAAACAGAAAACAAGAATATTTTCCGATTTTCTTGGATTCAGAATTTTTTGTACAATAATTCTCTTTCATTTATTTAAAAAGACACACTGTTTCATGATGCAGCTGGTACACTTTAGAAGGTAATACAGTGTTATTTGAGGAGATTTTAAATGTTGCAATATATTCTCTTTAATATGTAAAGATATGTCCCTTTTTAAAGAGAAGACGGTTGAGGTTCAAGCCGATGAAGAATGCAAAAATTTATCTGAGCAGTATAACGAGTTAATGAGGTAGGTATGAGTATTTGAAGAAGGTGATGAACAAGCAGAAAGAACAGCGACTGCAGAACGAGATATTGCACAGGAAGTGGATTCGGAGCTGTAAAAGCTGAAATATTTGACTGTAATTTGAGCACCTCTCTATGTAGACTAAATTGGTGCATATTCGTAATTAATGGATAGAAAAGACTATGAGGAAATGAAACAAAAACTTTAGTAATTAAGGTAAAGGAGAATTAGTTATGCCAAAGGAGTACGAAAAAATGAAGGAAATTATGGAAGGAAGCAGAAATAGAGGAACTTGAGGAATTATCAGTAAAACCAGAGAGAATATACACCAAAAATGGAATGATCAATGATGGAATGGAAGAAATAGTTTAAAAGTATGCCCGAGGAAGACAGAGCAAATTTTAAACAATAAAAATGTCGATATAATAAGACAGAAAACATTGAAAATCAGAGAAATTGAGAAGGTTCTCAAATGGAAGAAGAAAAATAAGGCTTGGAGGCGTACCAGTAGCATTCGTCAAGTAGCTCCTAATATTTTCAATAGATAATAAATAATAATACAGGGTGCTTCATAAATGGTGTTCGGGTTGTTAGAAATTGAATTTTCAACAATTTTTTTTTCATATAGCATAGGTTATCTCTCCTTTAATAGTTATTAACGCTTGAAGTCCTTAAGTGTCGATGACTTGTTTGGATTACGTAAATGTCTGTTTCACAATTGTTTATTGTTTCATGTTAGTTTGGATTAGCCAACAATAAATAATGAACATGTTCAGCTCCTCGGAATGTGCAGCTATTATTTTTGTGTGTGGTGGATTTTGTGATGGAAATGCTAAAGGGGCATGTAGAGAATACCAACGGATATTTTCTGATATACGACAACCTTCCGATAAAGTTTTCAGTAGAGTTTTTCACTAATTGCGAGGAACTAGTAGCACATCTTCTTTTAAGAAAACAGGTGCTCCTGTTGAGTCAAAAGAAGAAGTTATTAATGCTTTTATAAACAATCCTGCTATCAACAAGCGTCGTGTTACAATGCAACGAGGTGTATCAGTCTTCACTTATTTGGCGAGTGCTGAATACTGAAGTGATACCTCCATATTACTTCCAATTGGACCTTGATTTTCCAGCTCGAGTTATTTGGACCGATGGATGTTTCAGAGGGACTGTGCAACTAATATACAAAATCAACGTCACTGGTTATTGAGCAATCTTTAATTTTCAATTGCTTCCCATTCAAATCTTGCCTAATCGCCAAAAATGTTTTGAAGATACTATAGATAATGTTCCTCTAAATTTATTAAATCATATTTGGTACCAAAATGAGGATGTTACAGTCTAATCATAGCAAGACACACACATTAATAATTTACATGTAATAAAATGTAAACCCTAGTATCTAGTAAATTCGTACAAATCTGACACGTGCTTATAGGAGAAAAGTTGTTCAAAATTCCATTCCCTACAATCCCCTCCATTTTTCGTCGCAACTTTTGACACACCCTGTATAAAAAGAGAGAATGGAGGTGTTACAACAATCGTACAGGCATCATTGTGATGGATTTAGCCGGAGGCTACAAAGACCAACCATAAAGATAAAAATAGAAAACGAGTGGACATATAACAGAATACAGGATGAAATTTATTATAAGAAGATCATATACTGACGATATCTTAAGGCAGCTACTTGAAAAGCGCACTATCAGAACAGTTGCTAGAAGCCTAAAGATGTAAGTACTTACTTTTCTAGATTGGGTTTAATACAGTTGTCCACAATAGAATAGTGGAAGAATTATTACAGAGAACAAGGATTAAGGAGTCTATACAGAAGTAGTTAGCATGTTGCTTTTTCCGTATAACAAGCCCTTGAACTTCCTGGTCGTGTCAACTACATCCACGTGGTAAAGAGCAAATATGAAAATGGGGATTAGAAATGTGTTTAGGAAAAATCAAATATTGATGGTGAGAGCTACCCAAAAAAGTGCTAAAAATTTCGGAACCGTCTTTGGCAAAACATTCAAACTGTAAAACAAATACAGAAAATAGAAGATTTCAAATTAAGTTCAACTCCTAATCAAATCCTTGAGTTTCAGAATTAAGCTCCATATGAATTCAAGGTTAAAAATGTTGTAGAACATTTTTAGTTCCAATTCATTGTGAATGTTTTCGTGAATCTACCTTGTTTACATTGTATAATTAATAATTCTAATGTAAAAAGTAAAATATGCAGAGCTGTTGGTATATATTATACAAATAGTGATTCTAAACCACATTTTAAATTCGCATAAGATACTCATGAACGTTTCTGACGTCAAAATGGGGATATTACAGTGAAATCTCGCAAAACCTTAAATCCTCTCCTCCTACTAATTTAATGCATACATTAATGCAGAAGTGTGACACTTGAGTTCTGACGGTGGTAACAACCGGAGTTTAACCTAAAGGAGTAATCCTTTTATGAGTGCCCAATCTGTGGGATCTAAAAATGATCAAGCTCGCGTGCATTCTGAAAGCAATTAAGCTCGACTGCTTTGAGGAGCTCGCAGGCTCCGATAAATCTGCCGAGAACTTTGGGCTTTAATCAAATAAGTAACTCGGCTTTGTCGTCGCGAGCTCAGGTGCCCCAGTCGAAAATACAATCGCAAGACTGTCGGTGTGATAAATTATCGATAAATAACTTGCATACGTGTAGTAAGCTGGGAATATTTTATCACGTGAAAATATAAAGTAGCTTACATATTTCATCGTTTTCAATATTGTGTAATGTTTTCCATAATATCAAAAAATAAGACGCATAATTCTATTTAACTTTATTTATATTTTGTTTGTTAGGTGTCTTCCGCTCGCTGAATTTCTGATTTACTACTGACGGTAATTGTTGGTGCAACTGCGATAGCTCTAACGACCTGTTAAACTGCCGCAGAAGTCGATAAAACGATCATCAAATGGATTGTGATTTGGAAAATTGTTCAGGCGACTATTTTATGTGGGTTACGAGACTTAATTTACTGTCTCGGATGGTTAAAATATTGTTCTGGATGTATTTATGTTGCTCTGAAAGTATCCAAGCGATTTCTTTTGCTTTCCTTTGCTCTTGAAGATCTTTGCAAAAAAGAACCGAAAACTTGAAAGAAAAAATAATCTACAGATTTTGTATTGATATAAAATATTTAAATCTTGTTCATTCTAACAAGGTAGTAAATAAGGTGGTAAAAAATTTTAATGCTTAAGCTTAAAGAATTGTAATTATTATTTGATTCGGTAGCTAAACACTGAAATAAATGCTGACATATTAATTATAAATCATAATAAATTAATCGTTTTCTTGTCTTCTATTTTTTTTTAATTTCAAAAATGTTTTAGATAGAATAATGAAAGTTTTAAATTTGAATAACGTAAATACACTGTGATTAGCAATGACTGACATTTCCAATAGATTATCAATCTTTGATGGCGCAGTTGTCTCTGTACTAATATATTCAGTCAGTATTGTTTCTGGCATTGATTTTACCAGTACCAGATAACATATTATTTGATCTAAAAGTACAAATTTTACGAGACATTAAAATTATGAAAATAAATAAATACATGATATTGGACACCTAATAATTACAAATTAAGAAACCACGTTTAGGTCATAGTAGCAATTCTCAATCAGAAACTTTACTGTTTTAACTTAAACCCAAAAATATTTTTGAGTTGAAGCAGTTTTAATCTCCTCAGGCAACCAATTATAAATTCTTATACACACTAAAAAGCTGGCGCTCAAATAGTGTGGTACGATGAGTCAAAGCTATGAGTCCTCCACTATTTATTGTCATATAATAATGAATAGCACATTTTTTTAAATATTTGTGATAGTTTCTACCTACGAGCGAAAATAGCACTTTTATATAAAAGTATACATGGAAATGTTAGAATCTTATAACTGATAAATAGAGATCTGCAAGAGTTCCTTTGATTCATGCTGAAAATACATCTAATTAATCATTTTTGCAATATAAAAATTATTTTTACACCAACAGCGCTACCCCAAACATTGACATTATACACTGTAAAAAATTTCATGGTAAATTTATTGGATATTTGTGGCCAGCAATAATCATGGTAAAAATACTGTAAAAATACATGTAGGTTTACAATGAAATGGTAAATTTACATATATTTTTACCTAAACCTAAACCTACATGTATTTTTACAGTATTTTTACCATGATTATCGCTGGCCATAAATAACCAATGATTATTCAGGTAAATTTACCATGAAATTTTTTACAGTGTATGGTAGGTGTGAGTAGGCTAGTGCGTAATATACCTGTAAAGGTGCCTATACACCGAAACAATAACAAAAACATGTTAATAGCAAAATGCTAGTAACAAATAAGAGTAATTATTAATTAAATAAAATAACATTTTGATTGGCACTGGAAAAGTAGATAACAATTTGATATTAACCTTGCTATTAAAATTGTTCCTAACAAAAAGCTGTAATGAAATTTAAGAATGTGTAACAATGTTAATAACATTGTTAATGGCAATGTTATTGATACTATTATCAACAATATTCCTGACATTGCTATCAACATTGTTACTGAAAATTGAATGAACATGTTGGTAAATCTTTTTGTCCTTGTATATTGAAAACGGGTGGTTTCAAGTCAAACATTCATGCTTACGGTACAGTTACAATCAAAATTCATGACGCTTTAAAACTATGAACATCGAATGCATTCAAATCTTACTACTTAAAAGTGAATCCGGGATATCGTAAATTACTTTTTGCTTGGAAACCGTAAACAAACATAAACAAAATGTCAACGATGAGGTAAAGGTTATGTCATGAATTATGATTCCGACTGTACTCTTCTATAAGTTTAATTCCATTTTCCTTAGAACATTCCATCTTGGAGCTTTGAAAAATGCGAATACTAAACTCAGACTAAAGACTAACAAACTAGGGAGGTACATACACTTCTGTGCAATAAAATTAATCACACTAAACAATTACAGTTTAAAGGGATGTCAAGAACAAAAAAAAATGTGTCAGAATAAACTACGAGGCAAACGAAAACCTTAAAAGTATCCTGAAAACAGTACTTAACGGAACCTTGCCTTGCAAGTTGGCAGAAATATTATTTATGAGATGTACAAACAATAAAATAATTACTGTGCTTAATTTTATTGCATACATTCAAAACTATAAATCACAATAAAGTCGATAGAGCATTTGGTCTCCGCCTACGGACCAAACGCAAAATATTTGCTATTAACAAAGTTATGAAGAATGTTATCAACAAGTTAATGGAAAATGTAATAAATGTTAACAGCAAATGTTATTAACATAAATTATTTTCAACATGTTACTAACATTTCTTCGGTATTTCTTCACATGTTAATCGCAAATGTTGTCAACAATGTTGATAACAATGTTAATAACAAAATTTTTTGGCCCAGTTTTTAAGATTTGTTAACAGTATTGCTATTAACACTGTTATTAACTATGTTACCTCCGGTGTAAAACCAGCTTAGAGAACCCTGTGATCCAAACAATTTTTAAGTTTAACCACATCGTATTAACGCTTTGTTGAGCATTTTACATTCACGATCTACATGTTCAATCCATGATACCTTGCTCACTTCCAAATAACTTTGCAAACTTTCCCTCTGGATTTGGCGAGTTTAACATTTTATTTTTACAAAAATAAAGTCTTACTCTTTTTTCTTTGTTCAATAGTAACCTGTTCATGTTGCACCAGCGCTCTACACCAGTGATGGCGAACGCATGACCCGCGGGTCACGGAGTGACCCGTCAGAATATTTAAAGTGACCCTTGTATGTAATTGTAGCGTTCTGTATACACAGCTGGTCTAACCAAGACTAGGGATGCATTTCTTATGAGTAAATGAAGGATGGAATAGTAGAAAGCGCATGAGTAAACGAAATAGCTACATCAATCGACGTTGCCGATTGATAACACGGGCTAAGCTCCGGCCGCTGGCGCCGGTCGAATTCCTAGCTTCTTACGCAACATTGTAATATCTCTATTTCACTTCCACACTAGTTTCAATGAGCCTCTCCTCCATTTACTCACAATTAAGCGTATCCCTAGACTTAGTCAGGCCAGCTGTGTATAAGTATTATACGTCAGAATCAGAGAAGAAAAGCGAGGTACTTTTTAATGACTTAAAATACCTGACCCGCGGCTCATTACTACAAAATTTTAATTTAAATTTGACCCACTGGTAAAAAAAGGTTCGCCATCCCTGCTCTACACTATGGGCCAGTTGTACAAAGAAGGTTTAAACTGACGTTTAACTGAACCAGGTTCAAAGTGAACAAAATCGCATCAAATTTTATTTATGAATGCATTAATTGCCACATGTCCTTAAGATCCTTTGCGAATTTGTTTACCTTGAACCTGGTTCAGTTAAACTTGAGTTTAAACCTTTGTACAATTGGTACTGTTATTGTCGACACCTGCGTCAGTTTAAATTTAAAATTTAAATGATTTAGAAATGTATACAAAGTGTTCATAAATAACTGAAAGGCGTTCCAATTTCTCACTAAGTAGCTTATTTATAAAAGTTGGTATTAAAAATAGTACCATTTTACCGTAGGCAACACAAGGAAAAACTTACAAAAGGCATTTAATTAGTTATTGATAAAGCTGTTTAATTTATTGAAAACTGGCCAAAAGTATATTATTTCTAATTATATTTAGAGCAATTTTTTTTTCACAAAGATGTAATATACAGGATGTTATCGAAATGTATGTGGGCACTTTCAATCACAACTAAAAGAATTTTATTGGAATTTGTTTCTTGCATGATAAGTTCATTGATTCATTAAGGCCATTTTACACTACCCTTTTTCTTGTACAAAATTTGGTTCAACTTCTCAAGCAATTTAATTTGTATAGTAAATTGTGGGAAATTTTTAATTGAATTAAAAATTATATGGGAAAATATAATGTGTTAATTTCCAAACCATATCTTCAGCCCAAAAATGTTTTGTTCTAAATATTTATAGTAGAAATTGAACAATAAATAGAAATCTTGTACACAAAGTAGGATAGTCTAAAACAGCCTGCAAACAAATCTACCACACTTGTCTGTTCGCAATCTGTAGGTGTTTTTGAATCCAGAATACCTACCATTACATGTCCAACGCACTGCCCTTCAGAATCGGTTGTTTCGTCGATAGACATAGAATTATCTCCTACCATAACCCGAATACAATATTATTAATGGTTTTATCATATATTAGTTTTATACAGACTATCCCATCAATAAGGGACCATACGGTATCAGAGGATAAGTGTCCATATATAAAAGCTTCTTTTCCTCTAACAAAATTACGAAAACAGCATATATGGGGGAGATATGCTAAAGTATAATACTCAGTAAGAACCTGCCTTCCCTGACCTGCGCAACCCGAGCCCTATTGTGCCGCAAGGCAAAAGCTTTCAGTGAATCACAAAGGTTAATCAGTTAAATTGTGACATTAAGTTGATGCAGAAGCACTTATCGCAGCATGTTTATGACTGCAGAATATGCGGATATGTTTCTAATGTATAATAATAATCCAGGGCGCGTACCTATACGTGAAATTGGTGTACCACGTACTATCGTGCACTGTATTCTGAGAGAGAATTTCTTACATCCCTATCACATGCAACATGTGCAACACTTGATAGAAGAGGATTACCATCAGCGACGCGTCTTTAGCTATGGATGCAACAACAAGAAGTAACAGCAGCAAACTTTACTGCATGTAAATTTTCATCGCCGTATGGACGCTTGCTTCCGAGCCAACGGGGGGTATTTCGAACACTTGCTGTAAATATAACGGTAAGTAATGACTAATGACTAGAGGCCGGATTTTAGATCAAATGCCTTTTTTAGTTTTTAAGGTTTTAAAGATTCTTTTGCATATCTTTTCGTTTCATTAGAAATAGAGTCATTTGACCAAATTTTATTTCACCTAAATTACCTTTTTTTTTCACTTATTGCAACTTTTTCCACCTAATTTTCATTTATTTCACCTAAATGACACCTTTTTTGCAAAAAAAATGTTTGTTATCTGAAGGGATTTTTTACTACCGCCATCCCTGAACCTAAATTGCCTTTGCCAACGCCCTGAATATGAATTACAGTTTACGCATTCGTGTGTCTCTGTAGTTCCGGATTTCTAATTAACACAAGTGGGTATTGTTGGAAGAAAATTTTTCTCGCTATTACTGAGTTGTCGTTGTTAACATAACAAATTTTTTAATTTACATCTTTCTTGATTCATAACATTCGCTTTCATAACTGAAAATTTTTAAATTTAAAATCAGCTTTCTAGCTATTTAACTTCATTAAATAAGAAAAAAATTAGTCGGTCAGAAACAGGACCGAATTTCGTTCGTAATTTTTCCGAAAATTTTCAAAAAATAATTTACCGAAGCAGACCATTTTCATTTATATTTGCGGATCATTGTGTTAGCCCTTGCATTGTGGCCCCTTATTTACGGGACACCTGTATAAGTTTTACATAAATAATCTTTGTTGGGAATCAATTTATTTGTATATTTTTCTAAAAAGCTCGATTATCTAATTTAGACAATGGAACGTCTGCTGCCTGCAAAGCTTCGCAACGATCAAAATTGAATTGCTGTTGGTCAGAGGTTCTAGGATTATATTTTTTGAGGTACTATACCCTCTCTGCCTACAAACCCTACAGAAAATGGCATCGTCTTGCATTACAAAGACCTCCTTAAAATCCTCGTTGCACTTTTCTAAGAGACTCACTTCGACTTAAGCTTAAACGTTTAAATTAAACTAAATTAGAGTAATATTCAAGTAAAAATCAAATTGAAATTAAAAAAAAACTTAAAATTAAAACAATCAGAATTAACTGGTATTAACGACAAAATAATAACTTCAATTCAAAAAATCAAAAGAAAATGCTCAATTCTTGCAATTAAAAATAGTAATAGCAATTCTCGCCACAGAAAGATTATAAAAGTTTTTTTTAAGGGCTTTCACTGTCTGGACACCCATCTAACCTACCACTTAGAACAGATAGCAACTAGCATTGCAGCCCTTCCCCTCCTACTCAATAACAATTAGATGGATCGGAGCCGCGGAAAAGTGGAAGGCGTAAGTAGTACATTCGGCATAAAAAACTCCAACACTAAGGCCCGATTTTACAATCATTGAACAAGCATCATTCTTACAAAAACGTGACGTAGGTGTGACGTAGATATGGAGGAACGTTAAAGGATATTCAGCGAACAGCTGTTATTCTGTCCTTATTCCACGATTGCAAAACTGGGCCTAAGTGGGCTGAACTTTTTCCTTGATAATCGATTAATCTCCTAAACATGATCACGTCACGTGATTACGTAATTTAAAAAGATGACCATAAAAATTCTGAATAAGTTTGTGTTCCAATTAGTATGATTATAGGAACATTGTGATTATCAAACTACAATAATTATGGTCGTTTACTCAGCTGTGAAAAGAAAGTAATAATAGAACGAACACCCACGTTCGTAATTTAATTACGTGATTGTTAATCACAATATGAAAGAAAGTGGCTAATAAAAATTTCGTCAGAGCGGCAAGCTCGGACATTGATAGTGACAGTGTATCATTCAAACGGATAGATTGATCGTAAAAAATCGTTTTTATAAGATTTTTCAGATAACATAGAGAAATTAAAAAAAACACACAGTCAAAAGTAATTCTAAAAGATTTGGCAATTTATAGTAAGTGTTTCAGGAAAATCTTTTAAACTTGATAAATGTCTCTATTTGCATTTGTCACTTGAATAAAACTCTGGAAATATCAGATTTTACGCTGAAATATTTGGAATGGCATCATTCAGTTGGGCGTGTGCATTTCACACCTTATTATCACACACTCGTGGCGTATTCGAACACGTAATAACTGCTTAGTTATCAGATCTAACTAGTGAATGTGTTTTTAAGATTCGCCCTCACTTGGGCCAGACGTAATTTAACTCGCGTCAGGCAACATCACGGCATCCGAAAACAATTTCCTGCGATGTAATCCTTAATGGAATCCAGCTTAGTAAAGACGCCGACAGCAGAAATCACATTTTCTATCGAACGCCACACCAGCAGATGTAATCGCAATACACTTCAACACCGACGTGTTCCGCCAGGAAATGACGTGCTGCGTTGCACTGCACCTGCACTACACATCATATTTCGCCTGTTAGATGGATGGTGATTAACAGAGTACGAGTTTTATTCTTCATTTTCACTTTGATTCCGGAATAGTTTTATTCCAAAGCGATTACGTGTGCTTTTTTACCAGCAAATTCTAATATTATCAGAAGCATAAAAGGGATGAAATTGAAACTGAAATTCCCCAAAATACATTTTTCGTAAAAACAATTTCTAAAATTACCTTTAATTTGTCGCATTAAATTAAAAGAGAGGTAAAGGTTAGGAAAAATAAAAGAAAGATTAGTAGAAATAATGGGGCAATCTTTTAAAACTGCTGTTTTCAACTTGGGGGTTGTAAAAATGCAAAAGTGAAAGAAATAAAGAAAGCAGTATTGAGAATGACGCACACATACAGGGTGGTTCTAAAATGCTACCCTCTAGAACTTTAAAGTCAATTAGGTTAAAGGATTCAAACTCGGAAAATTTGAGTAAACTATAAGTACTATCTTTCAGAGTAGGTAAGATCACGGTTGATATTTTTTATAAGTGGTATGTTGAGATGGATGATACCTTTTCGAAAGATTTCACAACGTAGAATATCACGTCGAAATTTAGAATCTCATTTTGAACAGAAATAGTGGAGAAATATTCCTTTCTAGGTAATACGCCTCATGGCCGATTTCTTCACCATGTTAATCTAAGGTTACATTCTAACTGACAGATAAATTTAACCTCAAGAAATCGGGCATTAGTCGGTCTACTATGTAACCGTTAGAAGACATGCTTGTGCTATTGTGTTTACCGCCAATTTAAAAAAAGATTTATAAATTATTCTCACATTTCAAACGGTTTTCCTAAAAAAAAAATCATGCTACACTTAGGCCCAGTTTTACAATCGTGGAATAAGAACGGAATAACTGTTCGCCTAATATCCTTTAATGTTCCTCCATATCTACGTCACACCTACGTCATGTTATTCTAAGAATAATGCTTATCCGACGATTGTAACATCCGGCCTTAGAGTAGTTTCAAATATACTTTGGTTTATTTTACAAACAATGACGGTGAGGCAAAGTAGTATATGATCCATAACCCCCCCTCTTGCAAATTGGTCCTTTGTGGTCCCCAGTGGTCCTTTATTTGAGCAAGTATGCTTAAGGCCAACTGTACGATGCCAGTTTAAATTTAAGCTGAAGCCTAAACTCTTAACAACGATTATTTCAACAATTGTTGTTAAGGGTTTAAGCTTTGGGTTAAAGTGAAGCTTAAATTGTACAACTGGGCTTTACTAGAGAGTTTCAGAATTAACTGGATGTGATTTGGAATAATATGGCAACGAACTGCGGCAAGCATAAGTGTGGTGCTTTACCTGAGGTCTCTATTTCTTTGTTCTAGAGGCAGTCAGAAGATCCTATGAACATTCATTTGCAAAAATTTGAGAGCCAAATGAACCGAAGAAGATCTTCCAAATGCCATCAGAGATATTAGGCTTAGCGCCGCGCCGGGTAGATTCGTACAATTAGTCGAACCTATAGGATTCGTACATTAATGCGCGAATCCATTCCACGGAAAAAATTTCATAAACTACATTCAAAGAAGGAAAGACATGGTTTTGCTCTAACCACATCTGACATTAAAAGAAACAGCACATCTTTTGCAATTAGAAGTAATATTGCAAATACTTTTAATTTCTTTATGAGACATCCACAATTGTCCATCTGCAAAGCTCAAGGTGTATCTACTAATCGTGCCAAGAGAATGTGCAAAGAAGAAACAAACAAATAGGTACTTTGAATCTCTAAGGGAAATCTTAAACGAAAAGAATCCCAGGAGAATTTTTAACATTGATGAGGCGGGGTTACAATTAAACAAGGAGCCTGACAAGGCTGTTACCACTAGGCACAAGAACTGTTAACTGTGTAACAAGCGCGGAAAAGGAAGAAACAATATCTGTAATAGCCTGCGTTAATGTGGAGGGATATTTTTTACCCTCTTATTGCATATTCAAGGAAAAGAACAAGAAACGAGAATTTGAAATTGACCTGCACCTAAATTGTTGTCTAAAACAGCCTTTTTAATGTGCATAGCCTAACAAAAATTATGCAACTTGTACTGATATGATAAAGAATTTATATCTGTGTACAATAAATTTTAATTTTTCTGGGAAAAAGGTACAAGTCTAATTTACAATTGGTTCTTGTCCGATGAAATTTGTATCACAAAATCTTTTAAGCGGACACTAAATCGCGCACTATATACTTTACGTTTCACCGTCGTTCGACAGCTTCGAACGACGGTGAAACGTAAAGTGTAAAGTGTAAAGTGCGCGATTTAGTGTCCGCTTAAAAGATTTTGTGGTACAAGTCTAAGTATGGAAATAGAAAGACATTTGTGCTCCTCTTAAATGAATTAATTTGGCCAATTATATTATAATATTAAGTTTTAAGAAAGTGTCGTGTATTCAAAAATAAATCTTCTATAAAAAAATTAGTTTTTATAATAATTACATTGGTCTTTTACTCTTTCAAATTTGGGGAACCGCCAATGGGCAATTCAGAAAATCTGTTTTCTAAATCTTTCCGTTATCTGGAACGTCATTAATTTAATTGGTCGCTTTACCCAAATTGAAACACAACTATTTCCCTATCAACTTATCTAAATTACTTAATATTCGCCCCTCGTGTTTTGTTAGAGGCAATACGGGGGGCCCACATTTACTTTTCTGCATAGTCGACGTGAAACGACGCCGGCCCCCACGACCAACGAAAGTTATATTCAGCAGTGTTTCGATAATATCTTAATAGCATGCGTTAACACTTTATAGTTTGATGTAAACTCTGTTTAATAGTGACTAGATAACGAGATAAGGGTAATGGATTGGCTTTGTTGAGAGCTGCTGACATATTTGATGTAAGATTGGGCCCCGTGCACGTTCTCCATTAAGGATGACGGTAAATGGGTTACTTATAAAGTCGTAAACTCGTACTTCATCAACTTTTTTTTATTCATACTTAAATCCTGAAAGTATTTTCTCGGCCGAAGCGATTTCAAAATAGGGTTTATTATACGTAAAACTTTTTAGACCTCTTTTGTATTTTCACCGTCAAATTTTAAGCAATTTTGCTTTTCTTTTTATATATTCAATTAATAAGAAGTGTTCTAAAATAATCCTTTCAGAAAGTGCTCACTGAAACAATTTCATATGTAGGTATACGTTCATATGATCTGATAATAAAATGATATTGTAATCATTGGTTATGGTAATTGTAATCATTAGATATGATATCAATTTGCCAAAATACTAATAATCATTTGCAAGTTAACAAAATATACTCCAAACTTATGCGACGCCAACGTTGGATGGCTATTGCATATGTATGTATATTCCTACCGTATTATAATTAGAAAACGCTTTTAGCTTAATCTCACCTTTGAAGCTTTTGCTAATTGAAAACCAGCAACGTCTAGACTTTAATACGCCACGTTATTCTCTTGCGATTCAAATTGCTGCGTACTTATTAAGCCATTACTGTACACCAATGAAAAATAATGCTTTAATTATTTTAACATACCCACATATAATAATTTCCGATTTGTTTTCCAATAGAGTGATTTGTAATAGAGTAGAATATATACATATTTGTAAAAAATGCTTCTGTTATTTTTACGTTTTTGTTAAAACGTTGTTTCACTTATTAAATACGTTTCAGATAATTGTTAGATTGCTTCAAAGTAAAACATTGATTAACTTGGCTTTCAATAGAACGAATAACGAAGTGTAGGCAATCCATCGAAAGCCATGGAAAAGTTACAAAAAGGTTATTTCCCTATTTTTTTATACTTGAACAGCCCATGAAATTTTTCGCCCATAATAAGGTCAAAATGTTTTTAAAGACAGACATTTTAATACTTCTTTGCACTAACATTGTGGTAAACAACTAATCATTAATAAAACATTGAAGATTCCTTTTGTAATATATACGATTTGTTTTCATTGGATCTACATACATATATGAATTGTATAAAGTTAGATAGTTAATACAAATTAAGTATAGTACGGCCCCAAAATTCATACCTGAGGGACACTCTTCAATCATTAAAATTCATCATCTCAAAATGCACGTACAGTTGCAACAATCGACCTCTTTATGGTAAGAGTAAGAGTAAAGCCATTAATGGCCAATCAAAGAAACTAAATTCTTTTATAAAGAGAGCAATTCGCTTTTAGTTGGTCATCTGTTTATTCCGTCATTAGGTGATTAATCTTTCAAACTGTCACTCGCATCCTTTACTCTTACTATAAAGAGCTCTAGTTGTGGGTAATTTATGCACAATACACTGCACATGTGCTTATTGATTGATTGTTAAAGGCCTGAAAATTTTTCATAATCTCTAACTTTATTTTAACAAGATACAGTGAAATAGTACACATAGCACACATGTACAGAAAAGAAAATTTTCTCAGCAAAATCTAAGAAACGTAAAAATGATATACAAGGATTTCAATACATGAGCACGGCAGACTATTAAAATGATTTGTTTTATTCCCCTACTCCCTCAGCTAATATATTTTAAAAACTCGGCCCGCATTAAATATACCATCGACGTTCCCGATAAATCCCCGGTGAATTCCGGGAGAAATTGTTCCTGCTTTTTTCCGGCGCGCCGGCGAGTAATGAAGCTCGCGCGGATTCCTTATTCCGTTTGCGCTAAATCTATAACAATTCCAAGTCGGCGTGCGCTGCCCATAAACCGGAAATGGTTATATCATGTAAACTAGGCTATCGGCTTAAGAGCATCTCTTAATCAGGGTGGGCCGTGTATGGGTCCGTTACGCAGGCCATCACAATCCCGGAAATCACGAGCTAGCTCGTTTGTTGTGTACGCCGTACATGTTTCCAATCCCACAGCCATAAGTTAAATCTGTCGATTAGGCCTTTGCTTAAACTAATCGATAGTGATTTATACAGTCGAACAAGATTTACATTACTGAAAGGTCATCTATTGGCAAAAATGTTATTTTGTTGCTACTCTGTTGCAAAATAATTTTTAAAAAATTATAGTTTAACAAGCTCATATTACCATCTGGTAATTAAGGCTAAGTTTTGAGTTTCGAATTTGCTATAGTATCAGTACTTTTTTTAAACCATTAATTAGAGAATTATGTAATTAAAAAGAAGTATTTAAGGAGACGAAGGAGTATTTTGCATTTATATATAATCAGAAAAGAATGAGCGTCAAGTGTCTACAACCTGATAATGAAGGAGAATATACGAGTCAAGCATTTAATGAGTACTTGAAGACACGTGGAATCACGAGAAAAATTGCCATTCCATAAAACCTTCATTCTGGGCAGAAGCAATTAATACAGCCATTTAGGTTCGTAACCGTTCACCATCAAAAAGCCTAAATAGAAGAACACCTCATGAAATATTGTCGGGAAAGCACCCGACGTAAGCCATTTTAGAAAAGGTATTTGAGAGTCATGTATATTACCAGGAAAAAGAAAACTTTATTCTTGTGGTAGAAAAGGAATCTTCCTGGGGTACGTCGAAGAAAGCAAAGGATATCGAATTTGGTCAGTCGACAACAAGAAGGTCATAATAAGCGGAGATGTTAAATTCGTTGGTGAAAAACTTTAACGATTTTATTCCTGAGCTACAGAGCGAAGAAAGAAATGACATTGAAAGTTCTTCCGGAATTCCACATGTACAACTGAATCCAACGGTTGAACATGAGGCAAATGAAAATGGCGAAAATCATGATGTTCGTGATAATGTTCCTCGCGTGGAAAGAACAGGTCGTGGTAGATCTACATTCATCAGGAGGAAGACCACGCAAGGTATATCAACCGGTCAATGAAGACGCTATTATTCAGGAAAAGCTAGTATACCTTTCTGAAGTACCTATAAAATTGGCCATGTCTAGTTCTGACGTCGATAAGTGGTATGAGGCCATCGACAATGAAATCGATCATAAAAAAATACATGGAATTTAGTCGATCATCCTGAAGATATTAAAATCGATCCTTGACTCGAGCGGCGGTGTTAAAACGTAGAGTGCTTCGAGTCAATTATATTATTGCTTTTGCAGTCACTAATAATAGTTATAATGTTTAGATGCAATTTCTTTTTCTACATTGTAAACTTTCATTATGTATCGAATATCCCTGATCTCCAACGCTTTTTCGCACCATGCTTATTCTTTGGCAGCATAGAGTATGTATATGTTGCATACATTTTTACTTTGTACACCTTCTTAATCAGTCCCACAAACAAAAATCCAATGGTGCGAGATCTGGAGATGTTGGCTGATTGTTGTCGGATGATTTTGCAATCCCAGATTTAGCATTCCCATTACAAAATATGGAGTGGAACAAAATGAGTCTCATCTCGCATTACCCATGTAAAAATACGAAGTGCCACTCTGCGAAAATAAGGAAGACAGGACCCTAATATCAAAATATACATCGCAATTCAAAATGTGATTTATTGCGAAGGGATGATGTGAATGCAAAGTTGAGATTGAAATTGAAAAGTCAACGAAAGTAAGCCACAAGTTGAAAGTGGCCACCATTTAACTGCATGCATATGACTACACGACATTTCATATTATTAAAAATGTGCTGCAATATATCTGATGTTATCACGATGCATCTTATTGTGATCCTTGCCATCAGTTTTTGCAAATTATTAACCCTTTCTTTGTTGACCTCATTATTAAGAAAGCCAAATATGGAGAAGTTTAACGGAGTGACATTTGGTGATCTTGGTGGCCAAGTTCCCTTGCTTACAACTCGGCCAGGGAAAAACTCTTCAAGAAATTCCAAATTTTCTCGAGTAGTATGAGCTGTTGCTCCCTCCGTCTTGCTGACAGTAACCATTTTCAAATTCATCGGGATGCACCTTCTCTAAAAATGGGGTTAACAATTGTTTCGTATAACTTTGTCTATTGATTTTTTCGTGGAAAAATATTAGCCCTATTCCTATCTTAACAGGATGTAATCTTAATGAAATTGTGGGGATTAATAACAGCCCATGTTCGGTAATTTTGTTTGTTTACATAACCACTTAAATGGAACCAAGCTTCATCGGTGAAAAAACTTAGATCGAGAACGTTGTCGTTGTTTAAGTTTTCTTGGAAAAGTTACAATACTGCATTCGACTGTTATGATCAGTCGGCAAGATTTCAATTCTCTTATAAATAGTGACTTAAAAATTGATTTAAATTAATTTATTACTGCGAACAAAAGTGAAAAGTGTTTAAGTTTGAAATTTCATAAAAGCTTGTAGAACTATTTTTGGCTTATAAAAAATTAACACGCTTTGCTATAATGACAAAATTAAATCTTTTGCTTATAACATTTTCATTTAACGTGCAATAAAGGCTTAAGACCCCGAGCATAAAACGCTCTAAGATTCCGACGTAAAATTAAAAATGATAAGGGGCACTCCCCGACAACGAGCCACGTACTACAAACTTTTTTAATTCAGTACATCCACTTCATCCACCTCAAAATTTCGACTGGAAATTTCGAGAATATTTCTGCGAGGAAATCCCAGGCCTCTCGAGGGTGCAAGTTACTGCAAACGACTTCACACAAGCGGCTCTGAAGGAGTTTACCAATTTACTTCCCGCCCCAATTACCATTCCTTCTTTCGGCCGGGGTCTCTGTTATTTTATCACAACTTTGTCATCCGACGTTCGCGCCCTGGCTCCGACAGGGAAAGTTAAGTGTCACCCTTTCAGCCGAATGGACCTCGCCGAGGCAATGGATCGTGCGTAATCCGGTTATGTGATTAGTTAACACTTGACTTTTAGTGAGCATTTTTATCGTAAACGTTTCGGGAAAACTTCTGCAATTTCGTTAAAATGTCTTCACTTTTTATATTGCTTTCGATTTAATTTAAAAGGTAATTTATTTGAAAATGCGGGGGGATTTATTGACATCGAAAACGACTTCCTCAGCATTACATTAATTCCTTTCCATTTAAATCAACATCGTACAAACCTTTTCAATATTAGTCAATGATTAAAATCTTAATTAATTTATTTCATTTAGATTACATGAGTTTCAAACACCTCCAAACACGTTTCATATCAATTAATTTAATTTATGAGTGATCCTAAGCGGATAGCTCTAGTAATTATTACAGTAAAACATAAACAATTATATTATTTTTGTGGTGGTACGAGTTGACAAGAATCTTAGAATTTTAAAAGATACTACAATCCTGCACATCCTCGCTCTGAGTACTTGCTATGAAATATACGCGTCAGAAATGCATTCAGCACACCCTAATCCTTCTCTCTAGATTGGAAATTCATATCGCATGCAAGCAGGAAGCGCAAACGTCTCCTTTGATTTACATTAGATATTTTTGTTCGGGTATTCGCACGTCCAATACCTATATTCGATAAATCATGAACGTTTAGGGGTAATATTCTATCGGTCATTTAGTAGACGATTCGGTGGAAGCAGGGCCGGATTTGGACCTAGCGTTTTTTAGGCCCAGTTGTACAATTCCAGCTTAACTTTAAGCCAAAGCTTAAAACCCTAACAATAATATTGTTGAAATAGGTAATCGTTCTTATGGGTTTAAGCTTCAGCCCAAATTTAAACTGGAATTATACAAGTAGACCTTAACAATCTAAAAACAGTTATGGTTAGTCACGTTTAGTAAAGTTTTGTCTCTCCGTTTTATAAAATGTGCAATTGGCTTTCAACTTGGCTCACTTTTCGTTCATATCCATTACTTGTCAAGTTTTGAAAATACTTTTCTACACATTCCAGGAACGCCTTTCTGTCTTTTATACCTATCCATCTAGACTAATTAATACGTACATTTCGATATCAACACAGAGTGCTACACCAAATTGAAACGAAACTTAAAAACCAAGCGAAATTTAAACATTGGTGATATTTTGAAAAATTCACACGCACAACAGTCATATTTTCATTGTTTACTTCAACAAATACTTGTCAGGGAAAGAGAATTCCATCACACTTCAGCAACAAATGAAATATTTACTGATAGTGCATTTTTCAAAACAATTCTCTAGATTACTAAATAACTTTTCCGCTTTAAATTCAAAATTCTTAACATACATTGCTTTAGTTACTTCTTTTACATCTGCTAAAACTTAACATATTTAAAATGAAGTACTTGGTTACTTTAGCGACGTATTAAGCATTCTGTGCATTTTCTTCTTGTGAGTATAAAATCCATTATCAGCTTCGTATCCCTTTTTTCGTAAAGAGAAGTTTTTTTTATATTACATAGAAAAGTCACAGGTGATTAGATGAAAATCAATTTGAAACACATTGCTCGTAAAAATCTCCAGAAGTTTATTGCTAACTGAAACAAATTACATTGATCATTTCGTAGCTACGTAGTTTGTAACAAACCTGGACGCCAATACCTTTGTCTGATTTTTATGTATGAAAGTCGTGAAAAATAAACAATTTATTTTCCTGTAAAACTTAATCGGTAAATTTATTTAATGGCCATTACAAAACACATACAATTCAGCCGTCACATGTATAATTTGATATCCGGAATCGATAAGCTTAGACGTAGCTGTAAATAAAGTGCATCGTTCGACCATAACGAGTAGTCGTTAGAGTAATGTCGCCGTAATGAATCTTATGGCGCCGTAATGTATAAAGAAAGGGGCATTAGCGAACAATAAAATCGAATTTAGTTATACCTTTATGTTTCGGTCGGAATTCGGCTTTAAAATGTTATTCCAAGAAATAATGATGGGGCCAAATATAGAAGAAAATCGTCGTTTTACTGCCACCATTCAGGAGCAATTTATCGCGATAATGAATGTTGTTATCGCTTATTTTTTCGCGCTTTGTTCGACCTAATTTATTTTACGTCCACACTTTTCTGCTCGTTTTGATTACGATGATATATTCCGCAGAGTCTATAAACAATGATGGATCTATTGGGAAATGACCGAAAACTAAACTTTGGAATGCAAAAGTGATTTGCCTGACAATCTAATAATAACATTTCACGATAGTAGGAATTATCTCGTTAAAACTTTTATGAGGGCAATAATAATGTCTGTCTGGATTATTATGAGAAGTAACATATAGCCCACTAACATTTAAACAGATAAATTAAAATACTTCAAAGCATCTTTATTATAAATTAGTGTTGCTAAAGTAGGTTTTAACATAAGGCACGGTCAGTCTAGCTCTTATCACGTCATTGGCAATGACGGAAACCAGTATTGCCAATTCAGTAATTTTATCACTAGATTTGGTGACTTTTTGTTGAAATTTCAGACGAATTTTGATGAATTCAGACAAGTTTTAAATTTAGTGATTTCGTATTCGATTAATGAAGCATTAAAATCTAATTCTTCTTTACTTTCTTTTCTTTTCTTACTTTCAGCGGTCAAGCATGAGCGAGAGAGAGAAAAGAAAAACAATTAGCAAATAGCAGGAAACGAAACGAAAACGAATTGTGATGAAATAGTTCCCTCACTCTAATACAGATGGCGCTGCTTTTATTACATCAACCGGGAAACTTTTAAAATAAATCGTCGAGTAAAATTAATTTCGTTATTGTTCATTATAAATAGTGACGCATTTTGATTGGATTTAATTTTGAAAAAAAAAAACCGATAGGTAATGTCTATTGAAAAAAATACATTGAAATTCGAAATTGCCAAGAAATTAAAAGAAACCTAATTATTCTGATGAGGTATTTCGCCTAAAAAAAATAATAAATTCAACTGTACGTAAAGTCGAACGTAAAAAATCGATTTGAATTTGGTAAAATATTTATTTTGATAATGTGATTTTTCTGTCTTTTAACAGGTGGCGTTGCTAGTTCATTCTTTATTGTAACCGATAACTTGTAAATACGAGGAGCGTTCAAATATGAGTGAGAATGTATTTAGAACGTCTTTATTATCAATGAAACAAAAACGTGTTACATACTATTTTTCAACGTAGTCCCCCTCGACTGCAATACACTTGTGACAACGTTCTGGAAGCTTACGTATACTATTTTCGAAGAAGGTTTTTGGTTGCGTGCGTATCCAGTTTTGCACAGTTGTGATGGGTTCTTTATTATCCCTAAATTTATGGCCACTTAAAAACTGTTTCAATGGTTAAAGCAAATGACTTCCCACAGCAATAACAACTTCTTCTGACAATTTTCTCACAGTGATCACAATGATCAACCCGAATAAATTTATCAATCGTCCCAACATAGTCAGGAGTTAAGGACGTTTTCGGTCATCTCACATGGGATATGTTTTCTACGCGGTTCTCGATCTTCTCGAAATATGGATATCAGAAACATAGGATTTTACAATTTTGTGGAGGGTCGCTACGGGCACCAAAGTAAGGTACTGTGCAAAATTTATTCCAAAACTTTAACTAAAATTACCAAAATAAAAAATCGTAAGCTCTTTTTGCTTAAATGTAGAAAAGAAGGAGTATATCCTAATCATGTAATTGGCCCTTTGAAAAGAGCGTATGATATGTCATGTCAGAGAATTGACAGATATGTATCGGATTTCGCTAATAAAATTCTTTCATATGAAATTGAAGCAACTCTAAAAATTCTTACCAAATTAATGTGGAAATTAGATTATACTTTAGGACAGTTAAGTAATTTTCTAGATAATATTACATTAAACAATTTTCTACATTTTGAAAACCAAAAAAATGAAAGGTTGTTTAATAGAATTCGATCGACACAGATTAAAAAGTTGGATAATCTTATTTCTATTAGAGATAAAAACTTTTAAAAGAGTTAATAACGGCTTGGCTGGCAAGGAAAAGTATCTGTCGACGTACGTTTCGGTCTTATTAGACCTCAAGTGTCAACACCTTACACCTTGCTTATACTGTCCTGATGAGGTCTAATAAGACCGAAACGTACGTCGACAGATACTTTTCCTTGCCAGCCAAGCCGTTATTAACTCTTTTATTATATTTTCCTGGCGCTAACCTTTCCGTTTAAAAACTTTTATAACAAATTTGACCAAAATACAATCAATAAATGGTTAATTAATTATACCAAAACTGAAATTCCGTCAAATTTAAAATACATTTTTGCTTTGGGAAAAAAATTTTCATTACCCTATTTTAATAAAAAACAAGTAGATTTTCTAAACGTTTTAAGTAGCTTAGAGTTTGGTATAAAATCTTTAGATTCAACTTCCAAAATACAAGTAAGAAATAAATTTTGTTCTAATTTTCTAAATTACATTAGGAATATTGATAGGACTTTTGAAAAATCAAAATATAAAATTCTTATTCGAGATCTTTTGGCTTGTAAAAAATTTCTCAAAGAAAATCCTAACATCATTGTCACAGTAGCAGACAAAAGCAATGTTACTGTTTTAATTGACAAAAATGACTATTTTTCAAAAAGTTCAAACCATGCTCTCTGACAATAATACATACGTAGAATTAAATAACGATCCCACAGAAAATTTCCAACGTAAAACTTTCAATATTATTAATAAGTTAGAAAAATCTGTTGAAATTAGTAATAATATTGCTAAATCTCTTAAAGTACAGCATCCCACATTTCCTAAATTATACTGCATTCCAAAAATTCACAAACCTAACACACCTCTTCGGCCAATAGTTTCTACTATAGGTTCTTCTCTATATTTCTTATCAAAATTTGTTTCAAAAATTCTTACTCAAGTTACTAGTAAATCAGAATACTTTATAAAAAATTCTTATGAACTTGTAGATAAATTGAAAAACATAGATATACCAAATAACTGTATTATAATTTCCTTAGATGTTGTTTCTTTGTTTACTAACATTCCAAAAGAGTTAGCTTTAAAAAGCATTAATGATAGGTGGATAGAAATTAAAGATTTTACAGACATTTCCAAAGAAATTTTTTTAGAAATTGTTACTTTATGTTTTGAAACATCTTATTTCGCTTTCAATGATAAATTTTATAAACAGATTTTCGGTACAGCAATGGGTTCTCTTTTATCGCCTGCTTTAGCTGAAATTGTCATGCAGGAGCTAGAAAAAAGTGTCATTAACTCATTACCTTTCAATTTAACTTTATATTTTCGTTACGTCGATGATATTTTATTGATTTTGCCTTCAGATAAAGTAGACTTTGTTTTAAGTAGATTTAACTCTTTTCATAATAGATTACAATTTACAGTAGAAAAAGAAATTAACAATTCACTAAGTTTTCTAGATGTAAATATCATCAGACGTAATAACAAATTAATAACAAATTGGTTTCATAAACCTACGTGGTCAGGTAGATATATTAATTTTCATTCGTATACTTCTAAAAACTATAAAATTGCAACAATTATTTCTTTAACAGATCGAGCTGTTTTACTTTCTGATAAACTTTTCATTTACGATAATTTAAATTTAATAAAAAAGACTCTTGTTCAAAATTCTTATCCAATAAATCTTATAGAATCAGTAATAAAAAATCGTATTAAATATTTACAAAATTCAAAAATCCACAATAACAATAAACAAACTTCAAACAAAAAATACATATCATTACCCTACATTGAACCACTATATGACACATTTAAACACATATTCAAAAAACACAATTTAATTTTAGCTAGCAAATCTGTAAATAATTTAAATAGTATTTTCTCAAATTTAAAAACCAAAACACCAAAACTAAAACAACCTAACGTAGTTTATGAAATTAAATGTTTAAATTGTAATTCATGTTATATTGGAGAAACAAGCCAAAATTTAAAAAAACGTCTAGACCAACATAAATATCATATCCAAAAAAATAATCAAAATCATTCAATGCTTGTAGAACATTCATTAGAAAATGACCATAATTTTGATTTTGAAAATACTAATATTTTATATTACGAGTCTAATATTTTCAAAAGACGTTTTATAGAAATGTGTAAAATAAAAATGTCGTCGAATTTTATTAATAAACGTACTGATTTTGCAAATTTAAAAGATACATTTTGTAGTTTTCTCGATTCCTTAAATAGAATATAGATCTGTCAATTTTTTTAACATTTATAATGTTCAAATTATTTTTAGATTAAAAAATAAAAATTAAAAAAGTAATCAAGTTACTTTTTCAGTTTCCGTTGACAACCTTGTTTATTTTGACAACATATTTTTCACTTCTGACGAAGCTGTCGAACGACGGTGAAACGTAAAGTGTTATAGTGCGCGATTTAGTGTCCGCTTAAAAGATTTTGTGATACAAATTTCATCGGACAAGAACCAACTGTAAAAAAGTTTTAGTGTATCATTCTGACGTTATTTAAACTAAAAATCAAATTTGTCAGTTCATGTATTTTTTATAAGTTCACGAGAAACAAATTGGCACTTGTACTGTTCTTAATCTCACCGATTCACCAATAAAAGTGTTGATGGCAACACTGGTAGGCAACACTGGTAGCATTAGCTATGAAAATATTTTGTTTTCGTAAAACCATTCGTGGCTTAAGCTTACCGCGAACGGAATAATCACTAATAGCTTTTTCGACTGACTGCTCTAGAGCACTCACAGAGTATCTCCATCTTGTTTGAATCTCATGTAATAATAAGCGATGGAGATACTCTCAGAGTATCTGGGGCAGTCAGTCGAAAGTCATTTTCCTTGTCAATTGCTTTCGTGTTTGCGTTATTTATTGTTTTTATACAAAAATAAGTTATTTTCGGGCGTGTTCGAAAACTCAGCGTTACTCGTGGATAATATTCTTTCTCTCTCATACAAATCATTTTGTATATTTTGCTTTTCACTTTATACACTCTGTTGGTATAACTCTTATACTCCCTGTATTTTCGAACACGCCCCAGGACTGATTTACGTTCTTATTGACTTTATTTTGCATTACAAAATGGTGTTTACATTAAAACAGAAAACATTTGTGATTGAAAGTTATTTTCGTATTAGTTCCCAACTCGATGGGGCATGGGAGTACTCTTTTTGTTATTTTCAAAACCAATTAATGACTTAATAATTTTAGGCAGTATAAATGCAGTAAAGTATCGTCAGGGAATATTGCAACCGTTTTTTAGAGAAATTGCTTGATGATGAACTACAAGAACGGTACTTTCAACAAGATGGAGCGACCTCACACTGTACAGACGAAACGTTGACAATATTGCAAGAATTTTTGACGATCGAATGATAAGTAGAAATACATAAATAACTTGGCTTGCAAGATCTTGTGATCTGACTTTGTTTGACTTTTTCTTGTGGCCTTGTGATGATAAAATAAATTACAAGATCCTGCAACTTAGTTACTTTCAGTGGAACCAACATAATTTTACTCCAACAGGAACCCAATATACGACAAAATACAATAAATATCAGTCAAAAAATTAAAAATAAGAAACTAAATTAAAAGTTGGTTTCTGCAATTTCACTGATTATTAATATAGAAAAGATACGCAGCCCAAATTCTGATGAGATAGTAGAAAGGATTTTACAGGAATATTATATTTCTCATATTACATGCGTAATTACATAAACAAATTTGAAATAATTTCAATTTTTATGTGCTTTAGAATGAAACTTTCTGTGTCCTTTTTTAAATACGTATGATATTATTGCTCTCCTTTATGATTTTGCCGAGCTTCTAGTACCTTATGTTCGTGATTGTTAGAATTACGGACATGATGGAGATGAATGTAATCTTGAACATGCTGACGGCCTTTCTCATGTTTTCGGGGCAACTCATGGTTTCTATTTACTGAAATCACATATAACATTAAAAAATGAATAATTCATACAAACCTTTTTTTACCGGTGGCTGTGGTGAGGTCAGTCGTTGATTCTGTAGTGCTGAAGATTTCTCGAGGATCACAACCTTGACTAAACCCCACTGTAGGATTAGACCAATACAAAAACTGAAGCCTACTCCACAAAATCGGAATGTATTTCACACTGATACTGATACTTGAATTACTGCAGCTGGAAGCATTGATAAGGCCTTGCAAATCTTCGTTTGTGAAAGTTGGTTTGCGAACGAGATTGTTAAGTTCTTGAGTCACTTCGATCACTGATTCTGATAGTACTGACAGCGACAGGACAGTCCAGTAAGCTCCAAGGCCGTTGGTTTTTGGATTAAGCAGTTCCTGAGATATAACCGAGTTGAGCCTTCTAGATAACGCTCCGCGAATATTTAAGGCGATAACTAAGGAAATACCCAAAGTATAATTTGGAGGAGGGGCTGCTATGAGTAGAGGTCCCAGAAGAATCGGTGGTAAACTAGAAGCTTCGAAATCTCGATTTTGAAGTCTATCTATAAATAAAATAGGTCATTTTGTAATTGAAAACTTGGAAACTATTTGGGGTCTGAGAATAGAGATTTAATATTTCGAACTCACCACAAGAAGTCGTACAAAACAGAGTGCACGCCACTAAGACCAGGAAATACATGTTATATACTACTGTGTTTTAAGAAAGCAGCAAACTAAAATTGCGTTTGTTACCGATTTCGAATTTAAAGCGATGAAGAGTTATGTAGTAATTCAAAAAATTGTCTTAACGCGTAATATTATCAGAGAATGTTTCCTTTGGTGATGCAGCATTACGGAATTTCCCTTTCTCTAGAAATACGAAAGACCTTCTAAGTATTTGTGGAAATAAACGAATTTTTGAAATATTGTCAAGTTTTGTAATATGAAAGATATTTTCACTGAACTACTTTGCTTTTTAATTCTGTGCATTCTTTTGCAAAATAATGAGGTATCAACATTTTAGAAGTTCGTATTGTATTCTACGGCATAAAATAAGGGCGCACAATCTGTTACTATAATACTTTTCTAATCTAAAATAATTTTTTGTATTATGTATTTAGTTAGGATATAGCGTAAGAATAAAATGTACCATTTTGCCAAAGACTTACAAGACAAGAAGAAAATTAAAAACTACGTCAAAATATGACAGAATTTGTTCAATTTAATTTCAAGAAATAAAATATGTATGACAACTTTTTTTGAAGAAAGGCTAAAAAAACGTACTTCCCATTATTAGCTAACTAGCTTACTTAAGTGTTTCTAAGTGTTTGTTAAATTTTAGAAGTGTGTAACATTACAAATCGATTGTTTGCCATCTGGTATGTTAATTGCGGACCGATCAGCTGCTTACTGAACGATAATTGCAATTGCTTAAGGCGGTGGCATCAGAGGGTTGTTACATGTTCTGTGTGGGGCGGTTTAAGTAGTCGTTGGCGCTTACATAAACTATGTTAAATCAGGGCGCGGGTTGCATCATTTCGGGGCCGCTCCTCCGCAGAAACCCAGAAGTAGCGACCATAAACTTTATGTTAAACCGCAAAAAGGGTCGGACTTTCGCTGGCTGCGACATCCACCGGTTGGAGGGTACATATTTGATAATGCTGGACATAATTTTCAAAGTCAGGTCCGTCGCTTGTTAACAAATAAATTATTAGAATTTCGACGGGACGTCTTGAATATTCAGCCCATAAAATGTTCGAGTAGAAAGGATTGCTCGGCTAGGATTTTGATTAACGTTCGATTAATGGGCCACGATAAATATCAGAAATATCGTCATGTTTTCAACAACTGCTAATGTAATTACTAATTTATCAAGCAGCGCAACAGTTGGAAGAGGATTTATAGGCCGTATTTGTCAAAAGATAATTTAAGGAAGGAACATTAGAAGAAAGCATTTTAATTTCTTATCTTTCACTTATTACAATCTGTGATTCTATTCATGGCAACAACAAAAATGAGATTTTTTATTAATCCGATTCATCATTTTTGAATATATATGGAGAAGATAATTAAAACTCTTTGCAATTCAATAAAATAAAAACTTTATTACCAAATACAGTTATTCAATAATTCGTTTCAAACAACTAACGTTTCCTGTTACTACAAATTTTAAGCAAAAGCAAAAAAAAGTTAAGAATCAAAATCAAAATTATTCAAACGCCGATATTTTAAATCTATTTTTTAAAATCATGAAGAATGATCTAAAATTGTTCAGAGCAGAGAATGTGTGTTCAATAAAATGTACCCCTCTTGTCTCCTATGAATAAAACACAGTTTGGAAAGTTTGAACCTAACTTTATACAATTTGGAAAAATAAAATGTACGAAGATCAGTAACAAATAACGAAGATAATTAGACATTGGTTTTAAAATACTTTCACGCTAATCCAGAGAATTGCAAACTAGCAGCTATTTTATTCTTCAATTTAAAGTAATGAAATTCATACTTTTTCGTTTTATAAGATCACAAGCGTCCTAAGAGAAGGATGATTAAAGAACTATTAAAATTTGTGAATTTCCACTTGCCAAATTCTATTTTCTTTGGTTGACTACAAAATTAGTAGTAACAGTAATCATTGTTATAATTTCCATGCTATCTTAATAAAATTAAAAATATTTGACCTATTAAAATTGTAATTTTCTATGAATTAAATCGAAAATGTTTCATAACTCAAAAACTGTTAAAGTTAGGTATAGGGAATACTAGTACAGTTCGACGCAGCATTTGATTCCACATACAATGGTGCATTAAAATATCGGTCATTCCATTTGAAAAAAAGTATTTTTCTGTGTTTGAATATCTTCGAGTGGAGCGGTGCGTTTTAGACATCCTGTAGCTAAATAAATTATGCTAATGGAATTTTTAAGAACCTTAAAGCTTCAACTACAATATTAGCTATTACAAATAAAATTGCTTCAATAACAGCTGTGTTATAATTTTTTGAAAATCAGATTGCAGAATCCAAATTTCTAAGAAAATTCAAAATATCTCAAAAATGATGCATTTTAAAGATAGGAAAATGTATTGCAATTTAACATATTTTTACATGTAGAATTCAAAAACGTGATAAAAAATATAGCATTCCATTTAAAATAAGCGAGTTGATAGCGACTTCCGGTACAACCGGAAGTGATACAAAGACAATTTTATTTTATTTAAAGAGATCTCTACGGAAAACCCTTGCTCCTTAAATTTCAAATATCTACGTGAACTACAAACTTGAAAACTTTTAACGAACGGTTTATGTGGATATCCCTGTATAGAATATCACAAAATATTTGGTTATTTAGTTGTGATGAAATTTGTTGTGAAGTTTAATATTTTCGTGTCCTCTACTCTATACATATAACATAAGAAGCAAAGTAGAAAGAGATTAAAGTCTTAAAATCAAAATTTTCAATTCCATAATAACTTCTGTTTTCCTGAGTTACACGTACTTTCAGGAAATTACTAACAAGGTTATCCTTGTCACTGAACGATGGCATACCTAAAACAGCGCAAACTCTCGCCGTACTTTTTCCACCATAACGAACCTTATTTATTCTCCCCGTCATCTAATGTGATAAGGGATTAACGAAGGCCATCGCAAATTCATCATAGCAAAAAGCCATTAAATCCGCCGAACGCTCTCCCATAAATGTGTGTTTTTACCAAAAGAGGCGTATATTTGAATGCGCCGCTTTCACAATACATTAGTGAGCGGGTGTACATCGCCGGGGTAAATTTAATTCCCTTTAGCGAGTGAGCGTAACTGATTAGATGTACGTAAACAGGTTTAAAGCTAAAACGTACGAGAACAGGTACGCTACGTACACTATATACATGGCATACTCGATCGTAATTAATGTAAATTAGTTCGGTTTATCAGCGCGCCAAATACTTCCTAAAATTAAAACAAACAAGCGATATTCCACGTCTAACAAGTTTTGTAAATGAGAGCAAAGTTTTCAGTATCTCAAGGGAATAAACAATGTAGCTATATGTACCGAGTAAACAACCCAGGGAAAAAGTTTTTTATATAATGCAGACAATCGCTTATGTTGAGTTTAAATGAATTCTATCTCAATTTCAGCAAGAGTTTTAGAAACACGGACGATCTAACAGCGTAATTTTGTAGGTTGTTCAAAATTTAAAATACTGCTAATGTTGGCATGTACAGTCGCAATCATCATAATCGACGCCCCTGCAAGCTAACCGCACCCTTATTGACACCGACAGTAATGGTCACAAAATTCTCGATCGGTCTCGATCGAAGAACGAAGAACTGCCAAAATACTAGATTACAAACAAGAGTCTTTGCGTCTAATGTCTAAAAAAAATTGATTGTTTCTGTTTCTGTGCAGCAAACTGAGCCAAAATGATGCCGATGACAACGTGCCAATTACTCTGATTGAATGTTGGCCATACAATTTAAAGATGACGAGTTCTTTACCAATGTCTGATCTTCAAACTATTCTCATGTGTCATTTTCTGGTCACATTAACAGGCAGTCTTTTAGATTTATTGGGTTTAAGCCATCCGAAGAAATGATAAAAGCATTTCTAGAAGCGGAGTTGTCCTTATTCAATAGTCAATAAGAATTATCTAGAAGAAATTCATATTGAAAGATTAAACAGTGAATACTGATTGGGTGTTCTGTCTGAATAAACCCTTCGTCGAATGGGATTCTTCGAGTTAAGTAATCCTGAATACTAAGAGCAAACATCCCCCTGATTGGCCTTTTCGCTGTTCCTAAAATTCAAGTTGACTAGAAGAGCAAACAACACTATTCAGAATATCCAAACAGATTCGAATGCAATTTTAAAAGCCATTTCAAAAACAGAGTATAGTAATTTCTTTAAATTCTTTGCAATGTATTCTCAGAATTATCCACTGGATCTTGCCGCGAGGAGATTAATTAAAATTTTCAATTAGAACTATGCAAAATAGACACAATTTCAATTTCTACTTAAAAGAGTAATGATTTAACCATCTTCTGATACTGATAGTAAAATCCATCAAATGAGCTTTGAATCGTGCCTCTCCAGATTTGGCTCAATCGGGTTTCAGTTTATTTCTGAACATGAAAAAATTCCATTGGAAGAAACATGATTTAAATTGTGATGTAATTGAGACCATCAATGTTTATTTTGAAAATGTAAGTATTATGAACCTATAAGGATGGTATAAAAGCTCTTGAGCATCGCTGGGCCAAATGTATTGAGCTAGATGGAGATTATGTAAGAAAATAAAAACATTTGTCGCCTTCCATCTTAGCCTGGAAGTTATTCATACCTTTCTCATAATGAAGGCTTAACTTTAAGACATTAGGTACTTTTGCTTATTAGTCCCATATATCAAGTTTCGAAATGTACATCATGTAAGTACGTAAGTCGCTTTCATTTCGATAGAGTCTGGTTGTCCCAAATAAAAATTCTGTCGTTTTACGACAATTACAATCAGCTTTCATTTTACAAAAATTTGCACTAAATTAGAATAACTGAGACGCAGGTGGCATAATCGTATTCCACATTGAAGATAGGTATTACTAATTAAAAATGTATCTCTTCCGACAATTGTTTTATATCCGGATATAAAATAATTGTGGGAAGAGATCAATTTCTAATTATTTCTAAAACCACTGTCTCCTTTACTATTCTTAAGGTACACTACTGACATTCTAAAAAAGGGGAACAAAATACGAGTATTTTCTGAAATATTCAAAAAAGATAAAAAAAAATTCATTATTATTTAAAATATAAAATATTTCAAACTAATAAGGAAATTTTAACTTCGTCTTCATTGTCAAATGATTTCGTTCATTCACTTCCTGAGGATGTTTAATGAGACCAACAATTTCTTCTAGACACCTTGTAAAATAGTAGCTAGGAGTAGAATTTGGCTTCTCAATAGGAAACATAATTTGCTGAAGTTTTATTTTTTGGCAAATTATTGCAATTATTATGTGTTCTATAACTGCTCACAAAGTAACTTTTTATTTTGTTTGTTAATTTGCGTAGGGACTAGAAACTATTTAAAAATCGCTCAAGTTTTTTGGCCTCTTATAAAAAAAAATTTTAACTTTGTCATCATTGTCAAAACATGTTCTTCATTTACTTTCTGAAGACATTCAAGGTAGAAGATTTAAAAGCGATTTTTTCTAGACTCCTTCTAGAAAGGTAGGCAGAAATACATAATTCTCTAAAATCCTGTTTGGTCCTCTACATTTTGGGATTATTAATAAGACTATAAAATGAATTTTTTTAGATTCTCGTAAAAAGAGAAGACTTTGAGTTTATCGTCATTATCCATTTCATCTTTTTTAAGGTGATTGATTGATAAAGCCACGACCTACTAGATTTCACGAGTTCTTAAGCGGCCTGGGCTATATTTTATTTAACGCAAATATTCCTCGCTTTGACGTTAAGCACCTAAATAAGAAACACCATAAATAACTAAAGAAAAAAGGGCAAAGAAACTATATTTAAGCAAGAAAATACAACTCTACTTGCCATAAACTGCGTGAGCTTGACATTAGGGAGTTTTTGCAATTACGTTTCACGTGCCCGTCATCCTTTAATGTAGGAATTTACGTAATTTACACTTTGAAAGTTTTTGCATCATATTACGTCGACGTAAACGTGAATGTGAAACAAGAAAGTAATTCATAGTATTTTGTCTTGTCAGATTTGGTTGCAGTCATTGTCATTTATTTTATGTACCAAATCTGAGTTTTGTGACTTTCGATAACATATTCCAACGCTTTGAAATGTCAAATTTCAGTAATTATTGCATACGTGATGAACTTGGGTTTCACGTAGTCCGTCATACAAAAAACGTGAACGTAAACGTTAAAGCTGAATGTAACTAAGCAACTAGTCATTTACGTATACGTTTAATACGAAAACGTAATTGCAAAAACTCCCTATTATTTGAAAATGATGCTGTGAAATGACGTTCCGGATATAATTCGCATTCGATTTTTTTAGGTAAGTGGCGCCAGCGGAGAAACACTTGAACTGTGAATTGCACAGGCTAGATGAAGACACTCTATCTCGTAAAATCTAGTAGGTCGTGGATAAGGCAATCATCCATGATCACTTGTTTTTATAACAGATCTTTCGATATTAATGGAAGTTATTCTAGTTTTAAAATTCATTTATCAGTTTGGTCAGCCTGCTTACCGCTTCTCTGCTGCATAACTTCAATTGGAACCAATTTTGAAGTCTATCTACGAAAATTTTCATGCTAAAGACAACGGTTGTAGATTTCCTGGAAAGAAATCGACATACGTTTTCGTCAGTTTTAGTCAAGATCAAAGTCAAAGATCTCCATGTCGGATATATTTATATTATCAGTCAAAATTTTTATATATTTTAGTTTTAATTTTATGATAAATAGTTATTGCACTGTGCGATCCAAAATTATTTAAATAAGATAAAGTAAGATAAAATCAAAATCTTGATTCAAAACCTTTAGTCTCACATGTGCTTTCTGACTCCTGTCAAATCTGTTAGTTTAAACGCTCTCGAATACCTGATCAAATGAATATGAAGAAAATGATCAGGGACAGGGAATCAGGGACAAGTGGATGTTAAAATAGATGGCAAACTTCAGAGAAGTAACGATACAAATTGAGGAAGGGAATACCTTCCATGCAAACGTGAATGTAATACTAGGTAGTGCTATAAATGTTATTTCCACAAGTACAGACGATATACGTTGTCGATATGTTATTATTGACCTTGATATTGAAACGTATGATTCAGAAAATCAACACCCAGGTTCTGTTACTATTGTTTTACCCCATCCGTAGGAAAATTTTACAATCCAACTCAACAGCGCGAGCCAAAAAGGTCACTTTATAACTATAGCCCTAAGAGCTTTCTTGGAACGAAGTTGATGCATCAACAAGCGATTCTGGCATATCCACCTTATCATGAAAAAAAACATATTTACATTGTGTTTGTATTATTTATTTATTTTTAAACTGTAGTCATTATCATTATTATCATATTAAAGAGTTTTACCAAACCCTTATGTATTCAGTTAGAAGATTTAGGAGATTTTAATTTACTATTTATCTTCAAAATATTTCTTTCTATTTTTGTTATTTCAAGTATCAGTGATGTTTTTATCTTTTATTTTCTTGTTCTTCTTTATTATAATTGGAAACATTTTCAATATCTTTTTATTTACTTTCAAATTTCTTGATTCTCATCAAGTGATCTTCACTTTATAATAATAATTGCATTTGATATTTGCTGTACTTTTTATCATTAGAAATTAGAAGATATTATTCTTTTTTATATGCTCTATACCGAAATATAAATTTATATCAGAAATTCGTATTATTGAATGTTATGATTATATTAGGTTGTTCGGAAAAAAATGTTGTGTTATGTCTACAATTTTTTGATTCCAGAAAAGGTCACTGATGCAAATGGTCATTATACAGTTTAATCAAAATTTATATACTTATGTACATAAACAATCTGAATTAAAAAGAAAACGACATTTTTTTCAGAACAACCTAATATTATTTTTTGTAATTATGAAGACGATATGCCAGAGGTTGCTTGTGACCCTCTGGCATATCGTCTTCATAATTATCTTTAATTTAGTCACAAATATCATGGATAACCCGTTAATAAATTATTTTTTGTTTGTATTTTAGTTCTCCAAGAAAGAACTAAGCCAATTTCTTTACGTCTTTAATGTAAGTTTACTTTAGTCTTTGCACCTCAGAATTTATTTACTTAGAGATGATTTGCATCTATTATTTTCAAGAATTCCTTATTTCTTCTTTAGTGTTCCACTTATAATATGTTTTTTATACTTGTAGTTGTAATAATATAAAAAATAACGATCAATGTTACAATTTTTACTGCAAAACGCTTTTTATTTTATTATTTATTTAGTTTAATTTTGGTCTTAGATCCAAAAATGTTATAGTTTGTTCTAATTACAATATTGTTTTCAATTTTTTGTTTTTGTGTTTCTTTGAAGTTAAAAAAACATTGGAGAAGTGGCTCTCGTTGTTCGCATTTGAAAAAATTCGAAGCTCTTTAATACTATTTTTTTATTTTATTTACCTATACGTATTTCGACAGTTCTTTGATGTTTTAGGAATTCATTTCAGAGAAAGAAGAGGTTTTGGAATAAATTTAATAGTATGAACCGGTAAACAAATAATGTCAATAGCTGATATATGAGTATGCAATGTTTTCATAACTATAATTTCGAACTCAAGCATATTACAAAGAAAATGTTAAATTTTGAACCAATATTGTCGAAAAGGAGCCTCGAGTCACTATAAATTCTAGGTTAAAATTTCCAAATCTGTTTATTAATCTGTCATCGCATAACAATAATAATGGATAATGGATATTGTTCCGAAACATGTCAACTAGTCAACTTTAGTCTACTTTGTTATGCGATGACAGATTAATAAACAGATTTGGAAATTTTAACCTAGAATTTATAGTGACTCGAGGCTCCTTTTCGACAATATTGGTTCAAAATTTAAATTAGTCACTAATATCATGGATAACCCTTTGGTTTTAAAATGTTAAATATTTCAACGATGAAACTTTACTGGATATCTTTCCATATGCTAAAATAATAAAATTCGGGCAGTTTACAGTGTGTCTACATCATAACGTGAATTGTATAATAGGCCATTTAATAGTTGTTGGGCTGGTGTATCGCAAGTTGCACCAAACCGGGAAGGTCTAAGCACTAAAGATAACATCCAAGTCAGCTCCGGAGTACTCCGTAAACATTACCACACCCGATCTGCTCCATAGACGTTCCAGTCGCAACAGTAATCTAGTTTATAATGAAAGCTCTCCTTTCTATTAAATCGTTCAAATAAAACGAATCGAGTACTTCTCTGCCCGAAAATAAAATCCATGAATACTTTATTCATATTGACTGTATCAACAAGATTGCAGGAGCCGACCTTTTCGATTTTCTTGCGTATTCTCGTAGATATTTATTTAAGTCGTTTCGTTTTTTCTTTTTTTCGGAAGCGCGCTTTAGAAGGAGCTTATTTCTTCTTGCTCATACATATACACAATTTAAACAAAAAGAAATGTTTTATTAACGTTACTAATCGAATTCAGAAGTTATTTATAGTTTGCGAGAACAAAATAAATCTTGACGGTAGAGATGAATCTTGTTAAGAGTGTAAGTGCTACTTTAAATAGCAAAATATGGAGAGATATTTCACAGTGTTAAGACTGAATTTTAAGCAGGTGAATAGATTGACGTATCGGAGTAGGTGTACCTGTTTTTAGCCGAGAGAATGGTTGAAGTATCACTGCTATCGGGTCGTTTATCACAACCTCTTCGAACAGGATGATCCTTTATATAACGTCATTCGTTGCTCGAATAACAATACGGGCCACTTAAGAACGCCGTCCACTTGCCCCATTTTTTAGGCACTCATTGTCTGTTTTAATTTAGGTTATCAGGGATTTAGCCTTTTTTTGTCCTTCGCACACGCTCGGTATTAATAACAGGAAGAAAATGTTTAAAGCGACGCCTGAGATGCATTAGCATTATCGAAGGTAGGTGCGCACAGGAAATTATCGTCGGGCAAAAAGAGCGAGTGGGCGAAAGGGCCTCCGTATTTTACCAGGCGGATATGAGAGACGCAAACTGCAACTCTAGGGGTCTAAATCAAGGCTTGTCGTTACTAGTAGATTGATTTCCAAGTTTCAACATCCGGGACACGTCCACCATTACTGACAAATGCTCACCTACATCATTTCTGATAAACTAACGCGCCGAACCCTACAAGGCATCGCCAAATAAATAAAATCTCATTAACTCTCCTCTTAAATTCGCAAAAAAAAAATTGGAAAAGAACTGCAAAATATGAGCTTACGCTTGAAAAAAGTAATGAAATTGCAGCAGTATTTAAAATGGGAACAAATTACTAATCTGATTGTAAAACTAGATTGCGGCGTAATTCGTCAATCGTTTGCTAATCTCATTAAGCGGAACTAACAAATTCTATTTCGACATGATTAAATTTTAATTCACCGAATGACATTTATGGTTTGACCGTTCAAACAGTAATTTTAATGAAATGCAAATTATCGACGAACACGGACGCAACGTCCCTTGACTTTAATTGTGTAGACCCATCGATGGGCCAAACAGAATATGAAGAATAAAGATTATGGGAATAATTAAATTGTCTCTTATTTTCACCGATTCTATTTCTATTATCTGTAACAAATAAAATCGATGAAAACTACGGCACAAAAACCTGCTAATATAAAATCTTGCAAACTAGAAAATTGTGCGGAAAATTTGATAAACTTCAAAATGATATTTAGTTTTAGAAATGAAACTACTACTAAAACTCTAATATATGGTATCAAATTAATGTAAAGAATAATCGAGTTACTGTGATTTTGTAAAAAAAGCAATTTTAGTTACAACTGGTTACAATAAATAGAAGTGTCATTTCCTCTACTTGAAATTAATTTATTCTAAAGAATAAATAAGGATACACAACAATTTTGGTGTCAGAAGTAAACGAAGAAACTACAAGACACAAGTATGGAAAGCTCAGAAGAATCACCAGAATTACTGCAAACATTAACGAAACGCAATCCAAATGTCGGCAAGAAATACAGGAGGTGGAGACAACTCCAACACAGAAGGTAACACATCGACATAACCAAAACCTCCACCATTTTTAATAAATGCATACCGTCCGTCGGAAGGAACAACAGTCGAAGACTACTTCAAACGTTTTAATTGGGCACTTCAACTTAGTAGAATTCCAGAAACTCAGTATCCAAGTGTTCACATGGGTGCAGAATTAAATAATGCCATCAAATTCTTGGTAAGCCCTCGTGATCCTGAAGAACTTACATACGAAGAATTACAAACTACGTTAATTAATCATTTTGATGGAGCACGTAACAAATATGTAGAAAGTATTAAATTCCGACAAATTACACAACAAAAAGGCGAAAGTATTGCAAATTTCGCTCTACGTTTAAAACAAGCCGCTGCTTACTGTGAGTTTGGTAATTTTTTAGGCAGAATGTTAGTTGAACTTGAATTGTATGGACTCGAACTACGTGAAATGTGTGATGAAATTATTGCCAAAAACGTGAAACGTTTACTGAAGCATACAGAATAGCTTACACAGTTGAAGCAACGCGTAACACAACAAATGAAGTCAAACCTGAATCTACAGTTCCCGAGCACACAAATTAGGCTATGCTTCTCCGAAACTAAAACACAATTCTAAATCTGGGGCCCGATTCTCGAATCGTGCGAATTCATTCGTATGCGAAAATGACGTCAAAATGACGTATTTTTCGAACAATTTGTATAGTTTTGTACGAGAGTCTACGTCATTTTGACGTCATTTTCGCATTCGAATCGTCTCGCACGGTTCAAGAATCGGGCCCCTGGACGTCTGCAGTCATATCATGGTGAAAGAAATCAGCAACGAGAACGATCACAAAGTAGAATAGAAAAAAACAAACCATTCAAAGAAAGTTCAAAAACACACGGAAATAATCGAAATGCATCTTGTAATGGATGTGGAGGACAGCATGCAAGAATTCATTGTCGGTATCATGAATTCAAATGTCATAACTGCGGAAAAACTGGTCACATCGCAAAAGTTTGCAGATCAGAAAAAGGTACAGCACTGCTCAAATTTTCGAAGAAGAACAGCCATCTGAAGAATTCGAAATTGTACATAAACTTAGTAAAATTCATGAAATCAACGCACCAAATAAGCACATCCTCAAGATAAAAATAGATGGAAAAGAAATTCAAATGGAACTGGATACTGGAGCACCGTGTGGTATATTTAGCCAAAAAGCTTTACGTATCATCAAGCCAAAGTACACCCTACTACAAAGCAATAGACAATTTTCGAGTTACACTGGACATCGTGTTAAATGTATTGGACGCTTACCAGTTGATGTTACCATCGGATCCACAACACGAAGACTCAATTTATATGTGGTGCTCAGATATATTATTAGGTAGAGAATGGATTTCACAATTTGTCAATGAAATCAATTTAAATAAAATCTTTTCAAATCAAGTGAACATGTTTACATGTAATGAACCTCAGTTGACAGCAGAACAGAGTACATGTTTAAATCAACTACTGGCTCGTTATGAAGACGTTTTCAGCGACACTGCCGGAAAGCTCACAGGTCCACCTGCAACCCCTCATTTAAAAGAAGGAGTGTCACCAGTTTTTGGAAAAGCACGTGAAGTACCTTTAGCTCTTAGAGACGCTTACGCAAAAGAAATAGATGCCAAAATCAAGTCTAGATTTTATGAGAAAGTTGACTATTCCGAATGGGCTTCAACAACTCACATCGTCACGAAGAAAAATGGAAAATTAAGAATCACTGGCAATTATTAGCCAACACTGAATCCAAGAATGATCATTGATGAACATCCGATCCCCAAAATTGAACATTTATTTAATCGTACGAAAGGTGCCTCTCTTTTCTGTCACTTGGACATCACAGAGATGCATACACACACTTGACAATCGATGAAATATTCCGTCATGCTTTGACACTTAATACTCCAACGCGTGGATTAATTCGCCCAACACGTGCTGTTTATGGAGCTGCAAATATACCAGCAATTTGGCAGCGACGCGACGAATGGAAACTGTTTTACACAATCTGCCAAATGTACTTAATTTTTTTGATGATATTTTAGTTTTTGCAGGTGGATTTGATAATCTCCTGTCAGCACTGGATGCAACACTTCAACGATTGAAATCACATGGCCTACGACTCAACCGTTCGAAATGCGTATTTGCAACACCTTCAGTTGAATTTTTGGGACATAAAATAGACGCTCATGGTTTGCACAAATCGGACAAGCACATTGAAGCTATTCGTGATGCACCACAACCATCATCTCCGGAAGAACTTCAATTATTTTTAGGAAAAGCATGTAGGAATTGTTAAAATGAAAGGAATCGCTCGTTCATTTGTATACTGGCCCGGCATTGATGCTGATATCGAACGAGTTGCTAAATCTTGCATTGAATGTGCTCAGCATGCAGACGTTCCTCCAAAATATCGCGACCACCATTGGAAGTATCCGAAATTTCCATATGAGCGCATTGATATAGATTACGCAGATCCCGTCGCTGGTACAATGTTACTAATCATTGTCGATGCATACAGTAAATGGCTCGAAGTGAAAGTTATCAACTCTACAACTACACATGCTACAATTGAAATTTTAGATCAATTATTTGCTACTTATGGTGTACCTATTACAGTTGTATTAGATAATGGCCCACAATTCACTGCTCTTGAATTTAGGGAATTTTTAAAAAGTAGTGGTGTAAAATATCACAAATTATCAGCACCGTACCATCCAGCAACTAATGGACAAGCAGAACGTTACGTTCAAACGGTAAAGGGTGCTCTTAAAGCTACGCTAACAACAAGAACAACATTACAAGGAAAATTAAATGAATTTCTTCGCCAATATAAGAAGGCTCCACATACAACCACTGGCGAAACACCAAGCAAAATTATTTTTAGGACGTAATATTCGTACTCGTATTGACCTTATTAGGCCAGAAGATGTCAATAAAAAAATTCCAGAGAAACAACAAGCACAATTCAACTCATCATTTCGAGAATTCGAATCTAAACAACCAGTGTACTTTCTTTCAGGTAATCCACGAATGAGTAAATGGATTCCAGGTATCATTGTTACAAGACTAGGAGATATCCACTATGATATCGAATATAATGGAAAACATTTTAAAAGACACGTAGATCAGATCAGGGCAAGACAAGAAGCTGAAAATTAAAAGGAAGATCTCGCTAGTGAAACTAGAACTCGCCGAATTCGGTTCTCTTGCACATGAATCTCCTACTGAAGCAGCTCTATCTCCGCAGTACACAACCAGACAAACCACCACAACTCCAAGAATTCTACGTCGATCAACTCGCCTTCGTCGTCTACCAGATAGATACCGATCGAACTTCTAAATTCCAACAAGGAAGGAAAAAAATGTAATATATGGTATCAAATTAATGTAAAGAATAATCGAGTTACTGTGATTTTGTAAAAAAAGCAATCTTAGTTACAATAAATAAAGAGTTGTGTAAAAAACGAAGTGTCATTTCCTCTACTAGAAATTAATTTATTCTAAAGAATAAATAAGGATCCACAACAAAAACTACATTTAGAAATGAAAATATATACATTTTCAAAATGAAATGTTAAATTATTTAGAATTAATTGCAATGGGAATTCAGAAATAATAAATTACGAAAAATTCCAGATACCTGTACGCACTTGTATACGCTAAAGTAGAAGAATTAATCGTTTTCAAACTGTACGAAAGTAAATAGAAACGAAATAGAAGGAGTACGTATCATAACAAGTTTCATCAGTGATTAAACGATTAAAAATGTATAGAAATTAACAGAGAAAACGTCATAGAATGAGATAGATCTGAAAAAATGTGAAAAGAAATAACACGGAAAACATTGAACGCTGCAAGAACAAGAAAATTTACAATTAAAAATACAAGAACCTATTACTGATGTGAATCTAATTGTCTCGCAGAAATTGTTTTTCATAATCCATGTCTATAAACTGAACTATTCCAGACAAACCTCACTGGTTGAATATCTGAAAATATTTAGAAAATTGAAATAACAAAATAAATTGAACTACATACAAGTTCTTTAAACAAAAGAAGTATAAGTCACCATTTTAAATATCTGAAGCTAGCAATCTTAAAATAATTTAATAATAATTTGAGACACAATACTAAGCCCAAATTGCAAAGTCATTTACTTTTCTAAGGCCCGGTTTCATAAATACAATAAATACAAATAGGTATTCTTCAGATTATTGCCATAGTAACAATTGTTATTTGAAATTAAATCAAGAGTCAAATATTAAATGATGTTTATTAAACCGAACTTTAAAGGTCTATGAAGGTAGAGACCTTTAAAGTCCGATTTAATAAACACCAATGTCCGATTCAATTTAATTCAGAATTTTAAATATGGAAAAGAAAACAAATTTATATCGAGTAGAAATGGATTGTTGATTATTTTCTTATGAAATTGCCATTCATTCACTTTTGACAAATCCATTTCGCGAAACGTCAAGTAACTTCTTTAATATACTTTTGCTCGATATAAATTTGTTTTCTTTTCCATATTGTAATATCACGAGCAAGAACTGCACCAAACTTATCTATACAATTTTAAAGTTTGATTTATTATCAGTCTAGAGCTACAATCTCTATGCAAGAAACTATCATATGTATAATTATAACAATTATTTTAGAACAAAAAGCGACAAGGAAAATTCTTGTTTTACATTAAAACATGCCATTGGCGTAATTACAAATGTTCTATAAAGTTGTTACAAATTATTCATAAGATCCCTAATGGTACTGCCACCTTGACATTTACTCCAGGCCTTTAGGCAGAAATTGTGACGTCACGCTAAAGAGGTTTGACGTTTCTCAAAATGCGTTATTTTATCATTTTTATTAATGTTTGTAAAGAAAAAGTGAAAAAATTGTCCCGTAAGGAATGGGGTAAGTCCATTTAATAATTATTTACACAGAACGAAGTCGTAAAAGATTAATAATTAACCGAATATAAAATATTATGTTAGAAAACATTACCAAACTTGAATTATTGATATGTTTTAAAGCGCAAATCAGCAAAACAATGTAAAGCTCGTTGGTTTAAGTAGTTGGATCCAAGCATTAAGAAGACGGAATGGTCCCGTGAAAATAATGAGAAATGGTTACACTTGGACAAATTAATACCAACACAAAGTATCACAGATCTGTAATGATTTTCCTCGGAAATTTTTAAGGCTTAACCTTATTTTTAAAACTCATATAAACACATTTTCTTAACATTAACGCAAGGATATGTGTAAACTACAGACGCGTAGTTTTAAGAAAAGTAATATAAATTAAAGAAAACTTACATTTTTATTAAATAAGCTTGAAATTTTTAAGTAAAATAAATTTATGTGCTTGACAGTTACCCCTTTACTGTGACGTCACAGCTGAAAACATTTGCTGCCTAAAGGCCTGGACTAGTATTAAGATGGCAATGCTAATGGGCGTTGAAATGTTCCGCCTCTTACTGACTGTGAAATTTCTAAATTTCGCAAACTGTTCGTGTGTCGTGTTTTGTCGTATTTGATAGTTTATACTAGTTGTTTTGAACATGAATTTTCCTATAGTGAAAACAATCAGTTGGTAATAATACATAATGTTGATGATTAGTATTGGATGCTTTGTTCTTCATTAAACTCTGATTTAGAAGAAGATAAGGTAATTGTTAACGTTACACTGGAAAAAGTAAAAGATTTTAAAAAATTCCAGAAAAATAGTTTGAAATTTTAATATGGTTTCTCAAAAAAAAATGATGAGTTCTAATCACCTCCTTAAATCGAAACATTTGGTGCTTATGTTCAAAGTTTATGCTTAGTAGCCTGGGGGTGACGTAAAATTCCATTAAATTTCCCTGTTATTACTTTGATATTACAGAGCCCTTGCTGCTTTTAATCCCAGGAAGAAAAAAAAACGTTATTTCCTAATTTCAAATTCAAGAAGAAAATTGAAGGTGTTACCCTTATCAGATAAAAAAAATTGTTGTCGTAATATAAGATTTTTAGTGTTTTGATTTAAATTGTTTCATAAATTATCACAGTTTAGTTTAGTTTTATTAAAACAGAGCATCCTCTTTTCAATACGTAGTTTGCGTCGCAGTTTTCCTAAAAATTGCTTCCATTGTCCGTTTCTGCTGCAACAAATTTTCTGCAAAATATATGAAACAGTATCAAGAGATTAAAACTAATAATATTTAATCGCCCATATTTTCTCTTTGCCTTAGACAGTGTTGTTAGACAGTGTAAAAGCATAATTAGAATCGAAATTAAGTCATTCCAACCATACGGTATAAATTAGGAGAAAGTAAATTTTCATTAGCTGACAAGTAGGGTAACTGTGCCTGTTAGCCGACCACTACCTGTTTGGTGGTCATCCACTTACATAAACAATATTTTAAAATACTCAATCAATAAGTTTTGGATTGCATAAGTGGTCGAAATGGGAGCAGATTTAATAATAAAATCTAAAGTTTATTAATTGGCTATTTTAAAATATCGTTCAGAGATATTGTTTATGTAAGCGGACGGCCAACTGGCAGCAGTTGAATGGTGGTCGAAAACAGGCGCAGTTACCCTATTATGCTGTTTTAAGAACAAGAACATCTCAAAGTCAAATATTATTTTAATATAAAAGAAATCTTTGAAGAATTAGAGTCATTTTGAGTCTACACACAAATTTTACAAAAAACTCGACTAGTTTAGGCTATGACATCATCAGGAGTGTGAAAAATCTTTAGATTTTTAGAAGATTATAAATGGACGATCACAAGACATTTTAAAATTTTTACATTAAAATTAAATAATTAAAGCTGGTTCTTGTCCGATGAAAATTGTATCACAAACTGTTTTAAACGGACACTAAAGAGTTTGTGATACATATTAAAATTAAAGACATTATTCAGTTTTCGGTCTGAAATCGACTAGTCTAATTCTTCAAAGATTTATTTTATATTAAATTGGTTCTACACTAAAAAATGGATTTTCGCCAAGAAAATATTATCTTATTATATAGGATGTCCATGTTAATTTGAAAATCTTGGATTGGCAACCCATCAATTATTTTCTAATTTTAAGGCGTCGCCATTTAAAATGAATATTATTTGTAGATAGATATCTTATAATATAGGTCTATTTGGGAACTGTCAAAAGCATGCACTCATTAAAGTTTTTCACTTGATAAAGTTGTGAGAACCGATCATTATTTCGGTGGGCTACTGATTCTGACGGTTTCGAAACGGTCAAAAAGTGATATAGGGACGACCTATTAATGTCTCTTAACCGGCCTGGGCAACACTGGGCAATTTACTAATTCAAGTGTTTATCCGCTGGCGCCACTTACCCCAAAAAGCCGGAAACCGATACATATCCGAAACGTCATTTTCTATTAAATGACAAGCTCGCAGTTATCAGTGTCAAGTTGACAGTTATTCGCGAAATCAAACAAAGTAGGCGACATCTGGTGGTCGATATTGACACCATCGAAAGGGTGAACAACATTTCACGGATTGGTTTAATTTGAAAACATCAGAAAACATGCACCAATCAAACTCTCATATTTAGCGCAACCGCAATGTTGTTCACCCTTTTATCGGCCATGTTGCAATTAACAGAGACCTCTCGCGTTGACAATTAGGTCGCGAATAGCGAGTAAATTTGTATTCTTTTGCTCGGTTATAGTTTTTTGACATTTTTTTCATTCCTTGTTTGTGTCATTTGAATTTTGTTTAATTTAGTTTTTGGACATTTTGGTTACTTAATTTTTATTAATAATAGTAAATAGCAAACACCAGCAAAAAATGAATAAATGCAATGTTACTATGTCCAGTAGATGGTCTGATTCTACTAGAACTAAATCATTTAACTTCCATTGAATCTTAATTTATGCAGAAACTGGCTACAATTTTTTTTTTATTTTAACAGATCAACAACTACAATTACCTAAAAGCTCTCACATTTAGTAAGAAAAACCTTACTATTCCTAACTCCAATTGTGTCTTCAAACTTCTTCGTTTGCAGCGACCTCAAAGTGGGACTTTTAATATAATGTAATTCTTCAAAAATTACTGAAACCTTGTTTGACAAATATCGCTTAATACACGAACTGATAATTTTCATACCACACTCTCTCTTTATCTAAACCTGGCCCAGGAACAGTTTTAAAGTTGTAATTGTTTGCTCAATAAGGCTTTTCTTTTTAATAAAAATCATTTACCAATTATTACAAGTTTATTTTGATTAATTCGCAAAACACTACACACACTGACATTTGCATATCAAGTGCCAAATAAACTTCAATTAGGGTAACTAGCGTCAAAACGGGCAAAATTTGCTTTAAATAAAAATATTGCGCAAGCTGGTTAAGAGATTCCGTCTCGCGAAATCTAATAGGTCGTGGTCCAAATAAATATTTGATAAAGGAGAGCTTTGGAAATCAACGTGTATGTCATAATTTAGGAAATCAGGCGACCAAATTTAATTCTGTTCGAAATTCTTCACAAAAGCTCAAGTCACTCGAGTATTGAACGTCAATAATTATTTTTTCTATATTATTTTGCAGCTATTTCATCAGGCAGATATTTTCAAAAACGGGTTACAGCCAGAATACCAACTCTTGCTGTCATATCCATCTAGCGCCTATTTTGTAAAATGTACACAAACAAGTACAACAAAACACTAATCTACCACATACTTGACCTTACACGTTATAATTTTCAAAACTTTGATCCCAAGGGCTTATTTTTCAATCCACAACAATTTAATCACAAAAAGTAATATGACCATGTTTCATAAAGTTAGATAGACGCATATTTTCAAGGCATAATAAACATACAAAAATAAATTAATAGCCTTTGGGGTCAGATTGTATTCAAATCTTTGGCGTTGCCCTCAACACGTTAGAGTCCGGTATGCCAGAGCACCCTAACTCACTGTCTAATCCACCCCTCTATAAGAATACAAAATTACAAATTGCTAGATGGTCTGCCATATTTCAGTTGAGAATAAATTGTCACCACAGTATAATAATTATTTATTGTGTAAGTGTTATAGATAGCATTTTATCCACGCAAGAATATTTAAACGCGAGAATGAAGTTCGAGCTTTAATTTTCTTAAGTGGATAAAATACATCTAAAACACGCATGCAATACAACGTTTTACCCACAATCATCACATTTATGGAATCAGAATGAACGAAATTTAATTAAAAAATATTCGTATTCGTAAAATGAAACGTGGCAGGCTTTGTCATACCTACCGGTTGCTATAGTACGTTGTTTATTATTATCCACTAGTGGTAACTTTATTTATAGGAATAAAGTAACTTTATTCCACTAGTCGATAATAGGTCACTTTAAATGCTTCATAGGTGAGGATAAAAGTCCAATTATAATGTGATTGTGGATAAAATGATATTTGTTTATTCCTATTTTTAAAGAGGTAATGGAATAAAATGAAGCAACTAAAAGGATGAATCGTTGAAATTTATAAAAATTTATAACTCTTGGATTCTTTCGCTTGCATGTTTGGCTTGGATTGGATAATCTCTTTCCGGAATTTCTGTTTGACGATATTCGATTGACAGGAGAGAAACTAATCCGGTAACAAACTAATAACAAGACTTACTTGAATGAAATATAAGATGAAAAGACGGCTTTTACAGAATTTTATGGCAAAGGAGTACCTCCAAGATTCCGTTCTTGTTAAAATAGTTGTGGGGACTCACTAGTTGTTTAACGCCAGCAAAATCATGATGTCGCGATGACAAATGACAAAAAATATCAGAAGCTGAGTTCGGCAATGCGCTCGGCGATTCGAACAGAGCTGATGAGATTTTAATCAGCTGATCATAAAGTGCTCCACATGAGCAAACTTAACAAAAAATCTAATGTTTGGTAATAATCGAAAAAGAAATTGCTTAAATTGATTTGAATGGCGCCTGGGAACTGCCTCTGTTGCAAAATAATTCACTTGACACTTTTAGCAATTGGCTGTAATCCTCATCATCAAACATTATTTCTTGAAATTAATTATATTCATTATAATGTTGAGGTTCGTCTTAATTTCGTTATTTTACAGTACAGCACTAAAGCATTTAAATCAGACGATTATTCTTAATTCTTATACTTGACAATGTCTAAGGCCCAAATTCAGAAACCTCACTTGAGTGGAGAGAGCGCTCAACTCACACTCTTTGAAATTTAGAAAAAGCTTTAATTTTCACTTTAATGACTTTTTAAATTTTTATCGTAAATCACTGATGATCAGAGTACCTATACTGACCATAAACTTGATTAAATGAGTAAATATAAAAGTAAATTTCAATTTCAAACAAGTGTTTGAGTGTGAGTTGAATGCGCACTCTACTCAAGTAGCGTTTCTGAATTTGGGCCTAAATCTAAGAGCTCCTCCAAAATATGTGTTTCATCTTTTTCATCTGATCTGTATTTGCCGAACGCTTCAGATCTGTCAAAGTAAACTCGAATTATCGAATCATTATTTTCATTCATATTATCATTATGTTTCTGAGGTGATTGATGAAAAAGATCGCATTGTCGAACACAGCTACAATGACAAACGTCAAACTGACAGACTTCAAGAAACCTCACAATGACAAACGTCAAAATGACAAATGTCAAGCAATGTCACGATAACAGACACGGGCGAAACGTCATGTTGTAACAGGATCACGATGACAACCGTCAAAATAAACAAAATTATGGCTGCCCCTTAACGCATTAGAGCGTATGGCCAACAAATAGGATCGCAAACCTCATTCTGGTCGCTAAGACAACCACCGAACCAAACACAAAAAGACTGCCCTTTGACAAATACGATGCAACTTTGCTCATGACTGATTCGAGCAAGCAAACAGACCAATGATGCAAAGTTACTTAATCCTCGCCACGAAATAAGGGTATAAAAGGCAGAACGTGTATCAATGTAAGCCAGTATCCGCTGCTATTGAATAGTCTGACGGTACTCAACCGCTGGTGCTCCTATAATATGGCAAACCGTTCATCTCAACCGCTGGTGCTGTTATAGTCCGGTAAAGTATACATCTCACCCGTTGGTGCTGTTGTAGTCCAGCATACACCTTATATCAACGTCGGAGTCAGGTTATTTTATTAATGGATATAAGAGGCCATGAGAAACGCGTGGTTTGAAGAGAACACCACGCCCGCACAGTAAATTAAGGCTGATAAATAAGTAAAAGCAAAGCAATTTAAAAAAAACATCGAATTTCACATTTCTCGGAGCTGTTTTCAAAATAGGACAGGTCGGTTTGATTGTAGCGGAGTTCTCGAGTTACGCTTCCGCTGACGATGCCACAAATAGGGCGGAAACAGCTGTACAGAGGATGCTCGAGGAATGCATTACAATCAAAACCAACAACTAACAAAAAAAATTTTAATCCAAAGTTATTTTAAAATAAAAATTACGTTAGGCTGGGTTTCTAAAAGATTAAAGTCTATATTATATTTAATGTTAAGTTCGAATGTGATACACAATATACTGCATGTCTTAACGTGCGTCACATTCTAACTTAATCTTAAATTTAATCCTGACAAATCTTTTATTAAATCCAGCCTTTGTTTTCGTATCCTTAAAGTGACTATAAATGAAAGTCTCCTTTAATCCTATTATGAAAAGAGCTCTCGGTATTGATGCTGGTTAGGGATGTTCAGAATCGAATCGATTTATAGTTGAATCGATTCTTTGCAAGCCATGCATCGAAAAAATCGAATCGATTCAATTTGGTGTGAATCGATTCAAGAATCGAATCGGAAAGGTGTTGACATACAACCAATTTTTTATCACCGCGCCATCTATATGTTACTGGCAGCCAGTAACTCAAAATGATAAAATTGTGGCTAAGGAAAGTCCGCAGCACAAAACAGAACACTTCAAATTACAGAAATTTCTTTGACCATTAACGAGCAAAAATTTGCGTTGCATACTTGAACAATAGGTATGTACGTATTTTGTATTTGAGTGTGAGTGTAGAACAATGCCTCCTAAAACAAGTGAAGTGTGGAAGCATTTTATTACTTATATCACAAACTCTTTTAAACGGACACTAAATGGCGCACAAACACTTTACGTTTCGCTATCGTTTGACAGCTTCTTCGGAAGTGAAAAAATATAAACAAGGTCAAACTGTCAAACGATAGCGAAACGTAAAGTGTTTGTGCGCCATTTAGTGTCCGTTTAAAAGAGTTTGTGATACAATTTTCATCGGACAAGAACCAGCTTTAATCATTTTATTACTGATAACAGCAAATCTGTTCGTTGTAAACACAGCATATGATGCTGCGACATAAGTTTTAATTTCAAGAATAGAAATTGGTAATATATGTATTGAATAGAATCGATTCTACGTGTTTAAATTGAATCGATTCATCTGAATCGATTCCACACAATCGATTCAATTGAATCGATTCATTTAACTGTTTTGAGCATCCCTAATGCTGGTCAAATCATATTGAAATTGATATTAGTTATAAAATCAAGCCTTAAAAGGAATGGAAAATTTTATAAATAATTCCCATCTTTTATATGCAGCTAATAATGAAGACACAATACAAATATTAGTTGATCCATGACTATTTGTCCAATCGCAGGGTGTCCGTAATTATAGTGATCCCAATACATGGATGTCTTCCACTTTCATAAAGAGTAAAGCCTTAACGACAACCACACTGTTTATTTATAAACGGTGAGCAAATAAAAATCAGATTAGAGTAGGCGGTGCGAAGAAAATGTATATCTGTGATTATATAAAAAGTCAATAAATTTGACAATCCATAAATGTATTACATTAGTTAATTCACAGACATTGCACCGCCTACTCTAATTTGATTTTTATTTGCTCACTTTTTATTAAATTAACCTTGACTTGACAAAGTTAATAGGGATAAAATACTTTATTTAAAAAATAACGTAAGTAATCACTTAACCGTTTCCAATTTATTATTTCTTGGTTAAAAGCAATTAGTTAAAATCTAGGGTTAATTTTAAATTAGTATGCGTGGATTTAGTAAGTCCACGAAACCCTCCCAATGAGCTGCGTCTATAAAGTGCATGAATATTTAATTTGCGCAGTTCGCCCGAATGTGGATTATAAGAAACCGGAGCTTACGCTTCCATTAGGAGCAAAATTGATGCGAAGGAACGCCGGCGAACGCAATAAAAAATCCACTTTTAATCGCTTTAGCAAAAAACCCTACACGTTTTTCACGCGGAATATGTTTCTCGCTGATTGAAATTTTAATTTTTCACGGCTGCATCATGCCGGATTCGCATTGCCATGCATTATCACACGCGGACACAGTTGAGCGTAAAAAATATAATCCCATTTAATGGAAACATCAGCGAAATCGCGGCAAAATTAAATTAAATTTCTCTGCTAAACAAATATCAGAGTCGTATGTGCCAAATGAGCGGTTGCGACAAGGGATTAGAATTATCTCTCTATCCGGTTCCGGTGCGCGAGCTTCGCTGCAACCGGCTTGTCAGCAGTATCGTGCTTACTGCAGACATGCTCGCACACAAACCATCTTCAATGACAAAACCGCCGAAACTAATGACCATCGCGTTCATAAAACGTACAGTTTTATTGTATGGAAATTGAGTTTCCGCTTTTATCTTTACAATCGGAGGGGAGTTTGAGTTATTTTTTAACGCCCCCCGGCCTACGTCCCCGTCAGCGATGGCCATTAAACGAAGAGCTTCCTGAATTCCGCTAATTCTGTTATGTGGAGACGTACTTGCAATTTTATTTGAGCTTTTATTCTGATGCTTTTGTATTTAATAGTTTTGGCAGCCCGAACGATTTTATCACTAATTACACCCATAACTTAACAGTAATTGTTAGTTTTATTCGAGATAATTAGTCGTTTTTGAGACAATATTTTCCAGAAATAGCTTCAAGAATTCCGTGCAAATAAATTAAACTGAATTTCATTGTTTATTAAAATCTTAATCGATTCTCAGAGATTTTTTCTAATTGATAATTGTTTCTTCACGGTAGACTTTAAAAGTAATTAAAGAAAACGTAATGCAATGAACGAATTTTAATAAAATAAATTAAGTTTTTAGAAATCGTAAATTGAGACAAAATTAATATAGCAATAATATTTTGTTAAACTTTAATAAAACTTTTGTTAATAAAAGATGTAAATATAAAACTTCTGTTCATAGAAACTTGTCTATAAAACTGTAAGAGATATTTGGAAAACTTATTTAATAATATGTCTCATTTCACTCATAATCCTGACTGCTTACTTAGAAGATAAAACTTTACGTGCATAATCCCTCACGCAGGCCTTAATGTAAATATAGCAACCCGAAAGGTAATAAATTTAAAATTTATCAGCGAGGGATACATATTCATTACAACAAATCAATTTCAATAAACTTCGCTGAAAGTTTTCAGCACGTATCCCGTCTGCGTCCTCGTCCCCCTTGAACTGAAAAAGCAAACGGGTGCGTGTATCGAAACGTGCCCATCCACTTTTGACAAATTGTTCAATGTTAGCTTCAACATAAAACAAAGATGACACCCGCGTGCAAATCAATTAATCACTTTTTTCTAATTTACCGCGTTGTGATATCAACTCGTATCAATTAGTCATTGACGTATTTATTTATGTCAGTGCTCGACGGCAATTTTCGAATACATTGCTCTTTGAAGATTTTATTCAGCGTGATTCGATCTGCGGATAAATAGAGAGTGAACCGTTCTGAATCGGAATAAAGCCGGGCAGCAATTTATCAAACATTTCAACATATGCGGTCTGTTTGCGTAAACCTAGATAAATAAAGCGGTCGAAAGTGTGTGATTGTCATGAACAAGACAATAGATATAAATTTCAAAGTCGTTTAATTCATGTCAAGCCTAGGGGCGTATAGAGAGATCGCCGTTAATCTGCTCTGATTCCTGGCGATGCCAATAGATTTATAGACCTCTTAATCAAGAGCTACCTTGCTGAAGTCCTCGCCAGGTTCCCATTCATCCCGAAATTTTAAAAACTTATGACTTTTAAGGAGATGTAAATTTTCAATTTGCTCACGGTCTTCAGCAACAAATACACCGCGTATTTTAGGCGAGATTTAATTATGCAGACGCCGTTGCCCTTAATTTTATGTTAAACGTGCGCTGTATGTATGTGCGAACGTATCTCGCAAGTAGCATGTGTTTTCATACAAAGTAATCCAATTATTTCAGCAAAACATTGTTACTTGAAGCGCTTTAAAATCGCGCACTAAAATTACTGCTGCACCAGCGTGTGTAACGTAAGCAAAACACAGCGGAATGCATTACTCTTAATTAAGTTTTCTGCAACTCAAACTGTTTATGTTTAATATCCTTAGTGTATCGCGTGAAATTTTGCTTCAAAGTTTTGATTTAACCTTTTCATAATTTAAAGCCAAAAATATGACCTAAATTTATTACTGAATGAAACTAACAAATATATATACATATATGTAACAACAAATAATACATAATTACAGCTACTAAAAAAATAACATTATTTCATTATTGAGCGTGGTATTGAAAGCCTATGAGCAGATAATTAGAACGGAAACTAAGAAAAGCTTTAGAGCCAACATTATCAGCAGTACATAGTGGATTCCGAAAAGGAAGAAGCGTGCAGGATCACTATTTACTCTGAAACAAATAACAGAAAAAAATAAATAGTAACACAAAGACATTTATGGCATTTACAGATCTTGAAAAAGCTCTAGACAAAGTACGACAAAAAATATGGGACAGTTTAGAAATGAGAGGAACAAACAGTAAACTAATAAAAGCTTCTACAGAAGAAACAGAAATTATACAGCCTGTATCATAACTTCCAACAAATATTCACACTACGCGATTAAAAATTGTATCGACAAATATAATATCATTTTCTCCAAAAACATATAGTTTCCAAAAATAGCCGATGAAAGTTTTGTAAATGTGGCAATGCAGTGTTCAGAACAGCACATTTAGGCCCGGTTTTTTCACCTCCAGTTAACTTTATGTGGTGATTTATTCCCATAGTAACAATTCTGATCACAATCGTTACCATGGAAATTAATCGCCAGATAAAGTTAACTGAAGGTGAAAAAACCGGGCCTTAATTTAATTAATTCGGGAACATGTATGTATCGTTTCTTAGCAACCTGATTTTCAGTAAGCAGCAGGAGAATTCTGCGAAAATACACTTCACTGATTTTAAGTTACCTGGATACACATGTACACAGTTGCAACATCCTCCCAGATTATAAAATGCGAAGAATTTGCTTTAGTAAAATATAAATTAGAAGTAAACCGGGGGAAAAAAAGTGAAAATATTATTTAGTTAACTAATCTATTGCATGTGTCATGTACTTCTTGACGAAATTAGGTAGATTTATCGCACCTTACTAAAACAAAACTCAATTGTCAACTCTCAATAACTTCACAACCAGAGACTTAAGAGGATAGTAGTAGTATTATAATTTTCTGTACAGTTTTCAACATAGAATCGCGTGGGATGTCGGACGTTATGATACAGCCTGTATAATGTGTAATAAACAGGAAATCAACTTGAAACCAAAACGGATTAAGATAGGGACAGGAAATCAACTTGAAACCAAAACGGATTAAGATAGGGAGGGGTAATCAGCCCAACTCTTTCACAGTATTCATGGACGATATTATTAAAGAATTTATGCCAAAGTTGAGGAAATTGCATGTGACACAGAAGACCCTACCTACAAGCAATAAAAATTTCTGAACGTGCATTTGTGGATGATGTGGTAGAGTTGGCTGGAAGAGAAGAAGACTTTAGTATGGAATAAGACATTAGTAAAGTATGGCGTGAAAATTAAAGCGAATAAGACAAAAGTAATGGCAGTAGCAAGAGAAGAGCAAGTAGTAAAAATACAGATCAATGGCGAGAACTTAGAACAAGTTAATCACTTTCACTTTCAGTATTATTTTAGAGGTAATAATTGAGGCAAACGGAAAAAAGGAAATGGAAATAAAAAACAGAATAAACAAGACGACAAAAGTATTTCATGCAACGGGAAATAATTTTATTAAGGATGTTAAACAAGGTGATGTTTAGATCCTACTTCTGTTTTAAATAATAACAAATAAAATAAAGAAAAGAACTCAAAATCAAACGTCATTAGAAATCAATTATCTGTGGAAAGAAACCAGACAAAAAAAAACAAAGAGGAATACAGTAACAAATAATTGATTGTCAGATTATTTTTACTTGTAAAATTACAAAGGATGCTTACATACAATCTATCTCAAATCGAACGACGTGTCTAAAGGGTCAAACAGAATACAACGCCGTTACGCGCCGTTGCAACGACGCCAACTGTCACTTCAAAAGACGTGCACAGATAAAGCGGCGTTTTCTAACCGAAAAATAGAAGTAACTTGTGCCAAAAATTGATAAATTTCAAGTATTTATATTATTATATACCATATGTCCAAATAAATTTGTGATAAAGGTAGGTCATGGAGTGTAAAAATCTACAACGCCAAGCAGTTTTTAAAGCTAGTGACATATCAAGCTGTGGCCAATTAAACTTCAATTTTACTTAACTACTCAAGAACTGGACAATATTTTAGTGTAAATAATGTAATAATTTATCTTCCATGACCTACCTTTATCAAAAATTTATTTGGACATATGTTATGTATATGTTACACCTATTGTATTGTATGTTGTATTATTCACATACAAAAAATTACCGGATGGAAATACGATGATGGGAGTTATATTTGGTTATGCATTATGACGATTGACGCCGTTAAAGTTGGAAGTTAACCAACTTTTTGTGTGCAACGCCGCTTGACGTCGTTCATTCTGTGCAATGACATTTGAACCTTTATATTTAACATTCATTTGACAGATAACGGCGCATGACGGCGTTGCATTCTGCTTGGGCCTTAACAGTAATCCTATGTGTATGGCATGCTTTACGGAGTGCAAAGTATCACAAACAAAATTGTATAGTTATCATAAATTAGTGTTAGTTAAACGCCAAAACAAAGAGTAATTTTGAATTAGATGACATAATACAAATAAAACCCGGAAAAAATTGGAGTAAGAAAGTCAGCAATTAAAAATTATGATATTAAACTTGCTCTAGTTTTAATTAACTAATACCATTTCCTCGGTCATTCTTTGCCTGCAGAATTATTTAGCCTTTGATGCAGCTACGAGATTAGCGATGTAGGTCATACAATTACGAGTGCTTTGACTATAACCGCGGATTATCTACTGTATAACTAGACGCACACATCAAACGCACTGATGATTGGATGTTAGAGCCGACACATTGGCATATGCCAATTTATACACTAATTGCCTCCATATTTATCGAACTGATCCACACCTCAGACTATTACGTAGAACGTATCAATGCAAAGGGTCGGCTGATAATTACGTAATCGAATGAACCTACATTCAGTAGTTAAAAAATTATTATTAGGAAACTTGAAAAGTAATCCTGAACGAACGTCAAAGGAACTGAACAAGTTCAAGTATAATTGCGGTTGAAATCGTTTAAATTGGTCAAAAGTCGGCGGAACTTATGTCATAATCGCGGCCCTAAGGAAAAATGCGGCACTTTTGTTCTCTATGCGGAAGTGTAATTTAAAATTAGTTATTACGAGTTGCTCAGATGCAGTCGGCAATTGCAAAGGAAATGGCTTCTCGACCTGAGAACAGAAAAGTTTCGACGCGTACAAATTAAAATATTCCATCTGAACTTGCAGCAAGAAAAAAATCTTTTTCTTTTTTCTATCACTGTTCTATACAAGAAGAATTCTTTAATTTTTGCAATTTCTTTCAGAATTTCTGTGCATAAAAATGTTTAATCTCATAAAATTCATTTGGAAATATTAAATGCAAGGTTCACTTCTAGTTTTATGCAAAATTTTCCTGAAAAAGAAATTCTTATTTTGCTTATACGGAGTGGAACAAAATGATTCTCATCTAGTTACCTTGGTATTACCCATGAAAAAATACGAAAATAAGGAAGGCAGTACCCTAATGTCAAAATATACTTACATCAAAATTGAAAATGTGATTTATTGTGAAGGGATGATATGAATACAAAGTTGGGATTGAAATTGAAAAGAAAGCCAACGAAAGTATGTCACAGCAAGTGTTGAAAGTGTTATCTCGTTGTATTTTAATGTGATCATTAGTCATCAGTTCTTGCAAATTATTTATTAATTCTTTCTTTGTAGACCTCATATTTAACTTCAAAGTTTTTCTGCTTTCTAATAGTTAATGGGAAGTGTTTGATAATTCCTATGTATAATCGCTTTTTCATAGCTTCATAGCTTTTCATACCTTTTAAGGTTAGATTTGTTTGCAAATTTTTATTATAAAATTAGTCAGTTAAATGTTTCTTTCCTTCACCTGTCAGGTCGCAAATATGAAATCATCACCCCGGTGTTTGTTCGTTGTTTGTGAGGCTTCTTTGCGCCCAGATTCGCGTTAATTGCTAGATCAGTTGTTTGTTGACATCTGCTCCGGAGCACAGGAGTTTGAAATTATTGCTACGGGATTAATTAGGAAACTAAGGTGTTCCGAGCCGAGTTAACTGCTAATTACCAGAGGTAGTACAGAATTACTGAATAATAACCGTTGGCATAAATTAGTTCGAGCCGATGACTGCCAACTGCAAACGTACATATAAATATATCGTACATATTACAAAATGTTTAAATATAATACGATTTAAATAGGTGTCTAGTTGTAACAAAAGTAAGATATTCCGGACAAAAATAGAATACTTTTGGAATGAATGGAAAAGAGAAACAAACTAATTTATTAGGAGTACAATATTTTTTATACGAAAACAAAATAAGTTCACTGGACAAATTTAATTAATAGTGAAAAATCTAATTTTTTTGGGGGAAATATAGTCATTCCAGTATAGTTAATTAACGTCTAAAATCTGCAGTAATTGACAAATTAAATCCTTACTCAACGTTTAATTAAAATTTCTTATTCGCAGCACGCAGCTTTCGTTTTCAGATATAAAGCTCAGAACCGAGACGTCTGGTCGTTGGAACATGAACTTACCACAACGAAGAATGGTATTTTTCCACCGAAAATACCTCGGAGAATATTATAGGAGACTTACCTGAAACAACAGTCTTCCATTAATATTTTATGAGGATCCATAAGAAGAAGTGCTTTTATATTTATTCAAATCAGCACGGCGGAGAAACTTCTTTCAAATTTCTCTTATTAATATTACTGCTTTTATTCATAACTTCGAGGTGTATAAATAGAACAAAAGCGCTTCCTCCGTATCAATTTCAAATTAATGAAATGAAAAACGAACGCAGAAACTTCTTATACACTTTTGAAATTATTCGAGAGTGTAATTAAGTGTTCGCTCAGCCAACATTGTACGGATTTTAATTCAAAATATTGCATGCGTTTAAGATTTGACGTCTTGAAAACTGTTACACGATGGCTATTAACTAAAAATTATTAATTCGCTCCCGTGAATCCCCGGCCAACCTAATTGGCGAAGCATTATTAAATGACAGTGATTTATTATAATTAATACATTGAACTTAGTTTAATCCTTACCGGGGACATTGCGTTCAGTTTTGCACATCTTGATGGCCCCCGAGACTTATCTGGCTGACGCTAGTTTAATATTGTTGGTGGAAGGGTCACACAACTTGGATTTTGAGGAGTTATAAATTGATCAGGGAGAGACTTAACAGATACAAATGAAACTAAGCGTGGTTTAAATAATATACGTATAACATAACTCATACTTACGTACAAAAAATCGTTGGCATCGGAGATTCCTAAGGACGTTTTTATGTGGGTATATAAATCACGTTATTGTAAGTATATGGACGACTTCGCTTTAATCACATCAACTTTTTTATTGCTTAAGGAATGTCCCGAGATCATCTCCTCATCTGGACCTTATTTTTATTGTGCTTTTCTTCTTTTTTACTTCTTTTACGTGTTATTCTAAAACCTAGCTAAGATTATTTTTTCTCTTCACATATTCCTTCACTAACAAATTAAACCTAATCCTGTTTTCAATTTGGTTTTGTTTTGTATTTAAAAAGCTGGGCTTTTCATTCATATTATTAATTAAATTTCAGGGGACCCCAAAGGCATTCTAGCCTCTAACAATAAGCACGCATGTTACCCCTTCTTCGGAGCCCTACTATTGGGTACATTTATAATCAAGGAAATCAAAAGAACTGCTTATGACAAAATCATTGAGGAATTAGTTAAATTAATAGAAGATGTATACAGCTAAATTTAATTAAATTTTGCTGAGACTTGTATAGGGGTAATTGTTTCAAAGTGAGAACATAGGCAATGTAACAGACGAAAAGCGGTATACGTAAGTAAAAAAAGAGAGCCCTTTATTTTCCCCTACTTATTACTTAATGCTATTCCGTTCGCACTTCAAAACAATTATCTGTGCTATTCTTTCTTATGGAATTTTCTGAGTTTTAGTCAATTACCGGTATGTACTTAGGATTTAATATATCTTCAAAATACTGTTGGAATTCAGCGCTGCGCGATAAAAGTCATAAATTCATTGGAAGCATTCCTACGCTGCACATACAAGGAAAAAGGCCTGAAATATTACCATCGAGTGTAAATTTTCATTTTAAGCAAAATATGTTCGCCCGAGTCGATTAGATCGCGCCCGGCGCCATATTTCACCACCGAAAGCTTACGCCCGGTAGCGGAGCTTTTTTTGCACCCTTAGTACATGTTCGCTGCAAGTTACACAAACACGCGATAGACTTGCGTATTTATCTACTTTTAAACTGCCCCGACTTCGGAGCAGTTAAATATTTATGGTTCATAAGGATGCACCCTTTAATACGTGAAGTTTCTTCGAGGCAATTTTCCGAGAGTGCAAAGTCAAAATTCCTTGATTTCATATGACTTTGATTTATCATCCTGCCGAAAAAAAAAGTAAGCACGCAAAGGTATAATCGGGGGGACCTATAACGGAAATATTTTAGTATCGTAGGAATCCACCTCTCTTTAATAGAATGGAAATTGCGTTTTTACGATTACATCTTTACGATGGGAACGAATGGACATAAACTCCGTATGTTAGCCTAACATCTTAATCGACTTTACAAAAATATTTTTTTTTATTATTGTATTCGTTATCTCAAGATCAACTTTTACGCTGATACAATTTTTATTTCACATGAAATTTTCAATTTCGTTTGCAGAAAAAAGCTCGTTTGTAGTTTCAAATGAGGTTTTGTGCAGGCCTGAATATTTTTAACAATTAAATTACGAGGTCCATAAAATTTATAAACGAATTTATTTTGTTTGTTTAATTGTTTACAGTGAATGAAAATTTATCTACATGTACGATTTAATTAAAACAACTCTGTACATTAATATTGTTTGTTTATCGATCATATCTATGTATCTCATAAAAATTAGGACTACAGTAGTACATATAATGATATAATACATGGTCCCTCTTAGTTACGATAATTTACTAATAACATATATCCATAATTTTCGTAATGCTCAAATTATGCAAGTTAACGCAATGTTCTTTTTTGAGAATTAACAAACAGTACATGATGGAACTGCTCGGATTGTAGTACATTTATAACTTCAATTAAGAGTTAAAATTATTAAAGCCAGAGCTATAGTTTGGCTTGCAGTTAACAAATTGCATCTCAATGATAATAAGACGACTTCAATATATTTTTCATCAAAATCTTCACTTGGACTCTGAGGCCAAAAATAAAATACATTTCAGGCTTATATAAACACCTGCAATTTAATAGTTTCAGATTCGTCAACAGTCTACTACTGACAACAACAAAAACGACATCTCTCTTCTGGATCTAGGGTGTGGGGACAAAACATTGGCACAAATGTTAAGAAGAAACAAGCTTATTACCAAAGAACTATTATACGACTTTTAATGTGGAAGTAAAAGAACACATTTTTAGTTGCAGAATCGGCACCATAACGACTGGCTTTGCGAATTTTTGTTTTTACACAGCTCGTTAAATTAATAAATAGTGAATCTACCGTTTGCCGCAATTTTTGGCAAATTCATTGTTTCAGCTCATCCAAATTTGAAGCCCCTAGTCGTAACTGCATGTATCTCTTTTTAAATTCTTCCAAAAACGTTCAACTGGACGCAGTTAAAATCATTTCTTGACTTCGTAACAAATGGAATTTGTAACTCATCGAAAGCGGCAATAATACGAGCAGTGTAATGTGAAGTTGCTATGCCTGGCCAAAACGTGTATTTTCCGCCAGAAGGATTCTTATCTATGAATTTCTTTAATCTCGATCTTATACAGCATTTTCATACGTTTTGGCATTCACAGAATTGCCAGATGGACAAATCTAAGCTTGAGAATAGCCTTTACAAGAAATTGCAATCAACACCAACAACTTGTGCTGAAACTTTTTATGTACAATCCAGTTCTTCGCTTTTTTTACAGTAGTAATGTTTGTTATTAGCAGTATCACTTCCATCGAGCGTGAAAAATTATTCATCATCCATCACAACATCGAGGCTATTTGATGGCGAAAATTCAATTCAGTTTACGTCTTTATTCTCGTAATGTTTTTCTGAATATTCCGCAGCCGATTTTCTCGCAACAAGCGACACATTATGCGCTTTTAAAATATTACTTACGTATTAATTATCGATATTATACTTGCGACCAAGTTTCCTAAGCGAATCTCAATTTTACCATGAGCATACTCGTTTAAAGCTTTTTTCTTCTTGGAAGTCATTTTCTTACTGGTCTTCCAGAACCTGTGTGTCCATCAATGCTCTGTTCGAGTCTACACGCTTTCAGATGTTACATGTCATCTTTTCAGGAACACTCATTGCATAAAAATGATTTACAGTATAGGATTTTTTAAAGTTAATGTGTTGTTTGTAGAATTCGGCAATCAATTGTTGATGTTGAATTCCTTTCAAGTTTTCCATCACCTTTATATTAGCAACCAAAAAACATTAACAATGGAATAATCAAATGTTGTCATTTGATCAACAAAACAAAAGCATAGCTAGCCGAAAAATGTCACCACCCACGTATTTTATAAGCATAGAAACTTTGTGCAAATTTTTGTCCCCACACCCTTACCTTCTCCATACACTGTGACAAGGGGAAAAACGCGTCTAGGATTGCCAAACTCTCTGTACATACAGAGCTAGTTTGGATATTTTGTCCAAAGCAAGTGTTATTAAAAAGTAGGGAATTCTATACCTGAAATGATTCCTAAATACAAAGTAAGTTATAATAAACGAATTCAAGGAAGGGTTAGCATTAGTGCTAAGATTCTCCTCGCTAGTCACTGATGGTCTAGAAATGAAACAGGAGTTGAAGAAAGAATATTCGTGGACAAACCGAGGATGAAGCTTTTTGCTTCTGTATACTTTTATATTTCTGTATGTTCACAGTTTCTCCAGGAAAGCTTGAAGAAGCTATCAACGAACAGCAAAACATGAGCTTTTACATTGCTTTTATAACCTATCCGGCAGATCATAATTACAAATTTGTAACAGAAATGTCATTCAAACTGATGTGAAAACATTTAGGGAAAGTCAATAACTTGGGAAGACAGATAGACAGAGGTTTCTGAAATAGAAAGTAACGAAATAGCCGTTGAGTTAGCAACATAGGTTTCAAGGTGAGGTCTATTAGTCCAAAATCTGTCGTGGAAATTGCCAAGAGCATTGTAATCCTTTCGAGTATGTAAGTTAAAAAGCACTATAAATATGGGACGGCTAGCTTTGGACGGACCCTGTCGTATTTAGATCTGTGGAATGATTTCATTTAAAAAGGTCGCAACTCAGGACCCTCATAGGTCTCTTCAAAAAGCATCCATCCGTTAAGGAATAACTGTGGAATATTGATAAATACAGTAGAAATTTCAATGTTGCTTGAGGAGAAAGGTCAGGAGACAATAATGCACATTCTGTGCAGTTGGAATGCACTGATTGGGAAACGACTACGGAATCGAATTTTTTTTTTCAATACATGACTGTATGGCCTGGTTAAGGAAACTAAGATCATGGATTGGATGTGATTTAAAATTTAGAGCAAACACAATTGGACTATTATGTAAAAACGTTACAAGGTAAAAAACTTTTTAATAAAATTCTAATAGCCTTTTCGATTCACTGTTCTAAAATATTCTTAGAATTTTTTCGTCTTGTGTTTTTCTATTCTTAAAGTGACTTTAAATTAAAGTCCCGTTTAGTTAACTTATGAAAACGGCCCTAACCTCCCTATTCTGTACCTCATAACGACATCGTTAGATACCGATAATTGTTAAGTGACAGATTTTGATCAATCAGTACCTACATAGAAATGCTTTGTATCCAAGCATTGATTGGTCAAAATATGTCACTTAACGAATATCGGTATCTAACGATGTCGTTACGAATTACAGAATAGGGGTGTAAGACACTGGGCATAGATATATTCGTAATGATATGACTAGTGGCGTGGTAGTTATATGTCACTCATGTCATACTAGATTGCTAATTGCTATGGTTTGTTTATTCAATTATTATTTATATTTCAGTAAAACTGTTTTCAATTGTTACAACATTCGGAAATATTTTTCTCTAATAATTTTTAAAATCTTTTTAGTCTACTAGGGTTGGAAGTAAATACCTACAGTTGATGAATTTGCGAGAATAGATTTTATATTGCGTCATTTCTTTCTGCACAAATATTACGAGCTGCTTCCGACTTTCTTTTTGAATATTTTGCATTGCATTTCTCGACGAAATATCGTGGCACTGACTAGGTTTTAAAGTTTGCGATTAAGTTTTAAAATTCAATATACGATTGGCAATGTAAAATCAGAGTTGCAGTCACTCCGGGGAGATGTACAATCGATTCCGGCGGGTAAAGATCACCTCCCCCGGAGAGGATTTCACCAACACGATGTTCCATTTGGAGCCAGCTTATCCCGTTCCATCTTTTTGTCCGTTAAACACTCGCAGGCACGGAAAGGTTTCGGGGATCGCGTTCTGAATCTAATAAGGCCATCTGCGCGCTCATTATTTAATGTTTGTCTTTTACTTAAGAGCAAAAATGAAATTGCTCCGCGTTAAATACTACTAGAACGGATTCGCACGATGCCTGTGTACATAACGCCTGGCTCTATTTGTTTTCTAATCTAAATTGAAATGTCGTTACCGAGAGCTTAAAGTTAATTTCATACTAGGCATTAATTAGTGGTTTTGCCTATAGATGTAACGTCTGAAAATTTAATGCGATAAACGTGATTTCAGGAGACCCCCGTTTTATGAACTTAATGAACTTAAAGGCAAAGTATTAACCAATATTAAATACACAAAGAAAAAAAAATAGTCTAGATGATTTTAATTAATTTTCAATTACTTTCTTTGGGTATACTTACTTCCCTAATTTACTATCAACGGTATTCAAAAGTTTTTGAAATATATAATAAACTAAACTACCCCGTTATGTTAATTAGTAGTAATTCTTTTTTGCTACAACTAAAGACGCTGTTATAAATGCCGAAAATAAAACTCGTTTTCTTTTGTGCCTGGACCCATTCATCAGTTGCTTCTTATTGTTTAAGTTTACGACGGCAGCGCGCTTAAATTAGTTACACATTTTTTCTAGACGTCTTTCCCCATCACGCTCCGGCGTAACCTAATTTGTCGAATTATTTTTCAGCCCTCCGCTTCTCTCCTGTTTTGCATAAAATATTTAAACTGACTTAATAATAAATTCCTTGCTTCACGACCTTGCAGTAAACAAGGGGCCAAGAAGTCGTCAATTACACACCCAGCTGCACTCGCTCATATTTGCAAAGTACAACATCGTCAGTTTAATATGAAACATGTACTACACACAAACAGCGTACCTTAAGTAAGTTTGTAATTAGTGAAGAAAATCTCCGTTAAAGAACTTTAAATAAAAATATTTATAAGAAATTTATCAATGTTATAGCTATCGTCTATTTATTGGATGAATGAAAATGTTCTGTAACTTAAGGCGCACTTCCACTGAGGTAACACGTAACATGCAACGGTAATGAACTGACAGACACGAGATAAGGCGGCATTGAGTAAATGGTGAGATGGAAATGCGTTGAAAGCTGTTTCCTATCTTCTTATCGAAGTCGAGGCAGAGTTTAAGTTAAGTATAACATATAGTTTGACAAATTGTATTGTGAACATAGAAAATTAGTTGTTAGCACTCTTATGAGATTGTAAAACTTATCTATTTAATTGAGAAGTGTTTATAGAAACCTTCATCAGTGGTATGCTAAATCTTGCCTCAGTGGAATCTTATCTTCTGGAAGCAACTTTCATATTTACGTAATTTTTCTAAAATATTTGTTCGGAAATAATTCTAGAAAATTTATTTAAAAATTCGTTGGTTTCAATTTGAAAATAAAATCATTGTTTAGTAGTTTCTCTTTTCTATGTTGTGAGTATACGTATTACGTAGCACTCATCAAAAACGAAAGCTCCTGTAAAATCGCATTTCCGGCTTTAAACACAAGGCCTCGCTTTTTTGCAACGGTGACACCCGGCAATCTTTATTCAGCTCCGGTGAAATCCTTGGCAAAATCATTTTCTAAAGAGATTCTGAGGGACCTGTTACGTTCCTTAGCAACACCACTCCTAAATGTGGCGCATAAAGCACAGGTGTTCTTAACAAAACGGAATAATATTGCCGAATCACGGTTTAAAAATATCCGAAAATATTTGCTGCAATAAAACTTGGCGTTCCAGGGATTTTCATTTTGCAACAACGTCTTTCTTTCATTATGTCACTTTGCATCTGTTTCCGGGAGACGTGTAAGATTTGAATGTATGAAAGTATCCGGATATATTTTTATATTATTATATTATAATTTTTACCATAAGAAAAGTTAGAGTTACCGATTTTTATGTTTATTTTTAATTTGATTTAGTTCATACAGGAAAACGTGTGTTTAATATAGTCTGAAATTGGTCCCTTGTATTTTTTTTGTTTGACGTCATAAAAATGTACCATATTTTAGCTAGGGAGTAATTTTAAAATTATTTTATATTCCTTACATCATCGTTTTGATATCATGAGGTTAATCTTGCAGTTGAGTAACTCTATATAGGAATTTGAAGCTCTCTCTCTCTTTTAATTATGTCTTTTCAGTTTCATTCCCTTTCAGAAAATCAGCAGCCGGCAGATTTCATTACGTCCTCAGAAATTAATCTTCTAGCAGCCGAGATATTTATTTCGCAAAGCCATAAGCCTACACAAGATCTTATTACAATAAATATTGCGCCATCTTAACATCTGAGCTCATCATCATGGAAATATACGCATATTAATTATTTAAGTCAATTTCGCTTCAAGTTTATTCACATTTTTGGTTTCGCGAAAGCAGCGTGCCTTAAAAGGCATCAATCAAGAGGCACATTCCGGTTTACTTTGGCTTAATTAACGCGAAGCTGCCAAGAAAGTAATCGCAGACCTGAAAATTCGGCCTTCGAGAAATAATTTGCGGTTAATGGAACGTGCGGATAAATATTTATTTCTGATTCCGCCGCCTTGAATTATCTGCTCGAGTTGTGCATCTTCACGCCACGTACTAATTTCAAGTTTTAATTAATAACTGAAACAATTTGCGTAAGGTTTAGCGAAGCTCCATCTCTGTTCCTCTACTAAACACAAGATATTAATCTGCAGACCGGAAGATCACATGAAGGCTTGAGGTATAATTAGGTCGCAAACCTAAAGCTCTCCTATTTTTGTTAGAGGAATTATTAATCATAGAGATACAAAATATGAAATGGAAGGAATTTCTTTTTGTATTCCTTTACAGTTTTAAAATGTTTTCTCACTTGGATCGTTAGAGCAATTTCTCTTTTGTCACCTATTTGTTTAGCTGATTTGTCATTTGATCATTTCTTAAAATTTAAAACATTTCAGACATGTACAAACGTTTCGGTTTTTCTTTACATACTATTTCTGAATTCGACATTCGTAAGGCACTCAATGTTAGAATATAAGTAATAAAGAGCAAAATAAAATAGCTGGGTTATAAAAGCATACCCCATCAATTTATCTTGAGCATTATCGATGATGCTTTTACTCAAAATAAATCTAAGCGAAAGGAAACTAACTTTCATTTGAAAGTCAAATCACAAATCTTACGCAACTACATATTTTAAACATTTCGCTGCTCCTTAATTTATACGATTTACATGATAATTTGACGAGTAAATGAGAGGAATAACGACCAGATTGAAAGGCAACAAGGACTTTACGAGTTAAGGAAAACGACTAAAATATTTATGCCGTCGTTCTGACTCAAGGATATATCCTCAAAAGTACAATGGGTCTCGCCGGTAAAGCTAAGGTTAAAATTGTTTGCCTGGAATGCGAGAATTAAATATTCAGGAAGGGTTGCAAAGCCGGCGCTTTCTAAAGTCTAGAGGAAGTGCAAACTGAGAAGAGGACACAGGATTATGCTCGAGCTGCCACTAAAAGGTTAATACTTTATATATCCTCCGCAAGGACCTTAATCCTTCAGCATTGCGGAAACACACGCATACCTCACTACAAATTCCGACAGACGCAGTTCGAAGGGAAACATTTTACGTGGGCGTTTAAATCGTAAAAACCATTTTTCTTTTTTCATTATTTTTTTAAAATGGGGCCACTGAAATAATATCATGATCTGGTCTTGTTTTTCATAAGCAACGGCGAAAACAAACTGGATGGGTTGCTGCCAACTTTCCGCTGTAAACAAGGGGGATTCGAAATTATTTTCGGAGTGTTTAACACGTCGTCATTGTTCTGAACTAGTAAATTATTGTTTTTAGTTTCTCGCAAATATTTTCAGCAAATTAAACTGCACCGCTGAAAACATTTAAGGATTATGTAAATGCAAGTACTATAAAAACAGTGGAACCCTAAACATAGAATGTAAATCCTATTAGAAAGGCTTGTTGATACTCGACAGGTACATCCACGAACACTCCAATAGCTCAAGATTGCTCTCCGAGAAAACTCCCTCGGGCACTCTACATGCTTCTAAAATGTTGCATTCTGTAAGAAGCTTGAAAAGACAATGCTCTTCATTAAACTCGGTTAACCAAAATATAAATTTAAAAAGGAATTCTCAGAGTAATTTATTTATTTTGCATACTTTTGTTTCATTTACTGTGGATATTCTGCAAAATGTTTTGCTGTTTTCTATTTGAAATATATTTTAAACTATTTTGACATTTCAAATATTATGAGTTTGATGATATTATGCTCGTGATAGGTATTGTAATACAGAAAAGATGAAGTGAATAATCCATTGCGCGAAACGTAAGTACTTTAATATATTTCTGTTCGGTATTCATTGGTTTCCTTTTCCATATTTAATTTTTTTATTAAAAAAATTATAATTTTCACATATGAATGTATATAAACTTAATTTTCAATAAAATAAATTTATGTAAAATTGAAAAATTGCAAGCTCCGGTAAAACGCTGCCGCAAATGTTAGTTTAACCCATTTCATAGTAATACCGTTCGGTTTTATTAAATTCTGTACACTTTTTGCGTGATATATCCAGAATAATGTATTACCGCCGGTCATGTTTTAATGGATATCAATATTTTAACAGAAACCAATTTGGTGCGTGCGTTCGTTTCATCCGCACTGCAATCCGGACTTTAAATTAAACGAACGTGACATGATACACAATTATAATTATGAAAACATTTCCCGATTAGGTCGTTTATTCCGGGCAGCATCGGGCGTCAGATTAATGCGAGATGCTTCGGATGCTTCTCCGCGCACCTTTTTTTTATTTTGAATATTCGGGGGCGCAAAAGTTTCGCAATATATTTCGCCAAAGCGGCGTTTCATACAGATCTGCGCCCCAAACGTATTATTCAAACGATCTTCGCCGGTGATTTACATGCCCCGAAATTATACTACTTTCTCGGCGGTTCGAATCGCGCTTCCTGTTGAATGCCTGTTTAATTTCAGGTCACTTCCGAAACACATGTTTCCAAAATTGTTCTTGTTTATTATCTGCACGAAATAATAAATATATAGGCCTATCAAACCACATGATACATATTTATAAACAAATAAACGACCTCCTTTAGCTGTCTCTTTCAAGAAACATGATATATGTAGACTCACAAAGCGATTACGATGACGTAGACTTGTTCGGCTTGACTGTATCAAAACGCAAAAGACGTCAAAAAGTACAAGAAGCTATCATATGTATGTACAAATCGCAAAATGCAAACAAAGGCAAAAATAACATGTTGTCATAAAGTCCCGTCACCCCAGTAGGCTTTGGAAGTGTGACCGCATGTCTTTTCTTAAAGTAATTGATTAATCAGAATGACATTTCTATTTAATCAATCGACACATATCAAAACACTACAGGCTAAAGAAACGCGTATATAAACGAAAAATTCCTATGTTAAAGCATATTCATAAAAGTTGTTGAAAATGGTGCGTATTTTGCTGACGGCAAAGATTTACATGTCGCTTCATATTGTCGAATTCTAATTCTAATGTGACACATACAAATTATAAACATCATTCAATTTTCTAAGAAAAGACGTGCCCTTACATATCCAAGGCCAACTGGGGTGACAGGATTTTATGATAACATGTTACATGATACTACGGCGCCAATAACAAAAGACAAAAGTCTATTTCTAGAACAATTTGCAAGAAGAGGTGTACAAGATTTCAGTTGACTTCTTTGTAGTCGGGGATTTCAATGGAAGAATAAGAATGGGAAATGATGTACAGTGTAGTCGCGAAAACGTGAACTAATTAAGGACAGTGCTGTTCACGTTTTCGAAAAGTTCACGTTTTGGAATGCTAATTACATTGTAAGAAATCAATCATTTCATAATTATTAAGCTCAGTACGTAACTTAAATTCAATACAACGCGACCGCGGAAAAATTCGCCCACCTAAAGATTATGTAAATAAGCATAACAGCGGCTCGCTTTATCAAAAGCCTTGGCCGAGATGAAAGTCATGATAGACCTTTGCAAATTCGAAGAATTGCAGTGGCATTGATAAAGCCGGCATTATGAATCATAGGCCCAGTATTTCATTCGTTTAACTTAAAGCTTCGTTTTATTTCTACGGAAACAATTGTCTTTACAATTATTACTATGGGAATAAAACGTAGCTTAAAGTTAAACTCTGAATGAAATACTGGGCCATAGAGAAACTGGCATACATGTGGAATATGCGTCATCGAAATGATCTTTGCAAAAATCATGTAAATGGCCATGGCCTAGACGACAGTTCAATCAGCTCGTGCCTGTCTTGTGGAGTGCATCTTCACAAGCCCGAGGGCGAAATCGATATTTACAGAATGTCTTAGTGTGTGGCTGATCTCCAAAAAGTCCGTTCGTCTCTGTATCTAGTTCTATGGTTGGGTGAGGATTTAATTATTGATTTTACTATTTTGGCTGTGTTTTTAGAAACTAACATTTGCTTATTTTAATTATGAAATGCTGTTTTCTCGTCATAAAATTATTTTGAATTTGTTTTATGTTGCCTCGTATGTTGTTCTGAAGTAATCTGAAATTGCATTTAAATTTCACATTTGTCTAAGTTTGTGATCTCTAGTAATTTGCCTAGAGTGTTGTTCGTATGTAATCAGTTTTTTTTTTTAATTTGTCTAAATCAATTTGTAATTGGTTTACTTATTCTGAATATATTTATTTATATACATTTTTTCTTTATTTTCAAGTCAATGTCATTCTTAAAAGTAAGAACGTAATTTTTCGTCAATGTCGAAAATTATATGTAGTGATAGGCAATGGTTGAAATCTCAGTCCATATAAAAAGGACGTTAATAGCAATATCTGGCTAAGGCCCAGTTTTACAATCGTGGAATAAGAACGGAATAACTGTTCGCCAAATATCCTTTAATGTTCTTCCATATCTACGTCACACCTACGTCACGTTATACCAATAATAATGCTTATCCGACGATTGTAAAATCGGGCCTAAAAGGCTCAAAGCAGATACATACAAGCAAAGAAATTGCTACTTGGGTCTTCTACGGTCTGATTAAAATTTCAGTAAAAGAGTGGAAATTGTTGATTATTGTGTTGTAATTAATTTTGGGAATTAAGACCTAGTTTGGGCATAATAACAGAACTTCTCTCTCACTCTCGTCGTGATATCTAGAGTAACATAGTGTCTCGACGAAGCCTTGTAAAAATTGATAAAGTTGAAAGTAAAGGATAATTCATCCCCTTTCTGTTATCTTCATTTTTAGTCACCCGTCCCTCACAACATATTTGTATTATAATACATGTGTACAGTTTTATTATACATATGTATAGTATGTATTGTAAAAACCTCAAATATTCATGAAACTATATTTAAAAAAATATATAACAAAAACTTGTTCTAAAAAAGTTTTGTGCAATGTCAGGTCAAAAAGCGATCAAAAGATGTCGCTACTCGAAATGTTCAAAAACTTGTTCGTTACAAAATGTTTAAACTAAACCGATTTTCATAAAAACTACATATTATACCGAGTGAGCATAAATCCTATTAAAAGCATCAAAAAATAAATTCAAATATTAATTTGCATTTTTACATCTTAGACAATAGACAACTCAATACTTAAAATTAATAAGTTAATTTATTCAATGATTAAATTTTTAAATTTAAATTAATATTTCTTGATATTTTTAATATGATTTCAATTAAAAATGTCATTATTTAGAAAAGTTATGCTAATCTCCTATGTTCCGGATGCTCAAGGGGTATGTAGGTATGTATATAAGTTTTACTTTCTAAAAAAATTAAATATTCAATATAACTGTTATCCCCAATCCTTTATTTGCATTGGATAAAGACTGGACTTTTTCTAGAAAGTTAAATAATGTGGCTTCTTATTAGACGTCATAATATAGGAATAACTAAAACTACAGTTTATTAAATGGATCTTTTTACGCACGTCATTGATTTTTTCTGTAAGAAACGCATCAATACTCTCAAGCCAAGTAATAAATCGTAAGTTTGACTTTACAAACATTCGTATAAAGACGTTCCTTTTTCAATCCTAACGAGTTAAGACGACCTAGATATAATAGTTACATATAAAGATTGGTTTTAATAGTGCCGTTTGTCAATGACGTGCGTAAAAAGATCCATTTAACAAACTGTATGTATTATAATTGCGGAGTTTAAATAGGCACAGAGAACTGATTTACTGACATATTGAAACTTGATAAAGAGTCTAAATTTATACCAGTGTTCACGATTTAGAATATTCAACACCAATGTCGTTCACGTTTTAGAACATGCAGAGTACCCAAACCAGGTGTTCACGTTTAGGAGTCTTCATGTTATGGGACGTTCACGTTATAGATAGGGCTAGGTCAATGTATCGATATATCGATACGTATCGATACGCCAACTGTATCGATACACATTTTCAGCTGTATCAACGTATCAAATATCGATACGTATCGAAATATCGGATATCGAATATCGACACGTACTTATCGAAATGTCGGATTTATTTTTTAAAAAGCCGACTCTGTAAAACTATAAGTTTTTACATTTTTATTATTTCTTATCATTAGTTTAAGCAATAACGTTAAACTAAATTCATTTTATTTTACCGTTTAGAAGATATTCAGTTTATTTCAATTTTCTCGAAACTTGAAAAACTGGATTTACCTGGTTTTTGCACCGAAGTCTTCAATTCTTGTTTTAAACCTCTGTTCAGTATTTCAATACGTATCGATCCGATATTTCGATACACATCGATAAGTATCGGTAGCCGATACTCAATACAGAAATCGTATCGAAATTCGATACACAATTTCCCGTATCGCCCATCTCTAGTTATAGATACCACAATGTAATATCAAACGAAGGCATATTGAAAAATTTGGCGAGACTATTAAAATAACAAATGGAAATATGATCATAGATTTCTGTATAATGAAGACCTCACTGTTACAAACAAACTCCTTGGACATAAAGGGAAGGGCATACTATAATTTACCAGAAAGATGAATATAATGAAAAATGAGAGCTCAATTATTGACTTAATCTTAATAAAACTAACGTCTTTTAGCGAATTGGGGGATGTAAGAGCGAAGAGAAGTCATGAAATCAGATCTGATCACTACCGAGTAGAGATAAACATGGAAGAAATGAAGAGCCAAAAGAAAAGGCAAATGGAGAAAGAAAGACATTAAACAAGATTAAATAAAAAAAATTATAAAAAATATGATACCAAGTCGAAACTGTAAAAGAGGCAATCGGGAAAAACAACAGATAAGAACCCAGAGGAAAAATGCACACTTTTTACAGAAATCATTACAAAAACCGCCAGTAAGCTATGTATGTAGAATCGCAAGATGCAGATGCGGAAAAAAACACATACACCATGATGGAATAATGAAATAAAAGCACCCGTCAAAGTGTTTAAAAAAAAACACATCAAACTAAAAACGCCGACGACCAAGATAAATATAGAGAAAAAAGATTGTAAATGAGAAAAGCAATTAAAATAATAGGGGCCAGTTTCATAATGGAATTTAAAGGAGACTTTAAAATTAAAGTCACATTCAGATGAGTAAACAAATGTATTTTCTTATAGGTATGTTTTGACATCTAAAAGTGACTTTAAATTTAAAGTTTCCTTTCAATTCCATTATGAAAGAAATGTGGAAATTCAAAATTACTGTATTATTGGACATTAAAATCGCTAAGAAAAGGCGAAGTTGGTAAAGAGTAAGGAAAGTAAACTCATAACATCAGAACATGATATATCAATATTTTCACGAGCTTTTGAATATGAAGAAAACGAAGAATCCAATACGACGCTGCCAAATTAATCGGAATTAGAAATAGAAGTCGGTATTAAAAAATCAAAAGCATAAGCCGATATTATAAAACCTGAAATGTTAAAATATATGGAAGAAAGTGGAATCAACAAGCCACACAAAATATTAAATTTGTTATAGCACGAAACAATCCCAGAAAATAGGAAACTAGCGATCATAATCTCTACACACGAAAAGGGAAACACGGCCCGTTTCAGTATTTGCCTGTAACAGAAAAACTATATGAAAGGATACTCGAAAGAAGACTAAGAGAACAAATAGAATAAACACTACAAGAAAACCAAGCAGATTTTAGAACAGTACCAAGGATTAAATATAAGGCAGATTATAGACTGATACTTTTTATAACTATGATGGATGAAATTTCCAAAATTGACTAAAGAATTTAGAGCAGGATTTAAACACCTAGAAGCTGCTGTAGTCAACGCTTTCTGTATGCAGACAATCTCGTGCTTGTATCTCACAGCAAAAAAGAAATAATTCAACCGTGCTAAACATCGTCATCAAAAAAGATTACTTTTATTTTTGAGCGGTGTACCTATATTTAGCAATGCACCAATCAATAAATCTAATTAATTATGTGTGGAGCAATAAAATTTGGAAATCACACTCAACTAAAACCAGTAAATGACTTGAACTTATGTTTAAAAAAAAAATGGGATATCTCATCTGTTTCTATTGGTGATAGTTTTCTCGTCCTGCTACAAATAAATGATGCACACTTAGAATGCAAATGTGCTGTCAAGTCCACACGGAACCTACAAGGTAGCAGGGGGTGTATTGAATCGTCCAAGACTTTACTGCCCGGTCATATATCACAAGTTAACACACACACATCTCTGTGCTTGCTGGAACAATAAAGTTTTGCATGACAAGAACTACATTGTACGCAAGAACAGAAACAATCGAGGCAAAAGAGAACAGGAGTATGCAAAAGGTTGAAGCCAAAATCGAAACTCTCTTGATTTTCAAACAAATCTAATTGTAAAAAATTAATATTAAAAAATAATAGCAAAAATTTTCTTCGAATATAAACAACGTCGCCACTCTTTCTAACAAAAAGGAAATCGACGAGGAAGATTTTCTCTTCTTTCAGCCGTATTTGTTTCTCTACGACAAATTTCTTCCTGCCGGCCTTCGTGTTGCAGTTGTCGTTCATGCCAGTGATAGTGGAGATGATAAAGGAGGAGACGTAGATTCTGTCACATACTCTAGTTGGATTGTTGACATGTTTAAGATAAATGCTTATCAAGACAATCTCAGAAATTTAACTCGGAGAAATACGTATGCAGTTTTATTTCTATTGATCATGTTAATTATTATAGAAACATAAAGTTAAAAAATTCGACATGCTTTATTTATAGCCCTTGAAATGCTTACTCACTCTATTGTGTTTTGAAAAACGCTTCTGATCTCATACAGTCTGTCAACCTATTCAGTGACATAGAAGATCAATAATGAGCAGGACAAAGTTGAGTGGCCAAATCGTATTAAGTGCGTTAGTGGCACAATAGGTTGGCTCGCGCTTTGCATATCCCCACAGCTGATTATTTCAATCTTTGTCTAAACTACATTTACTTTCATTATACTTACTTCTTCCTTTGTACTGACCATCATGTAAACAACTATGTCACATAAATCTGTTTAAACCAAGGCATTAAAATAAACTTCATTCCTGACCAGGTATGTAGATACATGTAAAACTAATGCATGGAAAATCATTTCTCTGAAAGTGAATGAGTGATAATCCCAAGTCATAAAATATGAGAGAAGATAAGCGAAGTTTGACTAAGCATGTGAAGTGGAAGATCCAAACGGAAGTCGAACTTTGTAAATAATATAAACGTACGTTCCCATTTAAATTCATTCGGATTATAAAATTCTATGAATAAATCAGAAAACAAAGAGTGTACATCGGATTTGCTTCGGAAAACTCGCATGGTGGACGAGGGTTCAATAAAGCGTGCGCGATTCTATACAAGAAAGTAACAAGGACTCTGCAAATAGCGGACTTTATTCGGCAAATAATAGGATTAGGGCGCTGAATACGGGGATGTACGTTCTAAAATCAACCCAAAGACCGTCATTTATGTTTGTCATTACGCGCGGTGGAGACACCGATTATTGATGTGCGGTTGATTATTGTTGTGTTTAGTTCATTCGGTGTGAACAAGTGCGCATGAGGGGCGAATACAGGGGCGACAGCTGCGTATCTGCCTGGGTGAGGATAATCCCTCCATGCCACTACATACTCATCATGGAGTGTCGATAAACTCCCGCTGATCTATAGGACCATCTGTTATTTATTGATGAGAAAAAACTGTACTACATCATCTATATTTATGATACATATATTTATGATGTACCATAAACCGACGTGATCTTCAGTTCTTTCGCGTTTTGTAGTTTTTTTAATAAACCTATCAATCTTTGTCATTTTCACGTAATCCTGTTATTTACTTAACAACTCAACATAAACAGGCACAGTTTCTTTTTATTACTCCTTACAGAAAATATGAAAGTATAAAAGTAAGATTAAAACGTCTCAGAAGAAGGTCTTCATGCATATCCAATAACTACATAATTAGAGAGATATTGTAGTAATCTTTTTCTTTCTTGGAAACTTACGGAAAGAAAAAGTGTTGCAGTCGGTGAACTGTGTGGTGATAAATTAGTTCATAACTTGCATCCCAACACAAAATTATTTCCCCTATGATTACAAAACTTGATAATCCGACACTCTTTTGACTACATCCCCCCTGTTCGCGCGAACTTTTTCGAGAAAATACAGTTAGAATTTAAAAAAGGATCAGAAATCCGAGCACAAGAAGCGCCAAGTTTGTTTGCTAGTAACTTCGAACTTTAAAGTCTTATATAAGCAAGTAGCGTATAAAGTTGGTTCGGGAGAATTCGAACGAGGAGGCCGTGAGGACAGTAGGACAGAGATGCAGGACAACCACCACAGGGACGATCAATAGGAGACTCTGAATATCTCTGATGTTCGTCCGTCTCGCTCATTACGCCAGCGTAAAAGCGTCAACTAACCTCGCTTATCTGAGAATAGATACGAGAGACCACCAAAAGCACGCTCATACTTTTCCGTGAATCATTTCCTCCTAGTCGCAGTATTGTCTTTAATGAACGAGGGGGCGGAGGCGCGAGAGGAATTTATTCAGTAATTCATTTCAGTTGTTTGCCTTGCGATGATGAATAAGTTTGCCTTAAATTCGATACAATAATTAAAGCTCACGTAATTGTGTTATGCAAGCTCGGAAAACAGCGAAAATTATACGCATGAATATACAAAGTTGATGTTTTATTTTAATTAATATAAATTATACGGTTTCCCTGAAAAGTATAAAATCTCGACGGAAAATTTATTTTAAAATTAGATATACCTGTACTTTTACAAACAATAAAAAAAAATTAAAAATTTGTCAGGCCTCTTTCTACATTCGACGTTAATTCACTTTGTGACTTTATTATTGTCCGACCTTTGCGTTCGAATTTGTTTTTTATTTCTAGAAAGAAAAAAGAACGATAATTAAAACGTGGCAAAGTGGACGTAAAAACAAAAAAGATATTTACCGAAGTGGCGTACGATCAACAGATAATTAATTCCGGATCCAATGAAAAACATTTAATTTGGGTACTTCGAATACGCCGTGCCCCAAATATCGGTTCACCGTGCGCGTTATATAAAGAATCCAATAACAAATTATCCCCGTCAGGGTCCAATCAAAAGCATTATTTAAGTCCTTCATCCAGTCGATGATTGGATTGACGTCACAATATGATTGCCGTATTCAAATACAGGGTCGACGGTAATCGAGTTGCGAGAAGCAAGGCAGGCGATTGCGAGAATTCCGGTAATCAAATTGCTGGAGCTGCAACTAACTTCATCTTCAATATTCTCGCAACTTTGTCCACAAACACTTAACAGACTTCAAATAATTTCGCTCCGTGAATCGATTACATCTTACCGAACAAAATTACTTTAATTACATGCTGTTTACTTCACATTGAAACCCTCCACTATGACTTTCAGCATTAAAGCGAGGAAATGTGCGCAGTATCAATTCACCGTACCATCTTATTACTTATACCTCTCATTTGCTAATAGATAAAAGGAATAAATAACCATAACATTTAATTTACATCTAAAAAGTATTGAACAATCAATAATAATAAACGCCTACTCTATACAGGCCTGATTTATTGGATGGGGAACATACAGATCTCATGGTACTTATATGTATATACATATATACATGCGCTTCTTCTTTTCCAAATCTGTAGATTACTTTCCTCTAGCGTTTTCCTTCCCCATCTTTCCAGTTTTACTACATTACTCTTCTTAGGCCCAATCGTGGAATAAAGACGGAATAACTGTTCGCCGAATATCCTTTAATGTTCCTCCATATCTACGTCACACGTACGTCACGATATTCCAAGAATAATCCTTATCCGACGATTGTAAAATCGGACCTTAATGTTCCCTGCTGTTCGTCAAATTACAGTTTTATAAATTTATTGGCACGCAGCATTCCAATAATGTCCTAGCGTGTGATCAAGTTCCAAAAATCCTGTTTATCTCTCTGTATCCAATCCCATGGTTTGGTGAGCAAAACTTATTTTATTTGCCAATTATTTATTGGTAACTAACAACTGCTTTCATTGATGTACATAATGCTGTTTCTTCTCTTTATAAATTTATATTGAATTTATTTTTCTGTTCTTCTAAGTGTCTTGCTTCTTGCTGTGTAAAAAGTACTCGTATTTCTCTCGTGATTAGTATATTTATGTGACTTAAACTGAATTTTTCGAAACTTCTCTAATTTGACTTCTTTTTGCAAACTTTTATTACGTGTTTTTTTATTACAATGAAAATACATATACCGGGTGTCCGGTAAAGAATGGGCCATACTTCAAGGATGGCTTCTTTGGATCAAAATAAATCGATTTAGATCAATTTATCTTAGTACAATTTTGCTTCATTAAAAAGTTATGGCCTTTCAAAGATAATTTTTTTATATCAATATTTTAGCAAAACTCGCTCATTTTTGGAGACATTTAATTGTAATTTGGTATTTAGAGGTTTCTTGTACTGCTGAATCTGAATATCTGCTTATTTTTAACGTAACGTATAGAGGGCGCTCTAGGGACCCTGACATTCTCTTGTTCATTGTCGTACTTTTTCTTACGTGAATATTTTAAAAATATGTTTCGTTTTCTTAAAACGACATTTAATTTCCTTTAAAAAAGGCATACTTGTCACATGTCGCTAAAGTACACCAGTTTTGAGAAAAATGGCTTTGAATGTGAAAATGTTGAATACTTACTACACCAGTAACGCTACTTCAGGATGAAAAGACAATTACCTAAAGCTGCACTACTTCGTAATTTACTTAAAATTGAAAAAAATTTACAATTCCACATTTAAAGCAACGATACATTACGTAAAAAATTCTTGTTATGTTTGCTATGGCCGCGTATTTCACTCATAGTTTAACTTTCAACTCCAGATTACTCCCATAGTAAAAATTATAAAAACAGTTATTCCCATGGAAATAAACTGAAGATTAAAGTTAAATTGTAACTGAAATACGGGTCTATGTGCCTGATTCAACGTAGACCTAAATCAGTAATATTCAGCATTATCATATTCAAAGCCATTTTTCTCAAAATTGGTGTACTTTAGCGACATGTAACAAGTATACCTTTTTTAAAGTAAATTAAAAGTTCTTTCAAGAAAATTACTATAATTTTAAAAATATTCACGTTAAAAAAAAGTACAGCAATAAACAAAGGAATATCAGGATCTCGAGAGCGCCCCCTATATGTTATGTTAAAAATAGGAAGATATTCAGATTCAGCAGTACAAGAAACCTTTAAATACCAAATTACAATTAAATATCTCCAAAAATGAACGAGTTTTGGTAAAATATTGATATAAAAAAATTATCTTTGAAAGGCCATAACTTTTTAATGAAGCAAAATTGTACTAAGATAAATTGGTCTATATCGATTTGTTTTGACCCAAAGAAGCCACCCTTGAAGTATGGCCCATTCTTTACCGGACACCCGGTATATGTTTTTCAGAGATTTTTTAATACTTATAGTAGCTAATGCACTGATGTCACCAATCAATTTATATTATTCTGGATTACTTCTTGATAAGGCCAGTTGTAGGGTTTCTCCTAAATTTGAGTATCATTGAGAATCACATGATGACAACTCATATTCGTGTAATCTAGTTATTAATAATTTTTTGGCTCACTGCGTGGTTCATGGAGAATACACAATTTGCGGCGCATGTTTGCAGAAGATTCACAAGTTCACAAATATTCCAACTGATGATTGGTATCTTTTTTCATTCAAGCCTATTTGATGCATTTTATTCTGGCTTTACTTTTATTTCTATACTTGAGAAGCATGTTTTTTTATTATTCAGTTCAAACACTGACTATCATATGTAAACTGGGCGTATTACTTTTTGAGCTAACAATATTATGTTTATTACAGGTACACCTTGCTATATTGCCTGCAAAAGCGATTGGTGTTGCAATTTCGCGCCAAACATTCAAATGCTAACTTCAAATCTCTAATCGTAATGCTGAAGGACGAAGTTCGAGGTAAAAATGGTAAGAAAATACTGGATAAAACTGGAAAAATTAAAAAATAAAAATTTTTAAAACTCTGCAATATAAAGAATAAGTTGAAGACTAAAGAAAAAGAAAAGTATTTAACCTGCTGAAATAAATGTTTGGCCAGAAATAGATAACAATTAAATTCATTAATACGAGGCAGTCAAAACTTAACTTCAAAATATACTGTCGCGTAGAAAAAGAAGATTATTAAATATTTATGGATTACGAGTTACGAATTAAATACGGAAATTTCCTTAATTTAGTTTTATTTAACTAAATCATTTTTAATCAACATAATTATTCAACATAATTAATCCTTCACTAAACCTTATTATATTTAAACCTAACTTCAGTCAGTCATTTTAAACTTGTCGAACTTATTTAAACTTATTTATTTTCTCTACTTTCAAACATTAATCAAATTTAAACTTTAATTAAACTTTTACATTACTTGGGGGAAAGGGCCTGACCCGGCGGCCAGCCCTGGCTCGCGGAGAGTCCACTCGCTTGGCTTCGGTTTTACGCGCATTTGATTCACAACACTGACTAATTAATTAATGTAATTCCACTGCTACTAATACTACTACTCTTACTAATAATCTTCCTGTCTACCTGCGGGTCGATCTTTTATACATTTCCTATATCTACGTCACAATTGGTTCCTTTGCTCTGGTGGCCCGGGTTCGATCCAAAGTACAAAGTTCTAGAAGGTGTCAGCATCAATTGACCCTTGCCAAATTTGTTTTCTTAAAGCGTTCTAATTGCCTCGATCTTAATTGGCACATGTAAACAACACACCCGCATTCCGCATAGCTTGCATTTATGCGTAGTGAAATGCGAGTATGTGTATCGCGGCATTGTTCTACTTAACTTCAATGGGTGCTAATTCCGCATAATTTTGAAATGCCCAAAATTGCAATAATTACGAAACGAATTTAAATTTACTTATTTCCTCAGATAATGACATCGTGACATTACCTTCCCCTCCAAATTTGCTCGCCTCAGAGCAAACTATACTCTGAGTATGACGTTTACAAAAAAAACTTATGTACTAATTCCCTGATTTTGAATTTGAAAATGTCAAAAAAAATTTAAGTCTAAGTCTGGATGTTTTTTCTTTCTCACCGTTGTCTTGTCTAATACCCCTTCCATTGCTGTTGCTTGGTAATCCCTAAGACGTTCTTCTCCGGGTTCCCTGCAGCTTTGTCGACATCCTTTCCCTCAGGGATGGCTTGGCATGATCCTGAGGTGAACCTCTTAGTTGTACGACCTGCGTCTCAACTACGTCATCCCACCTCGGGTATGACTTAAAACTTTCTACTTATACTCATTAAATCTTCAATTATTTCTTAAATCTTTAAACAGCATTGGGTATCTTGCAGACAACGATTTGGTAATTTGTGTCCCCGTCTTCTCGGCCGATGTTTTCCATTAGATGCTGGGTTGCGCCTCCTCAGTACCAAGGAAACATCGCCCATGGAATCCGGAAAGTCCTCGTGATCTTGGCTCGTACCTCCAGTCTTGGTCCGGTTCTTCTGGTTGGCACTCGCGGAAATCACGGGACGGACACTTTTATCAAACAAATTTCGGGAATTTTTGTGATGTAAAACTAATCCTAACTAGAGTTTCTTAAAGTCGAATGTGATGTTTCTAACCCGCGGTTTCACTTTGCGCGTACGGTGACACGCACGAGATTTTTGGCGCCTCCACCATGTCGCGTAGAAGAAAAGAGTAATTAAATAAATTTACCGATTACGAGAATTAAAGTTACGACTTAAATACGGAAATGTCCTTAAATTAATTTTATTTAATTAAATCATTTTTAATCACCATTTTAAACATAATTCTTCTAAACTTACTTAACGAACTTATTTAACCTTTTACTTTAAACTAATACTCAAGAACTCTAACCTCATCCTTACTTCTTTAACTTCACTTATTTTAAACTTATCGAACTTATTTAATCTAATCCTACTCTTTTAACTTTAATTAAAACTTTTCATTACTTGGGGGAAAGGTCGCGGAGAGTCCACTCGCTTGGCTTCGGTTTACGCGCACTTGATTCACAACCCTGATTAATTAATTATCTTAATACTTAATACTCAATACTACTACTTGATTCTGATACTCTTAATAATGATACTTCTACTGACTAACTGATGTCTACCTGCGTCGATCTTTTATACATTTCCTATATCTACGTCACAATTGGTTCCTTTGCTCTGGTGGCCCGAGTTTGATCCAAAGTACAAAGTCCTAAAAGGTGTCAGCATCAATTGACCCTTGCCAAATTTGTTTCCTTAAAGCGTTCTAATTGCCTCGATCTTAATTGGCACATGTAAACAACACACCCACATTCTGCATAGCATGCATTTATGCATAGTGAAATGCGAGCATGTGTATCGCGGCATTGTTCTACTTAACTTCAATGGGTGCTGATTCCGCATAATTTTGAAATGCACATAATTGCAGTAATTACGAAACGAATTTAAATTTACTTATTTTCTCAGATAATGACATCGTGACAATACCCAACAGAGCCTTGCTTTACAAGTTAGCAGAAATATAACTTTTGAGATGTTGAAAGTCTTCCTGATGACATTTCGTAGTAACATTTGAAAATGTAACAGTAACAGTTAGTTTAAAAATGGTAACTCCACTAAAGCAGTGCACTACGGAGGAACAGCTTGTTGTAATTCGTTTCTTGCATAGTGAAGGTATGAAACCCACTGATATCCATCGTAAAATGAAGCTACAATAAGAAAATTCATGTTTGTCACTCCAGCAAATGAATGAATGAAGCAACAAGTTCAAAAAAGAGGTGATTTGTAGTTGATTCTCTCCGACCTAGTCAAGCAAATCGTGTTGTGACGCCTGGATTGAATTTTGGAGATCTATATGCCTAATGGGATTATTGTTACTAGCGTCTCATACTCAGAACTCCTACAGTCTGCCATCAAAAGCAAAGTTGCGGACCTCTCAGTACTGGCATTCTTTTGCAGAACCCATATAATGCTCTTTCAACGGTGACACTCATCCGAGATTGAATGTCTACCACATCATCCTTATTCCCCAGACCTCACTCCAAGCAATTACCCTATCTTTAGTCTTCTTAAAGAGGGATTAGGTGAGAAGAAATGTCAGGGCGGTGCATGAGTGGCTGTGCACGAGATCAAAAAAAAATTTTCTTCGGGTATTCAAACACTTCCAAAATGGTGGAAGACATGCATAGAAGGTAATGGGGACTACGTCAAAAAATTACAAAATTTTATCAATTTTGTTTAAGATTTTCATTTGATTTTGTCTCGTATATCATAACGCAGATATGTACTCTGGGGTTAATAGCTATAATAAGTTCTTTAGTCACACTATCATCAGACTTAAAAGTTTTAAAGAAGTATATTTTATAATTTAGCTTACCTTTTTTTTTAACTTACTTTGATTTGCGTAACTATTCTTTTCTTGCGTCTGAGTTAATGCGACCCAAGAAAACTTTATTAATGTTTACGTCTAACGCTCACTAAATAATTGTTATTCCAATATTAGCTGTAATATCACAAAATCTTCTAAGCGGACACTAAATCGCGCAACTATACACTTTACGTTTCGCAGTCGTTCGACTGCTTCGTCAGAAGTGAAAATTATGTTGTCAAAATAAACAAAGTTCATTTCTGACGAAGCAGTCGAACGACTGCGAAACGTAAAGTGTATAGTTGCGCGATTTAGTGTCCGCTTAGAAGATTTTGTGATACAAATTTCATCGGACAAGAACCAACTGTAAATATTAGCTGTAATATTAGCAAGACCACCAGACAAGTCCCAATAAAATTATTAAACCTGTCTAATTATTACTAGTTAAAGTTGCACCTCACTTTATTTTGAATTACATCAAAAATGTTATAAGAAACCGATATTCTGTACAGAAGTTTGTTTATTTTAAATAGAAAGCAATTGTAAAACAAAACAGTGGTGAGGTGATTCATGAACACATTCAGGCGGCCTAAAAAATCGCTTTTCTGTATAGAAGTTTATTTATGTTAAATAGAAAGCAACTGCAAACAAAACAGTCTCTAAGATGACTCATGAACACCTGCATTCGCCTAAGAAGTCGGCATTCTGCACAGAAGTTTGTTTATTTTAAATAGAAAGCAATTGTATACCAAACAAACTCTGAGATGACTCGTGAACTCCTGCGTTCGGCCTAAGTCGGTATTCTGTACAGACATTTGTTTGTATTAAATAGAACGCAATTATAGAAAATATGACAAGAAGCACTCGATCTGAGACTGATTTTTGTTCGCAGTTAACTGGAGTAAACTCAGTTTTTGAGCCATTTAAAAAACGGTTGCTATCGGGATTTGTTAGAACACATCACCTAGTGTCCGAACGCGTAATTGGCATTCAAATAATGTCATAATGTGTGATCAAGTTCCGAAAATGCTGTTTGTCTCTCTGTATCCAATACCTTAGTTTGGGGAGCAAAAATTATTTTATATTCCAATTAGTTATTAGTAAAAAACAACTCCTTTAATTAATGTTTAGAATGCCGTTTGTTCTCTTTATAAAATTATGTTGAATTTATTTTTGTGTTGTTTGATATCATTTTGAATTAATCTTTCGTTTGAATTTTAAACTTTTCTAAATTATTGCCGCAATGTTTTTTCTTTTCTTAATTTTTGCTTAATTGTTATTTAATACTCCACCCGCCCTTATAATGCCGGGCAAGGGCTAAAATTTCTTTCTGTATAAACTGGGCGTTGAGAGCAGTTTCTGACTACTTAAAACTCAAACCAGAAATGTGCAAAGAAATTGTGACTTAGGTCTTTCATGATTTGACTAAAATTTTGGTAAAGGAGTGAGGAGAAAGGGTGCAGCTAGGTAGTTTGTTTATTTCTGTGTAAAAGTTTTTGTAAAATTTGAATAAAGCCAGAGGTTTTAGGCGTAAAAATAGAATGTCTCTCTCACTCTCGTCGTGATACCAAGAGGAAAGAAATATCTCGGCGAGGCCTTGTAAATTGATAAATTCAAAAGTTCATCCCTTTTCTTTTATCTTTTAACCCCCGTCCCTTACTATGTAAATTTAATCAATGGACTACGTTGAGCTTAAAATGATCTGAATGTTATGAAACAGATGGGGTTGATATTTTTATTAAAAATCTAAATTAATTTATTAACGAAATAAAAATCCTCATTTATTAAGATTGTTTTTGGGTCTACTTAGATAGATAACCACGTACTAAAAAAACAATTTCATTTAATATTTCGCATTGTTCGCAGTCCTTTCAAAAAATAATAAATTGCAACAAGTTAGTTTCATACGAAAAATGATACGTTTATTTTATTTCTGCTCCAAAGTACAGAGACGTTTTTCCAGAGGTCAGAGAGACATAGCTCCTTTTTACGTCCAAGCATTTAGAAATATTAAATTGCGGCCACGTACCAACTTTTCTATTCGTTCTAGCGCAATAAAGAATTCGAGCGTCTAAGTCGACTTACGTGCACGAATAGAACCACAAAGTTTCCCGGTAAATAATTAATTTTCCCGTGTAATTTCCCTCGTCCAACGTAATTTACGATTACCATTGTTCTTTCACGATATTAAAGTCGTTTTATGCGACAGCTTTTCGGAATCGCATCGCTGCGCAAAAAGACGTCGCCGAGCCGGTGATCATAGAAAGATGTAACAAATAATCGATTTCCTCAAATATTGTCGAGTCATCAGAAATCAAGACGGTATCGTAGAGGAAGTAACTGCCATTCGCATAATTCAACGCTCGAAAATAATGTATCTCTTCTGCTGAACGGGGGCGAACATTACCTTATATCACTGCGTTTGGAAGATGCCAGGCAATAAGCCATCCGGGACAAACGTAATCTAAGAAGTGCTGTTCTTCGTTATCGCCGTTTCGGAAGAGGAGGAAAAAATATAAAAGCAAATTCGATCGATTTTGTTTTCCTCCTGAATTGTGAAAACTGAAAAAATATCGGATTACAGAGGGAATGAAGTCGCATCGTTTTTCAATGCAACAGTTTTGTTTTGGTTAAGTTTATTTCGGTTTCATGTTTTACATAAATAAAATGAAAATGGTCGGCAATGTTTATTTATTGTATATTTATAAGCTTACATTTTCGTTCTGCTTTATTTTCTTTTTCAGCCAGAAACAGCACAGTTTCTTTTTATATCATGAAATAACTATTAAATATACGAATAAGAATTCTGCCTTTCTCAGTTTAACAAATTTTGTTTGAACAAATAAAATTCCTATTTTCTAATATTATGACCATTCCCAAAATTGTTTAGCTAATACAGGGTCTCCGTTTTTCGAATCTAAGTGTAGGGATCTCGGTTACCTTAAGAAATACGGAATTGGTTAACTTCGGACAAAGTTGCGTATTTTTGTCCCAATCAATAATCTGCAAAGGAATTTCACCTACTTTTTTTTGTTTTCAAGATGTTCATTCAAAAGGAAGACATATACTTATGAGGAATTTAAATATGCCATCATCTTTGTCATGTCATCAAGAATTGCGAATAAACGGATTTCGACTTTTTGTTTTCTTACGGGCACCATCTTGGATTTGTGCACCGTTAAATAAAGCTTCTTTTCCGATTACAGTGGTGTAGTATACTTGATGTTAATTACATTCTGGACAAAATTTCGAAACCATTTGTTGTGCAAAGAATGCTTCGAAAGCAAAAAGCAACAGTTTCGTTTTGTTTTGAAACTCTAAGGTATGGTTGCAAGGTCAATATACGAAAATCCAGAAAGAAGAATTAACACAGAAGAGATGAAGTGCAGTATGTATGGAAATATTTTTTTGACGTGATATGAACATAGCAGACGGCCATTAGGAATCTAACGATGAAAATTTACAAAAGGTTCCAAATCTAGACGACTCCAGAGTAAATAAGGCATTAGAATAGCAATGAAAAAAAAAGAGATCTACGTAAATGAAGAGCAAGTTTCAGATCAAAATTAATGGTGTTTATAAAAGAAAAGGCGGCCACGAGCTGTACTATAAATTCTTTTGGTCGTGCCTCTCCTCATTAGCACTATATATTTGGTTGCAGCTTGAACTAGAGAATGAGCCATCACCACTCTCTTACTTTTTCCTGGAAAACTTGTAAATTTCTTAACTGTGAGATATTTCTTCATCCTACGTTTTCTTGCCCTTTTTGCCTCACATTATTAAATGGTTTGTTTTATATTAGTCAAACTAATTTAGTTTTATTATTGGTGCTGAATTCATAACTTTATTTATTCCTTGCAGAACAGTATCATACTCCATATTCCGAAAATATATTCATTTTAAAAAACTATCTCCATTATCCAAGAGTTTAAGAGTTATGCACACTGAATATTTGATATGCAACCCAGGTATTTAGTTCATTTCACATTTTCTAGAACTTCACTTTCAATAATATAATCAGTCATCAAATTGTTGTTTTGTGAGAATCATTTGAATTCGCTGGTGTTTATCTTCAAACTGTATCTGCAAGTTTTTGCATTGCTACATTCGTCTCTTTCATTTGGTAACAGAAACGGTTGTGAATTAACTCTCCGCTAAACTGCGTAATGTTCGAGTGCCTCTTTATTTAAATGTTTTTAAATTGTGGACGTGTTCGTAGTGATTATTTAACAACAAAACATAAACTTTATTAGATAAACATAAATATAGAAATAAACATGACGTTTGACAACAGGCAAAAAGTTCATATAAAATTTCAACAATGAGATGTACGATATGTGAGATAACTGAGAACAGCTTCTGAGGGGCAATCTCGACTAGGGCCAGTTTGTATTTCGGCTTTTCTATTAACTCCGGTGAATCTATTCGGCTTCTTTTCTTCGGAGGTGGTGTCGAAGGAAGAGGGGAGACAAGAGCAGACAGGCTGTCTCGCTGATGACGTTGTTCCTGTTGATGTTGGCAATTCTGACATTTTATTTCATACATGCACAGTTGGCAACATAGCATGCATGGCGGCAAGTAGTGATGTAAACTCTTCACGTGTTCCAAGTTCGCTATTTAACATCTAATAAACTATCTGATATTCTGAGTTTGTTTAAACTATAACCACTGCAAAAGCTCACAGGTTATGGGCCCAGAGGTAATATCTGAATTAGTGATAGAAGCGAATAAGAATAGAAAATAGATTGTGTGAAAACAAAAGGTCAAGTTGAAGTGGTTGGAAGATATTGGAAAAATGAGTGCTTCACAATCTCACGTGATGAATATCAAACCCTTCGCTTTTCAAATTGGGAATTCCGTGTGCATTTGTTGTTAGAGCAAGAAGGAGTGTTAGATCTTATAAGCAAGCACCCATCGAGTGAAGGAAGTCTGTTAAGAGATTTTCAAAAGCATGATGTGCATGCCCGTAACTTAATTGTTCAATATTTAGCCGACAATATCCTGGAAATAATAAAAGACAGGAAAACTGCAAAGGAAATAATGTCGAAGTTGAAAGGTACGTACTCCAAGGTCGGTGTAGCAAATTTGGTGCAACTGCAAAGAAAATTCAGAACACTGAAGTACAATGGAAGAGAACCATTAAATCAATTTATAGTGGAATTTGAGAAAACCAGAATGAAAAACATGTGGAGGTAAAATAGATGACACTGAACTGATTACGCAACTTCTTGCAACTATGCTGGAGAAATACCAAAGTGTAACGACAACTATCGACATATTATTTTATCAAGAAAACAAGGAAGTAACATTAGAATTTATGAAAAATAAATTGTTAATGGAGGAAGCAAGACAGATGAGAAATGTGCAGGAGAAAGAAGTTACAGAAACATCAGAAGCTTTTGTAGGATACAAGAAAAGTGGAAAAGGACGAAGTATGAGTATAAGCAAAATAAGAATGTGCCAAAAAGGGAATTTCCATTCAAGTGTTATGAATGTGGAGAGAGAGGTCACAAAAGAGCAGATTGTCCAAAAAGGGAAGGTAGGAATAAAGCAAATTGCAACGTTACAAAAGAAGAAAATATTGCATTCATATCAGCAATGGAAATTGCGTTTTCAGAAGATAGTTCAAAGAAGTATGTGTCCTTCATAATAGACAATGGTGCAACAAATCACCTGGTAAACAGTTCTGGTGGTCAGTATATGACGGATGTTAAACATGTACAATATAAAATCAATGTGGCTAAAGAAGAAGAAGTTTTAGAAGCACAGACACAAGGTAAGCTTAGAGTGTATACAAAAGAAGGTAAAAATGTGACAATAGAAAATGTATTAATGTGTGAAAATCTTTGACATAATTTATTGTCAGTTAGAAAATTAGAAGAAAAAGATCTGAAAGTAGTTTTCATTAATGACAAAGTTACAATAAGTAAAAACGGAAAAATTGTAACAGAAGGTTTTGCTAAAAGAAATTTATACATGATAAATTTGGAAGTAAAACAGGATGAAGTAAATGCAACTACTGAGGATCAAAATCTGTGGCATAGAAGAATGGGTCACTCATGTAAGTATCCTAGTTTAAAACTATGTGAAACGTGTCTACAAGGAAAACAGACGAAACTACCTGCTACCTACCTGCGTAGATAGGCAGAAGTTTTACATTGGAGCGAAACTTTACTCCAATGTTGCCAGCCAGCACAGTGGGACGGGAGGGGGTTCTCTAACCAAAACGCGAAGGCCAAACCAAAACAGGCGCCACTTAATTTTTTTGTGAAAGGGATCGCGTGAAAAATTAAGAAAACACGTTACGTCCAAAACATGAACACTTTTATTGCTAAAAACACAAATAAAAATAAAATAAAACAAATTCAACGCAAGTCGATCGATCTAAGTACACAACAAGACCATAGACCTAACTTTTCGGATCCGAAATCGCTACATATCTATCTTAAAATAATTCAAATCGTCACTAATGCCACAAAATGCAAGAGAATGCAATAAGTTGCAAGTTTTATTGCGACAAAATTAAAGCAATGGATCCGAAATAAAATCCGCGAAATATCGCTCAAAACTACGAAAAGAAATCAAAACGCTCCGACCTTTATTCCTTTGATGTTCGGCGTGTTTGTCGGTGTCTTTGCGGCGATGCCGCCGCGGCACTTTGTAATGTGCCGGCTTCCGCGTAGAGGGGCGAGGGAGGGAGCCTTCACCGCCGTAATTCGCGATGCACCCAACGAGAAATACCTCTTGATGTAGGTTCCAGATTAAAGCGCTAAAAGCTTACGATAAAAGCTCACGCTAAAAGCTCACGAGAAAAGCTCACGAGAAAAGCTGACGATAAAAGCCTATAAGAAATGAAATAAAACGAATACATAAGTCAAACCGAGAGTTGCTGCGTATGGAACTTACCTCGGTCTATTGCGAAGCTGTGACACCCACGGGATACGCGGTTTTCCTGTCTTACACCTGGGTCTAATCAGAGTCGGCAATTAGCCGTAGATATGCACTAACATCCCTTCGATGTAATGGCACGCACACATAAAAATATTTACGAAAAGAGAGTGTGACCCAAGAGACGGCAAGTTTCGTTCTGACAATGGCGCAACATTTCTCGTTTGACAAACAAGGAAGGATTCTAAACAAGCGAGACACCGTTTCTTAGTAATAGCGGGAACCAATCGGCTGAAAGGACAAAGGTCACGCATAATACGCGTCCAGAAGTAGAACTTCGCTATAATTCGTTCAATTCCTCACATACACGCGATTTTGAACTCAATTAAGGAGGGATTACCTATATAAAATGAATTTGTTTAAATAAATGAAGGTCCTGTTAATAGAAATATGCTAAAACGAAAGTTTAAGAAAATTACGCCGGCGAAATACGGGTATTCCTACACTGACTGCAACGTGTACAACGACGCGGTCCAAGGAATGATCCGACACGTCGAATTTCGCATATACAGGGCGTGTTCGGAACAGAAATGAAGGCTGGGCGGTGGCGATGCATATACAGGGGGTATTCAGAACAGGAATGAAAGAAATGAACTGTAACATACCATTTACAGGAATAAGCGTACGAAACACATACATATATGTACGACATCATTTTATCAGAGAATGTATTCATAACAAGCAAATAAATCTAAAGTATGTACCATCGGCAGAACAAGAAGCTGACATGTTCACAAAGCCATTAATGTTTCAAAAATTATAATTTTTCTGTAAAAAGTTAAATATTGTTGAATGTTAATTTAACAAGGGATGATATTTTGTAATGTATTTGTATTTTATGTTTAAAGTAATGTTTTTGTATTTGTAATGCTGAATTGAAGGGGCGTGTTGATGTTGGCAATTCTGACATTTTATTTCATACATACACAGTTGGCAACATAGCATGCATGGCGACAAGGTGGCGGCAAGTAGTGATGTAAACACTAATAAACAATCTAATATTCTGAGTTTGTTTAAACTGTAACCACTGCAAAAGCTCACAGTTCCTTTTCTTTTCTACCCATCAGTGAAACGACCTGGCGTCGACGAAGTATATATGATTTGCCAGACTATACAGCACCAACAGTAAGTATTGGGAGACTGTTCAGCACAAGAAATACTGGCTTGAACATATTTTGTGGCGGGGATTAGGTAACTCTGCATCTTTGGTCTGCTTGCTTGTTCGAACCTCTGACGAGTAGAGTTACGTCCTATTTTGTCGGAGGGCAGTCCTTTTGTATTTAGTTCGGTGGTTGTTTCAGCGAGCAAAATGAGGTTGCGATCCTATTTGTTGGGCAATCAGAAACGAATGCGGTTGCACTTTAGTTCGATAAGGGGCGGCCTTAATTTTGTTTGTTTTGACGGTTGTCATCGTGACCCTGTTACGTAGATCTTAACGTGGGTAAGTTCCAGATAATGCTCACGTTGATCACACTCGCGATGACTCGTAACATCGTTCCATTTAAAATTCGATGTGAGCGTACCAGTGCAAATGGAACGCCTGCGGATACGTAAATTAAGCATTGACGTTTGACATAACCTTATAAAGCTCGTTCATTAAAAATAAACGTTACAGGAGAAAGATCTCTTGCAGTGATGTTGATGCGGCGACAAAGAGAAGACATTTCAGACAGTGAAACGTCCTCTGATGGAGAGTGAAAGCATCTATAACACAAACATCAACAAAAATAAGGTTATGTTTTCAAACACTCACAAAGACCCACCTTCGTAACAAGAGCGTTGCGATCACGAATTCTAGCCTCGTACAGGGTACGCGTAGTAACACTCGTCAACGTTAGCGTCATTAAATGGAACGTCATCGAAGAACGTTACGAGTGTTGCGAGTATTATATGGAACGTACTCCGTGATGTTTCGCCCGTAACGTCTGTTATTTTGACGTTTGTCATTGTGACGTTTGTTGTCGTCTGTCATTATGACATGATTTTGATGGTCGCTAAGCAACGTATGAGCCCCCACAAAATAAAGGTAACAATAACGACAACTTACTAGAAATGAATGATAATTAGAACTGCTTTATGTTGAATCTGCCCAACTCATTCAGAAAAAGATTTAAGCCCGGCCTGCTCATGCCAAACCGAAATTATTTTTTCTAATTCAAGCTGTCTATGGTTAGCTCGTCCAGTCCATGAGCCACCTATTGGATCCAGAAAAAAAAGTCATTACGACAGCAGCTCATATTACGGGCGAATATTTAAAGATGATAACTGATGAAAAGCGTAAACATGTCTTCTTCTCGCTCGGATAGGAAGGAAAGTCGTAGGTCCCGTGTCAATAGGATGTTTGTCACGTTAAAAATCCCTACTGGGAGTGGAATTCCCCTAGATTCGACTAAATTCTAGTAGGGTTGGCCATATAACCTTATTAGTTGGAGCATAAAGGTACGAGGAGTATTCCGCAGCCCAATATCTTGCTCAAGAAAGGAAGAAAGAAAGAAAGATAACGAAATATTAACGAGTTATCCATGATATTTGTGACTAAATTAATCTTGTTTAGAAATGAAAGAAGAGTTAGCTTAAAGCATTCTGACTGACGTGGACAAGATATAAAAACCGAGAAGAATTGTAAGCTAGCTATAATTTTGTTGCAAGAAGACCTTTTAATGGTGGAACAATAATGTTTTGGGAGGAATTTATTTTAACGTCACACAGAGTGCTTCAAATCCGTAGAAGATTCATGAAAGCAATTTTCTTATCAAGATAACATTGTAGACGAGCGTGTCCAACTGCTTGATCAGGTTGCGATCCTATTTGTTGGGCAATCAGAAACGAATGCGATTGCATTTTAGTTCGTTAAGGGGCCACCTTAATTTTGTTTTGCTACCTACCTGGAGGCCAGCAAATTGTGCGAGGGACTGACGTTTCTCCAGCACCACTCGGCTAAGTTCTTGGAGAAGGGAGGTTCGACGTAACCCCAAAGCAAAAGGTGGGCAAAGTGAACAAAATAAATAGCAGATAACATTGTAGACGAGCGTGTCAGGCTGCTTGATCTATTTGTTGGTGAGATAACGCAGGGCACACGTTGCCCATATAATACTAGACTATCTCAATGAAATCAATATTCCGGTAATGGGTTGTCCACCCAGATGTCCAGATCAAAACCTTATACAGCGTTTTTGGGATACACTCAAAAAATCAGTTAGGTACCGTATATCTCTCCTGAGAACCTTAGAGAGCTTAAGGATGGGGAACATACCATTAGAAACCATTAAAATTTTATGATTTATGTTTCTATTACGTTTGGGTAAATTATAACTATTGCTTTATTTAGCGTTTTTCAACTCCGAAAAATCATACATTATTTTACTTTCTTTAGATATCGACCAACTTTGCCTACCTTCAAATACTAAAAGAAAGTCACAGTCTTCATAACCTCGTGTAGAAACTACTGAAGATATTTAAATTTTAGCATTTTGACTTATACTAAACTTCTATATTATGACTTATGACTTAAGACACCTACAGATAAATTGAATGTGTAATAAAATTTGTTACTCAAAACTCAACTTGAAGATATCTATTTCCATTTTAGAGTTACACTAAAGAGGTATCACAGACTAAGATTTTATGTCACCATACTGATTGATAATTTTATGCTGAATCTACAGGGAAAAGCAGGGAAAGGGAAAATTGATTTTATGCGTACATTCTCTCTTATACATATTGCCTTCTGCTGTTCAACATCTTAATTAATTAATTTTATTGCGTCACATCAAATTTATTAGCGTAGATTTAGGTAACACGGTCATTAATCTCGTGTTGCCCCTGCGCTTTTGATACTTTTGATGCTCTAATATTACTGCGTGCTGACTTTAAAGCTTAGGGTCGAGAACACGTTATGAATCACCTGAGACGAATACGGTTGCGGTTAACTCCACGCAAGGGAACAGTTCCGTTAAAAGGTCGTAAAAGTACTGGCACATGATAATAGCAGAAATGCAGATTTTTTTTTCCTAAATACACGCAGACAGTAAACATTTATCTCATCTTTTACAAGCGTCGACAAAACTCCAAGAAAATTTTGAACCGAGATAAAGGAAAAACTATACTTATAAATAAGCAAAAGGGGAAGACGCATATCTATTCCGTTTTTTTGTTAATGATGACCGCTGGTGGCGAAGTATTTGCATTTAAAAGGGCGTCGAATGGGTCGCCCGTTTTATGTTTTTCTCTGTAGGGAAACACATCAATTTGTTGAGTTAAAGTTACTTCCAACAAAGGAGGCTGAAAACTGATGTTCTAAGGGCATAAACCCTTGTCGAGGAAACCGTTTTTTAAGGCGACTACTTTTGTATTCGCGTCACAATCGATCAATCAACGGTCTTAATGTTGTCAAACATTCGCACGCTAGGAGAACAAATATTTCTTATTTATATTTCACACCTACAAATACATACTGGAAACTAGGATGTACAAAAAATTATTTTGATAGATTTATTAGTTGTGGAGGCGATGAAGTTTCTTGTCAGTTTTAATAAAATTTCTATTTAGGAAATTTCCTTTTCGATTAAACTTAGATTATTAAAATATCTCCGAAATAATTAAACTTTGATCTCTTCCCACGACTACCTTATATCCGTGGATAAATATTTCCCCAGCCACGCTGCCATCTTTAGTAAACAGTGGAAAAGCATTTCGACTGAAATTTGGTGAGCAACGTATTCTCTAAGATTTCATGAAGTGCTTTTAACTTGTGAGTCTGTGCGTGTGTACTGAAGATGGCAGCGTAGCTACCGAAATACGAATCTATGGTATGAAACAGTTATGGGAAGAGATCAACTTTTAATTATTTCTAAAATTTCTAAAATTGTAATTAGTATGAGACCAAAATTGTGTATTTGTTGCAGAAGACAAGATGATTTTTGAGTGTGTAAATAATTGACAGATGATATCTATCTAGTATACCCATACGCAACAAATAAATGGAAAAAGCATCATCGTCAGTAATATCCTTTGAATTTATATTAATTCGAATGAACAATATTGCATCTCATAGCTTATGCTATATGTGCTATTTTCACTGAATGATTCCCAAATCATTTTCCGCCAAATATACAGTATTATGAAATTAGTTCAGTTGATTATATTCAATCCGCCGTAAACGTAGCCTATTAATTTGAAACTATACCTACTTTTTAATCTGCATCATTTTGTTCATTTTAAATGATAAGAAGTGATCAAATGAAAAGTGAATTAGAGTTGGCGATGCAACTAAACACGCACGTGTGCATTTAGTTCATCGAACGTTCCTTCAGTCACTTTGACGGTCCTACAAAGCAAGGAAACCGTTTTATTTAAGAAAAATTAAAGCAAATGCGTAAAATGACCACTGCCTTCTGCATCAAGGCACGTTTGAACTCTATGAATAACTGCGTGAGTAACGTTAAACATTTCCGGCGTATTATTTATGTTACAATTGATTGACAATTAATATTAATATGACGTTATCCAAGATATGCATTTAAATTCCAACGCCTACCCTAATTCATTTTTATATTGATCGCTTGTTATAAACAAATTGAGAGGAAATTGCTAACGAAAATCCTCTCTTTCATTTATTTGTTTACGTGCATAGATGGATACCATTTGTCAATTTTATTATTCAGATAACTTAATTTTATACATGAACTTGGCCTACTTATTTGAAAACGATTTTTTTAATAATTTTGTAAGCAAATTTAAGAAATTCTGATATCACTCTAAAACGAAAGAAGATCCCTATCGAATGAATTACAAAAATTACTACATTGCTATTTTAAAAAATTATAATCGTACAAATATTTTGGTAACTAGAAGTGCTATTGCTTTTTGGATTAGATATTCAGAATCAGCATGAAAATTAGATAATTTTTCCTAACTTAACGGAATTTCTTTCTTAAAATAAATAAATAAATTAGCAATGGTGTGTAGTAGTTGTATTCAGTACTGTATTAACTTATACTGTTTTATTCTATTTTCTTCAAACATAGCCAACTAATATTAAATGTTACCACATTAGAGCCTAATCAAGGGTGAAGGGTGAAGCTACTAGATACTAAGGGTGAAGCTACTAGCGCTACTAGTGAGATAATTTTGATTCGTTTCTCCCCTTGCATAAATTTGAACGTTAATATAACCTGACAAACGACAAAACAAAATATAAATTTTTAAATTAATTACAGCAGAAGGTTCCAGGAGATTCACCCTTTGATTAAGCCTTTAAATAGGCAAAAATATTGTAATATTTAATATTAGTGTACCATCCCAAGGTTCATTAGTTTCACATAGGCGTTCATTAAATATTCGAAATATTCGTATCCGGTACCAATAAATTCTGAATTATTATCTTCGTTTCTGTTTTCTGGCAGATGCAGATATAACTTACAGAATTATCTTTCTGAAAAAAAATTGCAAAATAAATATTTTAACACTGAGGTAACAGGGCAACAGAACAACATCGCTTGCTTATCTCTCCGTTACTAATAGGCAGCTAGCAACAGGAAGATAAGCAACTTCAAATATACTGGCTATACCTACAGATTTAGATAAACGAAAGAAAAGTTGCCTCGATTAGTGCCTAATTCACATCCACCAACAGAATCGCTTTTCTTTTACAAGCAAAAGTATTAAATAGCTAATTTTCCATAACTACTCTTGATTCAAATTTAGCATGCAATTTGAAACAGCCTGTATACAATTTCTAATACATGAATAGTTACAACAGTTAATAAATTAATAGACATTAAAGATATTATCAATAAAATAATTTAATTCTATAAAAATGATCTAAACTATTTGTTAAATAAAGATTTCTTGCAATTGTAACTAGTCTAAACTGTCATTTTTTTAACATAGAGAGAAACGCTATTTGATTAGTACTAAAAATAAATAATTTGTTAAGAGAATGTCAAGAGTATCAAAGTAATCAAAACGTAGCTTTCACAATTTACGTATAAAAATTTTGTACGAATAGATCTTATATTATGACTTCTTTTTCAAAAATTTAAACGCAAATTTAAATGTACCATTAATAAGCATAGTAATTAAGAATGTATGTAATAAGAGAACTTACAATTAGACAAAACGTAAAATTTAATTTAATTTTCACAAACACCGAATTTTGTAAACAAAAAACGAATCTACGAGTATATCAAAATCGACTACGTTCCCTATGTCCAGAAACAACTCAAAAAAGTCTAACACTATATAAAATATAATGTTAACAATTACACATAAAATACACAACTTTAATTTCCACTGGTTTATTTGTTTACAAGTTGTAACAATTTTTCGGCAACACAGTGTCTTCGTCAGACAAGTATGTAAAATATGGACTTGTATTCCAAATTAATGGAAAACCGAGCGATCACAGACCATACATAATAAAACTAATAATGTAGAAGGTGTCGGAGTGACGGATACCCAAAAAATAAACGAAAATTTTGGTTTTAAATAAACTTTAAATAAAATTTAATTTTGTAACTGAATTTAATTTTATGAATGATGAATTTGTAAAGGGGGAAATTTATAAAAGTGTAGAATAAGCAGCGTTATAAGAAAAGTTTTGAAATTAAGAAGGAAGAAAAGAATTTAGAAACAAAAATGAAACTGACAGCAATGACAAGAATCATAATTACCGTTACCAAGGCATGGCCAGCAACATTAACATTCACTGACGTGTATGTATGGCCGTGTCAATTCGCCTAAAATTCGGTTCTGGAAAGCATGCCGTGGAGTATTCCCCTCAGCGCTCTCTATTAAAGATACTACAGAACTACTGATAGTAACGTAATGGCAACTGCAATTACTTAAAAACTCACAAGAGGCGCTGAGTGAAGTACCCGTCAAATTTTTTAAAGTCAAATTGAAACGGCCATACATACACGTCAGTGAATGTTAATGGAGCTGGCCATGACCAAGGGCACAGCATAAATACATTCAGCAGGTTCACTCTCCTTGGCGGGAAAATTTCCCGCGCAAACTGAGCCGCCATATTCCGGATGGAAAATCTGTCATGTGATTTGTTAGAGCGCATTCGACTGGACGCACGGAGTGTTTCTTTTTCTCACTCTTACATGCACTGACACGCAGTCGCTTTCCCTCACACTTCTGCTCATTGCGTGCATCGAACATTATGTCGAATGCGCCCTTCATTTGCACGAATACGATCAGTGGTGTCTCGTGTAATTAGCAGCATAATAGGTGCTTTCGATTATGCATGCTGGGGTGCACTGAGTAAACTTAAAACTCTAGGCTTTCAAGTAGTGATCGGATAATTCAAATTAAAAATAATCTGTCATCCGATTATCAAAATAACCTAAATAATTCGATTATCAAAAATATTTTTATTGCGGCACTGGGTTTTACATTCGCAAAATGGCGCCAAGGTCAAAAAATTTTGCCCCGCCAGATCAAAGGTGCCGACAAACAATTTCCATGCTGGTTATGCTGTGCCAAGGGGATAAAACAAAAAGAAGTAGTGTGAAAATAAATAATAGAAATAAGAGACGAAAATAATTCTGTGTATCACGAAAATCATCTAAAAGAGAACGAAAAAGCTAATAAATCTGTAAAAGAATAAAAGAAAAGGCAAACTTCAAAGTGTGTAAGTGGAAATAAATAAAAGGAATCAGATAAGAAAAATAATTTTGTGCATCACGAAAATCATTTAAAAGACAACGAAAAAGCTAATAAATCTGCGAAAGAATAAAAGAAAAGGCAAACTACAAAGTGTGTAAGAGAAATAAAAAAGAAAACACAAAGAAATTTAAATAGAAGTTGTACAAGAAAGCTGAGGGCTAAGAAAAAGTTAGAGAACAAGACTAAGGAAGATAGTAGAGCTGAAAAGGTGAAAGGAAAAGTAGCTGAGGCAGACCAGCAAAGCAAAAAAAGGTAGAATAAGGATTTAGAAGACTAGCAGAGAGGAAAAAAAGTTAGAAAAGGATTATCAGAAAAGATAGAGAAAAGGAGCTAGAAAAAGGAAAGGGAAGGAAGCAGGAAAGTGGATAACTGAAAGACAGTTAAGGTCAGGACAATTTTATTTAACATTAATTAAAATTTAAGGACATTTAGATTTAAGTTTGTATGTAGAAAAGAAAATTAACAATTGAATAGTTATTTTCTGAAGTTTTGTTTTCATGTGTAAAAAGTAAAATTTTATAACTTGTATTTTCAAACATCTGTTGATTCTTCTTTAATTTCAAAATTCATGCCACGTTAGGAACCTGAGATGATAAACTAGCCGAGGTAATTAAATTAATTAAAACAGTACAATTTTTTGAGAAACAAATTTGTAGCTCATAGAATCATTACAAATTTTGAAGCTCAAAGTGAGACTTTTTAACAATACATAAGTGTAACATTTTTGCGTCATAAAGGAGGGGTATAAATGTAACAATATATATTTTTGAACAATCACTACAGTTTAATTGGTAAACGCCTGTTTTTATCTGTTTTACTAACTTTCGAAGGTGTTTTTAATTTATAATCTTCTTGTTTAATGGCTATCACTGTATATTGCCTTTGTCAACTTTGGTAAATATTATATTGTTATTGAGGGATTTATTTCTTATAGATTTTGCAATTTCCAATTCTTTAAAAGTATGCTTGTTATTATTTCGTTTTTATTGTTGAAGATAATAATAGATTTTGTTAGGACGTGTTTTTCAGTTGTTGAATTAGGGATATCTACAAGTGCTAATTCACATTCTACGCCTAAGGCCCGGTTTTTTCATCTCTGAGTAAGTGGCCAGTAAAATACTTGATGATTAAAGATAGGGAAACGCATTGCGGTAATCGTCAAGTAGTAACTTGGCACTTACTCAGAAATGAAAAAACCGGGCCTAAGTAATCTAAGTTATTCTTGATGTTTATGGGGTTAATGTTACTGCAGGAGCAGTAACAAAACATTCAATAGAAATTATTCAAAAATACAGTAACTTTACACCGAAATATGCTATTAAGAATTCATATCAACTAATAGACAACATTTCAAATATCAAAATTCCCAACAACGCTAAACTAATATCTTTTAATGTACAAAACTTATTTCCCAGCATTCCGCTGGAAGAAGTGGTATATTTAGTGCAGCGGTCGCCAACCTTTTCAATGTGGCGAGCTACTTTAATAGTTGTTGAATAAAAAGCGAGCTACCTAAACCTAATCCAACACTCTCATTATGCTAAACGCATAATGAGAGTGTTGCAATTACGGAATAGGTCTTTTAGATTTATCGAATATGCTGCGTGTGAGCTATCGGAACTGTCCACGCGATCAATCGGTAGCTCGCGATCGACGGGTTGGCGACCGCTGATTTAGTGCAATGATTCCCAAGGTGGTCTATATCGACCCCTAGGGTTTGACTCCGAACTGCAAGGGGTCCAATCAGCGAAAACAAAAATTGGGGGTGCATGAGATGTAAATAGGGGTCCACGGGAATGGATCCCATTTAAGCACGTCGTGACCGAAATTTTGGCTTTCCAATATGTTGCGCGCATACGTGAAGTAGCAACGCTTGTCCAGACTTGTACCAGAGCTTTGCATCAGGCTCATCTCTCCCATTAAAAGCATTTATTTTTTTGTGTAGTTATTTTATGTTAGAATTTTACTAGATTTGCATTTTATCGTTTTAATATGTATAAAACTTAACAAGTGTTTTTTTTTAACTTTTTCACTCTACACCACAGTTAAACCTATCAAAGTGAATAGCACTGTGTCAGCTGTCAAAACCACATTTGAAGTTGATAAATTTGTAACAATTGAATATTAGAAAGGCGGGGGGTCTACCTAAAACAGAGAAAATTGGCACGTGGTCTACGAGACAAAAAAGTTTGGGGACCTCTGATTTAGTGGATAAGCTACTTTCAAAGAACAATACTAATCCTATAATAAAATATGATATTCTAGATTCCCTAATGACATATTTTAATTCAAAAATATTTGGAATTTAATAATAATATTTTCACTTCTAAAGAAAGGACTTTATATGGATAATCTCTTAAGTTCATTGTTAGCAGACATTTTTATGGACAACTTAGAGAAAACAATACACAATAATGCGTTAAGTAAAAACTGCATAATACTGGTACAGATACGTAGATGATATTTTAGCATGCTTTGTAGGATCAAAATTTTCAAATTTTTTTTAAATCGTATTAATAACTTACATAATTTACTTTAGAAATAGAATATAACAAAAGTATCAATTTTCTAGATTTAACTATCACTAATATCAATAGCAGATACGAGTTCTCCATGTACCACAAAGCAACACATACTGACCATACTATACATAACAGTTCCACATATCCTAACAGTCAAAAAATTTAAGCATATAACAGTTTCATACACAGACTATAAACGTTCCCATGTCAAAAGAAAATTACGACAAAGAACTGAACATAATCAAACAGATAATCACAAGTAACGGATATAAGGAATCATTAATTGATAAATTAATCAATAAAAAATTGTACAAAAACACATTAAATTTAGTTTATCCCCTTAAAAACAAACTCAAGTATCTTGGAAAACTCTAACCTCTAACGGGTAAACCAACAAACATAGCATCAAAACATCTTCGAAAGTTACATTTAAATTTGGCTTTTAAAGCAAATAACACTTTGGGTAAGTTAATAAGAAAAAATAAGAGTAAAACAGATAAAAACAATAAATCAGGCGCTTACCAATTAAACTGTACTGATTCTTCAAAAACATATATTGGCCAAACCGGAGGAAGTTTCTCAGAAAGAATAAAAGAACACAAAAGAAGTTTTATTAAAAAATGTAACGATTCTAATTATGCTAACCATCTGAATTTAGAAAACCATCAGTTTCAAGACAATTTCAAAATACTACGCGTACAAAACAAAAGCAGAAAATTAAATCTCCTTGAATGCCTAAAAATTAATAAACTAAAAAATACAAATAATTTATTAAACGATCAAACAGACATAAATCACTCACCTTATTAAATATCGCAAATTGAGTAACATCTTTTTCCAGTTCTTAGAAGTTTAAGCAGGTACAATGCATTCTTATATAATTATTAGTATAAGTTTTGCCACATGTTTGACATTAGGCGGTTTGTGTATATTTTAGTTTCAATATCTTATTTAATTTAGTACATACTTGTCTGACGAAGGCACTGTGTTGCCGAAGCAATTGTTACAATTTGTAAGGAAAAAACTAGTGGAAGTCAAACTTGGGTGTTTTGTGTTTAATTATTTATTAACATGGATTTCCATCAGTAAATGCTACATCTATTAAAACATAATGTATAATAATGAAGTATAATCAGCTACTTACCATATAATTCAAAACATGTTGTAGTAAATCGAATCATAAAACAGGTAGAACATACCTGTAAAGAAATGAAAATTGTAGTTTACATAATATACACGGTGTTGAAAAATACGATTGCCAAATTTCTAGAGTAAGTAAACGAGACTAAAGTAAGCCATGTTTGTTATATAACCCAGGGTCGGAAATGAATAATTGCTTTATGATACTTTTTGAACACACAAGACAAATATTAATACATTGTTGTCAGATATGTGTGCAAGTTGGGGGCAACCATCTTGAGCGAAGGTTTTAACCGTTTTCTCAAATGTTATACTTTTAATTTTTTCGTTTTAGTATGTTAATAATTTCTTTATGTTTCTACTATTTTACAGTCGCATTAAGTAATCATTAATTTCCGACCCTGGGTTATATAATAATAATATAATAATATTATTTATTGATCTACTACAAAGATACATAGGAATAAATAGAAAATTAAATTATATAACCGATATGAGTAAATCAACGGCGTAGATTCAGGCCATCGGCGAGCCGACTTGCTGATCTTCCATCAACGCCAATAGGTAATTTGAAAACACAAATATGGTGTAGTAGGAAAATAAATGTATGACATAATGATATCAATTATAAAAGTTAAAAAAAAAATGTAACAAAAAAGACTTCTTTTTCAACACCCAGTAGAAGCCATTCATTGTCACTCATAAATTTTGATGTCTTATTGGTTTAAATAAAGTAATTCTATTCACTTTATCACAGCTTGCAGATGTGTACTGCCCTGTTAAGGATAGAGGTCGTATCTACAAAAACTGTAGAAATTAAGATTTTGTGTATTTATCTCCCGCGTTTCCGATTTGAAATTTATTTGCATTGTACTTATGCTATTGTGCTTTATTTCGCCGACAATATTACGACCTTTTACTTAACAGTCTGTTAGAAAACAGTCTTTCCTTTTTGCTTAAAGATTTAACGCGAAATTTAAAAAATGCAGATACGACCTTTATCCTTAACACGACAGTGTAGCGCTCGAACATAGAGAGAAGAAGGACAAGGACAAGGACAGGTCCTAGTTCCTAGAAAGAAGACGGACAAACAAAGAGAATTGCATCTTGAGCCTTGTATGGTTTGACTAAAAAGGATTTGGTGAGAAAGAGGGAAAGAAAATTTATGATGTACTAGGAATAATAATGGAGACAGTGGTTTAAAATAAATCAAAAATGATCTCTTACCACAATAAATTTATTTCCGTAGATACGTATTTCGGCAGTTACGCTGTGATCTTCAGTACATGCACACCCTCAGCTATTCGCCAATTAAAAGCACTTCAAGAAATCTTTTGTTGGTATGAACCAGGAGATACTCTGCATTTTCAGAGAAAATTTAGTGAGGAGAAAGAATACCCTCTGGTTCATATAAAACAAAGATTTCAAGTACTTTTATCTTGTGAATGTGTGTACTGAAGATGGCGTAGCTGTCGAAATAGAATTGAAGTCAGAATTTTTGGGTGTAGAAATTTGAATCTCTTTCTTACCCTCGGCGCGATTTCCAGTGGTAAAAGCGGTTCCATTGAGTCTAAAAAGTGTTGATTCTTTTATTCTATTTTCATCCATCTTTCGAACTCCTTCCGTGCGAAAGAATTCATAAATCATTTTTCTCCCAACAAAAAAAATCTAATAATTAATGGGGAGCAGTTGAGAAACTAATGCTCAACTTGTGAGCGGTTAGATTAAGACGTTTTATATGGTATCGCCTTCTGGAGAGACGCTTAACATTTAAAGTGCCCTCGGTGCGTAACATCCCTGAGCTAAGTAAAATTTATCACTGCGGGATGAAGCAGACATAAGTAAAATTACGCACAGAAGAGGCGTTATGGACTAGATCAATCTTGCTTGCGTCTCATTCCAAGGAGTTACGAGACAAAGCACCGAGCTCCGGTGTAAATTTAAACAACTCGGTGCACCCTCAAATTCGAATGGAACACATTACACAGCTTCCCGTTAAAAAATCATGTTAAGAGGGCCTCTTTGTTTGTAATGACCTGCACTTTATCTCGGTTAGGTCTAACGAAGGATTAAAAGTTAAAATAGGGTAAGATTACGAACAAGATTTGTCGGTTAATTTTAGAAAAGGTAATCGCGGGAGGGCGAACCGCCAACAGGAGCCATCCCAGATAAAACTGAACAGCTCGATTACCGCATTATGACATCGAGGAAATTACCGGATTAATTAATGCAGGGAAAAGGAAATACGACGTCCGTCGCTAGAAGAGCGCATTAGAATTATATATTGCCTACTTTTACACAAGAGCCGCGGGTTTAACAAATTAATCCAATTTTATACAACCATTCTCATGATTATAAAATAAGAGAATTAACTATTAATATTGATCCCTCTCAGGGACGAAATTGACCGTGTTAAAAATATACCTCACTGAAATACTAATAGCCGTAAAATATTTAATACGTGAAGACCGTGAAACCGACCCATAAAAATTGTTATGTATCCCTGAGGAGAGCTAACTAAATATATGTATACCGGAGTTTTCCGTAAACAGATAATCAAATATTGTATTAAATTATAACCGAGGTGGATTTTATGTCCTTCACAATACCTATGCACATAAAGTTGATTGTATCATGAAAGACCGGGGATAAAATATATATTACCGCCCTTTATTGAGTTGTATTCATTATTTATCTGTTTTTCAGATCCTATTAAAAAATTATTAAACACATTTGTCAATACATGGGACTGACCAAGAATGATCAAGAATCTTTTAGATTCTATAAACCGGAACGATAGCATATTGGCATTATTAACATCATATAAATAGAAAAGTTACAGAATGCGAACTAAAGTAAACTCCTACTTATCTGGTCATTCTGAAACTATCTACAAAATAAAATATGATAATATCAAAACCACGGAACTTGAGCTCTGCGTCATCAATCACCGAAGTTACAACCGACAGTTTTTTCAGTATTATTTCCTTGTTAACGGTGAATGAGAAAAGGATGGAGTTATGTTTCTTATGTCTGATGATGCAACACCAGGCGCGTTTTATTTATAACGCAGAGCTCTTCTCTTATGAAAACAACTTTATATCGAATTTAGTTCTTCATAACAGCCGAATCCAAGGAAAACGTATCCAAGTACTTTGTTTTGATTATTGTGTATACTAGTACGTACCCATGTAACGCAAATCGGTTTCCAAATTTTATAAATATAGATCGGATACCGATTTGCGTAAAATATGTTTCATAATGGGAAAACCAAATTTGGAAATATATTGTATTAAACATTTAAAACAAAGTCTGCGATAGTTTGTCTCGACTATTACGCAAACTACTGTAACAGGCAGATCGATTTCCGACCTGTATATGGTTATCATAAGTTTAACTTCTGCTCTCAATTTGCTTTGTAAAATTAATCTTTACATTTAACAGTCACATAAAACGCAGTCCACAATTTCAATTAAAATATAAATTTAATTTACAAGAAATTTGATATTCAAAAAGAATTTAACTACAAGTCAAGATTAATCAATATAATATTCTGTTTAACAGAAAAAAAATAACACACTATTAATAATAATTCTGAAGTAAGATTCAAGTGTATTGATAATAATTGGTACAATGATTCTTCGTGTCGATTTCAACGCATGTTTGTGCAAATCGATAAGTAATACCAGGTTATTCAATAAATGTAAGATGCTCTGTGAAATACTTCTGTAATTTAGATGTCCGACTTGAATTGAATGGAAACTTGGAGTAAACAGAGTTACCGAACTTTAATAATGTGTGTTCATCGAGCAGCACTTAATATCGGAAAATTTGTTAGTGAAGAGTAACGTTATAAATCGGTTCTTTTTACAGATAAACACATCGTTCTTGAAAGTTGAATGAGGGAGTCTCTAGTTAAAAGTTAATTGTTATGTAATAGCAGAGATAAATGAGGTGTGTTTAACATAACATGAAACCACGTTAGCGCAATCTTCAGGTATTGGTAAAACATTTGTTTTTTCGTAAAACTTTCAAAACTAAATTCAATTCGTTATTTACAACAAAATCTACTCATATTACAACCGATTATAAAATATTGACAGAAAAAGTTTATATTATAAACAAGGAAAAGGAAACAAAAATTCGACATTTAAAAAAAACACAGCTCCTTCACGAATTTGATAGACCTTGCAAATCTATGAGTCTTCTTAAAATTGAAAAGCAGTAACCAATAACATAGACGACTTTTAATCAAAAAAACATAATGGCTATTGAAGTCGAGGATACTTTGAAGAGGAATTCACACTTTAATATAGTGTGAATCAAGAAATGCATGACTTTTGATGCTGCAGTACAGTTGCATGCATGGAAAGTATGAACTTACCTTTAGAAAGAGCGATGGAGTATAATCTTGATATTTTGTGGATTTCCAAGAAAATTAATAAACAATTTTAATAGACTGTACCAGGTTTAACATACATAAGGTTAATTCCAACATCATTTTCTGACTAGTTCGGAACAGTCAAAATCAGTTGCCCACCAAAGTAGTGATCGGTATTAACAACTCCATCAAGTGTACATCTTTGATGAGTGCATGACGGTTTCGAAACTGTTGATGAAACAAACCTGTAAATTTGATGTAATGGGCAGGAGGAGAAAAAATTTTAAAGTTTATTTCTTTTTGATGAGACAGAAAACCAATAGTAGTAAGAACTAATACAGAGAAGGCAGAGACAAAATAACAAAGGAAATTCAATCAGTGCTGACTGAAGACAGTGAAATAAAAATAAATGCATAATACTTTGAACAGATGAAAAGTTTCAGACGTTTAGACATTAACGGAAAATGAAACAAGAGTTGATAAAATGCAGAGAAATAGTTTTAAAACGAAGGTACTGCCACCAGATTCAAAAGTAAAAGTTTACATATGTTTACATTGTTGATATTATTTAGCAGATCCGGTATAATTGAAGAGATCAGAATCGAGAAACTAAGCTGGGCTGGTACGTAAAAGATACGCTGTAGAAGGTTTGAAGAATTGTTATCAATGAAGCAGTTTGTGACTTGAAAGTTGGATTAAAATAAACTTTTGGTGTATGGGCTAGAAAGCTAAAGGGGGAAAAGGAAAAGAAGAACCAAAACAAAATAGGATGACTAAAATAGAAGAACTTTTTTTTAAAGAACTAAGTGTAGGTACACAATTAAAAGCGTTGACTTGGACAGTACACTTCTCGTTATACTTTGGATGGGTAGGAATAGAGAAAAGTAATGAATGACTGGTTAATGTCACCGCTTCTGGTAAAAATTAGGATCTAGGAGTACCAGCAATTAAAATATCACTTAACAACACCAGTATACGACATGGAAAATACAGCCTATCAGAATACAACGGGAGCAGGCAAGGCGATACATCGACGTTAAAATTATTCATACTGATAGTGAGATTATGTCTTTTGCAACTTACCATGAGAAGATAAAGTAATTGTGACTAAAAGCAAAGAAATTAAACCAATTGAAGTTATGACAACTACTAACAATTCTGAAGATCTATGTATGGCATAAACTGAAAGAGTAAACAGTCATGCATGTTCAGCCTAAATTCATAGATCATAATGATGCAAACTTGATGCAAAGCAAAATCGCTGAAATTACCAGGAGGGGAAGACTTACAAAAGTTAGAGCATTGAAAATTGAGTAGTTTAAAAAAAAGTCAGCTTCAAAACAAGCTGTTCCAAAAAGAAATGTCCTATCACTGTTGAAGTATTGCGCTCAAAGCAAAATAATCAACGATGAAACTACAGGTAACTCAAAAATCCTAGAGCTCTTCTTAAGCTAAATTATGACGAAAAAATTATTTGGATTCGCTGAGAGGATAGCAGAAATAAAATGGAATTTTATACAGATGGGAGGCTGTTTAATAGTATCTAGCCAGAAGTGGTGATTATATATAAAAAAATTATCGTCAACGCACTAAGTGCACAATCTCTAAACACGAAAAACTAACAACACAGAATTAGCGTACATATATTCACGAACGAACCGATAAATGTTACGAGTACATATGAGAATGAGAAAATCAAATTTATAACTCATTTGTCCTGAACAATTAAACGCAGAATTAATTTGGAAAGGAGAGGTCTACAAACTCGCGGTATTTATAGGTAACACTTGCGGAAGCATTCCATTTGTTTATATGTTGTTGTACAAATGTTTTATGCGCGAACATTGTTTTCACCGCCATTTATTACTTGCACAAATATGCGAACAAGCGTTATTATTTCATTTCCAGAGTCCGGCTGCATTCAAGGAATAATAAATTATCGTTGCGGTGGTTTTGGGGCAGTTATTATTTACGAGGTGTTAACGTTCACACCGCAGAACTATCCACTAATGATTCGCCTAGATAAATTTTGCAAATAAGACAATTCCACTAATCTTTAAAATATTCTTTCATAGCTGAAGAATGTTTGTCATAAATCCCGTGGTTGTGGTATTATATTTGTGAAACAAATTAGTAAAAATTTGCATATCCAGTTAAAAAGTACAGGAGAGGTTTCCATCAAAAATATAAACATTTACATTTTATACTTTATACAAAAAATATATCCGCGTATAATGTAGTGGTTGTATTATATCGTGGGGACGTACGCAGCAGTTTTAATAAATTTTCCAAACAGAGACGCGGCGGCACTCATAAAATACATATTAAAGGAACGCATTTGTTCCTGCTGCGGAGATAAAAATGAGGCCCATTTTCCATTTTGATGTCCGTATTTATTTAAAAATGAATCTGCATGAAATTACGCGAATTATACTTTAAAATTTCACGAGGAATAAAACATTAGTATAGAACAATAGAGAGTAACTTGATGCCTTCGCTCAGATTAAACGCCGAACGAAGAAACGGTGAGAGTTCATAATAGAAATTGGATTTTCTTAATTTTCTCCGTTATTGTAGTTTTAATTGCTTTCCGACGAGGAAGCAATATCACTAACTCCGCTTTCTTTTAGCACGGAAAAAGGTGACCGGTTATTTTACATATTCTTCGTCTCGTCTATTCCCCGACAGTTCCGACACCGAAGGGACTAGTGCTTCTTCGATTGTTGAATTAAAATTTGCTCAGCTTCGTCCAAATTATACTAATTTTCAATTAAACTTTCCTCGCGCGAAACTTCTCCACGTTTAAGATCTTTAAACTCTAGTAAAACTGGTCAATAAAAATTCTGGCTGCTCGCCAAGACCTTCTTACAGCCGCGAAAGTGACAGCTCACTGTATTTAAGGGAAAGATTTCAAGATCTTTTTAAATTTATTTTTAATTACAAAACCTGTCACAGTTTTGAAAACTCAATGATTTACTTAATACTCATCGAATGAATTCATTTTAGAAAAGCTGATAAGCATGGAAGAGAAGTACGAAACACTACGTGTAATCCATTCTTTATTTATTTACCAACGTAGTATACCGTGAAAGTTTAGCCAGAATGTGGTACTCATGTACCTATGTAACTAAATTTTGACAATGAATGGTCATGTCGATTTAGATTTTACGGTTACTCCGAATTAGGCAATGTTCTAATATTTTCTTTTCATTACGAGGTGCATTGACGTCCAAATTTACATAAAGTTGAAAATTGACAACACCGGTTAATCAATCTGATTTGAACTGTCACAATTTGACGTAGTTATGATGACATCAAATTAAATTTGTCTAATTTAACATGATAGCCAACCTACTAACTTAAAATAACAGCCTATTACGATGGTAAATAAATAATGAATGATGTATACCTATATATTTAACAGAACAAAGTAAAGAATTAACAAAATCCCTTAATGAAATGAAATACATAACAAAAACAAGATAACGAAAATTTTTCAGACAAATTTGGCCCTTTGACTATATACATCTGGACTGCTAGCAGCATACAATTTACAATGCAGCATTGTGTCCCCAATATCAACCGCGCCACCGAGTTGCCTGACGAGCAACATCGAAATTAGTACTTACACGTAAAACGATTCTTTTTCATGGAGTCTTGTTTTATTATAAGTAATTGCATTACAATTCGCAGCAAAGTAGCGACTGCGACCCGTTCCATTAGATAACACAAACTCCAACTTATGAAAAACAACAAATTTGACGAAAATAACTTACTTAAACAACTAGGACGTAAGACGCCATCGGCCTATTCTGACAACCAATGTCAAAATTCGGAACTTGCAAGTTGTAATTTATGTATGTAGTTCAAGGATACAAAATGTAAGCAAAACCGTTCTACAGTTGCAGCGGCACTCAAAGCGCAATAGAATCGGCCCAAGGAACCGAATTTACAGTAATTTTGCATCTCTGATGTAGTTTCCAAAGTCGCCACCTAGCAACTTCATGTCGCACATGTTGGAGACACATTTTTAAAATCGTTAGCAGTCCAGATGTATATAATCAAAGATTTGGCCGCGTTGGAAAGGGACATAAATTTTCGTTCTCGAATTACCGGGGATGAGACTTGGGTATATTACATGAGGATGAGACTTGGGTATATTATTATGGGAATGAAACTTGGGTATACGAGACTTGGGACCCTCCCACTAAACAGGAATCTATGGAGTGGGTTCAAAAAGACTCTCCCCCACCAAGAAAAGCCAAAACTCAATTTTCTGAAAAAAAACTGATGGCGACAGTTTTCTGGGATGCTAAAGGAGCCTTACATATTGAATATATGCAGGTGGAGTCTATCAAAAAAGGAGAGACCTGCGGAAACACAATACACAATTTAAGAACTGCTCTGGAGGAAAAGCTTGCTGCACGACAATTATCGAATTCATAAAGCAGACAAAGTCTAGCCTATAAAATCAGAGACTAAAGCTTTATTCATTAGCTTTAAAATTCTACACAATTCTATTGGTTCAATTTCATTTAATTAAACGGACCAATCAAATCTTTATCGCGTAACGCGGCGGTGAAAAATCGCTGAGCAATGAATCTAGCCTGTGAGTTCGTAGAGTTGAGGTATCCACCTTATAGCCCTGACTTAGTTCTGTCAGACTTCTTTTTATTCAAAACCTTTAAAAAAATATATCTCAGGGAAAAGCGCTTTGCATCTGATGAATCAATTAAAGAAGCTGTTGAACAATATTTTGCAGTGTGGCGGAAGGAACATCTTTCTGAGGGTATGGGACAATTGAAAAAGAGGGGGAATAAGTGTATAAGATTGAAGGGAGTTAGGTAAAGGGTTGTTAATGTGTTGTTATGAACCAAATGTCTTCATGAAGAAATTCTGCTGATATAAAACAATTTTTCAAAAAAACGAATTATTAGCTCTGGATTTATTATCTTTTACGATCTTTATTTATTATTTTTTACGACCTTTATTTACGACCTGATATAATAATGATAATAATAATAATAAATCCTTTATTTTCCAACAGATACAATACCCAGATACACGGAAATATTAAAGTACTGTGCATGGAGAAGAGAAATAAAATATATCTATACAAAGCTGCATCAAAATTAAATAACGTGAAGAAAATAAACAAAGCTCAATTATTAAACAGAAGAAATGTACATGAGAAATGAGTTAATGATCCTTACTAATATTTAAAATGAAATACAGATTGTCTGCATTAATGTCACAAAGTTATTAAAATGCTGGCATATTGTAGAAATGGGAGAACGGTACAATACATTAGATCTGTTATTTTCGCAATAAAACGTGAATCCTAGGTACTACAAAATTAATTTTACTTAAAAACCAAGCACAATCGACTTGATTATGTAATAAATTGTAAAGGAATTTTTTTTGCACCTGAAATACCTATTTGTAGGTTGAAGTGACTCGAAGTGAAATCTAGAAAAAAGCAAAGTGTGGTCATGAACTCTGATCGGATAAGTACCATCAGTAAGAACTTGAGGTGTGTTCTTTGCACAGTTTCAATGTGTTCAATGTGGATATGAAATATCGAGAACCAGACTAGGGCAGCGTATTCTAAATGATATCTTATTAAGGAAAAAAACAAGACAGAAAGAGTGTTGATGCTGAATTCCTTACAATTACGGTAAATAAAACCATGAACCTTGAAACCACTAGCTACTATAATAGTATTAATATGATCCGCGCAAGCAAGTTTCGAATCAAAAACCACACCCAAGTCCTTAATAGTATTGGTTGACTTCAAAATTGTATTAAAAATACTGTAGCAGTGGGGGACTGCTGCATGCTTTTTCGTAAAAGTCGTAGATTGACATTTAGTAACATTAAAAGATAGGCGGTATTGCTGACACCACTTTATTACTGAGTTAATACTTTCTTGTAGGTAGCTGATTACAATCCTTAAGCGAAGTAATCGAAGAGTACAATTTCATATTATCATCAAACAATAACTTTTCGCATTGTGCAGGATTAACAATGTTATTGATGAAGATTAAAAATAATAGAGGCTCTAAATTGGAGCCTTGAGGTACCCTGAAGATGACTTTCTTGGAAACAATATTGTATAATTACGGTATCTAACACATTGCCTCTATAGAGGCATATCACTGCTAAACATAGCGTATAAAATATTGGCTACATATGTAAAGAATAAATTGATAGAAGAGACTGAAAAACTAATAAGTGAATATCCATGTGGATTTAGACAAGGTAGGAGCACGATAGACCAGATTTTTGCCTTAAGGGAGATACAAGCGGAAAGTCACGAGTATAAGCAACGATGGCTATATTAATTGATTTCAAACAAGCATAAGACAAAGTGAAAAGAAAATAATTATACAGGGCACTGAAAGTCGAAAATTAATAAGCGTGATAAGAATGACAGAAAAAGCTAGAAAAAGCCATAAGGGACGCACAGGAATTATATACTACAAAAAGCATCAGTGTTTAGCGTTTGTGGATGACCTTGTAATCCTAGGAAGAAGCTAAAATGAATTAATACGGGTAACCAAAAGATTAGAAGAAAAGGCAGCAAAAATGGGATTGGTTATAAACGAGAGCAAAACAAAATATATGGAATGGTCGGATAAAGAATTTCGAAAAGGTAGTTGCCAGACGATAAACACTGATGCGGAAAAAATATATAAAATCGAAGAAGTGGATAATCTTAACTATCTGGGGACAACATTTACAAGGAAACCAAGTGTAGAAACAGAAATAAAAGCGAGAATAATGATAGGAAATCGGTGTGTGCGAGTGCTAAACAGAGTATTGAGGAATAAAAACATCTCGAATGGGGCAAAATTAAAGCTGTACGGGACAGTCATAAGACCGACAGCGACAGTATTGTATGCATATGATGAATGGACACTAAATAAAGGCGAAATAACAAGTTTGGAGATATGGGAAAGAAACGTACTTAGGAAGACATTTGGAGGAAAAAAGTAGGTGATAAATGGATGAGGAGAACAAACAAAGAACTGAAGGACCTACACAAAGAAGGAGGAATAACAGAGATGGCAAGAACACAATGATTGCGATAGATAGGGCATGTGGAAAGGATGGGAGAAGCAGAGTGCCAAAACTAATATTAGCAAGCACAATAGGAGGGACAAGAAGAAGAGATAGACCGAAAACAAGAGGGCTGGGGGAAGTGGAAAATGATATTCACCTGTATTCTGTAAGCACCAACTCATTTCAATTGATACCCAACAATAATTGAAGAGAAATGAATTGATACGTAACCATAGCAACCACAGCAATTCACCAATGACGATTCTATATATTGTAACAATCAATTGAAGAGAATACGGTTTTTAGGAAATCAATTGTTATACTTGTCACATATCAATTATAACAAGCATAACAATTCATTTGAAATGCTTACAGAATAGACCCCATTAAATAGTTGAGAATAAGCAGATGGAAGGAGAAAGCGAAGAACAGGAAATTATGAAGGGACTTAACTAACCAAGCCATGGGCCTGTCAGGCTCGCAGAGCTAATATATATATAACGCGTGATCAATATATTTTCTAATCAAGTGACCTATGGAAAAAAATTATGTCTTTGTTTGGTTCATTATTTCAAATGCCATTTGAATTATTTTTATTGCATTCCTATCGTTTTGTATAGGAATGCAACATAAATATGTAATTCAAGTGGCATTTGAAATAATGAACTAATCAAAGACACATGATTTTATTTCCATAGGTCACTTGATTAGAAAAGATATTGATCACCTGTTATATGTCTAACACATTGTTCGCGGTTTAGGAGATATGACTTAAGTAGATCTGAAAGTGATGGCGAAAAACCGAATGCAGATAAGTTATCTAGAAGAACATAGTGATCAATCTGATCAAATGCTTTTTGGAAATCCAAATAAACCACATCAACTTGTCTATGACCTCTGGATACGAATTGTGTGAAACAAAGAAGATTGGTTACTGTAAAACGACCCTGCATGAATCCGTGTTGATATGGTGTAATAAAACTTGTAGCGTTTCAGTTTACGCTGTTTTAATTTTTGGCAGCCAGATATACATGTGTGATGGGGAAAGTTTGGGCCAACGAAAGAGCGAAAGGGTTTTGAATAGAGTGTGACCGGTGAAGCAAATACGGTCGTTTGTTTGTGGTCTCAGGTGTTGACCGAGGTAAAATTTTCTTTGATTTTCTCATGTTCAGTGGTTGCTATTTTCTTTTTATCTTTTTCCTTAGACCTCTTTTTGAAGCCTGTTTGAGTACCGTCTCTTTGTTAGCTGACAAAATGTGTTAGAAAGTCTCCGGAGAACAGTTGCGTTCCGCAAGCACAAAACCCCATTTTCTATGGTTAAAGGCGCAGATGAATCTTTGCATCTGATTTTTATTCCGGCCAGAGGTGTGCACATGTTGGCTAGGAAAAGTCCTTTTGATGGATTTGAGTTGTGAAGAGGTTTCACAACTGATCGATCTGCCGATCCATATCCGGAGAATAACTGCGACAAACAGGTTTCTTTCACGACCGAGAGCAAAAGTCTGTTTCTAAGATACAAAAATCATGAGTATCATAACAGAAATATTACATTTTCTCCCTGGAGAGAGAAATTATTTGCTCCCTAGAGAGTTTTGACTATAGAACTTGTTTATATAAAATTTTCACGGTTGTTAGGTAATTAAATCAGTCAAAGGTCAAATCAGTCAAATTTTAGACGGTCGTGAAAAAAATAGTACATACACCTCAGGAGAGAAGGCCATTTTTCCCTCAGTGTTTTTGTAGTCCTTGGGCGCTCCCTCGATATATAATATACTATTTCTCACTACACACAATTTTCTCCCGCGAGTTGTTTACCCGTATTTTAATGTGCTTCAATGAATGAAACCTAAATTCAATTTCATTTAGTATTCACCTTTTTTAAATACATAGATTAGGAGGTACTCTATTGTCAAAATCAAAATACCGATTTTTTATTGATGATCGAGTGATCAATTTTATTGTTTAATCTCATTGGTATTATTAATTTTTTTTAATTAAAATATACTGATATATGTATTTTTGTCTAGTTTATAAATTTCAAAGATTAGTGTTAATCTTATCAATTCGTGTGAGCGCGGGGAAAGCTATGACCTACGAGAATTTAAGCTTATATTTTCCAATTTTTTTCTTTTTATTAAATCATTTGTCAACATATTTTTTTTTAATTTATTTTAAAAACTTCATCACCAAATGGTTGACTGGGTACGACACCGGAACATTGACAGTTACCCAGTGGCGCCCTCAATTTTAGATAAACCCACGACGCGGCTCTCAAAAATCCAACAGCTGCCGAACCGCATTTTTTCTTTTTCATTTTTTTAGCATGCAACAAACTCTTCACTCAGGAATAAATGTGTTTACATAAAATAGATTCGAATATCTTGGAGAAGTTACATAAAATGGAGATTGGTCTGTAATTGCTCACTTCAGACGGGTCACCTTTTTTTAGAACAGGACAAATGTGTTTTTTTCCAAACGGAAGGAAATATAAAATATCGTAAAATTAAGTTAAATATATGGTACAGAGGTCTATAAAAGATAGTAGCTTAGTCTTTCAGCATAAAACTGGGACCCCTTTCATAATCATATACTTATACATAGAAGAAGAAATATTAAATCCAAATTAAATAGTAATTCGTTATAATTATAAATATTTGATTTATATAACTAATTCACATAGTTTGTTTCATATAAAATGTTTTAAAATCGTTTGTTTTCCGTTTGTATGTAGCTCTAACGCAAGGAATTTCCGAGACAGACATACCCACAAATCCTTCAATTAAACTGCTAAATCCTTGCAATTTATTGCAGTTAAGCCGCATTATACCAGTTAAAGTTAGATTTTTTGCGGTAGCTCGTTGGCGAAGCTCAAGGAAGTAACGCTTCCCGGCTTTTCCCGGAAAATGTCTACAAATTCTAACACAAATCATTTCATATAATTATGCTAACATGTTACACTCAGGGAAATACGACGTTCCTATTTAAATCATCGTAATCAGGACGTTCTATCTGTAAAAATATACATACATATGAGATTTATGCGGTCGTCGGTTATCTGTAAATATATTACATTAGCCGTTTATTTCGCACGAATGTGCTTACAAGCTTTTTTTGTTCCGTTCATCCTGACACAAAAGCGCAAAATTTACACAGTGTTCCGTTGAATGACCGTTCCCATATATCCAAGTTACCGCTGGCGCCGCCATCACACGTTTTAATTTAGGGTTGTGGCGGACCTGCCCGAAGATGAAAATAATTTACGACGGCGAATTTGTCGCATTCGATTTTTTTTCTCTCTACCCGGAACGAAAGCTGGAGGAGCAAGTATTTACCGCGGATGGCCTGAGGTCCTCTTGTGAATTTTTTAGCGAAATCACGAGCGATGTCCCCGTCGCGCTCGGACCAAGCTGACGGCGATGAAAGGGAGAAAGCGCGTTCCTGAATGTATGTGTTGGGTGTGTAAACAGTACGTGTACATGTTCAGTGCAGGGACATACATTATGTAACATGTAGACTGCTACAACCTAGCCTACGGCAATACGACCCCACTTGACCCTTCTCTGTACCCAAATATGGGTAAATGAAAATTTTATGGATCACACCTGACTGTGCTACTAACTTTGAAGCCCAAATTTTTATTTATTTCCTGAGTTAAATTTCTATAGATATAACAATTACAAATATTTAATTTCAACTTGTAATACAGTTAATCTTGCAATCAGTTTCGCAATGATCTAATTTGATACGATAATAAAATGCAAAAACCTACCTGGGCACAGTATACATTTTGTGACATAGCATCCGTACTCTGTAGTATAAAATAAGGGGACAATAAAAACCGAGTTACATTTCTTCTCATATTCACAAAACCAAACGAATCCATTTGGTTCGAAAAAAACTGAAATCGAAATGCCACGATTTTTTTTTAATTTTGAAACTTCTTTTTATCAGATCTGTGATTAAGGGGGTAACTAAGAAAAGCAATTAAATTTGGCGTCATATCTACTCGTATTTAGTCTCCGCCGATTCTAAGACACACTCCAACATAAATTATTTATTTGCTTCCTTGTTTTGTGAATTCAATATATAGTAAACTTTGGTAACAAATTTTTGTTAAACATTGAAATTCATTTTCGTATACCACGTACTACACGCAAAACTCATTCTTGCTTCTCAGGTACCTTGTTTGCTTAAAACAGGATTATGTAAGAATTGTTCCAATATAAACAGCGTATAATATTTTTAGTTACATTTAAAAATTGCAAGGAACAAATTTCTCTCTTCTTGTTTTATTTCTGCGTTGCGCTCCGGTTCGAATAACATTAAATATTAAACTACACGCGATGTTCCTTTCCGCCGAAGAGATCCAAAAGAAAGCCCGCATAAGCACTTACAAACATAAACAAGCGCGGATAATAGCGGCGTAAAATGTATAAGCCATGTTAATACACACTTTGAATATCAGATTTTATATCTTAATGCCATCGGGTATAATCGCACTTTACATATGTAAGCGTTTACGTAGGCTTTGCGTAATACTTTCAGCGAAATTAAACATTCCCACGATGAAGAACAAAGAAGTCGATTGGGACTTAACTGAAAAAAAAAGTTATTGTGGGCGAGTATATTCGTGAAACCTTTTCAAATATGAACCAAAGAAACTTTTCAGGCCTGCCTGAAAACAGAGCGCCAAAAAACTCCAATATACTGCAAGCACATCCAGCGAGAGATCTTTATGAAATTTAAGATAAAACTTTGTGAAACAGTCTCCTTGTTTTTATGTGTTCCCGACGGCTATTTACACTTTAATTAATAACTTTTAAAGTATTAGGATTCTTGATTGCTAAAACAGATTTTCGCCTCGCCCGGCTGCCAATCAAAATTATCGATTACATAAAACAAAAATTTATCTGTAATTTTTTTTTAAATAAAATCAAACATTAGTTTACTAATCAACTATAAATTATACTCCTAAATTAGAACTTTGTACCTCAGAATGTGTTTTTCAGAGTTTTAATATTTTTTATTAGTTAGCGCCCGAGCACTCACTGGTAAAGAGTCGACATTAGAGACCATTAAAATTTTTAATTATTAAAACCTTTAAGCCCCTTTCAGTGCGCTTAACGAGTTAATCTCTTGCTCGTAACGAACCAAAAACGTGCATTCGATTGAGCATATCCCTGCAACATGTGGAACGTAGACAACATACGCCAATTTGACTGCAATTTTGTGTTTTCCAGATGGTTCCGAAACAAGCTGTCCGTGAAAATTAAAATTATTTAATGTTTTATCGATATTCACGCCTGTAATTGCACAGTGTCGAGTCTACTTTGAAGTTATGTAATGTAGACCGAAAATAGAAAGAAATTGGACTGATTCAAATACTAGAATAATTTATCAAAATATCAATAAAAATTATTAAGGTTTATAAAATAACAAAGTCATTAGAATTTGGTCGCAAAAACTTAATTCTTATTAAAATTTTAAAAAATGGACAAATGACCATAAGGAAATTCAATAGTTATCTATCCACAATGAAACAATTTTTAATAGTATATGAACTGACAAGTCTTTAACATATCTGTGTAAAAATTCAATTCATTTGATCAAGAAAAGTAGGAGTTATTAAACTTTTAAAAGTAGGAATAAACGAGTAATTTAAAGTTAGATCTTGGAAGCGTAATAAAACTTTTAACTAAAGAAGGGAATATCCATGAGAGAATGACGGCAGTGTATAACCATGATTACCAAGATTTCTTTGACATAGAGAATCCATTCAGGACGATCCAAGAGGTGGAAGACCCTTAGAAGTTCGAAATACAGAACTAATTAAAAAAAGTTGATGCTTTAGTGATGAACGACCGACGTCATCAATATATCTGAAGCTTCAGTTTTAAGAATATTGCACTTAGAGTTAGGTCTTAGCAAAATGTCTGCACGCTGGGTTCCTAGGCTGTTGCCAAAACAAAAATTGTGACGCAAGAAAATTTCTGCGTAAAATTTAAAGGCAAATCTAAAAATGTAAGCTTCATCGCCAATGATAAGGCGTTAAAGCTTGAGTATATTTTTGGAACCCAGAGACAAAACAAGAATCTATACGTGGTTGCACAAACGTTCTCCACCCCCGAAGAAGGCATGGACACAAAGTTCTGTATGAAAATTGATGACTAAGATTTTTTAGCATATCCTTCTACTCGTATTTGAATATACAGTATGTCCCCGGGTTGAGTTTACAATACGCATAATGGACCAAAAATTTTTGAATTAAGATTTCATGTTCTGCAGTTCAGGCCTGCTTGGCGTGAAATGAATTTGTGCCAAACTTGACGTCGATAGTCTTCAAGGTGGCGGAATTAACACAAGAAGAAGTAAAATCTGTGTAGGTAAAGTAGTCTTCCTTTTGAATTTAGGAGAAAAATTTAATAAGATAAAATGATTCTCATTTCAGATTAGGGAGATGTACCAAATTTCAACATCCTAGAAAAAGAAAATTGAATTACGGAAAATTACTAATTAAATTATAAATATTTCAGTAAAGTTGTAAAATGTTAACGCCATCTACATATTTATTGACTAAAAGCAAATAAAATATGTTTATTCAAATAACACTCCGTCCATATTTAGCACCTGACAGTGTTAATGTCTTACAACTTTATACTGAAATCGTAATATTCCGTAATTCAATTTTTTTCTGGGATGTTGGAATTTGGTATATCTCCCTAATTTGAAATGAGAATCATTTCATTTTACTAAATTTTTCGCCTAAATTCAAAAGGAAGACCACTTTACCTACACAGATTTTACTTCTTATTGTGTTAATTCCGCCACCTTTAAGAATTTCGGCGTCAAATTTGACACAAATTCATTTCACGCCAAGCAGACCTGAACTGCAGAACATGAAATCTTAATTCAAAAATTTTTGGTCAAGGTTATTCCTCCTTGCAGATGTAAATGTAATGAAAAGGTTACAGAAGAGCAGAAAGAAAATATTTTTGAAAATTATCGAAAATTAAAATCTCACGACGAAGAAAATATATATTTACGTGGCTGTTTACAACAAATTTAGGCACGTAGACATTTAAACAAAAATAAAACACCTAGGAAAGTTTTTAAATACGCTATAAAGGTGAAAGAAAAAACACTAACAGTGTGCATGAGCGCATTTCTGGCTATACATGGTATAGGAAGAGACAGGCTCAGAAGGAAAATTTAGAATTTTTCTTCAGATGTTCAAGATAATAGAGGAAAACACAACTCAAGACCGAAACGGACCAACAATGAGACATCAGATAAAGTTCATGACTACATAATGAACTTACCATGTCGAGAATTACATTATAGTCGAAGCCAAAATAATAACAAAAAATATTTACCATCCGAATGTACAGTTAAGGATTTACATCGTAAATACTCGGAAGATAATCCCGAATACAAACTTTCTTATCGTTGCTTTCTCAAAATTTTTATCGATAATATTTCCTTTGGCTATCCACGCACAGATATCTATGCAGAATGTACTAAATTTATTGCAGCTAGTACTAACGCAAAAATACAAAATGATGATCAGCAAGTGTGTAAAGTGGAAATGTACAAGGAACTTCATATTAGGAAGGCTGAAATGTTTTTCACGCGCATTAAGGAAAAGCAAGATAATCCTAAGCCAGACGAAATGGTAATATGTTTTGATTATCAAAAAAATTTGCCATAGTGATAAATTCTTCTGTAGGAAGACAACAAGACAGTCTTGTTAAACCTAAAGACCTTTGATAACGAGGTGTAAAAAAAAATATGGAAAAAATTGACAGAATTGAAAAGGAAAAATTTAAAGTCAATAATAGGAAACAGCTAGCAGAAGAAGAATCTTAGAATACCGAAGCAGGTAAACCTGAGACGTAAAGAAAGAGAACGTTTGCGACTAAACTAGAAGGCTGTAATAAAAGACAAAACTAGAAAATTTACAGGAAAGACGAAGAGACAAACTCTTATACGTACAGTCGATTGCAAAAGAACCTGCTCTTTTGAAAAATACTTTAAAATACACATATACACATACTAGACGCCAATATCATAAAATGGTTAACAATATTAGACCAAAAATACGAAAAAAATATTCTTATATTGCCTCACTTTACACTTTACTTCTTCTCCCTAGTGAAGATGGATATTAACCACGGAGGCCTTCATGTTTATCTATATTTTATAGTCAATACATTTTCAAAATCGCTTCGGAAAGTATCTCATGGATGGCTAAATATTCTTGTGGCAAAAGTCGTTGCGACGGTACTCAGTCTTGCTGCGAAATACCTTAAGTATAACTTAACTAAAGTATTCCAAAAATTTATAAAATGCCATAAGGTATTTTCGTCCCTAAAGATGTTTAAGCTTTCTAACTAGAAAAATAAGTTCTAATACCAGTAACTAAAGACAGTTACCCCATAATTACAAAATATCTCATGGAACGACCTGCTCATTATTAAACACGTTTATTTTGATATGAACAGTATGAGGCGATTATTATGAGAAATTTTCTAAAACAGAAGAAAATAATTTTCCAACGTCTGTTGTAATTTTTTTTTATTAGTAATTTCAAATTGTTTTAAATCTATCTCACAATCAGTATACTTGAAATAAGAAGTGGAAGAAATAAATAAAATAAAACCATTACAATAGAAACTTTAACCATACCCCTTATATGAAAGCGTAGGAACATAAGGAAAAATTAAAAAATTGAATTAATTAATTGGTCTAAATTTATCCAGTTAAGCATAATGTTTAAATATTTCCATTTTTATGTCACGCTTTATTTCTAACAAATTTATTTATTATTGCGCATCTAGAAGTAACCAAAGTAACAAAATTACGTAAAAATAAATCGATTAAAAATTATATCTAGTCGTACAACAAGTTACGTTAATGAGGCTGGAAGATTTTTTTCAAGAGACTAATGGCCGTATGCACAGACAAATCTCAAGGTGGACTTTGATACTTACAGCTAACTTCATATCAAATTGTGCGTCGTATGGTTACATTGTTCAAAGTAAAGGTTTACTTTGGCTTAAGTCTAAAGATTTGTCTATGCATACGGCCATAAGAGCTGTCACGATAGCTTAAAGATCGACGTATACTTAAGATTGCTAAATTATGAATTAATTTTATTTGAAAAATGCATTTTATTGCCAAACCTAAGTAAATCTTTTTGCATTCGCACAGATTGTAACAAAGCTCGTGCACTTCTTGGCCTGATTGTACACAACTGTCAAGCAAAGTATGCGCGGTGTTACTCCAGAAACTCGAAACACTTGTGACGTGCTAAACTTCCGTCGGTTACAGAACTTCATAAAATAGAGTTTAAACGGAAGGGCGTTTTCGAGATATTCATATTTTCCGTAAACGTACGTTATGTTCTCTCAATATGAACCAACATTAAAAATAGTAAAAGTATTTAAAAAAAAAAAAAAAGAAAATCTCAAAATCACAATAGGTTTAATGAACAAAAGAATGGGCAAAGATTGTAAGGACATTTTCAGGATTCACCTTATTTCTATTTTTTGTAGTACGAGAAGGGCAGTTCTTTTCAGGTAAATTAGTTATTCAAGATTTTGTTTCATTTCCGTTCCACGAAAGATATTCACAAAAATCAGATGTGATTAAGCATGAATTCCTTTTCCTCCTGACGTAGGAAATATGCCCCAGTTTGAAGCTAATAAAGATCTACGTTAAAGTAAAATGGAATTTCGAGCGTTCGTTTCAACAAATGCATTACAAAGTCCCTTCGATCAGGATATTTAGCTTAGCACTGCACATTTTCTTCTGCAAGTCCAACTCGTTTACTTCGGTCGAACGAAGAACGCAATCAATTATTTGCGAGGACCATAAAAGCAAAGCAGACCGCCGCTTGGTGATCTATATTGCAGGAGACATCCGGCGTCGTTACGGTCCTACAGTTCACCACCGATTAACAAGAAGTTAAATTAACAGTGTCAGATATTTGATACAAAATTTAATATTTTTTTATAATTTTCACTTAATTCTCATTTAGATTAAGCGGCAATTTCACGATACAAAAAATTAATTAAATTCGAACTTATGGAATTTCTCTAATTGCAACAATTGAAAATTCCGTAACTCGTATTCCGTCACGTCTTCGCCGTTCCGGGCGAGCGTCGCGACGTCTTGTCCAACTTTCTAATGACGTACCGAACAAGTCAAGTACGGACAAGTTCACAACTAGTTTCCTAAGTGTTTGATGCGAAACAAAAAGTCGTAATAAATTCACACTTTGAAGTCGCTTCCGGCGGTAGTTTATTATCCAACTGGGAGCTGTCTATTTACGGAAATTTTAATTTCACGAGCTCTTTGATCAATTTTTGAACGAGCTAATTCTGCTTTGAAACGAAGTTGCTTTTAATATCTCTTTAGGGATATAGGACGTATTTCGCAATTTTTTTTTATTTCATAAATATGGGAAGAAGTCGCGGTACCATAATATAACATACGGTGGTGCATCACGTTCTCGATTTACAGTGCACGTTTCATATGGGTTTGCTAGTAATAATAACACAAACTAAGTCTAGACGCCTAAAATTATATTTCGTTTTTCTAAGCCTTTGAACCAAAACTTTCTCATCTAGATCAAGTTACCAGCCTGGTTCATTTCCAAAAGAACTCAGTTCATTTATCTCGGCTGAATAACTTAGCGGTCATCTAACCACCACAACAAAATTTCAGAAAAAAAACAAATTTATTACCTTTATCAGACATACTGAGACAAATAAGAAATTCCCAAAGAATTGTACATTCTATGAACACTCTGTATAACTATTTATCAATGAAATCCGTTAAATAAGTTAATTGTTCGGTAGACCAACTTTTCGATACAAATGTCAGTTTAGTATTGATAGTAAACTGATTATGATGAATTATGTATGTGTCTGCACGAAGACTATTGTGGCATAAAGTTCAAATTAAAATTCCTTTTACTTCCGCTTGAAATCCTCATCCTAGCCAATTCAATGAATCTAGTTAATTCATATTAATCTGACATTGCTCCGCGTTTAGGTTGAAGTGCTTTCCGTGCATGATCTTCAGCTAAAATTGGAACGCCGCATTCAGGTAATGAATCTCAAAGTGGACTCGTGCATAATACCACATACACGCTAGAGTTAACAAGTTTCGGATAGCTCGCCCGACACTTCTTGCGCATCACCTTTGTACAAGGCGAGAGGAAATCATCGGAGTTGAAACCCCCCAGATGGGTTTAGAGCTACGCTTTGAGCAATGATGTTAGAGGCGAACTTTTTCCCAAGAAATGTGTGCTAAAATTAGTGACTTCTATTGAAGTATTAATCTGAGGGTAAAGACTAGTGTAAACCAACCAACAAAAGAGAATACACAATATAACATTTTTCACATAAATAGATATAATATGTATTGAGTCTGTAGGTAATTGTAAATTGGAAATCTTAATACTGTAATGCAACTGCGTATCATCAGCGTAAAAATTAGTGTTACATTATTTAATTATAGTATAAAAATCAGCAGTATACAGGATGATCTATGACATGTGTCCTAAACGACACCCAGCGATAGGGTGGGTCACCTTGATAAAAAAGTCTATATCAACATACGTCCTATGCGCTTTTGTTTCTGAGCTATAGCGATTTTTCTTTTCTGTAAGCCACTAGTATGGATGCTACTGGAAGACATGTAATAGGTGTGGCAAGCTTTTTCGACAAAAAGGTTTAAATTAAGTACTGTTCAATTAATACTGCCACTTAGGCCCAGTTTTACAATTCCAGCTTAGCTTTAAGCCAAACTTAAACCCTTGACAACAATAATTGTCGAAATAATTATTGTTAGGGGTTTAAGTTTATACTGGCATTGTACAAGTGGCCCTTAGATGAACACAAGTAGAAAACTAAAAAGAAAAAACATACGTAAATTATAACACAAATCTTATTTAATTAACAATATTAACCTTTATGTAATAAAAAACGAATAAATTATATTTACAAGAGGTGCTCAAAGTGTGGCCTGCATTGGCACGAATGCATGCATGGCAACGACGAATAAATGAGTCAGTAATTCTAACCACATTATTATTAATTTATGTCAGCTAGGGAATTGTAAATCCATTGAATTAATTGTTCTTGCAAAGCAAAGTCTTCCGTTATACTTAATACTACTTTTACAAACATCTAACTATCGAATCTGTCAAACTGCAGATTCCTTAAGTACTTTTTGTTACTATACCAGTAGCTTATTTCATAGGTAACGTGATAATTCCACAATTAATGGTCCAGGGTTAATTTTTACTTCTCAAAAGTTGTTATAACTCAGAAAAAAAGCAGGTTTGATATATATTTTTATTCAAATTGACCTCTCTGTGACCAGCTATCGTTTGGCGCACATGTCATAGACCACCCTGCATAAAATGTATAAAGAGGTCCAAATATTGATTCCTGAGGAGCTCCTGATTCAATCATTTGAAATGACGATTGTATATCATTCCAAACAAAAAAAATATACCGTGAATTTATTTTAACATGAAACATTGCTGTTACGCACGAACATGAGAATCCATAGCAACATTTACAATTTGTAAATTACACTGTCCTTTTTAAAATAGAACATGAGATGACAGCTGTCATGAATCTGTTCTGTTATTAGTGATTTGTACTACAAAATAATAGCGACTCTTTCAATTACATTAGATAAGTTTATTCTTGTTTAAAATAAGTAAATTAAGTAAAAATAAGGAAAACAGAAATTCTTTAATTCAAAACAAACACCACAACAAGTTTTCAAAAATTTCTTCATTTACCTCCATGCAATATCCTAAACGATTATAAAAGTTGTTAATTGCATTAGTTACTTGTCTAGGGGTAATTCTTCCTGATACATTTTCACGAGCTTTTTCGCCTGACAGATGTTCCAAATTAAAATGGACAAATTTTATTTGATATGACATTTAGAAACCTTAACGACGACAATCATGCAACGAAATTTTAAAAAATTGGAATTAGTTTCCATAGTAATATGAACAGCAATGTTTCATATTAAAATAAAATCACGGTATATAATCCAAATACAATATTGTTATGTATTTGTATTCCCATTCCCATGCATACGTAAATAAAACATTAACTTTATAAAAGGTAAGAAGAAATGAGGAGAGAGGACGGCAAAATAGGAAAATTAGGAAAGACAAACACAACGTAGTTCAAAGCTTTTGGGAGAGAAGAAGCGGAAGAATATCATATTTACAATTAAAAAGAAGCCGTGAAATTCTGTCACTAATAAAACGTCTCTTTACCAATTGAAGGCACTGACGAGAAAACGGGAAATTTATGAGAAACAACACCAAAGCATGACGCTTTAATATTAATCATGTGGAAACTTTAACACAAAGTTAAAAGAGAAAGGGAAAAAGAACCTCATACTTAATTAAAGGGACTCATACACGATTAGGATAAACAATTCAAACACGAAGCTGAACGTAAAATTAAATTGATAATTCCAGGAAAATCAAATCGTCCATTTGTACCTATATCAAAAATATATTAAGAAGTCTATTAGAGTTGTGAAACGTACAGAAACGTGTATGGAAGATAAGCACATAAATTATAAGTAATAAGCAGGAGACACCCACAAGAAGTCAATTCAATATTATGCCAAATTCATAAAAATACAAAGAGGAAATAATATGAACGAAAAATGAGCGAACAACTTGGCAAAACCAAGAGAAAAGGATAGATAGATACATGAAATTGATAAAAATGGTAACCGAAAACGTTAGATTACAATGTAAGAGCACAAAAAGGAATTATTGGTTTGATAAAGAATGCGAAGATCTAGTAGAAAGAAGAAAGCAACACAATTAAAGTTTCTTGATAGAGAAGATCAAAAATTAGTGAAATAAGGAAGGAAGCAGTGAAGAAATGAAATAAAAGAAAAACTATTGGATAGAACAAATCATGAAAGAAAAAACAAAAAATAAGAATAGAAAGAAGCTATTTGCAAATATTAAAAATAACAAGAAAAAGAAATCAAGCTGGGTAGGAGAAGACTATAGCAAGTTTAAAAAGTCAAGTTGTTGGAAACCTAAAGACAAACGGACATCTTTTTCATATTCAAAAATTCAAAATGTGGGATACATGTCTGTCTAAATAAAAATAATAATTGTTTTATATCATTTCATCAAAAGTAGACTTTTCTCCTTGTATCTCATATATGCTGTAACCATTCTGTTTTAAATATAACATGTGTTCGTTTAATAATCCGATATCATTACCTGTGGAAACATTTTGTTTTGAAAAACGCATGTCGCAGTGTTAAAATTGAACATAACCTAACTTTTGAATGTCAGCATGACATAAATCATAAATTACTACTCACTCACAAATTAAATAATTTATTGTATAAGATTCACAGAAAGTAAGGAATCACCGGGCAGCAATTCTTCCACCAATATAAGTAAATAATAATAATAATAATGACTTTATTCAACTATGCTACAACACTCATAAATACAAAAGAAAACTATAACCCTACCTACAATAGAGAAATCTAAAATAGAAATAAATAAATAAAGAACCATACGCATAAGCACAAGCAGGCATAGCTGAATCACAGGGCGAGCTTCAGATAATAGGAGGACCTACATCTGCTTTTCAAGCTAACCCTGGTGAAAGTAAATGAAATAATAAAAAAAATAATTGCCTATAATATAAAAACATTCTGCGATGAGGAAAATCATTACGTAACAAAACAATTAACAAGAGTAAAAAAAAAATAAATATATATTCATAACGATTAGTAACTATCGCTCACATCAACATTGCTCCAAAAATAGTTTATTATGAATCGCCTTTTTAAATCTTGCCAGGTTTAGAGATTTTACAGAATCAGTTAATGAGTTGTACAATTTACAAATTTGATAACGAAACGAACGTTCGAAAAAAGTTGATTTATGCAAGGCAGGTGAAATTAGGCCTCTAAACCTGGTAGTAATGTTGTGGACATCACATCGAAACTTTATCTTATTATATATTGTCTGTTTCAAAGTCAAGAAACCATCAACCTCGCAACTTATCTTGTAGATACAACCGGCAACGCTGCCACATGTGCCTGCTAGTGACAAATTTAGGGGGAAGAAAATTTTAATTGCGCAATTTAAAAGATTTCTGCGTTTTCGCGGTATCATAAAGCTTAGGGCAAATTAAGTGTTAATATGACATTTTTAAATTTTGACGCCAAATTACTGATATGCACAACTTACAGCGATAATGTGAAACACCAACGAAAATATATCTGGGAATTTTCATTTTTGGCAACATACTTCAACAGGTTTTTTTAATTTTGAAACAGACAATAAATAAGGTGGTGTTTTAAGCAACATGACTTTCTGATAAAGCACAAAACATTGCAATTTTCTCCGGTTATACATGTTCAACCATTTAGCGTCTTTCAATTTGTGACTAATGTGATCATACTTTCTTAAGCCATAGATGTATCGCAAACATGAATTTTGAATCATTTGAATTCTGTTGGAAGTAAAGAGATCTATTGCAGAATAATAAATTTGAGCACAATAAGAAAAGTGAGCGAGCACAAAGACTTCACACAACTGCTTTTTTAAATTATTAATAGATGGTTCGCGTCTGTGCGGATAGAGTTTTCTAAGGTTCATATAAGCAATTTAATTAGAAATTTGATCTCTAAAACGCAAGGTGTTGTCTAGAATTAATCCAAGACTTTTAGCGGATTGCACATGGGGAATATGAATATTATTAACAGTAACATTAAAGAGGGGTTGAATAGTTAGGCAAGCAGATTTATTACCAAACAGTAGGAGAGCCGACTTTTCAGGATTCAGTTTCAGTAAATGCTCAGTAGATGCTTGAGAGATATATTCCAGATCAGACACAATCTGCTCCGATGCAGTTGCCCATTCAGAAGGTTTGAAAGATTTGTAAAGTTGCGTATCGTCTACGAACAAGTGTACATTACAAAACTGAAGATGCTTAGCTATGTCACTAGTATAAATGGAAAACAGCAGCGGACCAAGAATAGAGCCCTGTGGAACACCTCTCACCACTGGTAAACATTACGAAGAATCCTCACCCAGTACCACACTCTGAGACCTATCAGTTAAAAACTATCTTAGCAGTGCAACAGCATTGGTACTTAAATCTATAAACTTCAAAATTGAACATAATACTTCACTACTGATCGTGTCAAACGCTTTAGTGTAATCCAATAGGACCAAAGCTGTAATTTTACCATCATCTGTAGCAGTAATAATGTCATCTAGCACTTTCAACAGAGCTGTAGTACAACTGAAATTCTTTCGAAAACCAGACTGAACTGGTGGTAAAATGTTGTTGTCATTAATGAAAGTTAAAAGTTGATGTTGAATTACTTTTTCAAAGATTTTGGATAAAGCACGCAAGATACTGATCGGGCGCAAATGCTTGTACTGAGAAGGTTGGGCAATCTTAGGTATGGGTGTTACAAGAGCATGCTTCCATATGTTTGGAAATTTATTGAGAGAAATACAGGCATTGATTGTATGCGTAATGAAAGGAACAATGTAGGGACAACACAGGTTTAACATGGTAATATTAATACCATCATCTCCCATGGAGGAGGATTTAATCGACTTTAGAATATTAATGATGTGAGTAGGCTCAACAAAGCGAAACTCAAAATTATTGTTGTTTAGATATAGAGGTTCGTATTGACTTAAGGTGTGCTGACCCGAGAAGGAGGGAACAGATTTTATGAAAAAGCCATTTATATCATTGACAAGTGAGAAGGGATATTGACCGTACTTTTCTTACGCAAATTAAGGTAATCTAGATGTTGCCATAAGGACCTCGAATTTTTATTTCGTTCAATATATTGGAAATATGCTTTTTTCTCTCTTTGGAAAGTGGAGTTAGTCAAATTGCGCAAGGATTTGTAGTAGTTCCATTGATGTTGAAGTTTAGATTTCCGAAATTTCGATTTTGCTTCGTCTCGAAGAGACATAAGCAACCGAAGATTAGGTGTCAGCCATGGCATATATCGTTTAGTAAAGCGCTTGGTAATCAATGGGGCGTCTTTGTCAAACAAATTCAAAATTTGCGAATTAAAAAATAACAATTTATCTTCTACGGAATCCATGTGAAAAATATAATGAAAAGGAATGCGTTGTAGGTCAGTAAAAAATAAATCGTAGTTGATATTAGAAAACGACCTGAAAGTCCGATATTGAGTGGGCGATGGATTTTCACAGGCTACTGTGCAGAATACTACATCGTAATCAGAAAGATAACAATTAATAATACCACATTTTGAGACAACCACATCATCGGTACAAATGATTAAGTTAATGAGGTACATTGAAGTTTCAGTAATACGAGTGGGTTCATTAATTATTTGCTTAACACCTACTGTGTCTAAGAGATCAAAAAGGCAAACTGAATCAGGTTCATCTGTTTTTAGCAAATACAGCAAATAATCTGTACCGACATTGGAAAATACGCTGCTAGAGAAATTTCAAATTCACTAATAAAAAATTTGTAGCATTGTTGAGGAGGCCTATAAAGAGAGCCTACTACTATTTTCTCGTTGCGATTATGAACCACAGCCCAAAGCTGCTCAATGGCATTCCTTGAATTTACGACACTAAATTTGAAACGAGTATTTATATACATTGCGACACCTCCGCCCCGTGTAGGCCTGTCCCTTCTAATGAAATTGAAACCTTCAATAGATACAGATTCACTTACAATCGAATCAGAAAGCCAAGTTTCGGATAAAGTTAATATATCTATTTTATTAATCCTTATGAAATTAGACAAATCGACGACTTTCGATACTAAAGGTCTAATGTTGATATGTGCAATATTTAAACAACTAATATTCATAATTTATGATCAATCAATCACATGAGAACATAATCAAATTAGTAATTAACATGAAATAAACAAAATAATTGCGCTAGTTCAGACAAAATTAAATTAAAAAGCAAACTGGGAGTAATAAAAAGTTGCACGGTATGCACTTTCTTGTCGATAACAAAACCAGGGGATTAGCATAAAAGGTAAGGCAATAGCGACACTAAGCATCAAATACTGACTTATAGCTGTTAAGCGACGAAATTTTGTGAATTTTGTTGTTAGTTTTAACAAATAGGTTACCATATCATGCGGTAAGGATAGAGCTGAACATCTTTACGTAACAATTTGTGGCACGTTCCCACAGAAAGCTCAATCTGTTGTGATAAATGGCGGATAGAGAAGCATTTTTCATTATATCTTGCAGTTTCGATAACTTCAGCTGTATGTTTTCGACCCGTTGTTTTTCTTCGGAAAAGACCTCCAGTTTCACGAAACAACTGTACACACCAATGCAAGTCGTCTTCGAGTGTTTTGTAGTCAATAATGACATCGATAAATTCAACTCTAAACTCTTCCAAGCGGTTTCGAACTCAATATACAAATGCCCCATCGATTTTTGAACTATTACGAAAATAACTTTCAATCGCAAATGTTTGACGCTCTAATCACCATTTTATAATTCAATAAATGCAAAGTAAATGAGTCCTAAAAATAACTTACTTTTGTATAAAACCAACAAGTAACGGAAACAAACACGAAACTACTTACTCGACAGCTAGCTTAACCTAGGACATGCCTTTACGAAAACAAAATATTTCCATAGCCAATGCTACCGGAATATTAAATGAGCACAGGATACATATAACCAAATATATCGGTCCCAAAATAATTTTTTCGATCCAAAATTACAAAAATACATACAGTAAAACTCGGATATAACGAGGGCTCAAGGGACCACGCTTATTGCTCGTTATATGCAAGTGCTCGTTATAAATGAAAAAAATTAAATGCATATGTGATATGTACTATGAACACCAAAAGAATCTGGGACAACTACTCTCCTGCATTTTTGTGTTTATCTAATAAACTAATAAGTTTGAATACAGTTTTAAACAATTTATTTTGCTTGTTTTATGGTAACGTAAAAAATACGCAAAAAAAACAAACGAACAATCTTTTTTAACAATTAATTCGTCGTATTTAGATTTTTTGTCGAGCATAGTACGTACTTCTACATCAAACAAAAAAATATTTTCAAATTTTTTGAAATTATATGTAAAGTAAAATAAAGAAAAAATTACAAAATTGGCCTCTACAAGCAAGTTCTCGTAATAAACGACCTCGTTTTAAACAAATATTTTTATATGTAATTTACCATATCGAGAAACGGGACTTTTCAATTTCCTCGTTATAACCGAGTTCTCGTTATAACCAGTGCTCGTTATAAGCAAGTTTCACTGTAGTTAGGTTTAAATACTCTATTTCACTCTATTCTAATATAAGCATCAAACCTACATATCAGTGAATTCTTCATGTATTGATTCTAAAGTAAAGGGAGAGTGGCACTTTTTTTCGATCATGCAGTATTTTCGACCATGCTCTTTGTTCATAATTTATCGTTATCCTGTGCTTTGTGTTGGTCAGTCCATAACGCAGTTACAAGCTCATCGCCGCGCCATTGTGAAGTGCGGCATAGTTAATCATTGGAACTGCCAGCGAGTTTAAAAATTACATTTGATAAATCGAATGTCTCAGATCCGACAGCGTCGAATAAATTCCCGGAGTACATAAAATAAGAGCTCAGTTTAGAGACAAATTGCTTCAGAATATAGCCGCTAATTACCGAACGAGAGTTTGATAATTTATCACGTCAGAAAATGATAAATTCCGACGAAACATCCGCGTATTCGTCCGCGCAGGAATTTTAAACGCCTTCCGAAACAATGAATTTAAATTATTCGATAAAAGACGCGGGCCGGGGACCGCAATTTAAAGTCGCTCGACGGCTTAGAACACGCATTTCATTTTAAATTACGAGAAGGCGGTAATTAATCGAAAACTTTACCTAATCTCCAGGCGGGTACGTTTTTGTCGGACTCGTTCTCGAACCGGGTTAACCGACCTAGAATTGCCACTCTCCAACTTTTATGTGCTACTCATTTTCTTATTGTTTCGCGATGAATTATGAATAAAATCATAAAGCCCTTTCAATTCTCTAAAATGAACTGACAATTTTTTTATGCCAGAAGGAGATTAATGCATATTTTATTTTTGCTTTCATAATTTTCTCAGAAATAAGAATTTGCCTTTATGCTGTAAATAATTCTTATTTAACGGAAAACAGGTGATCAAATGCTTCAGGAGAAAACAAGAAACAAATTTGAACGTCTGCTCGAAGATTATTTTAAATGATGCTAGGTTAAAATTTGGAAGAAATACTTTTAATCATCAATCGAGCTTTAACAAAAAATAGAGCCCTTTGTTAAATTACTAGGTTATATTTAATGGAATCCCCTAGTTTTTGAAATATGACGAGAACTGACGACTAGAATAATTTGGTTGCCATTATTAAAAGTTAATTCAATAGTTAGCGCTTTAACGTTTTATTTGTACTTCTTATACAGGGTATAATCGATTAAGTTTCACATACTGTAACCACTATTAATACACAAGAAGAGAAGCGATGTTACGACATACGTTTGGGATGCAATAACACTGTTCAATTAATAATCCGGTAGCATTGCCTGTGGAAATATTTTGTTTTGGAAAACGTATGTTAGAGTATTAAAATTGAACGTAACCTGACTTTCAAATGTCAACATGACATAAATTATAAAATGACAACTACTACTCATTCACAAATTAAGTAATTTATTATACATATAAGCAGTGATGTGCATTTACGCGTAAAGAAATACTTCTTTAAATTTCATGTAAAAAATACGTAAAAATGTAAAGAATGTAAACAATGTAAATAAACAATATAAAGAATTAAAAGTGAGGTTAGTTTTTGAATTGTGTTCTTGACTTGACAGAACTCACTAGAATTCTGAATGAATTGAATTGAACACAAAATGTTCAATTAATGTGGTACTAATTCGCCATTTTTTTCGCACTCTAGGCTACATCGATCAAAAATATTTTATTTACGTTCTTTACATTTTTTACATTGTTGACGTGAACAATAAACTGAGTAAAGAATTAATAATTTACATGTAAAAAATTGGGTAAAGAATTAACGTAAATTACACGGCACATCAGTGGCGGAGATAGGGGGGGGGGGCGGGGGGCCCGAGCCCCCCGCCCGAAGTCGTTCTAAAATATTATGTTCCGCGTAATTCATACTAAAGAAGTTTTTCATATGACGTTTTTTGTTCGCCGTTTTACATTTCATAAATAAAATGTTAAGTAGTCCGTACTCGTTAGATTTTTTTTATTCGGGCCCCCCCCGAAACAAGTTTCTATCTACGCCACTGCGGCACATCACTGCATATAAGATTCACAGAAAGACAATCTCTATTTGGGATCACCAGGCAGCAATTCTTGCACCAACTTCTTTACGTAACAATTTGGGGCACGTTCCCACAGAAAGCTCAATCTGTTGTGATGATTGGCGGATAGAGATGTGAGTTCGCGACGAGTTTAAGATACGAAAACAAAATATTTCTATAGCCAATGCTATAGGAATATCAAATGAACACAGGAAAAAGCACGCCGATACACGTCACTTCTCAATTTCTGATTTTATTACTTTATTACGTACGGACTAGACAAACAAAATTCCGAAGGATCGTGCAAATTAACACGTTAATTATTCATTCAAAGAAATAACTAAATCCATTGATTGTATTCATTGCATTTTCTTTTCTGAGGATGCAGGATGCAGGTCTACTCAGTGTTGTAATGCAAACTAACTTATAATAACATTCATATACACATCTTTTTAATCATATAACAAATTAAATCACATAGTGTGTTATTTGTTTACAAAATATGAAATATCATGATGTCAGATGGTCGAAGATTCCATTATCGAACTGTGTGTGTTGTGAGTGATATTAGCTCAGTGATGTGACATTTGCGGAATTTATTGTTTTACATGTGTTTATAAAAACCACAAACGCACTCACGAACGAGCAGAGGTTTTCAAACAATAGTAGTACGGAGTTCGGAAAATAAATAAGCGAGGGCGGTGTGTTAGCTACCGCATTAAAAGTTACCGCTCTTGTGGTAGGTAAGTTTTTCATTTCTGAGCAAGACTATTGATATTTGCAGAATTAATTTATTATGTGATGGAGAAGTTATAGTATTAATAAATGAAACTTATTCGATTGCACCCTGTATGTATACAGTTATTAAACAAGAATTACATTTAATTCGTTAATTAAATATAAATATATACATATTGCGGTGTTTATGAGCGGCAAGTAACAATGCATTAAATGTGTTATACGGAATTTGTTTGCGAAGTTATTTAATTTAAACTTGTTTTTCGGATATTTTAATTTTATGTAAATATTTTTAGAAATAAGCAATTTTAATTTAACTGTTTGTTATAAATAAATTATTTAGAATTTTTTAAATGTAAATACGTAGGAATTAAGCTTAGAATTGTAAATATTAGAATAATTTATTTAAGGTATGATAATCCGGTGTGGTAGAAGGAAACTGTAGGTAGTAGTAAGGAGTTCGGAAAATAAACAAGCGAGGGCGGTGTGTTAGCTACCGCATTAAAAGTTACCGCTCACTCTTTAAAACCGCGAGACGCGGAACACGTGGAAGTCAAGCAACCGGTGCGGAAATATTAAGTAATTAAGTTATAAGTTATAAGTTTGAACGGGTTTTTCACAAAACCCGTCAAATAAATTAAATTTCTTTCAAAACTCCGAACGTCCGACGTTCTTTACGTGACATAGATAATTTTGAATGTGAAGGTTCGCGAGTGCCATCTACATACAAAATTTATCACACAATCAGTACACTCTACAAGCAAGAATTGGTCTACGAGATAAACTGCAAAATCCATCATCGACGCAGGAGCCTACGCGAGTAAAACAACGAAATAAGAAAGCAAATAAAAATAAACATAATAAGAAAACATAAAAATTGCAAAATACTCTGAGAGAACAAAGCATTAAGTTAACACACGAAATAAGTACATGTAACAGCATAAAATTGGCTCATTACGAAGTAGGGGCCATATCACAGCAATATGCAATATGCGTACATAAACATAAAATATCCAAAAATATAAAAATTCACTTTATTTAAATTCTTAATATATTCCTGTTTACTGTGCAACATAAACTGAGTAACCGCAAATGGTAAAACAAAACAAAACAAACAAAAATTTTAGAGTGTTCTCTAACGCTCTTTCGAATTACTTCTTAGAAAATTTTAATCCAAAAAGCTTCTTTGGCTAAATCAGGGTCGTCTTTACCATTAGATGAGTCTAGGAAATCGCCTAAGAGCGCCAAGGGACAAGATGCTTCAAAGCACGAGGAGACCAGCTTCACCCATAAACAAATAAAATATAATTAAGCCGTTAACTATTGGATTGCTTTTAATAATGGGAACCAAATAATTCATAGTTGACATTAGGGGTACACCATTTAAAAAAAAAGATAATTTTACAATTACACATTGTAAAATTATTCTTCAAATTAGCTCTATTTTTGTTAATGGCCACTCGATATTTAAAATTCTTGAATGATTTGAAAGTATTTTTAAGGCTTCTTCCGAGATCAAAGTCCATAACCACCAAGCAGGAAAACAAAATTAAAATGTATTGACAAAGGAATAAACAGTTAAGATTTTCATTACAGATTTCACTCTAAAATTGACTAAAGCTTTATAGACTAGTACGGCACTTGTAAGTCCTTATTAGCTCTGCTAGGAATTGTATTCTATTTTGGCTATAAGTTTTATATGCCCACAAAATATGGTTAATAACTTAATATCTGTCATTTCGTACACACAGTTACACTGAGGAGACTTTATTATACCCAGTTTGTAAAGATTGTGAAGTTTTTATTTGTACTGTACTGCGGATGAAGTGTAGCTGTCGAAATAGGTTAAATGTTAAAATAACATTCACAATCAGAATGATAACTTCTCTCTGAAAAGCTGTGAAGGAACAGCGAAACATAGAGAAGTTATTGCGATTTTGAAACTATCAGTGAAAAGTTATTAAGAAATTGTTATATGAAAAAAAAAATAAAGATCATTAAATGTTCTCTATTTTTTAATTCTAGTAAATTATTTAAATATTAAGTATTAAATTAAATTATTATTGAATTCAATAATTCCTAGAACACCTTTTCAGTAAATTATATGGAGAATTTCAAAAAGTTGCAAGTTTTACGAATAAATAACGTCATCACATATTTTTTTCAGGATGAACTCAATGATTGCGCTATCTAGTAAAATATTAAAGTAAAACAGTAAAGATATTAATGCAAAGTCTTGTCTGTAAATAAATATGAAAGTGAAAAATTGTTACCAAATTTAGCAAAAGTTCATAGAATATTTGTTTAGTAAATTGTATGGACGATTTCAAAAAGCAGCTATTTTTACGAATATACTATTACGTCACCTATTGAAGATATCAAAGCAAAATCTTCTCTAGATACTAGAGAAAAGTGAAAATTTATTAGGAAATTTGACATTAGTTCCCTCATGCATTCTCGAAACATAAAAGAGAAAAAAAAATTAAGCAAACTGTATCACCATTTCGATTTCTGGATTTCGGATTTCTAGGCCTCTTTTTTATAAGGAATTTGTTGTATAATTTATTGAATTTGTTATTAAGGACATCCTGTATATTGGATATTCCGAAAATAGGCAGCAAAATTGATAAAAGAAAAGATAAAATGTTTTAATAAGCAAACTCAAATAAGCTTCCAGTAGTTACCTCACTCAAATTCTTATAACTGGAACCTCTCGAGAACTGTTTGAGTTATTAATTTCTCAAGAAATTTATTTAATTCATTAAGTTAAAAGTATTCGAAGAAGTTAGGTTACGTAATCTCATGAAAAATTGTTTCAAGATTAGCAGAAACAAATCGTACTCCATTGGATTTGGCAATGAACAACAAAACAGTTACTAAAATAGATAGTTCTTAAGATACTCAAATTTAAACATTTGAACGAGAAGCTTTAAGGGATCCTATTTTGTTAAAAGGAAATTTTTCAAGTTTGCTTATTTTAATATTTGCATAAAATCTCTTACCATTTGACCGCCTATTTTACTAACACCCTGTATGGATAAATATCTAGATCCTCCTATACAGATAATATATGTATAGTTGCACTCAAGTTTTCTTTAGTGACGTCAAATATTCTGTATTTGACTTGATTTAATTAAATTTCTTGAGAAGTATCAAATACATTACCTTGGTATTCTCACTTGACATAAAAAGAAACTTGAAATCAGTAGCTCAGACAGTTTTGGTGATATTTCAGTTTTAGAGGTGCTCGAGTACAACAACCTTAAGGACTCTACACTGTTGAAAATCGCATTCATCGGTGTGAAAGTAAAAAAAAATTGCATGTTAAAATTTACACAATGATCGTGTAAATTTGCCACAAAAGTCACACCGGCTATTGCGTATTATTTCTGTGGTTCCACGACAAAAGCTGATATGTCAACTTTTTTCGATTTCGAGATTTCAACGCTGGTATGTCCATAATGAGATTGGGTATGTTGTGGCAAAAGCAGATATGTCCCAACTTTATTTCCGTCCCCAAACATTAGTTTAACAAATATTGATATGTCTTTATAGTCTTGAAAGTATTATGGCTAAACCTGATATGTAGACATATCATGTTTTGATACGTAAGAAATATAATGAGTTGCTATTTTAATCAAGTGGAGGCATAACTTGATATGTCTTCGCGACGGTTTATTTACTAACTAACTATTGTGACAGGTGACACTAAGATAACCACAAATATTTTAGTAGTCTTCTATTTTTCTTGTCTTGTCTTGTCTTGAAGTTATGTGGTGTGTGTAATACGCGGTGCAATATGAATAATAGTAGAGGTAAAAAAATATTGCAGCTTGCCCTGGAACAGTCCTGTATAAGTGCGAATACTAGCGATCAAGATAATGAATTTCTTGAAAATGAAGGTAAGTGGAATGCACATTTATTGCTTCCTATCTATACGTTTTTAATTTTTGGAACAGTCTGAGACAAAAAAAATCATTATATTACAGAGAAATCGTTTACAAATTTGGAGCCACTTGGTTCAACTTATAATCAAAACTACGTTGATGATAGTGACGATTCCGTAGCTGATAAGGATTTTGAACCGAATATAGAGGAAAACTATCAATCTTCTGGTGATGAGGATTTCATACATTTGAAGCGAAGACGAGAAAATCTAGAAACAAAGTTGGAAAGCGCATCACAGACAAACGATAAAGAACAAAACGCGTTACCTCCTGATGGTAAAGCCCATTACAGTGTATTGATTAGTCAATTAATTATTTTATGTCAATTTTAGGTCAGCAAAAGAGAAGAAAAGTCAACAGAAAAATGTAAAGAGATCTCAAATCACATGTTCACCTACCACTCAAACGGCAATATTTAAGAGCTTGCACGAAGCTAACAAAGAGGTGCAAGAACAGATTCTTTTCTGCGGCATTACACGACAAGGCAAAAAGACAGAACGAAAAGGTAGATCCAAGACTGGCAAAGAGCATTTTAGAGGGATCACAGCCACATACCAAATAAAAATTGACAACAATTTTGTCAAAGTGTGTAAGAAATGTTCCAGTGTGTTTATGGCCTTTCTAGGGGAAAAGTTGATATTCTGGTCATGAAAGTCAAAGCATGCGATGGAACATCACTGCCTCTTTCTGATCAGCGAGGACGTCATGAGCCAAAAAATAAAATGACTGAACAGCGCGAAGCAATGAGAGAACACATCGAGATGTACCCAAAGTATGACAGTACTACACAGGTAGAGATACAGATAAGAAATATCTTCCAAGCCATTTTAGTGTCAAAAGAATGTATGATGAATATAAACGCGACTGCGAACTGTCCGGTAAATTCTACTATGGTTCTTTCAGTTTGTTTTATGAGAAATTCAAAAAAACTGGATATAAATTTAAGCAGCCAAAAGTAGGTACCTGCAAAACTTGCGATTCTTTTGTGGTAAATTTAAAACAGTGCAAGAATTTGGATGAAAAAGCTAAACTTCAAGTGAAGCACACAAAAAATTAGCTGATGAAAGCTATTTGATTTACAACAGGTTCTTGCTACTCCTTCACTGACTGCAAATATTTCATTTCATAAACGTCTTTTGTCAACTTACAACCTTACTATACGTGACTGTTCTAAAGAAGGCGGTACGGAATGCTACATGTGGCACGAAGCCATTGGTGGAAGAGGTTCTCAGGAGATAGCATCCTGTTTGTTCAAGAAGCTCCAAAATATTCCAGATTCAGTTTCACATGTGATAACATATTCTGACACATGTGGGGGACAAAACAGAAATATAAACATGGCTGTGATGTTCAGTAATGCAGCAAGTTCCCATAAAAACGTTTCTATCAATGATCAGAAATTTCTTTTACCTGGTCATACACACCTTGAGTGTGATGCAAGCCACGCCAGAATTGAAAGAGCGAAAAAATCCTACAATGTTCCAATCATGATTCCTAGAGATTGGTATATTTTTGTGAGCTCAGTGAGCGGTAAAAAACCGTTTAAAGTGATAAAAATGGAGCAAAAAGATTTTTTGTCGTTTTCTGATCTTTTGACGACTCACCTAGTGAAAAGAAATACGGATACAGAAAAAAAGAAGGTCAGTTGGTTGCAAATCAAGTGGCTAAGATATGAAAAAGAATTTGGACTCATTAAATTCAAATAATCTCTATTGGAAGAAGAGCCCTTCAGAACTTTGGATTTACGACGCGCAAGACAATTATCAAAAACCCGGAAGTCATCAGAATCTTTCTCCAACAGCATGAAAGCTCCTAAGTGTTGCCACGACGGTCCAATTCCAATTAATACGTTGAAGAAGAGGGATTTAATAACCCTCATTAAAGAAAAATTGATAGATGAAGATTGCCACCATTTTTATTACAATTTAGTTACATCTGACGAGGCACCTGAACTGGGAGAGCTAGACGATGCTGACGAAACAGATGAGGAAAATGAAAAGTGAACAATCTAATATTATTTTTTGTGTTCTACTTTCCCTGTTCTTCGTTCGAAAATCATCAGGTATGTTCTAATTTGAGAGCACATACCAAATGGCAAAACTTGATATGTCACCTTTTTTTTGTGGTAAAAATGCAAAACAATTATTCTGAGTTGGGGATTATTTTCCTCTCACTTATGTCATAATCATTCTAGAAAATTAGAATATTTGGGTAATTGCTTGAATCTATAAAATATAAAATATGACGCAGTCTTAAAACAGCTGTCCTGTAAAATTCGCCTCAAGTGACATATCAGTTTTTGCCTTGGAACCACAGATTTATTAACTCCTTTTTGTTGTGAAATTACACAAAAGTGATGAAAATAACACAGTTAAGTGTGTTTGGACCATCTGTGTAATTTTTTTTATACGGGTGATGTCAGCTCGAGCCTTCTGCATATAGGTGCGGTGAAAAACGACGTAACACAATGAATGTGTAAATTATTTACACTAAAGATCTGTGTTAGTTTTCACACAAAAGTCGGTGTGGACCGCAAATGACACTGCGGTCTGCGATTGTGTGGATTTTGGCACCGATTTTTCAACAGTGTACTTAAAGGCATTTTTTGAGTTTACTTGCTTGAAGCTTTTTTATTTTTATACAAAGAATACGCTCTGGCAATTTAATCACCTATTTTAAAACACCCACTATATTTTCAAGTAACCTGACATTTAAAAAAATCCTTTTCCTTCAGTACTCAATTTTCTGTAGAACATATGCCTAAAGTTGCTAGTTTCTACTAACAAATATCTTGAACTGAAGCTTCGTTCTGAGGAAAGCTTCCTTCGAAAAGAAGAGAGTAGAGAGCAAAGTAGAAGAGTACATTTTCAAAAGCCGAATATTAACATCGTTACTTAAAATAAATGTGCGCGCAGAATTAAAAACGGGCCGAACTTCGGCCCAACTTAATTTAAACTTCCAAGTGGATTTTTTCGCTTTTATTACCTTCCTTATATTATCTTAAAATCAACGCACGCCGCCGCCGCGTTTTAAAATATAAGGCAGAAGCCGGTCGTAAACCGGAAGAATTTATTAGACGTCATTTGCAGACGTTTTACAGGAACTACCGCGTTTTTTTATGTCCGCACTAAACTTGATATTTGAGGAACGTTCATTCATAACCAGAAACTCCAATCTACAGCTTCAATAGTTTTCAGAAAACTTCAAGAAATCCTATAAGCTCTGGAAATTACATTATTTAAATGTCCCTTCTTTTAATAAACTTATGATTGTCTCTATGAAACGAAATTGTTAAAGTATGGGAACCTTCAAACACTGATACAGCTTTTAAAGAATAAGAGAGTCACACATATTAAAGTCACTAATTTTAAAATAAATTGTAATTCGGTATATGAACTACCTTGTTCGCTTTTTTTAATAATTATAAATTTAAAATAATGCATTAAGAACATAAAAGTTTATCCCACCCCTCTCCATTCAACATTAAAACACTACATCAGCGTTTCTGAAATCAAATTTTATTTTTCAAATTTTTCACAAACGCAGGTCCAAAACCATTAAAGCAAAATAAACCCTTATTTTACGCACAACCCTAAATTAAAATCCTATTAAGTATGGTCTTGCCCAAAAAATATGACCGCATAAACCGTTTCGTAAGCAGAATTTTAAGCAGCACTTCATCCTGATTTACGAATGATTCGGGCGCAATTTACGGACCGGAATCCCGTAATAATGCCGGCCAGAATTTTTGACGGTATATAGTCTGTAAAGTTTCATGCAAAACGGAATACAAAATAGAGCTCCTTTCCATTTCCGCAGCTGTACGTACAGGGATCCGTGCGTAAACCCTTCATAACTCAACATATTTCGTCCTTGAATGTCCTTCCCTGTAGTGTGAATATTTTAGATTGGGTCTGATGGAAAACGATTTAAGAATTCATCAGAAAACAAATAAGGACCAGCCAGTGTAATTTAGGATCCGCCTTAATAACTCAATTTGTACTGTTCACTTAAGCTCCTCTGATTGAAGATGGTCACGCACATATTTCTGACCGTCTTGTAACTCGACGGCTTTATTCAATTTGTCTTTATTTACTTAATCATGCGATCCGTGCCTAAGAAATGGTAATTCTATATGGACTTGCATTTGGAGGCCGTGTTTGCTTATAAATCTAGCCAGAGGTGGGCGACACGCTACATTTGAACACTTTGTCAACAGCAAACAAGGGGCGGTCCACAGCGTGCTGTACTTTATAATGCAAATAGATCTGTTAACATTGCAGGGCTGCTGCTCTAGTTACGCCCAGACTCCATCCATTAATAATGGGCTGGTCGAAGAAATTGGTGGGTTTTGTGTCAAGGGGAGAGTCTCTTTCAGGAAAGGCGTCATTTCTGCTTTACCCAAGCTTATTTGTTATTAGCTTCTAGAAGGGATGTTCAACTAAGCGGAAAGCAAAAGAAAAGAAAATTTAAGTTTGTGCAAACCTCCTTGTTTCTACTCAATGCATTTCAGTCATCTTTCTTTGTCTTTTTCATGGATTAAACAGTCAACACGTTCTTTCACACAGAAAAAAAAACGCAGAACTCGTCAGTCACATATCTGTCTATTTTTGAAAATGTTAGAGTTTATACACATTTCCAAGCAAAAAGAAAAAAATTAAGAGATTACCAAAAACCTCTGACGTAAATTAACCGATAAAAGAGTGTATCCATGGATTTTGTTTCGTTAATTATTCTGCAAATTTCACATAAATACCAAAATAACAAACAGATTAGATTTTGTATCTTTGAAATAACAAATTCTATTTTACCTGCGAGAATAAAATTAGAATATAAAAATATATCACTAAGGTTTTACGCCCAAAATTTTTATTTATTAATCTCCAGATAATATTTTCTTGGGATTTACTGTTCATAAGAGCAATTCATATTTATTTAACGAAGCGAGCGAGAAAATACCTTTTCCTCCCCGTGATAACTAACCAAATTAGCGTCGCTGCCCGGTACAAACAGGTGTCGCGTTAATAGAACCTCTGAAATACGTCGCGGCCCCCAGAGTAAACAATTAATCTAAGGCAGCTGAGGTTTGCTGGTATCTGACCGGTAAAGTCCCGGCGTCACCTGTCTTAAACTACACCGCGATATGTCCATTACGCGATTATCCCACCAAATCATCTAATGGAACATCCAACCATAGGCTATCAGCAACCGTGAAGATGCCAATTCCAAATTCTTATCTTAGGCGAAGGTAATCACAAGCAATCAGTATAAAAATGAATTAGGGTAGGCGTTGGAATTTAAATGCATGTCTCGGATAACGTCATACTAATACTAATTGTCAATCACTTGTAACACAACAAATGTTCTTTAACGTTACTCACGCAGTTAGAGTTCATAGAGTTCAAACGTGCCTTGATGCAGCAGGCAGTGGTTATTTTTTTAAATAAAACTGTTTTCTTGCTTTGTAGAAACGTCAAAGTGATTGAAGAAACATTCAATGAACTGAATGCACACATGCGTGTTTAATTGCATCGCCAACTCTAAATTCATTTTTCATTTGATCACTTCTTAGGATAATACACTGTATCAATATACAGAAACATTACAAATATTTTGCGTCCAAAAAACTACATTGTTATTATAAATTTACAAAGCAGTTCAATGATACCACGAACTAAATATCAATGTTTTCAACAAATGTTGAACGCGTTGGCCAATTTTGGAGTCTTTTATTCATCTTATTGCAAAAGTTTTTCTCGGAGCTTAACCTCATGCAAAAGACTTTTAAATGAATGTAGGATTTTTTGGTGAAATATTTGTCCAGTAATTGAATCGTTCAAGAAAATTGGGTCAATTCCTCCAACGACTGCAACCTAATCATACAACAACCTTTTGCGATTGCAGTGGAGCATCTCAATAAAAATGGGAATTGACGGTACACATACTCCATACTCCACATACGAAAACTGGGAAGGTAGTGTAACCCTAAAGAGTAAACCAAGCTTCGTCGTAAAAGAAGGTTTACTGATTTAACCTATGAATTGATGTGGTAGTTTCGTTGGCAATTACGAGGAGCGTTCAAATTTAAATTATAATACAAATTTCTCCCAAATGTAAGAAACAAACGAGGAAGTTGTATACACTAAATATTGCGTGGGAGCAAGTGTCAACTTCCGCTAGAGTAGTTGAGTCGTCTGTTTCCACTTCTGTTTGTTTGACAACTATAAGTGAAATCAAAGTATATTCAAGCGTCGAACAACGCATTACTATTAAAATTATTACAAATGAAGACTTGAAACCATCAGAAATTTGTGAAAGACTTGTCAGACAGATTTCCACGTATTTGTATTCTTAAAAGAATTTTTAGACGGAAAAAGTTTCACTCTGATGACGAAGTAGTCGAAGCTGTTCGAGAATATGTGCGCCTGCAGCCAACAAACTTCTTTCTCGAGGAATAAGGAAGCTTCCTGAACGATGGCAATGGTGTATTTAAACGCCTGAACGCTCCAGTGGTAAGAGGATCGGCCTCACAATCGCATGGTCGTCGGTTCGAACCGCACTCGGGATTTTTCTCGGGGGTGGTCGGTATCGACTTCCGGCACTCTTCAGTGTTGGGGATAAAATTCGACACTGCTTCCCCTTAAACGGCGAGAAAGTTGGAAGTAGCAAAGCCATGGAACACTTTACACACATTCAAATACACTCCCGCTCCTGAGGTCTTGACAAGTCTTTGACTTAGGACCCCGTTGGGCAACCACCACAGATAAAAAAAAAGAACGGAGATTATACTGAAAAATAATGTCGTGTAATATTAGTTTCGTTTGTTAATTTCTGTATAATTGTTGAACTGCTATCTTCCTTTCTACTTTCTAGTTATACAACCTCTGTCACCGAATGATTCCACAGATTTGGAAATTTCGCTTTAAATCTATAATTTACTTCCGAATTGAAAATTGCTTCTTCCCATTAACTACACAGCCCAACACACATTTTGGTGCCTGGGATTTTTATTTTTAGGTAATTTTGTGGTGCAGAATTGAAAATTACCGTCAGATTTGGTTTAACAGGTCTAGTTTCCGAGATACGACATATTCACCCTAGTTACTGAATAAATAACTATTTTCGCATAAACGTTCTAATTTTTTAGATAAAAGGTAGTTTTTGGAAACCTACTTTAACCCTACATTAACATTATTTCCTAGGCGATAACCAATCAGATATCAGGTTGCTATGTGATAAGATTACGTTATGTTCACGGTACGCTGGCCAAAAACTCCCTACTCTGACAATAGCCTGATACCGTATTTTTGATTAAGCATACTACGGTTCAGATAAGACGACATGGAATAAAGAAAATTAATTGTATTTTCAAACAAAACGAACAAAGCGAATAAAACGTAATAATTTTACAGTAACACTTTAGTGTCTTCAATAACACTAATGCTGGGTTTCATAAAAGTCGATTAAATTTAATCATTGATTAAGAATAATCATTCCTATATCTTCAGCATGTGTAACCATAGCAACGTTTACTTTTAACGCTTGATTAAATTTAAGTAACGTTTGTGAAATCACCATTAATCTTGAAAAGAATCAAATGAAATAAAATAAATAAAAATAAACATAGCTTTTTTATGAAATAGAACAAAAGTAGTAAAACTTTGTCGTCAAAAGAATCAATCGTATACGAAAGGAAAAGTTACTTGACACTTAGGAAGCTTCTCTTGTGGGATATTCTTGAATGCGGTTTGTTAGGACAGTCTCTTTGCAAGCTCCAACAGTAATCTGCCATCGTATTTGTATCCCATCTTCCCTGGTCTCCTCCATTGTTTTAATATCCTGGTGAAATCTTTCACCTTGCTCTTCGTTGATATCACCCAAATTTTCAGGAAAACTGTCCAAGTTTCTGTGTAAGTAATGGACCTTTACATTCATATTACATCCCAGGTCTCTGTAATGACTAAGCATCTTATTTACTAGATCAACATAGTTTTCAGCTTTGTGGTTCCCCAGAAAATTTCTGACAACCAGGACAAATGACGTCCACGCATTTCGCTCAGCCTCATTCATGGAGTTTACGAAAGCAGTATCGTTTGTGAATCGTCTTATTTGAGGACCATCAAAGATTCCAGCTTTCAGTTTTTCTGTACTTAACCCAATTTTCAGTTTTTCTGTACTTAACATGATCCAGTCTGATCAAGAGCTTTCACAAACTGTTTCATTAGGCCCAATTTTATGTGCAATGGGGGCAAAACGATTCTGTCTCGTCCAACTAAGTATTCACGTCTCGTAGGCCACTCTCTTCTCACCCAGTGGTCTTGTTTGGCTCTGCTATCCCAGAGACACAAGAAGCATGGAAATTTTGTGTAGCCACTTTGCTGGACGAGGAAAAAATTAACCATTTTTAAGTCCACGCAAATTAACCATTGACGTTCATGAAACTTAATCTTCTCCATGACCAAAACTATGTTAACGTAGTCTTCTTTCATTGTGGTTGAGTGAGCAATTGGTATTGAGCTATATTTGTTGCCATTATGCAGAAGGACACATTTTAAACTCCGCTTAGAGCTGTCAACAAACAGGCGCCAATCATCTGGACAATATTCAGGAAGGCCCATTTTTATCAGGAGTCCTTTAACATCTTGACAGGATACAAGATTGTTTTCCTGATAGGAGAAAGGTAGCAAATCTTTTTCCCTTGTACGGTAGAATGTAATTTTTGTTTCACGATCAAGTAAATTTTTATCATTTTATCTAGACGCAAGTAATTCAGAAGCTTCTTTGGAAAGGCTGAGCTCTCTAATAAGGACATTTAACTCGTTGTGGTTAAAATGTTGAGGAGTTGATGATGTACCCTCATATTCAGCGTCGCTACCTTGATTTATATTAAAGGGGGCATCAGAGAGATTAAATTCATCTTCAGGAAGCTCTGGTCGCTGGTGATAAAATGGAATTGGTACTTCATCTGAGTGAGTAATAGGGCGTCTTGCAGAGGTTAAATCAGGATACGTTCACTTGCTGCGATTATTTCGATTGATGCCAGTAACATTCACAATACGGAAATAGCAGTCATCAATGTGGTTTCTGAGTTCTCTCCAAACCATCGGCACACCGAATTTCAGACTCCTTCTTTTCCCATTAGTCCATTGTCGTAGGTGTTCCGTACACATTTTACATACAATGTGCGGAGCCCACGTTTTATCTTGGTCACCAAGAGTAACACCAAAGTATGCAAGGTACGCTCTTTTTACAAAATTAGAAATAGTTTTTCTATTGTCCTTTAGTGTGTACTCTCCACAAACGTAGCAAAATACATCAGGATGATTAACACGACTTCTGCGACTGGAACCCATTTTTCATTCAATCTTCACAGATTTTTAGATGTGAACATATTGTGAGCGGATGTCGCCATCTAGCGACATAGTGAACGAGGGGTTCGCAGGAAAGAAGAAGAAGAAGCGTGGGGTCGTGTGCTGACTGCTGGACGAGTGCATTCATTTTTATTATTACTTTTGTTTTTTTCTTAAAATAAAGACTTAAAAAAAGAAAGGGCCGTACTACTTGTCGTCAGTGTGAGCACTGTTGGTGCCATCCCCGACAATATAGGAACCATGCACATGCGAAGCCAGCGCCACCAATGACCATATTGTGCAATTAGTGGTATGAAAATACGAGTTGTTTTAAATTATTAGTATACATTTGAACTTAAATATTGTAATGTATTCCAATACCAGGAAGCTCAAGTATTATGTACTACAATTGTAAATTGTCATAAGAAGTATATTATTCCCATGCAATGGGTCTCAAGAAATATTTTCATATTACTAATTCACAAATCACCACGCCAGGCGGCGCAGAGATGTGCATGGCGCCTATAGTATTGTCAGTAGCACAGCAATTTGTAACTCTACTAGCACTGTTACAACACCAAAACGTAGACTTCTCACTTCACTACTTTGTACGACTTACCAGGGCTGCTTATAACAGTGTGGAGAAAAAATCTGGAACACTCTAAATATTTTCTTTTTGCAAAAACGCTCGGACACGTCAATTAGTACTTTGAATTTTAGTTCATTTATTACGAATTTAAAAAGGACACATTTTTTTATGTAGATATACATAAAAAATGTACCTACTTAGAAAAATATTCTCTTTTGAAATTCATATAAAAAGTGGGGGTTTTTATAAAAAAAAATGAAATTATTTTTGTACCGCAACGGTAGGCCACTGTACAGAAAAACGAACCACTTTAAAATATGGTAATAAAATATTTAGGGTATTTCAAACTTCTTGTCCACAATGTATATTCCACTACAATCGTTCCAAAGTCGCTTAGAATATTCCCGACTAGCAGTGTTGCAAGATTGTATCAAATTTCCATAAATTAGGAAAAACATAAGTAAATATGGTAACGTCGCACCCCTATATGGTTTATGACAATGGGTTGAATGGTAAAAATATTTTTAAGTTAGTGATGTCGAATCTCAAAAAGTATAGCTGATAGAAAAAACACTGTTTTCATTTTGGAATCAGCACACCAAATACAGTCAACATCAGGTCTAACATTCCAGGCACTAGACTAAAATTTTTTATTTGTAGGGCTGTGCTATCTATTAGACATGTACAAAAGTACAGGGTGTCCCGTGACGTAATGTCACCACTCCACCTACGTGGTAATCAATTCAAACTAAGTAAAAAACTCTAATAAAGTTTTCTTCTAAAGTAAACGGTTTCAAAAATACTGGGTGTTGAATGTTTAATTTTTTATTTTTAAAAATTTTAAAGTTCATCTAATCTTTTATCTGTTCACCTAATAATCAATTCAAACTAAAAAGAAAAAAAACTGGTGTTCAAAATAACCCCCGTTGTTTGCTAAACACATTCTAGCGCGCTTCAAAAGAGTTCTAGTTGAGATCTAGAAATCCGACAGTACATTTTTGAGGCCGCACAATTAATTAAAAATAACAATGACATGTTACAAAAGGCAACAAGATGTCTATTGGAGCACGCTAGAATGTATTTAGCAAACAACGGGGGTGATTTTGAACACCTTTTGAGATAAAGTTTTTTACTATTTAGTTTGAAATGATTATTAGGTGAACGGATAAATAATTGGATGAACTTTAAAATTTAAAAAATTAAACATTAAACACCCAGTATTTTTGAAACGGTTACATTAGAACAAAACTTTATTAGAGTTTTTTACTTAGTTTGAATTGATTATCACGTAGGTGAAATGGTGACACCTTGTATATGCCATTTTTTTATTAAAAAAAAATTAAAATAATTGGTGTTTAATAGATACAATTAACAGTTCTTAATTATTGCAATACATTCATTTATTCATTTAGATTTATCAAAGACTGAAATTTAGTTGACCACTTGTTATAAGAGTAGGCATTAGAACTTTATATTTTCCTCGGTTAAATACAAACGAGGTGGCAACGTTACACCAACGAATTAATTATGCACACGTTCAATATAAACCAAACAAAATATAAAATTTCATTCCATAGTCATAAGCAGCTCAATAAATTTATCCAAAATCGAAATATATTTTGCAAATATAACACAATACAATTCATAATACCGTAGTATATGAAATTGTATTAATGAAACAACACTATCAAATGGATATTTAATGGTTCCATAAAACATCATGATTCATATTAATAGTTCTTTTACGCCTGTTTAATTTACTCATATTTTTTATCCCAGCTTGCAGAGCATAATAGTTTTCTTAATTTACAATTTTATTGCAATTATTGATACTGAAATATCTCGTTGTCTTTCGAAACTGTTTCTCCAAACCACATCTCTAAATTCTCTAAATCTTAATTCAATAGATACTAAAATGAATAGAAAATTTGTTTTATTTCAATTTGAGAAGTCTAAAGACATTCAGTTTCAAATCATTTTTTCTTCTTTGTTATCCAAAAAACAATGCTAAACATATTTCACTGGGTTTGAGTTCATTTGAGGAGGTGACATACGAAAACCGATAAATCCACTTCTGCACTTCTAAAAATGTGTTTTACATGGTTTCCAGTAAATTTAATAATGCTTACAGGGTGTCCCAGAAATGCATATAAAGCTTCAGGTCTTTCCCTTTCCTTAGTTTCAGCACACGAGACAAAATACAAGGCAAAAAAATTGGTAAACTTGACAATGTTGCTTCTGTATGCAGTTAATTCGATTTACAGAAGGGCTTCAGACTAAATAAGTATGTAGTTGCAAATGCAACGCCTTAATTAAATATGTAGTGCTGCTTATAGCTTCTATTTCTATCCATTTCGAATAAGCATCCACTAAGATTAACCATTGCTTGCCATAAAATGGTCTAACAAAATCAACATGTACCCTTTCCCATAGTTTTTCAGGAATATTCCATCAATAAAGAAGTACTTTCGTTTCGTCTGGTCTATTTCCTTGACATGCTTCGCGACTTTTTACATAAGCTTCAACATCTATATCAATTCCTGGCCACCAAACGTAGTATCGGGTGATTGAACGCATAGCACCAATTCCTGGATGACCTTGATGTAGTACCGTCAAAATGTTTCGACGCATTGATGTTGGAATAATTATTCTTTCTTGGCACACAAGAACGTTAAATTCTATTACACTGATAATTCATTTCTTCGACAATGAAAAGGTTCCAAGTTAGTATCTACTTTTTCAGGCCAACTAGTTTCAATATATTGTCGAATCTTACGAAGTTCCATATAGTTCATCGTCTGACTATACAAGGAATTCTTCTGATAATGTTAAGTTATTCACTTTGGATGCATGAATATTTTTTATAAAGCCCTTCTTATTTTCTCGTTGTAAAACTTTTGGATAAGCAGAATAATCGTGTGACATTTATCCTTGAGAAGAAACTGCGATCGATTGTAGTGATAGACGTGATAAAACAACAGCACATATATTATCCTTTCCAGGTTGATATTCAGTGATATAATCAAATTGTTTAAGCAATATTGCCCAATCTATTGTTTGCAATTTTTTTTACCGAAAATCCTTTCCAAAGCTCGATGATCAGTTCTCAAGATAAATTTTCGACCGTACAAATATTGGTAAAATTTTGTTGTGCCAAAAATGCTTAATGCTTCTTTATCGATAGGAGCATATAATTAGCTTTTCGGTTTCTGTCAATTTCCTCGAAGCATAGGCGACAGGTCGTTCATCGCCACTGGACATTTAATGAAATATTACAGCACCTAGTCCTTGCTGTGATGGGCCACATGGTAGTATAATTAGCAAACTTTCATCATAACAATGCAATGCAATGTCAGGTCAAAAAGCGATCGCAGGATGTCGCTAGTTAAACTTTTCTTTCATCATAACATCATAACGCATGAGTGTACTTGATATTGACAAAAGTTCTTTGATTCCCTGGAATGTCTTTCTCATCGCACCTAAAAATGATTTCAATTTAGATACATTTCTCGGTGTAGATGCCATCTTGATAACTTCCACATTTTACAAAGTCGGATGGATTTCATTTTCGTCAATTTGGTGACCTAAATAACACACCGAGAGTTTCAGAAATCTGCATTTCGATAATCGAGTACGAATTCCTGCTGCTTTCAATAATTCGTACACTTTTCGTAACTAAGTATTTAATATGCGTCCTTCAGATCAGTTACTGAAAATTCTTGACGCCTTGCTAATTTCGCCGTCAATTCATCAAATGTCAGCATTAGGGGTTGTTTCGAAATTAAATTGGGATTTAAAGTCACTCTAAAATCGCCGCAGATACAAACTAAACCCTTATCTATATTAACCGTGGGTGTTGACCATTCAATTGGTGTAATAGCTGGATCAATAGTTCAATAATTCCCTCCGTAACTAAACGACAGGTTTCTTCAAACCAAATGGAATTAGTCTTGAGCTAAGGTCACCGGTTTTGCGTCCGGTTTCACGTGGATCACTGCCAGGTATCTGATTTAATAAAGTTTTCAAAATTTTTACCTGTGGTTCTTGAGTAACTTCAATTCTTGATTCTTTGAATCTAATTAGAGTCTACCTTTGTATGTAGATTGCTCAATTGCACGTACACCAATCTTTTAAGCGATTGCTTATACGTTTTTGTTATTTTCCCACAAGTTATGATAATTGAATTTATCTGTTTTTGCATGTTACCTCCTCATTTGATCCTTGGCAGTCTTTATTCAAGGACATTATATTTTAATTTTTTTCCGCGATACCTAAATTTGCTTTTGATGCCAATTATGAAATGCGTTTCATTTTCAAATAATCTAAGCTTCCTCATTCGTCATGACTTGTTGAAGTCTTCAGTCAAAACTTCAACGAATATAAAAAAGGAAACTCTCTAAACTCTCTCAACCACATTGCCTTTTCTTTTAACAGAAGTACTTCTGCTGTCTAGGAGAAAGCAAGAAAGAATAGAGATACACATGCACGTGGATATGAAAAAGGTCACTTTTCTTAGATTTATTCAAAGATTACTAGAATTATTTGTATCTGCGTAGAGAATTTAAAATAAAACAATCCAAACACACAAGCTCCTTAAAAACAGTGAAAGATGAGACTTAAGTATAGTATTCAACAACTGTTCAAATTAAAACTGAAAGAATTTATTTTCAGTTCTAAATGGAAAACTATTAAAATTTGTATTAATTACTACCATTGTGAAGTATCCAATATTGTGCAAACAATTTTTCATTTGTCAGTTAACGAACAATATCTGATGAATCACCCAAATACAAAGAACAAAAAAAGCTGATTGTTCAGCTTCGAAATGAAAACTCTGCGTTCCACAAATTATTTTCCATATACTTCAACATTAATCTACGTTTAGGCGGCTGAAGATTGCAAGTACGTACCAAATGAAAAAAAGACCCTTAAAAATGCGTTCAAAGTAAAACAAGCCCATCGTGTTACAATCCTCGTTTATACAGGGAAGTGTGCGCATGAAAACCGCAGTCTATTCAAGTTCATACGTTACGAGCACGCATTCGTTTTCTATGACATGCATGCGTATTGATGCAGCTTTGTTTTTAATATTGCAAATGTCACTCAAATCTTCGTGCGGCCCGCATTCAAACGGCTTGGAAAAAACGAGGAAAATTCAATCTCCGCGTTCGGAATTTTCGCGAACACGCCATCGTCGCTTGTAATATTCAATGTCGCCTTTTATGTTTGCCTCAAATATGAAAGCACTTTTAAATATTTAGGTTTTGCGGAAATTGACTGCAAACATAATCGATTTTATTCAAATTACTCGGTTATTCAAGTTAGGATAAAAATTTAAATTTAAATTTAAACTTTTAATATTAATATGTTTCGGAAAAGAATTTGGTAAGAGACATTTTAAATGTCAATCACGAGTGGTTTTCAAATATTATCAAAGAAATCAGATTGTAATTAAATGAATTAGCAATTGGTTTAGAAACTATTTAGTTTTCAATTTTCCTTTAAATATATCTACATCCAGATGAAACATCCAGAATGTAATAGAATTTCAAATATGAACGATACGATGAGTAAATGAGGAAGTACTTGAAATGCATCATTTAGGTAAATATGTACGGTATACACAGAAATAACAGACCTTGCATAAACGGACCAACTTCAACCAGTCGTCAATTTGCAAACTAGCAAGGAAGGAGCCCTTAATCATATCTAAACTATTTTAGTTCTGTGGAACTAATTTTCGCATTTACCGCCTACTAGATCCGGTGCGCCTTCAGCAGTCTCCATGCGCGTATTTGCTCCGTTACGTCCTTTCTGCTTGGTAAACATTAACAAAGTATTTCACAAACTCTGCGCTGAAAATTAACTCAAGCGAACTACGTTCGGGATGAGCTTGGAAGCAATGGCGCAGTGTTTTATTACTTAATAGATGACCCGAAACTTTGCATTTTCATTTTGAATTCGTTGCCAAATCGCCAACGATGGCCAAAATCGAAAAACAAACTGCGTAATTCAAATTGCATCTGATTATAAGTTCAACTTTGATATATCTGCAGCATAAAATAATGAACGCTCAAAAACTATTTCGATTCAGGCCCTGGATCCTGTACCGAACGCTACCGATCCTCTACCCTTTACCCTAAAACTATGCGCGAGGGGTAGAAGGTTGGTAGCGTAGGGCTAATAGAATCAAAGGACTGAACAGCCATAATTGCAAAAAGTTCGTCTTTAGTTTCATCTTTGTTAAGATGTGTTATCAGAGGTAGGTCCAAGGGATATTGAGCACATCTTACTCGCGTGCGCAGCATCCTTCACAGAAGAATTGAAGTCGACTTGTTGGGACACAATCGCCACACCTTCGGTTAGCTCACTGATAAGAAAACAGCTCGGACCTTGGCATAGGGGAGAATTCTCATAAAGAAATAAGAAGCCATGTTCGATATTATATTAAAAAGTCGGTAAACGGACATAAACTGAAGTATAACACCAAATGTGTTGATCGGAACCGGACATAAGTAACCTCAGTTTTAAATTTGAAGTCGTGTCCAAGACAACAGCTCAACATATCGTGATATTATTAAATGGCAAAATTGACCAGTATGACAATAAAAGCTTTATCAAAATTATGTGTGGTATTTATTTGGATCGGTTACCTCGTAGTCCAAAGTTGTAGTGTATGCAGCAGCAGTAGGATTAGATTGTCGACGATTAAGAGCTGATGAGGACCTAGAATATTGAAGCGCCATCGCAGAACCAAAAAGTAGAAGTGTGGTCCAATTCCAATCAATTATTCAGGACTCATCAATTGTCCAAAATCAGGTAGTGTACAGTAACAGCAGAATACAAAAATTGCCATATAATCCAACTGTCGATAGTTGACTCAAAAAAAAATCAAAGACGGATTGGACGTCATTTAAATAACCAAGAAGTTAATTAGCTTTAGACTAAATACAACTTTCACAATGCTCAACGCTCCAGAAATGCTGGTTGGCTAATTAAAATTTCAAAAATTGAAGACGAGCGTGCGACTGCTTTTGATTTGCAGATAGAACATGTTCTATTTTCCTGGTAGTTTTGAATTCAATTTAAGTTTTGATACAATTTACTGCACATCTTAAATTGTTTAAGAAATTGTACTAGTGTACAGTCTCAATCAAAAGTAATGAAACGCTGTAGTCAGAGTACAACGGTGCCGATTCTGAGAGAGCGCAACGTGTTGTGGGGCTCCGAAGAACTTCGGAAACATTCGTTCGCCATAAGGCTTCATCTCACTCGGTATCTTCTCTCTCTGACTATAGCGTTTCGGTTTTGAACGTTTCATTACTTTTGATTGAGGCTGTACAAGAAATAGGGTAGTACAAAAAACCCTTTATACAACTCAGCTAGTTAATTACTGAGGTGGGAGGTCAAAGTTGCACGCGGAGGTCAGTCGCTAAATCAGGATGTTAAATATCGAGAAGCAAAAAGGCACTAATTAGATACGGAATATTCATTAACTAGGATATGAATTAAGTTGGCTTACCGAAATCTGGTAACATTGAGACAGAAGAGGACTGGCTCAAAATGACCGACAAAAAAATACTACAAGGATGCTATTCCAATTATCATTTTTAATAGGATGAGTAGCCAATGTTATGCCGATTACACTGGTCAACAAGTATTTTTTTTACACTCTGTTACATGTACCTTATGTACTTTTTCATTCTAATTCTGAAAATATTTTCAAAAATTGGCCATCATGTCAGGTTTTTGATTTTTTTTTTTTTTTGGAAATATATTAAATTTTACTATGTCTACAGATACTTTCTTCTATTAGTAAGTTAACACAAAATATCAATAGATTATCATGCTAACGGACATGTCCGTACAGGATTTAACATGTCCGGCTTGATTTCTGCGTCATAGTCTTTGAATCACTCCCCTTTTTTTCTCTAGAACCAATCAAATTAAGGAATTAATAGATTTGTGCGTATGTAGATATTACAAGACCTTACAAATGGGTTATTTAACTCAAATTAAGTCAATTTATGATAGTAATACTAGTTAAACGTATTTTGTATTCGCAATGTCCCGTGTGTGTGTAAATGATCCCAACAGTTTTTGTTATGTATGTGGAGAATCCACCGTTCATCAGCGTAGACGAAATATTACACCTTTAATAGAAAAAGCGTATCAGCTCAATTTTAAATTAAGAATTGAAAATCAAGATAAGTTGTGGACCTCTAACAATTGCTGCGCACGATGTGCTATTACTTTAAGGAGCTGGTTAAATGGTAAGAGCCTCGCTATGCCATTTGCTAGGCCTATGCTTTGCCGTGAACATTTGACAGATTGTTACTTTTGCTGCACCAAGATCTTCGGGTTTTCCAGCAAAAATAAGAATAAAATTACTTATCCTAACTTGCCATCTGCCACTCGTCCAGTTCCTCATTCGGAAGCTTTGCCAGTACCACGTCCTATGACCGTTTCGAACCAAGAAAGTGTTGATACAGAAACAGAAGAACACGTTTCAGAGTTGTCGAACTCCGATGAAGAATATCTGCCATCTGAAGAGGATACGCCTCATCTAATAAATCAATTGGAATTAAATGACCTAGTTCGAGATCTTAATTTATCAAAAATTCAAGCAGAAATATTAGGATCAAGACTGCGAGAATGGAAGCCGTTAACTTCGGGTACGCATATTTCTGTATAACAAAATCGCCAGAAAGAATTGTCACAGTATTTTTCAACCGAAGAAGGTCTTTCATTTTGCAATAATGTTGACGATTTAATGCTAGCATTAGGTTACAAACATAAACCGGAAGAATGGCGTCTTTTTATAGTTGCTTCGAAATTGAGTTTAAAAGCTGTCTTTTTACATATAGGAAACGTCTACCCTTCCATTCCTATTGGTCATCCAATTCACATGAAAGAATCATATGATAAAATCAATTACACAAGCTATAAATGGTACATTAGTGCTGATCTGAAAGTAGTTGCAATTCTTCTTGGGCTACAACTTGGATTCACAAAGTATTGCTGTTTCCTTTGTGAATGGGACAGTCGAGCGAGAAATTTGCATTATAGTGCTAAGCACTGGCCAATCAGGAAACGATATATTCCTGGGGATAAGAACGTAGTCCATAATTCGCTGGTGGAGCCTCATAAAATACTTATTACATATAAAGTTAGGTCTTATGAAGAATTTCGTCAAAGCAATGGACAAAGAGGGACCAGGATTTGAATACCTTAAATCAAAATTTCCTAACATAAGTGACGCAAAACTTAAAGAGGGAATTTTTATAGGACCCCAGATTAAATCGTTACAACAAGATCGACAATCTGACGTAATTTTAAGCGATTTAGAACGGATGAATGCATTTAAAAGCGTGACACAAAATTTCTTAGGAAATAAAAAATCTGAAAATTACGAGGAAATTGTTAGTAAACTTCTTAGAAATTACCATGCATTAGGCTGTAATATGAGCCTTAAAATTCACTTTTTACATTCGCACCTGAACTTCTTTCCCCAGAAACTTGGCGATGTTAGTGATGAGCACGGGGAAAGATTTCATCAGGACATTTCCACAATTGAAAAACGCTATCAGGGCAAATGGAATAGCGAGATGATTGCGGACTATTATTGGTATTCAAATTTTGATAAGTATATTTTGGAGTTTGGGAAGATGTAGGAGCTTTCACAAAGAATAAAATTTTCTGGGAAATCAATAATAAGAAAATTTCCTATATGTGTCCAACTTTCTGCCGGGCACTGTATAACAGGTCGAAGTAAGTAAAATAAATTATAATATAACAGATTAAATTATAAACCTTATTCGTATACAGCTTATTTTGGTTTCGAAATTTGACATGAGGACAAATCTTGGGTCCCGCATATATGTTGTGCACGTTGTTAATACCTTTCATATTCAATGAGAAATTCGGTGGTGGTTCAGTGATGGTTTGGGGTGAAATCAGCCTCACAGATAAACTGATCTGGTTATCATCCATGAATGCAGTCGAATATGTGAACAGTGTTTTGTAAAACCACGTGGTACTTACTGCATTTAGAATTGGAATTAATTTCGTGTTAATGCAGAACAATGCAAAGTCACATACTGCCCTTATCGCCAGGCAGCGGACGAATTATATTATTCAAGGTTATCGGTGAGCAAAATGCGCGCAAATTGTAATGTATCGTGTCGGTCAGCGGCGTTATAAAAATTAGTCGTGAGGATGCAAGTAAAAAGCAACTAATTTGTAGATAAGGTGAAGTGGGGTAAATGTGATATAATTTTTTAATAGTTCACGAAGTATTTAAAATTCTTAAATTGCTTCTCGTTCAACGAAGAAGCACAAACGATATTTCTAAGTAGAAATTCTTGCTATAGAAGTTTGCAGCTAAGCGTTCACCACCTGGTGTCAACTAAATAAACCCTTGTATGCTACACAACAAATCGTGTTTTGCCGTCGATCCTGAGTGTATGATGTGATATTCACATTAAATCAACTTGTTTATTTGTATTAGTACGCACTTAAACACGTGCATTACCAAAATTCCGTGTAGCTTACAGAGGTTCAGATTTATCCACGGTAGCGCGGCGATCTTAAAATCAAACGCCTATATATAAAGTTAATTTTTTTATTTATATGCCGATCGTATAGATCTGGGTTAAGAAAATATACGAGGAAATGACATGACATGACAAAAGCCGCAACACCGTTTCACGAATGTTAGAAGGAGATAGCTACATTATAAGCTAAGTACTTTAAATTATCGATCGATCGGCATATGTATATTAAAAAAATAATCTGCGTACCCAAAAGATTAGCATCTTATACTTTCATTTATACCCTGTATATTACAAAATTCTCAAATGTTTTAAAGAAGTTTTCCAAGGCAAGAAAAAACTAATTGAATTAATCTCTACTATAACAGCTTTCGCATATTTTAAACAAAATTCAATTGATTTTTTTAAGTATAATTGAATTCAAAAATTAGAACTTTTAGTTTAATGAACACCTTCAATTACAATAGCCAATATTCAATTAATTCATCCTGTAAATTAAGAAGAATTTTTAGAAAACTTATAGATTGATTGTTACATGATCAGTGGAAATGAATACAATCGATTCGATTCAATTAATAATGTACTTTTTAAGTTTTGATGCAATAAATGCCGCACATATTATAACGTAAAGTCATTTATTTTTGTAGCTGCATTGTGTGATGTATGTATATGCTGCACGATGGATCAGATACGCATATTATTTAAAAGAAATTCACCAAACTAAACCTAAGAAATAGATTTACACATTAGTTGATTGTCATTGTAACCATAAACTATTGTTTCGAGCTTTTATAGCTCTCACCAGCAAGATGCAACTCTGGAATTTGTGTGTAGAACCCTTGACCAACTGTGTATTAAAAACTATAACGTTCGCTAATACAATCTACATTTCAGCAATATTTAGGTGATCAAGAGACAGGCCGTAAACATAATAAAAAAAACCTTACATAAAAGTACGCAGTTGTTAGATGAGCTCTGGAAGATTAAGGTTTGCGTGTAAATGCTTGATTTAAAATGTATAAAAGCAGAGAACCCCTAGTCGCCGCTTATAAAATCCAACGAAGTTTATTAATTTTAATGAACGTGGAGAACAAGTAACTAAAAACTTTGAGATCACTAAATCAAATTTATAGGAACCGATATACATGATGTTACTAAAATAATATCATTTAATGAAATAAGAAATAGAAGGAAATAAGCAAAATTTTATGACGTAACTATTGACAAAAGTCAATAATAACATGAACAAAACTTTTTTTAAATTTTATAAAAGCCGTCTGATGTACGATTTAACTTTCTTATCGATATTCAGTGTTTTAAAATGAATTAATCATAATTAGAGATGTAGAACGACATAGAACAACAAATGATTTTTAAGTATAATTAAAAGATTAGAAGTCACAAGAAAGGATGAAAAATTAAATTATACTCACGTTTAAAAATTGAAATTAAAGGAAGGACAAAGTAGAATACGGCACAGAAAAATGGAAGTAGTGGTAGAAGGTGAAGTGCAGAGTAACTAAAAATTGTTCCGTCAAAAAATGCGTAAGAGAATGGATGTCACAGATTACGGGAAAAATGTTTAAAAAATTCTAAGGAACAGTTTATACTTAATTGAAAATTTTTTCAAAAACTTTGTTACGCCAGTGTAAGTAGATTAAAACGCCAAATTTACAGCTGTAAGTGCATTATAAATGTTTTATATCAGAGAGCTGTAAAAAGCTGTAAAACTTGACCGGGACACCGTGACACATAATAGGTGGAATGCCGTTACGTTATTAACCAGCTGATGAAAAAGCAATGCGATACTTGTATAGGCTAAGAGATATAAGAAGTCCACGATCGGATTAAGTCTCCTGGCACAATTCTTAAGAATTCGTAGAATATATTTACCTGGTCTCTTTATCTTACAAACAAGTAAAACAGAGTGAGAGAGTACTGTGTGTAAAACAGTGGCTCCGCCTCCCGGGACGAGTACTTAATCCGATCGTGGACTTCTTCTATCTCTCAGCCTATACATTATGAAATTAATTAAAATCACTTATGCCACTAATTTCACTTCTCTCCCTATTTCCAAATCGTTGGACATTGTAAATGGTTTACTCCTAGATTCTGACCTCTCTGATGGAGATGTTTCTTGCTTAAGTAACCTCTTAGACATTACTCTTCAACAAAGTTTCTTTTATTTCAATAACAAAATTTACAAACAAACCGATGGTTTGGCAATGGGTTGTGGCCTTTCCCCTCTTCTTGTCGACTTGTTCATGAACAAACTAGAAGAAAACCTCTTCAAATCAGAAAAACATTTATCTAAATACATCACCTTTTACTGCCGTTATGTTGACGATATCCTGCTCATCTTCAATGGTCCTTCAGAACTTATTGACGCCCTTCTTAACAAATTTAATGAATTACTTCCTAACATTAAGTTTACTTGTGAAAAAGAAAATAACAATTCCATTAACTTTGTTGACCTTACCAACACCAAAAAGGATAACCAACTAACATACAAAATTTTTAGGAAACCTACTCATAGTGATGTTTGCATCCCCTTCAAATCCAACCACTCTTTATAACATAAACTTCCACGTTTTAATTCATTTTTTCATAGAGCCATGTCACATGTCACCCTCTGACTTTAGAAATTAATTGAACATTATTTTACAAATAGCTTATAACAACAACTTTCCTTTAGATACTATCCAACATCTTTTCTTCAAAATTAGAAACAATTTTATTAATAAAACCATCTACAACCCTCAACCCCAATTTATCTATCTCACCAGCATCCACCGAAAAACCTCAATTCTTCAGTGTTCCTTATCTTGGTCATGTATCACACAAAATCATAACATAATAACATAAAAACTTCTTTCTCTAACAATAATAGTCTCGAGACTTTGATTTCACACACTAAGGATAAAATAGATCCTTTGGATCAGATTGGTGTTTATTCTCTCTCTCTCTTGTAACTCCTGTAACTCCACTTACGTTGGACAAACAGGTCGTAACTTGAGAACACGTTTATCAGAACATATCAGATCTTTCAGAAAATTTAAAAATGATTCTAATTTTGCTAACCACCTTATTGCTTCTTCACATGAGTTTTCTTCCTACTAATAACGTTAATAACGAGCCCACCGTCAGTAAAGTTCACACCCCTTCGAATGAATTTTTAATTTATATATGTTACGGAAATTTGAGAAGGTCAATAGCAAAGATCATAATCAAAAGACGACCGCAAGATAGCTCAAGGAGACTTGTCAGAAGCAGATTATCTTTGGTCAGGCTCAGGTTGAAGGAGTGTTTGTCAAAGTAGTGAAAAATATTGCAATTTTCCCTACAAGCAAGGGATTTGCCAGAAATATACAAGACTGATGGCCGTATGCACAGACAAATCTCAAGGTGGACTTGATACTTAAAGCTAACTTCATATCAAATTGTGCGTTGTATAGTTACATTATTCAAAGTAAAGGTTTACTTTGGCTTAAGTCTAAAGATTTGTCTGTGCATACGGCCATGAATGGTCGCTCGTATCATTGGCTCAGGCAGTCGTGCATATTTCTGGCAAAACGCTTGCTATTACGAAAAACTACAATATAACATTTACCAATACTCAGATAAACTTCAACCTGTGCCTGACCAAAGATAATCTGCTTCTGACAGGTCTTCTTGAGCTATCTTGCGGTCGTCTTCTGATTAGGAACTTTGGTATTGACCTTCGCAAATTTCCGTAATCGTTTTTTATATAAATTAAAAATTCATTCGAAAGGGTAGGAACTTCACTGACGATGGGCTTGTATGCTACACAAACTTAACAATGGTAATTTACTGAATATTGCTGAGAACCTAGAAATTCATCTACATAAAAATAGCAACAAATTTAATATTCTGAATGATCAGTTGGTGAGTCAACAGGAGGAATTTTTCAAGTTTATAAATTGGAACAACACATAACTTCTTTTCCTTTATTTTGCTAACTTGTTATAGTTTCAAATTACCGCCTTTTCTGTTATCAGTTCTTATCTTCGCTCAGCCATTACAATAATTTTCTACATTATTTGAACCATTTATCAGTGACATCATTGTGATTAATTTGCATTCGAACATTTTTAACATGTTTGTGATCTCCTCGTATACCTTGATTTTATTAACTACTACAGTTTGACCACGATACTTGGGTTATCGTGCTTTATGTATTTTATTCAACCCCTTTTGACTAACACCCCTCCAAGGTAGGTTTAGTTTTAAGGCTCACTATTTGTATTTTGACCATGCTCTAGTTCTTAACATTGTAGTCGCCTTAGAAGAGATCACTTCTGTGATCGAAACTTGTCGGCTCAATAAATAGTTTCCGAACTTTACTGTGTTCGACTTTATAGTAACCTATAACATTTCATGCAACTTCGCTAAATTAACTTTTGGTTACTGATATCAAAATGGAGCAACTCACCGAGACTAAATATTTGCAACTTTATTTATAATCTTATGGCCGTTTTACACTACGACATCTTTTATGTAAAATATGTTACAAAATGAGTGAGAAGTGCCAATTCAACCAATCAGAATTCACTGTGGTAGCTTATCTCTCTCACTTTGTAAAAAAAATTGTTATCAAATTTAGCAAATGTAAAACGACCTCCACAATTTAAATTCAAATTAAAGAAAAAACTATGAATTCTTAAACACGGAAGTTGGTTTTGTTTTGTGTAGTGTTCTATTTGTTTACCTGTCAAAGCAGAGGATCAAAGGGTAAGCCGTTGTTATTCTTTTCTTATACAATTTATATTGAATAATTTACTTCAGGTGATTTGCTTGCATTTGCCAATAATTTTGTAAATGTTTTGGAGCTCTTTCCTCAGTTGATCACATGTCAATTCATTGCATCGATTCACTAATTCGATTCAGCGTCAATGAGTCGATTCAGCAATGCTAAATCGATTCATTCAGGCCTATGATGTATCATGGGCGTTAACATAACACAAGATGACATTCAACAGTTATATTGTCTTAACTGCACTTCGATAACACCTCAATTAAATGCATTGACAATTTTTAGTATGATACAACACTGGTTTAAAGTCGTTCAAATAAATGCGTATCAGATCACAAATAACACTAATCGAGCATCGAGAAACACCAAAGTAAGTAGGGTAGAGGCACCAGTTTTGGCCACTTTAAACGAAGTTTTCTCTTTACCATTATCCTTAAATCACATGTTGAAAAATATATCCAAGCAATTACGTCCAAAGGGCATAGATATACATTGGGAAGATATTACCAAATTTAAAAAAATGGATAGAATTTCTTTTGGTACTGCAAAATAAATAAAAAGTTGGAAATGCTAATTTCACCAGTTTTGGCCATTCACCACTTTTGGCTACACCTGTGCTCCTGTTTTGGCCACTTCATTAATTATATTATCCCAAGAAATTTATATTAAATACAAAAAGAAGTACACTATGATCAACAATGATTGAATACAATAATTTTTATTTCTGCACGGTGTAGAAATTATTATTGTTGTTTTGATAGATAGTAATAAAAATTGATAATTTTTCGGAAATATTTCGATTTTATTGCTTTTCCTTCAGATACTACATCTACATTAAATTTTTTTAAAGCAATCTACATTGTAGTTCCATTTGTTATGGCACCTAATGCATTTATTAAGTGGTCCTTGCATAAAGAAAATTCTGTTTCCTTTCTTCAGCCAATCTTTTATTTTCACAGTTTTTCCCATCATATTATTGTTTGGAATGTTTAGAAAATTTCTTTATGCTGTAGTAGCACAAACGAAAATGTGCGCAGACAGTTATAACTAATGGCCAAAACTGGAAAACGTCTATCCCAATTTTGGTCACTCTAGTGGCCAGAGCTAGACATTTTTATTTATGAGTGTACTGGTTTTGGCCACCCACATTTCACAGATTCTGAAGTTTAACTTTAAAATGTTTTAAAAATTATCGAAAAATTTAATAATTGCACTTATCAAATACACAAAAATTATAGGATTACTATTATAAATGAAGCAATTATAAGTTTCCTTATGTACTCCTGTTGCTTAACCATTTTCCTTAGAAAACAGCAAGTTGTCCTCTACTCTTCAACTGTATGTCAAAGCCAAACCAATAGCGCCAATGTAATGAAAATGCAGAATTAAACCACTATATCTTCAAACATTTGGTGCGAATGTTCCAACTTATCTTTAGAAACCCTTTGTCTACCAAAGGTACTATTCAATGTTGCCAATATGGAAAATTCTTAGATAAAACAGTACTCTGCATAAAACATTAGCATAAAGAGGATTTAAAGCTTGAAATGTAAGATACCTACAAGTACCGCTAGTGACATATCAGTGCTGGTAGACAAAGGGTTAATACTTTCCATATTTTAACCATGAAAAACTCAAGATGACCACAACTGGTGCAGTGGCCAAAACTGGTACTTCTACCTTACAAAAGTTATGTTACGATGACACATTAACCATTGGCATTAATGCCAATTTTTGACTTCGAATTTTTGACTTTTACAGGTAACAGCGCTGTTGTCCTTAACCCCAATGATATACATTATAGGCCTGAATGTCTCTATTCACTCATGGAATCAAATAAATGTCTGAAAAAGTAAAAAATGTTCTATTTTCAAAGAATGCCTGTAAAAATTTCTTATTCGAAATATTATTGAAGAAAATTGAACCCATTCTTGTACAAAAAAGAAGATAGTCTAAAGCCCAGTTGTATAATGCCGGTTTAAATTTAAGCGGAAGCTTAAACCCACGATAACGTTTATTTCAACAATTGTTGTTAAGGGTTTAAGCTTTGGCTTAAAGTTAAGCTGGAATTATACAACTGGGCCTAAATCGGCTTTAAGACTTTTTCGGAATAGTTTGTAGAACTTTTAAACTACACGTAGGAATTATTTTTGATCCTACGTTGTTATCAGCACAATTAATGAAACTTTGTACCGACTACCATTGTAGCATTTGCAACAGGATTGTTTACAGCGAGGATTATTTACTCCCATTAGATAACGTAGTTAGGAACGCGACGGAAATTAAGCGCCAGCTTGACGTCTGCGAGTCGCAAATGTCGTTAACATCGCCGTGTGGCACACACGGAATTACGCTGCATTACAATTTGCACCCCTTTGTCTAAACCGTGGCAAAAACGGGGACGCCTTCACGCGACCAAAGAAAGCCGGCGGGCGCTCGGTCGAATTAAATAATGTATTTTTTTGCAGGAGGGCCGCCCTTTTTTCTGAGGCTTTAATCAAGTTTAGAGCTCGGCTCAAATGAGATGGAATTTAGTTACAATTATCTTCGATCTATGAGAGAATGAGCAAAAGGAGAATCAGCGTTACAAGATGAATATGATTTTATTAAATTTTCTTTGGAAACGCATGTGTAAAGATGGTGAGTATGTATTATCAATCTGTTTCTTTAAGTATCGTTAAAAGATGAGAGAGTAAGTATCCTCTCAAAATGAACAACAGCGAACGACGTTGGAGGCTTTAAGCCAACTATCTCCCAAGCCGGCACATAATAATAGCATAAATTACCGCTAAGAGTTACCTTTCTTAATATCTCAACTAACAAAGTAAACGCTGTTTGTTAGGTCTTAGGCAAATGAAGACAAATGACAGACATTATTACCTTAGTTTGGAGCGGGCATCTGTCACCCGGACGTGCTGACGCCGCCGCCGCGACGCCCGGATGACTCTCTCTTGCTGACTCCCCCGGAATTGTCAAATTAACATTATATACGTCACTTGTCATTTCTTTGCGGTAACCTCCCACCGTTTACGGGCGCATTTCCTCACTTACGCCATCCCGTCCTTGCAAACTGCTAACTCGATTTGGGGCGGCTCCCGCCAAATTGCGTCGCGGCGAAATCTTTGCCACAGCAATTAACCCGAAACTTACTCTAGCGAATTAAAATAAGAGAGCGCGTGCTTTCTACAACACCGCACGAATACCTTCCCGCCTTCCTCCACCCACACACGACGCTTTTTAAGTGTGTGCAATTTGTTTGCTTGTTACGAGTATTACACTCACACAAACAAGAACAACAACAATCTCATTACCTGGTTGTGGTTAGCGAGATTTGTCTAAATCAGCGACGCTTTAAACATTTTAGGTCTGAATTGCACCTTCCAATTCAAAATTCTTTTATATTTCTAAACACATAATCGTAGTTGACAGAGTCTTCTTGTTTTAAGTTGATTGTGTTGAATATTAATAATAATTCTAAATATCAAAAATGCAATATTTATCTATACCTACATATATTTATTAAATGTGATTCTGAGCGCGACTGCAAACTTAAGGATCAGTGTGTCAGTTTTAGCCAGGATAGCAGCCTTCTTTGACTACTATCATTCTAGAACTGACACATTACATATTTAGTTACAACTTATCGAAAAAAATATTTTAAGAAAAGGTGGAATTTCTAACTTCAGTTTATAAAATTAAGTAGAAGAAAAACTTAAAAATTTAATGTTACTCTTTTTTGCATTGTATTCATAAATAGGATGCAAAATTCCATAAACCACTTGTAAATTTATTATAAAATTCAGTAAGTAAACTAGTTTCTAGTTATAATATGTATTTATGTTTGCAAATTCATCTTAGGAACAGAGACCCTGAACAGAAATCCTCTGACACGTGAAGACCTTTTCACTTCTTTCCTCATTCGTACGATCTTCTTTATTTTTACAAATTCAGGCTAGTAAAATATTCGCTTTAGAAAATTCCCTAAAAACCGAAGGCATTAGATCAAAACTGTTAGGCATCTGTCAGAAATAAGTTATTTTTCTCGGAGAGAGCCCACCACCATTAGTCATTATGTGGAGCGCATGTTTTGAAGCAAATTTCGAGGCGCCCGAAGGACTTGCCAAACTTTTAATCAATCAAAGTGTTGGTTGCATCTTGTTCGAAAAGGAGCAAAGCGCAATTAAATTGATGTTAGCGTTGACGTGCTTATAAAAGCTAATTTCCATAGGAATACGTTCCGGGGAAAACGCGCTGCTTAGCATAATATTGTTATTAATTTTAAACGGATTTATTTAACGACGATGTGATAAATTTTCTTTCCGGACGATTACACGCCGTCATATTGTACTTCCAGATTTAAAACCTGGAAAATGATCCATCGAATACATTGTATTTTTTTTATTTTAAACTGAAATATTGATTAGTACTCAACTGTTGGCTAAATATTCAAGTTACCGTGTTAAAGGCAATGAAACCAAGAAATATCTAGTGAAGGAGTCGGCAGCTTTTAAAATATTATTTTTATTTATTCATTGATTCAATCTACAGGTATTTCTTTTTTGGCAGCCAAAATTATGCTGATTTAACTTATACAATCCGCAGGTGTAAAATATAGTACACAATAATGTACAACTTTTAAATTTCATCATAAGACGAAATGGTTTGTTAAAAAAAAACTGTTTGGTAATTACTTTTTAAAATTCCTTTCTTGATTTTACTGATCACTGATTTATTTTTAAAGGTGTATATTGAGTTCAATTCAATTCGTGCAATTTTATCTCAGCCTCGTACCCGAATCCTATAAGAATTTATTGAAGTGTCCGTATATAAAACAAGGATGTGATAAGTTGCAAGGCAACGATGCGTTCGCTGATAGCATTGAAAAATGCAGTAATCCGACGCTGCAAGTGGAACTGTCCTTTGTAGGAAGATAAATCGCCTAATACAAGTCGTGTCTGACACCAGATGTACACGTTTGGAGTTAATTGACCGCAAACATCCCCTAAATATTCGTCAGAATTTTACACTTACACTTTTTTTTGCAACTTACAAGACAATGAAAACATTTCGGGCAATAAAAGTCTCGACTGCTAGCTTTTATGTGTGTTGATTTCGAAGTCTCGAAGTTCAATATTCCTGTAAAAATGCATTTTATCGTCGAAGTACTCAGTTTGATTTCTAAATTTACTTTATGTCTTTTCGTTTGAAGCGAATCGTTCAGGTCTAAGTGGAAAACGTAAAATTCGCTGATACTTGGAGTATTCAAGGTTAGAATGCACCTGTTTGCAAAGCACAACAAGGACTACTTTCTTGCCACATGCCGGTCCAAATGGTTCTGGACATTATCGCAATAAAGTTACCCGGCGTGTGCAGCACCATATGTTGCATTTGACTTTGTAATGGCCTCGTGCGCTTTCTTTCGTGGAATTTTTAAAACAGAAATCGCATATTTGCATACGAATATTTCTATAAAACTAAATAATCCTGTTCTCACAATTATTATAAAATTTTACAAGAAATAGTAAAGTTGCAAACACTTATTAAAGTATTTTTAGTTTGTGACGAGTTGCCAACCGTCCCGTTTTTAGGACGTTTTTTTAAGCTGTTTTACACAACCCTACAAGATTTAGTTCAATTTCTTGAACAATTTAAATTTGATTGAAAAAGAAATTATCTGAAAAATAGAACGTTTTCTATTTCTGAAGCTCAAAAATTCGTGCTCCAAATGTTCTAGTAATTGAACAAAATCTTGTATGTACTTACAAGAAATAGGTAATCGAAAATCAATGTTGCCAGCAGTACCCACGATTATAACCGTATTCCTATAATTAATTATCAGTTGGTACAATGTGTGATTACATTTTCAAAATCGTATGCATAAGTACGATTATTTTTTATCAGTTTGTGTTTTATAATGTTTTCATATTTACAGTTGGTTCTTGTCCGATGAAATTAGTATCACAAAATCTTTTAAGCGGACACTAAATCGCGCACAATACACTTTACGTTTCACCGTCGTTCGAAGCTGTCGAACGACGGTGAAACGTAAAGTGTATAGTGCGCGATTTAGTGTCCGCTTAAAAGATTTTGTGATATAATATTTTCGATTGACTGTTCTAGAGCTCTCTCAGATATCTCCTATTACAAGAGGTTAAAGCAAAATGAAAATACTCTGAGAGTGATCTAGAGCAGCGAAATAATGTTAATCTTATTCTTAATTATCTAATTATTATAAATAAATAACATATAGAATCAATTTCTTTGGGTCCCGCTTTTTTCGCCTGTCCCGCATTATGTACAGGAATTGTCTGGAAAGGTCATTGATGGTCAAATGCCATTATTCATTTTATACTTTCATTTTGGCCTTTAAAATTTAAGGTGAAGTAAAACTGGTACTTGGTAAAGTGAAATAATTTATCTTCTTTTTTTTTCAAATTAGATTTAGATTTCGTAATGTTTCAAATGGTTAAACGCAGTCCTCATATTAAGTAACATGCGTTCAAACGAATACCGTGTGAATATTACCTTATTGTACAACTCTGCTTCTAAATATATTTATATTTGTATATTTGTTAGGGAGGAACTAACAAATATACAAATTATAACATCACCTGGAAAGACGAAGTAGGTGACAAAGGCATTAAACAGACAGCATGAAGATAACCTACCGATAAGCAGAGGAAGCTAAAGAAAAAATTGAACCAGATAATATCAGAGGTTTTAATAGAATAAAGCACTAAGGTACTAGAAAGTCAAAGCATAAGGTAAACTATAGGTCTGAAAACCTCTAAGGCCCAGTTGTACAATGCTAGTTTAAATTTAAGCTGAAGCTTAAACGACGATTATTTCAACAATTATTGTTAAGGGTTTAAGCTTTAGCTTAAAGTTGAGCTGGAATTGTATAACTGGGCCTAAGTGACTACACTTGTAATTTTATAATTTGTGAAATCCCAGTGCATCCACAAAATATTTGTCCTTTTTTTTAATGAAACAGTAAACTATTTTACTCAACTAAATTGTCAGTAGTACACGAAAATGAAATTAAAACGAATTCGAATCTTTTAAATCACAAGGAAAAAATCTACAATCACATAGCGAATCACAAGCACTTAAAACGCAAGTCCCCCTCTGAACACATTCCCCATTACAATATTCAAATGTAAGAACATATACATAAGACGAATTTATGTTCTCTGATATCTCCTTTCAACCTGTTGGATGGGATTCCGAAATCTTCATGGTCCAGCAACAAAGCTCATGCGAATGCCCTCGGAATCTCCGAATCACCAACGAAACAAAAATACGAGGGCTACCGAAAATTTAAACAGTGACAGTAAATAACTGTTATAAATTGGCAGTTTTAAAAATGAATTCCGTCCGGTTTTGCATCCGGGCATCCGGCAAAATAAATCGCCGTTTTACGCACGGTACAATTGTTAATTATTAATTATCGTGTCTCTGCCCGACATAAATTGAACCGAGCTTTTTATACGTTCATAAAACTAGCCTTTTTTATGTATGTTAATTTTTGATAAATTCATGTGTGACGAAGTTCGATTTTTATTTAAGTACTTTTACATCCGTGATAAAACCAACTCGGAGGGTTTCTTAAATTTTGAAATAAATAAAATTTCAGAAAGCCGCATGACGTTAACCAATACGAATTTACAGCTTCCCATGGGGAAGCTATATTTATTCCTGTAATAACGTGCGAACGAGAGCGGTTCATTTTAGCAACAAAACAGGACGGCACGCAGATAACGTAAATCATAATGACAAATTGAAGCGCCTTTGTTCGCATTCGTCGTTAAAACTTCCAGTAAATTATGGGGAGAAGTTTTTGTGTTTCGAAAATAGCCAACTCCACTTGATAACAAAAAAAAAACGCAACAGTTTTAAATTTTTGTCAGCGAATTGTGCTCTTGAATAGAGAACGTTGAGATCAGACTGCAGGATTAAGTGCTTTTTATTAAATGCTATTTACTGAAATTGTATATACGGAGCTTAAAAATACCAGTGAACACAATAGGAACTTATTGTTTAACTGCGTTATATTTTGTAAAGCTTAGTTAGTGTGAGTAAATCCAATATGTGTTATACAGTAATAAATACACTACTGAAAAACCTGTGTTATTTGTGGTCGACACCGACTTTTTATGTATGAATATGTGAATAATTTACACACTGACACCCAGATTTGTAAGAATATACAACGCACCTGGTATCCGTGAACGTATTAGAAACGTATATGAAACAAATCAAATAAAGTATTTCTGCACGAGGACCTCACTTTGACCATCTTTTTTAATTTTGCATTATTTTTTTAACAATTTGACACATATTTTGTTCCTTATAAACTATTTGCTGACAGGAAAAGTAAGTCAAATTAAAAGAGAAATAATACGAGCATACAAGCTAAGACAAAAGGAAATTGCAGAAAGATTTACAGAAAACATGGAAAAAGAAATGACAATAATCAAAGGAAACATAAAAGACTATACTGTAGAAAAAGCATGGTTAACCATTAAAGAAACAATACTAAAAACAGCAAGATCAACATGCGGAACAACCACAATGATAAAAACAAAAAGTAAACGAAATGGTGGAGTGAAGAAATAAAACATGAAGTAAAAATAAAGAAGATTAAATGGAAAACTACCTAAGAAAGAGAGACAACGAAAACTACAGAGAGTATAAAGAACAGGGAACAAAAGTCAAAGAATTAGTGAAAGAATCAAAGCGAAGGACCTGGGAAGAATTTGGAGAGAAAATGAAACAAGACAGCAAAGGAAACCAGAAACTGTTCTACAAAGTCCTAAAAACCAATAGGAAGGGCGAACAACAGAAGTGCAGATATATAAAATCAAAAGAAGGGAAAACATTAACGGAGGACAAGCATATAAGAGCACGCTGGAAAGAGTATTTTGAGGAAAAAATAGTGCAACGCGGAAATTAGAGTACGAGAAACAGGTAGAATTCACAAAAGACGAGGTCATAGGCGCAATAAAGATGCTGAAAAGAGGCAAGGCAGCAGGTCATGACGGGATAACCTCCGAAATGATTCTCAACATAGGAAACAACGGGTTAGAAGCACTAATTCATCTACTTAACAAGATCTTGAAAGCAGGTGTGATACCGGAAGACTGGGAACGGGGTATAATAATACCAATACACAAGAAGGGTAATAACAGGAACTGCAATAATTACCGAGGTATAACACTGTTAAGCAATGTATCTAAGGTTTATGAAAGGCTACTAGAGAACAGATTGAAAGTAATTACAGAAGCACAGTTAGAAGAGTCACAGAGTGGATTCAGGAAAGGAAGAGGAACGCAAGACCATATTTTTACAATAAAGCAAATGATGGAGAAAAGTAATAACAAAAATATATATCTAGCCTTCATAGACCTCGAGAAAGCATTCGATAGCGTTTTAAGAAGCACCGTATGGAAGTCCCTGGAAAGAAGAGGAGTGAGCAAGAAATTAATAAGCAACATAGCTAGCCTATACAATGTGTTTCATTTCTCATCTACACACCCCTGTAGTTTTTATATTTATTAACGGATCGATTTCAAATTTTCGCCAGATGAACATCCTCTTAAAACACACATTTTTCAAACTTGAAACCTTTTGTATTGCAAGCCATGACCTACTGCGATTTAATAGAAAGTCGAAAAAATTAAGAAAACATAGTAGGCCTTGTTTGATCAAAAAAAGTTATTAGAAAAAGTTGTTTAGAATTACGAAATAACCCCAATTACCAAATTTGGTTGAAAAATTTTAATTTTTAATTATTAAAAAAATTGAATTTCAATTTAATCTACAGTTTTACAAAACGCTAAAACTAACCGACTAAAACACACAGAATGAAAAAAACAGCTTAATCTAATATTTTATCAGGCCCCCATCGTGCAGTATGCATTTTTCGATACGTTTCCTATTATTCTTTACAACTTTGTTTAGTTCCTGGGATGTTATTTCAAGACAAGCTTGACGAATCCTGTTGCGTAGGTCTTCTGCATTATTATTTAGTCGTTTTAGTGTTTTAGTCGGTTAATTTTAGCGTTTTGTAAAACTGTAGATTAAAATGAAATTCAATTTTTTTAATAATTAAAAATTAAAATTTTTCAACCAAATTTAGTAATTGGGGTTATTTCGTAATTCTAAACAACTTTTTCTAATAACTTTTTTTGATAAAACAAGACCTACTATGTTTTCTTAATTTTTTCGACTTTCTATTAAATCGCAGTAGGTCATGGCTTGCAATACAAAAGGTTTCAAATTTGAAAAATGTGTGTTTTAAGAGGATGTTCATCTGGCGAAAATTTGAAATCGATCCGTTAATAAATATAAAAGCTACAGGGGTGTGTAGATGAGAAATGAAACACATTGTATAAACGAAAAAGGAATTATGTAAGAATAAATAACCTAGAAACAGAAGAATTTGACACAAAAGATGGATTAAGGCAAGGTGGCGTACTTAGCCCAACACTTTTTAATATTATTCTAGATGATGTAACTAAGGAAGTAAAAGACAAAATTAAAAAAGTGCAAGTAGGGTATAGAAACATGCAGCCAATATTCTTAACAGAATGCACCTTCGCTGATGACTTAGTGATTTGTGCAAGCAGTGTGAATGACCTCCAGGAAAACTTAGAACTATGGAATAAAGCACTTAAACAGAAAAACCTCAAAATCAATATCGAAAAGACAAAAACAATGGTGATAGGGAAAAACGACACACATGTAGGAGTAAAATTAAACAACGAAAAATTAGCCCAGACGGACAGCTTCAAATATCTAGGGATAGAGATACAGAAAGGAGGAGGTAGTGAAGCAGAAATAAATAGCAGATTGGAAAGTGCAACAAAATTGTACTACTCATTGAACAAAATCCTCATAAGAAAAAAGGAAATCACAAAGAAAACGAAACTAACAGTGTATAAGACTTTATACTAACATACGGATGTGAAAGTTGGGTACTTACAAAACAACAGAAAAGTAAAATACAGGCCATTGAGATGAAATACCTAAGAGGCATCAAGGGAATAACAAGAAGAGACAGGATACGGAATGAATCAGTAAGAGAAGAATCAGAAGTGGAGGCAATAGAACAACAGCAGCTGAAATGGTTCGGACATTTGGTGAGGATGAAGGAAGAAAGACAAGCGAAGAAGATATGGCTCGCAAAGACAACACACAAAAAGCCCAGAGGACGACCCAAAAAAACATGGAACAACATAATAGAGGAAAACCTGCGACGAAGAAATGTAACATGGGGAGAAGCCAAAAAACTGGCAGAGAACAAGAAAAAGTGGATGGAATTTATTTACGGATAAAGATTAATACCTTAACACCCTAAGGTTTTTTGATTATATATATATAAACTATTTGCTGCATTGAATATGATGCTCGTAATCCTTTTGAAGACCTATATTTTTTTTGCTCACTTTTATGTATAAAGCGAACACCTTTCCTCTTTAACAATGTTCAAAATTTTAGTTCCTCTGCTTTGTTATAATAAAATTTATAATTTCTACGTACTTACGCAATCCTATCGTTTTTTCTACTTATCGGTTTCGAAATAATGGAGATCAACAGAATTCCTTTGCTAAGTTTTTTCCTTATAAATGTGTTTCAACCACACCCATCGCAGTTGACTACAGAAGAAGAAGAAGAAATAAAAGCATTCAATGCAACACCTTATCAAATGTCATTACCAATTAAATCTGTTAAAAACTGTGAAACTAAGAAATTGAGTGCCAAGAACCTAAATACGTGTTAAGAAAGCACCAGGATACGATCTTATTACTAGTAAAATAAAAATAAAATAACTGCCTGATGTAGGTCTAGCAAACATTGTTCATATATACAATGCAATAAATTCTAAGAACTGGACGCTACCCAACACTGTGGAAGGTGGCCCAGATTATTCTGATTCCAAAGCCTGGCAAACCTGCTGAGGAAGTAACATCATACCGTCCTATTAGCCTTTTGCCAATCTTGTCAAAAGCGTTCGAGAAATTATTTCTAGAAAGTCTAAAATCGATTCTTGAAGAACTAACTCTCAGTTACACCAGAACATCAATTTAGATTCCGGGAATAGCATGGCACTCGTACTATTGAGCAAGTACATCGCTTGGTAGATATTCTTTAAAAAACCTACGAAACCTAGGAATACTGTTCGGCAGCTTTTTTGGATATTTTCCGGGCTTTTGATAGGGTTTGGCACATTGGACTAGTGTACAAACTAAAATTGAGATTACCACATACATATGCAGGTACATATTACCAGGCAATATAAATATTTACCACCCGATTCTAATTTCTATTAGACGATAAATGAACTCGGTGTCGTAATGGCTCAGTGGTCTGAGCGTCTGGGGCCAAACCAGAAGGGCTCGAGTTCAATTCTCGATTGCGGCGGAAAAATGTTTCCGCCAAAAAATTTGTTAGTGTTATTTGTAATTTTTCAATTTATATTACCAGTTCCTTAAAAAGTATCTCTCTAACAGATACTTTCTGGTAAAGTGGAAAATGAATACACAATATTAAACCAAACACAAACTGGATTACCGCAAGGTAATGTCCTTGGCCCAGTACTTTACCAGATTTATATTGCAGATCGAATGTTATGACCACTGCGACATTTGCAGATAATACAGCGATATTAGCAACAAATACTGATCCTGCCATGACCTCACAAAATCTTCAAAGGTCATTAAATAAGTTCCAAGAGTAGCAAAGAAAATGGAAAGTACACACCAACGAGACAAAATCAACACACGTTACCTTTACTTTAATTGTCCTCCTGTTTCGTTAAATAATATGCAACTACCATAACAAGGAAATGTGAAACATTTAGGCATCCACCTGAGCAGTAGGCTTACTTGGACTGAACACATTTTCGCGAAGAGGAAGCAATTAGGACTGCTATTTTCCAAAAAACATTGTATCATCGGACGATTGAAAACAAACTAATTGTGTATAAAATATTGTAACGTTTTCAATCTAAAGTCCTAAGAACAATTACAAATGCACCCTGATTTGTAACGAATGTGACACTACACCATGATCTTAAACTGCCTGAGGAAATAAAACATTCGAGTGCTAGATATCTAACACGAATTGAAGCGCACCCAAATCCGTTGGCAATAAATTTACTGGACAATAGTACTTATACGTACTGCTTTTTTTTTATCTGTGGTGGTTGCCCAACGGGGTCCTAAGTCAAAGACTTGTCAGGACCTTAGGAGCGGGAGTGTATTTGAGTGTGTGTAAAGTGTTCCATGGCTTTGTTACTTCCAACCTTCTCGCCGTTTAAGGGGAAGCAGTGTCGAATTTTATCCCCAACACTGAAGGGTGCCTGAAGTCGACACCGACCACCCCCGAGAAAAATCCCGAGTGCGGTTCGAACCGACGACCATGCAATTGCAAGGCCGATCCTCTTACCACTGGACCGTTCAGGCGTTAAAAGGTGTAACACCATTAGATTTAGTAACTGTTATTTAGATTTGTTTGTATCATCACAAGGTATTTTTTTTTACTTGTGTAGCTTGTTAGAATCTTAATGTAGATTTCAACTCATGTTTCTGTACATAATTATATCTCTCATTCATTGCAATAGGGCGACTATAAGAATTACATGGGGTAATAAAAAAAAGTTTTTTCTTTTTGTTTTCTCTTCTCTATCATTTTTGCTTCTTCAATGTATTTCCCGGTCTTTTTTTCCTTATCAGTTGTTATTTTTTATATTACTTCGGCTTCATTTACACGTTTCTTCATTAGAAGAAAGAAGATTTATATTTTTTGGCAGTGTTGCTTATTTCTGTTTTACTGAAGAATAATTATTAATCGTAGAAATACAATTTTTTATCTTGGGTTCAACTATTCACCATTATTAATCTATTTATCCTAAAAGTTTGAAATTATTTGGTTCTTCAGTGGATAGGAAAGCTCCTTATGGTTTCATTTAGGTCGAAGTCACTCTATTTTTCTGCAAATCTTCGACATTTTGTACCTCTAACACCTAATCACTTGCAGTCACATACAATCATCGATTATAACCGTCTTATTACTACTTAAAAATTTCTTATTTTCATTTGATACTTGCTTACTGCATTCATCAATTAAAAGACTATGCAGTTTTCTAGTAATATTTCATATTTTCTGTTCATTATTTCAAGCGTATTTCCAAAATTCACAAAAAATATTTTCAATAAAATGAACTTCAAACAAATATTGAAGGGCATACAAATTTGTTAATCTTACTGGACGTAGTAGGAACATAGATTTACGACACACTAAATATACCTGAGATTTGAAACTTTTGCCAGATGGTAGTGGCAACTTTAAAGAATCAATAACATTACTATCTCCATTTTGACCAAAAAGGAAATTATCTTTTTTTGACAGTTTGATAGTCACCTCATTAACTTTTCCTTATCATATCACTTCTCTGATACGTTCCTTTAGCACATTAACAAATACCTTTGATAAAACACAATTATATCTTCGCATTGCACTGCAATACTTCTTCCTCAGCAGTCTTAAATTAAATGTCAATCCCTGAATCCCTCTGTCTAGTTATATTTTTATTTTTTTTGTTTTATACAAACCTCTGCTTGCTTTTTCTACTATTGTTCTTTAGTAATATTTTATATTTGAACGCTTTCCTTCTTTCCCTGATGCCTTTATACCTTTCGCTGTCGAATTTTATTTAAATGATAGTATATTTTGTCTTCGACTCTTGCCAAGATTCCTATATTATTTTTCTCACAATTCCATTGCCTTCCTTAACTCAATTATTTTGTAGTGATATTTAAATATAAATTAATATTCATTTAAATAAGGATCTATTCAAGATGTACCTTAATTTTGCTGCGAACAGTATTAAGCAATAGTTCTAAAAAAGTAATCTCAAAATTAATGTAATGTTTCTCTAAAATGAAACTTGTAGGTTTGGTTTTGGTTTCAGGATTAACATTATATTTTTTTTATTTAAGTTGAAAAAAAATACAATTTTGCAAAGCTTCCATATAATGTCGTTCAATCGGTGGTCTATTTACCGACAAATTGGTTACGTCAACCACGTTAAAATCCGATTACTCGGAGATATTAATTCTGGCCAAAATATTAATCCAATTTAGCTGGGAATTTGCCAGGGCAAGCCTTATCTTACGTCCCGGCAATAAAATCAATTTTAGAATACTGTTATTAGATTCCTCCTACATTAGAAATCCCCAGTCCATTACTGGGGCTCATTCATTCGCGAAAATTGAACCGACATTATGAATTTCATATTGTGAAGAGGCAGCGCAGAAATTAAATAATAACCTTTTGTATTCTAAGGATACTTTATTACGAAAATATTCCGCCCGTCTCTTGACGTCCGTTACAATTTAATATACATTTGCTTCGGCGTCCTGCTCTCCAGAATACGCCTTATCGCTGTTTGATATCTATCACGAATTCCGTTTAATAATGGCTACGGTAATGACTAGTTCGTAATGAATCTTTTCCAAAGTAACGAGAAAGTTATTTTTCCCCTCGAAATTGATAAAATCCGCTTTAACAAGAATCGAGCGACATGGTGAAATAGAACATATTCTTGATGAGAAAGTCGTATCAATATCTTTCTTTTCCTGTTGAGTCTCCAGCCAAACTCATGTGTACGCATAGTATTTAGGTCAAGATCACAAAATTAAAACACAATTATATCTCGAGAACATCGAGTAAAGTAGGTACACAATAAATTAAAAGATGTGGTAATGCGAAAGGTGATTTTGCAAATTGCACACGTCTGTAGGAAAATTCGCTCGTAAAAATGAAACAGGCCGATTCATTAGAACTACGATACCCAAATATCTATCTATAGGGGGTAGTGTGGTAACGGTAAGTTTAGAAAAAAAATCTCTGGTATAGATTTATAAGTTGTAGTTGAATTCGGATAAGTTTTTGTAAATGCGAAAAAGCTCGATAAAAATAAATCTGACGTAGGCAAAAACAAAAGTTTCAAGACAACGAAAACCAGAATAGAGGACCTGAATCACAATCAGTAAACCCAAGTCACCCGATGTTAATATCCAATAAACCAACAATTATTTTCCTTCTTGTTATGTATCCAATGGAAATTTTTTGGAAATGATGATAAATAGGTACGAACAGTTATACTTTATAACTCAATTAAAAATAATTTAGGTATTAACAATAATAAAGACAAAAGGAGTAATAACTGAATATATTTAACAGTGAGTTTCTGTGCAACAGTTCTTGGAAAACTTTCCAACAACACAATAAAAGAAGCGAACTCTACTAGACAATTTCAAAAAGAAAAAAATACATTTTGGAATCATTTTGTATTTGTACGGGCGCAAAGTTACGTTCAGATCAAACAAATTTATTTATAATCTGCGTCCACCGCGCACGCGTCAAAGGACCTCCAGCAGGATGACCGAACGAATGTCGAACGAAACAAGTTAAATCGCGTCGCCGTTAGCAATTTCGCTGCGGAACGTACAGAGAGTAACATACAAGTGTCTCATTCATTTCCCGTCTGTTTCAGGAAGCTCAATCTGACGCATTCGTCACGTTCAAGTTGCTCAAAGAGTCGCATTGCACCGCAGCGATGCCCTTTGAACGGTACCTAATCAATTTACAGTTAATACCGTTGGTAATTCAATCACCTGATTTCGCTGCACATATTTATGAACAAACACTAATATTACAAGTGCTATATTGCCAATTTTATAATTAGCGCTACCTACATTTAAAAACAAAGACGCCAACACAATAACAACGAAAAAATACTAGGTGTTCAACTGAAAAGTTCATCAAGTAGCCTTTGAAATTTTCATAACATTGTGAAGCAGTTCTTGAATTAGATTAACATAAAATGTCACTTTAAGTTATGTCAGCTGTCATTCTTTCAAACTTAAATCTGTTTAGGAAGTCATCCCTTTTTCGGCTTTTTTCTTCTTTCATTAAGAAATCGAAACCAACTTGATGAATTATTCATTTGAACACTCGTTAAAATGAAAAATACAAAATTTAAGTAGCGACATCTTGCCTTCGCTTTTTGACCTGACATCGCAGTAGGATTGACAATTTGAAGCCAGTTCGCTACATAATAAGTCATCCCATGCTGACGAAGGCCCAATTAGGCCTGAAACAGCTGTACAGAGCATGTTCGAGGAATCTGCTGTAATCAAAATCGATTTGCACAAAATTTTTCTGAAAAATACAACCTACAATTCTAAAACTTACGCCTTGTTGTAACATTCAAATCTCTTCCAGCAATTAACAAAAAAGTCAAAGAATAATATACAGGCTGTTTCATGAACTACTAACAAAATTTCTGAGTGTGGTTCTTCAATAAATGGAAAGTTAAAAACGTTTCGTAGCATTTATTTCGTTTGGTTAAAGGAAACCTGTTTCACGCTTCTTTAAATTACTTATAATTTATTTTGTACATGTTTTGACTTCGATATTTTTGCCATATCTTGACGTAAGCACTTCCTCACTTTTCTCCTCCTCAATTGTTCCATTACGACAAACTTTTTCATGTGAAGTGAACTGATGACCTCACCTACTGTAACCTCAGTTTCTTTGTAAAAGAACAGCAATAGAATTGTACATAATAATAAAACTATACAACATAGCTTAATAGCTAAAACATGAAATTATATTCCAGGACCGCCCGCTCGTTCCGAAATTTGAAATATTATGAACTATACGTTATTAGTATCTTTCCTTTTGTCTGTTTGAATAACGAATCTTTAATTTGCTGCAGTTTTCCATTTTTGATAACTTTCTGCAAGTAATTAATTCTTCATTCCATTCTGTCGTCGTCCATTCCACTATCTCTTCCTCTCTCATTTTTTCCCACCATTCTTATTTCCGTTAATGTTCAAAATATCCCATCATGGCACAGGACATGTCCAATCAACCAATTTTTTCCACCTGCATTCCTTTGAGAACCTTTCACTCATTATATTTGTCAATCCATTTTATAAATATTTAGTATTTTTCCATTTTCAGAGCTTCTGATTTTTATCATTCACTGGATTCAAATTCGCATTTGCAAAGCTGTGTATTCCAATTGTACGTTATATCGCACTCTACTTAATAATCTTTTGCAGAATCTAAATATTCTTTATGAAAGTTTATACAAAGTTTCTTGGCCTTTCATTTTGACGACACACCTACCACCTGACATCAACATCACTGATAAACCTTTCTATATGTATAATTTTTTTCAAACTTCTCTAAAATAATAGGTCTCTTGGGGAGTAAGCTATATTTTACTTGGCTATACACGGCACGGCGTAGAAGGGCGTTTAGGATAGTTTGTTCTTTTTGAAACACGTTTCTTTGTGAATTAATTTACACGGGACTCAAGTGGCCTTAGACTTTTTAGCAGTGGTATATTTTAAGAAAGTACTAATTTAAAAAGCAATAGGAATTTCTCCCTATGTGAATAGTGATGACCAAGTGATACCAAGTCATGCATATTGAAGTACGAGGAGCGTTCAAATATGAGTGAGAATGAGCTTAAAACGTCTTTATTATCAATGAAACAAAAACGTGTTACATACTATTTTTCAACGTAGTCCTCCTCGACTGCAATACACTTGCGTCAACGTTCTGGAAGCTTACGTATACTATTTTCGAAGAAGATTTTTGGTTGCATGCGTATCCAGTTTTGCACAGATGTAATGAGTTCTTTATTATCCCTAAATTTATGACCATTTAAGAACTGTTTCAATGGTGAAAGCAAATGACTTCCCACAGCTATAACAACTTCTTCTGACAATTTTCTCACAGTTATCCAATGATCAACCCGAATAAAGTGATCAATCGTCCCAACATTGTCAGGAGTTAAGGACGTTTTCAGTCGTCTCACAGGGGATATGTTTTCTACGCGGTTCTCGATCTTCTCGAAATTTTTTCGCCCAATCAAACACCCATTCCTCGGGCATACATTCATCCTTTAACTGGACTTGAAGTCTTGTAAAGATTTCAGATGATAAAACACTAAATCACTAAAAATTTAAAGATTATGTGTTGTGCTACAAAACACGGTACCTTTTCTCTGAGATGCTAATTTATTATTGGCAGGCGTAAATGAGAAGAATTTGATTATTGCTAATGATAAGTTGGAATATGCCAGAACATGACCCAAAGCGCTTGTTTCCATCCATTGTTTTCTATGCTTAAGGCAACTAAATTCTCACTCATATTTGAACGCTCCTCGTATTAAACCTACAAAAAAAATTCTTCCAAGTTTCTTCATTAATTAAGTCAAATACCAACTTTAGAATTTTCTCTTCTTGAACAAAGTATGTAAGTAAAAGTTTTTTGAATCATTATCATATTTACAAGAATTTCTTAACATAATCAAATGAAACAGCTATTAAATTCAGAAATTGTAAAGCCATATTGCCCTGAACGGGTTCGGGTTCACTGTTGGTAGCTTTTAGCAGATAAGGGATAGGGGTCCAGGTAGGCTACTATAAGTAACGTATGTCCCATAAGTTTGGCACAAATTTCAACATTTTTTTCAGCAAAAAATTTATTTACTTAAAGTTTTTTAATACTTAGTAATTAACTTTTTCATAATCAACAAAATTATAAACTTAAATTAAATACAGAGGCCAAGGTCTTCCACAAGACACAACTTTCTGTGGACATCTCGCATTAGCTTTTGGACGACATTCACATCAATTTCTCGGTATTTCTCTATATTCTGCGTAGAAATTCCTCCTCATTTTGGGCTTCCCATCATCCATCGTAAACTTTTCGAGATAAAAGAGCCCAAAAATCTTCTATGGGACGACCCTGAGGAAAGTTAAGAGGATTATCGTTTCGCGGAACAAATGGTACGTTTTGGTCTGCTAGCTAATTTTGAGTTTGTCTTGCATAGTGACAGGACGCAAGGTCGGGCCAGAACATAATATTGTCCCCAGCATGTTTTTCTTCAATAAAATTAAGCAATTTTATAAGACAATTATCGATGTATCTTTGACTATTCAGAGCTTCTGTTACGTTCAAATTTTCCGCTACAATATCGTGGCGATATGGCATCATTTAACTGCGCTTTAGCGCAGTTGGCCACACTGTTACACCCTCATTTACATCGCTCTAGGGGAAACCTGCGTGAGGTGAACGCTTACAGCCAACTTCACGGCAAAGACGGTACACTGACAGATCGGTCGGGAGGTAACCATTAAAATTTATTGCGCATGCATTTTTAAGAGCGAATTAAGGCCTCTTTATGCGGATTTAAATAACAGATCGCTTTATTAGTGAATAAGCAACCTCTTGTAATTGTGTAACGAGTTGTGTGTTCAAATTGTTTAATTAAACGCTTATAATTTATGTTGTGTGTTCTTGTTTAAACTTTCACGCACACCAGTGAGTAAAGTCTCGCCTCTGATTATTATTGATTCAATTTTCTGCACGATCTGGTCGATTGATCGAATTACGTTTAGCTGAAGAATAATTGTCTTCTGGCGCCCTTAATAAGTTTACCACCTTTGATTAACCCGCCCCTTTCTTCACTGTTGCTAGCTGGGGCTCAGCTGATACGTTAGCATCGGCAGAAGCTTGTCATCCGAACTGTGGTAAGTAAGAGGCAAGTAAATTAAATTTAAAATTTGGTGACACTTCACCTCTTACTCGACCCACATACAGCCTGGATACACCTCTTGTGGAAATGGCGCACCATACTAGCACCTTATCTGCGAATTTGGCTTTTTGTTTATATCTGACATTAGCAGGGATCTCTTCAATGTTGTCAGTATAGAAACCATCATTTTCCTTCATTTCAGAGTTGCTTAGTGTGAAGTACTTTTCGTCATCCATAATTATCATTCGGTTGTTAACAAAATGTACTTTTCTTTTTTCGGTAATTTAGGCCATTCCGCGACAGTTCTCGCGATATGGTGTTCTTAGATGTTCAGTTTTCTTAGTGAAGTGCCAAGTGTGTTTTTTGCTCTTCTTATTAGTCTTTTGGTTCTTACTCTGGTAAAAATGCGAGGTCTTCCATTTTTTGGAAGGTCCATACGAGGAATATCTTGCTCACATTCATCAATTGTGCGATAAATGGTTCTAAGCGATATATTTTGATTTTCAACCAAACTATAAATGCTTTTCCGAATTTCTAATTTGTACGCCAAATTGATATTAACGCTTAGGCCCGATAATTCAGTTACAATTTAACTTTAAACTTTAGTTTATTTCCATAGGGATAATTGTTCCTATAATTATTACTATGGGAATAAACTAAAGATTAAAGTTAAACTGTACTGAAATACCGGGCCTTAGAAAACTGGACTGTCAACTTTAAGTTAAGATGTAAAACAAATTTTTGTTTCCATAGCTACTTGATTTTGTCTTCTTATTACCCATTTTATCGCCTGCTGAAATTGATGCCACAACTTATGGGACATAGGTTAGTTAAAGTGAAAGTCCTGAGATGTAAAAGTACCGCAATTTAACATCCATTTTGGGTCAAAATTAGCGCAAATTTTTAAATAACTTCTTAAAATATAACAACTTGTTTTCATGTTAGACATTTGTTATAGGTACTTGTGGTATATATCAAAAATTGTCTTGGTCAATGGATGAAAAACGGCCGTCTTAACTTATATCATCCTTCTGAAATAAATCTGCCAAAGATTGTTAAGTTACGTATCATCAGCAACGTGCAAATGGGTTATTAATTCTAGAGATAATATAATGAGTTTGAAAATTAACAAAAAAAAGCCAAATTAAAGTAACTGTTGGAACTGTCCCCCACCTTGTTCAACGCACGAATTTACGCGTCTCCAATTCTGACGTTATGGTTGTACATGCTTCAACAATTCTTTGTTCCAGTTCTTGCAAATTCTCTACAGCAGTTCTGAAAATCCTACTTTTTAAGTAAAAAAAAGAACGAAACAGTCCATAATGATCAAACAAGGTGACCTCGGAGGAAGCTCAACTTGTATATGCAAACTTAACGTAGGTCATCAATGCCTCGAAACTTCCCATCAGCCATTAAAGAGCTCCGAGCTAGGCCTTTCCGCAAGGGATACAGCATACACTATCAATCTCCAAAGGGGTGCCTAACAATATTTTTAGAATTTAAAAGTAATAAACGGATAGCTTATAAAGAGTGCATGGACGAATTGAAAGCAAGGATCTCTTGCGTCCTTAACTATTAGAAGTATTTATTTTTTACCTACTTACTAAATCCTGTGTCGTCTTTTGTTTTTATTTTAATTTGTTTAAAAATCTCAATTAAACTTAAGATATCTGCATTCTATAATTCAATGTCATTCTTTCTCTATTATCTCTTACCGAGCAGTCCATTAAAACACCATCATATTTTGCAAGCACTCCTGTTAAATACTTCTATTTTCTATTCCCCAACATTTTCCTTCTTGCTTCTCTTATCTTCGCAGACCTGCTTTCTTACTGCTTATTTAGCTACTCATTCTTTCCTCGTACTCGTATGGTACAAACCATTTCTGATAGATAACTAATTTGTTTATTGGTTTATATCAAATGCGATACACTATGTATATTCCTACTAAAAGAATTATATGAAACTGTTTATCCCTAACAATAAGCACAAAGACAAATTCTGTGCGCAGCTTATCCTCAAAACCAAACGGAAACTAGGTGGTGGTCTTACGCAGTCCTACTATTATAAGGGACAATAAAATGTGCTTAGGTTTTATCCCTTTTCAATTCATTGTGTAAACTGTAGATTACGAAATTGCGATTAAATGCATACGAATCAGAACTTATTATCATTTTAAAACTAAAATCAGGCGAATTAAAACAGTGCGTGGTTTTTAAAAGAACAGATCGTGAATGCCTTATACAGATTGCGAACGGCTCCTATAGTCAGTAAGCGATTATCCGTGAAAATGATGACTACATTGAAAGATATTTTAAAAGTTAACAATAGCTCAAATAAATATATTAAATTGGCAAAAATAAAACAATAAATTTTATTACGAAATTTCAATCTTAAATTCTTTAAGTAAAAAACTATGTTATTTATTCTAATAACAGATTAGATTGCCACATCGTGTGGCTACTTTTGACCTAACATTGTGTTCTTATTCTAGTTGCAATAAAAAAAAAAACGCCGTACTGTTTGCTTCGCCTACAGTGTTTGCACATTTTATTTGAAATAAACTTGCAATTTTCCTAATTGAATTGCCGGCGGTGGTAATATATTTTTTTTATTCGTGTAAGAAAGTCCATAACTGGATAACAAATTAGAATAAAATAATTCTATATCATTTAGGGCATAGGTTCTCAAACTAATTTCGTCTACCGCCCACTTTGAGAATCAATTATTTCCTAGCGCCCCCTAAAATTTAAACTTTACCACAAAATCACAATCGCAATAATTACTTTTATAATTTTAGTTAAATTATAGCCTGCCATATATGAGTCTTATCTTGTTTCCCCCAATTTTCTCTGTGCCCTTTACCGCCCCCCTGTAGGCCTCTAGCGCCCACAAGGGGGCGTTATCGCCCACTTTGAGAAAGACTGATTTAGGGAAACAAAATAATATAAATATTAAGAGAAGTTGTAAGGAAACAACGAATGGGCAGTTACATCTGCACAGGCAAGTTCGTATCCGCGTATCCGATCATGTTCGGAGATCGGATATGACACGCAAGAACGATGCACCCACACTTAGTTGCATCTTGTATTCGTTTTGTTGTATCGTGCGTGCGTCTACTTTCCTATCGTCTGTTCGGCATTGCACGTTTGTCACTGTGAAATTAGCTACTGCCACCTATTCATCCTGTGTTTGATATTTCGCGAAATACGATACATAATGTGGATGCACTTTAAACCGTCTCCCTTTCGTAGTACAAAACGAAGTATGGAAATGACCTTAGCAGGCATCCGCAAGCTGTATATGTAATAGAGCTGCACGATTAACGCTTAACTCTGTAAAAATGACAGCTGTACCTACAATCATTCATTTTTAACGCAATTCAGAAGTAATTTATTTAATACATAAATAAAAGTTCCAAATCAAACGGAAAACGCACAGATTTGAGAAACAGATTTGATGTTTCTCCGCAGAGACCGCTTTAGATATTTACTTCTCAATTGAATGTTCAATTAAAAACAAATTAAACAAATTTAAAAAGTTGTCACCACACAATCACTAAAGTGCCAAGGAAAACTCCAGAAAAATTATGTTAATACTTTTTAACTTTCTGAATATAACTGAATACCAAGATTTTAATTGGCCTTTCACAAACACACTTTGTGGAATACCGCATAAGCCAAGTTCTTGAAAATAACATCGAATTTTCAAAAGCCTCGTCCGCCGTAAATGTGCTGTCAACTTAACAAGGTATTTAACGACGCACTTTCCACGCGATTTAACAACTTGTTGCGGCTGTTTAGCACGAACATATCTACCTTTGGTTCACGTAACAATCGCTACATTGTGCCATTATGCAACGGGGTAACAATAGTCCTAGACCATACTGTATGAAACAAGAGCCGATAATTCCATGGCCACGAAACACGAAAAGAGAAATTTTCACATTTTATTATTCCCAGTTCTTCCTTATCCTCACATCAACGTCGAATTTACATCAAACTTTCCCAAATTCCCCTGCTCGAATTCGGGGGTGCGATAAAACCGCGAACCCGGAGCCGTCCACTTCTTATTATGGATTCCACGCGTGCACCGTAATGAATAAAAAGGTTCCAATGAAAGGTCAGAAATACCAAATGAGAAATGTGAGAACGAAAATTGCTCAAGCTAACAAATTCCAGACGTATACTTCGGAATGATTAATGTGAAAGCCGGACGAGGTCGCGGGTAATATTTGCGACTTTTTCGGATTATCGTTTTATTGATTATTATTTTTCATTGGAAAACTTATATTGGACAAGTTTTTATTAGTCGTAATTCCCTAAATTACTCATTTTGTATTTGAATGAGTTCAAATGATATATGAAAGCTTTCCAAAAAGGAACCAGCGGGACTACAGTTATTCTAGGATGTATTAAAATTGAAAAGTTTTAAATATATTTTAACATTAATATTTTGTGAAACTAAATTATAAAATCATTTAGTATTTATTTAACAGTCCAAGTTCTTCTGAATTTTCGGTGAATGTTGAAATGTATATTTTTTTTTCATCGCCAGATAATTTGACGAAACTTATTTGAACAAACACTCGAAGTGTACTTTAAGGTCAGTCATAACAATACAGAAGTCGTTGTATGTGTTGCGCTTCACGAACTATCAGACGTCCAGAAAGTGCAAAGTTTTGTGATAAAAATGAAATCGGCGTGACACGCTGCAAATTTCAAAGCTATCGTTCAGCGCTCAAACTTTAAACGGACGCGACTCGTTTGTTTTCCGGCGCGTTGAGCTTTCATGAAACAATTTCTTGGTGCAAACTTGCAAAAACAAAAATTGGAAATTCTATGTCTTTTGTAATAAGCTAACTCACCAATTATATTTAAATAATAATTTGTTTCTTTCACCTTTTGCATGAAATGAGCTTTCATGACGTAATTTATTCCTCTGAGCTTTTATCAAAATATTTTGTCACGGACTTTTGTAATGATTGGTGCTTTCAATGAGCTTTCACGGAATTTACTCATTTTCCGAGTTTTCTTAAAAAACTGATGTGTATTATGTTTACTGTATTTAAAACTCACACCGAGTTTGCCCGGTTTTGATGAAACGATGTGTTTCCTTCACTTCCTGCAAGAAATGTTTGAGAGTTTCCCAAATTTTGTGTTAACCGGCACGATGAACTTTGATGACATAATTTATTCCTCCGAGCTTTCACGAAAATATTTTGTGAGAGTCTTTTGTAATGACTAGTGAGACAATGAGCTTCCACGGGGTTTACTTTTATTTTCCGAACATTCTTAAAAAGCTGGTGAGTATTATGTTTACAATATTTAAAAATCACATTGAGTTTGCACGGTGAGCTTTGATGTAACAATTTATTTCTTTCACTTTCTGCAAGAAAGTTTGAGAGTTTCCCAAATTTTGTATTAACTGGCACGATGAACTTTCATGACGTAATTTATTCCTCCGAGCTTTTATGAAACTTATTTTGTCACGATCTCTTATAACGAATGGAGCCTTCAATGAGCTTTCACGGAATTTACTTATTTTCCGAGCTTTCTTGAAAAGTTACAAGGCATTATGTTTAGAGTATTTACAAACCACATTGATTTTGAAATGACTTGTTCGTTCGAGCTTTCGTGTAAAATTTTTGAAGATTTCGTTGATACGTAGTAAGTAATAACTTGCCTGTGTGAAAATACCTAACCGATTGAATCGAATTGGAGGAGCCTTAAGCTGGAAATATCTGCGAGATAAGCAGTAAATAAACGGAATCCAATAAGAGCCGGCAGATAACGATGCTTGGCGGGCCAATAAAAAGAGCGTTCGGCGTTTTGCACGTAAGGGATGCCGAACAAGTATCTTTTTGGGGGTTACAACGTGTCTTACCTCTTTTAGAAGCGGCCAGCGCATTTCCGCAGAGCACGGCCAAGCCGGCGACCAGTCCACAGTATATCCACAACATTTTTTACCTATAAACTGCATGTTTCACAGCCATAGTCAATTAATAGGGCGAACGTTCGGACACAGCACCTCGCGCACCTTTCGAGATGTGGAGCACTGCAAGCTTCATCGCGGTGTGTGTGCGCGAAGAATCCCCGGTTCGGAGACCAGGATTCGGCGCGTAGCGTCGGCCCTACCCTTCAGCAGCCGGCAGGAGCAAAACGAGTTACACCCAGCGAAATCGAACGGCACCTCACCGATACACGCGTTCTCGATTAAAAATTTACTTTGCAAATGTATGCGGGTAGAACGGAACACCGCATCTTAATGTTTATATGCCGGCCGAGCAACGGCCTCCATGACTTACGGTACATACCTTGTAGATACGAGCAAGAAACTATAGCACTATAACCCAGAAACTTCACTACAAGTACTATAACTAAAAATGGAACTTTATAAGTATTTCGAGCGGTTCAAATTCTAAAGAAACACGCAACTATTATATTAGGGCAGAGCATTAATGCAACTGCTTGAGCTGCGAGATGATTAACGCCGCTACAAAAATGGTGTTAACAAGTGCAAAGTACAACGCAAAAAGCCTTTAATAAAAAGTTGCAGTCGTGATAGTTTTTCTGATTTCAGTGGATATTTTTAGACTAATTAGTTGACCAGTTGTACTCTGACCTCCAGAGTGCTTCATCGCACCGCGTCAACATACAGACACGTACGGGGATGTTTGCTTGCATGTATGTATATTATAAGAGTATACCATTAACACCATGACGACGAAATATCCGGTTCCTATGTCCAACTACAACACTAAAGGCTCGTTTTCATGATTATAGTTTCTGTGATAGTTACTATCATGAAAACAACTATCACAGAAACTATCATCGTGTAAAAAACTGGACAGTCGCTTTGACCGTAGCGCGGCACAACCTTCATATTATCTCATCTGACTTGATAGTTGATAGTGCTATTAATTGCGATAGTGATTCATTTTATTTGATGATTTCACGTGGCTGGTGTTGTGTTCACGATTTTCTAAATGGCGCAACCGTTTGATATCTTCAAATTTTTGGAAGAATATCAGAGATTTCTATGTTTGTGGGAAAAAATTCTCCAGAATTTAAAACAGGGTAAAAAAAGATAGATCATGCAGAAGAAGTTTTGCTACCATTCTCAGGGTGCACCAGCATTGAAAAGCTCTGACAAAAAATAAGAAGCGTTAAAAATCTGCACGTGAGGACGAAATTCGTGGCACTGGTTTTAATTGCTAGGTATTTCAGCACTGGGACTATTCCCAACAACCGTTCTTGAATGTAGAAAATCCCCAATATCTATTAGGTGCCCAGGCTCAAGCACAAGTGACACCATTTCACTTTTACAGCGGACAACAACGACCAACGATCAGGAATGCCGCGAACTAACAAGATGGCGACCGGGATGCCTTTTATTTTTTTGCAAAATCAACAAAGAAAAACAAACACCGACACGCCCCTTTTCGCTTCAAATCAAAAATAGCCAATTACACGTAAGAGGAAAGAAACAAAAGCTGCTTTCCCGTTAACCATTTTGCGCACGCAAACAAGCCCAAAAGCTCAAAAAGTCGCGAAGCGCACTTTCCAATTAGCGTTTGAACGTTCGTGTTTTACGCTCAATCTGTCCTTCCCCTCTCCCCTCAAGCACCAGCTATTATTTTTGTGCTTGGAACACATGTTCCCCCACTCTTAAATTCTACCATTTAAATCGGACACTGTGTCTACTAAGACAACTACAAAACAAATACGTGTTATTGAAAAATAATTAATGTCAAATATTTTAATAAAACGATTACTTAAACTATTTTTGAGATCCATTTTAAATATAATTTTCAACTGTCACACGTAGGAGGGAATGAATGCGTCACACCTCTCCAAATACGTTCCTGCTGTAAGTTTGTACTCGAAGCTCATGTGTTTAAAACTCAAGTGTGTTTAGTGCGCAAAATTCAGAGCTAACGGGGAAACGCCTAAAATAAAAGACCTTAGAGTTTGTAATCAAAATAGAGCGATCAGTGAAGCCAAATCAGAACTTTAGAGTTTGTAATCAAATAGAGCAATCAATGAAGCCAAAATTTAAAAACACCCTAAAATAGAAACGTTAAAGCAAAAACGGACCGTAACAAAACACTTAACTCTCATGGAATTATCACATCCACTTTCTTGACAGTCCTGTCATGAAGACGAGACTTAAAAGGCTGGCTTTCAGTTTCATGGAGGGCTACCATCGTGAAAAAGAAACTTAAAGGCTGTTTTCACGATGATAGTACTCGCATGAAAGTATTATCACAGTCTATATACAGTCTCTTCACTTGGCGTCGGTACCTTTGATCTTTGTGTCTTCAATGCAGCCACTGCGCATTCTTCCGTGCGTTGAGTCTTACGTGGCGCAAACAATTTAAATTTAAAATCTTGCAGTGTTTGCAGTTGCCCGAACGTGCCCGAACCAAGCCGGTAAACCAAACTACGAATAGAAGCAGGGAGACTACTGCGCATTCTTCTCCGAGTGTCCAAGAATTTTGTACGCGAAACTAGCGCCAGTGACAAGACTGTATGTAGACTGTGGTATTTTGACGAAAGTAAGTGTGATAGTCCTCACATGAGAGTTAAGTGTCTACACGGAAAGACATTTTTGCAAAAGTAGCGATAGTAGTAATACGACCGATGGTACTGCAACTGCTCCGTAGGCATGAATGTTTGTGGAATCACCAGGTTTCAGTAACATTGTTGGGAGCAATATCAGGAATATTGTTGCATATCCTTAAAATTCATTACAGCTTTCTGTTAGCAACAATGTTAGTAACAATGTTAATATTGTCAAGAGCTTGCGGTGCTCGGGGGTTGCGTAGCTCAGGGTTGGAAGGGAGCAACAGGGGTCACTGTAAACTAACACATTAAGAGCAACAAAGATTACCTTTATTGTCTAAAAGTTTAGAAACACAAATCACTGTACTCCTCCGAAGGCGATCAGATAACTGATAATTATTACAATAAATGCATGACTTATATACTAAAGATGTACGTGATGTCATGACCAAAGGTCCACGAAATTCGGGGACACGCGTAGTTACTAAGCCGGAAAAGATGTTGTCAGGATTTCTTACGCGATTACCAATTTATTTAGATCGCAAGCTAATTGTTTTTCGTTAAACTAATTACACATTGCCCCAGTTATTTTACTTATGTTGCTAACTCTGCAAGTTCAGTGTAATGGTTCGGTGCTTGCTGAGCGTGCAGGTCTGCAAATAACTCGGCATTACGAAAATACTTTTCTTTTTTAAATTAATTAGTAAATTACAAATTTCTCGTAATCGTGACAATATCAAATTGTTATCTACGTTTCCAGTGCCAATCAGATGAGTGTTACTCTCATATTTGTTTCTGCCATTTTTGCCATTAACATGTTTTTGTTATATTGTTTCGGTGTATAGGCACCTACCCTTAAGTACTCGCTTGGGATCTTTCAGACCCCATGCGTTCCTAAAACTTACATAACTTTGGAATCACACGTTTCTAGAAATAGTCATTCTAGTTTTTCCTACATTTTTACGGAAAAACAGGCATTAGTTTATTATTTCCAAATAGACACTTTATGGAGCCTGTCCGACCATACGCGAGCATTTGCATTATGTAAAAGCAAAACTTTATAGTCGGATAATCTAGACATTTTTCGGCATTGTTGGAGGAAATTGTGCTTCCCGTGAATAGGCTCTTCTGTGAGCTTTATACTGTTACAGTACTTTACTAAATTTCTAAATAATCAGATAGTTTCAATTAATTGTATATGTGCATTTGTCTTACAATTCAGTTACTTTTTTCTGAGTTGTTACAATGGCAAGTTCTAGTAAAAGACCGTTATCTTTCGCTGAAATTCAACGTTTATTGTACGAAAACGACGAAGAAGACATCGAAATCAGATCAGAAAGTGATGATGGCTGGACGGATCATGAAAGTGTTAGTGACCGTAACAGTAATTCAGAATTGGAAGAAAGCGACAGTGATTTGGATAATGTAGAAATCAACGATAATTATTATCTCGGCCGTGACAAATCAACAAAATGGAATCTCTTACCTTTTCCACCAACTAAGAAACGCAAACATAATATAATAACTCATTTGCCTGGATGCAAAGCATTTTTGTTATTTTTTGACAATGACCTTGTAGAAATGCTCGTTCAATGCACTAATACAGGGACGGGCACTAGCTCGTCGAAAGCTCTACCCCCACCCCTAATTATTTGCGACGATCTCGATGTTTCAGACAAACAAGCGCCGGCACATAACTGACTCAGTCGTATCAACGAAATCAAAAACAGAGAGCGCCGAGCGAGTTAGTTCATGTTGGTTTATTAGTGTTTAACAGTGTCGTAAAAGTTCGAGACCATTTTAAATTGAAAAACAAACCTTTTTTAAACAATATTTATAATAATTTTCGGTTTAATTCAATATGAACAGCATCAAAACGAATACACCGCGCCGCCGCCGTCTACAATTTTATATTTCGTGGGACCAAGCTAGCTGCAATCGACACTCGTTTGACCTATTGCTTAGCGTAGTGGGAGATACTTCCCCTTTCCATGCCCATGCCTGCACTAATATATACCGAGTGAGCATTTTCAAACCGGGACATTGGAAGGCCCAAGTAAAGGACGGGGGCTGCAAGAGGGAGAAAGGATCTAAGCGGAAACGTGTCCCCATCCCGATCGTCCTGCAATTTTACGAAACGGGCTGCGGCATCGTTTTCCCCGGACTTTTTCATCCGAGATAGGGAGAACATTTCCAAAGTCGTAAAAAATTCCGGAAAAAGCTCGCAAAACCGGATCCCTTTGAAAAATCGTATTTCCGAAAAACGCATTTTTTCTGCGAAAGAGCCCGGCGGGTTACGTACCCGAAGGAGTGTTCTTGCGTGTGAGGCAGTTTAAAAAAATTCTGACATTCGAAAAAAATCTCGAAAAACTCCGAAAATCGTGGAAAACAAAAATTGGTGGTTGAACTGGAGGATACCCCCGTCCTTCCCCTTCACGGTGGGGGTCGTCCCGTCCGGCTCACTCTTCATACAAAAGAGCCGCGTTTTTTAAAGTCGGACGTTCGAAGTCATGCAACTTCCTATGTTCCGGATTGAAAATGCTCACTCGGTATATTGACTCTAAAGTACTACAAAATTTGGGAAGGGAACGCGATGCTCATCCAGTATCTGTTGCAGAAATAAGAGCCTTTTTAGGATTACTTATTTTATCCGGAGTTATGCGCCCTTCACATTTGAATTTCAAAGATTTATTTTCAAGTGATGATATTGGAAGTAAATATTTCCATATGACAATGAGTTATCAAAGGTTTCTATTTATTCTCCGTTGTTTGAGGTACGATGATGTTTCAACACGAATTGAACGAGCAAGAAAATATAAATTAGCTCCAATTAGAATATTTTTTGAATACATAGTGAACAAATGTAGTGAACTATTTATTCCAAGCGAGTATGTTACAATTGGCGAAGAATTGGTAGCCTTTCGTTGACGTTGCAGTTTCAGGCAGTACCTACCAGAAAAACCGAATAAATACGATTTAAAACTTTTTGCTTTGGTAGATGCTCGTAATTTTTACAACTTGAAGATGGAGGTTTACTTAGGGCAGCAACCAGACGGCGAATATAAAGTTAGTAATTCTACTCAAGATATTGTGTTGAGAATGATAAACCAAAGTGGACGAAATATAACTGTCGACAATTGGTACACCAGCGTTCCATTAGCAGAAAAATTACTACAAAATCATAACTTGACCCTCGTAGGGATACTGAGGAAAAATAAAAAGGAGATTCCGCCAGAATTTCTTTCACGAAAAGAGAGACCTATAAAAAGCACTTTGTTTGGTTTCACTAAATCTGTAACATTGATGTCGTATGTGCCGAAAAAATCAAAAACAGTGTTACTATTATTATCGACAATGCATAATGATAACTCCATTGATGAAGAATCTGGCCAAGAAAGGAAACCAGCAATTTTAACATTTTACAACTGTTGACACAAATGATCAGCTATGTGCTACATATAATGTTAGGTGACGAACAAGACGATGGCCTTTAGCATTATTTTTTCATCTAATGAATGTCTGTGCATTTGTCATACATAAAACAAATAACCCCAATAAAACTTTCAACAGAAGAACTTTTTTGAAAACACTTGCGAAAGAACTTGTAGAACCATATCAAAGCATAAGGATTAACTCTAATGTTATACCTAGAAAAATTCGCAGAAAACTGATGGATTATTTCAATGTACCTGCAGAAAACATTGATGGTCCAACAGTGGGACATTTATGTCCACGGGCAAAGGGCAGACAATCAAAGCAAATTTGTAGACAAAATATTTGTTCAGACCATACGAAAAATCTCTGTAATACTGTTTCGTCTAAAATGTTTAAGCATAAATTAAATTACGTATTCCTGTATTTGTTCAACAAATGAATATCAAAAAATTGTAGCTTTTAGTTCCTTATTTGCACAATAAATTAAAAACAGTTAAAAACTAACAGCTATATGTTTATCTTATAAATAAGTAGGGAAAATCGACGGGGGTTTGTGAGACCCTACGCGAATACTTATGTACCCCAGAACCACGCGAGTATTTAAGGGTTAAACTGGCTTTACACCGAAGGTAACATTGATAATGACATTGTTTACAAATCTTAAAAACTTGAACGAAAAATGTTAGAATGCATCTGTTATCAACATTGTTGACGACATTTGCGATTAAAGCTGGCTTTACACTGGAGGTAACACTGTCATTAACAGCGTTAATTGCAATGCCGTTAACAAATCTTAAAAACTGGGCCAGAAAATGTTAGAAACTTCTGTTATTAACATTGTTATCGACATCTTTGACAACATTTGCGATTAACATGTGAAGAAATACCGAAAAAATGCTAGTAACGTATCTTAATAATATTTGCTGTTAACATTTATTATTTTTTCCATTAATATGTTAATAACATTCTTCTTAACTTTGTTAATAACAAATATTTTACAATCGGTCTAGATCAAAGAATGTTGCTAGCAAAATGTTACTTACATGTTAAGGCCGCTTTACAATTCGCAATTACTTATTGCCGGCAATGAAAATTGCAGCGATTTGTGTTGCACGCATGCGCAGTGTTATATTTTTATACAAAATGCAAATACCGCGCATGCGTGCAATACAAATCGCTACAATTTTCATTGCCGGCAATAAATAATTGCGAATTGTAAAGCGGCCTTTAGATTTGAAAACAAGATGTTAGTAACGTGTGGATAACATTTTGTTACTTTCCGAGAGACCAAATACACTGTCGACTTTATTGTAATTTATAGTTTTGAATGTGCAGTGAAATTAAGAACAGTAATTATTTTATTGTTTATAGATCTCAAAAACAATATTTCTGCCAACTTGCAAAGCAAGATTCCGTTGCGTACAAACAGTACGTGACGAGTTCAGTGTGATTCATTTTATTGCACAGAAACGTGTGTACCTCCTTAGGTTGTTAGTCTTTTGTTTGTCTGGGTTCAGTATTCGCACTTTTCAAAACTCTGAGAGGAATGATCCTAGGAAAACACAATCATAATGATATAACCTTTACAGAGAAGCTCATCGTGGATATTTTATTTGTGGTTTCCAGGCAAAAAGTAGTTTACGATAGAGTTGTGTCGTTCACGAACGAATCGTTCATTTTGAACGATTCAAAAGATTCGGTCTTTAAATGAGTCATTCCCAAACGAACGAATCTTTTGAGTCAACAAACGAGATGAACTAAATGAACGAGAACATTTATCGAATGCGCTCAATTCTAATCGACGATTGGTTTGCGTTGACGTATTTTAAGTATGGTTTTCGTTAATGTGTTTCAGGGTGCCTATACTAATTCAAGATTTCATTGCATTGCTTTTCAATGATATATTTCGATGTCGAAACAGTTTTCGAGTCGAAATCTTGAATTAGAATAGACGTTTAGATTTAGATTTTTCGCTCGGACACATAAATAAATAAATAAAACTGGAATGTTACGGCTCGGCGTGACGATTCATTCATTTCGTTCAATTGAATCAAATCAATCAAATGAATCTAAATCACCTCGTTCTAAGAGATTCATTCGTTCACGAACGACATTACAACGAACGAAATGAACGAATCTTTACTCAAAAGATTCGTTCGAATTGACTCAATGATCCGTGAACGACACAACTCTAGTTTACGACATCCCGGATTCACGTTTAAGTAGTAAGATTTGAATGCTTTCGAAGTTCATAGTTTTGAAGCGTCGTGAATTTTGATTGTAACTGTACCATAAGCAAGCATGTTTATGAAACCCCAGGTTTCAATTTACAAATCCACAGAAATTTACCAAAATGTTCATAACTTTCAGTCACATTGTTGATAATAGTGTCAATAACATTGTTATCAATTAGTAGGGTCATAACATCGTTGAACCGCACTCGGGATTTTTCTCGAGGGTGGTCGGTATCGACTTTAGGCACCCTTCAGTGTTGGGGATAAAATTCGACACTGCTTCCCCTTAAACGGCGAGAAGGTTGGAAGTAACAAAGCCATGCAACACTTTACACACACTCAAATACATTCCCGCTCCTGAGGTCCTACAAGTCTTTGACTCAGGACCCCGTTGGGTAACCACCACAGATTAAAAAAAAATCAACTAGGTTACTAACGTTACACATCCTTAAAATTCATTACAACTTTTTGTTAGTAACAAGGTTAATAGCAATATAAATATCAAATTATTATCTACGTTTCCTGTGCCAATCAAATGAATGTTTTTTTACATACTCGTTACTAGCATTTTTGCTATTAGCATGTTTTTGTTACTTTTTCTGTGTATAGGCACTTTAAATACGAAGGATTTTAACAGAAAACAACAAAATAAACGGCTAAAACGGAATAGGAAACTGTTATTAAATCGAAAAGCAAGTTACTAACGAAACGTAATTAAAACACACTTCAACGTCCCATGATTGCTTTTTGGATTACTGTTTAAAAACAGTCAGACAGAGTAAAGCAAAATAAATATTAAATTAAAGCATTGCGTGTACAACTAGATATTCGAGTTTATTTAACCTGAAGCTCTTCTGCAAACTGATTAATTAACATATCACAAAATCTTCTAAGCGGACACTAAATCGCGCAAATATACACTTTACGTTTCGCAGTCGTTCGACTGCTTCGTCAGAAGTGAAAATTATGTTGTCAAAATAAACAAGGTTGTCAACGGAAACTGAAAAAGTAACTTGATTTTTTTTTTTTTAAGTATATTATATTTATTTTTAATCTAAAAATAATTTGAACATTACAAATGTTAAAAAATTGACAGATCTATGTTCTATTTAAGGAATCGAGAAAACTACAAAATGTATCGTTTAAATTTGCAAAATCAGTACGTTTATTAACAATTAATTATTAAATTAACAATTCACTAAGTTTTCTAGATGTAAATATCATCAGACGTAATAACAAATTAATAACAAATTGGTTTCATAAACCTACGTGGTCAGGTAGATATATTAATTTTCATTCGTATACTTCTAAAAACTATAAAATTGCAACAATTATTTCTTTAACAGATCGAGCTGTTTTACTTTCAGATAAACTTTTCATTTATGATAATTTAAATTTAATAAAAAAGACTCTTGTTCAAAATTCTTATCCAATAAATCTTATAGAATCAGTAATAAAAAATCGTGTTAAATATTTACAAAATTCAAAAATCCACAATAACAATAAACAAACTTCAAACAAAAATACATATCATTACCCTACATTGAACCACTATATGACACATTTAAACACATATTCAAAAACACAATTTAATTTTAGCTAGCAAATCTGTAAATAATTTAAATAGTATTTTCTCAAATTTAAAACCAAAACACCAAAATTAAAACAGCCAAACGTAGTTTATGAAATTAAATGTTTCAATTGTAATTCATGTTATATTGGAGAAACAAGCCAAAATTTAAAAAACGTCTAGACCAACATAAATATCATATCCAAAAAATAATCAAAATCATTCAATGCTTGTAGAACATTCATTAGAAAATGACCATAATTTTGATTTTGAAAATACTAACATTTTATATTACGAGTCTAATATTTTCAAAAGACGTTTTATTGAAATGTGTAAAATAAAAATGTCGTCGAATTCTATTAATAAACGTACTGATTTTGCAAATTTAAACGATACATTTTGTAGTTTTCTCGATTCCTTAAATAGAACATAGATCTGTCAATTTTTTAACATTTGTAATGTTCAAATTATTTTTAGATTAAAAATAAATATAATATACTTAAAAAAAAAAAAATCAAGTTACTTTTTCAGTTTCCGTTGACAACCTTGTTTATTTTGACAACATAATTTTCACTTCTGACGAAGCAGTCGAACGACTGCGAAACGTAAAGTGTATATTTGCGCGATTTAGTGTCCGCTTAGAAGATTTTGTGATACAAATTTCATCGGACAAGAACCAACTGTAAAAATGATTAATTAACGACTACTACATGCATAAGCAACGTTACCAACTTTAACAATTTCTTTTTGCCTCGTATTTTACCTCGTATGTTGAAACTATCTAATTTAGAGAATTAATTTTTGTAATTTTGGGACCTTTATGAAAGTAATTGATATTTTTTATTTAAAAATGAAAAGTTTATAGCTTTATACATACTAGAATTTTTGGTTCGAATTTAGATCTTCCTATGAACTTAATAGCAGAAGAGACTTTTGTTTTCAGATATACACTAGTCCCGGTTTGCAATAACAGAACTATTCGCAAATGTAAAATATTTTTCGTCGTTCATAATGACAATGGAATCACCTTTAAAAATTTCTTGACGCAATAATCTACACTTGTCGGGTATTTCATTGACTGTTTTTCAATGTATTTCGGTGTGACATTTCTTTTGCATCTATATGAAGCAGTTTTGTTCAAATTACGAGAAATCGTATCTTTCGACACCTTGCAAGTTCCATATGCTTACCCCGATCTTCTTTTCAGCATCCATTTTCAATAAATCAATTTTTTCTCATTCAAAATCGGTCTTCCGGTTCTTATTATGCCATTATTATAAATTTTTGAAATCATTGAATACAGTTCTCCTTTTTCTAAAAAGTTTTAAAATGTGATTTTATTATAAGTTTGTAACGAAACCTCCAAAAACAATTGGAACATTTCTATCCTTATCGGTACATTACGATCAATTTAAAATTTGTGCAACTACTTATGATTATGATACAAACCTTAATACGGCTTCGGAAGAGACAGAAGTTCACAAAATCCTATACTCGTACATATTTATACTGAGAGAAATAAACGAAAATGCAATCATTACAGACAAATTGAAAAAAAGGTCATGTTGAAGTGCCAGACCAAAAAAGGGTACATGTAATACCATCTGTTCAAAAAGTAATTACATAAGGCTTGGCCGTAGAAAGTAAAAGTAATGCTTTTTGCAAGATTAAGGGTGGGTTTACAGAAAGCAAATCAAATATTTAATTTCGAATTAAACTAATCACGATTAAGTTGCCATAAGAATTACATTGCGAACTGTCAAATTAACAACGTCATTAAAATTTGATTGCAATTAAATTTTCTGTAAACTGGCCCTTAGAACTGTCATCACTGCTGTTGTTGCCATATTTATTTTGAAAATTTAGTTCAACTGAAATTACAATAGAACAGCTTGCTACAAACAGAACTTCAGTTCTCCAGGGCAAAGCCTTAAGTATTTACTTTTTGAACGCTATGATACAAACTGTGAACAAAAACAAATCCAAATTCCAATATTGTTTGAAAATTGTTTAAAGAATTTAATATTGGCGCCAAGGATAATGATCAAATGGTTATGTGATTCAAATATTCTTAACAATTCCTTTATTAATCATGTTTCTTCTGACGTTATTGATCCTGAATTGATTGTTTACTATAATAGTATCAAGACAAATATTTTGCATACTTTTTTTTCTTGAAGTATCTGAGGATGATATTACTCGCATCATCAATATAAATTCATACAAAATCCTTTGGGTGTAACGGTATCAATATTTTTCTTTTAGAATTATATTTCTTGTTACATTACCTTTCATAACTCATATTATAAATTATGGTATTGGTAATTCTATTTTTTCTGGAATATGGAAACATGCTCGGATTATTCCCATTCCTAAGAATAATAGCAGCAAAAACCACCTGACTTGGTGAACTTGGTCAGGTGCAGCAATAACCACCTGACCAAGTTCACCTGAGAATTAATTTTTTTAAATGTTAGTGTCATCCCCTTTTACATCATTTTTAATCTGTACTACAATCTATGATTTCATTGTAATTAAATTACTAGCCTTAACATATTACAATACCTTTATTAACTAATGGCCAATTGCACCAAACACTTAAGCTCAACTTAATTTTAAGCGTCACTTAGGATATGACTTACACAATGCTGTGTAACACAAAAATATCACAATACATATAAGCACCACTTAAATTTAAGCTCAGCTTAAGTGTTTGGTGCAACTGGACATAAGTCGCCTGAGCATGGTTATCTTTTTATAACCGAAACATGTCGGAACACAATAATTAAAATGTTATGATCATTTTCATAGTGACCTTGACAAATCTTTAATCTTCTATGAATTAATTCCAGTCACCATTGTCGAATGGAACAACTCACCGAGATTAATAATAATAGATTTTTTCATGTGCAGAATTAATGATGAATTACCTAAATGACTCTGAGTGTTCTTCTGTCAGTCCTCAAAATAAAAAATCCGCACGAATGAAAGCCTAACTTAAAAATGTTACGACCAAGAGTAAAATCACTTTTCGTATTTTTGACCTCTAATAAATAAAAGTGAGTAAGAGTTAATTTATAAAAGAATGATAAAATAACAATAATAATAAATAACGTTACATTTACAAAGATTATTATTTTGATTTCCTTTGCTTTATTTGATTCAATATTTAGGGGCGAAGTGAATGTACTAAATAAAGACGTATTGATTTTAACAAAATATTTTCTCATTGTTAAGTTGTTCTTTTTATTATTTGCTGTCTTGAATTTGTTAGCGTTTAGACAAAGTTCCAATAATAATAATTTAATGTGTTTTATGTTCGTAATATGGCATTTTTGCAATAATAAAGTTATAGAGTTTTATTACTTCAACTCTTTATTGTCGTTATTAAGTGAGTATTAGGTTTTACGGATAGAATGTTTACTGTTAGTTTGTACTGAAAGCAAACATGAACGATTAACCCTCAATTTAATCGAGACACTAGAAATTTAACACGAATATGTTTTTTTTTACGATGTACATATATGGGACATGTTTGGTAATAACTGGAAACTGATATTTCCATTTTTACACGCCGTAAAAATAACCTTCCACCGATAACTGCTCTACCCCTATAACGTTTAACCCTCGCCGGATTCCTGAAAATTTCTAATCGTAAATTGACTACGACTCGCACTCGTCCCCGTATGCAATACCCATAATTTCCTTCGGTTTTTCGGCGGAAGCTAAGGCGGCCGTAAACGAAATTCCGCGATAAAAAAGCGCCTAGGTATACGAGTTTTTTTAAGTTTTCCAATCAAATTTTTTACTGCGGAATTGAAGGAATATGAAAGTTTGGACTCTCTTACAATCTTCGGGTTTTATTTGAAGTTTGATTTTGTTTCACCTTTGAAAACGTTTACAAAGCCATCGATAATGTGGTTCCTTGCCTATTAAAGATTTATCAAACGAATTCATACTAATTATTCTTGACAAAATTCTTAATAAAAAAAATTCGAACAAGATACTAAACATTTTCTTTCAATCTGGTTTGAGTAAGAAATAAATGGACAATAACATTTTCACAGAGAAATGTCTAATTTTATTTAGTGTCTTTTCTTATCAAGTGGCTTTCTCTTGTGCAGTTGTAACTTTTTTTGTACAATTTCTTCTCCTTTCCTTTTTCTTGCCTTCTCTGAAAGTTTTCTTCCAACATTCAGAACTGGATCCATTCAAATTCTTTATTACACATTATATGCCCAAGTAGAATGGTTTTAATAGGAGTAATAAAGAATGTTTGACAGACAATGGCCGCGGAAGCCTTCAATTCTGCTCGACGAAATGTCTGTTATTCCTTGTTAAAACTGCTTCATTGCTTATTTCTCATCCAATTTATCCTTCGCATTCGTTGATAGGTGTTTCATGTCATTCTTTCATATTATTCACAAGAAGATTGAAATATAAAAATTGTTAATCTTATTACAAAATATGTTTTCGAAGGTACAGTATTATGTATTTATTTTTATAATTTACTTGGAGTAGTCTTACAGACCATTCACTTTCCGATCCAGTGGCATAAATAAGGGAAGGGGGGGCGAGTCCCACCCGAAATTTTTCTAAAATATAATGTTCCGCGTAATTCATACAAAAGAAGTTTTTCGTATGACGTTACTTTTTGTTTGCTGTTTTACATTTCATAAATAAAATGTTAAGTAGTCCGTACTTGTTAGATTTTTTTGTTCGCCCCCCCCTCCAAACAAGTTTCTATTTACGCCACTGTCCCGATCTAAATGTTACTTTATGAACTTGTTATGTAGAGATTCTGTTTCTATGATTTCTTGTGAATAACCGATAACTGCGGTTTTATTAAACTATGAAAAGACCATCGCAAGACAAATCCAAATCTCCAAACCTACCAAGACGCTTTTTTTCAATTTAAACAAGCGTTAAAATTTACAATGGTTCTTTCGATTCTGCCAATACCACGTTGTTGTCAGCACAAACTACAGGGTTATTCACGCAACCCGTTCATTAAATGTTTTCGAGGAAGAGATTTAGATAGGAATTTGAAATTTACAGAGCAGGTATATTTCAATTCAAAGAAAATTTACTTCCAGTCACTTCCAGTTATACCGGAAATCTCTATCAACTCGCTTATTTTAAATGGGATGCTATATTTTTGTTTAGGTTTTTGAATTCTACATGTAAAAATATGTCAAATTGGAATACATTTCCCTATCTCTACATTACATCACTTTTGAAATATATTGATGTTACAAGTCGAATTTGGGGATAATTTATTTTATTCAAAATTATTTGTTGTTGACATTTCCAAGTAGTTCAAAATTATTTGTGTTACGGATGTCATTGCAAAATGTAAACTGTGCCGTATTCATTATTATTTCAAAATGTAAAGTACTTGTTTCATTTGTTATGATAATGTAATATTATTAATATGGATCATTTTGCAATTAGGTCGTAACGTAATTTGAAGACATGTTGATTGGACTTGCAATAATGAAGTTCGCAGAGTAGGGATACAAAAGATGTTAAATAGGGTTGTAAAGCACTTCAGTGACAGTTTTTAACAGTTTCTTAACAGTTAATAGTCAACACTGTCAACAGTTGATAGTCAACGGTAAGCCGTCGACGTTAAGTTGGTAGTTAGAGTTAGTAATAGTAGAGGATGTACAGACCAATTACCATGTTATAAGTAGTTTTAAGTTTTTCTTTAATATATTAGCTTATATAATAACACATATTTCTATTCTAGCTCCCTGCGCCCAAGAACCCACGGTTTAAGTTTTAAGTAATTCCGCTTTGTCTGCTAGGTTTGCTCGGCGGACAATTCACGTGCTAAATACGCGTACTTTTGGGAAATTATTTAAGAACCTTGTGTAAACAAATAATCTCAGTCTTCAGTTATTTGTTTATTAACAAATTTTGACTTTTTCTTAGAAATCTGAATTCTGCTATCTGATTTTCAAAAAATTATATCACAGCTATTATTGAAGCAATTTTATTTGTAATAACTGATATTGTAGTTGAGACTTTAACATTCTTTAAAATTCATAAGCATAATCTATTAAGCTACAGGCTGTCTAAAATATACCATTCCACTCTGAAGAAATTTCGGTTTTCCCTACGTTGACCCCCGCGATTTTTTGTGGGGTGGATGAAGCAGCTTATTTATTCTACCCCAGTGAATATTCTGCAGGAATTACATAGTTACATGGCCGAATCTAAAACGCCGCTGCAATGATTATTCGAAGAAGGGCTACAGCTTGCACCGACAACAACGGCCTTCAAAGTTAGTACGCTGGTGTTGCGAGGATTATACCTTTCTACAGAATCTCTTTATTTTCTTTTTTGTCTTCTAATGTTTTTCTATTTCACACCAATATTTATTACAGAGTTAAAAAAATAAGATAATGATTTTGAATAAGAACAAGAAAGTAGGTATTGCAATTTTATGGTTGGAAAGATTATAGTTAATACAAGTGCCCGAATATTTAATACTAGCGTCGATATTGACTCTTAAATACATTACTACTTATCAAATACACTCCAAATTTTCAATATGAAAATGTAAACGTCACCGGGAGTTTTGTGAATGGACTATATATGTATGTATATGTCAGATGAGTGACAGTGACATCCGAAATTTTCTGTCCACAACTATACATAAATAACTATTTTCAACAGTAGGTAAAGTGTATTCAAATATGAAATGAACTGAATTTACTTAAAACTAGAAGAACTAATTTTATCATCTTTGCCAGAGTTGTATAAGAAACGTGTCAAGATGTTCAGACTAAGCAATTGCTTAATAAAATTTGTCAGAGTCAAAGGATACAGAGTGTTTGAGTGATAATTTAGTTCAGTGATAATTTTGTGTCAAAACAAATCAAAATAAATAATGAAAAGTTTAGATCACGACATTCTGTGATCACTTTCTGACCTAACATTGCAGTAGGATTGACAAATTGAAGCCAGTTTGCTACATAATTAATAAGTCATCCCATGCAAGGCGGCCATGCGTGCTTGTCAAGCATAATGAAAGTTTTTTAAAGAATTTTGTTGCAAGTCGGTTTTGATTGCAGAGGATTCCTTGAGCAGCTTCTGTACAGCGCTGTTTCAGGCTTAATTGGGCCTTCGTCAGCAGAAGCGCAGCTCGAGAAATCCACCGCAAACCAAACCAACCTGTTCTATATGTAACATATGTCCAAATAAATTTCTGATAAAGGTAGGCCATGGAAGATAAATTATTACATTATTCACACTAAAATATTGTTCAGTTCTTGAGAATCGAAGTTCTCGAAATCCAACTTGTTATCGACGAAATTCCGAGAGACATGTGCGAAAATGGGAAATTTCATTAAGCAGATTGTGGCCTGCCAAAGGAGCCGCGGTGGTCATTTGGCCGACATTGTGTTTCACACATAATTGAGATGTTTCATATTTTCATATTTAATAAACATTTCCGAATTTCCTTGAATATTTTTAGTTTTATTCCAATAAAATTATAGATAACCCGTATTGGTACACCCTATATTATTATCGCGATTTGCGATTTCTATAAAAAATCGATATTTTAATATTTTTTCTTATGACAAATGACATTAAAGAAATTGCAATTATTATTTGGGAGTAGCTTTAAAAATCAATTTAATGGCTTCTTCTGGATAAATAATAAATAAACAAGATCGTTAAGACAAACTTAAAAGCAGAAAAGCAAGAGGTGTACGATGAAATATGTATTGCATTAAGATGCAATTTTTATCGTGCGCATACGCATTGGAAAATGTGTGTTGTGATGTGTGTGAACAATAATTTATTGTTAATTAACCGCAATAAGACCACTCAAATATGAAGCATCATAAATATTTATATTTAGAAATTTTATTGGTACCTTTCATTGCTACTCAGAAATAGGTTAAATATGAAGCCGCGAGCAAATTTTGTGTGCAATGTTCATTGCATTATGTCTGTATAAAGCCTGCTTAAGAAAAATTGCAACTTCTAAATTGAGCTTTAGCTTGATTCAAAACTTTAGTCTAGCAATTGTTGTCTTTATCATATTAAGGCCCATTCTACAATTCCAGTTTAACTTTAAGCCAAAGCTTAAACCCTTAACGACAATTTTTGAAATAATCGTTGTTAAGGGTTTAAGCTTCAGCTTAAATTTAAACTGGCATTGTACAACTGGGCCTAAAGAGTTTTAACAAACCCTTACCTATTCAATTAGGTTTTTTCTACTGTCGTCAAATATATCTTGACGTTTCAGTTTTGACAAATGGTCAATGGGTTAATTGTATCAATTAAACTATAGACTCTGATTTTATTTCTCATAGCCTCCCCATAAATCTTGTAAATAGGTACTTAAAGTTTTTAAATATTCACTTATAATACCATGAGTAGTCAAAGTTATGTACATCGAATATTTTTGTGGTGCTCTCACGAATGTCTCTCACGCTTGCATGTGAATACTACCAGTGAGCAGCAGTAGTATTCGCAAGCGTGAGAAACATGAGTGAGACCACCACAAAAATATTCTACTTAACTTTGACTACGATTGGTATTCGAGGAACTATTCAATGAACCAAATCAATGATTAAAATAAAATATTTCAAAATTTTCAAAGGCAAGTTAACTTTGACTATCAGTTTACTCCCTTGGTACCTAAAGCTTAGTTCAGATGCATTCGGATAGCAAAATGTTTATTGCGGGTCGTTTCCTGATTGGTTCGTTATTAATAACCAACCACTCAGGAAAAGATCCGCATTAAATATTTTGCATATCCGAATACATCTGAACTAAGCTTAACAATTATTGTGTTCACAATTGTTACATTGTAACAATGTTACATGGTAACAATTGTTACCATGGGAATAAACTGCCTTTGTACAAGTGGGTCCTAGTAGTCTAAGAAATGGACATATCTGCATTAGATGATCTGCTAAAACAAGATTTGTGACCGTACATGAGAAAACGTACCTTGTCTTCCATTTTTCAAAAATCGGTTTTTTTTTTTCATTTTTTTACAATCGGAAAACTGCTGAACACGGTGGTGTTTTCAGATTTTCGAAATCTCGATCCATTTTTAAAGTTGGAACTTCCGAAAAGTCAGTTTTGAGAAGAACGTTGTCAAAGTTTCAAGAACTTTTTTTTTGAGATACTTTATTTTATTTTTTCTCCTTAGTTAATAATAACAATGAGGCCCGATTGTACAATCATGGTTTAATTTGAAACTTCGCATTATTTCCATAGCATCAATTGTAAAGACAACTATTTCCATAAAAATGAAACGAAGTTTAAAGTTAAACCATGATAGTACAATCGGGCCTAACACGAATAACCTAGTTCTTCTTCTACTTTTTCTTTTTAGAATGGCAAGATGGTCAGGGCCGCGCCTAGCGGTACGTTTCTTGAAACTCGACTCTGCTTCATTTTTTGCGATTTTTCGATGTTTTCTAGTATCAATACATAAAAATTACCTATTGTAACACAAACTACGATAAATTTCGTATCAAAGTCGATTCTAACCCGAAAACATCTTTTTATCGATTTTTGGCTCTCCTGTAAAATTTGCTCCGAGAAGATAAGGTACGTTTTCCCATGGACGGTCACATTTATTTTTGAGTTGCTTTTCTCAAACAGAGAATGTTCAACAATCAAAACTATTATTAACGCACGATCTAACCAGAAATATAAGGATAGCCGTTGAAGAAAGATATTTTTCAGGTTTAAACCCGCGGAAGAAAATTACAGTCAAATAGAAAAGGAAGCGCTCCCCATCATCTTTGTAGCAAGATTTAACCGAATACTACAGCCTGTAAACACAGAGACTCGTCCGTACATTGCAAAATATTTAATTGGGCGAGTGTATCTTAAATGCGTGAGCGTGGAGAGATGATATGATTATCTACGATGGGTGATGGGGACGTCGAATAGAATTCCAACACCGTAGAAATATTGGAAAACGTGAAATACCTAGTAATACCAAATTTAAGATATAGAAGAGATGATTGCATTAAACAAGAGTTTTAAATTAGCAATTGCGAACCGTTAACATCTAACATCATAGGAGCTTTCCTTTCATATTTAAAATAAAATAATTTTGACTGGCGGAGAACGCGTGCGGGCAATTTAAATATTCCATCGGCCCCTCCTGGATACGCTTCTTTGTTCGAAGCGCCTCAAAAATTGCGGCCGCTTTTATCGGCTCTATTTACATTTTACGTCTCCAGATTATGAAGGAGCGCCGGGATGGAAATCGCATCTCACAGAAGGAGAAATTTGATGCATCGATACCTCTCGAGAATTAATTATGGATTCAAATTGTTTCAGCTTTTTCCCCAGTTAGATTTTAGTCATTTTGCAACTTGAAAAACGAGAAATTAAATCCTCGTTGTAATGATTTATTCACTTTCAAATGTGACGTATTTTCTTTTAAATAAATCATTGAATTTCATTGCCGAATTTAATACATATAAACAGAGTTATATTGGATTCACGGGATAATTTTATTCTCTAAACCAGATCGCACAAATTCGGTTTTGCTAATGCGTCCAAATATGTAAAAAGCGCCGAAATGAATAGGCTTTGATGTTCCGCCCGATAGAGAAACATTGAATAATGATAACATTTGGCCATGTGCCTACCATGAGAAAATTACATTACAATACCAAATAGATCGCCGAGTCGCGAATATGTTTTCGTGCGGCGAAAAACTCGAACCGGCCGAAATCGCCGATAGGTAAATTATTGATTTAGTTTTCGTTGATTGTGTTAGTTCCTAATTTCCATAGAAATAAACTACAAAAGTTTATGACAATAAAGTAACAAAAGGAAAATTTGTTTACTTATACCTATCTGCAACTGATACCTATTAAGTAAAAATTATTGTTTACAGTTACATTGAAAGTGGGGATGAATGACACCAAGAGCAAAAGTACTCTCTAGCTCTATTGTTGTTTTCATAAGAGAAGAGCTCTGCGTCATTGTCTGGTGTTACATCAGCAGACTTATGAACCATAACTCCGTCCTTTTTTCTCATTCACCATTAACAAAGAAATAATATTGAAATAACTGTCGGTTCTAACTTCGGTGATTGATTACGCAGAGCTCAAGTTCCATGATTTTCATATGGGTGCTTTTGGGAAGGTAGGAACTTAACATTAACTGATATGAAACTTTTATTTTAAGTCAATAATCTACATTAACATAAAAAAAAAACAAGATAATAAATACTTTCAAAGAATGAGATCACAATTTCCTAACATCTAAATTTGTTATTTTTACAGAAAAATCTGAACTGCCACTTGCAAGTTGAATTATCGATTTTTCTTCATCTGTTGAGCCCGCCTGCCCAAATTTGGGTCTGAAGGCCAATCTCTTCACACATAAATGATGCGCAAGGCTAAAACAAAGTTTTACAAGTTTGAAACATAAGGTCTGTTTGTTATCCTGCACTAGTGCACCAGAGTACACTTTTTTACGAAATATACTTTAATAAAGCCTGAATTCTTTGAAAACGTGTCAATACGAATCATACTCATTCATATTTACTGATATACCACATAAACATTTCAGGTTGCATAGTTTTAAAGAAAAACTTACTCTTTATCCATTACTAAAACACTTGACCATTTCCTGTCCCACTTATACACATGAATGTACCCTGATTCTAAGCCGATGGCTACCAAATACTGGGTAGTTACAAAGTCAGGAGCAAATGCTAATGCAGTGACAGACTCGCCCTTCACATCCAAAGGCTCAGATGCTGCTTCGTACGATCCAATGGGGCTACTTGTGATTTTATCGTGATTTTTATACCAGATCACAACTTTTCCATCACGTGATCCAGTCCCAAAATATTTCGAGTCATGACTCCAAGCACAACACCAAATTATACGGGTGTGAATCCCTGTTTTCTTATCAGTAGTTGCAACTAACTCATACTTATTCAATTCGAGGTTCTTACTGAAAAGAGACCAACGTCTATCTCTAGAAACCGAGAGTAAATGGTTGGTATCTGGTGAGAACGCCATCTGAGCAATGGTCAAAGTATGTGACGGTAACTTTTGAATTTGGTTCCAGTTTGATGTATCCCTGAAATAATAAATACCATCAACTTCAACTTGATTGTATTTCTCTACTTAAGAATTACCAAAGTATAATGGCCGCATGTTCTACTACTGTCGCCTTACAAGCTGATGCAAGTATTTTACCATTAGCTGTAGCAGCTAAGGAATATACTTCATATCCATGCCCATATAATTTCTGGATTTCGGGCCATAAAGTATTTTGTATTAATGTTTCTTCAGTGGGTGGGCCTAAAATTAATTGTGGTTTTTTCAAATTGCTGTCAGTTTCTTAATGAAATTACAGTACAAGTAATGAAACATAATGTCAAGTTTATGCAACTTAAGAGAAAAGAAAAAATTATTAAAACATTATCTACTTACTTTCAAGATCAATTGCTGTAAAATGTGATTCCTCTGGATACGGGTCCTTATTGCTCTTAGGTCTAGCCTCTTCATCATTATTGCTTTCATAAACTGCCTTATTTGATAAACCCAGAGAAGGTACTGATGCACCTCTGGGAATCACCTCCAAACCTGATTTTTGAATACATTCATTTTTTCAATAAGTAAAAAAAACGTAGTAAATTACTAAAACTAAAAATGTTAAAGAGAAAGTATTTTAACTAATTAAACTTTAATTAAAAAAATTATTTTAAAAAGACAAAGACAAACTGAACTTTTCACATTGCAGAAATATGAAACATTTTTTATTTACATTAATTAGGTGATCTAATCAATAAGACCAGCAAAAATGAAAATATAAAATCAAGTTCCCCTTTTTTGTAAATAATTCAAAAACTCATATATTTTGGATTTTGTCTTCATATTATAAATTTTCATATTTGTCCTCAATTAACTTTCAAATAACATAAATCGACCGGTATAAATTGAACTTACCATTAATATTATTTTCATCAATATGACATATTCTCCTGAAATTCTCAACGAAATTTTCAGGTGCCTGAAACACACGAATTACCTTCTCTTCTGCACCTGATGCAAATTTGTAACGAGACAACACCGCCAAGCAATTGATATCGTATCCATGCACTTGAGGCCTTGCAATTTCATGCCATGTAATCTAGATGAAAACTATTACAAAAAAAAAAAAACTAAAGAAAATTGCATAATATCAAACCTCTTCATCTTTATTTGCTCTCCATGGTGCATGAATTCTCGTAGTTTGATCAGCAGAAGCACTGATCAAGAATTCACCTTCAGGTTCCCAACTTAGATCAGTTACTTCATTGAAATGGCCACCAACAGTGACAATGGGCACCCAAGAATTTGAGTCTTTAGAAAAATTCCATATGTGAAAGGCCCCGTGGTAACTATGGGCCACAATACTGTTTCCATCTGGGCTAAACGCAGCGCCATAAAAACCTAGCGTGTTTCCACCAATTTCACCCAGCCTTGCTGTTTCTAACCATAAATTAACAGACGCATCGAATTCCCATATCAACAGTGTCTTATCAATTGAAGCTGATAATAATCGTAATTCCGTGGGGCTCCAATTCACAGAATATATCCAACCTTCATGTCCAGTCAATACAGATTCAACATTAACTACATAGTTACGTTTAGAAGTTTTTAAAGAATATTTTTCGAAATTAAAGTCCTGTGCTTCAGTTATCCTGAACAACTGAATTACATGATCTTGACCTGATGTAGCAAGTAAAAGATCTCCATTTACTAAAAAAAGAAACAGAGTTATCGATATTATACATTTTGTGGATTATCTGCGTACCATCTTTAATAAAATCTACTCCTCTAACCCAGTCTTCATGGCCTTTTAACGTCTCACTTTTAGTAAAGTTTATTTCATTATCATTGCTATCAACGTAAAGTTCAATTTGAGATTTGTCTGTGGTGCAAGCCAACAAAAGTGTATCACAAGTCAGGAACGTAAGTTTTAAATACAAACATAAGTTATAACCAAAGTTTATGTTCTGTGTTTGAGTAAACTCTGCTGCAATAAAAAAAACATCTTGGATTCATTTCAATATTTCATATCATCCCTTACCAGTCTTTGATAGGCGGGTCCATACTTTTACTGTTGAATCTACAGAAGCCGTCACAACTACAGCATATTCACTACTGACATCTTTGTATAAGCCATCCACTACATTTACGATACTTTCGTGACCCTGAAGAACGTATGGGATGTACTCTCCTGATTGCAGACTCCAGACAACTGCGGTACCATCAGTGGAACCTGATACCAGTTCAGTTTCATGGTCTTTACCTGAAATCCACTTGACTGAATTCACACGCTTAGTGTGTTTGCTCAAGCTCTTCAGTACTTTGCCACCGCCAATCTATAAATCAAGAATTATTATTTAATGTTATTATTGTTATTAACAGTACACTTCTTAGGTTAGGATACGCACATGTGGATTGTATATCAACACTGCATTACAGGAGCCGTAACAAATTAAATTATTTTTACCCCAGTGGGCTACTGAAGGTGTGTGATTACACGCACAAGAAATATAACAATTCTGCAGAGGCATTTCTTCGAATATTAATTTCAATTCAAATATTCAAAACGTCAAAACTAAACAGCTCCTACCAAAGCAAAGATGGCGCCAGCCAGGGTGCGCAAATCAAAACTGGTCGGATTCGCCAAAAGAGGGCACTGAGATAGTCAAAATCGCCAATTATTGTCAACTAAATTCTAAAAATTCCTACAGAAATTAAATTCCAAATAAAGCAAAGTAAATTTATTATTATAATAAATAATAAAATTATAATGTCTCGTATATTTTCCGTGTTTTCAAATTGATGCAACGATTAAAAAAAATCACACAAAAAGAAACAACCAAACCAGAACTCAAGTCTTTAGACTGCAGAGTACGAGGGAAGAGTAAAATCAGAAATTCGTTGAAATTATGAAAAGTGGGGTGGGAACGGTGGCGTCGAAATGAATTTCATTTAAAAATTGTTTAAAAATCACAGTTAACAAAACAAATTTTAACGGTAAAACAATTGGATGGATATATCTAAAAATTAATGAAAGGGAGTGGAAGCTCATATTAGCGAGGAAGTTAAGTTTTTAAAATTTATTAACTAATTTAATAGTTGCGGATTTTCTTCTGTTGGCGTGTGGTTGGCGTCATAAACAGAAAACGTGCTAACGTAATTAGAAATTAACCTAGTTCTTCATAGGTGGCGCATCAAAAGTTAGAAGCTTTAACACAACACAAGTAATTCTTTGGAGTCGACCATACAAAATAATCATAAGAAAATTCATTTGTAAATCAGTCTGGTAAATCAGTCAGCAGACATATACGTAGGCATGTAAATAATTATTTTGGTCGAAATAATATTTCATCTGATCGGTTTCTAAAATCGCCAAAATCGCCGATAGGCGCCAACTCTCAAGAAAGAACGCCAGATGGCGATAAATCGCACCCTGGCGCAAGCTATATCTATCGTGTCAAGTAAAGAGTAAAATTCCTAGATAATTCAAAAGTACCGCCATCTCGCCTCCTTTAGCGCCAATTTGGCGACAAATTTAAAAGTCGTTAACAAATTTTGACATTTCATTGAAGGTAACAACAGCACATTGTCACAGTATTGTCTAACAACTTTTTTTTATGTTAGACATTTATTATACATATACATACACTGTGGTACGCAAGTATGGAAACCTCTAAATATTTTAACAACGGTTAGGACTATCGAAACGACATTTGGAACAGATAATTTAGATGACAACGCGGATGTCAAGATGGTGTCGATGGTGTTGTCAATATTTCAGATTTCTCGCCAGTGCTGCCAACTTTGTAATTTTAAATGAAACACCTATTATTTTTTTATTTGTTTAAGTTGCTTAAATCATTATTAACATAATAACATGTAACATGTGTAACATATCCTATACCTAATGTTCACTGTTTTAGAAATATTCCAACATTTGTAATTTCGTAACATTAAAACGCGCACGTTTTTTTAAAAAGCAAAGTTGGGGTTTACCACGGAGTACTAAGAATTATGCAAATGTCAATTTTAAGTTAGTATGAAAGTTCCGACTTACAACAAACGTGCGCGTTGTAATGTTACGAACTTACAAATGTTGAAATATTTCTAAAATACGTTACATACGTTACATGTTATTATGTTAATAATGATTTAAGCAATTTAAATAAATAAAAAAATACTAGGTGTTTCATTTAAAATTACAAAGTAGGCAGCACTGGTGAGAAATCTGAAACATTGGCAACACCGCTGACACCATCTTTACCAATTTCGTTTCAATAGTCCTAACCGTTGTTAAAATATTTAGAGGTTTCCATACTTTCGTTCCACAGTGTATGTAATTAAAGTTAGAATAAATTTTTAAAAAAGGAATATTTAAGAAACAATTTATTCAGAATTAAACAGTTTAAATTAATGAAATGTTTTGAAATCTACCTTTATTGACGAGGGAAATCCTTTATGTATATCAATTTTTAATGGGTCGATATTAAATAATTAATTCAAAGCATTGCCTTCCGTTTTCAGTCTTTCTTAAACTTATTTTCTTCTAACACTGCGCCTTAAGTTTTTCCAACGTATTCTTTCTATAATCGATTTCAGATTTCATAAAATTTGACACTTTTCCATCAACTCATTAGCAATTTGCGGAAGTTTATCTTAAATATTCGTACTTTATAGATCGGCGTCCTTTTACCTGTTCTGTCCAAAATCTTCATTACTAAAATGAACCTGAAAACATACATTTATTTTAAAGCATTCCCATCACAAGTAAATTTAGGAAACCCAAGTAATTTACCGCAAATTTCAATTTGGATAGTCAAATTAATCCATCTTAGTTTCCGAGTCTCACTTCTAGCGACTTAAAAATTGTCTGAAATGTTTTTCAGAACGACTGGATCGATTTGGGACGTATAACTTTTTAATAGGCATTTAGGAAAATTAACCCGGTGGATACACCGTACTCTATTTTTCTCACTCTTACATGCACAAATGGCCGTATGTCAGACAAATCTTTAGACTTTATATCCTGGTTTTTGGTTTTGTACGGTTGGTCACCTTACTATATCAACAAAATTAAAAATATTTAACCTAATAAAATTGTAAATTTTTATGAATTAAGTCGAAAATATCTCATAACTCTCTGATACTGTTAAAGATAGAAATGGGAATACAGCATTTAATTCCACATATGATATAGTGTACTAAAATATTGGTCATTCCATTTGAAAAAAAAATATTTTTGGTGTTTGAATATCTTCGAGTGGAGTGGAATATTTTAGACACCTGTAGCTGAATAGATTATGCTTAAGAAATTTTTAAGAACCTTAAAGCCCCAATTACAATAACAGCTATTACAAATAAAATTGCTTTAATAATAGCTCTGACTCTGATATAATTTTTTGAAACTCACATTAATGAATCCAGATTATTAAGAAAAGTCAACATACCTATCTCAAAAATGGTGCAATTTAGAGATTGCCATTTTACCTATGAACGGTTGGCGTGAATAACCCTGAATACATAGGAAACTTTCATTTGAGTTTTTTTCCTAAAATGAAGTACTAGGACGATATGAAAGAAACCCAAACATACAGAAGATATTTTTAATTTTCTCATTTTTACTGTGTGGACTAAATTAAGTTTATAGTCAATTTCTCTTGACAAACAAACAAAATAAATATTTTAAAACTGTAAGTTCACTTTAAATTTTTGTCCAATTATGTAGAAAATGGGAGGAAAATTTAATTGATACAAATAAGAAATATTTCAAGAATGTTTCTGTTGCTAAGGGTTAGAATTGAAAGCATAACAAATTAAAGTAAAAAACAGAAAATTTAACAAATAACTGAATGGAAAATGATATTGCACAACACATTTTGCCTAAGCTTAAGATCGTCTCCATACGGAGCAATTTTATCGTTAAAAAAATGTGAAACGTACTCATTTAAATGATCGCGGAAATGTGGTCAAAAGTTAGAAAAAAGATAGAAACAGGATAAAAATGTTATACTATAAGTAGTCAATATCATTTGAGTCAAAATATTTATAAAACAAATTCCTCATTTTCAATCTTTTTTATTTAATTCTACATTTCACAATTACATATACATGATAAATGGCCTAAAATGATTTAAAAATAGAATACTTGGTCAGTAGTATAAAATAGTTATGGAGATATAAATATAAATATTATTTATGACTAGTATATTTCTTAACATACAAAAACGGAAACAAACTTTTCACGCGGTACGGAAGAAAGACTATAGAAAATGTGCATTTGCAGGCGATAAAAAAATAGCACCACTTTCCGCAAACCTAGCAAAATATTGTATGTGCGAAAATATCTCTTTCTTACAATGAAATTAATTATGAATTCGTTGGTTTCGGTTCCCTATCTTTTTACTCTTGTAGCTCCTTGTACCTAGCTTGGCACACTTTGTCATGAATCGAAAAATATTTCACTTCACGCTACACGACTATTACACATTATAATAGCTAACTAATTTTTTTTTACAACTACTTAATTTATAATAATAATAAAACGCTATATATAAACTTAATTATTTTAAACTAATTATTTTGGAATCGTGCTTGTTGGGGAATGACAGGTATTTCCTGGTTAACATACAAAATCACAATTAAAATGCTCCATTCCAACTGCATTTTTCATATTTGTGATTTCCAAAGATTAATCCTTGAGTATGAAAAACATCAACCAGAACCAGACATTTTAACATTCACTTAAAACGACTGCTTAAAATAATGCTAAAAAGATCTATATTGTACAACATACAAAACAAGCACCTAATAAGTCTTTAATTTTTAATTTATAGCCTTGATTAATCAATTAATTAATTTCAATGTTAAATCAGTCACGTCTATCAATTACATACAATACAAATTTATTTTACACATCATGTTGAACATTCAAGTTTTATTACCTAATCCCAAAGTGACAATATTACTTATACTGCTGCTTGAAAATACCATTGACCTAATACTGCTGCTTTATTTTATTTTATCTTTTTTATTGTTATTCAAAATCTGTGTCATTTCTTTAGTTTCTGCCATCAGGTAAATGTGCTACCATTAAGTAAAGAAATACTTGAAGTTTCAACATGGGCTTTCATTGTTTTGATTTCTTTCTACGTTTTCCGTTTTTAACTTCGGAACCGAGTAGTTCTCTGGTGAAGTTGCATTCAACAGAGAATCACCACGGTGACGTTCCAAGCTCCCTACGAGTTCAAAGCTTGAATTCAGGGACGAATTCACGCCTTTGGGCGGAATGGGCGGAGGATTTTCCAGCTTGGGGCTCACATCACCCGGACTGGAGCTTATGTTCATTTCTTGCTGGTGAGCTCGAAGATCAAAATCTTCATAACATGTATTGTTGAAATTGTTCAGGTTCGAGTGATCTGTCATGCTAATACCTGAATCGCGTAAATCATGCTCTTCAGGTTGGTCTGTTGATAATAAATTATTTATCGATGTGGTTAAAGTTCCACCATCCACTGTTATGTCAACTATGGAATCAATGCTGTATACTGAAGACGTCGATTTTTTCTGCCCCCTTTTCGGTACGTTTGGTGGTAGGTCATTAGGAACAGAATTTACGCGTTTGTCTGGAGCTGAAAGTAATAATAAAATTACTTGGGTTAATTGTATTTGAAAAATTAAAGTTGGGTTCTCACTATGAGATCTTGGTGGAAGTGGCGGCGCTTCATCAGTGTTACCATCAGGCCATGAATTCCTTAAAGACCCTTCTGAGGTAGGTGTTCCCATGGAATGCCTCAGCAATCGAGGTGACGGTGGTTTAGTGAGCGAACGTTCCCTGGAATGCGTCGGTTTTGGAGGTAATGGAATATCACAAGGATCTGAATCTCTGTAAAAACAACTACCGTTAGATAATGCACATAATATATATAAGTTCCACTCACCTAGATTTCATAGAAGGCAAACTTGAATAGTCAGCGCTGCCTCTAGTAGGAGTTCGAGCTACTTCCATGTGATTTGCATTACAAAAACCCTGAGAGCGAGGTCTGGAATCTCTTTGAGGTATTGGAGGTGCACCACTTGACGTGTTACTCATTGGCAGTGATAAGTTATCACGACTTGGTGTTTTTTCTACATCCTGCAAATTATTGTTGTTACTATTTTATTTCAACATTTTTAATATGTATCAAATGTGGGCTAATTATTTAAAATATTTAACAAGGGATGTACCATTGGCTTTGTATAGATGTCATCATTTTCTAGAGGTTGCTCTGTTAAATGTCCATAATTTCCACTAGAGTTCGTTGATGATCTATTGCTATGATTTTCGGAAAACTGTCGTTTATCAATGGGCAAAGGTGGTAGTGGAGTACTAAAAGCAAAAAAAATCAGCAAATGTATCTATAAACATTAAACAAACAATTTACTTCAAGATACTATCAGGTTGCTGACGTTTCACTTTATTCAAAGTACCTAGACTTTCCTTCAATTGTTCAAACCGTTCAATAAGTCGCTGATGCAAGGGTTTCACCCCATCAGATGCCAATTTACCATGCAATATTAACCCCTGCTCTAAAACCTTTTGGGCAAAACGTGATTAACAAGACGTAAAAGTTCAATATGAAGCAGCATACCTGTATAGCATCTAAAATCAAGTTCTTAAGCGTATATACATGAGTCATGTGCTCGGGGTATAACTTGGAAAATTCTTGTGTGAAGAACGCCTGCTGATATTTACTGATACCACCCTGTACGTTCGCATCGATGATACCTTGCAGTCGCATTGTGAAAGGATTGAGATTCCTCTTTGGTTCTTGTGAGTACGTGGTAATTAGCTGTCGCAGTTCCTTTTCGACGGCCTGCATTGTCTCACAAGCGTATTTTACAGGGGGGACTTCCTCAGCGGTGCGGCTTACCACTTCAAACCAAGGTAGAATGCCAGGTAGAGGATTTTCAGTTTCAAGAATCGCCCTCTCTATCCATAACGTCTGCAAAATTTACTTTAGTTACAACTGAAAAGAAAGTGAAGTTTGTATGCCTACTTTTATTTCATTCTCCTTATCAATTATTCCTTTATGTACAGGCCTATCACACTGGAATCTCTTCACGTCATTGTAGTGATAAAACCGCGAAATTTTCTCAGGTATATCAGTTGCTAGCACGATTGTAGTGGGCTCTGGAATAGGCTTCACGTTGCTTATTTGAATAACTAATTTTAGTTAAGACAATAATTTATATATCTGCGAAATAAATTTTCGGTAATTCAAAGGATACATTGCCCATCAGAATTGATGATCGAGTCATCAGGTGGAGTGTTCTTCATGAGAATTTGTGCAGATGGAAACTCGGTTTGCAAACGCTGAGTGAAAGCTCCAATTCTTTCGTACTCCAAACCTCGATATATAAATTGTTTATTCTGCAAGCACAATGAAAGAAGTAAAACAGTTTTGAGTAATGCTGAATGAGTGGGAAGTTAATTTACCCGAACAAAGAGAGGAAAGCTGAGTCCATAAAAGCCAACACGAAAGTACTCGGGCTCTGGGCGGAGTTGCTGTAGGATATTGTCGTAAAATTTTGCTTGTAACATTAGAGTGTCACTTAGGGCTTTATAATTGAAAAGTTGAACTTCATAAAGCGTAGCTAATTCTTTCAGTAAAGGAATGCCCTTCTCCCAGCACTGTAACCAAAAAATTATAACTTGCTAAAGAGTTAAATGTGGAATGCATCGCATTTACTACCTTGCCCCGATCAAAATGATTTATTATAATGCGATATAATTTCTCTTTGACTTGGCACTCAGTGTAGCCTGAATATGCCGGATCAGACGTGATGATATTGCTGCTCCAAGTTAGCTGATCAGCATATAGTTTCATGGTAAACGCAGCTTCCGTATAATTCTCTGCAGACATATGTAGATCATGCAGTTTATAAATGTAACGCAGATACATTTCTTTACGGTTGAATTCGTTCTTGTAAAAGTTCTGCAAGCGTTATTGGTTGGTTTTAAAACAGAAAAATGAGACGCAACTTCATTACCAAGAGATTGAAGGTGCATGACATTCGTTTGTCCCTGTTTTCATCACCTTGTATTACGCTGCGATAATCCAAAAGGCGTTCCAGTAATCTTGTTACAGAACTTATAAAAGCTGCCCCACTGTCTTTCCACGTAGGATCTTCTGCCTGCACCCTATCTAATAATCTGTGGAAATTAATGTTAAAAGTTATCTTTGTTACTTAAGTCTTTCGTGGAAGTACAACAAACTAATTCATTTTTTATCAAATTAAAAAGTTTTCACTCTTTTCTTTAAAACTGCTTTTCAAAGTGCCTAAGTACAGTGAAAGCTCCCATAGCGGACAGCTCTCTTAAGCGGACACCTCTCTTAGCTGGACAGTTTTTCCCATTTATGTAATTTACGTAATTTACGTAATTTATGTAATTTACATGCATTTGCATCTATCTTAGGCGGACACCTCTAATGGACGGACAGTTTGCTGGTCACGGTCGGTGTCCGCCTAAGAGAGCTTTCACTGTAATTGATTTAGGCACATCAACAAAAAAGTTAATTTCACTAAAATAAAAAGATGAATTGCTTTTTGGCCAAGATACTTCTGGTCAGACTGAGCAATAGAAGGTTTAAAAATGTTTTGCTTTTCTTATAATTTTGGTTGCAAAGAACTAATACTGGTCAATTTTTATCAACCAGTACTGTAAGACATTGTACTTTATGACCATGTAGTTAGAAGCAAAGAGGACATCTCTGAAAAGCTTATAATTTAAGAAGTTCATTGGAACTTTACTCCGAAAAAACGTAAACATTTGTGGGGGCTCATACGTTGCTTAGCGACCAACGAATCGTGTCACGATGACATAAGATGATAACAAAGGCGTTTGATTTTAAGATTGCAGCGCTACCGTGGATAAATCTGAACCTCTGTAAGCTACACGGAATTTTTGTAATGCACGTGTCTAAGTGCGTATTAATACAAATACGCAAGTTGATTTAATGTGAATGTCACATATAACACAATCGTGATACATCATACACTCAGGATCGACGCCAAAACACGATTTGTTGTGTAGCTTACAAGGGTTTGTTTAGTTGACACCAGGTGGCGAACGCTTAGCTGCAAACTCCATAGTCGTCAAGGAACATCAAATTGACAAACGTCAAAATGACTGACGTCAAAATGACTGACGTCAAAAAACGTCAGACTGATAACGTCCGGTCATATACACAAATACGGTCGAAGCGTCACGTTGACATCTACGTAACAAAGCAACGATAACGATCGGCGCAAATAAACAAAATTACGGCCGCCCTTTCACGAATTAAAGGGAAACCGCATTCGTTCATGATTGACCCGCAAATAAGATCACATCCCCAGTTTGGTCACGGAGCAAACATAAAAAGACTGCCCTCTGGCGAATAAGATACAGCTGTGATCATCAGTGATTAAATTATACATTCAGACCGAGGAAGCAAAGTTACACCCCACTATGGAAAAAGCCCTATAGAAGCGAGGACGCCAGCTGTTCCAGATCAGTTTTCTTGTGCAGACAGTGTCAAGAGTACCCACAAGCCTCTTGTGTAACCATTGTCATGAGCATCCACAAGTCTCTTGTACAGTCATTGTCAAGAGCATCCACAAGCCGCTTATGCAGCCATTGTCGAAAGCATTCACCATTACCACAACATCTCTTGTGCAGCCATTGTCAAGAGTTCACTCAAATTCCAAACACACTCATCAACGTCGTCGAAACCAGCTGTTGAAGAGATGGAGTAGGAAATATTATGAGAACCAAGACGTTCTGAAGAAATTCCTTCATTAGACTTGTCTCTGCCAGTGACACCACCTTTCAGGTTCGTAAACGACGATAGCGAGGAGAGCAGTTCGTCGAATATATTGCTATTCATTTTTTATATGTTGTTCATATTGTGCCAATAAAAAATAAATACGAGCACGCCCAAACTTTAATAAAGAAAGATGAAAGAGAAAGGTACTATATATAATGACCGAAATAAATAAAAGCTTACCTACGTTAAAGCTTGAACAGTGCAATTTACTCAGATATGAATAAATAATCTAAAAATTGGATACTTCAAGTGCAATCTTGCATATCGAACTTGTTCAGTGTATATTCTAACAAATTTGGACTTTGGTTAATTTTTTTAAAAACTTCTAATGCGTTAGAGAGAATGTATAATTAATGAGATATTTCCTGAGGAATACTTCTTAGCTTTGGCCTTCATAAAAATTGTTTTCCTTTCTTTTACATATTCGAATTGAATAAGGAGCTAAAACTTTTTAATTTCATAGTACATAACACTAACTAAGAATAAGTGAGGATTACAAAGACCAATGATGTTCTGCATTTACGTGTTTACGTGTGGAAAAAAAAACTACAGGTGTAATGCAACCCGCATGCTTAGTAATATTTTAAATTGACTTACACAGCACTTAAATGCTCCCTTTGATTTGGAAAGAAAGAATAAATTTTTTATTCATTTGATTTACTTGATCATAAATTTACGAAAGTGAATTTCTTATTTAAACAGTTCGTATTTAAAATCACTCTAAAATTTGCTGTTTAAATAAGAAATAAGATTTCTTTCGTCTGTCACAAAAAAGATTATACTTACATTGTGTTGAACAGTCGTCGATATTCATCATCCCCTTTGTTATCCGAAATTAAAATGTCCAATTTATCAATTAACTCGCTCTCGACTTGTCTAAAATTACCCCTCGCCTTCTGCTCGCACTCCATCATGTCAAAAAATATGTGCAAGGTGGCTTTGCGTAGCTCTGATTCAGGGACCAAAGTCACCTCCAAAAAGGGGCCCACCATTGAAGGAATAAAATGCAATTTGTGTTCGCCTATCATAAAAACGAGCAAGTTACAGTGTCTCTTATTCACTAATATTTTAGAGTTTACTCACCTAACTGAGACCACATAGATAAAATTTGAAAACCCATGAGGACACGCATATCCCCATACTTCTCTATTATCTTCTCTTTTTTGACTTCTGAGAACTGCTCCAGTTGCAATGACTGCTGAGTTAAGTAATCAACAGCCAAATTAAAGTAATTCGTCCACAACTGCAATAACACATTTAAAATTCGTTTTGTCCCATCAAAATGCCTTTTTACCTCTTTATCAAAATAAGCAGTACGACAATCCAAGAATTTGAAAGCCAAAGGTTGAGCGAGTTCTTGAAGTGCTTTCAGTATGACATTATTGGCGACCATTTTAATTACAAGCCAATCAGGAGGGTACACTTCTTGCTTGACCAAATCACGGAAAACCAAAAACACGCGCATCAAGAAATCCTTGAGTGGTTTACGATCGTGATTTGGGCCCATCAGCATTTCCCACAGTCTTTTGTAATGGAACTCGTCAAGTAATTGCAGGAGGCCAATTAAACACGCTACTAAACAGCCCTGTAATAAAAGTAATTTTAAATTTCTTTGAACCTCTTTTGGAAGGGCAATGAAGCTTACGATTATTCTTGTGTCTTTATCTATAATAATCAGGACCGTTTGTATGAGAACGTCGAAGGTGTTAATGCATAAAGTATCGACGTCGTGGTGGATGCAATTATTTATCTTGCCTTGTTCTTCGCAAAATTTTCTCTGCTTGAATAAGAAACTTAGAATTTCACCGAGTATTTCAGTGCACAGCCTCAGTTCATCTCGATGATGCAGATGGTATCTTAGGTGCTTGCAAGCGTTTGCCAGTAAGATATTTCGAGACTCTGAAAGATTTCTTTGTGAACAAACATATTTGGTAGGATGATAATAATCTCGTACCATCATCTTGAAATAATTTAGTCACAACTAAATTTTTTACAGCAATTAACTTAGCTTGCACCAATTGAGCAGGTAGTTCTTTTGGTAAAGAATCTAGCATGGAAGCTGCTAGTTTGGTTACTTCGATAACCGGTAATACATCTACAAGCTGTTCGTAAACAGCGCTAATAGATTGTAATAGTGCAACCTATAAGAAAAATTAGTGAAAAAAGGCTCTTGCTTGAAGACTGTTAATTAAAGATGAAGTTGAAGAAATTATTGAGTATTTACAATGTAAAAAGAACACACATGTTTCGTTCTGTTGTGTTAAATTTGGGCAGTCTCAAATTGAATTCTATAGTGGAATTTACCTGTGTGGCTAAAATATTTGCAGACGTTAAAGTGAGCATATTGTTCAAAGCGGCGAAGACACTGTATAAATCCCTGCGAAAACTATCTTCATATTGGCCACAGGTGGCCCTCGAAAATAATAGGCGACTCTGAATTATCAGCTTAAATATGTACTCCAAACTTTTGAAACACTTTTGAATAGGTTCCTGTTTGTCAAACGACAAAACCCAATCAGCGCAGTGTTGCACACTAGTTAATAAACCCCTAAAACAGCAACATTTTCAAGAAGTCAAAGACATTAAATAGAAGCTAAAGTACTTGTAGACTAAAGCAGCTGCGAAGTGGTCCTTTATATAGGCGTCCAGGACCGGCTTGAAAAGTTGGAATTTCGATTCGTCTAATAAGCTGAAGATTGAAACTAAAACGTGGAAGACTAGACCACTGTGGGCGGTGGAATTGCCGTCTTCAGTCGAAAAGAGGGCGAACAAAGCATCCAGGACGTCCTGTAAGAATTTTACCAATTCCTCGTCTCCTAGTTTCAGGACTCTTTGCAAGGAATCCTGGATACGTTCCGGATGTGATTTCCATCGCAAAAGTGACAGTAAATCCCCTGGTATTCGATAGTTATTAGTAATATTAAGACGCGTTTCAATAAAAATTGAATTTGAGATTAGTGAGTAGGTAAAATTTACCATTTTGAGTCAACTTTGTCGAACATAGCAGAGTCCTCACGCAAATAATTTCCTTATGACTCCTAGAAAACGACCCACTCGCTTCTTGATTTCCTTCATAATCCTTGGAGTACGCAGGGAACATTAAATACCCACAATTCTCCAACTTTTGAGGATCCTCGCACTTATAAATGTACAACTCGTGCAAACCATCTTTTACAGCTGCCCCGTCTTTATCCATCAAGCGAATAAAAGAGAACCCAAATAATTTTCTATCGGTTTTTTCCCTCGCTGAAAATCAAAGTGGTTTGTGATTTTGATAGAAAGTTTCGATTTTTTCTACATACTAGAGCAATGCCGAAATTCCAGGCGTATGTGAGCGCCCGCAAACTTATCAATGGGCAACGTTAGTCTAACATTTTCGGCCCAGGCAGGCGAATTATGGTGGTAAATTATCATTGAGTTATACTCTGATATCCCTTCCATACCAGACGCTCCCCATAAACAATTCTGCAAGAAAAACCAAAGAGAAAAAAAATATGGCCAATCCAACACGCAAGTCTACCTTTATTATATTCTTTTCGCTGTCCAATACTAGAACGGTCACTGCAATATTTTTTCCCGTTGATTTACCACCTCGTTCAAACTCCCCCCTTTCCAACAGCAAATATAAATCGTTCCGAACCTCGCCTGGCATAATAACGTCGGGAAAACCTAACTTATTTGTAAGACTCATGTTTTTAAAAAGAAGAGGATTGTCTTCTTTGATTTGACTCAGTTGTCCGTGGTACATTTTTAAAGAAATTATAATACCTTCAACATGATTAATTCAGTTTGACTTTACTGGACATAAACTGGGGCTTACCATAATTTGGCTGAGACGATAAAGCGCTGTACTTTCCTGATTGTCTAATCAGTGACTCGTGAAGCTGATGGTAATCCTTCTCTTCGCCTTGGTAGACCTTGAGGGTAAATTCTTTCTCTTCGGTGTCCGTTTTGTTAACGACTAAATCGCTCAAGTTTTGGACCGCGACCCCATAAGGCCGCTTGTAAACCTGCTGGTTGAGTGGAGCATATTTTTCAGTCTTCTTAGAACTTTCTGAGTAGAGCATTTTGCCAATGCGCATTATGTGAGCAATTATGTAAATATCCTTCGTTAAATCCGCGTTACCTAAATCCTGAGTTAGAAAATTAGATGGTGTTCTTCTGCGAGCTTGAGGTAACTTACCGTGAACACAGTGCAATTGCTGTGCAGCTTATCTATGTAATTTGAAAAGCCCTCTTTGGAAATTTTGACTAGAAACCTTTCAGATATGTACTTTTGTTTGCGCGCGTCGTAAAGCGAGAAGTAAATTTCCGTGTCTTCACCGATGTGGTGTCCGAAATCTCGCATGCAGAAGTACATGTGGTGGGTCAGGATTTTTTTGGTCTCACGCTTTTTTAATGTTCCTCTAGACTGTAAATTACAATACGAAACAATTATATAGAGAAGTTGATTGTATCGTGACCATTTTTAAGTAAAGAATTTTAATCCAATAAGTAAATCCCTAAACTTTTTATAACATTGAAGTGAAATAAGTTAATTCCTAATCAATTCATTTTCATTATACGTTTACAATTCGATTTCAATTGTGCTTTCAAGTTTTATTTTTTAATTAAACAACAAACCTGTGAAGGAAGGAATTTTTGTCACTTTATTGATTTTTTCAAGATGAATTTTTGACTTACTCAATCATTTATTTTTGTGTTAGCATTTTTCAAAAACAAGAAAACATACAATAGCGCAAATCCAAGAAAAGAGAATTTTGAAAATTTTAGTGACGCTCAACATTTTCCGAGCGGATTTTTAATTTTTTTTTAATGAAGTGATCATCTTTTACATTTAATTTAATAATAATTAAACTGACAATTCTTTATTCTTAAAAAAAAATTAATTTTGAAACAGTTAACAATTTACAAAAATTCACTCAGGCTCACTACTTTTTTTATGAAATGGATCGATCTTCTTTGTTTGCTAAAAACGATAGTCTTTTCTTTTTTAATAATAATTAAATGCTATTATTAAAGAAAAACTTCATTTGTTTTAAACAGCTAATTTCGACGAAATTATCAATTCATAAAAATTTTGTATTTTAATGGAAGGAAGTTCAAGGAAGTGAAGTGGCTTAGCTTTTGTTTGATAAAAAAGTAGATAAGTACATAGATTTGTTTTTAAAGTCGTCCAAGTTAGGCAGCATTTACTCTTTTACTTTAAATCCACTTTCAAGAAAAAAAAACGTAAGTACAAATTAGTGTCACTCATTTCATTTAAATAGAATCTTGAATTTACTTCTTGCTATCAATGAACTGCTGCTTTTTAATTGTTTTCTATTATTATGAATGATCATTTTTTCTTTACTTTTATTCTGTGTATTACTGCTATATGTTTTAATATTACCTAGTTTATTTTGACTGAAAAATTTGTTATTTAATTTCCAAAATTTGTGTTAGTGTTTATTTGAAATTTATTTCTCTTTAATTAAATATCCATAAATATTTACTATAGGTACTAAGTATTTATATTTCAATGAATTCAAGAGAAATACACAAATCCTCCAACTTGAAAGAAATAATATCCCTGATTTTTTTTAGAAGGGAATTTCGCGTTACATATCCATGAACAGATTTTGTTCTTTCTATTGTTACTAACAAATTCTTTTTTGTCTTCTTTGATTTGTTTACTTATTTTTATTTATTCATATTCTTCGCACACATCGTATTTACAAGGGATGTCTCATATTTTTTGTAAACAAGAAAAGAACCATTACTTTTTGATAGATGAATTTAAATCTAAAATCAATCTTCACAAAACTTAAAGAAACATAGTAATTATTATTTTTATTCCTGCTAAACAATCGTATTCTGTTTTTAAAAACTACATTACCGTATAATTTCAAAAAAGACTCTTTCTAGTAATTCTTTAAATTTGAAATGTTATTTATTTAAGAAATTATTTTTCTAAAAATGTTGTTGATTTATAAAAATTTATCATAATTTAATAATAGATTTTTAATAAATTTAAGGATAATGACTCTGGTTTCATTTTTTTAATAGCTGATTGTTTGCCTAATATTTAAGTCGTCGCTTATCTTTCAAAAACTTAGTTGACATTTACTGTTAAGAGGTCAGTTTTAAAAATTAAAGATTCATCGTCATTATTTTTTCTTAGTGAAACCACAAATTTTAATACGGTCTATACTTTTATGGTAAAAGCATTTTTCAGGTCCGTTTTTCTATAAATTGGTCGTCTTTATTTTTAAAAATCTCTATTGATACCTAATCCATTAATCGATAAAAATACAAATTTTAGTCTCTCCTTTCTTTTATTATTTTATTTGAAACTCTAACTTTTAATATTGCAATAATTTCATTAGGTTATCTATATAGGGTGTCCGTTTTTCAAGAACAATCATGGGATCTTAGTTATTTGAAAAAATACGAAGTCGGTTAAAATGAGACAAAGTTGCTAAAATTCGCAGTGAAGTTGGCCCAAGTAACTAAAATAGTTTTTTCTAAGAAAATCTTCCTTGTAGAAGGAAATTTATGAAAATCAATACAACATTTGTAAGGATATGGGAATTATTTATTAACGTTTAACATATAAAACTAAATTCTAACTAATAGGAATAACTAAAAAAAAAATAGGAACACGAAGGTACATCTAATATTATCACAAAATGAAAAATTGGCAAAAATTAAAGATAAAGTTACCATTGCGTTACGTCACCTTCTCGACTTATTACTGCTTCGATACGTTTTGACATTGTATTAACTACAGTTTGGCATCATCAGGTGAGAAATTGTCCCAAATTTGTTGAAGCCGAGCACGTAATTCTCGAATGGTTCTTGGAGGCTGCGAGCGCAGCTTTCTCTTCATAATATGCCACAGGGTTTCAATTGGTGAAAGATCTGGACTGCCCATTTTAAGAGTGAAATATTGTTTTCGGATATCCAATTTTTCACCTTTTTAGCCGTATGAGAAGCAGCACCATCTTGTTGAAAAATATATTCAACTTTATTCAAGCGCATTTCTTCTATTTGCGGTTTCAAATTATTTTGTAGGACGTTGATATATTTATCAGCGTTCATTATTCCTTCTACAAAATATAGTTTACCTACCCCTCTAGCTGACATGCTTTCCCAAATCATCACAGAAGCAGGAAACTTAACTTTCTTTTTAAGGCAGTCATTGTGATAAACTTCCTGCAAACCTCAAATCACTATGTTTGTCCCAGAAAAACGGAACCCTGTATATATATATTTTTTTTTTTTGAAGATTCTACACCACTCTTATTTTTTTACTTTTATTTTTTTTTTTTTCTGAAGATACATTTTAACGGTCTTTCGTCGATTTAATTTCTTTATAGAAATCTTGGTGACCGAAGAGTTGAAATTATAAATAATTAAATAATTTCACTGTTTTTATCCAAAATTCACACCAAACTAAAAGAATTATAAATTTAAGTCAGTGTGGAATCAGGAGGATCGCATCAGTATTTTACACGTAAATATAACACCAAGAAAAAAACAAAAATCCGAAATTTAACGCTTGATACTTTGGCAATAACAGTCGTACAAAAGCAAAAGGCCATCGAGGTATTCTAGCCAGTGCTGCTAAATCTTAAAACTGCATACATAATCAATTACCATATAATTTTTTGATTCGGTCACGTGGCGTAAAAATAAATTATTAAATCAGTAGAACTAAACGACGGACTTACAGAAACTCCTTGAGAATTTTCTGCGCTAGAAACATGCACGTGGTAAAGTTCAACGACGGACATAGATTCAGGATCCACCATTTCTGCACCCTGACGTGGCACCAAATCCAAACCCAATTTTCTGCAACGAAATAAACAAATCGTCATATTTTCATCAATGCTCTTTCAGACAATTGCGTTTTAAAACATTCCTTTTAAATCTTTGTATTTCACTCATCTTTTCTATTGTACAAATAAGTCGTTATCAAAATTTCTTGGAAACCAATACTTCTACGTTTTCATAATATTGTAAAAGATTTTTCGCTTAAAGCGTTTATAATATTTAAAGAAGAAAGGTGTTAGTATCATACTTGTTTAAGCAATGCTTTAATTTTCTTGTTCTGTTAATACTTTAACACTGCGTGTAATACATTACATAAAAAATCTTGTTCTCGCATAGAATATTGATTTACGAGGCATTTAAACAGTCCCACATGCTCAATATAAGTATGCAGTTGACATGGTGCACAGTTTGTCACGTTAGCCTTGTAAAGTTCAATGATCTTTATCCTTTGCAAAGAGCATGTAGAGACTGTAAGGCCTAGACAGTGATACGCCATCTTTAATGGGGAATATTAATAGATTTCAATGCGCGACGGAGCGACTAACCCGCCTCGTCATTATCTCGATCGAAACGCGATTATTTTCAGCTCTGTGGGAAAGTATTTCCCTTTAGAATTTTTGACGAGTGACTAAGACTGACAAATTTTTCTTAGAAAAATCGCCTAAATTTGAACATTTCCTACAGACAGGTACACTCGATTAAATATTTAATTTCAACCTTTAAATCTCTACACGAGCGTATCGTTAAAGAAATCGCGGAAAAAAATTGCAGTCCTTGAAATGCTGAATTATACACTCATTGTCTGGTGATTTGCATCTGCTAATGGCGTTTAATTTCGTCGACTGCAAGTTCTCAGTACGAATTAATGTTCTGATCCAAGGACAGGTTCCTTCCTGTAGACTTACTACTTATACTTGCATTCCTTTTAAACAGCGCGTTCTTTATATTCATTTCCAGTATTATTTCACTGTATGAAATATTCATGGTGTTGAACGTTTCAAATGAATTAATAATATTTTCTGATTGTTACTTGCTATGAGTCTGGGAAATATACTATGAAGAAATACTACATAACACAGCAACTGATTACTTAAACTTAGCCTAAGTTTATCAATACAATTTTTAAAAAAATCATTGGAGCACCGGTCTTACTTCAAGTATTTTACTGAAAGAACTTATTATATTAATTAAGATCGCAAAATAGAAAAAGGGTAAAGTCAATCAATAATTTTGAACTCAATGGCGAATAAACTCGAAGCCAGCAGTAAGTTATTTCGAACCCAATCTTATGGGAACCATCTAGTGATTTTTTAAATTCACTTTTAATTTATAATGGGTTTCAGAAATGCATTTATCTGAAAAGGAGGAACAATCATTAAGTGAAGGGTGCACTATACACTATATTTATTTTAGCAGGAGTGTTCGTAAATCAGGAAAAGAACATAGTCCACGAAAAAGAAAAACAAAAGAAATAAAGATAAATACGTCCTCTTTTTCTCTACTCCATTGCTGTCTGTTTCTTTAAATACTAGATAAATGTTACATATTTACTGTAACTGGGTAGCTTTCAACTGATCACATCTCATATACTTTCAAAGGGTGATAAGCAGAGAGCGGCCAGTTTTAGGTTTCTGGCATCAGAAGTAGGCAGTTTGCTTTGAATAAGTAATTTACAAGATGTTAAATAAGTGTGAATAAATAAATATAAAATAAATGTTCAAGATTCTGTAAAAATAATTTTCATTCAATGGTTATGGTTTAGATTCGTTCTCTGGTCATAAGTTGGGTAATTTTACAGACCAATCAAGCAGCAACACATTATTTAACAATATATACTATATGAGGTCTTGTTGTAAGACGCTTTTTGAATAACTCTGAAAGAGTTCGCCTTCTAAATCTTCAGATATGTAATTCTGAGCGTCCACAATGCTTCTGAACCGTGTCTTCAAATGGAAAAGTCGCACCCTCCAACTGTTATCCCTTTGGTCAGAGCGGTATGCCGGTTAACAATGCATGCTCCGTTGTCCCGTTCATTCTTGTGCCATCTCAAAAAGATGGGACCATCATGAGTCATGAGGTTGAAATGTCACTTATCGGGAAACATGAATGAACATACCAAAAGGCATTAATTTTGCACTAGTCTAGGCATGCATATCTATGCGCGGCACTGGTTGAAGCATGAAATCCCTTTTGGATCTAACGATGATCTAACGACGATGAATTGTGAGGGTTGCCCATTATTGCACAAACATTTGAAATGCATTTCCTGTAAGACACTGTCAGTCTATATCCTAAGTATTTATTCAATCATGATATTATACAATACTATCTTAATCATATGAAGTTTAATACAGACACTAAATTTACATTCTCTCTGGTAGATACCTATACTGTTCATAAGATAATTTCAGAAATCAAAACATTGGCTACTGGTTCTGATGGCATTAATGCAAGAATGTTAAAATTATGTTGCCCTCTGATTATTCCTTATGTTACCCATATCATCAACTCTTGTTTGTTAGAAAATTATTTTCCATGTATATGGAAACAAGCTGTAGTTATACCTGTAGCCAAAATCTCACAGCCATCTAACATAAATAATTTTCGTCCCATCAGTATTTTACCTACATTGTCAAAAGTTCTAGAAAAAATAGTAGACACGCAGTTACGAAAATATTGCAATGAATACAACGTCTTTCCCGTATGCCAGTCTGGATTCAGGCCCTCTCATAGCTGTTCTACAGCATTACTGGATGTAAGCGATAACATCATCTGTGTTGCTGATAAGGGTTTAGATAGGGCCAGTTGTACAAAGGAGGTTTAAACTGACGCTCAACTGAACCAGGTTCAAAGTGAACAAAATCGCATCAAATTTTATTTATGAATGTATTAATCGCCATATGTCATTAAGATTCTATGCGAATTTGTTTACTTTGAACCTGGTTCAGTTGAGCGTCAGTTTAAACCTACTTTGTACAACTGGCCCATAGTGTTTTAATTCTTTTGGATTATAGTAAAGCGTTCGACACCTTGAATCATCAAGTTTTATTGGCAATTTTACATTTCATTGGGCTCAGTGGCGAAGTGATTTCATTCTTTGAAAGCTATCTACCTGATCGGATGCAAAAAACTCTTGTCAATAACAATGAATCAACTTTATTAAGAAAATCTCAAAGTGTCCCGCAAGGCTCTATTCTGGGACCCCTGCTTTATGCACTATATACATGTAATTTTGAAAAATATATTACAAACTGTATGTACTATATGTACGCGGATGATATTCAACTTCTATATTCTTTTAATCGAAATGATTGTGCATCTGCCACAAATATTATTAATGAAGGTCTTAAAAATGTGATTAATGCATCTAGAAAACATAGCTTTCATATAAATGCTAACAAAACTGTTGTTATTTTATTTAGTAATATGCCTTTATGTATTGATGATATTCCACTAAATTTTGTTAATGAAGCTAGAAACTTAGGTTTAATAATAGACAACAAATTAAGATTTAAAAGCCATATCTCCAAATGTATTCGTAATGCTTATTACAATCTAAAATTAATATTTAGCAACAGGCATAATCTAACCCGCAAGTTAAAAACTATATTATGTGATTCCCTAGTTCTCTCTCATTTTAATCATTGTGATGTGGTTTATGGTTCATGTATAGACTCGGTTTCTCGCAAAAGGATTCAATTAGTTCAAAATTCTTGTTTACAGCTCATCCATGGAATCAGAAACTGGTTGAAACGGGTTGGTTGGATATGCACGGCAGAAGAACTTTACACTCTGCTTGTCTGTTTCATAAGGTGATCATAAATTCACTTTTAAGTACTCACTTTGAAGTACTCACTTCAGGACAAAGGGTGATGGCAGCAATTCCGTATTGCATATTGCAGGCCATCGATTAATCGGCGTACAAAAGAAACGCACATGGCAAAATAACGGATTTATTTATTTAAAAAAATTTCTTTTAGAACTGACGTGCATCATATAAACATAAGAAACGGGGTTGTTGACGCCACCAATTCATAAAACGAGCCTATTTGAACGGTCATTCTCATACAATATAGCAAAAACCTATAACAATATCCCGGCACGTTTTAAATCTATGTCAAATTCCAGCTTCAGAAAACATATGTGTTTGCATTTGCGTAAGTAATAAGTTAAGATATTGATGTATAATCCAAGATTGTATCTAAATAACTCTTATCGCTTGCCCAAACTAAATTAAAATCAGTTTTGTCTATTGTTATGGGGTTGGGTGTAAGAGCAGATTTGTACTAACTATTGTACATATTCTGAACTCCGCCCCTAGATTTCTCTCTTGGGCTCTAATATCCATCTTGTTATTATCTTGTTATATCTTGTCGTTATTTTCATTATTATTTTATTTTATTGTTATTGTATTGTATTAGATTATGTACAACATGAAGAGAACAGAGAGGAGTAAAGTCATCATTATTATTATTATTCTCCCTCCCAATTGTCGTTTTTTTTACCAAATCGCTCCCGAGTTTGTCGTTGGTTCTCATAGAAATCTTTGCAGATCCTCATAATTCTCGATGCGAAGTTAGCTACAATTTCGAGGTATGATGGGTCTCTTTATTTTCTTTCTGGTTTTCTCTCTCGTGTGTGTGTGTTTATCTCGCTGACTAATTATCCTTTGACATTCGAAGTCCCTGAGTTGATTGTGTGGTTGTCGCTTTTTTATTCGAGCCATGATGACACTTAACTTCTCTTCCTCGACACAATTCTTCCTCAAAACAGTACAAAGGGCGCATGTACACACAATTGTTTCGCAACATGAAAGGTACACTTCACAAATGGCTTTCTCACGATATACACAATTCACACCATTGTGAACAAATGCTTGTTTACATGGTGTTACAATTTAAAATCCAGGAGCGCTCAGTTACGTTAATTAAATGTTTCTTTACAAAATACAGAAGGGTTTAAACCATAAAGGAGGTTGAGAAAACTGACAAATACATGTTGATCTAATTTCAAGCCTGCTTCACAACGTTATGAAAAATTCAAACGCAACTTGATGAACTTTTCAATTTGTACATCTGATATTCGAATTTTAACAATTAACGAAACGTTCCTTCTTATATCTATTGCAACAAAGAAGAAAGAAGAAAGGAAAAGTCCTCCTTAATGATTTAGAGATAAAGATACCTTCATCTGCCTTTGAGATATTAACATTAAGAAGAGGAGACATCATATAAACGAAAGAACATAATCTAAGAACCTCCAAGAATTCAAAAACTCCTCCCTTACAAATAATACCATATCAACGTGACCATCTGTGCCGTTCTTCAACTATTCCGCAATTTCTGCCTTGGTTGACTTGTTAGAATTTATTCTGATTCGTTCTTGAAATTTTGCTTTTGATTTCGAATTCGATCACTTTTAGTTTTTTCTTAGCTATTTTTCTCAATACCATCATCATTTTAACTGTTCCTAATAGCTGAAGTTTAACTATATCCACTCTTATTTTTGCTGTAGGTATAATGCATAATTGTTCTTCATAAATGTATCCTTTGCTTTCTTTTTTTTTGAGTCCGTTTTAGGTTCTCACTATTCTATTTTTTTTTGACACTCTTCTAGTCCCAAGTTTTAAGATTCGGACCCACACCTACCCAACCCTACCTACTCGATAAAAACATGTTCCTAGATCTGTGACTGAGTTGGAAATTAAAGACATTGTAAAAAGATTAAGAAATACTAACTCAACTGGAATACCATTTGATGAGGACATTTGCACATGAAATTTCCTAGGCCAACTCATTTGCATAAAATTTTAACAACTTTTAATAATATCATCTACTATAATTTAGACTCGTAGATACCAGAAGGTCACAAAAACTCATCACAATATCATCTACTTTGACATTAAATGATGGATTCAAGTTATTCGCTTTCTGTACTTTCATTTTGTTTGTAAATATATTTCATCGACAAAATAAATCTAAACGTAAGACAATTCTTACCTTGCAGTTGACACAGATTTAAGATGGAGTGGAACGTACAGTAAAAATTTTTTACTGCCTATCCTTATACCATATTTGGTCGGAACCAAGGAAGATTTCACTTTAACAAGAGATAAAATCCGCTTATAGTAACTGTCCATCTCTTTAGCTTTAGAAAAGTATTAATTTATTGCCGTTAAAACACAAAACCTAATGTTAGAAATTTAAATAAAGCTGCACCATCTAACACAATAACAAAGATATTTAATTGTTGCCAAGCGTATTATAACGCAATGCAAATATTTTTATCGCAACCGTCTGACTGGAAATAGAACTTTATGAAAATCCTCATTTTATGACCGCCATTATCAATTTCTTAGATTCGTAGGTAAATATGAAGGAGGATTTAGTACCTGCATGTGGAATTATCGTCGTCGAAGACACGAGTAAACCTGCTCCGAGTAGGGTGCAAGGGGAGCGCCGAGGCGCTGAACAATGAGTTTGCAGCATTTTAACGAACAGGTCTTCAATCGGAATGCAATAGACTCGTTTACCGCCGACGAACTCGTGATATAATAATTTAGCAACTTCATTTCGCAAAAACAAGAAACGAGCAAGTTTACCGATTATCCAGACGATAAATTCTCAACTCCAGACGTTTCGTTACTGGGTTAACACAAAATATGTAATATTTTAACGGAAACACCTACAGTAATTATTTTCATTATTTAATACTTATAAAAAAAAAACAATAATTTTCTATTGTTTAATTTTCTATTGTTTAATTTTCTGAACCGCTACATATTTCAATTATTCTCAAAAATTTTCTGTTTTCATCATTTCATTTTGAAATTAATTTGGAGTTTTGAATTAGTTCGAAAAAAATTTAAAATTTATTTTAGTCTCTTTTCAATTTAATGAAAATCCTTTGTATTTATTTCATATCAGAAAAATAACTTATTCTGAAATGAAAACAGCCTCGAAACTTGTACATACATACATCGCCCAATAAAAGTCTTGATGAGGTCATCTCCTTGAAGATAATAACTGAAATTAAAGTCACTTTCTTGCCTCTAATATTTTCATTGAGTATATCTTGCAACTTTATTGATGATGATTATGATGCACAGGTGTTACTAAAGCAATGGTGTTATGATAATAAGGGAAAAGCAAATTGACCGTCCTATTTTCGAGACAACTCAAGTGTTTTCAACATTTTTAATGGAACATACTATTTTGAACAATATTCTAAATATGCATAGTGTGATCGTTATTAAAACCGTTCGGAGCTTACCATGGCCATGACTTGAAAAACGACTTGAATAACGTATTTCTTCGTTACTTTGAATTTCTGTTGTCCCTTCAAAAGGTGCAATAAGTTTAGACAAGATTTCATAAAGTCATGGCTTACCGCAAACGTACAGTGTTTCTCAAATGTGTTTCGTACAAAGTGGAATATGTAGATTCTTCCGGAGTTATTATTGACCTTTACTTCATACGTACGTATGTGATAACTTCGCTTCTTTTCTTGTGTATTAACTTATTCGATTACACACTGTATATTTTGTAGAAAACTTTATTCTCTTTGACTTAACAAAAATTCTAACTGAATAATGAGTTAGTTAGAATAAGAAAATATTTACATATCTTATACTTGTACATACATACCTAGGTTGTACATTATGATGCGTTGATAAGCGCTCTTTATTCCAATGATTGAAATACAAATTAAAATAAACAGAAAAATACATACAAAAAATCTACGTAACATAAATACCGAGATCGCATTTCCGTTGCATCTAAATTTAACCCTTCGTTCCCCAAATGCATCCCTAAACACAGAAAATTCACACCTCCAAAATACTTAGCACCGACCAGCCAAATAATTTTACCTTTTTATTTGATAACCCACCTACATTTTTAAACCCGTTTCACACCACCAAAACTATTCCGTATGCTAATATTTATCCTTGTTCTTTATTGTTCAAATATGAAAAATGAATACATCCGCCCTCGTACATACATGTACACATACATACATACACGATGCAAAATTGAAAAGTCCCAAAACGGAGCAATGGAAATACATCACGCAAACTGGGCCTATGTAAAGCGTGTCGTGTAAAGTGGATTCTTTCACACGATGAAATTCCTAGCCCGGGGACCCTTTAGTCATCGTAATAGATAGGGGTGGTAAAATTTTTGATTTCTTTATTTCGGTGTTTTTTTTTTCGTTGTAAGTTTACCTGAAGGAAGTCGTAATTTCGACTACAAACATAGTTAATGCAGTAAAAGTTTCGAACAGGGTCCAAGGTAAATAACAAAGTTGTAAGATGGTATCAGTTTGCAGGTATGGATTTATGGGGGACTATAAAATTAAATTATTAACGAATAAAATTCCATTTTTAATCAAAGCTGCCGAACTATACAGCATATTCAACACAGACAAAAAAAAAGTTTTTCTTCATCAAAATATAATAATAGATAATCAAATTTATACAATTCTTTTATTTTTTAACTTTCCTAATTGATATTTACATTATTTTAATTAAAATCTTTCACTTTTTTTTTATATGTGATCGTCTCCTTTTTAATTGATTATATCAAATAGTATTTTGTGTTATAAGGAGTAGAACGTAGTTATTTTTTCTTTTTGTAAATTCAAAGCTTTATAAGCAAAAACACCTTGAGTTTCGCAAGCTGAGTGCAACACCGAAACAATATTCTATTCTGAATAAGCTATTTTTTCTTTAAATACAGTCGAACCTCCATAACTCGAATCTCAAGGGACCGGAAAATTACTTGGAGTTATAGAAATTTCGAGTTAAAGAAAGAGATTTCAGTTATACACAGTGTGCAGGGACATCAGTCAACTTCGACTTACAGAGAGTTTCGAGTTGTGTTCGAGTTGTGAGTTCGAGTTATAGAGGTGCGACTGTATTCTAATTCTGTTCCATTTTAATTACTGAACTATGAAACTGGCAACATTCGCAAAAAAGCATTAAAAAAATGTTAATTCTCTTGTATACTAGATATATCCGAAAATGTACTATCATAGTTTGTTTCCTGGAAGATCCATATAATCCACATAATGATATGGATTCTAAAGAAATTACAGTGGGGAGGCTGTTAATTACCCGTACGCCAAAATTAAAAAGCAATAACCTATACATACCTAATTTTCAAACTACAAACATGTTAGTCGGTAAAAGCAGGCAATATGCATTAAATTTAATTCATATTTTGAATGTGTTATTAATTATTACTACTAAACACTAAATTAATCATTTTGTTTTTGAATGATTTTGTCCATCCCTGTTCAACATTTCAGAGTCATTCGGTGGTCTGCATGCTGAGTACAGGTCGTGACAAAGGTGCACTTGTCTGTCTAGTCATGTTGTACAGTCAAGAAAAGCAACGTCAACTACCTGAAGTCTATTGTAAAATCTATTATCAATTTCTCGGAGTCATAAATATAATATTAGTGGCCGCCGGTAATTCGGGTGGACATGAACTTTAATTTCTTCTTATCTTTGTTCGATCGGGGCTGGTATAATATTTTCACATCAAGGACCTTTTATTTAATATACTTATCATTGTAATTAAATGTGTATCTATACAATGACTATTAGACCAATTTTTGTACACTTTGAAAATTGTATTTAGTTTGTATTGCTGTTCTTCTATTTAATTATAAGTTTCTAAATATATTTCTAGTTGTAATTCTTAATCGATTCTTGCTAAGTTTAATTTTAGGAGTAAGAATAAATGAAAATCAATTATCAACATTAAATCTCTGAAACAGAAGTGCTTACAATTTTTAAAATGTTCCTGTTGTAGCTTGGAAAAGAGGATAGAAACGAAAGGAAAAGAATCAAAAACGCTGGCGGATACAGGAAATACAGAAAGAAGTAAAACTGAAGACGATCAAACGGAAACAGTTTTTACAGACAAAAATAAATGAGCATTATGAGGAATACAAATACAGTAGCACCTCTACATATAACTCGAAATTTTCTGTAAGTCGAAATTTACTGATGTCCCTGCACGTTGTGTATGACTGAAATTATTTTCTTTAACTCGAAATTTCTATAACTCGAAGTAATTTTCCGATCCCTTGAGATTCGAGTTATGGAGGTTCGACTGTATACACAGTTGGTCTGACCAAGACTAGGTATACGGTTTATTGTGAGTAAATGAAGGAGAGGCTCATTGAAACTTGTGTGGAAATGAAAGAGAGATATTACAATGTTGCGTGCGAAGGTAGGAATGCTGCGGCCAGAGCGTGGCCCGCGTTATCAATCGGCAACGTCGATTGATGTAGCTATTTCATTTACTCATGCGCTTTCTACGATTCTATCCTTCATTTACTCATGATAAATGCATAGCCAGTGGTGGCCAGGCCTATACGATATCAGCAAAAAGGTGAAAGAAATGGTAGTACAAGCAAAAGAGGACGCTTGGGAGGATTTTAGTTTAGGATTAACAAGAAACTTCAAGGACAACACGAAATTATTTTAATAAAAAACTAAGAAAAGACAAACGGGTAACATTAAAGCAAATGAAAGACAAACACGGAAAGGTTTTGAGAAGAAAAAAAGGAAATCTCGAAAAGAAAAATTGCTACAAGTAGACCAAAGATCACAACAGGATACGATGGAAGAAACAAGAACAGTAAAGGAGGAATCAGAAGAAGAAATCACCATGACTGACTATCCTACAAGCACTATGGAACCAGATGTTAAAACTGAAGCAAATACCCAAAGACTGGCGGGTAGCAATAGTATTATCGATTTATGAAAGGTAATAACGGAAACTGTAATAACTTCAGAGGACACAGTCGAAAAGGTATATGAATACATAATAAAGAATAAATTAAGATTTGAAATACAAGGAAAAGTTGAAACCTGCCTAAATGGATTTAGATAAGGACGTTGCGTTCAAGACCATATTTTCAGTAAAGGGCAAATAATAGAAAAAAGCTAAAACACAATAAAGAAGTTTCCGTATGCTTTGTAGATCTAGAGAAGGTTTTGACAAAAGAGGAATCAGTGGAGATCTTGCATTAACAACAATTTAAAATATATTTAACAAAGCAAGAAATTACATAAGAACAGGAAACAATCACGCTGAGGAATTTACAACAACGAAAGGACTGAGATAAGGAACTGCACTAAGCTCACTTTCGTTTATAATAATGATGGACGAAGTTATAAAACAAACAAGGGAGAGAACAACCGAACTAATATTATCTAGGACACAGAAACCTAGAGGCAACTTCTGTTTCAGAGTGTGTTTTCTCGAATGATTTGATAATATTTGCCAGAACGTAAATAAATACAGAAAAGATCAAGGTGATAGTAATCTCAAGAAACCTAAAGAAAACAAACCTACAAATAAATGCGAAGAAAATAGAACAGGTAGAGTGGTTTAAGTATTTAGGAGCATTTATTGATAAAAGAGCTTTAGAAGAAGAGATTACGGCTAAAATTCAATCAACAGCAAAACTATATCATTCGTTCAAAGGAATTATTGTAAGTAATAAGCAGGCTTACGATTTCGGCCCATTTCTCTAATTCAGTCGGTGTAGGAGCCATTGAAACCGCGTTGGAGTGAGGATATGCACAGCTGGCATAACACTCAAAGCGGGCCGAAATCGGAACCCTGGTAATAAGTATTTATCGCGCAGCGCAAAAATAACAATCTACAAAACTATTTACCAATCAGTGTTGCTGTATTCCATATATGAAAGTGAATCGTGGACCATAAAGGAAGACAAGGAACTAACGGCCTAGGAGATGATGTATTTGAGGAAAGTAGAAGGGATCTCAAAAGCAGATAGAACAAGTAATGAAACTATAAGAAGACACTTAAACGTAAAAGCACTGAAAAAGAAACTCGAGGAACAACAACAACAACAACGGCTTGGAAAGCTTTTAAGGATGCCAGTCGAAGGACCAGCAAGAAATGTATGGGGAACTAAAAGAGAAGGTAAAAGGTCCAGAAGAAGACCACAAAAAACCTGGGAAAACACAGTGGAAAACATCATAGAAGCAAAAAAGCTAACAATAAATCAAGTCAAGAAATAGTAAGTCATGGCTGAGAATATCAAAAGGGCAGGAATGAAATCTGAAGAAAGAAAGATAAAACACTTCGAACCCAATAAGTACAAGAGGAAACAACTATACATTCATGACATCAAGACGAACACAATTTGAATGCGGGTCAGTTACTTAGGAGTACACTGTATTAATTACTAGCCCATCCATGCTCGTAATAATAATTTAATAATTGAAAACTTCCGAAGACAATAACATTAGAGTTCTATCTGAAATTAAATTTACACTAAATTTGTCCCAAAGTAAAACAGAAGGAAAAAAGTATTAAAATAGAATCTGCAGATTGAGTAAAATTCGTTGGAAAGGTACATATAAGGCATTTTCGGAAACTATGATCTCGGGTCAATTCGATCAATTGGATCACTCACGGTTCATACAAGTAAATGTGTAAAATTTCTATTTTGAACGTCAAGATCACTGAACTTACTAATCGGATTAATTAATTACTGGTCTGGTCACACACGGACACTAATTGACACTTTAGAAGAAAAAAAAAAACAGAAAATTATATGGAATGCATAGAGATAAGAAAAAAATTATGTGTGAAGAAGGTATAAGAGAAATTGGTTAACAAAGATGCCGCCAAATTTGATTTTACGTTTAATATTTACAGAGGCAAAAACGAAACCGAAAAAAGTCCAAGCATTAAAATCTCCAACAAAGAAAAATGGCATCTCAAAAGGAAAAAAACCCGTTCAGAAAAAGCCCTCCCTACGCTACGACGAGTCGCCATTTCGTATTAATTATAACCGCGTCTCTTTCTGACTCACGCTAACATTCAACATGTGGTTGTTGTTCACAGAACAACGTGTGTTGCAGCAACACTGAGAGGCAATAGGGACGGAGAGCCCCCCCTCTTTAACCATTTTCTCTAAAATCCAAGAATGTTAACAGTAGTGCAACGCTAGCGACGACAGTCGTACGACAAAATGTTATAAAAACTGTGAAATTGCGGACTTTTGTGCGTTTCCGGTTCGAGTTTCCTACCGAAAGTGTTCGAACAAGTACAAAATTCGATCCTAGTGATAATTTTATTACTCAGAACGTGATATTAAGTTAGTTGTTGGAGTAACTGTAGAAAAAAGGTAAACACAAAGGCATTCGTCATTCTCAGAGACTAATCCGCTCGCGAGCACAATCAGCAGAAATAAATAAAAACGAAACCGATGTTTATTACAGCGCAGTAAGGACGTCCAATGAGAAATTTAGTGATTTTAAAAATAAAAATACAAAATGGCTGAGTGGAAATATTAAAATTTAAAGAAACCGGTTCCGACGACGTTCACACAATTTTGGAAATCAGTTTTCACATCCACAAAACGCCCCACAAATTTGTGATAAATTCCTTGTTCGGTGCGTCAATTATGTAACGAGTGATTTGACCTCGCGTGGCAGATGATGGCGGTACTAATGAAGTTAAATTAGCTCCTTCATTAACGTCATTTAGCTAGAAAATGTTTACGTGGAAAATAAAGAAAGAGAATTTCGCTTATAACAAAATTACAGCCGTCAGACTTACAAAACTTAAAAGGGTCAATTAAAAGGAGCAATTTATTTTCGATTGAGATTTATTGCAGTTGCAACAGGAACAGTTGCAACAGAAAATGACACATTGCTTAATTTTTAAATAATTTTACAACAAACAAAACTCACACGTACTTCAAATACATACGATAGAAGAAAACGCTAAATAATCGTGTGATATGGAAATTTCCTCAGACTAACCGAGAATTGAATTTTGCTTATCTTTGCGTTACTAAATCCAATTTTATTAATCACAAACAAAACTGGCAACATTTTTGAACCCAATTCGCTGGACTGGAAATATATTTTTATTAAGGATTCAAAGTAATTGATGGAAATGACCAAAAGGATGTAAACTGATCAGAAGAATGGGCAGTACATTTAAAAGTATACTTCAACAAATTTACATTTGAGCTTTATAACTAAGTTTGTGTTCAAATTGAAAATTACATTTACATACTCTGAAAAAATCTCATTTCGTATTACTTTCGAAATAAACTCCCAAATATTATCTATTAATAGACGCCACTGGGTGGTGTCTCAATTTAAGAACTAACGTTCATTTCAGTAATTTTCTTAACTGATTGAATAAACATCATTTCACTGTGCATTATTAATTATTTATCCTCTATCTACACTACGTGTTATTATAGAAGAAAGTAATTGAGAAATCTGTAGAAAAATTATCCGCCGCATCGGGCAACTTTTCATACATTTAATTATTCTTGTTTGGCTGTTTTAAAAATCTCAATTTGATCTAGTGATTTTAATAAGATTTCTACACGTTGACAACCATAATTCTGCTAACATCTGAAGGAAATGAGCAAAAACCAAGTTTTGCAACATCATCCAAGACTTCTGGCTGAAAATTGTAAAAATTATCTGTAAGTTGATTTATTTTATGAAACATAGCAATCTGTGTAAGGCACAAGACAAGGGAGGAAAGACTGCAATAGGATAGGTCCTCGTTGATATTTCACAGAGTGCTGTAGACCGAAATTGTGCAATATTGCTCAAGAAAGTTAGATTTTGTTATAATTAATTAAGCTTTATTTTGCAAAAGATGAAAACCAAATTTCATAAAAATGGTTAAGTTAAATTTCATCTATCTCATAAAATAGTTTTTTTTTTCCTTTTGAATAATGATTACTCTAGATTCTAGAACTTGTTACTATTAGACCAAAAATTTGCGCTGTTTATTTGTATATAATCGAACGGGAAAACCTTGTTCTTTGAAGTTTAATGTGCCCGTAAAAGATTACTCCTCGCGTACAGTTGCCTGTATATAGTTATCTTATCAAATTTCTTATCGTACCCGCACACAATTTAATAATAATGGCCCTCGTTGTCAGTCTATAACTTGCTAAAGAGAAAATTATGAATATGTTAATATCAGTTTACTGGAATTTTATTAACGAAAGGCTTTAAAACCCCACACTTCTCAACGTTTCGATGTATCTGTTGAGCGCAACAGCTTCTTAAGGATTTTATTCAAAACCAGCAAAGATTTGTTAAGGCTTAGTTCTCTAAGGGCCAGTTTCATAATCGAATTTAAAGGAGACTTTAAATTTAAAGTCACTTTCAGATGTAAAAACAACTGTGAAAACATATTTGTTTACACATCTGAATGTGACTTTAATTTTAAATTCGATTATGAAACTGGCCCTAATACTGTAAGCATCATTTAATTGACAAATTTGTATGAAATTAAAAGCAAAAACTATTCAGAGTTTATGAAGATGAAAGGAATTTGAAGACGAAAGAATCTGTACACATTTATTTTGATGTCACATAGGCTGGACACAAATTAGGAAGACAGTACTTATACATTTACAATTAAGAGAGAAAATTAAAATCTGTTTTCATAGATTGCATCGTCCTGCGCAGACGAAAACAAGATTTGGAGTTTATCTCAAACTAAAAACTCATCACTCGCGCGTTTTTGATGAAAGAAGAGCGAAAAAGGGATGACTTCCTAAACCGATTGACGTTTGATGGATGATAGTTGTCGTCAAACTGTTCTTTAATGTATTTGGTTTGTTGTGTGACTTCGTTTCTTGAATTAAAAGTTCCCCTTTCAGTGCGGTTATTACAAATTAGATGTTGAAAGATATCTCTTGCTGTGGAATAGAAGATTTTTTCATCCAAAGTTATCTATTTCAAGACCTGCTTCATAATGTTACGAAAAATTCAAAGGCTACTAATCGATCCAGTTGATTTAAAAACTAATTTTTGTTGCAAACGGCGCCGGATTTAGCTTTAGTCGGTCCCCCAATACGAAATCACAAAGAGGGTGCCGCCCTCCTTATTAATATTTTGTGCTAAAAAACTGTTTGAACCCCTTGTCTATTTATTCTGCTGGTAAATCCGACGCTGGTTGCAAGTGCGCACACATCAATACACTCTACTCTTAACCCATTAATCAAACTGACTACAAAGCTATGATTTTCGTCTCACAGTTCGAGCCAATAATCACTAATTGAAATGTAAACAACTCTTTACTAGTTGCTACTAATAAACTTTTGTCGATTATTTTGAGAAAATATCTATCTCAGTTTTACAAATTTGGTATGTGGCCCCTGGAATTAAAATTTCCAAATTTAATTGCGCACTTCCACGTCCAGACATAATTACAGGTGTAATTTTTCTGTATTATTATACAGCTTCAAACTTCAGTCCACTTACATTAAAATTATCTCCATGAATGACAGGCGGAATTGGTTCTCTCAGAAAGTCACGCCATGCGCACAGCAACAGTTACAGGAACTCAGTTACCGCAAGATTATTATAGTGGTTATTATTATTCAAAAGTATTTGCAGCTTGTTCAGTTTTAAACCACCATGATTAACTAAACCAATAAATACATACAAGGTGAGTCGGGAGAACATACCAAACGCCGGGAGAGTATTTTATCCGTAAATATAAGACGAAAAAAAGGTGTAATCTGATGTTTATTTGTTTCAAGTTACAACTTTTTCAAAATACTTTATCTAACACCATTTACACCTTGCATTTGGGAATGGTTAGATGTTATGCGAACACTGAGGCACCTTCCCATGTTATGTGAGCACTAGAAAATCTTCCCAAAGGAATGAAGAGATTCTTTTATCCGGAATTCTATGATAGAGGAACCCTTTGCAAAAGCCATAAGCAAATACCATATTTGCATGTTCGAAATACTTTCACAAAATCACATGCAATCTATCATAAACGACAGAATACTATTTGACATATCCACAAAAAAAAACATTCCCCATTCACTTTGAAAATGTTTAGTTACTGCATATTATATACATATTTAAATTTTTAAAACGTTGTAACTTATAATGAAATGAACATCGGAATACAATTTTTAGTCTCGGCGTTTGGTGTATTTCTCCCAACTCACCCTATACATATAGGCTATAGCCGATTTTATAAAGTCATCAAAATTTTAATGCTTTGCGTAAGTCTAAAAATCAGTGTTTCATAAAGTTTGAGTTAGAACACAAAACGTTCATTGTTGAAAGTTAAGGTATTTCAGAAATGGTGAAAAACCGGATCTGAATCATTTTACTTTCGATCGCGAAGATACATTTATTTTGGCAGACTAAACAAATTATTTATTGGTGGTCAACTCAATGAAATAAAATTAGTTGACGATTTCAGGTTATTCAACTTCTGAGTTGGTAGCTCCTTAAATTGAGGAGAACGAGTGAGTCTCGTCTGCTTTGCAGCCTATTATCAACAAGAACGTTATGGGCTGCACTCTGCATTGCTTGAAATTTTATTCCACTTGGCGCTGCAATTTTTCTGTCACGACTCATATACCGAGAAATAATCGCGCATTCTTAAGGCGACCTCATACATATAAAACAGTTCTTAATAGGATAAACCAACATGAAACGTGAATTTCCTACCTTAATTTTCATTATTTATTTAAGAGATTTTTAACTGTCTCTTTCTTTAATGCAGCCTCAAAGTTCCAAAGTAAAATCGACCAATCCAAACTTTTAATTAACGATTTTAAAAAATTATACAGTGTTTTCCCGTTCTTCAAATAGCCTTATTACCTTTCATACAAAAAAAGCTTTCTGCTAGTTCACGGATAATCAAACGATTACCTTTCATTTTTCTAAAATGTCTTTGGATCTTATTGTGCTCCTCTCCTCCTCCAACAACTTCACGGTGAATGACTGAAATTGAATAATGCAATACTATAATATTGCAGCACGATGTTACTGATATCCTACATTGGCAGATACAATAGTGATTTTTTTTTTAATTTCTATCTTAAGAATCAAAAGTTTCTTTAAGTCGTAAAAACAAAATGTTGATAAACCGATTTTTAAGGTCTGCAAAGTTTAATTCATGATTAATAAAAAGTGAGCAAATAAAAATCAGATTAGAGTAGGCGGTGCAAAGAAAATGTATGTCTGTGATTAACTGAATATTAATGTAATACATTCATGAACTGTCAAATTTATTGACTTTTCATTTAATCACAGACATACATTTTCTTTGCACCGCCTGCTCTAATCTGATTTTTATTTGCTCACGGGTTACATGTAAGGTCAGAATTAAAAGTAATCTCACCCCAATTCTGATCAATTACAACATGCAGGCGGTCAAGCAAATATCGACCAAATTTTGATGAATGCCTGTCCTCTTGTCCAGCTACTCGTTATAACGGAGACAATACTTTTAATTCTGACTGTACGTAATTAATTAATCCAAAAATAATTTTTCTCTTTTCAATTAGAAGATGATGATTGACCAAACGACATTGATAGTAAAATAATGAATGACGCGGTAAAAATTTTTCGACTAAATTTGGGAATATTGGGGATAACTGATAAGAAAGAAATCGTTCGATTTTACTCGCAACGTCAAAATTTTAAAGTTGTCGTCAGTGATTCATTTTCGGAATATCAGCTACTTGAAGCTATATTTTATAAAAGCCAATTAACTGGACCAAGTTAAATCAAACGAAATATTGCAAAATACATGGTGGATTTATACAGTAACTAACACTAACAACTAACGTTTAGTAATTAATAATTAAACAGTTAAAAGTGAGGTTAAAATATATGCATAAGCAGAAGCTTATAAGAAAACGAATAATACAGGTTCTCTAAAAGCAGTGCAATAATTTATTTTAACAGATTCCCAATAAACCCAAGGCCCATAAGCGATAATAAACATATTGCAAAATACAGAACGTTAAATTTTAATGAAAAAAATGCCTCCAACAGTAAATTTTCATAAAAACAGACCTGCATGCCTTAATAAAAATGATTTATATATAAATGGTGATATAAAATGTTGAAGTTCAAAGAAATATTTCAATTTTTTTAATATTTCGAGAATACGAAAGAATTAATATCAAAACTGGTCAAGGTTTTCGTTTTACCTTTAACACCAGAAAATTAAATTATACAAGTATATTTTTCATAAAAATATATCCATGACCTTAATAAACGCGTGTTCCAAGTTACAGGGAGTTACAGATTACTAAAAAATTTAGTTTCTCTTTAGATTTACTTTAGGAAATCTTGAACGAAGTAATACCAAAGCCGATCAAATGTTTTCGAATTATTATTATAACAACAACAATTAATTATTTATTCAGCAGATTTTCTATAAAAATAACCTTAATAAATACGTACTTCGAGATATAGAGTGTTAAAGATTGCTTAAAAAAATGCTTTTCTGTAATATCTCGAATGAACGAATTCATTCTAAACCTAAACCAAGGGTTTTCGGTATTTTCTTTATTACACACAGGACTTTATTACACACAGGACTTTGTTATCAGAAGAATTACACCTTTGAAAATACTTAGCACATTAGAAAATATATTTTTCTCTATTTTTTTATTATTGCATATTTACGACCAAATATTTCTACGAAGTGTGTCATTTTCAAGTAAAACAACATCACTTAAAATTCATTTAAGTACTCTCAAAAATATTAGAATTGACAAAACTTTGATTTTTTTTATTAGAACACCAACTGCCAGGTTTAATAAATAATGCAGATTTTTTTATTTGATTGATTTTTTTTAATTTAACCCTAGGATGCATAAATGGGGCCTCCCAGGCCCATGAAGGTGCTTAATTTCTTATAATTTGTTTAAAATATTTTCAATCGAATTGAGCGTTTAGATATGCTCTAAACTCGTTTTTGTCTACTTCTCTTCTAATCCAAAACCTTTCGAATTTTTTTCAGAATTTGAAAAAAAAATGTTTTTCATCACTACTCTACAATTTTACGTATACCGCCGTTCAGACCCGTCTAATAGAATCTTGTATAAGACAAATCTGATCATGTCCTTAGCTGACTAAATTTTTATAACTTGTTGGAGACATGTAATCTACGTGTTTGTATCAGTCAAAAATTGATAAGTGTTACATGTAAAAATAATGTTTGTAATGAGCACAGTATTAGAATGTGCACTACTTCTTACGCTAAAATATAACTTTTCTGCAATTATGTTTACGTAGACATTTAGAAACTTAATCTAATTAACATATACCTGCATATTTTACTAAAACAAATGTTTTTCCATTGCAACCTAATATATTATATAGGCAGGGCCTCCGAGGCCCGGATCATGTAAATGACGATATTGTACTGCTTATGCATCCTAGAGTTAAAACAAGACTAAAACGTTCATCTGATGCAAGCACCTATTATAAAATTTATGTGTGAGAAATTCTATTCGTAGTTTAAAATTCAAACTCGTAAGGATTTAATAAATTTTATTTAACCAAAAAATATTTCACTACCTATCTAATTGAGAAAGAGGTCCTAGAAATTAGCTTAAACAAATCTGGAAAGGCTATCGCCCGTGCAAAGAGATAGTCAGTCTAGTTTTGAGGCCAAGCATAGCAAATTAGTCATAGTCTGCTGGTAAATTCGACTGTAAATTACCATTTACAATGCAAAGTAATAATTACCATAACAATAACCACGATAAATACGCTAACTACACAAGCGTAAACATATTTGAAAGAAGCAAAATGCCTATTAAATATACACATAAAAAATACATCTACGTACGTATTGAGAGAGATGTCGAATACTGTCTTTACAGTCCTGTATTATTTATTAAATCAGGAAACGTCGATTAATTGTTCAAAAAATAGTAACTACCAGACAAAAAGGAATACATTGATTGAAGAAGGAAAAAGGATTTAACTCAAGCAAAAAATGCAGTCCATCCTGTTTATTTTTGTTTCTTTTTCATTTCTGCATTCGTGCAGCACAGAGCAGATATTAATTATTCATAGCCGGAAAGAATGCTACTGCTCAGTATAATTAGCTCGACACCGTTTAATTAAGTTTGTGTATCGAGCGGTCCTGTTTTCTTACTGTCAAACGTGAGGATTCCCCGAAGGCGCATGTCGAAAGGATTTAAGTTACAGTTAACATGAATTAATGAACTGTTCACAGAAGGAATGCTTCGGCTAAGAAAAGTGCTTTTTGCTTTTGATTTGATTGAATGACAAAAAAATCCTCTAAAAGAATAAGTGAGATAATTTATTTTAATTAATTTAATAAAATTACCAATAAAAATTCAATATTCCACTATGGTGTAATAGGTAGACAACGGAATCACATATTTTAGCATCTTTGATCAACCGCGTTTTGGAGTGATGTTAATCTTCTTTACACCTTCCCTGATATTATGACGTAGTATGACATACTTATACAAATAAATAAACATTTTTTCATTTCTGTAGAATTCTGCTATAGTAAAATTTAAAGAAATATATTTTTGGACCAGGGGAGGTAGTATAAAATTTTCACAAGTATTATGGATTTATGATTAAATTTATTTCTGTCGAAATAGAACTTTTCTATATTTATTTTTATTGTATTTATTTTTATTTATATTTATTTTCCTTAAGTTCGCGATCAGAAGCCGTTTTGATTTTATTTCTAAAGCTATTTAACCATCAGGATAATGAAACATCGTCACTTTCACAACCAATTCAACTGTAATTTAAGAATTCCAAAAGAATGATACATACTTCTTTGACAGTGATTAAATACGTATACTAGACGGTGAGGTACTTTTTTAAAAGTTGTAACAAGTTTTACGTGATAAAAATATTTAAAACAGATAACAATTTCCTGTAAAAACAACAACTCTTTTATTTTCACAGAAAATAATATTTTTGTGAAGCAGATTCCGTGATTATTCTGCCACCGATTTAAGTTTAAGCACATGACGCAGACAATAAACATTCCTTATCGTTTCCGTTAATTCGTTGAATAAAGTAAAAGCCGCACGTAAGCAATTCAACGTAGCACGAAGTTTCTGGAATAGGTTAATTCCCAACACAAACATACAAATTCCTCAAAGAAAGCCCAAAACTTATATCAGTTTTAAACAAAGAAAAAGTAAATGATACATAACTCCTATCAGTAAAAATATTTACCAGTTAACCAGTTATTTATCAATTTTAATTTAATTTAAGAATAGATAAAATCTTCAATTAATTAATTTTATACGCTGTACATACTACATATATACGAGGGGGAATCAAGAATTAATGGGAAAAATACTTAAACATTGGCTAAATAGACAAAGTGATTTTATTCTTCAACATAATCTAATATATGTATTTCTGCAGACTTTGTACCCTTGACACATCTTACTCTTCCAAAGTCTTTGAACAACCATTCTCTCTCGCTATTTTGTTTCCTTATAGACAGATAGATTTTACTAGTAATTTTTTTTTCTTTTTCAGATAATTCATCATGACAGTCTTCGGAATGGTATCCGCGGTAGCGGGCTTGGTAAAAGTCCGCTACCTAATCGACAAGGCCGTCATCGACAACATGATTTTTAGGGCACATTATAGAATAACTTCTGCGATTTTATTCGTGTGTTGCATCATCGTCACGGCCAACAATCTCATAGGTAAGTAAAGCAATTCAAAAGATTATTTTCATTTACTACAACCAATGAAGGTTAACAAATGAAAATATCACCGGCTTTCTTTTTATGATTAGTAAGTGGAATACCGAAGCACACCTTTCAAAGAAAGACACTCAGTGATGAAGTCATTATTAACAAGAACGAACGGTTCGTTGCAACACCTCGTATTTCGCTTACAAAAAGTGTAGCACGCAGCAATTTTGTCCGTGCAAGAAATTTCCAACCACAACTTCCTTTCTTCCTAAGCAGACATGAAATATGATAGTTATTCTATTAGAGTACAGTTTTTGTACGATAATTTTGCTTGTTGATTTTATATTATTAACAATAATCCGACCAAGTCTAATTGTATACGCTTTCTTGCACATGGCGTCATCCTGCGTGAACATTATTAATTATTTTGTACATCCGTCGACAATATAAGAAATTCTAGTAAAGAAGTTTTTTTATTGTTCAACAAATTTATTCTATTTCTGTTTCTCATATAACAGTACTGAGATAAAGCATTTACGTTTACTGCAATTAATAAAAACGGAGCTTAGTTAAAATACCTACGATAACGATAGAGAAACGATGTACCGCAAATCCAATCACCGAAGCGAAATAATGATTTGCAAAACGTGCTCTTTGCGAAAGTCTTCCGCATCTGACTATTTTAAATAACCCCATATTAACTCTCGAGGTATCTAAATAATTAATTGGCGAAGAATATGTTTAAATCGTTACTATTAGGTATAGCAAACAAAACATGTCGAACTTCCATATTAATATTTCAAAAAACTGAAATTTTCTGTTCCGAGAAAATACGAGTTCTGTAAATCGAACGAATTTCAGCCGACTTCCAATTTTGAACATCTCAATTGGAAGGCGTAAAATAGCGATTCAAACATACTTGCATCAATTAACAGATGATGTCACCACATTCAATTGAAAACACTTTTGCGAATTAATGAAGACTATCGAAGTATGTACAGTTTTTAGAGAATCCGTTCTTCGTATAGTTTGTGAACACGCTAAGGTTTCAAATTAAGTAAATTACTTTGGGCCTTATTTTGAAACATCACCTTGCATACATCTGAGAAAGATTGTTTAGCTAAAGATCAGAATGATTAAGCTCTACGTCCTTTTGTATGTTTACTTCAAATACTTGTTATCTAACATCTGCTTTTTGTTAGGCAATAGTCTTCGTCTTAACTTAATTTTTAAATGAAATACGCACATTTGAACTAGATTTCACTGTCATTCGAAGAAAAGAATTTTTTTTATTGTTTTTTTAATTTCATACTTCCCCCCTAATATTTTCTCTTAAATGAAATCTTATACATATGTAATTGTATTAATTTTATGAGAGGTACAATTATCCTTTGTATTTTTTTTTTTAATTAAGACTTCAGTTAAAAATTTTTCAAGGGGCAGAAGTAGAGCAAACTGTAAAACTTAAAAAAAGACAAAGACCTATGTACTGTTAACTTCTATAGATTTGAACTATACTTCCAGAATAATTAGTAATTTCACGCACACACTTCTAAGAAATAATAGCGAAGTTAAAATGAATATTTAGTTTTTATTTTCTTTTCACACTCACAAAATTTTTCATATAATTAAGTAGAAAACCATTTTATGTGCTTCTTAAGTTTAAAAATGTGTCTTAAACCATTATAAGATATTTTCGTTGTGAGAATTAAAAAATCCAAGGTATTTACCTATTTATATATCATGTAACAAACGGTCACTAACCCCTTTATTCTGTAATTAGAAACGACAATCGTTAAGTGACATGTTTTGACCAATCAGGCCTTAGATACAACCGATTGTTCAAAATACTTACCTATTGAATAGACAATCTTTTGTGGTTATTAATTCTATTAAATCCACTCCTTATATACCTTCGTCAGGAGCACCACAAGGTTCAAACTTGGGTCTGTTATTGTTTTTGATTTTTATTAACGATTTGCCTGAAATAGATGCGAGATGTTGTTACATATTTGCCGATGATGCTAAAATTTTCAAGTGCATTGAAAATGATAATGACTGCAAACACTTACAACAGCTTGTTAAGTTGGAAAACTGGTGCAAACCCAATAGACTGAACATAAATGTGGATAAATGCAAAGTCGTTTCTTACGCTAGGAAGAAAGATGTTGTTCTATTTAATTATAAACTATTGTCATCTTCAATCAAAAGAGAAGCAAGCTTTAAGGACTTGGGCGTAACATTTGATCATAAGTTCACTTTCGAATCACATGTTAGACATACTGTGAATAGAGGCCTAAAAATGCTCGGCTTTATAATACGAAATTGTCGCGAATTTACCAATTTAGATACTTTTGAGGTACTTTATTTTGGTTTGGTGAAATCGGTCTTAGAATACGCCTCTTTGGTTTGGTTACCAAAAGCATTTAGTTGAAAATGTTCAGACTTTTAAAATATTTATTAAAAAAAAAAACAGCTTATGCCCTTCATTCATGCCTTATTCTGAATTGCTGCAACTATTCACTTATGATAGTCTGGAAAGACGAAGAATTATTTTATTACAAATATGTATAAATTACTAAATACTAAATTTGTGATGAGTTTCTATTATCACAAATTAATTTTAGAATTCCAGTTAACACTCGATTGAAGGATACCTTTAAATGCACACACAAATCTATTAAAACAGTCTCCTGTTTACATTATGACCAATTATTACAATACCATTTCGAAAGAAATTGATATCAATATCTGTTCCATTAATCACTTAAAGGAGTTTGCTCTGCATTACTTTCGTTAAGCTTTTATTGTTGGCTACTTTTGGTAGAACTTACTCCGTAATTGGCAATGCTGTGGAGTATGATGTGAATAATAATAATAATATATTACTTAGCGACTGTCGTTATCAGTTACAGAATAAGGGGATAGATGACATGTTTCTGAAAAAGTTCCATTTTCAAATCTATTAAATCGAACCCGCACCATCATATTATATTATAAAGTAACATGTCATCTAATTACCGATTTTACATGATTTTTAAATAATTACGTTGGAAACTTAATTTCCACGTCGAAAATTTCTTACGTTGACTTAAGGTACATTTCCAAATTTAAAGTAATTGAGTTACTATTATTATGGATAATCATTTGCGTTTTAAATGTATGCATGTGTTAATTTCAAGCAAATAATTAAAATCTTTGAATCTTTTTTTTGTTTATTAAAAAAGTTTTGTTAGAAAGAAATATTTTCCAAATTAACATAAGCTTAAAAAGTTCAAGCAGAAAAGTTCATCAACTTATGTACCGATAAAATTAGACAATATTTAGCGTTCAATTTATTTAATTAACACCCACGTATATAAGCATTTCAATTAAGTATTCACATCAATTCAAATTCAATTTCGTGTTTCCTCAATGTTTAAATTTTTATTATTGAATCGGTTAATGCAGAAAGGCTATGTGTCCACAGTGAATCTTATGGACATACGCCCTTTCTGCATTGATCGATGCAATTGTAATTTTTGCAAATACCTTTATTTATCGCCGTTTCGCTGTAGCGAGTTTTAATTGGTTGAATTTTTTTAGTATTGAAAAATCTGTTAACCGTTACAGCGAACCTTGATAACGCAGCAATTTTTAAAGGTGACTCTACTAAAATCAAGATACCTATTTAACCAATTTGAAATAGTTACGAAATTTAAAAGTATCCTACTCAAACTAATTTGTAAGAGAATATTGTTGTGAGTTTTGTTTGGGCATATCAGATCTGTACCACTGAAAAAGTCAGTGGAGTTAAAAGAATGATATCCACTTTTACTTAAGAAGCAGTGTGGCTTAGTTATAATATTAAGAAAAATAATAACATTTTCTTGTAGTGATTGATTAATGTAGTCCAAAATCAGTAGTCGAATTTGAAATAATTTATTCCAAATCCAGGAAGAATAAAAATAGTTATAAACTTCAGGTTGACCAAAGAATCAGAATAAGAGTTGACATAAAATTGATAGAGTCAAGTAATTGATGTGTGTCGTGTTATCAACGGTAAGCACAAATCTCTCACTTATACCACTCTGAATTGCGCTTCTTGTTTTCCTTTGAAGCTATTCCAAGTGTCCTCTCCTGATTTTGATAAAACTTAGTGCGTTTGTAGAATGTAGACCTTATGTAACTATATGTATTTAAAACCGTTGCTACCCAAATTCACCCCAAAATTAGCGAGTTCAATAGTAGATTATATTATAAGTGAGAGAAATGCAAGATTATACATGAGTGAGAATTTTGGCTCACGAGTACGAAGCACGAGTGAGACAATTCTCACGAGTGTATAATTGCATTTCGCTCACGTGTGATATACTACGTTTTGTCCAACAGTTGCACTTTTTAACAACAAATAATCTTGAAAAGACATTTTTGATAAAACGTGAAGCAGTCATGATCGGTCATCATGGATAATTGTTGATAAACACTATGGAATGACTAAAATTAAATTTTAGTCGCTAGAGATTGAAATTTGAAATTTTTTTACTCTTATAATTACGGAATTATTTACAGACTTTTTTGAAGTGGCCCTTCAAAGTGAATTTGGGCAGCAATGGAAAGTGGTTTTAAATATACATATGTAGTTACTCGTACATAAGTATCAAGTTTCATTAAAATCGGAAGGGGACTCTTGGGAGACCTTCCTTGTGAAATGCCATAAAAAGTGCAATATTATTATCGAAAAGTTTTTAAAAATTCTACAGGGGCCAAGTTAATTGACCCTTTAATTTGTTCGTCCTCCAAGCAATAGATGCTGTGATAGATCAGGTTCTACAATATGCAGGCATACTTATTAAGGCATGCTAATGCTTAATGATACGTATAAAATATTAGATCAAGTCGAATCCTAAATTTTGGGACCTTTGATGGTCGCCTAGTTCACCTAAGTCATAAACCGATCCTAGATACACAATAACACTTTTATTTATGTCTAATCATATCATCATTGTTTCTAACAATCCGTTGGAATGTTTTCCACTCCCAGTTGCTACAGCTTCCTATTTTATCATTAATCCGTCTCTCATATTTATTTGTCCTCGCACTTGCGTGTTCTTGAACTGTTCTGTTTCTATGTTCTCTTGATTACCAAACTTACGCTACGGCTAGTGATTGCCTTTAATTTCTCTAATATGTTTATACCAGGTTAGCTTTTTTTGTACTTTCTCTATTATCATTATCTTTATGCGACCTTATGAAAACTTCCTTCTTTTAATATGTTTAAGCTCTACAAAACCTTTTTAGGAAATCTCTCTGTAGTAAACCTTTTTGTAATATCCCAGGTTTCGTGATTAATAGTGCAACGTACTTAGTATTATAGGGTCAAACATTTTGTCTTTCGTCACATTCTTTGTTACATTTTTAATCACTTTAATTTCACTGTTGTGTCACAGACTGAGTTGCACGAACGTTATTGTTAACTAATTTCAGATTAAACTTTTTCGTTTTAATTCGATATTACCTTTAATCGATGTCGATGCAACTGGACAAACAGAGTTATCATACTTATGTTTGTTCTTAAGTAACTGGTTTTGACAAAATTATTTCAATCCTATTCTTCTCAGACGTTTCTTCTTTCTAGGTTTTCCTCATCATTAGAGTTAGAACATTTTAGGATTTAACATATTAACATAGAAGAATAAGTTTCATGGCGCAGAAGTTCTATACATAACGAATGTGGCTCTATAACAATTTTCCATTGGACCTTGGAGATTATATTACTTCGCGAGATCACTTTTAATGTAGCAATGGTCCGCTGGATGCATCTTTAATGATCTTTAGCCTTTTATATCTCAAATCATAAAGTTATCTCTATTTATCAAATATGTATGTATACTGAATTCAAATTTATAGTTTTATAAATTTTTAGTGATTGCAAATGATTGCGGGAAACAGATATCCATAGCAATTAACTTAAATTTTGATATTTTTTTCCACGTTGATGTTATTACTACATATTTCCATATCTCTCAATTAAATCGTGCTATTACCTTGAAATTCTATTCCACTATAATTTCATGTTTCAATGATCGACCCAAACTTAGTAATTTTCGTGAGAATAACATTCCACGCTATACATCAGTAAATTACAAAATACAAGACAAATACCACAGTGCTGAATCAATATATGTATACATGCAGTACCAACACAAAGTACAGCTCTGAGAAACAGCAATCAACTTTATGCATTGCAGTAAAATTATAGTCAGTGTCTTTGCCCTGTATGACCTGAAGCCCAATCATAATTCCATTGAACTACTGACATATCATTATGTTAATAATAATCGCCGTTCTAAATATCAAATAGCAGAGTTGATATATATACACAACTTGAAAAACAACGTTACACCGTTAATTCATGTTTTATTATTATATAAATACTCAGTTCGTAGTTTTCGTTGCGTAATTGTTCTGCAAAAGTTCTGACATCATCGATATCAAGGTTGGTTGCTTTAATAGAAACGAGCAAAAATTTAACTGGACAATGCTCTTGCTATTGTGCAGCTTGTGCTCGTTTGCGATAATCGTTCGTTTTGCTTTGTGTAAGTCCGACGAAGACGGAGTAATTCTGTCTCGCTCGAGTCCAGCTACGGTCATTTTGAGTCGTTTTAAAGCAAAGCAGGACATATAATTAAGGTCAAACGGTTCTTATTTGCTTTACTTTCTAAAAGTGCAGACAACTCGACGTAAAAATACATTAAAAACAAACACATTTATTTTGTTATTTAATAATGTGGGGAAAAATAATCTTATGTTAAACAAATTTATAATAACCGTTAGGTATTAATTTTTGTGACGTACTTAATTAAAGCATTTTAAATTATCAATGATGTCGTGCCTCGAATAAAGATTCTGTTAAGTACCTAGTAATAAATTTTTAGAAAGAAAAAGTCGACGATCAAAGATCTTTCGAGAAATTTAAAATTCCTGTTTCCATCTTAAGCTATAGTCCGCCTAGAAAGTATTCGGAAAAAAAATATCACTGCAACTTCTAGCTTTTGAATTTATGAACAAAACAATTACAGTAGAGTAAAACAATTCTAGTTATGTGTTTATGTAATTTCAGTTTAATCCTGAAAGTTATATTAAACGTTCAGGGAACCTCAAATCAAATCAACTGCATCCTGAGTAGATTTGGTGTTTCATGCGTGTAAAATTTATGCTGTTATTTTATTTTTTCTTATATTTTTTGGTAGAAACAGTTTTACAAATCCTTTTTCTTTAATTATGCACCCCTTTGTTGAAAATATGTTCTATCAGTTTTCACTTTTCTCAAATTTCACACAATTACTCAAATTTTTCTGTTTGTTTAAAAATGTTAACATTCAACATCTGTGGTCACTTTTTTTTGTTAGATTCTTTGAAAAATATGATTCTGGCAAAATACTGTGTTAAAAATATCATAAATGTAATACAACATTTATAATAAGCAATATATTGATAGAAATTTCAAAATTCCCGATACTTTCTAGACGGTCTTAGTTTACTAATTTTCAAAGCAATGTAAAATTATGTATACATATCAAAAATCATTAGTATCTACAGATTAGTTACTTACAATAGATGTATATTGCCTGTTTTAAACGGTCATATTTTTGTATCAAATTTGTTACGAAGTGAGAGAGATAAGCTACCACGGTGAATGTTGATTGGTTGAATTGGCACTTCTCACTCACTTCGTAACAAATTTGATACAAAAATATGACCGTCTAAAACAGGCATATTATTAATGATTCGAACCTGACCGTAAGTAAGTAATTTAATGTATACCTACAGGTGTCTCGCCTCAATTGCACAATACTTTATCAGAGTATTCTTTAATCAAAATTAAGCAAAAAAAACCTAATAAACATATCTCCACAAGTGCATCGTTTTCGAGATAATCGCAAATTTAATTTATAATTTTGTCGCGTTTCTTAAGCTTTAAATCAAAATATATTCCGTCCAGACTTACGTTGTCATATTTTACAACTTTTATCACTTTCTTACTATGTATTTATTACTTATCATGGCTCCGATTACTCCGTGGAAGGATTAGTGGTTACGGTTTTCATTTAAAGATAATCAAATGAAAACTTATCGTTAGCGTTTCGTTTGTATAGCGAAAATTAGCATTAGATTTGAATTTAGATTACGTTCTTATTTTATGCATAATGGAGCATAAGAAGCCTTGAAATAAGAAATTGGTTAAATGATACATATTTTTGAACGAATACAAACTCTTTCAAAAGAAGAATTTTTGCTTGCATTCAAACTAAACATTTATTGTAGAAGTTTAATTTAATTTGTTAAATTTCATTTAATTTGTAACGTTCTAAATACTTTTTTTTTCATTTTAAATCAGCGAAAGCAATATATTTTGTATTAACTGGATTAACCGTTGCCTGTACTTTTGGATTAATTTATTTTGCAATTTGCAATTATCTCAGAAACGATGCCTTTGCGGATATAATGTTTGCTAGGACTATTTTGCTAGGTTTTCATCCAAGAATATGCTGGTAAAGTACTGTGCAATCGAGTTGGGACACCCTGTAATTTTGCTTATTTGTTTAAGGGTATGAGCAGACAAATATCTGAAATCCGAACTGCTAAGTAGCAAAACAGAAATATTTTTTAAATGGTCAAAAATTAATGTTTTATCTTCAACAACTGATTGATAAAGAAACGAACAAATTCCGATTAAACTTGGAATTTCAGCTTACTATTTTCTGAAGCACTTTATGTACAGAGTGGATCAATTTCGTTGTCCTTCATGGGAACTTGATCATTGTATATCATAGAGGGTAAAGCAAACAGCAGTGACCACAGTGACCAACCTCTTTTGGTTACCGAGATTCCCATAAAGGACAATAAAATTAACAAAGTCTGTACATACACAAAAAAAGACTAAACTAAAAGACTTTTTTCTATTTCCATCCTTAGCTCCCATCTTTAAAACACAAATTATCGTATATGTTTCCACGTTGCTAAGTGATCTTTTAAATACACATTGGCAAGCTGTTACTTTGTGCGTTTAAGTCACGGCGTCACGGCTCTACAGACGATAATTTGTGTTTTAAAGATGGGAGTAGAAAAAGTATAGTATGCAATTCGATTTATAAACTTCTCTAGACATTCGTTTATTAAACACTCGCTCCGCTACGCTTCGCTCGTACCTAATTAAAACTCGTGACCAAAATGCCGTTTATAAAACTTGTTGCATAATATACTATTAAACATATTAGTTTATTTATTTATTGTTTCAGCAACACTGTGCCTTCGTCAGACAAGTATGTACTTACTAAACTAAACAAAAAATTTAAACTGATTTATACATAAACCTCCTAATTCCAAACATGTAGCAAAACTTAAACTAATTCTAAAGAAGGATGATTTATGGGTAATCCCCTAAGTCCTAAGTTCATTATTAGCGGAAATTTCTATGGACAACTTAGAAAAAACAATATACAATAATCCGTTAGGTAAAAACTGCATACACTGATACAGATACGTACAGATGATATTTTAACCTACTTTGTAGGATTAGATAGACAACGTCAAAAATTTTAAATCATATTACATAACAGTATCAAATTTACTTTAGAAATAGAACATAACCAGAGCATCGATATACTAGAATTAACTATCAATAATATAAATAGTTCTCCATATACCACAAATATTCACATATTGATAATACTGTACATTACAGTTCCAGACTTCTTTACAGCCAAGAAATTCCAGCATATAACAGTTTCATATACAAACTAACTAAGTTTCCCATGTCAAAAGAAAATTATGACAAGAACTTAACACAATCAAATAGATAGCCACAAATAACGGACATAAGGAATCATTAACTGATAAATTCATTAATAAAAAATTGTACAAAAACGCTTTAAATTTAGTTTATCTCCTTAAAAGAGAAACTCAAATGTCTTAGAAAAGTCTAACCCACGTGGGAAGACTAACAAATATACCAGCAAAACTTCTTCGAAAGTTAAATTTAAATTTGGCTTTTGAAACAAGTAACACTTTGGATATGTTAATAAAAAACAATAACAGTAGAACAGATAAAAACAAAAAATAGGCGTTTACCAATTAAACTTTAGTGATTGACCAAAAACATACGTGTATTGGCCAAACCGGAAGATGTTTCTCAAAAAGGATAAAAGAACACAAAAGATGTTTCTCAAAAAGGATAAAAGAACACAAAAGAAGTTTCATCAAAAAAAAATATAACGATTCTTATTATACTAGCCATTTGAATTTAGAAAACCATCAATTTCAAGACAATTTCAAAATATTACATGTACCTACAAAAAGCAGACAAATTAAATCTTGCTGAATGCCTGGAAATAAATAAACTAAAAAATACAGGTAATTTATTAAGTGATCAGACAGGAATAATTAACTAGACTAACATCTAACATCAGCAGATGCAAAGTATTCTTGGTATTAGCTTAAGTTTTGCACATGTTTGGGATTAGGCGGTTTGTGTATATATTAGTTTCAATTTCTCGTTTAGTTTAGTACATACTTGTCTGACGAAGGCACTGTGTTGCTGACACAATTGTTACAATTTGTAAACAAATAAACTAGTGGAAGTCAAAGTTGTGTGTTTTGTATTTAATTGGATAACATGGATTTCCATCTAGTTAATGCTAAAAAACTACATTTAAACACAGAAATAAAAAGTTTTAAAAGTCGCTTCTTTGCTTTTACTTATAATTACTTGAGATATAAACATTTCAATAAAATTGATTTGTTTTATCTGAAAATTCGATTTAGATATGGCAGAAAATAGAACTATGAAACGTTTTTTTTAGGTGATCCTATACAATGCATTACTGGCGGAGGAGTTCCTGAACATGTGATAAACACCTACTGTTGGATTACTTACACGTTCACTCTTCCGCACGAACAACACAAACCCATCGGTACTCACGTCGCACACCCTGGCTTAGGAAACGATAATCAAGAGAGAATATACCACAGCTACTACCAGTGGGTTCCATTCGTCCTATTTCTACAGGTAAGATAAAATTCGTAAATGAAGGTAGTTAAAAAAATAGTTCTAGAGATTAATGATAGGTTTATTTTCTTTCTGCTTAAAATAAATCGGAAGCATTTACTTTTAGTGCTTTCAAATCAAACTTATTTCTAATTAAAATATAGTAAAATCAGAAAAGGAGTGATTATTTCAAGAACTCTTACATTTTCCTAGGGTGTGTTCTTCTATGTACCTCACTTGATTTGGAAGACCTGGGAGGAAGGAAAAATGCGAATGATTACGGATGGCATGCGAGGAAGCATAATTGGTGCTCAAGAGGAAAGACAGCACAGGCAATCGAGGTTGGTCCAGTATTTGGTAGAGACGATGCACATGCACAACACCTACGCTTTTGGATACTTCATCTGTGAAGCCCTGAATTTCATCAACGTCGTAAGTAATATACTTTTATTTTTTGCAGTACATACTTCATAATTTAGACAAATCAAAAAATATTTGAAAAGAAAAGGAATTCTACCGAAATTGGATCGAAAAATGGAGATGGTGAAAATTTACTTAGAATAAAGAAGTACGTACTTCAGTCAATTCTGTAGTAATGAAATTTTTACTGAAGTTCAAAAATGAGACGTACGTCTTGTACAAAAAGAAGTTATTGTATAGAAATAGTTTTCTGATGAACAAAAATGAAAAAGAAAAATTTACCATTTTAGAAGAAGCTGATGGCCTCTAACATATTCATACAGACATTGGATATCTTAGCAAATTATCAAGTTAACAGAAATAATGATAATTTTTATTTGTTACTTTTTTCTATTTTAGTATTGATCATTTAATCTGAAAATTTAAAAAAAAAACTATAATATTAGTAGATACAATTAAATTTAATGTAAAAGAAAGTTGATAAAGCAAAACTCGTTTAGAATATAGCCAGTCTATAGCTATGGGAAGGTTAATCTTTTTAGCAAGGATTTAGATCGATGCAGATTCAGACCTTGTTGCATTGCGGTTTTGTTTCCTTCAATAATTTATGGTAAAAATAGAAATCACGTGACCAAGCATTGCTATTAAACAATCTCTTTTTTATTCACCAGATTTCTTCTTGTGGTAGTTAATTAAAAAAATATTAATTTTACGCTGGTGAATATCTTTGCCAGAGAGAATCAAATTAATTTTACGAAATCTTGTACATTTATTTTGTATGTATTTCGTTATTCACATCTTGTAAATGACTTATTCAAGGCAAAGTACCTACCTCTGATATCAAAAACCTAAAACTGGCCGCTTTCTAGTCATTACGCTTCATTGAAACTGCAATCAATCTGATTAATATCAATCAGAATCGTTCTCTTTAACTCATATATCCCGTGAATAGAAAATTAGAAAGAATAAATAATTAAACATAAAGGAAACCAACAGGAAACAGAATTAAATTGAAGAGTCTGTTTAAATTCATTTATTTCATTCCTGTATTATAGCGAAGTTTCACTCTACAGTTGCTCCAAGTTTTGATTACGGTAAGATAAATTAAAATTCCAAAACTCGGATTGCATTTATTAGGAAAAGAAAACTTGAGTAAAAGAAAAAGCAGAAATAGAGAATTTAGCAGTTTAAAAAAAATGGCATAAATTACTGCCAGTACATAGACCAATCTCTAGATCTGAAATTTTATGGAAACATCTTACTGTTATATTAGAACGTCAAGAATGTTTACATTAAAATAAAGATGTTGCCTATAAAAAAGCCGTAAGTAAAAGTTAATAAACGTTAAAAATATTATGGATGAAGATCAACAAATAATTGCTTGTTAAAAAAAATCAATGAGGTGTTTATAAACACACGAGATGTATATAAACATAAGAAAGAAAAGAATTTCCAAAATAAACAGAGGAATTTCCCACAGGTTTGTTTTGCAAACTAAAATGATGAGTTAATTTCGTGAGAACTACAAAAGTGTTGTATCTGAAAACATTTTTCGCTGTTTTTTTATAAATAAAACTGCAAAATTCACTAATTAAACAGAAAAAGGTAAATTTTTTAGGATTGTTTTTTCGTTTGTACAGAATTTGAAATTGAGTTTTTGGAACTACACCCCCAATTATTGAAACTTTCAATAATTTAACAATTAAATCAAATCGTACTTCCAGATCGTCCAAATTTTCATGACCGATAAATTCCTGGGTGGTGCTTTTTTGAATTACGGTACCGACGTGATCCATTTCTCCAACATGAACCAAGAGAATCGAACCGACCCCATGGTAATAGTTTTCCCAAGAGTAACGAAGTGCACCTTCCACAAATACGGCCCAACCGGAACTATCCAGAAACACGACGCATTATGCGTTCTCGCCCTGAACATTCTCAACGAGAAAATCTACATCTTCCTCTGGTTTTGGTTCATCATTTTGGCAGTTTTATCCGGCTTGGCCATAGTTTATTCCGCCGCTGTTGTGTTACTGCCCAGCACAAGGGAGACCATTTTGAAGAGGAGGTTCAGGTTTGGGACACCAGCCGGAGTAGACACGGTCATACGGAAAACACAGGTAAATTCCTGTTTTATTGAAAGAAAATTCGTAGGTTAAAACAAAAATGTGTAGGTTGGAGATTTCCTTCTTTTGCACTTGCTGGGGCAAAACATGAACCTGTTGGTGTTCGGCGAGATTTTGGATGAGCTCGTTCGACGTTTAAACTTCGGAAGCAACAGTAACCTTCCATCAGCGCCGAGCACTCTGGAGATGAGCCCGATATACCCGGAAATCGAAAAATTCGGAAAAGAAACCGAAACATAATCAACTCGACACTATTTTTAATTTTTCCCCAAGCTGCAATCTAATTTTCTTTTTATTCGAAGGGGAGGGTGTGTGTTTTTAATTTCAGATTCACTGATTTGCTTCTTTTTCTCTCTTTCTGTATTTTCATATTTTTAAAGTAATTTTGACTTAATCGCTGAAGCACGTCATTCATAATGTTTGAATATGGTGCTGCTTAAATTATTATTATTTTTTAATTATGAGCCATAGTAGTGACATTTAGATCTCTATTAAAAAAAGAAAAGTTGTAGTTTTTAAGCTATTTTGAATTAATAATATTTTTAGTAGTCTTATCGATGTATTGTGATTATATTAATTTTAAATTAGTTAATTAATTAATTACAAAGCAGATCACGTGCTTTGCTCAATGTATTAAGGATCAAGTAAAATGTTCGGAATTGTTTTAGGTGTATGCTTATGATTATGATGTTGCAATTTTAATTTTAAGACTGTATTATTGATTGATTCTCTTGTAATGATTTTTATATGATGCAATAGAAAAAAAGATTAAATGAAAAATAATGTGCCTTATTCATAATAAATAATTTTTAAATAAAAAGATGTTTTAATTTTATTAATGATAGTAACCGATGGGCTAACACACGAAATCTGTTGATGTTTCTTCTATTTCTGCACCGGGTTTTCAACAAGTACCGAGCCCCTCGTGACCAAATTAACTAAATGTCTTGGAAAATTTGTTTCGTGCTGTTTGGCGACACTAACATATTTGCAACTCACTTGAAAAGTAACCAAAGTGAACACAGGCTTGCTTGTTATTGGTTTTATTTATAAATTATTTTTGTAACAAACATTAAATTATTTCATGTCCAAAAAGCATTAATTTGTTTTAATTCGTATGTAAATATGTATACTTTTTGGGACATTACGTTAAAACTACTTTTTCTGATAAAATTAATTCTGTTACGCCTAGTGCTGGCAAAAACTGGAAAAAATTAGCATAAGTTCGAATTGTCCATCAAATTGAATATAAAAATACCAAATTTTGTGACTTTATCTTAATAAATACACAAAATATTCACGATTTTTGAAATTAAGAATTTTCAGTTTCTTGAAGACATATTTCAGAAATGTAGATAGAAGAGATTTTTTGTGCCTGTTTTCATAGACTCCAAAATAACGCAACTTTTTTGAAACTGAACCGTCTTTTTATCTCTTACAATTTAGCAGATCTCCATAGTGGCCTTTTAATTAGCTGTAATCCTGTGTAGGAAGAAACTTTATTTAGAATTTTGAAAACCACATTAAAAAGTTCCTTAAAACATTCAAATAAGTTTTATATTAAACTTACTGCTTCAAGTATAATAAAAATAATAATAATAAAAAATTTACTTTTATTGATACAAAATAGAAATAATTAATAGACAAAGAAAAACAGTCAAACCTCAAAAACTCGGAATCTCAAGGGACCGGAAAATGACTTCGAGTTATAGAAATTTCGAGTTAAAGAAAGAGATTTTAGTTACACACATTGTACAGGGACATCAGTAAATTTCGACTTGCAGAAAGTTTCGAGTTATAGAGGTGCGACTGTATTATTATAAAACAAGATATTCAAAAATCTTTACGCAGGGTAGCTATGAAATGAATGATGTATGTCCTAGCTTATTATTATTTATGAATGTTATAAGTTTTTGGTTTCACATGACTTTAAATGACCTTTCCAACTAACTTGTTTTAGACTCTCTGAAATAATTTCTACCGGCGTAATTTTTGGCTTTTAATCGATTATAAAGACCTAAATTAATAAAGTAGTTGCAGTATGTCATATACCGATTGTTCCATTAAAACTCGAAAACATGCGAAGAGACAGAAATAGCTATATCTGTGAAATAGGAGATGTAGCGTTAAACCACGCAGTGAAGGGATTTAAAATAAAACTGTCTACTCCTAGCAAAACATTTTTACAGAACTACATAAAGTAAAAGGATTTTAAGGAATTTGCAGAAGCTACATTATCATCAAGAATCGGGATTTTAATTTTTGAAAACTCCTAATGATTGTTAACATATTTTGCTTGTAAATACATGCAAATCAATTAAACGAAACTGTTCCTTCAGAAAAACTGAATAAAATTATTCGAAAAAAGATCGCACTTAACGAATGAGTTGCGAACAACAAACGACATTAATTTCTAAACTCCAATACAAAAAAGGAAGTTAAAAAAATTAGCTACATTTCTGTTCTATCTTTACAATGACGAAACGTGTCCTTTTTTTATCACCATTATCTCCAAAATCGTCGTTTCCGTTCTTTTTAAATTGATGCTTAAGAGTTCTCTCTTTCTTAATTGACTTATTATTTTAAAAAGCGTATAAATTCAGAATTTTTAAAGCAAATACCTATAAACAATTTGATTGAAGAATAAATGTTTTGTTATATGAATAAAACGCGTTATTGATTAAATATTCTTTAACAATTTTGTATTGTGAAAATGGTTTGCTTCTTAATTTCAGGAGGTAAAATATTCACAAAAAATTTTATTGAAATCGTAATATTGATTAAATACTACCGTGATAAACCGAAATATTAAAAACTTTATTGCTATAGTTACTACCGAAATTTAACTAATCTGTGTTGGGGCACTACTATATCTGGTATCATATTCGTGTACGGCGCTATGATTTTTGTAATTGTTGATGTTCAGCTTTATATGATTTAAACATTCAAGAATGTAGAGTGACGGGAATGTTAATATTTTTAGTTTTTTAAAAGTATCTTTACAACTATCTCTGTACCCAATTCCACTTATAATACGAAGAACTCTTTTCTGGAAAAGAAAAATTCTGTTTGCTTCAGCACAATGACCCCATACTAACACTGCGTAAGACATGACAGACTGAAAAATACCATGATAGGCTGCTAGAACAGTACTTAAGGGAACAGAATTTGACAAATGTCGAATAAGATATATAGTTTTAGTAAGTTTGTTGGCAATATAATCGATATGTTTATCCCATTGTAAAGACGGATCTAGATAAATACCCAAGTATTTTATATATTTTTCCTTATTAAGATTGTCTATTATATCCTCAATGTTTCTTAGGGAGTATTGCATAAATTGTGTTTTGCTGTCATTTAAACAAAGTCTCTTGTTCAAAAACCATTCATTTACTTGCGTTGTGACATCTATAAATGTTTGTGTCCCGTAATTTAGATTTTTATGTCTATATAACAGTGTTGTATCATCTGCAAATAATATAATCTTGGAATCTGATACATAACTGTCAATATCGTTAATAAATATTAAAAATAAAATAGGACCTAGTACAGACCCTTGGGGTACACCAATTTTATTGTCAATTGAATTTGAAAGTTCACCTCTGTACCGGACAAACTATACAGGGTGCTGTAAAAATGGCGAAACAACGCCATTCTGCACTATTCAGGGACACCCTCTGAGCATGGGAAAATGTTAAAAAAATTCTACCTTACATTTATGTTTCTGTCAACTGATATTAAATAATACAAATTCAGTCAACGTAAATTCATAGATAACTAGATGCAATTACTTAATAATTAATAGCTTGGTTGCCAGATCATTTTTATAATAATTTTTGTGTAAAATATGTACGATTTACTGATTTTAAATAATAATTATTGTTGAACATCATTTTAAATATGTCTTTCACTATAAAAATTGTTAAAATATTCAGAATTGGTAAATAATAAAAATTTCAAATTCCAATCTTATAACCTTCATATCTTTAAGGAATCACAAGATTTTTAACATTTTTCCCATACTTAGAGCATGTCCCTAAATATTGCAGAATGGCGTTGTTTCGCCATTTTTACAGCACCCAGTATATTTGTTATTAAAGTGTGCACTAGAAGCAAAAAAAGTTTTATTTTATTATACAATGTATTTTTTAAAAAATGCCATAAAGGTTGGCCATGAAAATTAAAACTCATGTCGTAGCTTGGCATCTAACACATGCCAAATCTGAAAATTTAAAGTAAATGAATGGAGCTAAGACATGAATTTTCTTTTCCACAGCCACCCCTTATGGCATTTTTAAAAAAACACGTAGTATTAGTTAGTATAATTATTTCGCAAATAACGTCAATTGCCTTTCAAAAATATTTTTTTGAAGTTTTATCCTTCCGTCACGTTAAAGATTATGTTACTTGTTTGTAATTAGTTAACTTATGGTTTTGTCTATCTTCCGACATAATAGTAGATAAAAAATACGAAATTTTTTAAAGTAGGGAATACACTATCCAACATGTCCTAACACATGTACGCGCGTACATGTTCGCCGAACATCAACGTCACATAGTACCATACTACACACGATCGAACTTGTCTTAAGACATCATAGTCTAGTTATCAACCAAGACGATGTCCAAAGAGTTATGTTTGGTGGCAGTGGCGTGCGCTATTATAGTAAAACAAAAATACAAAAAAATAAATAAATAAATAAAGCTGTGATAAGTCTCCAGTTTAATAGTTCCAATTGCAGGATCTGCCACCACACATTGATGGAAAGTTATTTATTAAAAATCATAAATTGGCTGTTTCGAGGTGCTGTGGAAAAGTTTATGCAAGTCGCCGACGTACTAAGTCCGTGGCGAACATGTGCGTTTGGCAACCACACGGTCGAACATGTATGTGCAAACATCAACGCACGCACTTGTTTTCAGGAAAACCAGAAAACAAGTTCGACGGACTTTTTGTATATGCGTACATGTTCGAAACGTTTTTTCAGGCCAACACACGCACGTTGATGTTCGGCGAACATGTACGCGCGTACATGTGTTAAGACATGTGGGATCGTGTATTCTCTGTTTAATGCATGTAAAGAATCAGCACAAACAAAACGTTCAAATTTGCATAACAATGAGTTACGCTTTTTTAAACTCACCCTTCATTGAATATGCAAAACATATATGGGGGAACATATCCAGATTATCATATTCAATATAGAACATATTAAATATCTAAAACAAAATAATTTACAAATGTCAATTAAACATATACCTATAGTTTACCACAGCGGAACTATGAAAGGCGGATACTAGAAATAATGCAATGTTTTCATGAAGATAGAAGTTTGTAGGGTAAATACAAAATAATGTAGGCCTTACAACAGAATTTTGAGGCACCCCTGACGTGTATGGAAGTAAACTTGTTAGAAATAATTTATTGAGATATCTTCAAATTTATTTAAAAAATTGTTTTGGTGACCTTTCATTTAAAAGAATGTATTTACGACACTTTCAAATTTAAAGATTGAATATTTTTTTGTATAATTCTCTAAGAAAGGGGAAAAGGTACGGTGGTAAATTTTTTCTGATGTAAGTCTGAATTTAACTAAAAAAATGTTGACTTTGTTTTAAAATCAACCTGAAAATAAATCTCTGTTCTGAAATAAAAGGTCCTAAATGCAGAGAGACAAATTTGTATACACATTCATAACGAACAGTTCGGAATATAACCATCAGGTGTCAGTTACTTCACTGACAATCTAAAGTTCTTGGATTGTTAAGTACCGTAACAAGGACATTTATCGCTGTAGGAGTATTCATTCCCTATTCCGTAAATTGATGTGTGTGAACTTATTCAACCCTAACTTCTAACGTTTAATTTTTTTGTGAAACTAAGAGAATAAAATTTCTAAAATAAATATTTAAATACAAAAAATTATTCTAAAGTCTACACCTTTCTTAATTTCATATCTTAAGGTCTGTTATCACTAGGCGAAGACGAGAATGCAAGAATACTTTAATACTTTTTCGTAATACTTGAATGTTATTTCATTGTATCATTGTATCCATGGTTTTTATGCTATTCATAATAGCCGAGGCTCTTAAATTTTAATGGCCAAGGCCGTTATTACTATTTGGTCTTTATCTTATTTTTTGTAAACAAACGTTGCTATGCAACCAAATCACACTCGCAATTCACGCTACTTATGCAAGTTTGTCATTAAGAAAAATTTTGCTAAAATAGATATTTATTTCGTCGTTTAGTATTACGAAAACTATAAAACAACATACGGCCAATATGTATACAACAAACTCGGATAATTTATAGAATATATCCTTGTTTGTTATATCAAGCATGTCAGCCTAGGTATACAGGGTGAGTCATAATGGGCGGAACAAATTTCACCAGTATGTAGGAAAGACTTTTTTGAGTAAAAAAGTTCCTATGAATCTATGTCTTAAACTGCATAGTTGTGAAGCTACAAGAAGTCAATGTTTTGTAATAAATAAATATTTAATAATAACGGCAACTATGAAAACTATTAAAAAATTGAATAAACTGTACAAAAATGTTCAATTAAAACACAGTATTACAAAAACTGTTCAAACTGTCCTCCTTGAGCTCTAATATAAGCACGAGCTCTACGAATAAGGGAATCGTAAACTCTAGTCTGCATATTCAGCCGCACTAAAGTCTCCCATTTTAAACGACTTAAATAATACGAACTGTCATCAAACTGATATCAGAATTTTATCAATTATTAGCAAAACAAAAAACGACCGCAAACTACTTACCTTTTAAATTTAATTTTAATTAAGAAAAACTTTGACTTCTTGTAGTTCCTCAACTGTGCGGATTAGGACATAGGTTTATAGGAACTTTTTTACTTAAAAAAGTCTTTCCTACATACTGGTAAAATTTGTTCCGCCCATTATGACTCACCCTGTATACTATAACAAACTCTTGCGAACATAATACACGAATATAACGTTATTTACTATCTATAAAAGAAAACTAAATAAAGAAGAAGAAGATTACGTTATCTGTCAGATTTGATTTATCTCAATAAGGTTCTATGCAAGATTCTTTGTTTGCATTTCAAATTCTTGCACAGGTTTTTGGAACCATTAATACCCATCTGTAACAGGTTTATTTCAAAATGAAATCATAATTCCACAAAAAAATTATTTTCCGTCGCCATTCGTCTTTTTAATGATTTTTTACTTGTGAATTTGTGCTATAACATGTTTCAAGGCAATGGGTATTTAATCATTTAAAAGTGGTTAAATTTGACCTGTTTGCATGCATTTGCAAATTTGATTTAATTAATTCACCTCCATACAATGTAAAACGTCAGATGTCCGAATAGTATTAAGACAACTCCATAATGCGATATAATTAAAGACGTCGAAAATGCGTCAAGGAATTAATTAATTCCTAATAACACGTTATCGAAAGCACTGAGTCCTACCTAGCAACAATCTTAAGCAGTTTTGTTGTTTACGCACGCAAACGTGCAGAGTTGCATATATGGCAGGTTAAAACGTAAACCAGGCCAAGGACTAATTACACCAATGACTGGTTTAATTAACCTTAAATTAAAGTAAATAATGTTGAACGGACATCGGTAACTTCTAGTAATGTTTCAGTTAAAATTGATTTGATCTAAATTAATTTTCATGACGTCTTTGGTGTTTCCCCTTAAGAAGGTTGACATTATTTAAATACAATTTTTTTCTGTATTTAAATAAGTATACCTATATTCAGTTAATGATATTACTATTCATTAGGCGTTTCAATGTGTATACATATTTTCTAAAAATTATTTTAATATTTAGTTACTGCTAGATCGAGTTATGAGTAAACGACAATTATTTTTAACACGTTTTGACATTTCCCATAAATTTTTATTCGTTTTTTTATCTTTAATATAGCGTTTTAACTGTTCCAGTAAAACAATGTCATTAACTTTTCTTATCCCCTAACGTTTAATATGCGCAGGAAAGAACAGTTCGTACCGAAAAACACGTTTGTAAAAGTATATGGAAACATCTGCAGATCTAAATATATGTGAATGATTATAAATTTATTATCGCTTACATACACATGAATTATGTAAATATTTAAATCCGTTAGAAAACAAATTCATTGGAATAAATAACGCGCTAGGCATATGGTGTGAATATATTTGGAAAACTTCGCTAAATCTACATCAAATTAAAAAAAAACGGTTAAATAAGAGGAACACACTTAACTTACCTATTTCCCCAATCTATTTTCGCGATTATCTTCAGCTTCAGTTCCCTGGTCTGATCCTGTGTTAAAGTGCCAGATACCAACTGACGTCTCCATTCCAATAAATCACGCATCACTTTCCCAACAGTCTCGAATTTGTAATTTTCTCTTTGCTGAAAAGAGAAATGGGAATTTAGTTAAAGTTTAAATACAAAACTGAAGGAATAGTAATCTTCAACTGACCACGTATAATCTTTTCCAAATATCGCTCCATTCCCGTAACACGAGGGTCACTTCTCTGACCACGGGGTCCTCGACGGGAACGACGCTTTCGAATAGGCCCTCATTGTCAACTTTGCAGGGTTTCAGGAAAATGTAAGACTGAGGAAAGATGCCCTTCACCGCCCGGTTTTTCGTGGAGAATCCCCTGTACCAGCCGCTGCATTCTTCGAGTATCTGGACGGTCTCGCCGATTTCCAGTGGAAGGCCGAATTTGGTGTCGCCTTTCCAGTTGTATATTGCTGAAAGAAATTATAAATATAAAGAAAAAAATAATACTAAATTTAAGCTAGAACACAATTACAAATAATTCAATAAAGTCTTTAAATGTCAACAACAAACAAATCAGACCAAACTTTTGTCTCAAAGATGAATTAACATCTAATTTAGGTAAGTGATTTGTTAACTCTGACTGAAAGTTGCAGTAAAGTTGTCGAAATACATTAAATACATATTGGAATTTCATTTAGTTACAACTATTAAATTATACCAAAAATGTCGTTTTCAAATGCAATATTTTTCTCTGTTAAATGAACACAAATTAATATAAACAGTAATCATCAAATTGAAGTAGTTGCATAGTCGAGTTGGTTGAATGCGCTGGCAACGGGTTTGATGCTTGACCAGCTAACCAATAGGTGTGGGATCGAATCCCCTCCTGGTACATATGGGTTCTATATGAAAGATAGAGTACTTAATTGTCGAATTTGTTTCTGATTCATACCGGCTCCTTCGAAATGGGCTTTCTGCGTTTTCCCAGTTTGTAAGGCGAATGCCGAAGGAAAAATAAACATCTATAAGACGATCGCAGCCGCCAACACCCCTCCCGACAAGCTCATTGACCTTGGGGAAATTAGGTGGGGAAAGAAGTAATAATTTAATAAATATTCAAATGGGTGAAATCTAAATGAATTTGGTCCTCCTATTTTTTACATAGCACACATTTTAGAAAGTTTTGATTTATGATTTAGTGAGGCACGGCTTAAAGAGAGTTCCAGTATACAGGGTGTTTAATAAATATTTTCGAATATTTTACTCAGTTATAGATCATATGAATACAAACACAAAAGTTTTAATAAACGTAGGTCCACAAATCAACCATTTCCGAGATTTTTTTAGTTTTTAAAATGAAACTTTTTTTACGCACACTGAGCGCTGAATTTTGACAGTAATAAAGTGTGCTATGATAGACAAAACACAATTGGTTTCATTTTACGGAGAAGAAATGTAATAGAAATGGAAAGAGGACATGTAGAACATCTATAATTTATTTCAATCAAGATTTTTTAATAACATTACTATTAGTTTAAGGATCGGTCTTTCTATCTCTTAATAAACGGACTAATAGTTATTTGGCGAATAATTATCACGGAAACAATTCATAAAACCAAATAACTATTCAGAAAAATCAAGCTATTCGCGGCAGCCCAAAAGACTGGGCCTAAATCAAAAAGTTTATTTTTTACAGAATCGACTGTATCTCAGAAACGGTTGATTTTCAGACTCATATTTATTAAGACTTTTGTGTTTGTATTGATGAGGTCTACAGCTGTGTAAAATACACAAACATACTTTTTAAATACCGTGTAAATAATACCATATTGGAAAATTGTCTCCTACTTGAAGTTCGGAAATATACAACGAATTTTGATAAATGCAAGAAATTAGAAGGGTGAGCCCTGGGCTGATTTTAAGTAAAAAAGGTTCCTATAAACATGTGGCTTCGATATACAGGATGGTAGCTGGTTGTGGCATGTGAAACTATCCAAAATAGTCCAGAGATTTTTCAGTAAATTCGGCAATCAATGCGAAAAAGAACGATGAGAGGGGTGGTAATTTTCATTTATTATTTTAATTTTTAAAGTTTCTTAAACAATTATTTGTACACTAAAATTATAATGAAAAATTTAGATCACGACATCCTGTGATCACTTTCTGACCTAACATTGACGAAGGCCCAATTAGGCCTGAAACAGCGATGTACAGAGGCTGCTTGAGCAATCCTCTGCAAACAAAACCGACTTGCAACAAAATTCACTAAAATTACAAATTAAAATATTCACCTGTCTTTATACCAAGTTTAATTCAATTATAGAAGAAATGTATGAGATAAATTTAAAAAAAAGAAACAAAAATTAAACTTAATGGTAAACCAGTGATTCCCAAAGTGTGGGTCGTGTCCCCCTGGGACGCCACGAGAGGATTTCAGAAATAAAACGAAAACGCCTTCATAAAACATTTACTTCTGTTTTTCCCCAAGTATATAAAAATATATCAAACAAAAATAATACCTTAATCCTTAACTTATACTAAATCTTCTTTTATTTGTTTTGGTAAATATTGGACCAATATCAACTTACTGTATATCAAAGAATCCAGGAAAAATTCTGTATCAAACAACATAAAAAAAGATATACTTCATAGGTATCCATTTGAAAAAGAAGTTGTCATCGTTTGATACAACAGTTGGCACTAAAACAAAGTGAAACTCTTATCAATTGGAGTATTTATAGAGCCATTTTATATGATCGCTTATCCAAATCGGACTATACAGTATACAGGGTTATTAATGCAACACGTTCTTTAAAAATTTTCAAGGAAGAGGTTTAACAAGATATTTGAAATTTACAGAGCAGATATATTTAAAAAATTAAATTAAATTAAAAAATTAAATTAAAAAATAAAAGTCGCCCATCAATGCATTTTATATGGACAAACAAATTTTTTTGGTCGTCGAATGTTACTTAAAAATCGCCCAATCTGGCAACACTGACGCGACCAGTCACTGCCTGCTTCGATCATAAAAGTATAAAAGGTATAGACGAAGAACACCGATGTTTTGTTTGTAAGCATGATGTGCAGCTGCAGGGGGTGCAGGATTCGGTGCAAAAATGAACCTTATGTACCCCCTCACCTGACTGGTTCCTTCCATCTAACAAGATCTAACCCACCACATGCAACACCGAGTCTATTATATCTCGACGTCGTTGGTCACTGCACTCAATATTGGTACTTGGACATGCGTGAAATATGACCCAACCCAACCCCTCCCATTCACCAATCCTGCGTATGCCACTGGCCACAAGTATTTTTAAACTGCAATAAAATAATACAGTTGGTGAAATGTCCCGTTGACCAGTAGAATCGTTGATGTTGTCACGTTGATCAGTTGGGTGCTGATGAAATGCGAATTGATGATTTGTCTGTTGGTGAATTGGGGTCGACCTTTCGGAAACATGAAGAACAAAGAAAGACATTGCGCTACTTGGTGATAGTTGGCACAAATAATAAATTTCAGTACTTGGTGATAGATGGCGCCAGCAACAAAGATACAAATGGAGCTACTTGGTAACAGACGTTACCAGTCAATGGCAGTCACTTAGCCGTGATGTTTTATTATGAATGATTGTGAGTAAGGCAAGAGCGGGGAAGGGAGCACCAAGGAAATTCTTATCAAAAAGGGGTCCCTCCTTAAAAAAGTTTGAAAACCAGTGCTTTAAATGAAACATTTTAGACTACATGTTTATAGGGTTTTTTACTTAAAATCAGCTCAGGAGCCACACCTTCAAGTTTTTGCGACCTTTAACTTATACCCTGTATAATTTATAAAGTCTGATGCCACACGATCTTGTAACACTAATTACTGCTCCAATTGTAATTTACACAAAATATTTGTTTTAAAGAGATTTACATTCAAAGTGTTTGTTATTTAACGTAACAAAACTTACATCGTGAGTAAAGTCAATAATTATAATAAGTACTACAACACATTGTGAAAAATTGGAAGACTATTTACAATATTTGTAATCAGTATTATTACAATTTAATTACTATACAGAAGTTTTATTAGTTAAAAAAATAGTTAGTCTAGTTTATAGTGATGACAACAGGTACCCACGTACCTGTTTATTTAAATGGAGCCGGTTCCCTTTTATGAATATCCGTTACCCCATAGTTACCCGATACTCGGTAAATGTTCAACAACCGGGTGACCTCTCTTTTAAACTTAAACTTTAGCGTTATTCTTGATTATTTTTTTTACTGTGAAAGATAGTTTATTTGGAACGTCAATTACTACAAATACTTCTAGATAGATTTTCAAATTGTTTTTCCATACTTATCGGGTATCAGGTACATACCCGGGTACTTATCGGGTCAGAGGCGGCGTAAGGCGTAGGCGACGTGGGCCATCGCCTACGGCCTCGTGGTCTGAGGGGCCTCGCGCCTCGAAGGTTTAGGCAGCTTTCTTTAGTTCATGAAAAATATTTAGCTAGGAGCTAGGACCACTAAAAGCCGTGACCGCGAGTAAAGATTTTACTCTCCATAAAACGATAAATCCCACCGTCTAGCAAGTAGGAAGCATCTGGAAATACTAACCTCCCACATTCGTTTTTTAAAAATCTAGTCTAGCAACCAGTGTTGCCAAATTACAGGTAATTACCCGAACTGCGGGTAAATTTACTTTATGCAGGTAAGGTTGTGGCAGTGGCGCACCCACGGGGGAGGGGCTAAGGGGGCGGAAGTCCTCCCAGAGCCAGCTTTGTGGTACTAGAATTTATTAATATAATTTTTGCAAAAAATGGAGCACATCAACTTATTTTGTTTTTGTTTCGTAGTGTTGGCTCGGCATAATTTTTTTAAGATTTGGTAGTTTCTGTCTTTTGTCTGTTTTCGTCTTTTTTTCTGGGTGTGCCACTGGGTAGTGGGTAATTTCTATCATGGGGAAGTTTTGGGTTTTTTCTTTATATATAATCAGTCCTCTTGCGCCACCAGAGGGCCTCGCAAAATTTATCTTGCCCACTTCAAATTTAGGTCTTGCTCCGCCGCTGTATCGGGTAGCCAGTAATATCCGAATACCAATAACGGGTACCGGATAACAAAATTATCGGATATCGATATCCCTGGTCTAAACTAAGTGTGGCCCAGTTTTGAAGTTATTTTTAGTATTTTATTATTACTTTTTTTCAATTTTAGCGGCAATATTTACTGTTTTAAATCTATAGGGTTTATTAAAAGATTTACATCGCATTATGAAAACTAGGATTTTATTGCAGACATTACTTTGTATTATGACCCGCAAACAAAGTTAACCGGTGTGTTGTACAGTTACCTGAAATGCCTAAATACTTTAGAATTAATTAATCACGTGCAGAGTCGCCATGTCCCGCTGTTGTAAAGCAAACTGGTGAACCGCGTTCCGAAGCACGTTTTTGCATTAATGTTAAATTCATTGCAAATTACGTAATGCTGTAACCTGACCTCAGAAGTTCTCATAGTTTATTATAGAGTTACTGCTTTAGAAAATTATATTTTCCAATCCGAACCTTCCAGATGTATTAGAACTGTGGAGTACTTGCTATCTATGCTTTTCAAATATCGAACAGAAATCGAAAACACTTTAATGATCGGAGAATAACTGTTTAGTGTGTGAAGTCGGTAGGTACTTTACAAAAATGTACTTGAATTTTTATATGTATGTATGTACAGCCAAGCGCACCTAAAATGCACCGCCTGCAATCTTTAGTTTGTTCCTAAAGTAACAATTCTAAAAACAATTATTGTTCCTATGGCCTATGGCCCATGACTCGGTATTTCAGGTTTGGTTTAAACTGTAGTTTTACGCTAAACTCAATTTAACACTTTTGTTTAAATGCATTCTAGCAAGTAAACGGCGTTTGAAGTTAACCTTCACTCAGGTCTTGGTTTAAGGATTAAACTAAGCTTTATATAGTTTCGAGATATGCCACTCCAATCTGTATTTATATTATTACTAGGGCAAAGATTTTAGGTCGACAAATAGGTCCGACCTTGCAACGGTCACATATTATTCCATAAAAGTCTGAGTTCAATAAAAGCCATTCGTTGCTCGGTTAAATTTAATCAAAAGTTAAAAACAAATATTGCTATAATTTTAAGAAATATATCTGTGAAGTTAAATAAAAGTATATGTAAATATTAAAGTCACAGGCCGACGTTTAAGTTCGTTGCTGCCGTTCAAGTTTACAGAAAAAAAATTGAAGGTTATAGTTTGCCAGTGAATTTATGCGAAGGACACTACAGACGCAGACGTGGTGAAATTAGGGCAATTCGAGCGACAGCAATCGTATCGGGCGACCGGATTGCTTCAATATCATCCGGTTACAAGCGATATTTTGATTTTAAAACTTTAATAATACCGTCAACATTATTTACAGGGATACCAACCAATTAACTTTAGTCTAGTTAAACTCAATTTTAAACGGAAACTGAAATACCAGGCCTATGACGCGTTAACATTGAGATTAACTTGTCAAGCATGCTTCACGTGAAACATTTCTTGAAAGGTTCCAGAAAAGTTATACATGTAGTGCTCGGAACTATAGTATACACAGAAAGATAAAAATAATATAGGATAGGAAATACTCTTAGTACTGCGATGTCCTGGAAACACTTTAAATCTAAGATTTGCTGAGGATCATTACTTTCATCAAAGATAATAAATTGCGGATAATTAGGACAACAGTTCCTTGCAAATTAAATCTGAGGACTTTCGTAATGCAAATTATTGTTTGCAATACATTACAAAAAGTATTTACTCCGTGAAGTAGGGTTAGGAGTTGTTTGTTAAACATAATTGGTTAAAGTAGGGTCTCATTTTCTTGATTTAATCAGCGCTGAAAAGTTTTAATGCTAGGATACATAAAACGAGAGGCAGATGATCTTGAGATTAATTTGCCCTTCTTATGTAAGCTTATTTGTGCCGCAGTAATAACAGAGGTAATAACAGAGACGTCCTTCTTGCAATGATTTTTCTGTCAATTAAATTTAGCTTTATGTTGATTTTGTAATTACGTTTAAATTTTAAATTTAACTAAAGTAGATTTAACGTTTACCTTTGTAAGCAACAAAATACGACCTCCATAAACTACGTTCAAGTGTACAATAAGACATGGCCATCGTGTCTAGGAAGTAAAAAATCTTAAAGAGTCATTAATATAGTTAATAATTAATTAATAGTATTTGTGTAGATTTAACACCATCACACTATCTCCTAACCCATAAATTGAAAATGTTCCTTGGTGGTAAGAAATTTGCCATGGATGAAAAAGCTAAAGTCAACTATGAGCGGGCATTTTGCAGGCTTTGAAGAAAGTCGCTTCTGTGAAGATATAAAAAGATTTGAACACTGTTGGACTAAGGGGCGGTCTTTCCACCTCTTAATAAACTAACTGATGAATAACTACCATGGAAACAATTCGCAAAAATCAAGTTATTCGATAACTTTAACGGGAAGATGGAAAAACCGCCCCTAAATATATTGAATTGGGAGCAGATTACTCAGAAAAAGTAAATTTAGTTTTAAAAATTATTCAATTGTTTACAATTTTTCAACTCGCCCTCGTAATACCGATTGTATTTTCAATATGAGAAAATATCTATCGTGGTCTGTGGTGGCATGATTAAAGGAAAAAAAATTATTCAAAACAAACACAATGTAACAATACCAAACTTCAGAAATTATAATTTATAACTTGATTTTCGGATGCCTTTATGTCTTATTGTTAGTAACAGCGTATTATTACATATTATGTATTAATATGCACACAATGAGACTCAGGAATGTGCCAAATTTATTTTTGGCAATTTTGTCTAATTTATAGTGAATTGGATAATTCACTGGTACAGCTGTGCTAAGCTTACGAGATCAAAATGCTCGATGTTACCCAAACAAATTAGGATTACAAATTAACGATAAACGGATTAGTGGTAATTTGCCAAATCATCAATAAATCCTGCACCTAGTCATTTTAGTGTTTACTACGTGTCTACTTAATTTAAGTAATAAGCCAGTTCTGACAGGATGGACGTAAACAGCAGTTCCTGGAACGCCTACCGTGTAATTTCGAACTGAAAGATTGCTTCCACTTTACACGTTCTGTTTCTATAACATGATTTCGTTTAAGACATATTAATAACAGTCTATCATCAAACGATAAGTAAATTTCCAAAAAACTAGAGAATTAAAAATCAGAATGTTGTGTGCCTATTTGCTAATATTTTTTTATGTATGAATGAAATCTCAAAATGGTTAAAGAAATTGGGATACATTTAAAATTTACCATGGTGAGAGAGTACTTGGAAGTGATGATAATTTTTTGTAATATTTTAATGAGTTTTCATGACCCGTATATCAGTCAGTCTTTAGTTTCTAATCAATTTTTTATCGCTCTGTTTATCAACGTTCAATATTTAATCAGTTTCTTACGTGCCGTAATTCCTATACAGGGTATATCAAATACAATATCATTTTTTAACCAATTCAATACAAGAATTTTATTCCTCACATTTCTTCCTTGATAAACACACCGAACGTAACGCAAATCAACAAATGTCATATTTCATGAAGGCAGGTAGAGAATTTAGCAACAAGCGGGGTAATGTTGGTATGAAAAATTGATTAAAACACAGAAAAATAAAGAGTTCAATATAATGTACAAAAAAATAATTAGAGCGACGTTCCGCATATTTCAGAAAAACCAACTTTTTTAAAGAAAAGCACTTCATCGGCATCTATTATCCATACAGCATGTTTTTTAAATAAATGCAGAAATTTGAGATCATATGTGGCGATGATGTATGGAATGTAATGCTAAATTTTCCGGAAGCAATTCGAATTTACAGCTGAGACAAACGATCTTGAAAATTAGAGAAGAATTAATAGTTGAATTGAGATAGGTCAAGAAAAGGAAGTATTTATTACGACAGTTAGAATAAAAAAAACCGCACCTCAATAAAGTTTTTACCTGTATGAATCGACATGGGATGTTACTGTTCCGAGGTCAGACGACAATAAAAGTATTTGTTTTGATGTCGCAAACTATAACATTGAAACGGAGCAAAGAATTTGTCTGATTTTCTATGTTTGTGGCACTTGTAATTTATTTGCTCTGTATTATTTGCTAACAACTAAGTATTGCTAAGTATTTGGAAAGTGATTAAGATATTCGGTTGAGTTAAACAACGCGTGTTTTTATTATTTCTCATAATTAGTGGTTTAAGCCCCCCATACACCTGCAAGCAAACTGCGCAACAGAGGATATCGTGCAAACATTTGTATAGTGTATGGTGTTGTTTGACGTGCTGTGCAACTAGTTGCAGAAATTCAAAGTTGTTTGAAATTAATTGCACAACGAGTGGCGTTGTGCAACTATTGTGTTGTGTATGGGCTTTGTACGACACATTGTGCAGTAATTTATGAATGAGTTTATTGATTTATACCGTCGTCAGACGGCAAGTGTCCGTAGATATAAAAAAAATACACGACAAAAGCAACTGGAGTTTGCATAATATTGCGTATAGTGTATAGGTGACCTTGTTTGCACAATTTGTTCGTAGGTGTATGGGGGACTTTTTCTACGACGGGATTTCAGCACACAGTACTGTTTCTATTAGAAGAAAGAAAAGTAGAAGTAGAAAAAATGAATTGGCCGAAACGGACCTACATGGTCGCCTGCCCGGTTTCCTGTTCTTAACCCCTGTGATTTTTTTTGTGGGGCCACATGAAGCAAATAGTGTATGTCGTTTCCACAAACACACTAAATTACTTAACAGTAAGTATTTACAACGCCACCAATAGTAATGTTAATCACAATAATACAAAAATGGCTTCTTCACCGTGCTCGCTTGTGTCTCGCTAATGATGGACGCCACTTCGAACACTTATTATAACATTTTTAAATTACTGCAGTGAACGTTTGTTTGAGCGTATAGTAATCATCCCCATAGATGATATTCAGTGAATGTGCCTTTTTTGTTACTTTATGAGCGCCGCATAAGGGGCGGATAAAGTAATTTTCTGTTTCTTACGACAGATTTTTCTTTTTGTACTGTTTCCGTGTCCTGTATGCTCTCACGGGAATGTGGTTAAAATTTCTGCACTTATCTAAAAACCATTCTGTATAAGGCTATTTCCGTCAGTATGGAAGTAACATAAGTCTATTCTGATGGATGCATACTCGTTTTCCTAGTACACCACTCACTATTTATATGGTCCCCTTATAATATTGCATACATTTTAAACATCGCCTGTGTACTTTTCAGAAAATTTGCCTGTACGATGTAGGTAGAGTGTCAAAATCAGAATATTCAAATGAACTCACGGGTCATGTATTGAGACTCATTCTTTTGCATGTCATCACAAATAATACAAGTTCTTTCAAAATCGTGGGCATCGTCATCGTCGCACGAATCAATCATTTAACTTCCAAATTATGACGTTATGTTGTTATTTTCATGTTGAATTATCTTCTAGACTTTCCCAATCGATGCTTAGACTTCATCTTTTGCTATTAACATTAAGATATTTTTGTCTTCATTCGTTCTTTTTTTGCCTTTCTCAATTTTTTACCTTTTTTTCCATTAAATGTATTCCCATTTAAAAGCTATACAATAAAATTATTTCTGCTTTCAAGTTAATGATTAAATTTATCGAATTTCTTTCTTGCAATACTCAACAATGGTACTGTTCTTGATAATTGTGTTTCTGTTACATCCTCAAAAATGAATTTTCCTTTAAATTTATAAATAAGAAGGAACTGAACTTGAATTGACGTTGGGTGAAACTTCTCCATCGTCTTCTATCATTACAACGCGGATTGTGGATTTCAAACGGGATCGTACATCCAAGGAAGATGTAAGTTTTCAACTGAACACGCGTTAGTTCAAATATTTTTGCTAGAGACTGTGTCGCTTAGCTAAAAATCGCCAGCAAGAAAAAGTAAACGCAATGACATCTTTATGCATGGAATTAAAATGCAAAGAAATTATACATTAAATATAAGCGATTTGACTGCGACTTCCGGTGTAACCGGAAATTACTGGAAACTATTTTTTAAAACATTTCTTTGGAATATTTCTATCATGTAAATTTTCATTTTGTATGTAGACTACATCCATAAAAATTTTTAATAAACAGGTTGGATGAATATCCCTATGAATAATATTCACTGTTAAAATTAAAAAAAAAATACAAAAGGAACAAAACTTCCGGTTGTTCTTGTGATAAATCTGTCATTGAATATTTAAATATGAAAATAATATTTAATTGGTGGTTATCCCTTGAAATCACGGCGATATTAATAAAAGTATTATATTCCTCCGGATGCAGAGAATCGTATTACCGGATATTAAAATTCTCGTGTTACTATTTACAGAAGCCTAAGTAAAGCAGCCAATGCGAGCCGTTGATATATGTATGTTCTTGTAATACCGGCTTTATCCACATTATTACCCGAGGGTTCTAGAAAAATGAAAAATTTAATATGAGAGGAAATGCAAACCTCCGGGACTAAAAAATAGCTGATCACCATGATAAATGGTTTTAGTCGGCGAAGTCGGCAGTGAATGATAATTAAGTGCGGCATTGACATTCGGAAGCCGCAGAATGATAATCGAAATAAAATGATGCCGTGCGGAAATTGCGCTTATTTAAACCGCAATATTTATTCATAACGAGAACGTACTTATATTCGTATGACAAAACATGTATTTTTCATTCATATTGACGTTTAAAAAAATTGTGACCAGTGTGTACTTGTATTTGTAATTTGTTTAAGTCATTTGAACTAATTTATTAACAATAAATTTTAGTTTGTATATTGGTCAGCGTCACTGATGTTTGAGAAAGTATTCATTACTTATTACATCAACAGTTATTTCGTTTTCGCTTACGGCGCATTGTGAATGTTGATAATTTTTCTTGTGTATTTTCACAGAAACTTGCGGTTTTTTGATAAAACCGCATAAGACCGTGGTAGCATTTCTACTTTCCGTTATTTAAAATATGTCATGCTCATGAAAATTACGGAAGTGATTTTAATAATATAGAAGAAAAAATACACAAAATACTATATTTAAGTTCAAAGTTTGTAAGTAATGATTTCAGCTACAAAACACAAAACAAAATTATAAAATAAAAAACGTATTTATTTTCGCCTAACAGATAAAGTTCAAAAGTTGTAAAACTCGCACATATTTCATTTATAATTTATAAATCCTATAGAAATATTTACAAAATAATTTTCTAAACAAATTTGTAACAATTATACTTCGGACAACGTTTGCAATACATTTCGCTATAGGTTTTGCTTGATAAACCATTTCTTCATGGTAAATAAGATCTTATTTACCTTGAGAAAAACGGCTAATGCAATATGCAAGTTAAGAAATTATGTTAAAGATGATATTCATTCAGCCCGAGTACGTATCCCTTTCAAACGAAATAACATATAGGAAAATTCACCGTCTTAGAGTAATACGTCATCAATGACGAAAACTCATACCACCTTAAAATAATGGATATTCGTGTAGAATACCGTAAGCGAACGAAAATTAAGTTGGTAATATATCGCCATGTTGCCAAGCGTAAACATAAACATTCGCACATAACCTCAGTAATTTGTTAACCGTTTCGTGTGTCCGACAGTTTTACGACTGAATCCTATTTACGAGTTTAACAATTTGCTAGTAATAGTTTTTATTAAAACTAACAATGCCTAAACCGTTGTGTCGGGAGGTGAAGGAAGTGGTAGCATCTTTAATTACGTATTTCGAAAGAGAACGTGATTTTGGTGGACCATTATTACCGTTGACTTCAGTCAGAGAAGTATGTAACAGCATATAATTTAAACAAATTATTGCAAATTCCTTTTTTATAGCGTGTTGCTGAAGCTCTACAATTAAGTTTGGGGACAGTTAACCGTATATCGGCTGATGTGCATGCTGGTAACGCATTATGCAGTCCCAAGAAAACACATCCTCATTCAAAACCTGTCACTGATGTGGATAGTTCTACAGAAACAACTATTCGTGAAACAATTTATGAAATGTATGGACAAAGTAAGTTGACATACCTAGAAACAGTAAATGTATAACGTTGAATTTTATTATTTTCTAGAACAACATATCACTCTAAAAACATTGCTCACGAAACTCAATGATAAAGAAATATTTAAGGGCAGTGAAGCATCTCTCAGGAGAATATTGAAGAAACTGAGCTTTAAATGGTTTAAAGATAATCCTCGCAGAGGTCTGTTAGAAATGAGTCACATTGCATTTAAACGCATAGATTTCTTACGATCGTATATCGAAAATAGAAATGATGCTCTATATCAATTTGTATTTCTTGATGAAACATGGATATTTCAAGATGGCACTATCGGTCGATCATGGCAAAATGAAGATGTCCGAAGTGTTAAAACTACCAAAACAAATGGGAAAAGGTAAGTTTAAATAAACTAAAATTATTTGACATATAAGATGTTTTATGTATGTTAGATATATCATTCTTCACGCTGGAAATGAAGATGGATTTATTGATGGTGCTGAACTTGTTTTTTCTTCATCGTCTCAATCTGGGGACTACCATGGTGAAATGAACAATGAAAACTTTTTATATTGGTTTGCACGTCAACTGTTGATGAATTTAAAACGACCCTCTATCATTGTTATGGACAACGCTCCTTATCATTCAACTTTAGAAAATAAAACACCATCTTCTGCATGGAAAAAAGCTGTAATTCAAAATTGGCTGACAGAAAATCAAATTAATTTTGAGCCACAACTATTGAAACCTCAACTGCTACAAAAAGTGTCTCAGTATGTAATTAAAGAAATAAGTATTCACTAATCAAATTTGTTTGTTACAGAAACAAACCTCCAAAATCGTACGTAGCAGATAAATTAGCATTAACTATGGGACACAAAGTGCTGCGTTTACCTCCATACCATTGCATGTTTAATCCCGTCGAACATGTATGGGGTATTGCCAAAGTTTATTATAATAACCACGTAGGACGAGATGGGAGATCTACAGAACATTGCATTGCTCTGTGGCGTGAAAGTCTTGCTACTGTTACTCCAGAAAGATGGGCTGACTGTGTAAAACACAGAAAAAAAAATACTGGAGTGGTGGGACAGAGAAAAACGTTTGGATGCAGTTGATGTTGTACCTTTAATCATTAATACACAAGATAGCAGTGATGAATCAGAATTAGAAAACTACGAGTAATTTATTTTAGAATTAATTTGATGTTTTCCTCATGTTTTAAACTAACTAAAATATTTTCAATTTTATTACCTTATTTCAATTTAGTAACAAAACGTTGAAAATGAAACAATTGTGAATAAATTAATAAATTTTTGGAACAATATATATTTTTGCTTATTCATAACTGAAAATAGATTCAAGAAACCAACTGCTATGGCTGTTCAACATAGATGTGGTTTAAATGAATCAAATAAATTTAAAATATCTTCAAAAAATAAAAGATTGAGTTTTATTTTTAAATATCTCACTAATTGAAATGTAATGTAATTTTTTAACAATAGATTAAGACATTAAGCGCTTTCCAACTGCACAGATGAGCTACTCGGAAGCTACTCCAGAGCTGCTCAAATGCATTCCAATTGCAATTTGAACAGCTTGGAGTAGCTCGTTTGTGCAATTGGAAAACGCCTATTTTTGCACAAATACCTCTGAACTTGGTTCTAATACTAGGTCAACAATTGTAGAGGAAATTCACTCAAACTACGTAAGAGTAAGTATAAGGTAGTATATGACAGTATTTTTAACTTCAACTACACTTTTATTTTGCTTCAACATAAAATAAATACGCTAATTTAGCTGCTTTACTTTCCCATGGTGAGTCTCAATCACTATTCAACTCTACAATAAATGCTTTCCAATTGCACATATGAGCTACTCGGAGCTGGTTCGATGTGTTCCAACTGCCCTTGGAACAGCTCGGGATAGTTCAAAGTAGCTCATATGTGCAGTTGGAAAGCAGCTAATAACTTCAAAGATGAGTCTTACTACTTTAGTTTCCTGAAATGTACATAAATGTACATAATATTATACATTCAAAAATCTAACCTAAAAAATCTAATACGTAAATTAAAATAAACAAATAATGATATTCCTACTGTATTTTGAATTTCAACTGAGTCATTCTGATAATCCAATAATTTCCAAATTACATTTTAACAATCCAAAAGTTCGACTCATTGTAATTATTTGAGTAACTAATTGAAAGAATTTTTTGCCGTTCTTATTACATGACGGTTTATTTAAATTCGTATTTGGCGCCACTATTTCTGGCAACATCGGCTCATTCTGACGTCATTGCTAGCTATGACGTATTACTCTTGCTTCGTGAATTTGCCTGTACGTACAGGTTATTAAATAATTATTTTGTATCTAATGTATAATAAAATAACGTCTGATATTTTAATATTGTGCCATCGCCAGTACTAAAAACGAAACTAAAAGCAATAAACTCCTTCGAAAATAAACCTTAGACAGTGCTACTTAAGGCTATGTCCTTGGTACAGCGTTTCGTTTTAAGTGCCGGCGACTGTACAATCGCAATAATTAATCATGACGCGTACAGAAAGCTTACAGGACTTCATACTCATCTCCTTAAAAACTATGAACGTCGAATTCATCCAAATCTTACTACTTAAAAGTGAATCAGGGATGTCGTAAATTTTTTTTGCTTAGAAACCACAAATAAAATGTCCACGATGAGTTTTTCTGTAAAGGTTATGTCATGACTTATTACGCCGGCTGTACATGTTATAGTGTTGAACGGGATACATACTTTGGCCGATTGTTTGCTAAAAGATGGTATTCCTATGTATTCCTGCTTTTTATTTTTTATTAATAAGCTGTAAACATAGCAACAAAATGCACTTTCAGATTATTTATGACTTATGACTAGGGCCCGGACTAAATAGTCCCTGCCTCAGTTTACCAGTTATTTCGCTACACAATTTACGGGATGAACAATAATTACAGCGGTCCACTGCACCGCCAGTAACACGACAGAAGCCAGCGGCGCCAAGGCAAATTCCCAAAATATTTTGCGTGCGGTTTACGATAAAATAATATCTATTAATTTTGTTTGATGGTTTTTATAATTACTCTAACACAAGTTCGGTTTAAGCGTAGCGAAAAAATCGTGCGAAATTTTAAGGCCGCGATAGTTATACCTAAAACGGCAATGATTGTTGATGTGTTGACTGGTGAATTTAATAAAGTTTAATTGCTTGAGGATGCAATCAATTGAAGGTGGTAAAGAAACTCCTTTTAATTTAAGTCAAGTTATCGGAAATGTTTATTTCCTTCATCAAAACAAACTGTTGAAGTCTTAACATGGAAGACGTGGTTTCTGACAAAAAAATTCATGTGTAGGAAAACATTTTATTAAAAATTGATGTACAGCTGAAGCCAATAAAAACGGGAAATGTCAAAAAAAATTGGCACTTCTTTTCAATATTTTCGTAGTGTGAAAGTGACTTTATTAGAAACAGGTTAGAATTATTTGACGCTATGTCAATTTATAAATAAATATAGTTTGTTAAATGGATCTTTTTACGCACATCATTGACTTTTTCCGTAAAAAACACATCATTACTTTCAAGCCAAGTAATAAATCGTAAATTTTACTTTACAAACATTTGTATAAAAATGCTCCTTTTTAAATCCTAACGAGTGATTCAAAACACTTTCATCGAAGTGTGCCATGATAAATAAAGGTAGAAATAACGTGCATGTCTCAGATACCACAATTGATGACATTTCAAAATTACATTTGTCAGTTCTGTCAAATTTAAGTTTAGATTATTCTCTCACATTTCAACGTTATGGCTTTGACTGATTACCAAAAAATGCTGTATGTTAGAAATACATTTTATGAACAGCGAAATAATTAATGGTGTGTGAATTTTTTTAACACGTAACGTATTTTTGAAGATTTGATATAGTTCCAACATTCAATCTTTATATTCAGACACACGTAATTTTTTTTCGTGGCACACTTTGTTGAACTTTTTTTGAATCACTGATTATGTAGGTACAATAGTTACACATAAAAATTGGTTTTGATAGTGCCGTTTGTCAATGACGTGCGTAAAAAGATCCATTTAACAAACTATAGGTTACATTTTTCTGAAAGGTATGTACTACCAAGTAGACAATTAATTGACAAATAATACAACCAAATTTACAATTAGAAAAATTTCATTTCCCTTTTTTTTTATTTCATCTTTATAAGGGACGTATTATAAGCACTGTATAATGTCAAAACACATTAAAATCAATTTATCGATCATTTAAAAGGTCGATTTGCACATGATCACAGATTTTGCCAAAAACTAAATCTTTCAATTGCGATAAAAACAAGCCAGGAAAACTGACTTTAAAAAAAGATTTTTGCTGATAGTTAACAAATAACGCTGTTAAAAAGTCATTTTTGAAAAGATCAATTTTGCAGTTTAAAAACAAAAAACATGCCTACTGCAAACTATCCGTATAAATTTTCTTCATTTGGCTACACGAAGCCATATAAGTTCGGCTAATAAATTTAAAAAAAAACTTATTCAAAGATTATTGCACTGCAATAATAACTTTTTATCAAGAACACATTCACATTCTCACGTTAAAACTTCCAATCAGGAATTTTATTTAAGTACCTTAATCATCTACAGTATAAATTATTGAAATATAAATTAATAGAATTAATTTTTACATTTTATAGATTGTTAAACTTTTAGTACCAAGACAGTGTTTCTGAAAGGTGTGTTGATATAAGATAAAAAAGTAATATGCCATAAAAAATTACACCTTCTAAAGAAGTTCTCATCACCTACGGGAAATTCTTAAATATTCTTCAAAATAAAACGGGTAACAAAATATTTCAAATTGTGCAATATGACAATAATATACACTGTATCCAATTATTTTCTCCTTTTTCATTTTACGTTTTAGGAAAAAAAAAACTTATTCTTTATAAAAGTTTTTGCTTGCATTAAACCTATAAAAATATGAATAAATTTTTACATGAAAAATTTCATGAAATTCTTTCTTATATCACAAAAATACACGTTTTGTCAAAAAAATATATGTAAATTAAGTCAAATTGCCGCCTATTACGGCCTTTAGAAAATATGTGAACTGATACAGACAAATGTGAATTAGAAATCATTCTAAAAAATCTAAACCATAAAAACTGAATATAAGAAAAACAGCTGAGAACTTATCTCACTTTTTACTAATTTTTTAACACTTCTCCACATAAATAATAAGCTTTCCAGGAAATTACCGATAATTTTATTAAACTGCAGTTTTAACTGTATTTTTAGTTAAATAATAACATATAAATATTTTTAATTAAATATTAATTATCAGTTGTTCTTTGTACAAAAAAAATATTATCTTTAAGCTTTGCTATTCAATTTCTATTTTAAAAAATTAGAAATTTCAAGCAATTTCTTGCGTTGACACTAGGGATGACGACGGGCACCCGGAGTACCCGTTTATTAAAATGGAGCCGCTTCCCGCTTATGAATACCCTTTACCCGATAACTAACTACCCGATACCCGATAATTAGCCGATACTCGGTAAGTGCTCGACAAGCAAATGGCCTCTCTTTTAAATTTATTCTTAATTTTTTTATTGACTGTGAAGGATAATTTATTTGTAGCATCAATTACTTCAAAAACGTCTATGATAAATTTTCAAATTTGATACTCATCTTATTACTTCAAAAACGTCTATGATAGATTTTCAAATTCGATACTTGTCGGGTATCGGGTAGTACCCGAATACCAATATGTAACGGATTCCCGGGTAACAAAAATTATCTCGTATCGGTATCCCTAGTTGATATCTTGTTTCTTTCGTCTGTGCTTTATCTCATTTGTTGTAATTTCCTACTTATTGTTTCTTTTTTTTTTAAAAACCCTGGAATAGGGAACATTTTATTAAACATCAATGATTTGATTATTTTCAATTAGATAACAATCACCAACAATTATGCCAAGGGAACAAACCGCAAGTTGAGCGAGTTTTACGAGGAATAATCACAATAGGTACTTGTAAGTTGAAGTAAACAAACATTTTTCACGTAACCTTGACTTGTATTTAATATTCTTGAGAAAGCAATAAAAACGTTTTTGTTTCAAATCATAATAGTAAATGTTTGTAAAAAAATAGAATTCGAATTACAAAATTCCCTTTGACAAAGGACTCAAGAAAAGACAAAGACTGGACCGATGATTATACTGATTATAAAGCCCAGTTTCAATAAAATTCTTGTTGGAATTTTTAAGGATTGAAGAGATGTAGAAAAAGGCGCAGATTTGTACGTAATTAATCAATTTTTATTTTAAAAAAATTCAAATAAAATATTAACTTTCATATGACTAGCTTTAATAATGATCATGCAATGTAATAATCTCAAAAATAAAGTAAAAACATCTTAACTAGAATTAAATGTATCAATTTTCTTAATTCAACAATCAACACTGGATAATCTCAGTAACTTGAAACTTATTTTATTATAATTTCTAAAAGCCAAGTGGAATATTGTAAAAAAATATTTTCTAATTAGACAGTCATTAAAATGTTGCCTGCCAAGAGACATGACTGCCAGGTGAACTCACTTGATTTTTTACTTATTTATTTATTTTGAAATGTCATTAATGAAATAAAATATTGCAAGTGTAAATTTTATACTAAGGATCCTGGTAATAACGAGAGTCTAAATTATATCTGGTCAAGTAGGTTGTGACGTTGTGACCGAGAAGTGTGAAGTTCGCCTCTGTGAAGTTGGGACCTCATTCTTGAAAAAAGTATTTTTTATTGGATTTCTGGTAGCGCCTCGAAGAGTTCTGGAGTTCTGTGTGACAATTAAAAATAGTTCTGGCGAATTAAATATTAAAAGATGACTGAAAATTTGGGGTGCTAAGTTCACAAAACAAGATTTGAAAATTGGCTATAGCTTTTTAACGGTTGGAAATAATTAACTTCAACTTTAAGACTTTCTTTAGAACTCTTGAGGTGCTATTCAGAACTCTCAGCAGAATTACGAAATTTTGAAAAAAGTAACTCCACCCACAAGTTCCAGCGATTTTTTGTAGCTCGATTTGAAATTTTATCAAAGAGTGAAATGGAAATTTTCACGTTCTGATTGGAGTTCTGGATAGCACCTCAAGAGTTCTCACGACTATCCTTCACGACCGACGCAGTAAAATCAAAGATAAAAAAGTCCTAGCAATTTTCCGTGGCTCGATTTGAAAATTTTGTCAAAGTGCAAAATGGAAATTTTTTCGGGGAATCTTCATTTTTTATTTGGAGTTCTGGACAACACGTCACGAGTTCTCACGATTATCCTTCACGGCCGAAGCGCTAAAATCACAGGTAAAAAGTTCTACCGATTTCTCGTGTCTCGATTTGAAGTTTTGTCAAAGTGCAAAGTGGACATTTTTTTAAAGAACTTTCACGTTCTGATTGGAGTTCCGGATAGCACTTCCAGAGTTCTCACGACCGACACAGTAAAATCAAAGGTAAAAATGTTCTAGCGATTTTTCGTAAGTCGATTTGAAAATTTTGCCAAATTCAAAATGGAAATTTTTTCTGGGAATGTTCATTTTTTATTTTGAGTTTTAGACAGTACCTCGTGAGTTCTCACGTTTATCCTTCACGACCAAAGCGCTAAAATCACAGGTAAAAAAGTTCTAGCGATTTTCCGTGTCTCGATTTGAAAATTTTCTCAAAGTGCAAAATGGAATTTTTTTCGGGGAATTTTCACATTCTGTTTGGAGTTCTGAATAGCACTTCACGAATTCTCAAGATTATCCTTCTCGGCCAAGCGTTAAAATCAAAGGTAAAAAAGTTCTAGCGATTTCCCATGTCTCGATTTGAAAATTTTGTCAAAGTGCAAAATGGGATATTTTTCGGGAGATTTTCACATTCTGTTTGGAGTTCTGGATAGCACCTCACGAGTTCTCACGATTATTCTTCCCGGCTGAAGCGTTAAAATTAAAGATAAAAAAGTTCTAGCGATTCTTCGTGTCTCGATTTGAAATTTGTCAAAATGATTTTTTTTCCAGGAAATTTTCACTTTCTGTTTGGAGTTCTGGATAGCACCACAAGAGTTCTAAAGAAAATTTGAATGGTGAAATTAATTATTTTGAATGGTACAAATGTTATAGCCAATTTTCAAATCTCATTTTGTGAACTTAGCACCCCAAATTTTCAAAGTCTTTTTTTATAATTAATTCGTCAAAACTATTTTTAATTTTCACAGAGAACTCCAGAACTCTTCGGGGTGCCATCAGAATTCGAATAAAAAATTACGTTTTTCAAAAATGAGGTGCCAACTTCACAGAGGTGTGAAGTTCAACGTTCAACCGCTAAGCTGTCAAATCTAACCTTAAAATTTGTTGATGAATTAACTATCACATCATTGTTAATAGTGATTTTGCGTTAAAAACTGTTTTTTTTTAACTATTTTTACAGAATACTAAATACTCTTTTCTTGAAGAAAACTCCTTTACTTATTTATTACCTACAAGGCGGTTTATATCTTTGCTAAAAGTACGAAATTATCCAAGACATGTAGACTTCGTTTGTAAATTTTTCCACAGCCTACTTGACCAGTTTTTTTTATTTAGACACTCGTTATAATATCTAGTGAATTTTTATAATTCTACATTTAGATGAAGTGAAGAACACTAATTAATTTTCTTGAGAAATGAACTGACAATATCTGAAAGTCAAACCTTACAATGAAGAGTAAAAACAAGAAAAAATTTAAAATAGTATTTAAAGAAGAAAAATAAGCAAACACAATAATTCTCCTACACGTAAATATTAAATACCTCGGTTTGTCTCATCGTTACAAATCTAATTATAAATTCTATAGTTGTCTTTAAGAGGAAATAGCGTTTCAAAGTTGTCGAGATACACGCTCAAGAAGTACAGGAAGTTATGTCTGCAGAGATCATCAAAATGTACATTCGGGACGAAAGTTATAAGCACCTACGTCCGTTTTGTCGACGCAATTTAAATTAAGCAAGTTCCCACGTAAACGAATATTTTTTTATCCAAAAGTTAAGACGTTCGGAATTTATAGAACTTATAAATACAACTAAGTAATCTACGAAAATAAACACGTACAAATAACGCATTTCTTTAGTTAGAACAACGTATGTGTAAATTTCTGCTGTATTCAATTAAGACAATTATGTCGTTTCAAGGTGTACCATGATACGGTTAATTAATATTAAAATACCTATATGCAATCAGACACGATTTATTACCAGTGAAATGATTTTCGTTTTTCGCGTTTGTTCTGGACTCAAAAGATAGAGGTGACGGATTAACAAAAACTTTATCTGCACGCTTAAATATTTACATATATTGACAATATTGTTATCTAATAGTAAACTTAACCCAATACAAATTTAGCAAGGTGTACTTTCGGGAATCAAAACACTTGCTTTTTAAAACCGCTTTTGGAGACAATTACTCACCGACACCGTATTTTTTTGTCTTCGTCGGAATCCACATTTTGTTAATTACACTGATCACATTATATTTATACTACACTACACACACTTAAATCAATAGAACTCATCTGTTAAGCAGCCATTGTTTGGATTGTCAAATATGAATGAAATTCCCAACGATGCAGTGGCCAACGAGTCCGGTTCATGTCTATACTGTCATCATTTACAATGCTACCCATTTACAGATGGCTATGGTGACTAAATTACAGTGATTTCAGTTGAGTGAATTTTAGGTTTACATTAAACCTGAAATTGGTGGTTCGCTTTTAAATAATAAAACACAGCGTAGTTAGAAGAAATCGTCGTTTTACATTTAAATTACCATGAAAAGTATGTTTTGTGGTTCTCCACCTGTTTATATTTTGTATTTATGGGAACTGTGGCTTTAATATCTCGCTAGATACATCTAATTCCTGAAACGTTTATAATTCCTGAAAGAAAAAAGTTATCCAATCGGAATAAGCTATTTAAAATCATTTAACACAGTTTATAGGTCAGGTAAACTTGTATGTATTAATAACAGGCGATTCTATTTTAAAAACTGTACAGAAAATTATAATACCACTTTATACTTAATTCTCTAGATACGAAGTTTGGGTTGTGATTCAATAAGGTGCGATAAATATTTACCTGATATCGTCAAGAAGTACATAAAACATGCACTAGATTAGTTACTTAAATAATATTTTCCCTGATTTACTTTTAATTTATGTTTTATTATAAGCAAATTCTTTGCATTTTATAATCTAAGATGTTGTAAATGTGAATCCAAGTTAGTTAATGGGTGCGTTTCATTTGCGCGCTTACATGCTTTGAGCGCTCATAAGCAGTGCTTAAAACATTCCCTTTGGCTTTGCAAACGCTAACAAAGCTTCAGCTGACGAAATGGTAACGTCATTATAACGTCATAGTCTTCGCTCACAATCGCTTATTCCATCGAGGTAGGGCAGCAAAAGCGTAAGCGCTTATGTTCCAAACGGAATGTATGAGATGCGTACGAGGAGCTCAGCTGATCATAGTCAGGTTATAAACAAAGATTACACTTTAAAAATAGCTGCAGCAGCTATGATTGGATTCATTTCACTATTGAAGTTATATTTTTAAGGTTATGAATTCGTTGTGCAAATAATAGTCAAAAGAAACACCTCTGTGTATATTGACTTAAGCGACTGAACGCCAAATGAAACAACAGAAAATAGCGCTTGTAAGCGTGAGTACTTAAAGCGTGTGAGCGTGCAAACGAAACGCACCCAATAACGTTTTTCTACTTTGCGTTCACAATGAACTCATTGTGACACCAAAAACAGTTTCACAACGAAGCTCATTGTGAAACTGAAAATTTCCCCAAAAACAGTTTCACAATGAGCTTCATTGTGAAACTGTTTTTGGGGAAATTTTAGTCAATTTTTAATTGAAAATATTTAATAGATTTTACAAAATAACTCATTATTTATTTGTTACTTAACAGAATACTCACAATGAAGCTGGATAAGACAAATTAATAACTGGTTAATGTGACTTTTGATTAAAACGAAAGGTTTTCAGTGTTGCCACGCATTACAACTAAAATTCCCCATAAACTAAGAAGATCAAATTTTTGACAGTATTTTTCATTTTTTTGTTCAATAAGTGACGCAAAGTATAAAAAATAGTATATTATACACGTTTCACAAGAGGCATTGGTTCCGTTGGGGCACTCCTAGCTTGCTACGCTTCGCTAGTCGTACCCCAACCCCACTCGTGCTACAATAAGCCTTCTTGTGAAACTTGTATAATAATATACTATTTCGATGCACTACTGTGCACTCAGAGTATCTTCATGTCGTTTTATTACATGAGGTTAAAAGAAGAAGATATAAATATTCTGAGTGCGACTAGGCAAGTGAATTGAAAACGCTATAAAAAAATTCGTCATATCAAAACGAGCGTCTAACAGCGTTTTCGATTAATCGCAATAGTGCGCACTCAGAGTATCTTCATTTCGTGTTATTACATGAGATTAAAAGAAGATGCAAATAGGTACACTGAGTGCAACCGGTGCATGTAAATCGAAAACGCTGTAAATAAAAACCTGGTCAAGTAGGTTGTGATCGCGAATTTATCCATTGCATTTACATAACAGAATTACTAAATGTAGCCTACTTGATAAGGTTTCTATTTAGACAGTTGTTATAAATATCATTAATGTCAGATTTGAAGTTTTGTAATGTCACAAGTGTCAAATTTGAGGTTTTGAAATGTCATTAGAGACAGATGTGAAGTTTTGCAGAAAACAAAATTGAAAATTAAGAGCAATAACGAACAATTGATTTAAAAAATAATAAAGTGAAACCTTCAAGCAAATATCATTCGTCAAAATGTCGAGAACTTGCAGGAGCTCATTTCGAACAACAGTGACACATTAAATTTATCGCTTCTCATTTATTCAATTTTTATCGAAATGCATAATTTAATATGTTTATATTTTCTGCATTACGTTTGTTTGTAAAATCAACACTAGAGCATTTTCGCATAATTCTCCCGCTTCTTACTGAAAATTAGGTTGCTAAGAAACGACGATTTTTAACATATTTTGCGTCTCTCTCGTCTGTTTCAAGGAGTCTTGTGTTTACATTATTTCCATGGTAACGGACATACCTTTCACACTCTGCTTATACTTACAGCAAGTGAGATATTAAAAGTGCGTCCGTTGTCAGGGTAATAACACAATACAGGCTGTTACAAATTCGAGGCTCACCATTGGGATCTCGGAAACGGTAAGAGATACGAAGTCGGTTAAATTGGGGCAAAGTTGCGTACTTTGGTGCTTAATAATAATCCGTTCTGAAAAATCTTCTACAATTTGTAGTTTTTGAAATATTCCCAAAAAACAAGAAAACGTAATTTTCTTTTTTATTTTTTTCTGAAGTTATTATTGCAAGGATCTTAATAAAATTAATACATTCTACAGGCACTTTTTTAAGCTCTTTACGATGATATCATTAGATTTTACTTAAAACGTTTCGTCTCGTTCTGACCATCATCAACTTCATTTTTTCTTATGGGCGCTAGATTAGGTTTTAATACCATTGAATAGATCTATTTTTTCTGATGCTTTTCCATATATCACACATTCCTATTTAATATTTTGAAACAGCTGGAAATGCAAGAAATTGTTGAAAATAACACTGCAAAGAAAAAACATGGTATGCAATGAAAACAAAAACCAGAAAAGTTTGATATACCTTCGGAGTTCTATTTCATATATCACAAAAGCTGATTTTAGTAAATTTTTTAGATCTAAAAATGAATGTTATGAATCCAAGAAAATTAAAAAAATATTTGTGGCCTTAACAACAATTCAGTAATAGCGAGCGAAATTTCTTTCCAGCATTATCCAGAAAGACAACTACAAAACATTGTTGATTAGATTTGTAATTAAATTATACATTATTATTATTATTAAAAAGCTAGAAAATATCAAATTAAATTATGCATGTCTTTAGAAAACTCGTATCTTAAAAGATGTTACTGCTCGAGGAAACATTCTTTCCTGTAGTCTCATAATTTTAAACATTTTATAAATAACTATGAATTACCTCTTCTAATAATTCTTCATTCTCATCATCATTAAGGCGATCTCGATAAGTCCTTCGAGTTTTATGAAAATATCCATAAAGTGCAATGTTTCCATCTAACTTAATAATATTGTTCTGTGTGGATGACATCTTTTTGGGTATTATGGGAAGTAAATTTATCTTGCTATTACTAAATTGTTGTTAGCACAATACACAATACAAGAATGAGAGATTTTTAAAGACATAATTTCTTGTAATACTTTCTTGCTTTAATCATAAAAATGTATAATTTAATCACGAAAGTAGTTAAATACTGCGTCATCGTCGTTGTTGGAAGTAAATTTCTCTTGCTATTACTAAATTGTTGCTGTCAGCACAATACGTTTTAATAATAATAATAATAATAATAATAATTTATTTGCATATAAAACATACAGTTTTTTGCATCGTCAGGTAACATATATCACATTAAAAGTATTTGGTGTACAGGTATCACATTTGATGGTAAAAAATATTTACATAGTTTATGATTTAGTAGCTAGTTGCGTTTGTCATAACATTACAAATGTATTAAGTACAAATTAACAAGTATCTCACTAGATGATAAATATTTCCATAATTTATAATTAAGTAGCTACTTGAGTTTGCCCTCACATTACAAAATATATTTGATATAAACGATTGTACAGGTAGCAAATGATGATAAAAAATTATGTTTATAATTTAGTGGCTAAAATGAATTTTCTACTATTAAACAGCCAAAATTATATTTGTATCTAAAAATTCACCAATATTGTATGGACACATATCAATAATAACGTTTTTAATAGCGTATTTAAATTTATTACATGGTAATTTTTAATGTTGTAAGGGAGATGGTTGTAACATTTTATTGCTGAGTTTATAAAGCATTTATGTGTTAATGTAAGTCTGTGTTTGGGCAGTAATAATTGTTCTTTACCTCTTGTGTCAAAGTTATGATTATTATTAAGTTTGTTAAAGGAGTTCTCATTTTCACGAATATAAAGTAAGCATTGATAGATAAATAATCCGGTACTGTGAAAAGTTTTAAATTTTGAAGTATTCTTTACAGGATTCCAAATAGTTACAATTTGTTATAATTCTGATCGCTTTTTTTTGTATTATGAATATTTTTTCCCATTGAGTTGAGTTTCCCCAAAAAAGGATACTGTAGTTGATTAAACTTTGGAACAAACCGATATATGCTTGTCGTCTAATTTGAATAGGTGTTATTAGAGAAATACGTCGCAGTAAAAATATTACACTGGACAATTTCTTACTTAATACAAAAATGTGTTCTTTAAAAGTAAGTTTGGAGTCAAGAATTATACCAAGAAATTTAACTGTGGGTTTATCATTAACATTGCAATGTTTTATCGAAAAATTATACTGTTGAGTTTTTTTAAGATTTAAGCATAAATTATTGGCTGAAAACCAGTCATTTGTCGTTTCCAGCGAAATACTGAAGTTATTATCTGTTTGATTTTTTGGTTCATTAATTAAAGTTGTATCATCGGCAAACTGTATAACTTTTTTATCAGAGATAACTTTAGAAAAATCATTGACGTATATTATGAACAAGAGAGGGCCAAGAACGGAACCTTGTGGTATACCTGCAGCCACATCTAAAATCTGTGATTGGTTGGTGTCATGTTCAACAATTTGTTTGCGATTTGAGAGATATGAACAGAGAAAATCATGGGCGATACCTCGTATTCCATAGTATTGTAACTTATTCACTAGAGTTTCATGCTTAACACAGTCGAAAGCCTTTGAGAGATCACAGAAGACAGTAGGGAGATCATCTCCCCCCTCAAAGGCTTCAATTATCGTCAGGAATAGGTTAGTTACAGCCTGTTTATAGTCTATTTTTAAACTAGGAGGAGTAACAGTTGTCGGCCTGATGTAGGTAGATTGACACTGTAATACTAAATCAGAAGTTAATTTGGCTTGCAGGAGGTTTGCAAATTTCTCAAATAACCAGTTTTAGCAACAGATTTGTTTGCAAGTTTAAAACTGATTTGAAATTGTCACATGGATTATGAAAGATGTAAATTTTTATGTTTAAATTGGAGGCTTGTGTAAAGCCGGCTATCAGACGGCCAATTATTTTGCAAGTTTTTGGCGGGCAAAATTCAAATTACTCTTCCTAGTTTAAAAACAAACTATAGTAGATATTTTTTTACGAAAACCAAATTGGCTAGGTGATAGTAATTTATATTTTTCTAAAAACTTGTATAATCTATTGTTGAAAGCAATTTCAAGCGGTTTAGAAATCGTCGGAATAATAGATAATGGACGGTAATTATTTAGATCATTTGTATCGCCTTTTTTATGAAGAGGTATAACTCTGGAAATTTTTAATGCAGTAGGGTAAACTCCCGTTTGAAATATTTTATTTAGAATTATTTTAAGAGGACTTATTAGGCCCGGAGCCAATGCTTTAAGTAATTTATTACTAATATGATAAATATCGCTTGAAGTACTGTTAGATATAGAATTGATAATTGAAGTGAGTTCTTTTTCATCAACCGCGTCAATAAAAAAAGTTTTATTACAATGAATATTATTTGCTGTTAACTTGATGGGATCCAGGTTATTAGTTTGGAGAGTTTCCTCCAAAGTCTTCCAAACCGAACTAAAATATTTATTAAATTCGTCAGGTGTGATTTGGCAATCGGTGGTACCTTTAGGTGAACATTTTTCTTGATTAATTAGTTTCCAGATAGATTTAGGATTATTTTTTGCATTAATTATAACTTTTGAGGCGTGATTACTTTTCTTTTCAAAGTCTACGTCTTTCTTGGATTCACATCCTTCATTTTTATATCTAAAAATTTTTCAAAAATCTGTTTTTGTGATAAACGAAAAAAGACTCCGAAGGTATATCAACCTTTTTTTGGTTTTTGTTTTCATTGCATACCATGTTTTTCGTTGCAATGTTATTTTCAACAATTTCTTGCATTTCCAGCTGTTTCAAATTATTAAATAGGGATGTGTGATATATGGAAAAGCATCAGAAAAAATAGATCTATTCATTGGTATTAAAACCCAATGTAGCGCCCATAAGAAAAAATGAAGTTGATGATGGTCAGAACGAGACGAAACGTTTTAAGTAAAATCTAATGATATCATCGTAAAGAGCTGAAAAAAGTGCCTGTATAATGTATTAATTTTGTTATGATCCCTGCAATAATAACTTCAGAAAAAAATAAAAAAGAAAATTACGTTTTCTTGTTTTTTGGAAATATTTCAAAAACTATAAATCGTAGAAGATTTTTCAGAACAGAATATTATTCAGCACCAAAATACGCAACTTTGCCCCAATTTAACCGACTTCGTATCTCTTACCGTTTCCGAGATTCCAATGGTGAGCCTCGAATTTGTAACAGCCTGTATAAAGGTGGATTTACATGGAACCTTGAGCGAGTCAAAACGCCGGGCGTACTGTACTCCCATTGGTTAATCCTCGTTACGTAAAGAGCAGTAGCCAATGAAAGTACAGTACGCCAGTACGCCCGGCGTTTTGACGCTCTGTGTATGTCCAACTTAAGTAATTACCCACTAGCGACACTTAAGCCTAGTTTACACTACGTGATTTTGCATGTGTTTTAACATGTGATAAATCATAAGGCGACTTTGTTGATATTTACACTGTCTGAGTTGATACAGCGAACGACACATAAGCGCCAGCATAGATGAAGTCACTAGCAAGTCATAGCTCTCTTTGAAAATAGGACCGGACCTATTTGCTATGACTTGTTAGAAGACGATTTTAAATTTACCGCCAAAAAAGTGTTGACAGTGAGGTTATACGGAACCGAAATAGCGAGGACCCGAAGTTGTCGGCGTGTATATGAACAACTAGAACTGTTACATTGATTATCAGTGGTAAATAATAAACTCGCATCCTCCGATTTCGCAAAGGGGACACTTCTAACCTCACTTTCTTGACAGCGAATAGTTAATACTCACACCACATCTCTTACGAGACAACAGCCCGTCTAAACGTTACAAATGTGACTCACACGGTTTTCGCAACTGTATGATTTTTGACATGCTGTTATCATAGGAAACGTTACATGCAAAATCACGTAGTGTAAACTAGGCTTTAAACGTCAGTGTCAAAAAATACCGTCATAGTGTTTGGTACTAGCGAGTTATCGCAAACATCACGTTAACTTACGGTAAACGTTAAAATTACGTGGCCCCATTCATTTTCCATTGGATCACATGATCTTAACGTTTAACGTAAATTAACGTGATGGTTGCGATAACTCGCAATTACAAGTGAAATCAATAAAAACTGGAAATGTTCAAAAAAATTGTCAAATTTTTTCAATATTTTCATAGTGTGAAATAGGTTAAATTGGGAACTTTCATGACAAGTGTTGGCGCCTACTAGAGAAATGAGTACTACAGTAGACGTGATCAACTGTGATCAACTAAGGCCCGGTTTATCAATCACAAATTCACTTCTGCTTAACTCTAACTTTCAGTTTGTTCCCATAGTAACTACTACGAAGACAATTGTTGTTATGGTAATTAAAGGTTAACTTTAACTTAAAGTTAACTTGTGTTTGATAAACCAGGCCTAAGGTTTATGAATGCTAGGTTAAATTTATCTTTCAGTTTGTTACCAATGGTAACAATTATAAAGTATACGTTTCCATTGGTAACAAACTGAAAGATAAATTTAACCTAGCATTGATGAATCGACCCTATGTCGTGTTAGAATCGTTAAATACGTATCAATTATGAAATGTCATTTCCGATAAAAAAATACATAATATCCGTTCACTCGGTTTCGTCGTCAGAGGAGGCCGTGTTCTGGTTTCGTTAAGTTGCTGCCATGAATTTTGATAAATGCCAGAATCTGACACGAAAAAATATTATGACAATTACACACCACTGAGCCACAGTATAAGTAATTACCCAGTAGCGTCACTTAAACGTCAGTGTCAAAAAAAGCGGCCATTCTATTTGATACCCCTATGGAAATGCAATGTAATTTACAGCTGGGTAGGTATCAAAGAAAAGAACAAATGTGACAGTTATACTCGAGTGACGCTACTGTGTGATTCTTATATTGTGACTGATCTGACTATGTTGCCAAATACGAAGGAGTCTGTTTCGATCTGTTTGTTTTACTCCTATGCATTACAGTCGAGCTGGCAACAATGTCTCCGTCAGTGTACTAAAATCATAACCATGAAATTAAAAATAAACATAACCGTTTCATCTGACGTCTATATTTCATTGTGATACCAACAAAAATGTCACCCTAACTCGCCTACTGGGACGAGGAAAAAGAGTGAATGGATAATATCTATAAAACCTAATTTCTATAAAGAAGTAAGTAATTAAACGACGCTTGTTGATCACGACTGCACCGCCAAAGGTATGTATTGTCAAGTAGATAATTAATTGACAAATGCAACCAAACTTACAATTGGAAAAATTTTATTTCCCGTTCTTTTTATCTCAATATCAAACAAAATGTGACAGTTATAATTGAGTGTCGCTACTACTCACTACTATTGTGTGTGTAGACGTTGGTGTAGACACTGTAGACTCCTTTGGTAAACTCTGATACTGTGGTAATAATACAGCTGCTTTCGTTCGTGCCAATGATTACTAGTCATAAATACTGGATTCACTTCGTTCACATTTAAGGCGATTTCACATGGGTCCGACATACGACATCCGATTGTACGAAACGTCTGCCTATTGGTTGAAATTTTTAAAAGTAGTTATGGCGGTAAATTCATCCGATGGTTTTTAACTTTCTTCGGACATCGGAAGAGTTGAAAATATTTCAACTTTTGTCCGACGTCGTGTGTAATTTAACCTCACTTTTACATGTTTTATTAGATGAATAAGATGAATGAAAGTATTAATCAATATTCATTGAATAGAAATGTTTATTTACAAAAACATTTGAACAAAACGTTTCTAAATTTGTCCTTAACAAATGGACAATTTTTCACCGAAATTCGGATGTATGTGCATGATGACAATTTTCATCACCAAAATACGAATACGATTCGTGCATCGGATATCGGAAATCGTATACATGTGAAACCAGCTTTATTCGTAACTTTCTTCCGTTTGTTGTATAAAATATGAGTTTCATTCCTTCTTTTTTTATAGAATCAATACATAAAAGTTACAAATAAATACACACAAAGTTAATCCAGTATTTACGATTAGTAATAATTGGTATGAACGAAAGCAGCTATTTATAGGTCCGTTTGACAGAATGTTAAGTTCTGAATAGGGATGTGCAATAAAGCAATTGAGGAAATTTCATAGAGGAAATTCCTTGAAATTTCAAGACTTTTCGAAAATGGTAAAATAGTGGAAATTTCTAGGTTTTTGAAATTTCTGTGAAAATTCCTTATAGCGTTTTCGATTGACCGCACATGTTATTACATGAGGTTAAAAGAAAATGCAAATACACTGAGTGCAACCGGTGCAAGTGAATCGAAAACGCTATTAGTTGTTGGAAATTTCTTTTTCATTTGGAAATTTCATTAAAATTTCCAAGATATCGATCTTGTGTAGCAGAATATTTACAAAAAATATACTTATGATACTTATTAAGCCTTTTGCTATTAACGAATTGCGATAGAACAGAACACACTATGAACATACCAAAGATCAGGGTAGCCACTCCAGCTTCCAGCTTATTTATCGCAAATAGGCGACTGAATATATTACTTGTGGCAAAATTTTGTTGGTTTTGTGGGCGCATTCAGCAGCACATATCAACAGTTGGGACTGAGCCACAATATAAGAATCTACACAGTAGTGACACTTGAGTATAACTGTCACATTTACTATTTTGTTTGATACCTACTTATTTGCAAATTACATCACATTTGCATAAGGGTATCAAACGGAATGGCGTTTTTTTTTTGACACTGACGTTTAAGTATTCCTACTGAGTATTTAATTAAGGTATATTTTCGTGACTAACGCGGTTCAATGCATGGTTTGAAGATTACGTCATGGATTACAGAGTCGCGAAAGCGTGTTGGTTGAAATATCTCTATGGTACTTGGATAAAGAGGAACATAAAGGTCAACAGGTGACAAATTTACTGCACACGTGTGCATTTAAAACATGTAAACCAAATTACAACGATTACCAGCCGAAAATAATCGAACCATGGATGCAGAAAATATACACAGGTCGAAAGGTTCATCCATAAGCATATTTTAGCGACGAACCAGATTAGAGTGGTTACGAAAATGAGCACTTTTCCGACAAACACATGACGTCATTGTCGTATATTATGAACGTCGTTCGTGGAACTATTGGATGATGGTCGAGAAGAGTGTGCATAGGTATCATCCATTGTTCATGAGAATTCTGGTGAGAATCTGGTCTGACATGCATTTTTCGAAGCACTGTTAAATAAAATCACATATTTCTTGATGTTAGTGAAGTTGTTTCATTAACATTTTGTAACAGTCTCTATTATAATACCATTATCATCGAATGTTGAAGAATATCGCTTCATTTGCTAATGTAATAAACATTTTATATGTTCATTATTATTTATTTATTAACAAAACTTACAACAGCAAGAATGAACAGTTGACAGTTATTAACCGATGGAATACTCCACTTTCGCGAATACCATTTTTGATGACATCATAACATAAACCGTGTTACAAATGTAGGAATAATTGTTCGTCGCTAAAATATGCTTCATGTGTACAGTAACCGCGTTCAAAAATTGTAACCATGACGTCATAGTTACTCACGAAAACGTTGTTGTTTAAAACACGCCGTCTTTCATCCGTCGCAAAAATATCCCTTTATACTGTGACTGAACACCCACTTCGCTGAATGAGCTTTCAAATTTCGAAGCCACCACATTAGGATAATAAAATATGAAACTTCTTATTCCTGTCCGAAATCTTTTGTCAGCAACTTTAACAACTCTTCTCACTCTTCTCGGAATGTTCTTCTAATCGGTATATCATTTTCATTATTCATTTGCATTTTGCATTCGGAAAAACTACTTCATTTGGTATTACCTAAATAATCTTATTTTTTATCAGCATAATGCCCAGTTATACAGGCTGTCTTACGAGAAACGCCCCAAGCCATAACTCCGTTATTTATGGACTTATCTTAACAAACAAAAAGGCAAATAAAATGAGACTAAAAATACTATAAAGTGAGTCCAGTTTCAATTTTTTTTTAAATTACCTTCAAGGTCAAACGACTGTTAACTTTTATTTTTCAAATGGCTCTGTATATTTTTTATTATTATATCTGGTAGAGACTTTTTTTCTAAATCCAATAATGTGCAACACTTTGATATTTAGAAAATATTTCTCGTAAAAAAAAGAAATGAACTAGTCTATTACGCAAAACGTGCTTTTCATAAAAATGTTAAAGTTTGTCGTGAAAACAATGTCACTGAAGTTATTTTTCACAGTTGTTTTAAACTATCAAGTTCTTCTACTTGTACGACTTATTGTTTCCTAAAAAAAAAAAAGCCGATTATGGATAAAATCACCTGATTGACTTATTGCAAGTATATTTTGAATGCAATAAAAACAGCAATCAAACAGTACAGAAAACATTAATGAAATAATTAAAATTAAGTCTACAACTGTGTAAATTGCTTTGGGAAAAAATCCCTGTCTATAGAGACGCACTGCTTGTGTTTTTATTGCATTGAAAATATTCTTGGAGTAAGTCAATCAACTGAGTATTATCCATAATCAGTTTTTTTTAGGAAACAATAAATCATACCAAGAGAATAACTTGACAATTTGAAACAACTGTGAAAAATAACGCTCAGTGACATTGTTTTTACGACAAACTTTAACATTTTTATGAAAAGCACGTTTTGCGTAAGAGACTAGTTCATTTTTTTTACGAAAAATATTTTTTAAATGTCAAAGTGTTGCACATTATTGGATTTAGAAAAAAAATCTCTACCAGATATAATAATAAAAAATATACAGAGCCATTTAAAAAATAAAAGTTGACAGTCGTTTGACCTTGAAGGTAATTTTTAAAAACATTGAAACTGGACTCACCTTATATTACTTTTAGTCTCATTTTATTTGCCTTTTTGTTTGTTAAAATTAATCTATAAATAACGGAGTTACGGCTTGGGGCGTTTTTCGTAAGACAGCCTGTATAAAAGCAAGTCAATTTTAACTATGGGTTTATTCCCGTGGTAATAAACTGGGAGTTAAAGTTAAGACTAGCAGTGACGTCCGAAATTTTCTGTCCGTAAATGTACAATATTTATACTTGTGTTAAAAAAATTTCTAAATAAAACTGACTTGAGATTTTGAATTTTTCTTTTTGAAATTTCATTGAAATTTCCAAGAAATTTCATTCTGTTTTTTTATTGTGAAATTTCATTGCATTTACCGTTGAAACGTTTCATATTAAAAATAACGAAATTTCCACGTTTCTTTCAAAAAAAAAATATATTTTTTGAAATTTCCACATCCCTAGTTTTGAACCGTTCAAATCATGCTCAGTTTGAAATTCATATCCAATTTTGTGCACTGCTCATGCTCAGTACGATTTTGAACGGTTCAGAACTTGAAATCTAGACGAATGGCACAAATCTAATATAAATACAAGACGTCTTGAAACAGATGACGAAGAAACAAAATATGTTAAAAATTGTGAGTGAGAAAGATACAATAAAAATCGTAAATGCTCTTGACGGTATAATTTACGAACTCAGTAGATTGATAAAGTATCGACACGAATATGTAAAAACGAATAAGGCACCACAAGGATCAAACATTCACAAAAGGCGCTCTCGGCGTTGGTTTAATTATGTAATAATTGCAATATATATTTTTATAGATAAATATCATTATCAATTTGGTTTTCAAAGATTTTCTAATCAAAATATAAAAAATGAACAACATTTTTATCCCCCATCTCATGGCCTTCTAAATGAAAAGCGAGTTCTATCTGGCCTGGGCAAAAGTGCTGTTCAGGCGTGCTCCGCCAAGCACTGCTTACAGGGCGCTTTCTTAACCTAAAATCTTGACAGTTCTGTCACATGTGAATGTTGGATGAATTCTTGTAAGAACAATTAATATTATTGTTGTAAAAATTTGAGCATACTGGATATTATTTACGTTGGAATAAGGTGGAGTATTTATGTCCAATTTCGACAACTTAATTTAGCATTAAACTATTACGGTTTTAGATCAAAATCTTACCTCCATATACTCAGAATTTCTGTGGTAAGTTATAACATGTATAATAAAGCTTCTTTTCTCATTGTGCGTAATTATCAAGGCCCTTTTTAACACGTTTTATATTATCAAAAGTCGAACCTCCTTTATGTAAGTTGTTGTAATTATTCATCACGAAAGCTTTTTAAAATGACAGTTTTTCTTTATTACGCAAGCGTATTTCACTCCGACGTGATCAAATGAATGGTGCATGAATCTATAAAGTTTATATCATATAAATTATTTACAGTTGGTTCTTGTCCGATGAAATTTGTATCACAAAATCTTTTAAGCGGACACTTCTGACGAAGCTGTCGAACGACGGTGAAATGTAAAGTGTTATAGTGCGCGATTTAGTGTCCGCTTAAAAGATTTTGTGATACATATAAATTATATTGTATTACGATAATTACAGTATTAATTAATTTTGCGTGAACTCATTTTGTCTGACAGTAATGACAGTACACTTCACTCAGTGCTGTCAGTGCCCCATAGGCAGCGCCAAAGTGTCGACTTTTGGCGTTTTCTCGAGCACAAAAATTCTAATTCTAAACTCCCAGGCCAGTTAGAACTCGCTTTTCATTTAGAAGGCCATGCCCCATCTTATCCTTATGTTACCTTCATTCACAAAATGTTTAAAACAAAATCTAAAACAAAAGAAACACCTGTGCCCTCTACCGGATAAAAAATCGTTCGTGATGCCTTCATCGCTTTATGTTTATGTAGGTAGGTACTTTATCATGTTTACTGACTTTGCCGAATGCGACGTCAGAGCACCTCTATTTATATCTATCACCTATTTATCACCTATGAATCGAAAACACATAGCGTTTTCGATTGATCGCACCAGTGCGCACTCAGAATATCTTCATCTCGTGTTATTACACAAGGTTAAAAGAAGATGCAAATACAGTGAGTGGAACCAGTGCAAGTGATTCGAAAACGCTAACAGTTATTGGTAATTTTAGAACTTAGAACTATTGGCAACACTGAGACGAATGTTAGCGAAGTTAGTATAGATTGGTGACACTGTAATAATTTGACGTTTATTGTCATAAAATGACTTGAGGTTAGTAATCAAAATACGAGTTTGTATACACTTTGCTTCGAGTGATAATTTCATAAATACCTATATCATGTCAGAAGCACACAAATCTAATATACCGTCAAATGAAGAAATCATCAACGATATAACCAAAGATTTAGAACGTCACTGCACGGTAGAAGGTGAAAAGAGTAGCCCCAACCAAACAGAGAAGGATTTAGAATTTAAAGAAAATGAAAGTAGCAAGAAAGTGGAAATCGAAGAAAAGAATTTTATCCCGAGCAATTTTTCTGATAGTGAAGAAGAAGTAGTTACAACAGCAAGCGATGACAATATAAACGAAGAAGTTTTGCTTGAACTTGATAAGACCTGTACAGAAGAGCAGAAATTGGATCGTAAACAGGAGGCTCTAGATTTAAAACTAATTGGTAATGAAGAGTTCAAATGTGAAAAGTACACTGAAGCAGTACAAACATATACTAAGGCTCTAAGAATATGTCCTTTAGATTACCAAAATGATAGGGCCATTCTATATTGTAATAGAGCTGCATCAAGAATTAAACTACAAGAAAAGCAATCAGCAGTCGATGACTGCACAAAAGCAATTGAATTAAATCCAAGTTATGTGAGGGCATATTTAAGGAGAGCCAAACTGTATGAAGACTTAGACAAATTAGAAGAAAGTTTACTTGATTTTAAAAAAATTGTAGACTTGGATCCTCAACACAATGAAGCAAAAGCAGCACTCGTCAGACTACCACCAATTATAAATGAGAAAAATGAGAAATTGAAGGCAGAAATGTTAGGTGTGTATCTATCAAATATTTGGTGTAAGTTAGATGATTAATGTAATATAATTTCTTTAGGTAAATTAAAAGATTTAGGCAACATGGTTTTACGACCCTTCGGACTGTCTACTGATAATTTTAATTTACAGCAAGACCCAAATACAGGCTCCTATTCAATAAATTTTCAACAAAACAAGTAGTTCATATTATATTACTTTATGTTTATTTAAAAGAAAACTTGTTTTAATGTTGGCTTTTGTTATTAATTAAATATAAAAGACTCTGAAACATGTACAGTTTATTTCACTATTGTTTTGCAATATATTGTATAAACTACCCTTAATCTAACCTAATTGTACATCTAGCTTATTGTTAGGCACAGTTCTGTTTGAAACCTAAACCTGGTTCAATACAAATCAAAGTAACAATGGGTAATAAGAAATGATTTATTTATAACAGTATTCACACATCAGCCTTTTCAAATAGTAACGAATTAAAAAAAAAAAAATGCATATATGAAGTGATGAAAAAATCTTAATCCAAAGCATCATCATCAGCGGACGTTTTCGGAGGTTTATCGCTAGTTCCTTCCGGAGCGCTAGTTCCTTCAGGAGCGCTAGTTCCTTTAGGAGCGCTAGTTCCTTCAGGAGCGCTAGTTCCTTCAGGAGCGCTAGTTCCTTCAGGAGCGCTAGTTCCTTCAGGAGCGCTAGTTCCTTTAGGAGCGCTAGTTCCTTCCGGAAAGCCAGAAAAGCCAGCAAAAGGGAAGGACATGCCTTCTGCTTTGACCTTCATCATCAGTCTCAGGAGAACATTGTTGATTTTCTGGTTTGATTGGTACTTTCTAAAGTTACCAGGAGTTGTGGTAATATCTTTGAATGCAGCTGTTACCTCTGGGTCCTAAAAAAATTTAAAAAGTTACCAACAAATTAAAGAAATTTCACCCTTCAGAATGGTTATGAATTAGAGACAGCAATAATAGTGAAATTATAAACAGTTTAATTAACTTTCTTGATTTTGTCTCTATAGCTTCTCTTCTTGTCGATGCCATAAATAGAAGGAACAGAAGGAAAGTTATCATTTATCATAAAGGCCGTTTTGAACTATTCTATTTCTTGTACAAGATTTGGTTCAACTTTTACAATAAAAATTTAGAAAGAGATTTTTGGGCTTCAGAACATGTATTTTTCCAAATACTTTTTCAATTTAAATTATTGCACAAATTAAATTATGTTACGGAGGGGGCCCTGTTTGAATCTGGAGATTTTGATTACTACAATAAGAGTGATTAATAGATAAATAATTAATATAATTGAGATTATGATTGCTGGGAAATTAAGAAATTTGTTTAAAGAAATTGAATCACATTTTGTACAAGAAATAGGACGTGTAAAACGGCCTTAACACAGTGGAGTTTGATGCACAAGAACTAAAAATGATTAATTTATCACCATTTGTAGTTTTTTTTTTTTTAATTTATTTTACAAACAAAATAATTGCTGTTTACATTTTTATCAAAACTCGCAAAAAATTTTCCCCAACTGCTTACATTTCTCAATTCTGGGGAAAATCCCCATCTGACAACTACTTAAAAATCCCTCACTGGCAAAACCATTTTTTGAGTTAATTCTTAAATGCATTTACCTTTCTCAAGTATATTAATAATATATCTTAAATTTCACCTACCTGAAAAGCAGCCAAAATGTCAGGATCTTGCAAAAGCTTATATACATTAGCCATTCCAGGTGGTGAATCTGGAGCAGTAGCAGCAGCTCTCTGAAATTCTCTTGCCAACTGGATACGTTGTATACGATCACGCTCTTCCTTTTCAAGTCTCTTACGTTCCTGCTTCAAACGATGTTGCTCAATCTTGTGAGCATTCGGCTGGACTTCTTTCAACCACTCATCGGTTTGCTCATCATAATCGATCTTTACTGCCTGGCGCAAGTCTTGAGCAGCCTTTTCCCATTCACCTAGAAGCCTATATGCACGCCCCCTGAATTTATAACCGGCCGCAGAGTCACAGTTTAATTCAAGAGCTTGCGTACAGTCTTTGATACAAGCGTTTGACTTTGACAGTTTCAAATATGCTTGACCGCGTTTTGCAAACAATAGTGCAGATTGCGGATTTAATTTAATGGCTTCACCAAATAATTCAATTGCTTTCTCTGAGTTGCCTTCTCCAAGTTCCGACATTGCTTCCTTGCGTTTTTCATCAGCTTGCTCAACCTCTTCTTCGCTCACTTTCTTGGATGGATCGCCCATGCCTTGCAATTCTTCATTAATTTCATCAGGTTCGAGACAACCTTCAGTGTCGAATTCTAATTCCGATTCGGGTTCAGACTCAACTTCTTTGACGGGTGTTGTAGGTTCTGGTTCTCTCGGAATTTCTTCAATCGTTTCAGTTGTTTCATCTTTTTCTTGCATCTTAGGAGCAGGAATTTTTCCACCCAACGATTCGATGTAACCTTTAAAAAATTCTAATTCTGGTAAAATGAGGATTTCTGGTTTTGCGACGCATAAGTCAATGAAAGCCTTCAGTTGAGCAAGGCTATCTTTGCCTATGGGACAGCTCATTTTCGTTGTTTGAGTTTTGTTTCCGCACAAATTTGATTCTGACTACACACAATTCTAGAATCACAAGCGGTAAGCACGACGCAAGCGCACATGACCTGAGAGAGAATCAGAACTTAATAGAATTAGAAGTAGGGATGTTCAGAATCGAATCGATTTATAGTTAAATCGATTCTTTGCAAGCGATGCATCGAAAGAATTGAATCGATTCAATTTGGTGTGAATCGATTCAAGAATCGAATCGGAAAGGTATGGACATGCAACCAATTTTTTTATTACCGCATCATCTATGTTACTGGCAGCCAATAACTCAAAATGATAAAATTGTGGGTAGGGAAAGTCTGCGGCATAAAACAGAACACTTCAAATTACAGAAATTTCTTTGACCATTAACGAGCAAAAATGTGCGTTGCACACTTGAACGGTAGGTATACATATACGTATTTTGTATTTGAGTGTAAGTGTAGAACAATGCCCCCTTTGGAAGCATTTTATTACTGACAACAGCAAATCTGTTGTAAACGCTGCAATGGAACCATAAAATATGATGCTGCGATATAAGTTTTAATTTCAAGAATAGAAATTGGTAATTTGTATATGTATTGAATAGAATCGATTCTGCGTGTTTAAATTGAATCGATTCATCTGAATCGATTCCATACAATCGATTCAATTGAATCGATTCATTTAACTGTTTTGAGCATCCCTAATTAGAAGCACATAGAAGCGACACTTCTGATAATTTTTTCAGTGCGCATGCTTGCCAGAAACATAAATCAGTTGTTTTGTTGTTTTCTTGTGTTATAGATGTCGAATATTGTTTTTTCGCCTAGCATATGTGAAAGTAACTCATATTAACCCTAAAAATGTGACGGAAAGTAATATTTATCTGCCCTAGGGCTGCTAAACTCATAACGACACGATTTATAGTTCGTAACCTAGCAACACATTGACTTTCATTTGCGCGCTTTGACATTTCACAGAATTTTTCATTAAACGTCAGTTTTAAAGAAAGTTTGAATTTGATTTAGGGCTAGGCGAAAAACAGTTGTGTGTCACACATGCAGAAACGCATTAGCAGCTCTTAGCTATGAGCTGCCCTCGCTTCGTTTGTTCGTGCAGCTCATAGTCACGGGCTGCTAATGCTCACTTTCTGCCCTTGTGACACAATATACTAAATTGTGTTCTAAGCTTTATTTTTGGCTAATGTTACTAGTAGTAACAGCTGATTTGATTAAGCTATAACAGGGAACAAATTGATGTTTCTGGCAGGCACGCGCAATAAAACTGTCGCTTCCTGTTCTAAGTGAATATTCTTTGATAGAACTATCAAGCACACAATATGGAAACTCTCCGTCGGCGCCTTTGATGTTAGAAATTAGAAACCAATATATTTGACCTTCGGCCATCTTGTTGGCGGAAATAGCGGTAGTTTCAAATGTGCACGATATAAGAAATATTGGGTGAGAATAGAGTGTTTGAGAATTATGAACATTTTAGAGAACAAAAGTATTACATAACATACCTTGGTAATAAAACAATACCTACACTAATTATTAAAGTGTAATTATTGATATATTTTACGTGTGATATTTTCAGGTTATGTTTACCGGTGGTTTACCGATTCTTATCTTTTAGGAATCTAAACAATGTTATTTTATATTTTGCTTTATTATGCAGAGTTATATTTTCTGCTGCAATTTTTGATAACACATACGTTTCCATTTCCAGTCGTCATTTTAGTTTCTCCTGTTTAAAAAAAAAGACCAAACCCAACAAACGGCAACAAATAACAGGTGATCAATATCTTTTCTAATCAAGTGACCCATGGAAATAAAATCATGTGTCTTTGATTAGTTCATTATTTCAAATGCTACTTGAATTACATATTTATATTACATTCCTATACAAAACGATAGGAATGCAATAAAAATAATTCAAATGGCATTTGAAATAATGAACCAAACAAAGACATAATTTTTTTCCAAAGGTCACATGATTAGAAAAGATATTGATCACGCGTTACAAACAGGCTGTCATCCGCCAAAAACATAGCGGCTCCAATCACAGTACGAGATATCACATCAGGCACGCCCATAGAAAAACTAGTCACTGAAAGCGAATGGAGTTTCCTTACTGCCTGATGCCTTATACTATGCTATCAAGTATCAACATCAATCACGTGAAATGTATCTATATTAAACGCGACTTGGAAATGTTAGATATTAACATAGCATAACCAGCATGGAAACTGTTTGTCGGCACCTTTGATTTGGCAGGGCAAGATTTTTTGACCTTGGCGCCATTTTGCGGATAGATACACCAGTGACGCAATAAAAATATTTTTGATAATCGAATTATTTAGGTTATTTTGATAATCGGATGAGAGATTATTTTTAATTTGAATTATACGATCACTACTTGAAAGCCTAGAGTTTAAGTTTACCCCAGCATGCATAATCGAAAGCACATATGTATTATGCTGCTAATTACACCAGACCACTGATCGTATTCGTGCAATTTAAGGGCGCATTCGACGTAATGTTCGATGCACGCAATGAGCAGAAGTGTGAGGGAGAGCGACTGCGTTTCAGTGCATGTAAGAGTGAGAAAAAGAAACACTCCATGCGGCCAGTCGAATGCAGGTTAGACAGATTATCCATCCGGAATATGGCGGCTCAGTTTGCGCGGGAAATTTTCCCGCCAAGGAGAGTGAACCTGCTGGGGTGCGTTCAGAATAAACGCCCGACAAAGTGTGTTTACCCTGGCAGGACGATTGCCTGGACAACAGGTATGTATTATGCTGTGATATTAATTTCTATAATTTTTGTAATGTAATTATTAAGTTTTTGTTACAAGTCGGTTTTGATTGCAGTGGATTCCTCGAGAATTCTCTGTACAGCTGTTTCGGCCTTTTTGGGGCCCCGTCAGCAGAAGTGTAACTTGAGAATTCTACTGCAAACCAAACCGACTTGTCCGAGGTTATTCGCAAATGCGATGTAAAAGTAATGAAATGTTTCAATCGCGACATCCTGCGATAACTTTTTGACCTAACATTGCATTAGGAATAGTAGGATTGACAAATTGCAGCTAGTTCGCTACTGAATATGCTGTCAAAGCATATTGAAAGTTTAAAAAATTTTGTTGCAAGTTGGTTTTGATTAATCTCGGAGGAGTCGGTTTGATTCGCACTGGAATTCTCGAACTGTATACGCTTCTGCTGACGAGGCCTCAAATAGGGCCGAAACAGCTATACCGGGTGGACCATTTTTGATGGTTTTACAGGGTTTCTCGTAGTGTTGTGAGTGGGTAATTTTACCACGTTACCGTACGGTAAGTTTTCAGTGTTACCGGTAATTTTTGAATGTTAGCTATGTTGCCAACATAATAGAAAAAGTTGTAATTTTTTTCAAATGATTAATTGACTTCTAAACTTGTAAATTGCAACTTAACTAATGAACCGACAAATGAAAAATTTGTAAAAAAAAATTTTAATATACATACATAATATAAAAAATTTCTGGAAATGAAAACAAAAGACGATAAGACAATTGAGTAAAAACGACGTAACTGTCGGCTCTTGGTGAAACATTTTTTAAACATACGATGATATAAAATAAAACACTTGGTATTGTTTCACTTAAATTTGTTTATTGCTCGATACGCATTTCGGCATTTCGTTACCCTAATTCGCAAATGTCGTAACTCCATTTTTACTAATTTTACAAGAGACGATAAAAACCGTAATGACAGTTTACCTATTAACTGTAATTTTGTTGTTTTTGAATTAGGTAACATAATAATACTTTTTTTATTATTTTGAAATGATTCATGGCCATTTGCACCGAACAAAATAAGCCCAGCTTAAATTTAAGAGGTGTTTATAATGTGATATTTGAGGTTACACGACATTGAACAAGTGACATTCTGAGTTTATAAACTAAAACTAAAATTATTTTGACGTGTTTGCATTTAAATGCATTCTTAACCAGCCTGTGTTTTACAATTCTAAGAACGAAATATAGTCTGGATTATTTTCGGGGAAACAAGAGGGGTAGGTGCGGATGAGGTCGAGCTGGTCATTGAGCAGATTGTTACCATTCTCCGTATTTGCTTTTTGTACGTACAAAGCTTCTAAATATTCATTCTATAACCCTTATTTGTTAAATGCAATATTTTTAAGTTTTTTATTGTACTTTCATCGGTTATAGTTCTGAATCTAGAAAAAGCGTATTGCCGCGTATTTTTTTGTCCGACGTACGTCACGTACTTTCCTCTGCCGAAATTTGTTGTTAATTATTATTGATGATTATTTGTTATTATCGTTTTAAATCCAGAAAAAGATGGGCACATTGTGTCGCACATGGAAAGAAACGTCTCGACGAGCGAAAACGAACAAAAAATAAATATCACAAAATCTTTTAAGCGGACACTAAATCGCGCACTATAGCACTTTACGTTTCACCGTCGTTCGACAGCTTCGTCAGAAGTGAAAAATATTAAAGTGTTATAGTGCGCGATTTAGTGTCCGCTTAAAAGATTTTGTGATACAAATTTCATCGGACAAGAACCAACTGTAAATATGAAAAATAAATAATTCGAAAACGTACGTAACCGCTACCGAGATTTGTTTTTAATTGTTTATCGTTATTTGTTATTATCGTCTTAAATCGAGAAAGAGATGGGCACGGCGCACAGTGGTCAAAAACGGCTAGTTTGCGGAAAAAATTCCATAACTTTGAAACTCGATGATAGAAGTAAACGAAATTTTGCGCAGTGATTAATTATATGATTACGGTTTAAATGATATAAGACAACCCACCATTACATTAAAAAAAATCAAGTTGGCTGTGTAACTTTTGCAATTATCAACTATACAAAATAATAAGTTATAAAAAAATTAGAACTATTTATGTAGTATATCAACGCCCGCTTCACATAGGCCGAAGTTAGATAGTGGGGAACTTCGAGATTTCGTGGGACTCCAAGATTTTCGGGAGACTCGGTCAGTACCTATCAGTGCTGCCAATGACCGGGAAATTTCCCGAATTTCGGGAAAAATGAGGTGATGGTGGGAGTTTTGCGGGATATAACAAAGTTACGGGAAAAACCGGGAATTTCAGATATCAGATATTAAGACAATTTTTTCTTTCTGCGTATGTACTTTCAGAAAGGTGCCGACGTTTTGTAAAACTACAGGTTCCGTAGGCATTATACTGTGGTGAACTTGAACCATCTATCGCTGAACGCGCCCATTCCCATGCCATGTGATTCCAGCACCCAGCAACATAATTAATATATTAATGTTTACCAAAGTTTATTAATGTTCTTTTTTTAAGGTTTATGTTTCATATATGGATTGTTGTGAATTACTTTGTTACATTAAAGTATTAAACTTTCATTTAAAATGCAGGGTATTTCAAAAGCCGCGACGCAAAATGAAAGGGGTTGTAGGGAATTGAATTTCAAACGGTTTTTTTAATATAAACACAGCGTTGCCAGGTCTACTGTTTTAGCAGTAGATCTACTGTTTTAGCTCTTGTTCTACTGTTCTCGGTTAAAAAACTACTGCTTTTTGCTTTTCTTGATCGAAATATATTTTATATAATTAGTTATTTTGGGTAATACTGTACTTTAGTGCACCCCAAACTGCTCATGCGCTAAATATGCGCTGTGATACGCCAAATCAAATTCCTTTCCATTGCATTTGTGGTCAGTTTTCAGCATATCGCAACCCACATTTAGCGCATGCGCAATTTGAGTACAAGTTCAAGTGCAGTATGCAACATTTTAGTTTCGAGTCTGATAAGGAGTACGTTAGTTCTGGCGATGAAGGTTCTTCTGCAGGAGGAAAAATATTTTAATAGGAACAACAGGAAAAATTACGCTTTTGCGAAAAACATTAAATTATCAAAAAGTAGAAAAAAATCAACAAAGTTTAACTAATAGGTATGGCAATTTTAAAAAGAAATTCCAATCTTGAAGAAGCAACAAAAACAGCTGAAGTAAATCTTGCTGCTTTTATTAGTGAGCATAATGTAGCATATAATAAATTAAATTTAAAAAAAAGCTACTGTTTTTCTATTGCCATCTACTGTTTTTTATTGAACCGTCTACTGTTCTAGGCAAAAATAACCTGGCAACACTGTATAAACATGTGTCCGATTTCTACTCATATAAGGCGTTTTCGGAAAATAACACTGATTGGAAAGATTAACCCTAGCGGGTTAGTAGTCAGGATGGTGAATTTTCGAACGCGAATGTGGTTGTCAGGTCAGTATCACAATAACCACATCTGTCCAAATTTGGCAAATCCATCATTTTGTGCAAAATCATTTACAAATAATTAAACACTTTAATTAAAACAAATCAAATTATATATTATTACATGTCATACATTTCAAATTACCCAAACTTCAAAAAAAGGTAACAGATGAACATAACCTCATGACAGAACCTATGTAACTCTACTCAATAACCAGAGTCACTTGGTTCGCGTACCTGTATTAATTTTCGAATGCAGAACAAGTAACCAGGTTTAATAAACGAACGCTTTTCCAAGAACCTGACTGCTCCGACCGAATTTCCGAAAACGCCTTTAGTAGATACAGAACCTCAAAGTTGTTACATGTAAACTTTTATTAAGGTACAAACATTGCAAAGTAAAATTAAACAATAAACTACTGTCAAATAGACTTATATTATGCAATTAAGTCATCACCATCTAAGAACTATAATAATTTATGCAGTCGGAATTCATACAGAAGAACAGTTTTTGGAAGGAATTAATTTAGCTTTCGCTGAAATCCAAAATGTAATTTTCAATTTAATTACACCCGTGAATTAGTTCGTCGATGTCAATGAAACTTGTGTTGCAATTGGAGGTGTTTTTGAATATTTGCTTTAAACAACCCAAAAGGATCACAATCAAGTCATAGCAAGCTACGTTAATAAAATGTACATGTAACAAAGTTAAGCCCTGTATCTAGTAAATGCGTAAAAATCGGACACATGTTTATATGAGAAAAAATGTTTGAAATTCCATTCCCTATAAACCCTTTCATTTTGCGTCACGACTTTTGAAACGCCCTGTATATTAAGACCGACTGTTTTTGGGGTAATGTACTTTTTCATGTTGAATCTCATAAGTAAATAAATATATGAAATAATTTTTTTTGCATCTATCTTACCTACATTTATTTTGCTTCTGATATTCATTTTACTTTTGAATTGGCGGGAAAAAGCGGGAATTTTTGTTGTAAATTTCGGGATTTTAGAGTTCATGCAGTTGGCAGCACTGGTACCTATGGCACAGTATAAGTAATTACCCAGTAGCGTCACTTAAACGTCAGTGTCAAAAAAAGCGGCCATTCTATTTGATACCCTTAGGGAAATGCAATGTAATTTACAGCTGGGTAGGTATCAAACAAAAGAACAAATGTGACAGTTATACTCGAGTGACGCTACTGTGTGATTCTTATACTGTGCCTATGGTCAGTACGCGTCTCGCCGTTGAACTGTTAGTGCGTACGTAAATGGGCTTACTGATTAATTTAAAATGGTCACTTCATGTTCAGTACCGCAGTGTGAAAGTAACTCATCTGTTTTAATTATGTATTATTATCACATCTCGTATTTAATTATTAAGAGAACTTATTTTTTAACATTATTAAAAATTTCCTTTTTTTTAAGAATCATAGTAGTCCTCGCTGCGACTCCTAGACAATAGTAGTTAGAACTATTATGTATTGTATGTAGTTCAACTAACTCTGCTATATCGTTCATATTTCCATATTTCCAATTGTTTCAAATGATTTATTTCTTTTTTTAATTTAAAGGTATTGGAATCAACAAACATAATTAAGTACATTATTTTTAAACTCGTGCTCATGAGTTTACATAATTATATTCCACACACGTGCATTGTATGTATTTTAACATGTTGGAATTAGTTTTATGAATATATTTAATTTTACAATAATAAATTTATGGTCAACTCTGACTCCGCATTACACATTCGGCATTAGATAAATAATATGTCAGGTAACGGCGCGGCGCGCGCGGCATTGTTCTCGGGGTATTCTCCCACTGCTTTGAGCAGGCCTATTGTTCAGTGGGCGTTGAGTATATGCATACCACTTTTTATCATTCTAGCTTGAACCGTATTGAAATAACGATGCCGGTTCCATACATAAAAATCGCACTGCATGCCATTGCACAATACAATGCAGTACTGCCAACCGTATATGCTATATGCACATTCGCTTCGTTATTGCTTCATAAAGTCGCAAAGCGCAGGTATGCGCAGCTAATTTTTTCATATACTTATTCCGTAAGGTGTACGGAATACACCGGAATTTTGAATTTAGACGGCAGATCGTCTTAAATGTCAATGGTCAAGGTCACGACCAAAAATTTGGGTAAGGGGGGAGAGATTTTCAAAAAAAATTTTAATTTCAACGGCGGATCGTCTTAAAGTTCAAAGGTCAAGGTCACGACCGAAAATTTGTGGAACTGGAGGATTTCAAAAAATTTTAAATTTAGAAGGGGAATCGCCTTAAAGGTCAAAGGTCAAGGTCACGACCAAAAATTTGTTAGAAATCGGGGAAATTTTTTTCAAAATTCGATTTTCGACAACTAGGCGTGCCAAAGGTCAAGGTCACGAACAAGAATTTGACATAAATTGGGGAAAACTTTTGATTTTCGACAGCAAATCGCCTTAAAGGTCAAAGGTTAAGGTCACGCCCGAAAATTTGGAAGAAATCAGGGATTTTTTTTTTTAAAAACATCGAATTTTGACAACCAGGCGTACCAAGGGTCATAGGTCAAGGTCACGAACAAGAATTTGACATAAATTGGGGAAAATTTTTGATTTTCGACAGCGAATCGCCTTAAAGGTCAAAGGTCAAGGTCACGCTCTAAAATTTGGAAGAAATCGGGGAATTTTTTTTTAAAAACGTCGAATTTTGACAACCAGGCGTACCAAAGGTCATAGGTCAAGATTACGAACGCGAATTTGAGAACAATACGAAAAAAATTCTTATTCAACCCGAGCAAGGAATTGAGATCGAAAAAAATTAAAATAAATTTTTTAACAAGTTAAAAGTCGAGGTCAAACGGAAGTTCAATGTCAACCCAACCCGAGGGAACCCAACTGTGGTCAACCCGAGCGAGGAATTGAGATCGAAAGAATTCAAAATAATTTTTTTTTTCGATAAGTTAGAGGTCAAGGTTAAACGGAAGTTCAACCCAACCCAAGCGAACCCAACTGTAGTCAACCCGAGCGAGGAATGGCGATCGAAAAAATTCAAAATAAAAAAATTCAATAAGTTAAAGTCAAGGTTAAACGAAAGTTCAACGTCAACCCAAGCGAACCCAACTGTAGTCAACACGAGCGAGGAATTGCGATCGAAAGAATTTTAAAAAAAAATTCGATAAGTTAAAGGTCAAGGTCAAACAGAAGTTCAAGGTCAACCCAACCCGAGCGAACCCAACTGTGATCGACCCGAGCGAGGAATTGCAATCGAAAAAATTTTAAAAAATCGATAAGTTAAGGGTCAAGGTGAAACGAATGTTGAAGGTTAACCCAACCCAAGCGAACCAAACTGTAGTCAACCCGAGCGAGGAATTGAGATCGCAAAAATTCAAAATGAAAAAAGTTTTTCGATAAGTTAAAAAAGGTCAAGGTCAAACGGAAGTTTAAGGTCAACCCAATCCAAGCGAACCCAACCAGAGCGAATCCAACTGTAGTCAACTCGAGCGAGAAATTGCGATCGAAAAAATTCAAAAAATTTTTTACGATAACTTAAAGGTCAAGGTCAAATGGAAGTTCAAGGTCAACCCAACTCAAGCGAACCCATCCCGAGTCATTCAACCTGTAGTCGACTCGAGCGAGAAATCGAGATGGAAAAGATTCAAAATAAAAAAAAATTTCGATAAGTTAAGGTCAAACATAAGCTCAAAGTTAACCCAACCCAAGCGAACCCAACTGTAATCAACCCGAGCGAGGAATTTAATTTTGCGAGTGTAAAGAACGTTTATACTGAAAGAATGAGAAACATTCCCCTGCTGTGACGGTACGCTATTGTTCCTGTGGGAAATGTAAACAAATTTAGAGGTTATGTCAACTTCAAAGTTTTAATATTGGATGCTATTTCTATGCTTAATAATTCATTGAGAAGAAGCATCTGGCAGTAACAAGTGATCAACTGAAAAACGAATTAGAGTTGGCGTTGCAACCAAACACGCATGTGTGCATTTAGTTCATCGGACGTTCCTTCAATCACTTTTTCAACGTTTCTATTCGAACTTTTATAATTTATAATTTATAACATAATTAATTGACAATAAATGTTAGTATGTCGTTATTCAAGACCCACTTTTAAATTCCAGCGCCTGCTCTAATTCGTTTTTATGTTGATCACCGGTTATTATTGCCAGTTGTTTTGATTTTTCCTAGAAGAATATTCTCGATACCTAATGTGAATGAAAACAAAACTTTTGCTTATAGGTGCTAATTGTTGAATTATGGAATCGTGTTAATCTGAATGTATTAACTCTTACTTTGTAAACAATTTATGTTATCCTACATCTACATTAGTAGCTGCTTTCGTTCAAATCAATCATAGAATCAGTGATTAGATGAACAGAATCATATGATCACCCAATATTAACACACGTGAAACCGGTATTGTTTCTAGGTTAGTTTTTTGTGATCAAATCATACAAAATCACACATAACTTGTCATTATCCAAATTGTAATCATGATTTAAAGTCCATCCTACAAATATGCGACTTTGCTTCTATCGACATTTTATTTATTTTTTGAGAGAAATATTAATTTCGTTTCTTATACATATTTCGCTTCAAGTGTTACACGATCTAAAAGCATTCGTTCATCGTCGGTAATCATTCATTCATCTCATCAAGTACCAGTTATTACGAATGTATTATTGACCAATTCAATCAAATGATTGTGTAAGCGTGGATGGAATGTTATGATTGCAATCACCGTTACAATCATTTGATTGAATTGATGAACGACACATTTATACAATAGCGAATGCAATCATCAATACTTTTGTATGATTGCAATCAAATGATCGAATCAATCACGATTGACACAGCTCTAGAACAGAATCATATGATCACCCAATATTAACACACGTGAAACCGGTATTGTTTCTAGGTTAGGTTTTTGTGATCAAATCATACAAAATCACACATAACTTGTGATTATCCAAATTGTAATCATGATCGCTTAATCGGATGTGGGGGAGAAAGTAATCACAGAGAACGAACATGCAGAATTGTGATCACGAAGAACCGTAAAACGCTATCCGCTTAGTTTAGCACAACATAAAGGAAATGTTTCCATTATCGTTTAGCCTGTGTATTGGAAAACAGTACTTTTAATTTCTTGTAACATAGTGTGTATTCGCGCACGGTTCAAGAGTTTGAATTTTTATTTTTATAAAGTTAGCAACCCTGTTGGCGGCCTTGCAATATCCCTCCTCGTTTCCATTTTTTCACTTGCGTTTTTTTACCACCATTATTCACAACAACATAGATGGAGCGACTCGAGTTTGCCCCCTCGTCGTAGAAATTTCGTAACCTGTGTACACAGTGAATAGAGCAAATGAAGAATTAATATCAGTACGATGGAAAATCGGTGAGTCCCCTTTTTACTTCCATAACCATTAACGCAAGGTAACTGTAAAATTACTGGTCCTTCACAAATATATTTTGGTCCATTCGAGCACGGATGTTTTACCATTATACTGATATACCGTCCACTAAATTCGCATAAAATTGGCAGCTTGTATGGACACGTGTCTATGTCTACGAGTTTAGGGTGCGAGTCATTCACATTTCGAGAAGCGAGCATTCCTATCCGCCATTTTCCTTGCGTTAAATTGTCGTATTCGTTATAAACTGCAAAACTTGTCGTACTATTTCGATTGTTCGTAGCGCATTGATATCATTGAGACTTCGTTATCGCATCGTTTCGTTTTCGTAAGCTGCAACAAGAAGCACGCCTAAGCTTGGCCATTATTGCCGGAGCAAGCGTTTTAGCCGCCATTTTGCACGATAACCACGTGCTCGATTGTTTGAACTTTTTCGTTTGAATTTAGTGCCCTTTCTTTTGGAAAGCGGGCTTTGTTCGGAAACATTTTTCATTTAAGCCTACAACAGGTAAATTACATTACGCGAATCATCGTCGCAATATTTGAGAGTGTTGTCATTACGTTGACAAAATTCACTCTACGTCGTAGTTGCATTTTTCTCGATTATTTCGTATACCTTTTCTCTTTTTTTTGGCTGTGCTTTTTTAAACCATGGCGACAAAAATCAAAGAAGTTCGTGCTTTTCGCGCTACCTATTTAAATCAGATAACTGAAACTTACGAAGTTGCGCGTTCAGCGTTAGAGGAAACGTCGTTTCGGTCTTTGTTTGCTAGACGTTATACTCGCATAGCGACAATTTATGAAAAGTTTCACGAATCACAAGCGCGTTTACAGACATTAATGTCGGGTCAAGCCGACGCTGATTTTGACGCCGAAGACGCAGTCCGAAAAAAGGCTGATGAGATGTTTTACTCAATTGAGGATGCATACTTCACGTTATTCTCTAATGAAACGCAAAGTAGCAATTTATCTACTTCGAATCATAACCAAAATGGAATTCGTCTTCCAAAAATTTCTCTGAAAACATGCGACGGAAAGTTTAGTAACTGGACGCCTTTCATTCAGTGTTTCAATACTGCTATTCACAACAATAATGCAATGTCGAACATCGATAAATTTCAATATTTGGTAAGTTGTTTAACAGATGAACCATTAAACATGGTTAAGGCTCTAGTACTATCTGACGAGAACTATCCTGTTGCATACAATGTGCTGACTGAGCGTTCTGAAAACAAACGTAAATTAGCTTCCCACTATCAAATAAATTCTCTCAAAAAGTTACAATCGGAGTCGGCAAGCGGTCTTCGAAGCTTGTTAGACAAATTCAGAGAAAATCGCTCTGCGCTTTTAGCTCTAAATCTACCTAGTAACATGGAAGTTTTTTTATGGTTTAATCTTCTTTTAGATAGAATCGATTTTCAAACTCATAAATTTTTTGAAACCACTGTTAGGTCACTTAAGAATGACATTCCTACTTTTTCGCAGCTGGAACAATTCATCGAAAGTCAATGTAACATATTAGAGTCGGTTCAAAACATTTCTTTTGATCGAAAGGTTCAACCCAACAAACCGCATTCTATAAAATATGAGAAACCTTCAAAGGCAGTATTTTTGACTGAAGCAAATACAAGCAAGGGTCGTACCAAAAGTTGCTTTATTTGTAAAAGAGAGCATATAATACATAAATGTCCACAATTGTTAGAAAAAAACCCACACGATCGTTTTGGTTTAATTAAGGCGAAAAATTGTGTATTAACTGTTTGAAAAGTAATCATCATTTGAGTGCCTGTCCTTCATCAGGGACGTGCCATGTTTGCAAGGCCAAACACCATACACTCTTACATTTCGAACAAAAGCTTGCATCAGCCATAACTGACACGTCTCCTCGTGAAGAATCCAATGCCTCATCTTCGAATTCGGTAACATTAACAACGGTATCACCTTCAGGGGGTGATGTATTGTTAGCTACAGCTTTGATAAAACTCACTGATAGTCATGGAAACTACAAAACTGTACGTGCGGTGCTAGATAGTGCAAGTCAAGGAAGTTTTATAACCGAAAAATGTTTCCGTGAACTAGGAGCTCGTTATACCCCATATAAATTAAGGGTTAGTAGTATCAATGATTCAAGTGCACATTTGTCGAAGGGTTTCACCTATCGCATAATAAACTCTCACTCTCAGTCTTCATCGAAGGTTCCCGTGCAACTACACTTGATCCCACATATAACAGGTCTTCTGCCGACACATTCCTTTGACACACAGGAGTGGACTCATCTATCGCATTTGACCTTGGCTGATCCTCAGTTCGCAACTCCACAGGGTGTTGATATTTTGTTAGGTGCCGATGTGTACGCAAGATTAATGAAGCCAGGTGTAGTACATAGTTCAAATTGTAATGAACCTTCTGCCATAAACACTATATTTGGTTACGTTGTAACAGGACCAACAACCTCGCGGCCTAGTAGAACGTTTGCTTCTTTGTTTACTAGATTGAACGATGATTTGCATACAACTTTGAAACAATTTTGGGAAATCGAAGAATTATCTAAGAAATACCCCCCTTCCGAGGAGGAATTAAGTGTCGAAAATCATTACTCATCAACTGTGTCACGAAATGCGTCGGGAAGGTATATTGTTTCCCTTCCATTTAAAGAAGTTTGTTTACAATTTCTACAATCTCGGGAGATTGCATTACATCGATTGCATTTATTAGAAAAAAGGTTAGCTCGTGATCCTCAGTTACTTGAGAATTACAACGAATTTATGTCGGAATATGAAAACAGTGGTCATATGTCTCTGACAACTTCTTCGGATGCTTCCAATGACAATTATTTTATCCCACATCATTGTGTTCTAAAACCTGAAAGCTCAACAACAAAACTTCGAGTCGTTTTCGACGCATCCTGTAAGCCTGCAAATGGTGTATCTCTGAATGACGCACTACACGCTGGTCCACAATTATTACCAGATATTGTTAGTGTTCTTCTTAAGTTTAGAATTCACTCAGTCGTATTTATTGCTGATATTAAACAAAAGTATCGACAAATCCTTGTTGATAATGATCACAAAGAATTAAAAAAAATTTTGTGGTGGTTTTCTCCAGACGAACCTGTAAAGGAATATTCGTTAAATACTGTAACATATGGTATATCATCATCTCCATTCCTTGCAATTTGTACACTCAGGCAATTAGCTATAGACAACGGGTCGAACTTTCCTCAAGTAGCGAATGTGCTGAAAAATGACACTTATGTTGTGTCTGGTTGCGACAGAGTAACCAACGCACTTGCAGTTCAAAATCAACTCATCGAACTATTATCACGTGGAGGATTTGAATTGTGAAAGTGGGCAAGTAATCGACCTGAACTGTTACCTCATCTTGATTTGATTCTCCGCCAAGAACCTATGTTGTTTGACGAAGAATACAAGTCGGTTATTAAAATCTTAGGTTTACAGTGGGACCCTACGTCGGACTTCTTTACGTTTTTTGTGAACGCAAATGTCGAACAAACTTGTTCATACTGTCTCAGATTGCGAGGATTTTTGATCCTTTAGGATTTTTAGTTCCCATTATTTTATATGCGAAACGATTGATTCAGTCTCTATGGTGTTTGGGAATCGATTGGGATGAAACACCTCCTCAACGTGTAGGTAAGAACTGGCATCAATTTATGACAGAGTTACATGTTATAGGGCAATTGAAATTACCTCGTCAGTTGTTAGCAGTTGACTCTATCAGTATACAGTTACACGGGTTTTGTGATGCATCGGAAATTGGCTATGCAGCCGTTGTCTACATCAGAACAGTCTTCTGACGTTGTTAAAATTCAACTGGCATTATCCAAAACCAAGGTTTCACCCTTAAAGAAACAATCGCTTCCCCAATTGGAACTCTGTGGAGTACATCTCCTCAGTAATGTCATGACTACCGTCTTGGAATGTTACAGCGATCATCTTAAATTCTCTTCGGTCTTTGCTTGGACTGATTCGACAATCGTTTTGGCTTGGTTGCAATCCCCACCTTATCGTTGGAAAACATTTGTAGCCAATCGTGTAAGTCACATTCAGGAACGTATACCCCCTTCTTGTTGGCATCATGTGCGCTCAAATGACAATCCGGCTGATTGTGGGTCCAGTGGTGTAGGTACTTCCAAAAGAACTCTTGAACCATGATCTCTGGTGGTCAGGTCCAAGTTGGTTGGTCCACTCTTCTGACAAATGGCCAATGAAGCGTTCATCAGTTCTGTCTGACGATAATGTTATTGTCAATCAGGAAGAACGAAAGGTTCTAATGTCGGTAGTAACAATACAATCATTTGATCATTTACTCAACAATATTTCGTCATATCGAAAAATTTTTCGGGTGGTAACATTCATGTTGAGATTTATTTTCAACTGTCGAAATTCTCATGGAAAACATACAGATCTTATTTCACTATATGAAATTCACAGAGCGCAATTAATGTTAGTGAGACATGTCCAAAATATCGTTTTTCACGAAGACATTCGCAAATTAGTAAAAAATGAACCTTGCTCAAAGCAGTTACGAAAATTAAATCCATTTCTTGACCAGGATGGAGTCCTCAGGGTGGGCGGACGTCTTCGTCATTCTGAGTTAGATTTTGACAGCAAACATCCATGTTTATTGCCCCAAAGTCATCGCTTAACGGAATTAATAATTGAAGCGTACCAACAAGAAAATTTGCATCCAGGACGTCAAACCTTAGATTTTCTTTTGAGGGAACAATTTTGGATTCTGTCCGCTCGAAAGGCAATTCTGCGTTGTACTGCTCATTGCAATCAATGTTTCAGAACCAAACCGGTCGCTAACGTTCCTATCATGGGTGACCTCCCTGCAGCTAGAATTTCACAGGTCAAAAGTTTTCAAAAGTGGGTGTCGATTTTGCTGGTCCATTTTCAGTAACATTGACTCGACATCGTGGCGGGAAAACTCATAAGGCCTACATATGCATTTTTGTATGCTTTGCTACGAAGGCCGTCCACGTAGAATTAGTGTCCACATTGTCCGCAGCAGGATTTTTAGCAACACTGCGTCGTTCTGACATTTATAGTGATTGCGGGACAAACTTTATAGGAGCAAATAACCTTCTTCAGTCATATTGCACTTCTGCAAGTTCATCCTTCAATATTAATTTCATTTCATTTTCATTTCAATCCACCATCTTCCCCACATTTTGGTGGTCTTTTTGAAGCAGGTGTAAAATCTATAAAAACTCACTTATATCGTGTAGTAGGGAACCAGATTCTGACTTACGAGGAACTCAATACCGTGATAATCCAAATTGAAGCGCTATTAAATTCCAGACCCCTTTGTGCAATAAGTTCCGATCCCAATGATATAACGGAATTAACACCTGGCCATTTTTTGACATTGGAACCCTTGACAGCGCCTCCCGATGAATCATTAACCGAGGTAAACCTAAATCGATTAACGCGCTGACAGTTATTAAAACGTCTTCATCAGGACTTTTGGGACTGCTGGCATAAGGAATACTTACATAGCCTTCAACAAAGACATAAATGGAACAGGTCATCAGATCCAATAGAAATTGGCAAGCTAGCTTTGATAAAGAATGACAATGTGCCTCCTTTGGATTGGAAGCTTGGCCGAATTATTAAATTGCATCCAGGTCATGACGGGACTACACGTGTTGTGACCATCCGTACCCAAACTGGAATTTTTAAACGTCCAGTTGCCAAGATTTGTCCATTACCAACTCAGTAACCACAACTAGTTCTCATTTCTACACTCTTTTCTTTCCTGTATATAATTATTAGTTTAGTTGTTAGTTTTTTTTTTTTTTTTGTAACAGAAAAATAGCGCCTTTTGCGTATTTTGGTGGGCGGTATGTTCTCGCACGGTTCAAAAGTTTGAATTTTTATTTTTATAAAGTTAGCAACCCTGTTGGCGGCCTTGCAATATCCCTCCTTGTTTCCATTTTTTTCACATGCGTTTTTTACCACCATTATTCACCACAACATGGATGGGGCGACTCGAGTTTGCTCCCTCGTCGTAGAATTTCGTAACCTGTGTACACAGTAAATAGAGCAAATGAAGAATTAACATCAGTGCGATGGAAAATCGGTGAGTCCCCTTTTTACTTCTATAACCATTAACGCAAGGTAACTGTAAAATTACTGGTCCTTCACAAACAGTGTGAGATGGTATAAAATAAATATTTTATTTTTATTTAAATAATGTATCTGTGTATCTAAACGCTCAGATACATATATAAATGTAACTAAATACAGTTACAGATACCAAGTACTACAATGTAACTAGTTACAGATACAGATACACTGAAAGTATCTAGATACCGTATCTAAATACTTGTAACTAGATATGTTACAACACTGATGATTAGTAATCACGGGTATAAACGAAAGCAGCTAAGGTAGTATTCAAACAATATCAAAATAATTTAAGATTTTTGAAATCAATTTTATTTATGTATTTTTTTTACAGTTTAGTATATTTTATTTGTGGATTCTGACTACGATGTAGTTTACAATAGTAAAGAGGTAATCTTTTGCATGCCACCTATAATGTTTTCTCATAAAATAGTGAGTAAATTAATTATCGTTAATTGATGATATATTTGTTCTGTTATGATGGTGTTTCATAATTTGCAGAGGTGAGATGTGAAATGAGTGAAAAGAACTGACGTTGGCAATGCAACCTTTGACCATGAACATCACAGTACGATAGTGTCAACTTGATATTATCGAGTAAGTGAAGTTATATTAGGTAATATCAAACACACTGTAATACCACTAAAGCGAATCTCACTTTTTTTCTACACAGAACTAGGATGGGCACAACCTTGTGATGTATCGTCAATAGGGTGTATATTATTTGAACTCTATCTTGGATTTACAATGTTCCAAACACATAATAACAGTGCACACCTTACCACGATGCAGAGACTTTTAGGCCAAATACCACCCGGGTAAATCTCATTCTTATTTGTAAAATTTACGGTTTTAATTCGTGAATTTTTAGAATGGCGAGAAAGACTAAAACTAAATATTTCTATCGAGGAAAACTCGAATGGGACGAGAAGAGTTCAGCAGAACGTTACCTTCGAGATAACTGCAAACCACTTATGGTAATTTTCGCAGTTTATCCATAAGCCGATGAGTCAACCACTCTTGAGTATTCCGTTAAAGACTTAAAAAAAGATATCTTTTTTTAAGTGTTCAACGGAATACTCAAGAGTGGTTGACCCATCAGCAGTTAATGTGATGCAGTTATTGCAGACCATGACGACGGTCATGCAGCAAAGCTATCTTATTTATGGGGTTTTCCAAAAGTGACCGCTTTTGATGGTTTTTGACCGTTCAAAAAATTCCACGGCCCTTATTTACTGACCGAATTGGACCAAACTCGGAACGTATGCGTAGGACAGACGGGGGCTTCTATCTTCGGACGCACGGCCCCGAGTTCGGCCCTGGATTTTAACAAGGGCCCCGAGAATAGACGCTTTTTCACATCGACGAAAATTTCTCGAAAAGTGACCTCAGAATTTTTGCAAACTCTCTCACACGCTGGAGGCTTCCCCCAGGTACCTAACCTGTGGGGCCTATATAATAATAATAATAATAATAATAATGTCAAAACCAAACTGGCCGGAGGTCCAATGCCAAACACGACCTCTGTAAAAGTCAGTATGACAGGCCGAGGCTCTGAACTCATCTGCGGAAGCAAACCAGTCTGCTACCATATTGATGATGAAGAATTTACGTCGATGTTCCTACTGACGGACGAGTTACGAGAGAGTGTCATTCTTGGACAACCCTGGCTTATAGAAAATGACGCCGTCATCGACACTCGTCGAGCTTTCATTCACTTCGGAAAAACGAAGAGGAGGACGAAACACTTCATTGCTAAGAAAAAACAAGTGCCCGAACAATCTCCGAGTCTTATCGATTTGCAACACGGTTTTCCGCCAGAATACAAAGCCGAGTTACAACATCTCGCCAATATATACGGAGATGTAACTTCTGAAAAGGGTCCACTCACAACAACCGCTACCACGCAGCATCAGATTCGCCTGCGGGATAAGAAGCCGATCCGACAGCCTCCGTATCGGTGTTCTGCGGAAAAAAAAGAAACTTATCAACGAACAAATTGAGGAAATGCTCGCGGATGGCATCATACGACCGAGTACTTCGAGTTACAACTCTCCTATCGTTCTCGTAAAGAAGAAGGATGAAAAACAGAGGTTTTGCGTGGACTACCGTAAGCTCAATGCGGCTACTGAAGACGAAACATCCACGAAGCCCTCCGCGACCTAAGATCCGCCAAAGTGTTCACGACCTTAGACATGAAATCAGGATATTGGCAAGTGCCTTTACATCCGGAATCGAAGCCATTAACCGCCTTCATCACTCCTGATGGTGCCGCGTATGAGTTTAATGTTAAACCGTTCGGATTAAAGAACGCCCCCACCCACCACGTTTCAAAAACTCATGGCACAGGAGGTATTGGCCGGATACAACAGAGATTTCGCACTAGCGTATCTTGACGATGTCATCATTTACTCCGCCAACTGGACGGACCATCTCAAGCATCTACACTTGGTACTTGAACGCTTTCAGCACCACCGATTACGATGTTCGTTAAAGAAATGTCATTTCGGAAGGGACGAGCTCGAATACCTCGGACATCGGATCACACCTAGCGGTCTGCAACCAAAGCTAGCTCATCTTCAGCAACTGAAGGACCACCCGAGACCCATCAACCGGAAGCAACTACAACAATTCTTAGGACTAATAGGATGGTTACGAGATTATGTGCCACGCTGCGCAGATCTGACCGCACCACTCTCAGACTTGCTAAGTACAAAAAGACGATGGTCTTGGACGCAAAGCCAGCAAGATGCCTTTGTAGCAATCAAAGCCGCACTTCTCGGCCACCTCAAGTTACACCGACCCGATCCGAATCTACCGTTTGTGTTGCAAACAGACGCAAGTGTACGAGGCCTAGCCGGTGTCCTTTATCAAGAGTCCAGCGATGGTAAGCGTATCATCTCATACGCAAGCTCGAAATTAAACCCGGCAGAACAAAAGTATCACTGCAACGAGCAAGAGTGTCTCGCTGCAATATGGGCAATTAAGCACTATCGCCCCTACTTGGAGGACAAGCCGTTCATCCTTAGAACCGATAGTCGTGCGCTATTATGGCTTGATCGAACGAAGGATACCAGGTCAAAGCTTACCCGATGGTCATTGCTCCTCCAAGAATTTACCGTCACCGTCAAACATTGTCCAGGCCGCCAGAACGAGCTCCCAGATACGCTATCTCGGAATTCTGAAGAGAGCCCGGTAGATCCTACAACGACTGACGAAGACCGCCTATTGCCTCCAGAGATAGAGATTGTACAAATAATAGAAATCACCAATCTTGCCACTGAAGTGGAAAATGCCCAACAAAGCGATCAAAATATAATCAATATTGTCGATCGTTTGCACCGCCTCCAAACAAATGGTCCAACCGAACAAGGGGACATCGCTTTCCGCCAATTGTATAGCATCGACAACGGATACCTGTGGCGCGTCAACGGAGACACACGTCAGCTCGTCGTGCCACCACCAGCAGTCAACCATGTTCTTGTCCGGTTCCATGACGACCCAACTGCTGGTCATCCAGGCGCCGACGAGACAATAAGGGCTATCAGACGTCACTACTTCTGGCCAAAACTATTGGAAGACGTTCGCCGCCACGTAACCAACCGTATGACATGTTGTTGCACCAAGAGGGGCCCTCTGCAACCAAAGGCTCCGCTTCATCCACATGCATCAACAAAACCATGGCAGACGATCGCGATAGATATCATGGGTCCATATATGAAAAGCACGAGAGGCAATCGCTTCATTTTTACCGTGACAGATCTATGTACTCGATGGGTGGAGGCATTCCCACTGATGAGTACCAGAACCTATAAAATCGCACGCCCGTTGGAACATGAGGTTTTCACTCGTTATGGCTATCCGAGATCCATTATTTCGGACAATGGATCACAGTTTACATCCATTTCCTGGGACGCCGCAATCAAACGCTGGGGATGCCTTCATTGGACTACACCAATATTCCATCCGAGAGCAAACCCAGATGAACGTCGCAACCAGGAAATTAAGGCAGGTCTACGCACCCACTTGGAAGGTCGTAACCGCTTCCACTGGGATGAATTCCTACCAGCCATTATGTTCAATCTACGCACAAGACAAAACGCTGCCACCGGAACCACGCGCAGTCAGGCTCTGCTAGGATATGAACTACCTAGGCCAGGTGAATTGGAGACAGAGATAAATCAGCCACAGCACCCGCGTTTACCGCTAAAAGAGCGCGTAAAACAATTACATGAAAATCAGCATCGGTACCCCGCTAGGTATGGTCTTGGGAATCCTGTGCCCGTTCGTTACCAGCTCGGAGATCAGGTCATGACAAGAGCTCATCCAGCGAGAGTTGGAGCCTTCCCTAATCCATGGACAGGACCGCACCAGATCATTGAGGCTACAGGACCCGTTGCTTACTGGATCCAACGCAACAACCAAACAGTAAAGATTCATGTCGACGATCTACGGAAAGCTCCCAAGAAAGATACACCACCACAAAAGTAGTCGTCGCAAACCGAAGCTGCGTTTTTTAAAAAAAGGGCGATTGTTACCGTCGCGTATTTCTAAATAAAGTTGCGCTAGGAACATTTTTCTTATACGATCGTTTTCTCCCACTATTTCTTCGCGTAATGTAATTGTCATCAGAGTCAAAATAAGTGCATATAGAAGGCGTGTCGTAACAAGTAGAACAATACGTCTTTGTTGATGTGGGACTATTGGAGTGTGACCTTTTTTTGCATGGTCTTCTTCTCCTCTGCAATCTTTGCTTTTTCCTTCGGTCGGATTTCCTGCAACGACGATCAGACTTGTCATCTTCCCCTACGTCAACTTTTTTTTCTCCTGTAAACGCGTTCTGTGATTCGTTTTACCCTTCTTATCCGTAGACGTGGAAGGATTACCTTGTCCTAGGGCAGCTTATATTTTCCGCTGTCAGTTTCAAAATACCCGTTTCCACCGCATGTCTCAGGGCTCTCATAACTTGCGCCACAATGTTTCTGGGCTTCGGCTTCAAATTTGAGATGTTTATCGCCGTTTGGACCTGTAGAAGGATCTTTTTCGCTGTTGAACCTTTTGCATCTCGTGAATCTGCCACCGCCTGAAGTATGTTTGACAGTATTCGGGGATTTGCCCTGGATTTTCTAGACATCCTGTGGAAAGTCTCTACGGGTTTGAATTTTGCTTGACTATCCCTTATCGTTTCCCACGTATAATGCAACTTACATAGAGCTTCTTAAATTAATGAAGACTGATGTTTCGTGGGGGCATTTTCAATTTTGTTTTGCTTGTGTCTTTGGAGCGAAGCGACTTAAATTTGGCTAACCGGATGAAATGCGTTTTTTCGAGATACGATTTTTTGAAAATCGGTCGATTTGTAAGCTTCTCTTTCGGAATTTTTTACGGTGCCTGGGGGGGGGGGTCAGAGCGAATCGAGCCCAACGCAAAAGAGAGGCGGAAAATGACGAGGAAGGCGATAGCGCCGCGCGCTCCGATCACCGGAAACGGTGTTACAGCTCCGGACTCCTCCGGGGAGGGGGGTGAATCGACGAAAAGGTGGGATTCGTGCACGTGGTCGGACGCCGCCCGACGACTTAGAGTTATAGTTCTTATAACTCATGGTTCGAAAATTCGCTCAGAATCGCCCTAGGATGCACCGTTTGGCCTCTATGGGGCGTTAAAGTTTCCGTGCGTTCTTATGGAAGCTTTAAGTTTTTGTGTTACGATCGGCACTTTTTCGAACTTTTCTCGAGAAATTGATCTCGGAATTCGTTTAAACTTTCGAAGGCAGTTAGGTAGGTCCTTCGCGAGTCTTTCGAGGCCCCGCACGTTCCGGTAGGAGGAACGGGGCCGGCTCTAGAACGTTTAGAATTCGACTCCGGTCGGTTACCTTTTTGGGAAAAAAAATTTATTTCCGCGCACCCGCGGGCGATACTTTCGGGTGTTGCCACGGGAGGATAGGCGCCTCCTGCCCCTTCGCGACGACACCGGTTTTACAACGAGGCCGTTACGAAAGGCGGTAAGGCGACGTTACGAAAAAAAAATTCATTTCTCCGAAACCGACGCAGATATTGTCGAGGTGTTTCCACCGGAGGATAGCCAACACCTTCCTCTAAGCAATGGTAACGGTCTCCATCCGGTAGCACTACGAATAACCGCAGGGCGAATTTTTGAAATCGGTGCATTTCAGGGGCTTTCGTTTAAAATTGGACCACGTCGCGATCGGTCAACATTGTATGCAACTTTTTCGGTGAAATTAAGCCGTCCGCACACTTGCATGGCGGAAACAAATCCTTCGTGTCGCACATCAAATGAAAGGTCTCGACGAGAGGCACTCGCACGTCATGCCGACGTCACCTTGGAATCGACGATGGAGGCGCCGCGATCGAAAAACGCAACGTAAGAGATAAACCGGTCATGTCGCATATCAAATGAAAGCTCTCGACCGGACAAACTCGAATATCGTAGCGACGCCATCTGGGAATGAAAGATGGCGGCGGTGCGATCGAAAATCGCCCCTAAGAGGTAAACACGTCGAGTCGATTATCAATTGAAAGGTTTCGATGGGGCGAACTCGAATATCGTGGCGACGCCATCTCGAAATCCAAGATGGCGGCGCTGCGATCGAAAATCGCCCCGTCAGAGATAAATCTGTCGTGTCGCATATCAAATTAAACGTGCCGGCGAGGCGAACTCGAGTGTCATATCGGCGCCGTCTTGGAATCAAATATGGCCGACTTATGAGGTCGAGAAACTTTCTTTTAAGAGGTAAGTAGGTCGTGCAACCACTCAAATTGAAAGTGCCGGCCAGACGAACACGAATGTCACATCGGTGTCATTTTGGATTCAAAGATAGCCGACTCAAAAGATCGAAAAAAATATATTTTTTTTCTGTGAACTAATGCTTTTTGTTTGCAGTCAATAAAAAATTATATCGTTTGGTCTCAGGTGATACGTGGAAATTTTCTTTTACGTTTCAGTTTTCTCACGTTCGTTTTCATGTTAAATGTTTTTTTTTTAACTAACGGGTCTTTCATTAAGAGTGATAGGATTTAAATTTTAAATAAAACAACAACGGTTTGACATATCAATTTAATTTTAGCTTTATTTTGAAGCTTGGACATTGCAGTTATGTTCGAAACAAGATATCGTTCAAATGTCCACCACGGCTTTGTTTACACTGACGCACCCGATCGTTCCAATTTTTGATCACCTTGTCCAACATTTGAGGCTGTATGCCGGCGATAGCTTGACGAATGTTGGCTTCCAAATGATCCAAAGTCTGTGGATTGTCGGCATAGACTTGTGCTTTGACGTAGCCCCAAAGAAAATAATCTAGGGGTGTCAAATCACATGACCGCGGCGGCCAATTCACAAAACCTCGTCGTGAAATGATCCAATCACCAAACTTATCCTTCAGCAAATCGAGCGTAGCATTAACTGTATGGCACGTAGCGCCGTCTTGTTGGAACCACATCTCTTCAATATCGACGTTCTCAAGTTCTGGCCACAAAAATTCGAGTAATATGGCTCTATAGCGGTCGCCATTGACGGTTACAGCTCTTCCCACAACTGACCTCGAAATTTGGTAATATTTTTTAATAATTTCTAAACGGTCGGGAAGCGTCAAACGCTGCATGATGAAATTGCAAACTATACTAAATATTTTGACACATGGAAGTAAAACAAAATTTATCAGAGAACCGAGTGATCTCTATTGAAAAATCTATCACCCCTATTGAAAGACGCTTTATTACTTCTTTCGCAGGAAATAAAGAAATATATTGTTTAATCTCAGCTAATACATTTTCTTTTAGATTTTCGTTCTCTCCAGTTAGTTTTTATGTTAATTGTTTTTCTTTCTTTGAACTGATGCTTTTCGCAGGCAAGAAAAAATTATAGTGTTTAATCTCAGGTAGGTAATGCATTTTCGCTGAAAACAGCCGGAACAGTCTCAAACGAATTCAAGAGCGTAATATAAAATTTGGACGTCGTTTTCTAAGGAGACGAACGTTAAAACTACGACGGAAAAGTTTTCTCTTTCGATTTCGAAGAAATAATTACAAAATCGAGCGATTGGCGAGAAAATCGGTTGCGATGGCGACGTGCGATCGCCCATGGAAACAGTTGGACGTTCGGGCCGCTGGAGTGAATTCTGTTTCAGCTTATTATTTACTAAGTAAAATTTTAAAGTATTGCTATTGTAAAAGGCTGTTTTAAACCCTAATTTATTTATAAAATTATTAATTTTATACTAAGGCTGCCTAAGTACGGTAATTTTATAACCATTTTTTGTAATCTAATTATTGTTAATGAATAGTTCTTTTATCATCACTGAACTCTCCATTTTTCGTTTTATTTGTTTGACTAATGAGACTTTGTAACCGTTATTTGTTGCTATGGTTTTTATTGTATTCAGTTCTTTTTGATAAATTTTCTTTATTCATTGGAATGTGTAATCTATATATCATTGAATTAATTCAATGATCATAAGTGATCTGAACTAATCTGATCATAATAATTCATACTGATACTACGCTGAGACGAAGAGAAAGGTTCGGTTTGATGCCTAAATAGCAAATGTCAAATTAACTTTACTTTCTGCGAGGTTATTTGTCATCATCGTTATTCTTGTTACGTTGCAGAAACGAATCATTACTATAACCAGTATAACTGATTTCCAGGTATGTGTGTAAGAAAAATGTCCGTAGATAAATAATTTGAAAGTTATTAAACACCTAACCTCAAAGATGCAACTGATCACGAACTGATCTGATCCTACAATTTCTTGGCGCTTGAGGGGCAAGGGGAAAGTAAACTAGCGCAGTTGACAATCAGTTTACTTGAAACGAAAAGAACACTTGCTGGTCAAGTGTGGAGTCCCTATACAAGGTGTTTCAAAAGTCGCGTCGCAAAATGAAAGGGGTTATAGGGAATGGAATTTCAAACCTTTTTTCCTCATATAAACGTGTCCGATTTCTACGCATTTACTAGATACAGAGTTTAATGTTACATGTAAATTTTTTTACCGGAGGTTGCTATGACTTGATGGTGTTCCTTTTGGGTTGTTTAAAGCAAATATTCAAAAACACCTACTCCAGTTGCAACACAAGATTGATTGACATCGACGAACTAATTCGTGGGTGTAATTAAATTGAAAATTTCCATTTTGGATTTCAGCGAAAGCTAAATCAGTTTTTTCCAAAAGCTGTTCTTCTGTATGAATTCCGACAGCATAAATTATTTCCTTCAATGCTTCCCAGAAATGGATATGCTTGAAGTTCTTAGGTGGCGATGACTTGATTACATTAAATAAGTGTCTATTTGACAGTAGTTTATTGTTTAATTTGCAATGTTTGTACCTTAATAAATTTTTACATGTAACAAAGCTAAGCCCTGTATCTAGTAAATGAGTAAAAATCTGACACGTTTATATGAAAAAAATGTTTGAAATTCAATTCCCTACAACCCCTTTGTGTCGCGACTTTTGAAACAGCCTGTAATACTAGAGTACCGCAAAAGTATCTATTTTGGCGGCAAACAAAAGGAGGGAAATTTTGAATCATTTAAAGAAATGTCATTTGTAACGTAATTGTCGTTGAAATAGTAATTTTTTCTCAGTCTATTTGTGTGATTTCTTATTAAAATTTGTTTCTCCGTGTGGTATTTACTGTCGTTTGTACTACACATCTGTTTTTTATTTATTTACCATCGAAGTATGTCGTGAAAATTTAGGGAAAAAGTGGTACTTAATGCAAGTAACTAAATTTTGACAATGACAACTACATATAGGGATAAATAACATCCCATTCGAAAATCAAGCAAAATTTCTTGGAATCACTCTTGATAAAAAATTAGATTTTGGAACTGAAATTAAGAATATTTCCTAAAAATGTTTTGCATCACTTAACGTTATAAAATCTATTCGTAGAACCTGGTGGGGCGCTGACCCATTACCCTTACCATTTATAAAGCAATAATACGTTCTCAAATCGAATACTCAGGAATTTTTCTCTTCACAAGAAATAAATCCAAAACTGAAAAACCGAACAAAATTCATTACCAAGCTTTAAGATTGTGTCTAGGAGCTATGAGGTCGACTCCCACAGCTGTCCTGTTAACGGAAGCTTCAACAGCCCTACTATTGATAAGTTAAAAGAATTATCTACTTTAATAACTTCCCGCAGGACAAATATCTGGAATCGACAGTCTCCCCCTATCCTTTTGCAAGTTTTCAATGAGTATAATAACCTAACAACATTGATACAAGAAACATCTTATCTTCCTTGTTTTATACATCAATACAAACATCAAATGACCACTGTAAATGTAGACTTATCCTTTTCTAGCAGATTTAATTTGACCAAATTTCCGGTTCCGTTGATTCAAAAAGTATTTACAGCATCAGCAAACATTAAATGGCATGATGCAAAATGGATTTTCACAGATGCATCTAAATCAGATCTCTCGTTAGGTGCAGGTATCGGCATATTTTGTCCGCAAACAAATTATGAAAAAGAACTAAAAATTAATTCGCAAACCAATGTTTGTAGAGCTGAAATGTTGGGAATCAAGGAAGCTTTAAAAATAATAGAATTTAATAGGTGGACCAGGTCTGTGATATTTTCGGATTCTCAAAGTGCATTGCAGTTAATCAGACACGCCGGAATTTTTGCCAAGTCGGACCCGTTGACTTTAGAAATTAAGAAGCAATATTTTCAACTTCAAGAACAAAACTTTGATATAGTTTTTGTTTGGATCCCCGGGCATAAAGGCATAGTGGGTAATGAGAAAGCTGATATGCTTGCAAAGCGAGGAGATATCTCTGGACAACTATTAAATTCAGCAAAATCTATATACAGCGACTTTTTCACTTTATTCAGAAAAAAACATTTTAAATGCCTGGCAAAAAGACTGGGAAATATTCACAAGAACAAAAGCCAAATGGTACCTTAAAATTTCCCCTGAGGTATCTTATGAACCTTGGTTTAAATCTATTGGTATACCAAGAAAAGCAATCACAACAATATGCAGAATGCGCTTCAATCATTGCCTTTCTCAATCCCACTTGCATAAAATAGGAGTCCTGGATTCTCCTTACTGCACTTGTGGTAGTGTAGAGGACTTAGATCACATTTTATTCCAGTATCCAAATAAAAAACAAAATTCTGATAAATTATATGTAAATCTTATTAAGACTGGACTAGCGGCTCCTTTAAATGCTACATATATTCTATCAAATTTAAATTTAGACAGAATTAAAGAACTAATTTTGTTCATAACGCAATCTAAAATTAAATTATGAATTTAAATTAATGAGAGAAAAAAGAAGAAAAGCAAGTACTGACAACTTGAGTGTCTGGCCCATGGTTTATAACCAATTGCCAAAATAAGAAAAAGAAGAAAAAAAAAAACAGATATACGTTGTACGTTGATTTTGTAATGAAGCCTTCTTACTTAACTGGGATTAAAAATATGAAATATTGGGATGGCAAGTTCTTTTTCAACAAAATCATTCAAATTGAATTTGTTTAAAGGGTGCCTGGAATGAATGGAAAAGGAAAATCATGACATTGGCATTGCCATCTAAATAATTATAGTTCAGGTCTTTAGGCAGCAAATGTTTTCAGTGTGAAGGTCTAATTTTTTATGCACCCCAAAAAGTACCCAAAGATCTATAGACCACCAAAAATTGTACACACGAAAAAATGATTGAAAATCACCAAAAATCAAGCAAAGTTACCTCAAAAGCAACCAAAATTGCTTGTTTTTAGACACCCCAAAATGGCTTTTTACTTCTGGACCAAGCCAATTGGCACATGCAAAAAAAAGGAAAAGCAACGCCAAATCAAGGCAAGATGGTGCTTCCGCCATAAAATACTTGAAATAATAGATTGGCTTCATAAAAGTTATAAAGTCTATAGAAAGGCACGCCGACTTCTGGATTTTCACTAGAAAGAAATTTCTATATATTATTAGTTATTTTTTTTTGTCTCCTTATTACTGTCAAATTCCACAAATTTTGTGCCAGCACCAATCTCTGTATCTAATTAATAATTTTAAGAATTTCTTGTTCTCTTTAACACTATCTGGATTACAGTCTGTTTTTCAAATTTCCCGCCGGGATCTTTTCCCTCCAATTGAGTTTAAACTAACCTACAAGCGTTACAAGATAGGCGCCATTTTGCACGTTATCGTTTCAAATGTTTTATGCATCATTTTAAATTGTGACTTGTAAATTTTAATCTGTTTTACAATACAACGTTATGAATTGTTAATCATGGTTACTACGTAAGAAATTAATCCTGGCTTGTTCAAAATGTGCAATTTTAGCTTTCTGAACCTCACTTAGATGTAAGTAGAATTTTAAAACTCATCATTTTCAATTGTGTAACACTTTCATATTAATATTATAGCCGCCCTGATGAAGGAAATAAATACTTTCCGAAAGCTTGGCAATCAAACAAGAGTAAACTTTTAATTGCCCCTTTTTGACTGCTATCCTGCTAGATCTCTCAACTTTTCCTTAAGTTCGCAGTCGCGATCAGAAGTCGTTTTATTAGTTATTAATACATCTTTCTTGTAGGATCCACAAAAAAGGATCAAAATGTTTTTTTTTTGTTTCTGGACAATGTGGTGGTTCTGGTATTTGAGGAGTTAAAAAACCACCGAAAAAAGCGTCGGAGAAGAAAAGAAAAGAATCGAAGCTTAGTTGGAACAATAAAAAAAACATCAAATTAAATCCAGAAATTTACAAAATGTAATAAAGTGAGTAAATTCGGTAGTCATATTAAAAATTATAGATACGACACTAGGACAATAAGAAAACATTCAATTATACAATCTTTTTCTTTTGCTTTTCCCCTTCTGTCAATTATGTTTCCGAATTTGTCAAATGACTTTCCAATCTGCAGGCCTACTATACTTTGAATGGACTGGAAAGTCATTCGACAAATTCGGAAACACATTTGACAAAAGAGGAAAAGCAATAGAAAAAGACTCTAGTACAAAAACAAAATCATAAATTGCTGTTTGTATCAACTTCAGACTCCATCTCTTCATTTAGTGGGAACAGGGTGTTTTCATCACTGACCACGCATACTCTTCCCTCCATGATAACTTCCTGACTGTTTTTTTCATCAATGTTTACATAGCAACCAACAGAGATCTTTCTATCACGAGCTGAAAACACACCCAGAAGAATTTTATTTTCAGTATCGAGACTACACTTTGCACAGACTCTGTAATATTTTTTATCCAATATTTGTTGAAGAGCTGCATCCACACCATTTGCACTGTTGAAGTGCTTAATTTCCATTACAACTGATGTGTTATTATTTGTGTCGAAAAATATATCAATCCTGAGTGAATTACCGGTATCAATTTTGAGCTCTGCATAGCATTTACCATTCCATTCCTTTACAAGAAAATATAAATCAGCTTGTATTTCAAAATGGTTGTTGGGGATCTTTGTGTTGGTATACAAGTCTGCGATACACTTTGCAACTTCAATGCACAAAGGTATGTTGTTATCTCTCAGTGACGCACTGGTGTCTGCCAGAGATTTTAAGCTTGCCATGAATGGAGTGACTTTGGATGTGTTAAACTTCCAGGTCTTCTTCTTGAGAAGGCCAGAAAGCACCTTTTGTCTAAGCCGACAATCAATTTCAAAATTTGGTATTTTTATTTCAATGCATAGAGATTCTCTTTTGATTACATTAAAGAAACCACAATCTGTTAAAAATTGTAAGTACAAATCAACCTTTCCATCATCCACATTTCCAGGGCTTTTAATTAGTTCATTCAAATTCCAAACATGTTCAGGCTGTATACTCTCAACAATATCGATTAACGCGGTTCCTTCAGCAGGATTTAATAGAGGGAGAACCTTTTGATAAAAATCTTCTTTTCGGTATTTATAATTGAATATCCATTGTACCACTGACCAATATTTTTCAGCACTTCTTCCTTTCTTCCAATATTGTTTCCTCTTAAATAGACATCCACTAAAAATTCCACTTCTTCTGTAAATCCAAATGATTCAGAATAAGAATGGGAGTCCAAGAAAAGTCGAAGTTGAGTATTGTGTGGTCCAAGTGATAGTAGACCTCCCATTGCACAACAGGCCATGAGCAATGCCTTTTCCACAAAACAGCACGCTTTCAGAATCATGCGAACCCACTCGCGAATAAACTTGGTAATGTCATTGATATATTTTTTTATTTTTTCCTTCTTTCCGCTTTCAAAGATCATTTCACAAACAAACGCATCGAACTCGTCAATAAGTAAGATAACGAATTTTCCAGTTTCTTCAGTTTTGAAGTGCAAACTTAAATATTCAGCCAAAAATTGCAGGCCAACTATCAGATAGGCTTGTTTACTTGCTTTGTTTGCGTTAAACTAAAACTTACGATGCTCAAGATCATCATAGTACATCAAAAACGTACTAACATGATGACGACTCATTCCTTATGCTTGACCACACTGTTTTTCCATCAACTTTTGTTATCAAATATTTATGCTGCCCATATGCTTCTCTGATTACTTGATTCAGACTTTCCATGATATTTGCCATTGATGTAGTTATGATCAGGGAGTCTAAAATAAAATCAGTTTTTTTATGCGCGTTAGTCGACCAAGCGGAGACGGCATATCTTTTCCGCGAGCTTCGATGCAGTAACGCATTGTTCGGCTCCGTGCACTCGCAGCGTCGACGAGCTCGCCCACTGTTATCTATGCATCGTTTACTGGTTACGACCCCACTCTTTCCAAGCGTACGCTCGTGATAAATCAAACTGATTAAAACCTAGACTCTCTAGTTATGATACATCCAAAATCTATTAAAATGACAGGGTACTGTCTGCAGTGTTTGTAAAACCATTGTTTACATTTATCGCAACTTTCTACAGGAGGTGAACAATGGCACATTTTAAAGATCTTCTTTGTCTTAAATGTTTCAAAGTTTTTCCATCTTTTTGTTTTACATTTGTAACCCTAATCCCAGAGCTGGTCATCTGGATTGCAAAGAATTTCTCAAGCATTTTCAGTGTTCCGTGGAGGGTGGCCAGTCAACTAAAAATTTTAATTCCTGTGGGAACTGCAATGATTGATGTTTTACCAAACCGTGATGGAGCAGTAACTAACAGTAGGCTATCAGGATCATGAAAAAAGTGCCAAGCAAACAAACCCTTATTATCTATGAAGTCTATGCATCCATTCAACTTATCATAATGTGAGCTAACTAAGTAGACCAGTCGCTGTAAAAAATAAGAATACAATTACTATATAAAAAAAAACATGTTTATCATACAAATTTTTCCTTGTCGATCAGTTTTTTATTAATTGTAACTTACCTTTTCATTACTAGCAGATGCTTCTTTAGTGCAATTATCACATATTTTTGAAGGTGACAATGTGTGATTGTCACAAGACGTGTTTAGGACCTTTTCATTCCTATCAGACGCTTCCTGAGCCTCAATATCAGATGTATTTGAAGATGAGGAACTGTGACTGTCACTATGCATGTTTAGGACCAAAGCTGTATTTGCTCTGATGGTAGACAAGTTGAGACATTAGTCTTATAACTCTCTACTGACTGTGAATTATTTGTGGTTACATGGCTTTCGCCAGCATCTGGTACCACTGAAGTCTATGTAAGAGAAACTCAGTATTATTACATGAATCTAAGATTAATTAAAAAGATAATTTTCTGGACTTACCATATTGTTCAATGTATTATGACCAGGAATCATATTTGTGACCCGTGCGGAGAAAATACGAGAACTTGCTGAGTGTACACAGGAACACGATTGGATCGAAGAGTGGGAGGATCGAGTCGAGTGAGCGGAGTGAGCATTTGTATAAAACTGCATTACGTAAGGTGTGCAAGGAACCGTCGGTGGCAATAGCACAGTCTATACAGTCATTTCACTGGCGCCACTATCGCGTACAAAATTCTTGGAAACTCGGGGAAGAATGCGCAGTAGTCTCGCTGTTTCTATTGGTAGTTTGGTTTACAGGCTTGGTTCGTGCAACTGCACACACTGCAACATTTTAAATTTAAATTGTTTGCGCCACGTAAGAATCACTCGCGGAAGAATGCGCAGTGGTTACATTGAAGACACAAAGATCAAAGGTGCCGACGCCAAGTGAAAAGACTGTATAGACTGTGGCAATAGAAACATCACGCCCGTGTTATTTTTAGCAACAGATAATCAAGTTACAATAAGCCTTCTTGTGAAACTTGTAAAATAATATACTATTGGCGATTTTAGGCGACGCATTTCTGATGCAATAGGCGATTTCGGGCAAACAAAAACTGGCAACACTGCCCGATGGTAACATGAAGCAGCCCGCAGAAGTTAGAATCACTTAAAGGAGTACGCATGACTTTGCACAATATTCTTATGTAAGTGACAGTTACTTTTAAATTGTACACGCAGCATTACTTCCCATGCGTCAGCAACACTGTGAAACAACGTTTATATAAAAGGTGTCACGAAATAAAGATGCTCTCGATTTACAGGAGCATAATCTCTGCGCATTGCATTATTTGCTTTCCGCACTGAATCTGCATAATGTCAAGAGAAGTATATGAAACTAGGAAACTCGAACTACTCTTTGTGCCCTTCAAAATTGATTTTATTTTCATTTATTTCTTTTGTTACGGGTAGGTAAGGAGCAAAGAACCACCTCGGAAACATATACGAAATGGATATATATATCGTCGTTGTCCTCGGCGCTCATCGGAGACCTGAAGAACTGTGCTTGCTTATCAAACTGTCATGTAAATACTAAATGAAAGGAGTACTTTCTTTGATATATACAGGTGTTTATATCGCATACGTATCATTCATTGGTATAAACAAAGTCAAACGTCGGTTAATTTATATACATTTTTATTTATTTATTTTTATATATTAAATTTATTTATTATTTATTTATTTATCGCATTACTGCCGGCACCACAACCAGAACCAGCAACGGCAGCAGCAGCGGCAGTACCGCCCACCGCCACCTGCTCACCGCGTCCACGGCTACGGCTACGGCCACGTCCACGTCCACGTCCCTCTCTTCTCCACATGCGTTGATGGTAGTCAACAGGAGCAGATGCCTCTGAGATGGAGACTTCCATCGGTTCGAACTGCGGAGACGACTGGGCGGTTGCGGGGGCGGATCCGGGATTGGCACTCTAATCGGACTATGCATTCTGTTAATGTTATACAAAACAATAAAATTATCAAAGCTGTTTATTTACTTTCGTGAACCTGTTCTCATTAATTTGGATTTTACATGCACGTTTTGCCTGACAACTAGGTACGCAAACATATCAAATCGAAAATAATTAGGGCTGGGTCGATGTATCGATACGCCACATTTTCAGCTGTATCGACGTAGTGAATATCGATACGTATCGAAATATCGGATGTCGATATTCAATACGTCGATACAGCGATATGTATCGAAATATCGGATGTTGATATGTATCGAAATATCGAATATCGATATACCGACACGTATTGAAACATTTTATTTATTTATTTGCATTTATATGGTCGAATATTCAGCGTTTTTATTTAAACTTATTCCAGCTCTATTTTTCATCTCTGTATTTTTTAAGCCTCTGTTCAATATTGCGATACGTATCGATCTTATATTTCAAAACGTATCGACATATCGATCCGATATTTCGATACATATCGATACGTATCGGAAGCCGATACTCGATACGTTTCGATATTCGATATATCGATACAGAAATCGTATCGAAATTCGATACACAATTTCCCGTATCGCCCATCTCTAAAAATAATACTAAACAAACCTCTTATACTGTAGAGCGTTTTCGTTTATATTTTGAACGGTACCTGCACATTTTATTATTAGTTGTAAAAAAAAAAAATTATTAGGGATCTACCTGAACCAACGAAACTTTTTCTTTATTAATTATTTTTTTATAAAAAGATAAACAGTCGACGATGATCGAACACCTAACTAATGACTATCAACTCTGTTATTTTAAATGGAACACTAAATACATGTTCCCAGATTAAAAGAGAGATATTTATTCTTTTAGATAAATATATCGCGCCACAAGTCACTGATTTTTTAAACAAAAATAGAGCTAACTGATTAAAAAAATTGTTATATTTTTGTCCCGTAATTAGATAAATATTTTAAAATGACTAGCGCGTCTGATGATGCGTTTATTACTTAGCTACCGATTTCGGTTTTTTCATGATTACTTCGTCAAGCTGCTACTTTTACTGTAATAGTGTAATTTATAAACCAAATGCATAACTATTAACTTAATTCTAATGCGTTTTATAAATTTCACAGTTCAAAATTGACGGAAACGGCCTTATGAAGGCTGTATGAAATAAACTTAAATCGATAGTCAACAAACATTAATATTATTCAAATTAGGAAGTACTACTTATTTTAAGCAAAAAATATCTTTTTGACGGAAATTTTGAGAATGATTTCTATTACATACAATTTACAAACGTCATTAATCTTGGAATTAATGAAAATCAAAATGATACATTCGCAGGGAGCGTTCTTAATTTACAAAATGCAAAATTATCAGTTAACTCAGACTTTTGTCGCGCAGTGTGCGTAGTCTGTTTATACCAAGTGATTTTTAAATTTTTTATCAACTCTTGCCATGAAATCTGGACGGCATGTCTTAGCTTAAGTGAAAAGTACATCATTGCACTCCATAATGCTGTTTTACGGTAAAGCTACGACATGCCGTCCAAATTCCATGGCAAGAGTTGATAAAAAATTTAAAAAATCACGCAGTATTTGGTGTCATACTTTTTGCGACATTTCTTTTAATTGTTAAATTAAAAAGAAATAAAACATCGATATTCCTTTGGCGATTAACAATGATTTTTGTGTTACGAGTGTTAAACTATTTACTATCAGACATTTTACAAGTCAAAACGCTAACATCTGACAATGAGATAAATTAACATGTCACGTTGAAATAAATTTATAAAATTATACATAGAGGATAATAAGTTGAAAAATCAATTACGCAAAAAATATCAAACCAAATATACAAAAGAATATTAGGAGATTAATTTTTTTATTAATTCTAGAAAACATACCGAGTGTTCCATTTAAAGTAACAAAGTTGATAATTATTTGTTAGGTTTCCGACTCTCATTTGTTTTGTTGTTATTTTTTTTAGAAGTAAATTCTGACAGTTCAGGGATATCTCTAAAACTTTTTCATTTAACATTAAACGAAGGCACATGATGATAAATCACGCGAAAATAAAATCTCCGACGCATTCACAAAATACGTAGGCAGAACGTTTTTAAACGCCTTCGTGTCGCACGACGCATTGAATTTTGAAGTTTCAATTCGTACGTACGCCAATTATCGGCAGGATAACAAACGACTCCTTATTAGTTAATTATAATGATACTAATAAGATATAATAAATTACCTTCGACTAGACATCTCACGATTACTGACATATTACTGAATTACTGATAGTATACTAAACACTAACCAAGCTAATAGGACTCACAAGTCACAAGTACTAGGCGACACTAAACATAACAAAGGACTTTCAGTCCTACCAACTGTTGGTTGGTTATTTTGAGAAAGTAACTAGTGAAATTACGCGCGCAAATCCTATGTTTTGAGGTTTTGACACTTTTGATATATTGACGTCAAATTTGCATCAAGCAATTTGCTTAATTTTGCACTCTCTGTAATTGTACAGCAAAATTGTTGTCAAACACAACTGTTTTTGTGGACGAATTGTAATTAATCATTGTTACTTTTGTTTCAGAAATCTTTAACAATTAATTTCGTATTTTATTCTTAAGGGACGTCTACACTGCATACATGTTTGAAATATACATGTACATGTCGGTTGACAAGTTTGGAACAAATCTAAAAAGGGGCGTTTACATTAAATACATATTTTCAAGAAATTGAAAAACAAATCTATACAAAAATGTGGATTTGTGGCATACAAATCACGTTGAATGTTTAGCACAAGTTTTCAACAAATACTAGAAAAGGACCTCGTTTACATTCTGTGACTTGTTCGCTACATATTTAGTGTTTAATAATAAAAAATTTTCACAAAACATCAGCTCGCTTGACAATTGAAAACAACTGACTATTCTGCACATGCGCAAGCACCTTTGTATGGTCTGTGATGGCTCTGTTTTCCATTAATTTGGAATACAAATCCACATTATAAAACATGTCGAAAACATGTCAAATACAAGAAAAGTCTAGCACTTGTATGAGATAAGTTTTAGATTTGTTCCAAACTTTTCAACCGACATGTAGGGTACATGTAGGGGAAGGAATTACATAGTCAACATTTTCATCTGAAGAGAAGAATGTTATTGTTGAAAAATTAAAGGCTGGTGTAACAATAGATAGGATTTTAGAGGATGCAAGCAGTAACTGTAGTACACAATTGTCTAGAATGAATTTGTTAAGTAGAAAAGATGTGAATTATTTGTTCAGAAAATATAATATTGACAAAAGAAAACATGTTGATGAAATGACAGCAGTAATGTTAAAAGTAGAATGAAATGCCAACGGGAAAAATTATGCATTTTTATTTAAACAGCTAGGTAACATTACAACTAATGTCAAAAGCAATCATTAATGCTTATTAAAAATTGCTAATTTAAATTTTATAGTTCTTTTTTTTAACATATGCCGATTGATCAATAAGTTTAAGAAAAGTTAAATAGCTATCTCCTTTTAACTTTCGTGAAACAGCTTTACGATTGCAGTCGGAGGTTATGATGTATTCTTAACTCAGATTGATCCGATAGGCATATAATAAAAAAAACTACTTATGCAACGTGTCCCAGCCAAGACTCATCCCTAATATCTTTGTTATTTATTATTATTATATACCTTTATTAAAAACTAAGCATTCATTCTATTTATGTATTTATTTTTATTTATATCAATAATAAAGAATTCATAAAGAATCTCATAGAGTATTATACAGCGTGTCCACCGAGTGCCGCGGTCTTCTCTACCGTCTATAGAATGTACAGCTGAATTCAAAAAAAACGGGAAATGATTCTTTTCCAGTTGTAAATTTGGTTCTATTTGTCAGTTAATTGTCTACTTGACAATACATACATATCTTTAAAAAAAATTAACCTAGTTACCTATGAACTGACATACCGTCAAATAATTCTAACCTATTTTTAATAAATCCATTTTCACACTATGAAAATGTTGAAAAAAACATGTCGATTTATTTTGACATTTCCCGATTTTTTTGAATTCAGCTGTAAGATAGCAAAAAAATTCAAACAAGCCAAGATGTAACTCAGTGAACTCTACTTCATAAAATTATTTTTGGCTATATAGGTGTTCAGTAACTGAGAGCTATACCAAAGTTATATTTTTTTAAATGGAACGCTAGTATATTTTTACATATTTCGAAAATACGCATAATGAATAGGTAATAACCAAGAATTTAGGAAGTTTTACTTAAGAGTTTATAAGATATTGATGTTTAAGTGTAAAAAATTGCCATAATATGAGTGCTTATATCTTTGTTATTTATTTACATTTCGTCTTGAATTTTTGTAGGTACTCAATACAATATCTTTTCTACAGAAATTTCAAAACAGCTTCGGTCTATCAGTTATTATGTGTACAGGGTGTTGAGTTTTGCGAAAGATAATTTTTCTCAAAATTTTCAAATGGAACACCCAGTATATCTAGACTCTCGTGAAACACTGTTTTAATAAGCTTTCATAAAACGCCAAATGTATTTGCCTAAACTGAAGAAGTCGTGAGACAAAAATTAATAATTTTTCTTTCTTTCAATATTGACGTTATTTAGCCTTTCTGTCCGGTTCTTCGGTTTTAATTTGCTGATAAATCAATGAATATGTTTTATTTTTTGTTCAAAGTAGTTGAATATGTTCCTGTTAAAATAATTCTTATTTTTTTTACCTTGAAAATATCTAAATAACGTTATAATAATAATTTTAAAAAATAAAATTTAGAATCACGTTGCCGTTTGCTAGAAAATAGGAAAACAGTTGCTATAAATTTTTAATTGACAGAACAATTATTCAATTAGTAGGTAACACTACTTTTACAGTTTTGTATTTTTTATGATAACAAAATACATTTTAATATTGAAGAGTTACATGACATGACATACCTACTAGGAAAAGGCACCAAAACTGTCTTTCGGCATCAAAATTATATTCGTAGCATTATCCTATGAGAAGACACCCGGATTATAGAGTCTCTATATTACTATACCTAGGCTTGCCATACGTCCCGGTTTAACCGGGACAGTCCCGGATTTTCAGCGATGTCCCGGTGTCCCGGCCGGTTTACTGCGTGTCCCGGAAAATACCAATTTTACTTCTTTTGACTCCTTATTCAATACTCAAATTAGGAGTTGAAACAAAATGATATAAAAGCATTCAGACCACTTGGTATGTTTGCTTTCCTTGCAAAAATGCGAGTGATTCTATGTTACCAGCTGAGAGGGCGAGTAAATGAAATAATGAATGCGAATGACTAGTAGCTTCCTCCCCTTGTCTATTGCGGTGGACTCGCCCATTGTCTCGGCCACCTGCGCAGCTCTCTGCTACAACGTGCACGGAAAAAAGGTTTATAGCAAGTGAAAAATACAATTAAAAACTATGTCACTTTGCTTAGTTTGTAAGTTAAGAATAAAATGTGTATAATATAAACATTATTACCTTCCATTGCATCCCATTAATCTATAATTTTTATATCACAAAATCTTCTAAGCGGACACTGAATCGCGCAACTATACACTTTACGTTTCGCAGTCGTTCGACTGCTTCGTCAGAAGTGAAAATTTTCACTTCTGCTTCGTCAGAAGTGAAAATTTTCACTTCTGACGAAGCAGTCGAACGACTGCGAAACGTAAAGTGTATAGTTGCGCGATTCAGTGTCCGCTTAGAAGATTTTGTGATACAAATTTCATCGGACAAGAACCAACTGTAAATATAATTTTTAGTTGTTAAAAGTCATGGAAAAAGTGATTTTTAACACTTATTTTTCAAAAATTTTTCCCGGGGGGAGTACCCCCGGACCCTCCGCTAACCTGGGTGTAGGTATAGTTAGGCTTGCCATATTTTTGAGAAGTGTAACCGGGACAAACGGGGGGCCTGGGGGGTATTTCATATCCCCCAGGCCCCCCGTTTGTCCCGGTTACACTTCCCAAAAATATGGCAAGCCTAACTATACCTACACCCACACCTTTGCAAATTATCCTACAACCAGATTATTTACTAAATAATGCATCAGTTAATCGCGTAAACCTCCAATTTCTGGCTGCCAGTTTTAAGCATTGCGTTGCCGTTCTATGTCAAAAATTGGCGGATTCGATTGAACTGGATTGCACTGAGACAAAGCAAAATTTTTACACCATGTCGAGAGACGGTGCAAAAGAGCAGGGCATTCTAAGAGGGGATGCGTGTGGTGCTTGTAATGTTTTAAATTATTTATGATGAAAAGAATAAACTTATAGCGTTTTCGATTGATCGCACTAGTGCGCTCTCAGAGTGTCTTTATCTCATGTTATTGCATGAGGTCAAAAGAAGATGCAAAAACACTGAGTGCAATCGGTGCAGGTGAATCGAAAACGCTATTATTGTCGTAATGCAATGGTTTCTTGAAATATTGGAAAACAGTAGCATTTCTGATTCTGAAGAGAGTGAACTGTTTAATCAAGTTTTAATTAGGGACAGGTCAGGTGGAGTTCAAATAATACCTCCTCGTAATCAGTTATTAGTATTTAAGGGCTAAAGATTTATGGTAAGGCTTATTTAATGTGAGTTTTCATTTATTTACGATAGATATTAAATATATTTACTACCAACACCAACGTAACAATTTGAAAGTATCTGTGGAACGGATCAATCATCGTTCAACGGAGCACATTCAATCCGATCAAGAGCAATTCTGTCATGAACTGATATGGATGGGTGCTGCACTCGAGCGGATCAGGACTGATCTCAATCGAAAACGCCATTAGGTTCGTTCGTTTGTCTGCTCTAATCAGGTTAGAGTATGGGTTAGAGCAACCCGAGTAACAAGTAAGGCGTTCGTTTGTATTCGAGCAAATGATCTAATAGCGTTTTCGTTTCACTTGCACCAGAAAAGTTCGGGTCACACTGATATTATGTCATGCACTCAATAAGTTTTGCCAGAAAACGAAACTAGTGCGTGTTTCAATCGAATACAAACGTGATCTGGGAGCATAATTATTGGGCGGGAAATATACTGAACCGTAACCTCAAAATTATCATTTGTTGCTAGAAATATAAAAATGCAATATTTATTTGTTATAATAAATTAAAAATCCTAAATACAGTAATTATTCATACTCACTTCTTAAGGAATTCACCCCGGACGAAGAATTTTTGCACTAGACAAACTGTGTTTAGCAAATAACTTAATTATTAACAATTTCTTGATACAATAAATTATTTTTGTTATCTGGCAATAAATCATCTGTAATATGTTTCTCCTGAAAAATGACAGAAAAGTTGGACGGAAACGCTTGCACTACCTTTGAAGTCAGTTCCAAAATTCTTGCACTGAGTGCAAAACTGGTGCGCACTAACATTTCAATCGAACATAAAACACGAAGAAAGTTTGAACTGAAATTACCAATCGAATACAAAATCTGGAATTAGTGCGCACTGAGTGCTATCAGTGCAGCTCAATCGAAAACGCTATAAGATTGTTCGTTTGTTCAGAGCAAGTAACTTGAGATCACATTGAGCAAGAAAAGTTGCTCGGTCTGCAGAGGTCGAATAAAAAGAGTAGAGCAGGAAACATTACCTCTGAATTTAATTTTGGTGCCAATAGCCAATATGTCAATAGGCCTGTTCGATAGCTCTGCACTTTCTACACTTTTAACACCTTTACTCTATTTTTTTCACTCCTACTCGCATTAATTATATACATACATCTCGCTCTCTCAGGTGCGGTTGGTGTAAAAAGTGTAGAAAAGTGCAGAGCTATCGAACAGACCTAATAATCAGACCTATGATGTATCATTGGTGTTAAAATAACAGTCAACAGTTATGTTATCTTAATTGCACTTGGATATCACCTCATTTAAATGCATCGACAATTTTTAGTGTGATGCAGCAGTGACTTAATGTCGTTCAAATAAAAGGATATCAGATCGCAAATAACCTAATCGAGCATAAAAGAACACCACAAATTAACTGGACAAGTTATGTTACGATGATACATCACGTCAACTTTTGACAGCGATAGCAGTTACACAGGTAACAGCGCTGTTATACTTAACACCAATGATACATCATAGGCCTGATTAGGTCTGTTCGATAGCTCTGCACTTTCTACACTTTTAACACTTTTACTCTAGTTTTCTCACTCCTACTTATGTTATATATTATCGGTTGGTGCAAAAAGTGTAGAAAAGTACAGAGCTATCGAACATACCTAATAAAAGCGTTTCTTCGCGTTGTGTAAAATATTTATTATATTTTAGAAGGATCTGGAAAGTGCACCACTATCAATAAACGCATAATAAAGATAAGTCTTCTGTTTTAGATGATTAATATTTTTTGAATCACAATCAGCCGACATTTTTATACTTGTTTGATGTTCGTTTGTGAAATACCTACTTTGAACGTTCGAACTACTCTTGTAGTCACGTGAATATGATCTGACTGCCCGATTTGAGCAATTTAGATCACACAAACGAACAGACCTTTTAAATCAACCTCATCCAGGACATTTAGCACAGCATAAACAGCATGGAAACTGTTTGTCGGCACCTTTGATCTGGCAGGGCAAGATTTTTTGACCTTGGCGCCATTTTGCGGATGGATCCACCAGTGCCACAATAAAAATATTTTTGATAATCGAATTATTTAGGTTATTTTGATAATCGGATGACAGATTATTTTTAATTTATCTTTATTTAATTATCCGATCACTGCTTGAAAGCCTAGAGTTTAAGTTTACCCCAGCATGCATAATCGAAAGCACCTATTATGCTGCTAATTACACGAGACACCACTGATCGTATTCGTGCAATTTAAGGGTGCATTCGACATAATGTTCGATGCACGCAATGAGCAGAAGTGTGAGGGAGAGCGACTGCGTTTCAGTGCATGTAAGAGTAAGAAAAAGAAACACTCCGTGCATCCAGTCGAATACAGATTAGACAGATTATCCATCTAGAATATGGCGGCTCAGCTTGCGCGGGAAATTTTCCCGCCAAGGAAAGTGAACCTGCTGGGGTGCGTTCAGAATAAACGCCCGACATGTGTGTTTACCCTGGCAGGACGATTGCCCGGACAACAGGCTATTATGAAAGTAGTAGGGATAGGCCGATTCTGGAACCTCCTCCGACCTTGACGGAAAAATTCAAGGTCAAGGTCGGAGGAGGTTCCAGAATCGGCCTATCCCTGACGTGACCTTCGCCATAACCTTGACATGGAGGAGGTTCTAGATTCAAGGTCAAGGTCGGAGGAGGTTCTAGAATCGATCTACTCCTGACCTTCACCATAACCTTGACGTTGAGGAGGTTCCAGAGTGAGATAACCTTGAAATGGTGTTGAGGTCAGAGGAGGTTATAGTGTTGATTTCTGCTTAGTGACCTTGTGGTTGGAGGAGGTGATTATTTAAATTAGTATTACCCCCACCTAAAATCTTGTTATATAAGGCCGTTATTTTGTGAATTGTTTCAGTTGTTGCAGAACTGTGAGTTGTGTTATACAAATTTAATAGTGTATCGTCGATCTATATACAAGTAAGTTTATTAAATTTTTCTAATCATATACAATTCTTATATTTTTGATGTATTTAATAGTGACGTCTAAACAAGTGGAATATTTCCTGAAGCAGAAGAAAAGACACGTGGATGATCAAGGTGATGATGTACAGAAGAAAAGATTTCTCACTCAAAACGTTGATAAACCAAAAGAACAGGATGAGCAAGATTTGAATATGTCCTCAGTTCGAAACGAGTTTCAATTTGAAGTATTGTGTCAACCTTTTTCACGGATGAAGATTTTCGTCAGTATGACATTAGCGAGAAAGCACCTTCAGAGATATCAGAAGTAAGGAAGTGGCTGATGTGGACCAATTACCATTGTTAGCTCAAAGTGTATATTTTTAAATAAGAGTCGCACGAAATGGGTTTGCGTGGGACTGTGTGCCGAAACATTTTTGATCCAGTAATACGCATTATGGGTACTAAAAGGCAGAGCATATCGTTTTTAGAAGAGGAATGGAAACAATTTTGTTCTTATAACTACACATTAAAATCATATTTTACCGAGAAAAAACTGTTTATCCGGTAATGAAAATTAGTTCAGTAAAGGCATCGTTCGAACGTATCGAAGGAACAAAAATATTGAAATTAGAAAGAGGTGACGAGACACTGTATATATCTTATAAGGGTTTATTGGAATTATGGAAATTGTGTGATATTATATCATATCGTTTGGAGGTTTTGAAGCAATTGAATTATAAAACATTCTACTCCAACATGATTCCATGCGTGAGTGTTATGGATGGTGACGTGAAGCTAACTGTCAAAGCATTTCTCAATAATGAAATATCTGAGAAAGGGGCGATTACAAATGAATTAATAATGTTCGGAATTAATAAATTAATGTGTGACATAAGTATGCATAAAGCCGTTACTATGTAAATGTTTTGATTCATTATGTACATATTACTGTAAAATTGTAAACATATGAAATTAAAATAAAATTTTCTGACAATAGTTTTATCATTTACTCACCTAATAACTTTTGATATATAATGTTTAGCGACAAGAGTATCAGAGTAGTACACATTATCATCGTCAACTGTTAGAAACAAAAGCCATAAATGCGGCGTCGCGTCAAGAGAGACCACATTTTGAGAAGTAGTGTAAAACGAAAAGGTCGTGGTTTACTTAATACGTTAATTAATAAACTGCCAATAGAGTTACATATATCAGGTTACAACTACTGCGGTCCAGGTACAAAATTAGATACTCGTCTTAAAAGAGGAGACAGAGGTGTTAATGTATTGGACGAAGCGTGTAAGCAACACGACATTGCATATTCGTTAAGTGACGATTTAGATAAGCGTCACGAAGCAGATAGAAAATTGTATCAAGCGGCAGTACAAAAAGTTAAAAGTTCAGAAGCGGGACTTGGAGAGAGGGCATCGGCATTATCTGTAGCCGCCATAATGCGAGCTAAGACGAAGCTCGGAATGGGGAACAGTGGGAAGAGAAAGCGTGCGATTAAGCGTGCGAGGAAGCGCGGTGGTGAATTATCATTTCGGGAAGCTGTCAAGAAAGCTCGACATGCCATTTCGCGCAGCGGTAACAAGAGCCTCTTAGAAAATGTTAAATTGGCGCAGTCAGTTTTAAAGAAAAACCACAAAAAAATAAGACGTCCACGTCAAAGAGTGATTCCAATTCCCAAGAGAGGAGGATTTTTACCTTTAATTCCATTATTTGCAGCTTTGGGAGCAATAGGATCACTCGGTGGCGGTGCAGCTGCAATTGTTAAGGCGGTAAACGATGCAAAGGCTGCGAAAGAACAAATGAAAGAGGCAGAACGACATAGGGCTATGGAAACAAAAGCAGTGGGAAGTGGATTCTACATTAAACCTTACAAAACAGGATGTGGATTATATTTACCATCTAATTCAAAAAACTGAAATATTTGCCTCGGCGACCATTGAGTAACTTTGACATACTAAAATATGCTAAAATATTAAAATTACCATTTTTTCGAGGAGTGTTTATGAGAGATACATTACCTAAAAAAATAAGAGAACAGGAATGTGGAATTATAAATTTAGATGACAATTCTGGTGAAGGAACACATTGGGTAGCATATTACAAAAGAGGTGGAACTGTAAAGTATTTTGATAGTTATGGAGATCTACGACCTCCAGTGGAAGTGGAAAAATATCTTTTGTCAAACGGAGTAGGCGTTATTAATTATAATTATGAAAGATATCAAAATCGAATTCACAAAATTGTGGGCAATTATGTCTACAGTTTTTAATAGCCTTACAAGTTAAGTAAGGATTTAGTTCTTGAAAGATGGTCAACATGGAATCTTCACCGATTTCGTGTACATTTACTCTAACGGGAAATGAATCGGTTTTAGTTTGTGAATTTAATCCACCAATATACCTGAGCGAAGACGCAGCCTATGAAATGTGTATGTTAAATTTTGAAACGTTTAACGCAATACCTAACATAGATGAAAGTAATAATTTAATACATTATGAAGAAAGAGGAAAAAAGTCTGCTTGGAAAACTATCGATATACCTACAGGCACATATGAACTCGATGATATTAATAAATTTCTGAAAGATTATTTTCAAAATAAGAATATTCCTGATTATATAAACATTCATGGAAATAATAATACTTTAAAGGCAACCATAAACAGTTCGGTTAAGCTCGATTTTAGTCAACCAAATTCATTGGGAAGATTGTTGGGATTTGAACCCAGAATATTGAAGGAAAACGACAATAACATCGGTGATTTTCCAGTCGATATAAACAAAGTCAGTGCTATAAGAATAGAGTGTAATTTGACCGGTGGTTCTTATAACAACGGAGAGCCAGGTCATGTGTTGTATCATTTCTTTCCAAACGTACCACCGGGATTTAAAATAATAGAATCCCCTCTTCAAGCTATTTATCTGCCAGTGACCGTGAAGGTAATTACGAGATTAGTCGTTCGAGTCTTAGATCAAGAGAATCGTTTGGTTAACTTTAGAAACGAAGTAGTTACTATAAGACTTCACTTGAAGAGGTTTACATAATGATTATCTACGACAGTGGTTATTCGAAACAAAAGAAGTGGGATAGAATAAGACGTAATATATTATTTAAGCCACGAAAATATATACTGAATTGTTGTCGACAAAAAAATTGAAATTGACACGAGAAAATAAAAAGTATTTAAAGAGTTTAGGTTATAATGTGTTAATCTAGAGAAAGAGAACAGTACCTTTTAAAAACTCTTAAAGAGAATTATTGTGTAGAAGTGACATAACCGTCAAAGGGTGAGCACCATCATTATACATAAATCAATTATTACCTAAACAAAATGGATATTTTGGGAGTAACTGATAAAATTAAAATGGATACTTCAATAACTAACGTTGAGTATCATTCACACTTACCATTCGGTTCATCATTTGGTAATAACGATGAAGTTCGAATAACAGTTCCGGAAATTGACAATTACACTTTACCATGTGAAAGTTATTTGTATGTAGAAGGAAGACTTCGTTTGGCTAGCGATAATACCAAGCATAGTCCTACAGCACAGTTGATAAATAATCCAGTGGCTTATATGTTTAGCGAGATTAGATATCTTCTGAATGGAGTTCAGGTGGATTCGGTAAGAAATGTTGGGATAACGTCCACGATGAAAGGTTACTTTTCTTTTACTCCCAACGAAACAATAAAATTGGAAAATGCAGGATGGCTTCAGGAGAAAGCAAGAATAAGCAATGTACTCGACGTTAAGGGAAATTTCGCAGCAAGCGTACCTTTAAAGACATTGTTAGGTTTTGGGGAAGATTATAGAAAGATAATCTTGAATATGAGGCAGGAACTGGTGTTGATCAGAACGAATGATGACGTTGATGCAATTTATGAAAGTAATACGGCTGAAAAATCAAACTAACAATTGATAAAATTGTATGGAGGATGCCGCATGTATCAGTAGGATTGCGAGAGCAATTGGTTTTAACGAGGATAACAGATAGAGATGTTGAAATACAAGTCCCTTTTAGGAGCTGGGAATTACACGAGTACCCTTCCATTCCAACTAGTACAAATCATTCATGGACTGTAAAAACTGCTCCACAGTTAGAAACGCCAAGATATATAATTATTGCTTTTCAGACTAAGAGAAAGGGTGTTGCCGATGTTAACATGAGTCTGTTTGATGATGTTAAGTTAAAATCTTTAACAGTATTTCTAAATGGTGAACGATATCCGTATGATAATTTAGACATCGACATTGAGAATAATAAATACGCCATCCTATACGATATGTATTCTAGATTTCAAGAAAAATATTACCATCGTGAAAGTAGTCAACCTTGGTTCAATCCAAAGGAATTAGCTCGATGTCCTTTAATAGGAATTGACTGCACGTTTCAAAAAGATACGATGCATAAAAGTGCAGTAGAAATCAGAATTGAGTTTACAACTAAAGAAAATATCAAGGCAGATACTATCGCATACTGTTTAATTCTGCACGACAAAGCATTCTCTTATTTACCTCTCACAAAAATCGTACGTCAGTTGATGTAAACGTTGAAGCGTAATAACATTATTAAAAGTGATGCTATAAGCTAAACGTAATTTGATTTTGTAAGAAGCAACATCAACGGAACCATGAAAGAGTTTATTATCATTGATATCCAAGGATTTAAAGTGGAAGATAATAAATTTATACCGAAAGAGTTGGCTTCTTACGATAGTGAAAATAAAGTAAGTCATTTTATGTTTCAACCTCACACCAGTTTGTCATTAGTATCCAGAAAATATCAGAATGTTGCAAACTGGTTAATGACTAATCACCATTGCATTAGCTGGAATACGGGATTCGTTCCGTTATCGGATTTTGATGCAATTATCAATTCTTTGTGTTGTACAGCCAAAGTTGTATACGTTAAAGGAACGGAGAAGACTCGGTTTCTACGTGGAATTCTTACAGGAAGTACATGTGTAATACCTGTAATGGATTTGAGTGAAATTTACGGAAATGTGCAAAAATTACAACAGTCCGAAGCCAAGTGTCCGTTTCATTTAAGAAGAACTTGTATGTGCGCATTAACCAACGTGTATGATCTATATTATTTTGTAATGAACCAGTTACAAAAACGTAATTTTTCAAGAAGCATTTGTGATATAGTGTGAGGGAACTTTGGTTCTTAGTTATTGAAAGAAAAGTCCAGCTTCGCGATGGATTCGCTGAGACGTCTTTTTGCAAGCAAATTATAAAACACACAGTAGAAAAGGTTGGTGATGTCATGAAGAAGTACGAGACGGATCATTCATTCACCGATATTCCAGACAAGGATTTGATTTATTTTCCCAAATGGTACTTAGCACAGAAGGTCACATCTACTGATCTAGAATTTGTCTACAATAAGCTTCCTGATCGTTTGAAGGCTGAGCTACAAATGTTCAGAATCTGTGAACACCATCATTGTTTCCAATTGGATTTTAGCGACGCAATAGACGGTCCAGCGCCCCGTAAGATGAATTGTAAATTATGTAATCATGCTTAATTATTATTATTAAAGGAAATCAAAAAGAACACCTTGCTTTATTCGTTATTTATAATAATTATTGAAGCGTTAAGATTTTGAAATACCCTGTATACTATATAAAAACGAATCGTAAAAACGACGACATTCATTATGCATGTAACACGGACTTGAAAGTCATCAAATCCGCGAATCCGTCCACTAAACCTTGATCAGTCTCCTCCCATTTTCCCTTGGCTAGTCTCCACCCATTTCGCCTTGGCTGGTCTCCTCCCATTTCTCCTTGTGTTTTGCCTTGGAAACAGGATATCATAAAAATTCCCACACCCGTCTGGTATGTAACCTTTAGATGTTATTGAAATACATGATAGAAATTTCCTATTACATCATTTATGTAACCTTTCGATATTACAAATGTTAAACAATTCCTACAAATATGAAGCAATCTCCATTACATCATTTCTGAAGGTTTAACGTTCACTTTTCGGGTATATAAGAAGTTTTCCGTTCAGTTAACATCATAAGTGCTTTCTACAACAGTACTGGTAAGTCCTCTTTTAATTCTTTATTACTTATTTTAATATAATGCTGTTAATTCTTTATACAATTGAAGATAATACATTTTAATACTGTTTTTGTTCCTTAATTTAATACTGTTTTTATTTCTTGTTGTAGATCTAACATTGTGATTCATATCTTTTTTTTCTACAATCTAATAGTGAGTATTTTTGTATTTTTTATATACGATTACTAAAATGATATGTTTTAATGCACCCGTGTTTTTACATAACAGTAATGTCGAATATTGGCAGAAATGATGAACGTGGCGGAAATGATGAACGTTCAATTTTGCAACAATTTTTGCAGGATAAAAACCCTTCTACTTCAATTACTACTAGCGTGGTTTCTGCACTTCCAGAAAGTTCTCTGAGTGCAGTTACCACTCAGGCAAATGCTGTACCATCTTGGTTGAAAGACTTTGATAATGGTTTATTCCTCCAGGAAGGTGCAGTTGATTCTGCCTTGACCGTACTTGGTGACGAGATAGATCGTTTGTAACGTTCACATTTTTCGCTGTCCGTTACATTATTTTTTTTACGTATTTTCTCGTTATTTTGCTGTTGAAATTCAAGTAAACACCGTTTTGTTCGTTCGTTTAATTTCGTATTTATGACTTTCACGCCTCTATCTCTCAGGATTTGTGTCTTAATTTCAGTTTGTAATGCGGATTTCGATTTTCTTCTTAAAGCCATTTGTTTTGTTTCGGAAATTAATCTGTAGATGTCGTACATGGTTCTGGGTCGATTTTATTGATTGATGTGACGTATGCGGAAATGCGTGTAAAATCTTTGACGAGTTTCCGTCCTCCTCGATGAACGTGCGACTTGGGTGTGTGCTCGTACACCATTAAGACGCGTGTCTTGCGTCTTCAAATTTTTGTGGTTTTGTGAAGCTGAACGGCTTTGAGATATTCCAGTTTGGCAAATATTACGTCACTACTCTCGTACTGCCCTACTGTGTCAATTTGTCGTCTGTTTTTTGCCACAAACGCTACCGTTTTCGTTCAAGCACGTATTCGAGCACGTGTTCCGTTAAAGTTCTCGCTCAGGAAAAAAAAACTAACAGAAGATTGTAAGTACCCTTAGTTGTTTAGGAGAATATTTTCTAAGATTCCTTTTCTCTTTATGTAGAGTTTTTTTTTTTGACTCCCGAAATTGTGTTGCGTTACCGAGGCCGAAGCTTTCCTCCTATCGCACGAGTTTTTGTTGGAAAATTCCTTGCTGTTTACTGCATTGTCGTTTGAAGATACTACCGAACAGGAGTTCCTTCTTTTTATTTGACGTGGTTGTTTTTGGAAACAAATTCAGTATTACGGAGTCGTTTGATGAAATAATTCAACGGTGTCGTAAATGGAACCAAGGTCAAGTTATTACGGAGTCGTTTGAAGATAAGTTCAACGGAGTCGTAATTGGAACTCAGGTTAAGCTATCGTCAGGATTGAGTAAGCAACACACCATTATTACCGTATCGTATCGTATCGTTTTGAGAAATTTATCGTATCGTATCGTATCGTGCCGTATCGTTTAGGAAATATTACCGTACCGTCTGAATTTAGTCTTTTGAATTTTATTTTGATTGTCGCGGATTTATTTAATTGTATATTGGGTCACTTTCGATTTATTTTAGCGCTTTTTGTTGGGTCACTTAGCATAGTTGCGTCATATTATTTTTATTTAAGTTTACTATACACATGTTAATTCTATGTATATATTTTGTTTCTCGAATCACCATTTATGTTTAATCATTACACCAATTTTTTTATCAATTATATTATTTTTCATTCTCAATTTTTTTTATTTTTGCTGCAATTAAAGACTAATTTCTTAAAAATTAATTTGCGTAACCTAAAAATCTGTTTGGAGTTCATTAGTTTTGTTCCGGACTGTTTTAGTAATTACAGTTTAAAGAGATTACTTGGCGCTCAACAGCTTTCGTTTTTGTCACCTAACGTTTACTATTTCTTTTTATGAATTACGCAAGTTATTTTTTTAAGAATATAGTTCACAGAATTATCCTTCCGAATCCACCTCAGCCTCCGACTAAACTGAGCTATGGCAACCAAACAGGTGAGAATCTACTTACAAAGAAGTATGTCACACGTATAATTAATGGCGCGGAATAACGTGGGGCCTGAGAAGGTAATTCTTTGAACACATTAGTTAAGTAGTATTACTGAAGTATTGATGCAAATTTCTATCATGTCTTATAGTCAGATGAAACCAATTTATCTTCATAAGGAAGAACTTAACTATGAATTAAGAATTCGTGGAGTTATTGCTCCTCGTAAAGATTTAATTGCTAAACGTAAGATATTGAATAGACTTATAGCACGTGACGCAGATAGAGATATAAGTTATGAAGACCCAGAATATTCTTTTGAAACTGAACGTGACACAATATCGCAAACTTTTGAATCACTTCAGACTTTGATTAATGATTTTGATGCACCAGAGTCAGATTCATCTTTTAAAAAAATTGAATCCAGATTGATATACTTAACTCATAGGGTTTCGCGAATAAAAATTGAAGGAGATAATGCTGGTGATATAAAAACGTTTAAAGATGATAGTCATGCGACCTGTTTAGAACTTGAAGCTTCATTGCACGAAAAGGTACGACAGCCTCTTAGTTTCGGTATTGATAATGTATCGTTGGGTCCAAATTTATCTACTACTCCAATTCCTTTAGCTCGATCTACGAATATAGGACCTGCATCTTTATTATCGAGTCATAAAAAGGTAGCAATTCATAAATGGGGAGTTCATTTTGATGGATCTTCCGAAAATTTGTTATCATTTTTAGATAGGGTTAGTGAACTTTCAATTTCTCGGGGTGCTACTTCTGAAGATTTATTTAACAGTGCGTGTGATTTATTTACGGGTCAAGGACTTCTTTGGTACAGGAGTATTAGGACAGAAGTTACTGATTGGGATAGTCTAGTAGAGAGGTTAAAGCTTACCTTTTTGCCTTTAAACTTCGATGAAAAGGTGTGGGATGAAATCAAGTCTCGTAAACAAAATAAAAAAGAGTCTGTTCCGATTTTCATTTCGATCATGGAGTCTTTGTTCAAGAAACTAAGTAAAAAACCTTCAGATAGTACCAAATTAAAAATCATTCGAAGTAATTTATTGCCTTATTATATCATGCAGCTTGCTTTGAGTGATATTACCGATTTGAAACATTTGCAGGCACTTTGTAAAAAGTTAGATGAAGCTTTCGAGGCCAAGTCAAAGGTTTTCAGTAAATTACAAAATTCTGAGCCTCACTTTAATTTTGTTGAACATCAAGTGAAGACTAATAGTAAGGACACAAAATTTAAAAACAAGGTTTGTTCTAAGGTTCCTCAGACACAAATTCCAAAAAATATCGTCTCGCCTTCGCAAAGTACCGATAGTGGAAACGTAATTTCAACTTTAACTCGAACTCATAGTAAAAATTTATTAGTTTGTTGGAATTGTGGGTCATCTGGGCATGTTTTTTCAGAATGTGCTGCTGAGAAACGTAGATTTTGTTATAAATGTGGGAAACCAAATGAAACTGTCAGAACTTGCCGTAAGTGTCAGGGAAACTAAGAGTCAGGATTATGTGTAGTGGCCGACATAATTCTTCAGGTATCTTTAGGCCCAAAGTCAATCGTCATTTTGTTAGAAAATCTAGTAAAGAAATAAAGCAAAATTCCAAAAAATTTCCGTTGTGAAAAACTACTTTAGAGAAATGTAAACCAAATTCTAATGAATGGTCCCTTTGGTTATCGGTTGTTAAGAATTTTTATGAGAAATCTTTTGAAATTAATCCATTGTTAGTGAATAAGGATAATGATATTAGACCTTATGTTATCGTTTATATTTTTGATTTTGCCGTAACAAGTCTTTTAGATTCCGGATGTACTCAAACAGTTGTAGGACAAAATGGATTAGATGTTTTAGATAAAGCAAATCTGAAAGTTTACCCTGCAGATAATAAGTATGTTTCTATGGCTGACGGCTCTAAACAACGCGTCACAGGTTTTGCCTATTTGCCGATCAGAATTAATAATGACACAAAAATTTTGAAAGCACTTGTTGTACCTTCAGTATCTCATTCGTTTGTATTAGGCATTGATTTTTGTCGAAGTTTCAATATTGTTCTGAACTTTAAACATAATGTGTGGTCTGTACAATCAGATTCTGTTTCGATTTCTGTCTTATCTAATGATAATTCTGTTTCAAGTGATGAAAATTGTGTTAGTTTAAATTCTAAACAACGAATTAGGGTCTCCCAGGTTTTGAAGTCATTTGAAGAAATCCATAATGATGATATGTTAGGTAGAACCCAGGAAATTACTTATCACATTGATACGGGTGATGCTCCTCCAATTAAACAGAAACAATATAACATGTCGCCTTATATGTTGGGTCATCTTAATAAAGAACTTGATGAAATGATTAGGTTGGATGTAGTTGAACCATCTTGCAGCAGTTGGTGTTCGCCTGTATTTTTAGTCAAAAGATCTAGTAGCTCTGATTATCGATTTGTATTTGATGGAAGAGGTTTAAACAAGGTAACCAAACCTGATAGTTATCCTTTACCAAATGTCGATCGTATCTTAAATAGTTTAAAGAATGCGAAGTATATATCTTCTGTGGACTTGCGCAAAGCTTTTTGGCAGATTCCCTTGGACGATGAGTCTAAAGAAAAAACTGCATTCGCCGTTAGTGGTCGCGGTTTGTTTCAATTTAAAGTTTTACCTTTTGGTTTATGTAATGGTCCTCAAGTACAACAGAGACTGATGGATAGATTATTTGGTCCGGAATATGAGCCTAACATATTTGTTTATCTTGATGATTTAATCATTATTTCTGAAACTTTCGACGAACATATTCGATTTCTTGATATTGTCAAAACAGACTACAGGAAGCAAATCTAACGGTAAACATTAAGAAGTGTAAATTTTTTCGATCTAGTCTTCATTATTTAGGATTTATTGTTGACTCTGAAGGATTAAAAAGGATCCCGATAAGGTATCAGCGATGGTGAATTATCCTCGACCTACTACTTATACCGAACTTAAGCGATTTTTAGGTATGACAGGCTGGTATAGGCGCTTCATTTTTCAGTTTTCTTCGTTAGCTGCTCCGCTTAATAATTTATTGAAAGGTAAAAAGAAGGGTCAAAAATTGCAATGGTCTGATGACGCTGAAAGTTCCTTTATGAAGTTAAAAGAAGCTCTTGTGTCAGCTCCACTTCTTTGTAGTCCAGATTTTAGTCTTCCTTTTACTATGCAGTGTGATGCGAGTCAGGATGGTGCAGGATGTGTCCTCACTCAGATTCAAGATGGAGTAGAAAAAATTATAGCTTTTGGTAGTCGAACCTTTAGTAGATTAGAACGTAATTATACCGTCATCGAACGAGAACTCTTAGCTATTCTGTTCGCATTCGAAAAATTTCGTTGTTATGTTGAAGCGTGTCCTCATGTGGTAACTGTTGTAACTGATCATCATTCACTGATATGGTTAAATAATATTAAGGAACCATCTGGTAGATTGGCACGTTGGTCAGTAAAACTTCGACAATATAATTTTGAACTAGTTCATCGTAAAGGTAAATTTAATGTTGTTCCTGATGCTTTGTCTAGAGCTCCTCTTCCAGATATTTCTTTTATCGATATATCTTTTGATGAATTTGATGATTGGTATAGTAGGATGTTGAAGTATGTGAATGATTTTCCCGATAACTATCCAAATTGGTCTGTCAAGGACGGATTGTTATATAAGTTTATTCCTCAAAAAGTTCGTATTCGCACTAACGTTAAAGAATGGAAATTAGTTGTACCTCTCGCTTATCGAGATGAAATATTCGAGAAATGTCATTCTGATCCCGTTTCGTCGCATTTAGGATTCTTTAAAACTTATAAGAAAATAGCTGAGGATTATTTTTGGCCAAAAATGAGGATAGATATTTTCAAGAATGTTAAATCTTGTCGTATCTGTCAATCGCAAAAAATTCCGGGTGTGACACCACAAGGTCTTATGGGTAGTGAGAAAAAATTTTTATTTCCATGGCAGTGCATTAATATCGATTTGATGGGACCTTTTCCTAGAAGTTCCCAAGGTAATAAGTTTCTTTTAGTTGTATCGGACTTCTTTTCTAAATACGTTCTTTTGAAACCTCTTCGACAAGCTACGTCAAAGCCGATTATTACCTTTATTCAAAATGAAGTATTTTTGACTTATGGTGTACCTCAATATATCATTTGCGATAATGGAAGTCAATTTGCTAGCAAATCTTTTAAGAATTTTGTTGAAAGTTATGATGTTCAGAAAATTTATTTTACCGCTAGATATTCACCCCATGTAAATCAATTCGAGCGTGTGAATAGAGTTGTTGGTACCGCTATTCGAAGTTACATCAAAGGAAAGGAACATAAGAATTGGGATAAAGAAATCTTTAAAATTGGTCATGCTTTGAGAACAGCAACTCATGAAGTTACCGGTTACAGTCCAACTTTTCTCAACTTTGGACGTAAAGTTCCACTTTCTGGTAAATATTATGGTCCTCTTCACATTTCACATGATGTTAACATTCAGCCAACTGATCGTAATAATTATGTGGATGAATTGTCGAAATTACCCGAAATTTATAAGGATGTTCAGTCTAAACTTTCTGCCGCTTATCGTCGAAATAGTCATTATTACAATATGAGGAGACGTCACGTAGAATTTTCCGTAGGTGAACTTGTTTGGAAAAAGAATCGTATTTTATCAGACGCTTCTAAGAATTTCTCATCCAAGTTAGCTCCAAAGTACGTATTATGTAGGGTGGTTCGCAAATTGTCAAAATTGGTCTATCAATTAGAATCATCAGATGGCGTTGATCATGGAAACTGTCATGTTAAAGATCTAAAGAAACATTTCGGTTCAAACTCAGATGTTTCCGAAATTTAAGGTTTTGTCGTCCGCTTTCATTTTCATTTTTTTTCTTTCCCTTTTTGCATGTATCATCTATCCTGTATAACTTTGACTTATCGATTATGACCTCACTCCAATTTGACCCCTTCTCAATTTAAGACTTTCCGATTTTGTCTATCGTTTGGTACGCGTAGTTACCGTAAGTTTTATTGTGATGGATGATAGATTTTATGTTGTGTTGGTAAAAACATCTCGCAGTGTCTCATGTTTTTATTTCTGGGGAGAGGGCGTGTGTAACGTTCACATTTTTCGCTGTCCGTTACATTATTTTTTTTACGTATTTTCTCGTTATTTTGCTGTTGAAATTCAAGTAAACACCGTTTTGTTCGTTCGTTTAATTTCGTATTTATGACTTTCACGCCTCTATCTCTCAGGATTTGTGTCTTAATTTCAGTTTGTAATGCGGATTTCGATTTTCTTCTTAAAGCCATTTGTTTTGTTTCGGAAATTAATCTGTAGATGTCGTACATGGTTCTGGGTCGATTTTATTGATTGATGTGACGTATGCGGAAATGCGTGTAAAATCTTTGACGAGTTTCCGTCCTCCTCGATGAACGTGCGACTTGGGTGTGTGCTCGTACACCATTAAGACGCGTGTCTTGCGTCTTCAAATTTTTGTGGTTTTGTGAAGCTGAACGGCTTTGAGATATTCCAGTTTGGCAAATATTACGTCACTACTCTCGTACTGCCCTACTGTGTCAATTTGTCGTCTGTTTTTTGCCACAAACGCTACCGTTTTCGTTCAAGCACGTATTCGAGCACGTGTTCCGTTAAAGTTCTCGCTCAGGAAAAAAAAACTAACAGAAGATTGTAAGTACCCTTAGTTGTTTAGGAGAATATTTTCTAAGATTCCTTTTCTCTTTATGTAGAGTTTTTTTTTGACTCCCGAAATTTTGTTGAGTTACCGAGGGCGAAGATTTCCTCCTACCGCACGAGTTTTTATTATAAATTTCTTTGCTGTTTACTGCATTGTCGTTTGAAGATACTATCGAACAGGAGTTCCTTCTTTTATTTGACGTGGTTGTTCTTGGAAACAAATCCAGTATTACGGAGTCGTTTGAAGAAATAATTCAACGGTGTCGTAAATGGAACCAAGGTCAAGTTATTACGGAGTCGTTTGAAGATAAGTTCAACGGAGTCGTAATTGGAACTCAGGTTAAGCTATCGTCAGGATTGAGTAAGCAACACACCATTATTACCGTATCGTATCGTATCGTTTTGAGAAATTTATCGTATGTATCGTATCGTGCCGTATCGTTTAGGAAATATTACCGTACCGTCTGAATTTAGTCTTTTGAATTTTATTTTGATTGTCGCGGATTTATTTAATTGTATATTGGGTCACTTTCGATTTATTTTAGCGCTTTTGTTGGGTCACTTAGCATAGTTGCGTCATATTATTTTTATTTAAGTTTACTATACACATGTTAATTCTATGTATATATTTTGTTTCTCGAATCACCATTTATGTTTAATCATTACACCAATTTTTTTATCAATTATATTATTTTTCATTCTCAATTTTTTTTATTTTTGCTGCAATTAAAGACTAATTTCTTAAAAATTAATTTGCGTAACCTAAAAATCTGTTTGGAGTTCATTAGTTTTGTTCCGGACTGTTTTAGTAATTACAGTTTAAAGAGATTACTTGGCGCTCAACAGCTTTCGTTTTTGTCACCTAACGTTTACTATTTCTTTTTATGAATTACGCAAGTTATTTTTTTAAGAATATAGTTCACAGAATTATCCTTCCGAATCCACCTCAGCCTCCGACTAAACTGAGCTATGGCAACCAAACAGGTGAGAATCTACTTACAAAGAAGTATGTCACACGTTTAAGTCAAAATAATTTACTAACGCCGAATATTTCTTTTCAACTTCAACCTGTTCAACAAAATTTACTAACCCCGTCTACTTCTTTTCAAATTCAATCCTTTCCTCTTCAAACACAACCCCTTCAAACTCAAGTAACCCCGTCTACTTCTTTTCAAACACAATCCCTTCAAACTCAAATACAACCCCTTCCAACTCAAATTCCGCAAACACATCCGCATGTACATCCGCAAACACAATTTATAATTATTCCTTCAAAGCCATTTCAAACAGTTTCCGTTCAACCCGCACAACCCCAAGCAGTTTCCGTTCAAGCCCCACAACCCCTTATTTCATCTTTTCTTAAACCTATCCAAAAGCCCACTCAATCCCTTTCACTAGTTTCCCAACAATCAATAGTTACTCCTATCGTTACTTCCACCGCAAATACTTCTACTGTAAAATCTGCTCCTATTTCTAAATCTGCTCCTATTTCTAAATCTGCTTCTATTTCTAAACCTCCTATTTCTAAATCTGCTCCTATTTCTAAATCTGCTCCTATTTCTAAACCTGCTCCTATTTCTACACTTGCACCTGCTTCTATTTCTACACTTGCACCTGCTTCTATTTCTGAACTTTATAACGTTCTATCTCGTGAATCCAGATGTACGCGGGGTAGTCGCAGATGTACCCGAGGTAGTCAATCTTCTCATCTAAGGACCGCTGAAAGTTTGTGGTTGCCTAAGCATGAGTATGCGTTATTTAGGCGTCAACAAAGGATGACTAGGATAGTTAATCGAAGAGCAGCTATCCTTTCATCTTTACGTTCGCCGCAAAATGACTCAGACTCAATGTTTTTGCAAAAGCAAAAGTCCAGTGCGGAGTTGTTAGGTCAGTCGCAAGTTCGAGTTGTTGCAGATAATATCCCGATAAATCCTAATGAATCTGATGATTCTGAGATAATTAATATATCAGACCGATCAATGGAGATATCTCAATTATCACCAGCTCAATCACCTATTGGGGATAATATTAATTCTAACATTATTTCCAATATTCAGATTCAACCACCCCCTCAACCTCAAATGCCACCACAACCACTGCAGCCCCGAATGTCTACACCTATCGTTTCTTCACAAGCACCAGCACTCTCTATTCCTTCACAAGAACGCTTAGCACCCTCTATTCCTTTACAAGAACCCTTACCCTCTATTCCTTTACAAGAACCCTTTTCCAATTTATCTAAAATTATCTCAACAGCAGTCCAAAATTATTATGATGGAATAATGCCTGAAGTAAGGAATTATTGTTTACAGGGTGAGAGAAATCTTAGAAAAGTCACGGACGAGTTAGAAACATGCGAAGAGATTATGCGTATAGTTCGCTCAAGGTCTCCGACTGACCGGGCTTTGAGCGAACAATACGATAAAATTTCGCTTGTACGCGACCGTCTGAGTCTGATCAAAGATTTATTTCATAATCTTGCTGCAGACATCATAAAGTAGATATATCGCTACCTTAGAGTTATAAGGTTCTATGTTATATCTATCAATCATACATAACATAGAACCTTGTAACTCCAAGGCAGCGATATGTCTGTGTTTAAATTGTTGTTAAAATTGTTGTTAAATGGATTGTTCATCGAATGAAGTTGTTCCCAAGAGATAGATTAGGTATAAAGTATACCTAATAAGACATCTGTATTATTAATGTTATTCAATTTACAGATGTCGTCTTCCAGTAATAGTGAAGTAGCAATGAAGTCCATTGTGCTGCAGCAAGTGGAAATGAAAGTGAGTCAATTATTTTTAGTTTTACAGTTTACAGGTATATTAATTTTTGTACTCATCCAGTTAACAGATGGAACACTATTAAATGCGGAAACCGCAACAATCAATTATTGTTCGTTGCGGTTTCCGCAGGTCTCACCCGTCTCCCCTACATATACCCCAACACCAACGCAGCCGGCGACGCCGGAACGGCCACCGCCGGAGCAGCAAGTGGCGGCGCCTCAACGTCGCATACGCTTGAGGCGCGTTGTTAAACGCGGTATATTTGCGCCGCCTGTGTTGGGGTCGCAGCCTCAGCCGCTCTTCCCTGCACCAGCGCCTAAAACTGTGCAGGTGGAAGCGGAGGCTGCACCGTCATCCACCGAGATGGATGAGTCATGGGTTTTTTATTATTACATTTTTCAACATTTTTAATAACATTACTTTTACAGTGAAGATTGACAGTAAACTGGATCACTTTAGAACTTGGATGGACAAGAGATTTAGAAGGCCGCAGCACCCTCTTACAGCAACGTATTGGCCAGAATAAGTTCTAGAGTGATCCAGATTAGATTAGATAGAGCGGTAGATCGCCCTGTCGGTTGGGCGAGACTACGGTGGAGGCGCTCTTTAGTTTAAGTTAGTTTAAGTTATTTATAGTTTAAGTTATTTATAGTTTATAGTTTGTTATTTATAGTTTAGTTTGTTATTTATGTGTTAAATAAATAATTTAATTACAACACGCATATTTACTATAAATAGCAGATGATATTAATAACTATAACATAATAACAGAGTGTCGCATTTGGTAAAGAGTGAAAGTACCATATCAGAAAACTACTGTTTTAGAAATATGAAGTTTAAACAACAGTCTCTAAAGTTACCTATACAAAATTTTGAAGATGCAATCATAAACGAAACCTTTAAACGTCACAGTGTTCTTTTCGGAGGATCAACTAAACGTGCCATAATCAGTGGTAAAAGTGGGAGTGGTAAAAGTAATTTGATAGTGTCTTTGTTGGTAAACGCTAATGGGCTGCGTTTCAAAAATTTATACATTTGTTGTAAGACCTTATCTCAAGAAAAGTATAACTTTCTTAGACATTTACTGCCTACAGTGCCGGAGATAGGTTACTTTGAAATTTCTGATACTGATAAGATGGTATCCCCTGCAAATGTAAAAGAATATTCAGTTGTTGTTTTTGATGACGTTCAATGTACTACACAAAATGTAATTAAAGAATACTTCTCTTTTGGACGCCATAAAAATGTCGATTGTTTCTATTTAAGTCAAACTTATAGTGCAATTCCAAAACAAATGATTCGTGATAATTGTAATTTCTTAGTGTTATTTCGGCAAGATTCTACAAATCTAAAGCATGTATTTGATGAACATGTGTATGGAGACATGACCTTTGACCAGTTTCGTGATATATGCTACGCTTGTTGGAAGGAACCGTTTGGTTTTTTTAGTTATTGATACTGACTGTACTATCAACGGAGGTAGATATCGTAAAGGATTCGACAGTTATATAAACCTTTAAAACCACTACATTTTAACATTGTTCTTCAGTGTTGTAAAAGGCGTTAAAGGAAACGGATGCGCTATGAGTAATAAACTTAAAGCTGAATTAGCTACTGCACGTGAAAGTTTGCGTACTAAATTAAAAACACTTAAATCCGATATCGAACGATCAAAACATCATATTGAGCAATCAAGAAAATACCCTCAGGCGACTTATTCACCTATTGTGGAACCACTAAGAGATATTGTCAATAAGCTAGATGTTGTTCGCAGTATTTTACCTACAAAAGAAGAGCAACAATCGTACGAAGCCAGTGAAAAAGGCTTTAAAGGGGACCCGAAAAGTTCTTTCATACGAAAAAGACCTCTTTATAAATTAAAATCTGATCCTTCATCACAAATTACATGGTCAGAAAAGCATGATGTGAGTACTTCAACACCAGTTGGTCGTGAAATTGGAAAGAAACAACCTTCCATCTTAGAAGAAGAAGAAATTCACGACATCTCTCATGGAGAACCTGAATCTCCACCATCAAAATCTGCTTATGAAGAAGCTGAAGAGTTTCATACAGATAGCAGTAGTGTCCCTTTAGACGAATCCGAAGCTCATGCTCGTACTCTTTTACAAGAACGGAAATCAATACTACAATCTAAATTACAATCACCAGAGGTACAGGCTGCTTTACAACAAATTGATCCGTTACCACGTGATTATATTACACGATTTAATGTTGATGTGGAAAATGAATTTGACACCAAATACGGTATAAGAAAACATGATGGGAAATTGTTTATTGGTGCCGCGGAAGTTGCGTTTGATGGTCGTGATCTTGTAGTAGGAGACTTAACATATAAAGGTACAAAAGGTTTATATGAACTGATTTTTAAGAAAGCTCCTGAGAAATTTACATTTCATGATGTACGTGACTATAGAGATATATTGAGAAGAACTCATGCATTTAAAGTAAATTATAATCCTTCTGGCCGAATATCTGCAAGTAAAGGATATAAGTATACACATATTATAAAACCAATAATGCAGGGAAAACCACCAAACGTTTGGTGGGCTCGAAGCTGGAAAACAGGTGGAGCTTTAGAAAAGAACTTATACCTAACAGTTGTACACAGTATCAATACTGGGATAATGCTAATGAATTAGTAGAACGATTACGTTTATTGAAAGCATCAGAATCTGCAGGTCATACAGGACATACCAATGAGATTATAGCTATTATCGAAGAATTGAAAGAAGCCAAAATTATTTCGTAAATTTTAAGTATTTAGCTGGATGATAACGAGGTCATTCTTCAGTTTCACATCTTTGTTGGTCAGTTCACGATGACCATTGATAAGTTTGGAAGGCACATTACTAAACATACAGTTCTCAAGCATATTGTTTCTAGACAATTATTTTACGAAACATTATTAGACTTTCGAAGTGACGAGTTAAATGCCCAAGGCGAATTTATTCTTTCAAATAGAGGTAATCAAACGACGTATACGATTCAAGAAACTTGCGTGGTTAAAAAGTAATTTTTCATAAACCTAGGAACAGGAAAGTATATATCAACGGTATAGATTGTACTGATACTTTAATTGGAAGAACGTTGAATGTGGGAGATAAACTCTCGTTTTCTTGCACAGCTGTAGTTTGTGCAACTACATTATTTGTTGAATTCATTATAAGGAAACGAGTTCTAACTGAAAATGTCTAATTTATCATCGAGTGTAAAACGTGATGTTGTCGATGAACTGCACAAACCAGCAAGGAAAAACTTTCGCCGTCGTCGAGTTATAATAAAAGGTCTCAGAGATCTCTTCCAAGCAGATTTAATTGAAATGCTTCCTTATTCAAAGATAAACAAAGGATACAAGTACATTCTGGCTGTGATCAACACATTTTCTAAATTTGCTTGGGAATAGCATTAAAAACAAGACAGGTAAAGAAGTAACCAAAGCTTTTCAAACAATCTTATCTGAAGGTAGAAATTCTATACCGAGAAATCTGCAAACAGATAACGGAAAGGAATTTTACAATGCAGACTTTCAAGATTTAATGAAGAAGTATAAAATTAATCACTACAGCACATATTCTAATTTAAAAAGTTCGATAGTTGAACGCTTTAATAGAACATTAAAACAAAAAATGTGGAAAGAATTTAGCATGCAAGGAAATTTCAGCTGGTTCAAGTTATTACCACAACTAATCGAAGAATCCAACAACACAGTTCACAGTACGACGGGTTACAAACCTAGTAAGATAAATCAAAGAAATGCGAAAACTATTTTACAGTCCGTCTACAGCAATATTAAAATTGTGGATCCAAGAAGTGCAAAATTTAAAGTTGGAGATCATGTGCGCATCAGCAAATATCGACAAGCATTTGCGAAAATGTACACTCCAAATTGGTCCGAAATATTTACAATTTCATCAGTGCAGAATACTAATCCTCGAACATATCTAATTAAAGACGCTGACGGTGAAGCTATACTTGGTGGGTTTTATGAGTACGAATTACAAAAAGTGAAACATCCTGATGTATATTTAATTAATGTGTTGAGAAAAAAAGGTAATAAAGCACTAGTTAGTTATTTAGGATTAAGTTCTAAACATAATGCTTGGATACCAAAACGCAATGTTTTATAATAACTTTTTATTAACTATAATTAGAAACATACATTATTTACAATAAATATATTTTACGAACTAACATATATACAGGGTGTCTTACGAAAAACGCCCCAAGCCATAACTCCGTTATTTATGGACTTATCTTAACAAACAAAAAGGCAAATAAAATGAGACTAAAAATACTATAAAGTGAGTCCAGTTTCAATTTTTTTTTAAATTACCTTCAAGGTCAAACGACTGTCAACTTTTATTTTTCAAATGGCTCTGTATATTTTTTATTATTATATCTGGTAGAGATTTTTTTTCTAAATCCAATAATGTGCAACACATTGATATTTAGAAAACATTTTTCGTAAAAAAAAGAAATGAACTAGTCTATTACGCAAAACGTGCTTTTCATAAAAATGTTAAAGTTTGTCGTGAAAATAATGCCACTGAGGTTATTTTTCACAGTTGTTTTAAATTATCAAGTTCTTCTATTTGTACGACTTATTGTTTCCTAAAAAGAAGCCGATTATGGATAACAATCACCTGACTGACTTATTGCAAGTATATTTTGAATGCAATAAAAACAGCAATCAAGCAGTACAGAAAACATTAATGAAATAATTAAAATTAAGTCTACAACTGTGTAAGTTGCTTTGGGAAAAAATCCTTGTCTATAGAGACGCAGTGCTTGTGTTTTTATTGCAATCAAAATATGCTTGGAGTAAGTCAATCAACTGAGTATTAACCATAATCGGCTTTTTTTAGGAAACAATAAATCATACAAAGAGAATAACTTGACAATTTGAAACAACTGTGAAAAATAACGCTTAGTGACATTGTTTTCACGATAAACTTTAAAATTTTTATGAAAAGCACGTTTTGCGTAAAAGACTCGTTCATTTTTTTTTACGAAAAATATTTTTTAAATGTCAAAGTGTTGCACATTATTGGATTTAGAAAAAAAATCTCTACCAGATATAATAATAAAAAATATACAGAGCCATTTGAAAAATAAAAGTTGACAGTCGTTTGACCTTGAAAGTAATTTTTAAAAAAATTGAAACTGGACTCACCTTATAGTACTTTTAGTCTCATTTTATTTGCCTTTTTGTTTGTTAAAATTGATCTATAAATAACGGAGTTACAGCTTGGGGCGTTTTTCGTAAGACAGCCTGTATATTTAATCTATTTACTATTTTTATTACTTTTTTCTAATTCCTTTTCTAATTCCTTTTCTAATTCTTCAATTAATTCTTTCAGTTTTCTATCTCTTTCTATATCAGCTATTTTATAATGACCCCATGCGAGAGTATGAATCTTGTCATCCAGAATATAACGTTTATCATCTTTCGATGATAATGCAACTTTATTTTTCAACTCTGTGTACACCGTATGAAAATCCGAATGAAACACGTACATTTTTTTAAAAATGAAACCATCTCGTTCAATAATTTCTTTGTAGTCATCCACAGTTAAGTATTTATCTATAACATATTTTTTAACACCTTTCGCTTTCTTAGTACATTTTGAAGTAAGCTTTACACAATAGGCTTTCGCGCCTGTACCAACGAACGATTCTATTACTTGTCCGGCGTATTCATCTTTGAATCTTCCAATAATTGATTCAGTTTGAGGCATTTCATGAATATTATTTGTTGGGTAATTTGAAGTATCAAATTTATTTAAATTTTGCTTTATATCTTCGTACACATTACCAGTATTAACGGATAATATTAAACTGTCCGTATCGGTATATAATAGAGCTGCATGATTGTTATATTTTCGTTTTATGAAATTATAATAAAACTCGTACATTACTGTTTTCGATATTTCCAAAACACAAAATCCTACGTATAAAGGTTTGTTATAATTTACTTGTACTTTGGTTAATTCTATTGCGACCAGGTGATCACTAAAAATTTTACTCGATTTGTAGTTCGGTTTAGCAATCAATGATTCAGCTCCCGGTCTCCGATTATGACTTTCCCACCTGGTAGCTAATTTAACGCGATTCTCAACATTTTCCATGGTCTTACCGAAGACACTATTATTAGTTAACTTGTAGAAATTTTTTTCAAATTCGTTTTTCGCTTCAGCTCGTTTCTGCGAATTAAAGTCTATATATATTTTTAACCAACGAGACTGTTTAAATTTAATTGCCCTGTGAATTTGAATTAATGTTAAACCATGTTCCAAACATTGCTTTAGATTTAAATAGTGAATTACGTATTTGGTTTTGTTATAGAGATTTGGAATAAGTTTACTATATTTTGACTTTGGTGGAATTATGTTTTCCGGACAAAACGGCAAATCGTTGCGCTTTTCATGTAAATAAGTCGGATATTCCAAATCTACTTCGAATACGTATCCAACATCTGAATTTTCTTCGAATTCTGAAATGTTAAGATTGTTAATTTCTTCTCTGCTTAACCAAGTAAATTCTCCCCATGGAAATCTCGAACACATCGCATGCCCGTAGAGATTTGTAGCATCAAGATAAAGTAAATAATTAGTTGCCTTGCTTGAATCAAAGCTCTGTAAAAATTTATTATTAGCGTTTTCAATTCTTTTAGTGCACATGCTCACTCCACCACGAATAACCATTCTGAAAAAGTGTAACATATCAACATCCTGTAATAATTCTAACTTAATTTTCCTCATTCGTAACATTGCATCCCAACTTAATCCCAGAGCTGTGAAAAAATGACAAGGGTCAAGTTTATAATTATCAATACAAAGATCTGTGAAATTTCCAAATACGTCTGCTAATAATAAAATATCTGATGTTACATATATATCGCTGTAATCACCAATACTTTTACAATTAAATAAATTCCAAACGCGCTGTGCTCTTTCATAATCTTCATCACTAATGTGTTCATCATAAAGCACGTCATAAAATTCTTCTCTAGAAGGTAAGGTGGGATAATCTAATTTCTCGAATGAGTTAATAAAACAATATGGAAAAACCCCTTTTTGCCGTACTAATTTAAACATTTCATCATCATTGAAATATTTCCTAATTTCCCTACATTGCCAATCTTCCAAGTATGAGCCTAATTTTTCCAAAGACGATTGCATGAAACGAAAAGAATCTACAAATCTTATTTTGAAATAGACTTTGCGCATTTTTCCTTTACAATCTATCTTATCCCCTACGTGTATTAATTTCGAAAAAGATATATATTTTTCTTTATTTTGTGCGATCACATCAACGTCCTCTCCTTCTAATGCCATCGTCTTCACAAATAAATGACTATCATAATTAGAAAGATTATGAAAGAAAACTGGAATGAATTTTGGTATTTTAAAATTAACATTACACACCGAATGAGCAGCTCCTCTAAACGCTCCAGTTAAATGTTCATGGTCTCGGACTTTTTCCTTAACATCCAATATTGGTCTTTCACAAATATGACACATCGTTGCGCTGTCGTAGACCTCTTTTTCTTCTCGTGTTAAATCAAGCATTGGTTTAATTTTACTTAAATATTTATCATAAATCTCTTTAATATGTTTTTCTAACGATTTCATAAACTCAGTAGCAGCATTTTGTCCGCGATATAACTTTAATTTTGACAAATTGTTATTAAAGCTACACTTAATATAATACGCAAAAGAATGAGGTTCGTGTTCATAACATTTAACTGTGAAAGACTTATCTGGAGTTGGTTCAACTCTATCTAATGGTTTTAGTAAAGCCTCGAAATCAGCGTACACAACAAAGGGTAGTTTCAATTGCTTCTCAAAATTTTCAAATTGTAATATATTTTCTGGGATAGATTCACCATATTTATTTATTTTTAACTCTGCTGATGGTAAAATTGTTTTGATAATTTTACAATCTTCTCTTTCATGTCGTTGCAATTTTTCTACACATGGAAAGTATATTAAACATCCTTCACAAATATATTTCTCGTGACCGTGGTGTGACGTCTGTTTTGACACTAAACGCGATAAATTTTTAATTCAACAATAGTGAGTATTTTCGTTACCGTCATCAACCAATAACAAATTTATATGAATATCTTTTCGATTTTTAGTAAAATGTAGCGGTCCTACAACTTCATAGACTATAACGTTACCGTTATAATGGGAAGCAAGTCCATAAACATTTATAGAAATATTGTTCTGACTTTCAAATTTTTTCACATCACAAACTTTCAGTGGAAATTCTAAATCTGTGAAAACTGCTACCGTGCTATAATGGGGATACGAAGATATCCTTTGAGGAAGACCTGTCGGTTGACACATCGCTGATGTTATCGCCCAGGCAAAACAAGCGTTGTCATTATTTCTAACGTTTATGACTGCTTTTTTCGCACTTATTGAAGCCGGTAATGACATGAAGCTGGATGCTCTCAAAGGATTATATTTATTAATGTTGACTTCCATATACAAAATTCTGCACAAAGTCCACCCTGCAACAATATTTACAACATTATACATTATTCCAAAAGAATGTATTAATTAATTTCTTTACCTGAATCTCGCTCCTGAAACTCTGACATTTTAGCATGAATTTCGTTCACGAAGTCTCGATATATATTATATATATCCGTTCCAAAACAAGTTATTTTATTTTTGGTATTGAAAGATTTTATCTCGGTACTTTGTTTAGAATCCAAGAAATACACTCCGAAAATTTCGACATTCCATTTTAACGCTTTATGAATATCCAATATACTCTGAACCAAAGTTAATACTTTTTCTTGAATATTATACGTAAAGTCGTCAACGTCCACATAGTTGTAGGGTTCCGTGATACGATACGAAACAATTTTATCACCGAATGCACCTGCTATCTTTTCTACACCATTATCAACAATTACAAAAGCATTGCTTTTATGTGAATTACTACGTAGGTGTGCCGACAAACACTTTCTGTTAACGTATATTTCGCACACATCACATTTCACGACATTCACGGGGTCAAGAACTTTGGATGGACCGGCTTCATTTAATTTTAAACGTTTACCGTGACATGCTGTACGCATGTGTCGATTCTTATTATCAACTCTCGTAAATTCTTTTCCGCACTGATTACACTCAAACATGTTTTTAGAACTGTTATTTCGATCACGTTCAATACAATAGGTTAACTCAACGTGAGTGTCACACTTCATCTGTAGGTACGAATTTATACACCTCCTTATATATGCTACATACTTTAAGGTTAAAGTGGTTTGAAGATCATGTTAAGGTTACTTCGAGGTTACATTCAAAGTCATATGAAGGTTACCTCAAGGTTATTTCGAGGTCACATCAAGGTCACCTTAAGGTCGTTTCAAGGTCACTTCAAGGTCATTTCAAGGTCACCTCAAGGTCATTTCAAGGTCACCTCAAGGTCATTTCAAGGTCACCTCAAGGTCACTTCAAGGTCATCCCGAGGTCACTTCAAGGTCACTTCAAGGTCACTTCAAGGTCACCTCAGTCATTTCAAGGTCACCTCAAGGTCATTTCAAGGTCACCTCAAGGTCATCCCGAGGTCACTTCAAGGTTACCTCAAGGTCATTTCAAGGTCACCTCAAGGTCATTTCAAGGTCATCTCAAGGTCATTTCAAGGTCACAAGGTCACTTCAAGGTCATCCCGATAGAACCTCCTCCATGTCAAGGTTATGGCGAAGGTCACGTCAGGGATAGGCCGATTCTGGAACCTCCTCCGACCTTGACCTTGAATTTTTCCGTCAAGGTCGGAGGAGGTTCCAGAATCGGCCTATCCCTACTACTTATGAACGCTTTGAAGCGAGATGTCAAAACGGTCAAATAGTGAAGATTGAAATACTGAAAGCGTTCTGAAACCAGAACAATGGATTACATTGTTAATATTATATGTATAGTATTAGTATTGTATGTATTAGTATTATAGGCAAAAATTTGTTTACCGGACGAAATGGTGCGTTTATTATGAACGGAACAACTTTTTACCTTGAGGTTATTATGAACGCGAGGGGTAAAAAGTTGCACGCCCGACCTTTATTGTGAACGCGCCCTAGTATTTATGCTGTGCTTTTAGGTTATGTTTATTTTAACCTAACCTGTGGTTATAAGTGTCACAAATGGGTGAAGCAGAACCTCCTGTAAAGGTATCATTTCCTATATCAATATTAAATTAATTAAGTAGTTGCATTTGCAACATTTATTTTAGAAATATCGCCGTGATGAAGACAGCAAAAATGAAACAGATTCTGACGACTCAAATTATGTGCCCTATGTTCCAGTCAAGGAACGCAAAAAGCAACAACTGCTAAAATTGGGGCGTATTGGACAGGTAAATGACTTTCAGAAAGTAGAGCAGACATAATTTTACATATTCCAGCTGAAAGAAGAGCAACACAAACCAAAATCATCGAGCGAGAATGAAACGAACGAAGAAGAAGAAGACGAAGAGCAAGTGTGGGGCAGAAAGAATAATATTTCTCTGTTGGATCAACATACTGAGTTAAAGAAGTTAGCAGAAGGTATAGATTTGATTGTTGATTGTATTTTGCTTGAACTAAATCTTTTTCTTATGAAGTACAGTCAGGTAATAAAGCGGCATTTCCCCCATAAAATGTAAATTTAGTTTAGAACACTATATTGAGTAAGTGGACATTAGAACGGAAAAAGCGGGCCGACTGCGGAGCAGGTGCTTATGTCTATGCTCCCTCCATTCGAATGTCTATCTGCTTGGCAGTGGTTAACAATACTATCACATTTTATGGGGCAGACATCTCTTTATTATCTGACCTTACCTATGTGAAGCCACGTTAGTCTAGTAACTGCTTGCTAGCCATGTTATTATTTTAGCTTCTATTGAATTCAATTCATAATACACATATTGTGTTACTCATGATTTGGCTTATAATACTATTTAAATACTATTTATCTCAGATATCTTATTTAGTATGATTTTAGCAAAAAAAGTCAGTGCTGTCGAAAGACAGTTGCGAAAAGAAGAAGAAATACTGGAAATTGTAGCAGAGAAGAAGGCATTAATGGGAGTATCAGAACTTGCTAAAGGTATTCAGTACAATGAACCAATAAAAACCAGGTAGAAACTGCTATAGGCTATATTTTTTTCTATTCATTTAAAATTGAAATAAAATTTGTAGCTGGTCTCCCCCAAAATATGTCTTGCAAATGCCTGATAGTCGACATGAAAAATTAAGACAGGAGCTTCGAATACTAGTAGAAGGTGAAGACATACCTCCACCGTTGAAGTCGTTCAAGGAAATGAAATTTCACAAGGGTATTCTGGATGGTTTAAAAGAAAAGAACATCAAGAAACCTACACCAATTCAAGTGCAAGGAATTCCAACAGTGTAAGTTTTTCTACTGAAATCATAAAAGAAAATTAATTTTCTTTAAATATTCTAGACTCTCAGGAAGGGATATGATAGGTATAGCATTTACAGGATCTGGAAAGACGCTCGTATTTGTCCTTCCTCTAATAATGTTTTGCATGGAACAAGAATTTAAGTTACCTTTTATAAAAAATGAAGGGCCTTATGGCTTGATAATATGTCCATCTCGGGAATTAGCGAAGCAAACTTTTGATATAATTCAGCACTTTTCTGGTAGTTTAAGAAAGCACGGCATGCCAGAAATTAGAAGCTGTCTTGCGATTGGAGGAGTTCCAGTTTCGGAAAGCATAGAAGTTATACAGAGGTAACGGAATGATTTTCATTTACTGAGAAGTGTATGTATTTTCTTTGTAGAGGTGTTCACATAATGGTAGCTACACCCGGTCGCCTTATGGATATGTTAGAAAAAAAAATTGTTCGACTTGGCGTATGTCGATATTTATGTATGGATGAAGCTGATAGAATGATTGATTTGGGTTTTGAGGAAGATGTGCGGACCATATTTTCTTATTTTAATGTAAGATGATTCAAAAAAAATTTTCTTGTTTTTAAAATATATGCATTATAGGGCCAGAGGCAAACACTTTTATTTTCTGCAACTATGCCGAAAAAAATTCAAAATTTTGCACGATCTGCATTGGTTAAACCAGTAACAATAAACGTTGGTAGGGCGGGTGCAGCATCGATGAATGTTGTCCAGGTATTCATTTTGTATTTAAAAAGTGTTCAGATTAGTCTACTGAAATATTTTAGGAAGTAGAATATGTGAAACAGGAAGCTAAAATCGTATATTTACTGGAATGTTTACAAAAAACTCCACCACCTGTTTTGGTTTTTGCTGAGAAAAAACAAGACGTTGATGCTATTCATGAATATCTGCTTCTGAAAGGGGTTGAAGCTGTTGCAATACATGGAGGAAAAGGTGAACTATTCACTTACAAAGAGTTCTTTTTATTATACCTAATTTATTTACAGATCAAGAAGAAAGATCTCGCTCAGTAGAGGCCTTCCGTAAGCAACATAAAGATGTCTTGGTTGCAACAGATGTTGCATCGAAAGGACTAGACTTCCCAGACGTTCAACATGTTATAAACTACGATATGCCTGATGATGTTGAAAATTATGGTGTGTTTAAACAATTTACATAATTAAATAACTTGCGGTGATATACAATTTATTCCAGTGCACAGGATTGGTCGAACAGGGCGTTCAGGAAAACAGGGCCTTGCGACGACTTTCATTAACAAATCAAATGATGAATCAGTATTATTGGATTTGAAGCACTTACTGATGGAAGCGAAACAGAAAGTGCCTACATTTCTTGCTGAATTATGTTCTGAGAGTGAAAAGTATCTCAATTTGGGAGGTATGCTTTTGAAGCATTTGAAATTTGTCAGATATTTTATCAATTGCATAATAATTACAGATGAACGAGGTTGTAGTTACTGCGGCGGCCTTGGTCACAGAATTACTGACTGTCCAAAACTGGAGGCCTTGCAAAATAAACAAGCTTCAAACATTGGAAGACGCGATTATTTGGCTAATACAGCTGCTGATTATTAAACTGTTTTTCAATATGAATATGTTCAGATTTTCCAGATAAATGTAAAAAAATATTTAAATTAAATTATTTTTAGGATCATTGCTTTTATTGAAACAAAATCTTGTACAGACATCATATCAGTTGAAATAAATTTAACTTTAATTTATGATATTGAACCTGCAATTTAATTTGACCTGAACTTCTTTTTATAGAAATAAAATATACTAGATTTGACAAACACTGATAATGCAAATTTGAAACTTCAGTAACTTATTAAACTTAATCAGATTTTAATATACCTTATGTGCTTGTAAAGAATGAAGTACTTTATTTTTATAAATCTGTTTTAGGTACATTTTTTTAAATGATATCACATTTCGATGACACTACATAAATAAGATGCAATAACAATTTACTACAGCTCTAGGGTTTCCTTAAAATAAAATATTTAAATTTATTCTGTTTTGTATGCTACTTAGTTCCTTGTTCTTCTTTTCTAATACAACAGAGCTGAACTTAAAATTCTGCAATGCATGTGGCAAATTCAAAAGCATAGGTTCAGACTACGTTGATGCAAGACTAAGAAGTAAATAATTTTGATAAATATTTACTTAATTTGTTGCTTTATTGAATGATCAGTATTTATTATGAAGAATTCTAGAGTTCAAAATATTAATGCAGATTTGATATATCAGCATAAATAAGCACTTCCTTGAACAATGTGACAGTGCAAAGTCAACAAAATTTCATTTTAAAAAATATAAAAAAAGTGCAAAACAAAACTTCACACTTTCTCAGTTTCCACCGTATACTTTGGCGGTATAGAGAAGTTGATCTCGTTTCCACTCGCTTCAGCACAATTGTGATTATCACAGAATAGATTTGGATCTTTCTTCAAAATTGTATCATCTTCAGACTCATCACTTTTACACAGACTTTCCTTTAAGCTGTCTGTTTTGACCTCTTTCTTTTCTGAAAATATACTGAGCCACAACACCACTAAAATGGCTATCAGAATGGCAGCCAGGAGAATCCATTTTGGTATTCCGGAATTCTTCGAAGCACAATCAAGCCAGGTGGTTGGCATCTCACGCGTTTCTAATAACTTTTCCTCAATAATAGCAGCAACTGGCATTGTTCTTATTCTGGTCTCTGGAATCTTGTAATTTGGATTGTATCCGTGTTCCGCTTGAGCCCTAATGAGTGGATCAGAAAATTGGTCTGTTTCCAGGAATTCTCTTTCAGATTCCAAGAAAATAAAGTTTTTTGATTTATCTTGTTCTAAAAATGCCAAGATACTAGCCAAATCAGTCTGAAACATAACACAAAATTTAATAACAGAAACAAAGAAAATTAAAATACATTACCTCTTTCTGTTTTAACATTGCATTGCATCCAACGTGACAAGCATTATTTGTACTTGAAAATGCATCATAAGCTTCGTTGCATGCTAAAATTAGATATAACAGAGTGGTTATTCTGTATAACAAATTTATAAATTAATTCTGAAGATGTTTTTATAATTCCAATTAATTTTTTTATTTATTAAAGCCCATATATTATAAATATAATTCACTGCCAACAAAAAATTCCAAAATGTGACAATTTTTGAGAGACACTAGACTATTAGATTGCAAATATTTTTGTGGTTTAGGGTGAGTATACCAAAGGACTTTAATTTGAGATTAATTTTAATCAATTTCTGTTAACTGAACATTAGACTCAGGGTTGAGACATCCATCTCCTATTAAACTTATTCGACAAATAACTTGATATTTCTGAATTGTTGATTGATTTTTTATGAATTGTTTCTCTAATAACTATTAGCCAGTTTATTAAGAGATGGATATCTCTGCTCTTATTTGATTAATTCTAGTTTTTTTTTAAGCAGTTCAGATTTTGGATATTTTGTACATATTGGCTTCCTGCTCTACAGACTAACTTGGGGCTTATCTTAACATTAGCTATGTAACATGAACGTTGATCTTAGCTCTACTTAGTAACTTACAGGAATAACATTTTTCGTTAGCGGCTTTGAGATCGTGATCATCCTGCGCGTATATCAAACTAAAAAATCTACATCCCCTTTGGCAAATGGACTGAGCATCTGTTATCTGATAAGAAACCGAAACTTTTTAAAAAATATTCTACTGCTTGACAAACTCAACTTACGATTGGTAAGAGAAAAACACTGTCGGCACATATATCTCTGCACTGCAAACTTTCTGAGCTTAAGTCTTTGAAGGCTACACTACAGCGAATGCCCAGGATATAATAGAAAATTATTATTAGGAATGCGAGTTGAAACTTAAACATTTTTGGTTAGAGCTAAATAATAAACAAGCAAGTAAACACAGAGTACCAAGATTATTGACTCCAATATTCGCCAAAAGAGTGCTCTCAAGTCGTCAAAAACGCCAACTACTTTCAAGAAATTTCCTAACGAGAATTAAATATTTTTTTATTAACTGTATGATTAACTGTTATTAACAAATAATAAAACCTCTTGAAACATATCATTTATTAATAAAAGAATTTGAATAATAATAATAAGAAATACAAAAAAAGTAATTTCTGTATCAATTATAAATAAGTAATTCAAATTCGTTGTTTCCAAAATCAAGTAAAATAAAACCACTTATAACATATATGTTATTCATATAAACTAAAATATAAACCAAAAAAAACAACACAAAAGATAATAATAAAATATTGACAAAAATAATGATAAATAACATATAATGTTTAGAGGAACGTTGAGCGATTATTACTAAGGTACGTCCGCCATATAGGCAAAAATTTATTTTTCAAATGCTGCTTTTAAAATGCGTTCGATTTAAAAATTCTAAAAGTAGATCAGTCTGTAATAATACTAAACTCTGTTCACAAATTAAAAGACTACTGGCGATGTTGCCTCGTGAAAAGTACAACCGGCAACAGTGTCCTAGTTAGAAATTTGGTAACATTTTGGCATTTAAAATATTTTTCTGCTTTCGAGGCATTGAAATGGCTTGTTAAAATGAATGTAAACAATAGCTGCTTTCGTTTATACCCGTGATTACTAATCATGTAATCGTGATCACAATTCTGCGTGTTCGTTCTCTGTGATTACTTTCTCCCCCACCTCCGATTAAGCGATCATGATTACAATTTGGATAATCACAAGTTATGTGTGATTTTGTATGATTTGATCACAAAAACGTAACCTAGAAACATTACCGGTTTCATGTGTTTTGATCAATATTGGGTGATCATATGATTCTGTTCACCTAATCATTGATTATATGATTGGTTTGAACGAAAGCAGCTAATATAATAATAAAATTGATTTGACAAATTACTTTGACATGAAACTTCAAATACCTTGCCAACCTTGCTATTTTGATAGTGTTTTATAGGGGCTTATGTTTTATTCCATAACATAAGGCAGCAGGTGGTGGTTTGTTAATTTGTGAACAACGTATATAAATGTGGGAAAGTCAATAATTATAGAAAATATTTTATATTAACAAAGAAAGATTATAAAATTTTAAAACTCATTACGGAAAATGACTTTCCCACATTCTGATCACATTTGTTTAATAAAAAATACGAAATTGTCATTCCTAAAAATACAAAATGAAAAATACGTAATATAAAAATTTGCTATGTAATGTACTGCCATCTTAAGATTTAAGGAAGACTAACGGCGTTTTCGATTGACCGCACTAGTGCTTACTGAGAATATCTTCATCTCGTGTTATTACATGAGGTTAGAAGAAGATGCAAATACACTGAGTGCAACCAGTGCAGATGAATCGAAAACGCTACAACTCATATCAAATAAATTTGGCAACGTTGTTATCGTAAAACTGGGTGCGTTCCGACTTGTCGCTACGCTTTTAAACTTATTAACTTTACCGTTCCAAAATTCGGAGAGTGATATCATTTAATTTAACTGACTGAAATCGGATAAGTAGAAATAGAGTGGTTGTGTGGTATACAAGTTATTGAATTCGGCATAACCTGTGACTTTGTTTTGACCAAACACAGCGTCTGATTGGTCGAGAGGGATATCATGGACGCATTCGTGAACAGCTGACTTGCCGGAGTCAAATAATTAATTGTTCATTTTGCGTATTAATAAGTAGTCTTGAATGAAAATTAATGTGATAACTTGTGTCATGACTAATTCTTACGCTATTTGTAGCATCATTTAATAGTTTCGTAAACGTTTGTTGACATGTAAATAAGTTAGCAGCGTTGGATGTGTTTAGGTCCGTCTAGGTGCATACGGATACCGTTTTACCGTCTATATACACGGGCTTACTTGCACAAACTAGTTTGCACAGGGATGCGCGCAGGCAAATCGTTGCGTGTAGACGGACCATTAAGTGTGTCCTCAAAGCTCTTGGGTTTAAAAGTCAACTGTGTTTAGTGCGCAAAATTCAGTGCTAACGGGAAAACGTTTTGGTTAAATTTAATACAACCAACAACCAACAAAAACCATAAAGTCCCTAGATTACTAAAGTACGGCAATACACAGTTTAGGACCAAATTTTAAAAACTAGCCAGAACATGGCGTCTGTGTCACGTGACACAAACAGACTTGTGCATTTGAGTTGAATAAACAAATATTTGTCATGGAAACGAAGAAGTTTTATATCACAAAATCTTCTAAGCGGACACTAAATCGCGCAACTATATACTTTACGTTTCGCAGTCGTTCGACTGCTTCGTCAGAAGTCGAACGACTGCGAAACGTAAAGTATATAGGGACCATGCACATGCCCGCGTTCAGCGCCGTCTGGCGGTGATTTATGCATTAGTGGTATGAAAACATTGCTTTTAGGTTAATACACCTGTGACACGTTGAAGTGACGTTATTAACGTCACTCTGTAATTTTTAATTTTGTAATTACAATGGATGTTGAAATATATTTTAAAATCTTGTTTATGTAAGTGGACGACCAGCTGGTAGTGGCCGGCCATCAGGCGCAGTTACCCTATGCATAACTTCAATAGCCAAGTGAAAATTTTGGTATTTACGGAAGAAATCTTGCATGGCATTGATGGTCAATAAAATTTTTGGTTGTGTGCAGATTTGTTGTTATTTCTTGTAATTGTATTAAAAATATTTAGGGCTTTTTCTAAATTTACTCAAATCTTGCAACAAGTTTTATTGTTTGATGATCAGTACAATTTCTAAATATGCAAAATTTATGCAAATCCTGCATGTGTGAAAATATATTACAAATTGAATTCTATTGTTTATGAGCACAGTATTTCAGAAAACAATCAGAAGATCGGCAGTTGATTATTGTTGGACATGGGCGTTTTAAGTTATTTCTAAATTTTTCATTTCAAACACAATGGATTTTAAATGCATGACCTCTGTACACAAATTATGGAAATTTGCCTAACTGGAACGTGTTCTTCGCTTTTTTTTGCTCTTTTACACCCATTTGTATAAATAAAATGGGTAACAAGAGTGACTCATAGAATTAATGTAAAAGTGCTATAAATTAAACAAAAATCTGAGTACAAACCTTAATTTAAGAAACATCACTAATACTATAATCAGTCTTTTAATACAATTAACACAAAGTATTCTAGTTAAATAATATAAAACATGTTCCACATGCATTTGACATGAAGTCGGTCTGATGATCGGTTGGGGCTATTGTTTATACTGACTTCTTCACACGAAACGCATATCATCAGTATACTGACCGTAAATGTATTCACATTACCAAGACTAACCATCCGTTAATCATCAACCGCATTTGAAACTGGCCTACATTTGTTGACTTGCTTTCCGACTTCTATTCATTATATTCTTCAAACTTTCATTTCATCTGAGTCTCCTGCACATTTCTCGAATAGAGTACGTTGTACGTAATGACTAATCGATATTGAAATGTATGAATCACTTTCAAAACAGCATACAAACTTAAATGTTTCAACCCATATATATTTTCTTACTACTGTCTGGATAATTGTAAAATTTAACACTCTTCCTGTTACTATAACTGTTATGACAATTTACAGTTGTAGTACATAATAAGTATTTGACCTTCTAGTATGAAATTAATTACAAAATTCAAGTTCAAATGTACACCGGGCATTTGAAATGACATATACATTTGAACTGTCATCATACTGTCACTCGTGTTTTCATACCACTTATGCAAAATATGGCCATTGGTGGCGCTGTCATCGCATGTGCATGGTCCCTATAGTTGCGCGATTTAGTGTCCGCTTAGAAGATTTTGTGATACAAATTTCATCGGACAAGAACCAACTGTAAAGAAGAAGTTTTAGATTTTTTGGCAGTTAATAAATGTCAGCTCCCAAAAAGAATTAGAAATAAATCATATTAAAAACACCATAATAAATAAAGCCGTATTAATCTGAAGACGTTGAAGATATGATTATTAAAACCCTTTTGCTTAAAATTTTCAATTTTGATAGAAAAAACATGGAGTAGTTTTTGCAGGTAACGGAAATATTGCAGTTTTGAGTTATGTGTAAAATATTTGTGCTTGCTTGAAACTCGAATGTGCTCGTCCGTGCCCCGTGTGCTCCTGGTTTGTTCATTTGTGGTTTGTGACGGTTATTGGATTTTGTTTATTTTTATCGATTTACAATGGTTAATTATGATAAAGGGTTGTAAGGACATTATTACAGTTTATTATGGGACAATTTTACTAGTCGACAAACAGTACAGTTTACATGCTCAGATTTGCGCAGTAAGGCTTTAAAAAATTGACATTTACGTTCATTTTCCGTTGACATGAAAATCAACCAAAATTTTCATTTTAAAATTCTCGCGCATAATGGGCCAGAAAATGGCTTCCCTATTGCCATACTTTTACAAAAACCAATTAGATAGATGCCATCTCACGGTAGAATTTTCATTTATAAGTGTGAAGCAAAATTTCTACAGAAAACTGTAGCGAGAGGCAAATTCAAAAACGTCATGCAAAGTTTGGTGTCCGTCAACGTCTTAATTTTTAATGTTAACGATCTCTTACTTAATTTGCATTATACTTTTGGGCTACGAAGGTAAACATTAACTTAAATTAAAACTACAGTTTTTATCACAGAAATTTCAGTAACCTTAACAAATTCTGAATGGAATATCGACGATGCACCTAATCCAATAGACACAAGCCTCCTTAAAAAGAAGTTAATTCTAAGGAAAATAAACGAATTGCCTTCATCCTCCTTGCCTCCATGTAATGATGACGAGCTAATGGTGTTTTTAGCTCAGATGCGAGCTATAAACCCTGAAAGTATAGTTAATTTATCTACTGAAGAAGACTTGTCAACAATGTGCACGTGCGTATTTTACAATGAATTTGAGTGGTTAAAATGTAGTTTTTAAAATTGCAGACAAGTTTCCGATACTCTAGACAAAATAGACGAATTTCTTCGTACATGTGTCATACAAAATCAAAAAGATCTCTACATACAGTTAATAAAAGGAGTGGATTGCCTCTGGGATTATTTGTGCAATTCTACTTCTAATAGAATGGGTATTTCAACAATTTTATCTTTGTTATGTATTAATTGAAATTTTTAGCTTTTCTTAGGTATTACCCTTGCTATCATAACTTACACGATGAGTACACTGACTGTCATGGGCCAGCAGACTGGACAGAATATTCAGAAAGAAAGAAAGTGTGCAAGTAATTGTAGTTTTATTAAAAATTTGATTTTTTATTTACATGATGCTTTCTAGAGTGTATAAAGATATTGCAGATTGTTTTTACATAAAAACTGCAAAATTATGCGGTCTCAGGGCAGCAAAAACCATGAAAAAGTTAATGGTACATGTTATCGATAGTATAATAACAGTTCGATGTGTCACGAAGCGAAATCCCTATGTGCCAGATCCTATGCCTGAATCTGCAAGCTATTATAAAGTATATATCATTTCTTTGCTTTAAAGGTGTCATAATTCAAAGCCAAACTGAACAAAAAAAAAACAGTTTAAAATTTAGAACTTATTCTTGTAATCTAGTCCAATGAAAATTTGAAAAACAATTTCTTTATAATTTAACAATGGGTAGCATAAAAATGTTGTCTTTATTATTAAAGTAATATAATTTATCAAACTATGTACTTATGCTGAAAAATGAGGGCTCAATAATTTAGAATGAAAAAAATATATAAAATATGCATTATACAAAAAATCAATTTTCTATTACATCTCAAAATATACCTCATATGCACTCCATAGTTCACTACTGTTTATTTACAATTTAAAAATAGTCGCAATATAGCAAAGTTTACTTAAAAAATTATTGCAATTTTTCATTGTTATTTGACTAATTAATGCTTCTTTTCAGGTCTCAGTCTATGTAATCATAACATCTATATTTATGAACATAATTAATTTTAGCACATATTATACATGCCTGTAAATTTTACTAAAAATAAAAAGTGAAGTACTTGTTTTTCCCTATTTTTTCTTTGATCCAAAACCTGAAAATCCCATAATACTGGAAAGTTCACTACTTTGTTCACTGGCTTCCTCTAACATTTCTTCTGATTTTCGCTTGTTCTCTTTACGTTTTTCCTTACGATATTCTTTCAGTTTTTCCTCCTCCTCTGCAATTTCCTGCATCCTAGCAGCCATGTCATAATCTTTCCTCTTTTCTTCCATTTTCTTCTTATTCACCATAAATCTTTGTTTAACAGCATCCAAGGAACTGCGTTCTATCCTCATTGACATGCCTAAATTGCGTTGATGTTTCTTACCGTTGATGTGGTCGAGAAAGTTGATTGAATCTTTCACTACACAGTCACACACATTGCAGTAGTAACCCCCAGATTGCGACGTTGGAGTGCTTTTGTTGATCACAATGCTTTTACCCAGCTTGGAATCTAGATCTATTTTATAATCCCGCTGTTTCAACAGTTCACGTTTCACAGGAGGCCCCTTTTTCTTTTTATCATCATTTTCTTCGCTTTCGCGTTCTTCCCGTTTCCTTTCTTCGGCTAACCTTTCGTATTCTTCTCGATCCCATTTTCGTCTGTGATCATCAGGTCTCGTACTCATCGTAATTATTTAGTATTATTTCTATTTTTCGTTAAACTACAAAATAAATCTTATAATAACTTCAACAAGTACATAAAACATTAATTAAATGCCACTTAACCTGCATTTGACACAGAATGTCAGAATTTTGCTAGTGGCGCCATCAGTGTGTTCATTTAAACGCGCCATCTACATTTTACAATGGAAATATACATTTTAAGTTGTTTAAAATGTCTTCCTAATTAAGAAATGATAATAATAATACAGCATAGTAATAAATTACGAAGGACTATTAACTGTAACTAATAATAAAGCACATGGAATCCTTTATCTAGCTCTATTTTGTTTAGGGTCTAGTTTTCAACGAAATATTGAGTTAGCAACACTGGTTGTCATCTGTCAAATAAAATGGCAGCGGCGGTGGACGAATTAGGTGTGTTTGAAATATTCTTAAATAAGTGATGTTGCATTTATTATCATTATTGTTAAATCCTTCACATGATATATGCATTGTCGTAATTTTCAAGTTATTCCTTAATTCACTTTTGGTCGTGTGTAATTTATTAGTGTTTGCGTTACAAACATCCAAGATTTTTTTGAATGTCATCCTGTCCATAATTACGTGTATTTATTTTATTTTGCAGTTCTACTTGAAAGAGTGTTCCTTCGTGTCGGTTCAGCAGAAACAGACGAGCAATTACAAAATGTCGTGTCGAAGTTCTTGCCTCCCGTTTTGCTCAAGCTTTCTTCGCAACAGGAAGGCGTTCGAAAGAAGGTATAATGTATACAGTAGTAAGTTGTGAGATGTTAAGATCGTGAGTTTCAGGTCATGGAACTACTTGTACATATAAACAAAAGAATAAAGACCCGCCCTTCAGTTAGGTTACCTGTGCATGCATTGTTGGTGCAATACCAAGATCCGTCAGCCAGTTCTTTTGTTATTGTATGTTTGTAGCATGTTTAATTGCATGAGTAAACTGAGTGTTTTCGCTTTCGTAGAATTTTACCATTATTTATATAAAGATGGGATTTCCAAGATTAACGCACGACGAACAGATTAGTTTAGTGCCAACAATATTGAACGCTCTCGATTCCAAACCACAGTCTCATCAGAACAGTTTATTATTAATAATAATTCCTTTACTGGGAAGTGTTAAAGTTCCACCCACTACTGAAAGTAAGCAGTCATTGTTTGGATTAAATGAGAAACCACATATTGCAAAACTACTTTTAAGTCTTTTGCTGGATTTGTTGTTGTTACCATATGGGTATGTTATGAGAATATTAATAAAACATTCTTATATTTGCTCACAATTTTAGAGCACTGTCACCGCAGCAAATAGACGGTGCTAGTCAAAGCAATCCAGATGTATCAATGCCTGTACCTCCAGGTATGAGTGAATTCACTTTTAAAAGGGTTACAAGCGAAAATTCCATGAGACCAGAAGAACTTGAACAAGTAAGAACTACTTTATTATAATTACAGTGAAAGCTCTCTTAGGTGGACGCCGACCGTGGTTCACCCATTAGAGGTGTCCGCCTAATAGAGATGCAAATGCATGTAAATTAGATAAGTGGGGAATTAAAAACTGTCCAGCTAAGAGAGCTGTCCGCTTTGGTAGATTTTACTGTATGTAATGAATTGGTAATAATGATATTTTAGATAAAATTAGGTATAGTCAAATTCTTAGCAAACGAAATATTTCCACATGAAGATATATTGATTCATTTGATAGTGGCTGCTGCTGATACAAGATTCAGTGTTGCAAACCTCGCAGACATGGAGTTGAAAAGGGTTGTAAGGTGAGGTTTTCATTTCTCTCATTTTATACGATTTCAGGTTACTTTTTGGTTATAGTTGTGTAAACTGGAATTCAGCAACTTTATCAATGCCTCTGTATATGTTATTCTTGGGATCACAAACACAAAACATCAAGCCTGACATGAAGAAATCTCCTGCCAGTACTAGGATACGTTTGAAGCTTTTAACATATTTATGTCGTGTAACAGGGACAGGTTTTGTCATTCCACCTTCCATTCAAATCATCTTCGATTCTCTCTATGGTAGTAACACCAATGCGAGGTTAAAAACATTGGCTCTAAATTTTGCTGGTAATCTTGTACGATAGTGAGTTTTCGTTGCATTAATAAATCGTCATCTGTCTAATTGTTTCCTTCATTTTAGTGCGGACGTAACTCAGTTGGCTAAAGTTGCAGGTGTACTTCAGTCAGGTCTGAACAAACTAATTCGTGAGGGTGAATCCGCTCACCAAGGACAAGCGTTTGTCATCAATGGAATGATTGGGCAGAGGTTTCCTTTGATTGTGTATCATGACATAGGGCTGTTGGAGTTGTTCTTAAAAAAACTGGAAAGTGCTGATCCCGATCTGAAACTGCAGATACGCGAGGGGCTTTTGAATTTGATAACGGCTTATAAGTATGACGTGAATCCTCTAGAATGTGATAAGGATGGAAGAATTAATATTCTTTTCGCTCTGATGAAGTACTACATGAATTCGGATGAGCCCATGGTGAGGTTCGTCGTGGTAAGATCAGCCGCAACAATTTTTCCACCTGATCACGTCCCTTCAAAAGTACTTTTACTTTTAGCTACAGGAGATAAGTAAGAAAAAAAAATGTTCATATCTTTAATATATTACTTTTTAAATATTTCAGTAAAGACGATGTATTTATGGAGGCTTTAAAGTCACTCTATGGTACTGCAAGACAAAATGAAGTGGACTTGTCAAATACCAGTGGTAAAAACAAGATTGTCATGCCAAAATTTCCAGAAATTATGAAATATGTTTATAACGAATCAGAAGTGCGTTTAAAAGATCCTGCGAAAAGGTTCACTGTAGGAAATCACACCCTGGCTTTTCCGACACCTGTTTTTATTGAAGTTAGAAAAGATTTAAAAAGCCAACTTTAGAAAAGATTAAAATTTTTATGGATTACAGATCTTGGTGTATTTGAGATTATGCCTCAATCAAAACTTGAATATCCCATTAACAAGAAACATTGTGAGGCATCCTTCAGATATTACTCCGGTGGTTAGGCAGCACTTACAGAGCTTTTACAATGAGGGAGAGACAATTGAAAAAAGCCCATTACTTCAGTATGTCTATCTCGTTCGTCAGTTGATGATTGCCAGTCCAGGTAATTAAAATCAGTTTTTCTTAGACTTTAAATTCGTTCACTTTAAATTTTAGCCGTTGAGCCACTGTGTTGCATGCTCGAAATAATTGGGTGTGTTCCAATGCTACATACTTTTCTGCTGAAAGACATGACATGGTTGAGAGATTTGTTAAGTTCTTTGAAGGAGGAAGTTCGTGAGCACGTTGCAGTGCTATATGCAATTGTTTTGAGCTGTGGATGCAATAACAAGGATTTCGATGAGGCAATTCATTATTTAATTAAGCAGACGAACAGCAAAAATTTAGAGGCACAAATTGGAGCAATTTTGGGAATTGGCAACAGTTTAGAAAGGAAAGTCATGACACATAAGAATGAAACTGTAGATTTTAATGAGTGGAATGTATTTCGGATTGGGTCAAATACTGTAGGTACGTTCTTGAAAAATATGTTTAGAGCTATTAAGAAAAATTACAAATTGCTGTAAAAATATTTTTTCCAGTGTCATTTCTGACTCATCAGAATGTAGCACTCTCCAGTGCAGCTTGCACATCCGTTGGTTTAATTGGTAAAAGCACTTCGCTACCTTTGGATAAGGGGCGAAAATCTGAAAATGGAAGTCCTGATGCAAAACGGCCTGCAAATGGGAAGGTAACGAAAATCGACGTTGTCAACCAACTCTTGGATATTATGAACAACGTGAAGTTACCTTCGAAAGCAAGAGAGAGAGCAGCTCGATCTTTGGGTTTGATATGTGTAGGTGAAGACTTCCCTTACACAAGAGAAGTGATTCAAGGACTTTTGAATACTGCAAAAGAGGTAACAAAAATATTTCTGTAGATAATTTAAATCATTTAAAATAGACCTAAGTTTTTTGTTTTGTTAAATTTTAATGATTATAAATTGTTCTATAAATACTTACAACTTCTAACTTTGGATATGCATAGGTATATGAGTTTAGAATATGAAAAAAGTTTAAATTATTTTATAGTCATTAGGTTTGTTCCATTCGTCAGGATTTCGAGTTCTGAACCGTTCAAAATCCTACTGAGCATGAGCAGTGCACAAAATTGGATATAAATTTCATACTGCGCATGATTTGAACGATGCAGAACTTGAAATTCTGCTAAATGTAACAGACCTATTATCTCTTTAGGTAGGCTATTCATATTTCATTATTATTTTCGTTCACTTCATTCAATGTTTAGCTTAACTTATAAAATATATACTAAGACATTTCTTTTTCCATTAGACCAAAGATGTGGAAGTACATTTCACTATTGGTGAATCATTGGTTATGTGCATGCAAGGTATTTGGTCGCCAGAGGCAAGGGATTCCTGGACGACGTTGCCCAAAGACTATGCGCCATTAAATACAATGTTGGAAAGACCTGGCGATGAAAATTTGGAGTGGTTGATGAATGAGCTGCTCACATATGCTTGTGGCACTCACCCAAATTCCAGACAAGCTTCTTGCATTTGGCTGCTCGCTCTTTTGAAAAGTTGCCCCGACAGAGAGCCCATTAAAAACAGGATGCAGATCTTGCAGAATTCGTTCATGGATTTATTGGCGGAAAACAACGGTATACAGGTGAATTAGAAGCAGAGTACATTTTAATTTATGTGCTTTTCACAGACATTGTACAAGACGTTGCCTCAAAAGGACTGTGCTTGGTATACGACATTTCAAAATCAGACGAATTACTTTCAAGTTTGGTTGATCAACTGACATCTGGGCGGAGGCAGGTGAAGCAAGTCACTGAAGACACAAGGCTTTTTGAAGAAGGACAGCTTGGAAAGACGCCTACAGGGTAATTTTGATTCATGCTATTTTCAATTAACTAAAATTATGACTATTTTTAGAGGAACTCTTACAACTTATAAAGAGTTGTGTTCACTAGCATCTGATTTAAATAAGCCGGATCTTATTTATCAGTTCATGAATCTCGCCAATCACAATTCGATGTGGAATTCAAAGAAAGGGGCTGCCTTCGGTTTCTCAAGCATTGCTGAAAAATGCAGTGAACATCTTCAGCAACACTTACCCAAAATCATCCCCAAGTTGTACAGGTAACTGGTTTAGAGGTTTCATAAATATTTATTGCACGAAACTAATTTTTATTTTTTTTAGGTATCAGTATGATCCAACACCTAGTTTGCAAGCTTCCATGCAAAACATCTGGCATGTCTTGGTTCCAGAGTCACAAAAAATGGTAATTAACAAAATAATTAAAGATAGATTGTTGAAAAATAAGTTAATTTCAGTTGGATATTTATCATCAAGAAATATTGGCTGATTTATTAGCAAATTTGACTTCACCTCAGTACAGAGTGCGCCAGTCATGTTGCTTAGCACTGCAAGACTTCTTGAAGGGTGCCGGTAACCGTTCAATTCATGACTCGGTGAATTCAATGGATGAAATCTGGAGTCAGTTGTTTCGTGTTATGGACGATCATCATGAAGCTACGCGACTTTCAGCCAATAAGACGGCAAAAGTTTTGAGTAAAGTAATACTTATAACCTGGGGCAGATTTTGAAAGTTATTTTTCTGAAAATCTCTACTTTTGTTACAGTTGTGTATTCGAGGGTGTGATTCAAATCAAGGCAAAGCCGGTATGAAAATGACTGAGGCTGTCTTACCTGTTCTGTTAAATAAGGGGATTACAAATTCAGTTGCTGAAGTACGAATGATAAGGTAATATAAATACATTATTTTTACAATCATTGATCATTTACTATTTTGGTAAAAAAGTTGCCTAAAGTGTACATATCAAGAATGGAGTTGGTGTCTAAAGTATTAAAGATTTTCAGGGAAGCATTTTTGAAATTTTGATTTAAAGGGATTCTTTAATACACCTGAAGCCCCCCCCCCTCTCCGTGAGGGTATATCTTATTGTGAGGGTATATCTTATTTGAAGAATTATTTATCAATTATGATTGTGTCAACTAAGTGCTTCAACTGGAGCACTAATTTGAGGATTTTATAAACACCTATGTAACTTTTCATTTGATTAAACAACAGTTTTGCTTTATTCATTTGAAAACAGTCAATATTACATAATAATTCAGATTATCAGGCAGTCATGCCTTCCTTCTAAAACAAACACAATTGTTTCCTTAAGTTTGCAATTACTATCAGCAACACTTTTAATTTGTTAATTCCGACTTAGTTTGCAGACAATTTCTGAATTGGTCAATTCTGCGGGTAAACAATTAAGACCATTCCTGCCTCAGTTGATCCCCGCTTTACTACAGGCAACAGGAGAATTAGAATCATCAAAACTGTCATACTTAAGTACCATGCTGGGCGCCCAAAATCAAGCACAAGAAGCAGTTGACAGTGCAAGAGCATCAATTGCTAAATCCCACTTCACTACTGAAACAGTTTCTAAAGTAAAATTCACTTAACTTTGATAAAATATGAATTAAGAGCATTTATTGTAGTGTCTACAATATGCTGATGCTTCAATTTTGGAAGACTTAGTTCCGAAAGTAATAGAATTAATGAAGGGATCAGTCGGCTTAGGAACAAGGGTTGTGTGTGCACATTTCATTTCTTTATTGGTGGTACAACTTGGACAAGATCTTCAACCATACACTGGTATTAATTAGAAATCAGCTATAAAATTCCAGATCTTAATTGTAAATTTGCAGGAAAATTTTTGGCTGCCCTGGTGAATGGATTAACAGATAGAAATGCAGCGATTCGAAAACATTATGCTTCTACTATTGGTCACTTGGTTAAAACAGCGAAGGACTCCAGTTTAGAAAAACTATTTGCTAAAATAAACCATTGGTATTTTGAAAGGGAAGGTAAAACCTGTTCAAGTAATGTTGCATTCGTTTGCAGATCATTTGTTTACTTTCCAGATGACTCCATAAGGTCAGCTTGTGCTTTAACAATACGTTCAATAGGTGTTCATAATCAGGACGTCTTAAAAGCACATTCTGATGTGGTTTTGCCCTTGGTATTCTTTGCAATACACGCTGAGAAGACTCCAGATACAGAAAATACTTTAGAAATTTGGAACGAGGTTTGGTCAGAACACAGTCTTGGCACAGAGTCAGAGCTTAGGCGAAATATAGATGTTTTATGTGATACTCTGAAAACGGCATTGGAATCTCCATCGTGGACCATGAAAGGACAGGTATTTTTTTGAAGTGAGTTGTTGATAAATCATCACCTATACTCTTCATATTCCAGGCAGCAAATGCAGTAAGTGCCCTTGCTACAAAATTAGGATCTAACTTGGATGAAAAACACCGAAATACTCTAATCCAAATATTACTAACAGGTCTCTCAGGTAGAACCTGGAATGGCAAGGACAAATTACTAAAAGCACTGGCACGAATATGCAGTAGTTGCAAGGATTCCCTAAAGAACGACCCGGACATGGATTTAAACATAATAATTGAAGCGGTGCTCAAAGAATGTCGAAAAGACGAAATTCTCTACAAAATCAGCGCCCTCGAAGCTTTAGGCCAGATTTTATCTGTCCTGGAAATCGACAGATTCGAAGAAGTGTACAACATCGTACAGAATGTTTTGAATAAGGAAAATTCAGAAAGTAGTAAAGAGGAAAACGAAGACGTTTCGTCGGAAGACGTAGCAAAAAATCGCGAAAATAACATCCGACTGAAAGAAGTGGTGTTTGAAACATTGGGCAAAGCCTGGCCGGAAAATTCGAAGGAAACTCAGGAGAAATACAGGGAGATGCTCGTTGAACATTGCATTAAGTGTTTGCCTACAAACACCAGGTCCGTGCAAGTTTGTATAATAACTGCTTTATGTAACTATGTAGATAAGGTGTCGTTGTTGAAAGAGGAGGAGTTAAGTGATAATGAGAGGCAAAGTTTAACCAAAATTGTGGATAGTATTTTAAAAGCACTGACTTACAGTTTAGGTGTGTATTATGTAATTATAGAAACTCTAGTAATGACACGAATTAATTCGGTTCGTTTTAGGTATTGTGAAACACACAAGACTGAGGAAGGAAGCGCTGAACGTGATATTTTCTTTGGCGCGAAAACTTAAGGGTAATAAACACGGAGAAGAATTCAATAAATTGTGTGCGATGTTTGAGCAAGCGTCGGTCGATCTCAGCAAGGATAATCAGCCTGAGATTAAGTCGAGGGTTACAGATATTAGAAACGTTTTAAAAAGTGACTAATGTTTAATATTTTTTGATGAAACGAATGAATTTCAAAATAGATGTGGATGTTAATTTTATGTATTTTGATGGTGCATTAAAATATTTAACTGTCATATTTTCTGTTTATAATAATTATTTATTTATTAACATTAAGTGCATGATATATCAATTAAAAATTTAAATTGAACTGTAATTTTTTCTAGTAACATCTATAATTTAACTAGAAGGCACCTGGGGGATCGTCCATGTTTGAACTGGCTTCCGATTGGAACCGCGTCACGTTAACTTCTACTGCCGACGTTTGCAGAACTTCCTCAGGTCTGACTCGTTCGTTAGCCTCAACGACTAACGAAAAGCAGCAGCAACTCTACCAGCAGTAGCAGTCCTGAGGAAGTTCTTCTGCAATAGAGAACGAAACATCGGCAGTAAAGTCAACGTGATGTGGTTCCAACTGGAAGCCAATAAAAACATCTATAATTTTAATGCTTCATGAAACATGCTTAAAATAAAGTTGCAAGTTATAACATTATATCCTGCTATGAGCATTACCAGGTTGCAGCATTTACCACATTGGCCTGAATTAGAATGACCCCCCTATGACCATTGTGTCATGGATAATTCGTGAACAATTTATTTAACATTTGAGTTAAGTATAAGTAATAATCTCTTCTTTGAAAAAAAACGTCGTCAGGTTTAAATTATGTTTATTTGAATCCTTTATACTTAAATTTTGGTTGAACGTGACAAAAAAGTGAAAAAAAAACTGCAACTTTAAATAAACAATATTCCCTACAAATTATTGTTACATTTTTTTTCATGTAACATTTTCCTTCAGCCGAATCTTCTGGGTGGTGGAAAAAAAATAAAAGGATATTAATTAAAAAAAATATATTTCAGTAGTTAACATACAAATTTATTAAAGATAATATAACTTAAAAATGTGCTAAAGGAAAAGATAAAAGGATATTAATTAAAAAAATACATTTCAGTAGTTAACTTACAAATTTATAAAAGATAATAGAACTTAAAAATGTGCTAAAGGAAAACGAGATCTTGATATTCTATACAAATTACTGTTACATTATTTTTCATGTAACATTTTCTTTCAGCTGAATCTTCTGGGTAGTGGAAAAAAATAAGATAAAAGGATATTAATTAAAAAAATACATTTCAGTAGCTAACTTACAAATTTATTAACGATAATAGAACTTAAAAATGTGCTAAAGGAAAACTAGGTTGTTACTTTCAAGAAGAAATCACAGAATGGAAAATGTTACCATGAACTAGTTTATAAAAATACCGATTAATCATCTTAAATTTAACCATTATACTTATTTAATGTGTTTTTCCATTTGGGCATCTTTGTAGAAAATGTCGTCACTTCTTCATCATGAATGTAGTCATCATTCTTACTAAACTGCTGCTTAAACACATTTTCCATCTCAGAAATAAACAACTCTTCTTCATGGCTCACGTTCTTGTCTTCATTTTTTGGACTTGATAGCGCATCATCCATTTCCTTGTTACATGGTGATTTCAACTTTGTATCTCTTGTATTTAATTCATTGATTACAACTGTTTTGAAATCGTGCACCATTCTCTCAAACTCATCTAATTGATACATAATATCAATTATTGTGATTTCTTTTTTTGAAGAATTTGTAGCACATACTTCGGCTTGCTTAGAGTTTTCAAATGGTAAAAGTTCGTTTGTCCTGAATTGAGTATTTTCACAAGTCTCTTTCTCGTTATCAGGAACATTCTGATTCAAATCTTGAGTTATTTCAAATTGCCCATGGTTTTGAAAGGTTTTATTTAAAGGTGAATTTACACCTGTGCTAAATTCAGTATTCTCATGAGGTTTACTCTCACAAGGAATGGCCTTATTCAAATCTATAAATTCTTCAAGTTGCCTATAGTTGTGAACGGTTTTATTTAATGGTGAACTCAGGTTCGTGCTGAATTTACTGTTCCCATGAATTTCTTTCTCTGCAGTTTTTGAAACGATTATCAAATTGGAATCTATGCTAAAATCTGTACTTCCGCATGCTGCCTTATTATCAGAAATGGCTTCATTCAATTCTGAATTTGTGCTTGTATCGAATTGCAAATTCAAACAGTTTTTCTCAGGTTGAGATACGTTCGAAAGTTTTTTATTTGTTTGAACATTTTTTTGTTTCTTTGTCTGCCTAATTCTTTTGCACTTAATAACTGGTGAGGCGTTTGTTTTAAAACTATCACTTATATGATGAGGCAACAAGTTATAATTGGTACTTGGTGTGCTTGGTGTAGACTGTGTAAGTTTACTTCTTGTTCTCTTTGCAATAGTGTCGTTCAGCTGTGGATGTTTGTATTTCCGTAATTTATAGGCAGATTCTGATGTTTCATTACCAGAATCAGTACTAATTGTATTAAAACGCTGATTACTGAATGAACTATCACGATTAATTGATTTAAAGTTTGCATTCGTGAGCAAATTTTCATCAAAATCTGCTACTGTTTCTTCAACAAATTCTTGTAATCTTACTTGTTTGTCTTGTAATTTAGCCAAAGCGTTAAAATCTTGAGTTAAATGTGGGTCTTCAAAGCACATAAATTTGCCATTACTATTCAAGCACACGACTTCGTCATCTTGTCTATATGTTAGAATTATCGGTTCTAAGAAATTAAAGTTTTCAGAGGTGCTGCCTGAAGTCATATTGTCGAGAATTCTTTGCCGCTTCTCGATCTGTTTACAAATATACTTAAATTTTAATGCAAGAATTGTCTTAGGCAGATTTATAAAGAGCGCCTTCAGTTACCTGCAAAATGTATTCCGCGAATAGTCTTGTAACAGGTTTTGTATGCAGCACAAGGTTCTTTTATATTGTTTCTTCACCACAAATAGTTAATTCAAAATTTCCATTCTTTGTTACTTTTCAAATACACTAATCGTCAAACACATGTCAGACATGGGAGTGTTCGAAAATACAACCAGGGTTGCCAGTATTTTCACATTTCAAGTCGCCAGCCACAGTAACTGATGTCGCCCAAATCGCCTACTTTAGCTGCGTTCGTTTATTCAACTCCGTTTACAATATTTAGTACTCTTTTCGCACTTTTCTCTCACTTTAACTTATATCAAAAGAGTTTCCCTCTCATTCTACTTTTACTCCAACCCTACACGAAGTGAATAAACGAACGCAGTGTTTTCGCGGCCGCAGCTTTTATAAAGACATGTCGCACTGTCGCAGTTTGGAATATCAACGGCAGAATAATCAGCTATCAAAACACTAGGGAATTTTTTTCTTTATAAATGTACATACTTAGCTTTTTTGAATGGTCAGCTATTTATTAGGCCAAAAATTTTCCAAGCTGCTAAGCTTAGAAAATGTTTGGCCTAATAAATAGCCGCCCAGTTGTACAATGCCAGTTTAAATTTAAGTTCAAACCCATAACAACGATTATTTCACCAGTTGTTGTTAAGGGTTTAAGCTTCGTCTTAAAGTTAAGCTGGAATTGTACACACAACTGGACCTTAATGTCTTCATTTTCTCTATTTAGGACTCTATTACCTAAAAGATCACATTTTTTATTATATGCGGATCTTATCAATCTGAGTTAAGAATACAACGTGACCTCCGGCTGCGAGAAGCAAAGCTGTTTTACCAATCAATTGATTGCTTGTTTGCTTTGCGCAGCAATGCTGCAGTTATTGTCTTTCGGCTATATGCTATATAAGGAATTCCAGATAGTCACGAAGATTATATATGTAGTAGCTGGGTCTCAGTTCAAACACAGCACAAACATCCATGGCTAATGGTAGGATTTGAACCTACGCCGCCGAGCGACACGACCTTACAAAGTCGGCTAGGCTACCGCTAAGCCACTCGGCGACCCAATCAATTGATTGGTATATAATAAAAAAAATAAAACTGTTTTCTACATTAAGCCAACATTCAAACAAAAACAACTTATGTAAATTTGACTACCCTGAGCTGCTGAGCATATTTCTGATTTCTCGATTCATTTTAGCATTGTTTAAAGCTGAGATCGGTTGTTCACACGGTGCAGATGGAACAAAATTAGAGTGATTACGAAGTTGTTTTGACACATTAAGAAGCGAGAAGAAAGCACAAAAAGAGCAAATAGAGTGTGCGGAGTTGAATAAACGAACTCAGCTTGAGTAGCCCAAATCGCCTAAATTATGTTTCATTGTAGCCCAAAAAGTCGCCTGTCGCTAAGTACATAGTATTTTATGTCGCAAAACGTATGTTACAGGTAGCCCAATTGGCGACAAATCGCCCATACTGACAACCTTGAATACAACCTAGGTTCGCAGCTATCCGTTTATACGTTCTCCGGTAATACGTTGACCATAGCTCGCGTTTATCGATATGGTCACATTCTATCCGACGACCGGACAAGTTGGGTCAAGATCAACTTTTGCCGGAGATTTCTTCCGTGGACAGCATAATTTTTAAATAGTGACGTAGAGGTTAGGTACGAGATTTTACATTTTAGTGCTTTTAAATTAATTTTAATTGTAACTCATATGATTGTATTCATTTGATTGCAATTTTTTATTATCAATATATTATACCATGATATGAGTTAATTCTGAAGTTTTGTCTTTAAAGCGGACGTAGTAATGCACATATTCAACCTGTCAACTACAAAACGCCGTCAAGCCAACTGTCAAATTTATCCGCATAGCAATGAACGCTTCAAAAATGGAACATCCGTTGACGAACGAACGCAACCGTATAAACGGATAGCTGCGAAACCAGCTCAGAGTTATACCAACAGAGTGAATAAAGTGAAAAGCAAAATATACAAAATGATTTATATGAGAGAGAAAGAATGCCCAAGGATAACGCTCTGAGTTTTCGAACACGCCCCAAATGTCATAATCAGGGTTGCCAGTGCCAGCTTGGAGCTTGGTAATAAAGTCCTTAGATAGAGAGGGTGCGTTTCGTTTGCGCGCTCACACGCTTTAAGCGCTTACGCTTACAAGCGCTGTTTTCTGTTGTTTCCTTTGGGGTTTAGTCGCTTAAGCCGTTATACGCAAAGGTGTTTCTTTTGACTTTTGTTTGCACAACGAATTCATAACCTCAAAAATATAACTTCAATAGTGAAATTGATTCAATCATAGCTGCTGTAGCTATTTCTAAAGTGTAATGTTTGTTTATAACCTGATTATGATTACACGTTCCATTTGGAACATAAGCGCTTACGCTTTTGCTGCTCTACCTCGATGGAATAAGCGATTGTGAGCGAAGACTATGACGTCATAATGACGTTACTATTTCGTCAGCCGGCGCATTGTGAGCGTTTGCAAAGCCAAAGGGAACGATTTAAGCAATGCTTATGAGCGCTCAAAGCATGTGAGCGCGCAAATGAAACGCACCCTTAAAGTACCGCAATTAAACGCCATTTTGAGTCAAAATAAGCGCATGAAACCTTGGAAACGCAATTTTAGGGCGTGTACCGCAATTACCAAATTGTAACCAGGGTTGGTTGTGGTAGCTAAATATTGCGTTTCTTAAATGGAATCTGTTATTTACGGAACATAATATTTAGCAACCACAATCAACCTGTTTACAATTTGGTAATTTCGGTACACGCCCTTAAACGTCCTCACAAGTTCTGTCCTTCGACGACTAATCAAGATAGACTGGTAATGCCATTACAAAGTAGGACGATTTGTTTGAAAGCAACAAAGGAGGGGGGGGATAGTGTTTACTCGTCCTTAGTGCACATAGGCGGCGTTCATTAAATGGAGGTAAAAATCGAATATAATATATAATAATACAAATATATTTGTTAATTGAAATAATAATAGATTATTCATTACGAAATAGAATTGTTAAATTAATTAATTAGTTAATTATATTGAATTAATTCATTAAATACAGATACACGCAATAAAAATAGTATCTACACCTATGAGTTCTGCTATGTTACACGATATCCGCCGAAAATTATCGACTGCAATTTGAAAGTAACCAATCACTAAATTAGTCTTGGTAAACAGATCCCCTTTCACCCCTGTGAACATGTTGGCTACATTTTAAAACTCGCTTGCCCAGTCTATCTTGATTAGTCGTCGGAGGTTCTGTCTGACTGACAGATTAAAAAAATTATCTTATGATAATTAAAAAATCCGACCTGCAGCATTAAATAGTATATTACACAACGAGAGTTGTAAATAGCATATTACGCACGGTGGAAAAGTTGCGCATGAGTCGCGCAGCGGCGAATGCAAGTAATTCCATAAGTGCGTAATTGCTTTACAACTCGAGTTTTGTACTATACTTTATCTACGACCACAAAAATTACCTTATTATTCAAGTTCAAAATAATCAGCAATGACACTTGCAATTTCGACGACTGTCAATCTAATGTGATGCGATTACGTAGATCTAACTACAAGCGTGCGTAAAGTAGGTGCAAATGTCCTCGTTGTGCGTCTTTCTTACTTTACGCACGACGTTTGTAAACACCCGCTTACTTAATTTACAGTATGAGCATAAATGTTTGAGGACAAGTTGAATTTCCCGCGTCTCTATCTAGTAATTTTTACTCTTTGTGTGTGGCCGTCCTGAAAAATTAATTTTTGTTCAGTGTCGCCTGTGTAAATTTTGCAGCCGGTTCCAAGAATTTATAAGACAAAATGGGGCGATCTTTTATATTTAAGAAAAATTTGGAAAAGTATTTGCCTTAAGTCACTATTAAAAAAAAGTTTTTTAATAGTGACTTAAGGCAAATATTTTCCAAATTTTTCTTATTTCGATAGTCACTAACATCATGGATAATCCATTACGTATTTATATTTCATATTCCTGGAATGTTTGTATAATTTCGTTTAATTGTTCTTCTTTTTTAGGTACGATAATTTTTTAAATACCAAAATGACGTAGACTCTCGTATAAGGCTGCGTCCGACTCGTTGACAAACATAGTCATAGATAATACATAAATAGATGGGACACTCAATAGAAAGTTTGAGTACCTTGTAAAGCGGCCTCTACAATTAGGGGAAAAAGTAACCGTAGTTCCAAACCCAAATATAACCTTTGATATTTCAATATTTAATTTTCATTTATCATTTATCAACACTAAATAAATATAATCATACGTTAAAAATAAATATTGTTATGATTTTACCATGTGTAACCATAGCAATATTTACTTTTAGTCGATGATTACATGTATTTAGTGTTGGTGAAACCCAGCAATAACTTGTAAAACCGAAAATAAAACACAGTTTCATAAAACAAATTATATTTAAGTACATTTAAAATAAGTACAGTGCATTATAATACATACAACCACTATAGAATTAACGTCAGAGTAATATATGAAATTATAATTTTTATGTAGTCTACAATTGGACCGTATAATTCCAAAAGGACAAACAGATCAGTAAAATTCACGATCATCCTATTATATGTTCTACACTAAAACTACAAACTGTGATTTCTCAAAATATGGTTCATTGGTCTGTTCATCATTTTGAAATAACAAGGTCGACTTAATAGTCTGCTTAGTTTTAATAAAAATAAAAAATGCTCATCAGTTCATCATCTAAATGTGAAAACGTTCAGGTTAACAATTGTGAGAGAATCAGCTGTTGATACATCACTTTTCAACATTCAAATCGATTTATGCTAATAAAAGATTCTGACCTTTGTTTTCAAATTTTCATATCAAACTATAACCTCCACAATCAAACAGCTAGTGTTCAAACAAAACAAAAAATTACTACGGACTAAACAATGTCGACAGTACTGACCATAAACTAAATGCAGGGCAACGAATCCAAAAATATTCTCACCTTCTGGAACAGGTATACTGTTACCTTCCGGAACAGGTTAATCTAATTGCTGGATCTCTTCATTTATCATCTCTATTTGCAGGGGCTCTAAATAACATAATTGAAATTAATAATAATGGTTATCTACCAAAATTTAAGACAGATTACTACCTGGTAAATGTTCAGTGAGAACAGCTGTACGAAGTAAAATATTATTTCTGCCGAAACAGTTTTCCATAAAATGTTTAAACGATAAAACTTTAAAAATAAACGATAACTTTAAAATAACACAAACCACAACAACGCCATGCCACAAAGAGCATAATCGTATAACGCTATCATAAAACGCTTCTAACTTGCATTCGATTGGTTGGACAGGTCGGTGGCGTTACGGAAGTAAGGCGCCAAATTTAAATTTATGCACTGCTGCGACCTCTACAATTAGGGGAAATACTACTACCTCATTTTGCTAGGTACCAAGTTCTCCAATATAAGTGTCCACCCCGTGAACATAGTCGAATTCGTCCGATTTACTGTCAGACTCCTGGGGCCCGATTCTCGAATCGTGCGAATACATTCGTATACGAAAATGACGTCAAAATGACGCAATTTTCGAACAATTTGTATAGTTTTGTACGAGAGTCTACGTCATTTTGACGTCATTTTCGTATACGAATGTATTCGCACGATTCGAGAATCGGGCCCCTGGTCAGACCGTGGCCGAATTTTAAAACGTAACCACTCGACCGTCCGACAGATGGTCCGCCATGAGTTGACTACTTTAACCACGCGTCGGACCCAGCCTTAAACTATATAAACCTTTCGAGAAATGTGTCATTTTGACGTCATTTTTGGGAGCGATCACTTCTCTCCAGTTCGAGAATAATCCCCCTGAGTCCAATGCATTTGAATCCAAGCGAATCATGAAAATGGGAAGATTGGAAAGGGAGTGGGGATTGATCCATTTGCAAGAGAACATCCTTCTTTGAATCTAAACACGTAATGTTGCGTTTGGATCAAACGAAAGCAAGCAGCTATTGACATTAAATTCTAGCAATATATTTTTAGATGGAGTGAAATTATATGTTATTTTGTCTTATGAACTTTTTTGGCGCAAGAACATTTATAAATAACTTTAAACAGAGCTATCAAACGTCAAATGTCATGTGTCATGTGTATGCACGTCTACCAACTACTGAGCAAAAAGAAATGAAAAGCTATTGAATAATCTAAGATACTGGAAGATCTAGAATTCCCCTAGTATAAAATATGCATATGTTGCTTTTTAAGAATTAATTGCAAAGCGCCAAAATTCGCCAAATTTGTTGTTTAAAGGCGCCACATTTAGCGCCAAGCGCCGAAGTGAAATTTTCAAAATGCAATTTGTTCATTCAAAAGCGCAAGAGCGCCATATCTGGCAACACTGGTCATAATATTGTGCCATCTGTTGCAGTTCATCTTATTTTTCAAATGCATCGTGCGTCAAGTAGATGCCGCCACATTAAATTTGTTAAAGCTGCGAGGAAAGAATTAACAGGAGGGAATCTACGGCCACAGATCTACGGCAGTGTAAGGTTACTATAGCCGCTTTCCCGTTACCTACTTTGTGCACGCAAATGAGCACAAAAGTGCAAAAAATCACGAAGTGCATGTTCCAGTAAGGCAGGTTTCCATATACTAATACAAGAACATCGTGCGTTTAAAACCCAATTGTGCTTGAAACGCAAATTCAGAGCTAACGGGAAAACGCCTTATATTGAGAAGCTAGCGCCAATTTTCTATCTCACTCTCTTCTGTCTCTTTTAATTTAGGATAAAATTACTTGCGGCGTCATCGCAAGCTCCATAGAAATAGTATAGGCGTTTGATTTTAAGATCGCAGCGCTACCGTGGATAAATTTGAACCTCAAATACACAAGTTGATTTAATGTGAATGTCACATATAACACAAGCCTGATACATTGTACACTCAGGATCGACGGCAAAACACGATTTGTTGTGTAGCATACAAGGGTTTGTTTAGTTGACACCAGGTGGCGAACGCTTAGCTGCAAACTCCAATAACTTGTTATGTTATGTATCTATCCTTAGTAAGAGTAAATTAATATTTTGAAATACTCACTGTAAACGTATTGTTTGTCGTACAGCAATAAAAATTGGTAGTGTTATAAACTAAAGTATAAAGAATAACCTAGATATAAATTCTTTTAGTTTTATTTGTTTTTTCAAATGTTCAAATGCCTGTGCAATTCTCAGATTTTCAAACTGCCGTTATTCAATTTTTTTTAAATACCCCTATCTCTTTTCACAAATAGACAGTGTTCATGTTCCTCTTCAATTCTGTTATAGGTTTTCTGTATCTAATCCTTACAGTCTTTTTGCTATAATAAACTTTTCACATTTTTACTTTAAAATCAATATTAAAAAGTTATTTAACGTACCGTATTTTAATTTGTTTAAGAGAGCGTCCTCTATTTCATAAAACAGATGGATAATATCAATGTTTACAATTGATTACAGACTCTTATTACATTATCACCATAGTATTTTTGCTGTAATACAGTTCTTTTACTTTGCTGTAATTAACAATGTTTTAATTTTTTTTTTATTTGTGGTGATTACCCAACGGGGTCGTAAGTCAAAGACTTGTCAGGACCTCAGGAGCGGGAGTGTATTTGAGTGTGTGTAAAGTGTTCCATGGCTTTGTTACTTCCAACCTTCTCGCCGTTTAAGGGGAAACAGTGTCGTATTTTATCCCCAACACTGAAGGGTGCCTGAAGTCGATACCAACCACTCCCGAGAAAAATCCCGAGTGCGGTTATGCGATTGCAAGGCCTCTTACCACTGGACCGTTCAGGCGTAATAATAATGGTTCATTAGCCATTAATACAGACAATACAGACAATATAGAAAATCTATGATTATTAAATGGCTAAAAGGTTTTGGATCAGTAGTTTAAAACTTACTGCTCTACCTCCAAAACCAGTTAAAAATTTCAATTTTCTTGTTGCGAAACTACTGGCAGACTCACAAGTTGACTTATAAATCTACATACCAAAATAAAAGTATCAAGGAAGGAAATAATTAATAATAATATTAATATTTAACAAACCCCAGCTGTAAACTAATTAGCTACAATTCCAAATCTGAAATTTTGAAAGTTTGAAACAGTCACACATTTGAATGACATAGTTAATTGTTATATAACCGCCGACGAAATTGTCGCCTGAAGATGGAAACAGAACAAGATTTTAACGAGTTAGGAATCTTGTTATAGAACCTAGCAATATTGTACGAAAATGATCTTTGAAAAATAAATGTGCGATGTAAGGGAGGAGTCAATAATCCTTTATTTCTAATATTAACGTTAACATTAAGTTCTGTAAGTAAGTCTTTTATAGAGATATTGCGGTGTCCTGTTATAAATAATTTTGTAAAAAAATACAGCAGAATGAAGTTCGCGTCTCTTGGCCATTTTCAGCCATCTAGCTTCAATGAAAGTGTGCGAAATACGATTCCTGCCCCTGAGTCCATAGGTAAAACGGAAACAGGAATTCTGTACTCGTTGAATTTTCCTAATATCTATAGCATCCAGGCAGGGACCATAAATCACATCACAATAATTAAATTGTGACAAAACAAGGGAGTCACAGAGCATTTTACGCAACTTTTTGTTTAAGAAATCTTTACTGCCATACAATAATTTGAGTCTACCATAGGATTTTTGGAGCAACTTACTAATATGCGTTTTGAATCTTAAATCCGTATCACAGTGAAGATTTCTTGCACAGTCTACTAATTCCAATGAAGAATTATTTATTTGAATGTTGATATGATTCTTAGCCGTTAATCGAGTTTTATTTCTACCAAAGATCAAGACATGTGACTTGTCGGGATTGATTGAAAGGGAGTGCTCCGAAGCAGCAATAAAAGTTTCCGTAAGTCCGAATTAACTTCAGCCACGCCACTGATGATATTTGACTGATCAAAAGAGTGGTACAATTGAGTATCATCTGCATATAAAGGACAATTGCAAAACTGAATAGTTTTAAAAATAAAACTTGTGTAAATACAAAAAAGCAAGGGCCCAAGAATACTACCTTGTGCGACACCTGAGTGAATGGGCAGCGACTCTGAGACATCATTGTTAAGCATAACTCTTTGTCGCCTTGATGATAAATAATTTAAAAAAAATAAAATTGCATTATTATTAAAGCCAATGTAGTGCAAAATAGAAAGCAATAAGTTATGATTGGTGGTGTCGAACGCTTTAGAAAAGTCTAATAATACTAATACAAAAATTTTGTTGTCATCAATTGCTCTAAATATATTGTCAAATATTAATGACAATGCAATGGTACAGCTGAAGTCAGGACGGAAACCAGACTGAAAAGACGGTAGGAGATTAAATTTATTTAAGTGGTCACGAATTTGCTCAGCTACACATTTTTCAAGCAATTTAGAAAATACGGGTAGTATACTTATTGGCCTAAGCTTCTTGAAATAGCCCCGTTTACACGGACAGTTTTTCCGACAGTTTTCGTACGTACACTCCAAGAGCGCAGATTAAATCGCTTCGTGTAAATGCTTTTGCATTTGAAACGCATGGAGTGCGTATCCGATTCACAATATTTGGATCGCACGCCTAGACCTTGCAGTTGCGTTCAGACACTTCAACTTTTTAGTTTTTAAACGCAATGGCATGTAATCTCATCTTATGATTAATTTAATAGCGTGATCATTTCGCAATGCAACGCTCATCCGTTGCTCTCTTATACATTAAATCGACATAAAGCTATATAAGTTTCCTGTTTATTTTATCATGACTTTAATTAAACAGTATTTTATTCATTTTAGGATCCACGGGCCAGTCTCGTTATGAACGTCATTGTATTTATAATTAAACGGTGCAGTATCTAACACTCAATAATATCGTGGTCCTGAGACAATCTAGAAAATTTTATTGAGCTATACATATAGAAGTTTTCCTTGTTTGTCGAAGATTACATCGAACGAATATAAAAACAGAAATGTGAAAAATAAAGCGCATGAAAGCTAATCAATTTTTGTAAAAATGGTGTCTGTTCCGACGCGAATAAAGACTTCGTCATGAAGAAAATTCAAGGTATACGTGGATCTTTTTGGAAAAAACTAAAAAAAAATTTACGAAAGTCAAACGAGTGGCTATGCTGAAAAAGAAGTGCACAAACCAGACCTTTGGTAATTTGAATTATTCTTCTTTACGAAAGATCAGGAAGAACCAACAGAAAGTCTCAGTAATATAGCTATAGAAGACGATAACACTTTCAAAGAACCAGATTCTGAACCAATAACTCATGAATCCATTACGGAGTTAAATGGTTAAATGTCACGTTATCCATACGTAAATAATTTTTGAAATTCTCAAAAGCATCATGATCAAAGTCATAATAATGTCTAAAGCAGTCTTTCTCAAAGTGGGCGATAACGCCCCTTTGTGGGCGCTAGAGGCCTACAGGGGGGCGGTAAAGGGCACAGAGAAAATTGGGGGAAACAAGATAAGACTCATATATGGCAGGCTATAATGAATTAAAGTTATTAAAGTAATAATTACGATTGTGATTTTTAAGATGTGGTAAAGTTAAAAATTTTAGGGGGCGCTAGAAAATAATTGATTCCCAAAGTGGGCGGTAGACGAAACTAGTTTAAGAATCTATGGTCTAAAGGTACGCAAAATAGTTAACTTTCTATGTGTTTGTAGCGCAAAATTCGCATAAACAATAAAGTGATCTGAAAATATACTGAGATCTATCACTCCAGCGTCCGCATAATTAAGATTTAGACTCGCAATTATAAGGTCAATTAGAGAGGAGGAAAGGTTCCTAATTCTAGTCGGTTCAGATATTATTTGTCTCAGCCCTATGGAGTCAAGAATATTAGGCAACAATTTACTCGAATTGCTGTGGCAATCTAACAAATTTATATTAAAATCACCGAGACACATAACAGCATCAAAAGAAATGTAGAGATCACCTAAAATATCCTCAAAATCACTACAAAAATTGAGAACCTCTGTGTAGGGTGGTCTATAAATTACATCAAGAGCAATAATGAGATTACTTACTTTTAGAAATATCCATAACTGTTCGAAATGAGTACTAGTCATAGTGGGAATTATTTGAGTTGAAAATTCAGACTTCACGTATATTGCTACTGCACCTCCTCTCCTACCGTCCATTCTATCAGATCTTAAAATTGAATAGCCATTAATGGAAAGCAAATCGTCATGAATAGCAGGCGACAACCAAGTCTCAGAGATACCTGCAACGTCATAGTTCTTAGAATAAATGTGCTGTTTCAAACTATCAAAATTCCTGACAAGAGATCGCGCGTTACTATGTAGTACAGAAAACATACTTAAATAATTATTTCAGGAAGATAGGACTTACTTAATTTAGTACATAAATAAATTACATTAGATGCAAGATATTTGATTTCATAAATACATCAGAAAATGCAAAGGATCTGTAAATATAAGTAAACAATTATTACGTTAAACATTCAACATTCAAAAAAGATTATATTTGCAAGTAACTAATTTGAATTGTTACGAATAAATTTAGTTCTAGCTAAACATCAGATAAATTCAAAATAGAAAAAATTGCTAACACAATAAAAATTTACCTAGTTAAAAGGCACTATAACTGAAAAAATAATTATTCCATACCACTAACCAAATCAATAAATGTTACGATATTCTAGAGTAGAATTACCAAATAATTAAAAATTACCAATTTTTAACAAAAGAAAAATAAAGATTTATGGAAGTGCGATCTGAAGTTCAGTCACAACAAAAATTAATAAGAGCACAAAATAGCATTATGCTAGCGAACTGCACCTCACCTACAAGATCATCCATCGTGAGAAGTTTTATACGTTTCCCTTGGTGCATCACATAAACGGCCCCATCAAATACCCACGCATTTTTCGGTCCTACTTTTTTCTTGGCACTATTGAAAATGTTCAGGTTTGTCTTCGTTAAATCATCATAGATAAAAATGTTAGAACCTTTAAGTTTGTGTTTACTTGAATCAATTTTCCGCTTGTCCGTAAAGCCGTTAATTTTAACGATAATAACACGATGTTTTACAGCCAAGTTCTTATCAGCAGTTTTTTTGGCCAATTCGATGGCACCGGTCAATAGCACTGTTAGTGAAATTGAGACCCAACTGTTCATTAAATAAACGAAAAACTATTTCACCTCTATCTTCATTCGTTGTTTCAGGAACACCGAAGATTCTTATGTTATATTTTCTTGTATATTGCTCAAGATGATTTATATATATGATGATATATGATGATGATTTTATATATAGGAAAATTCTAATTGGTTAATGTGGTGGTTGGTGACATTGATTGACGTTTAAATTTGGGGGAGATATTAATTCTGCACATCACTGTACTTTCAAATGAAACACGCCGAGGGTTAAGGATAATTACGCGCTAACGAAAATGTCAAGGTTGTAAAGTAAGAGAAGTGAAACTGTTACTTCTAGATGTGGTCCACTTCTTAGTCACCATAAACACAGGAAATAACAGTTTTACTTTTTATTTAAATTTAAGTCCGTTACAGAGTCAGTAAATTCAAGTTCGAACTTTGAGCAAATTAGTTCTTTTTTACTACCAAAGGAAAGTGCGATACTTCCATGAAAATAACCGCTGTTTATACGAAAGGGTAAATATTTATTTGTCATAAAAATCACTCCACGAATACATACGTACGGATACATACGTACAGCATACTTTCTTCGACCTACTTTAAATATTACATTGTAGTTCGTATTAAATTGAAAATGTACGTACACTTGTGTACGAGAAAACGATGTCATGTTCTAACAAGTTTTTCTGATGTTTAATTAATGTTGAAATAGTAAATATGATTAGCCACAATATTTGACGACCTCCAGGAGGTGTCACTCATTTTCTAGATTAATTATATTGTGTACATATAACACCAATTAATCACACAATCATTACATTAACATTATGATGAAACCGTCTTGCAACATGCAAGATTTTCACGCATCTTCAACTTCGAAATGTATCTCACGATCTAATTTCCTGCGATCTAGTATTCGCAACAGCACAATGCAATGATGTAAATTACCCGGTGAAGTACAGAGTAATATAATCGTACTTATTGGAAGTCGAAGACTTTACCATTCGAAAGTTGGGTCTCATACAAATTACCGCCGTAATTGGATTTTCCTGTTTCTTACTTCCACTAATAAAATCTGCAGTTTCCGGACGTCCTATTCACGCATTCTTTTGTGTTTACTGTTATGGGAGGCAACGTGCTCTAGTTTCTAAGTGCATATTTGTTTCACGGTTACGAAAATTTTATGTATTTAATGATAATGAATGGCTTATTTTGATTCTTGCTGAGATAGCCAGCAGTATTAAATTCGTCCTTTACTGTATTTGTTCTAATTTATAAGCTCATTAATTTAGGCTGCTGAAAGCAACTTGATTTGTAAACTGAGCTTTATCAAATTGGAGTTGCTGATTTACAGTCTTCAATGTGTACACATAACAAAAGTTCAGTAAGTACCTATGCAGTTTACATGAAATCTAAGAAAGGTACAATCGTGTTGTAAGCTTTGTGTTAAAGAAAAGAAACATTACAAAGTGCATGTTTACAACAGGCCGAATGTTAACCGAGGGCATGCTTAAAGATTTTTCTACTTATACCCGAATGAAAAAAATAGTATATTAAAACACAAGTTACAGAAGGCAGTCTTTCAAGCACGAGTCCGAAATTCCATCACGAGCCGTTTGCGCAAGCGGCTCGTGATGGAACGGACGAGTGCTTGAAAAGCCTTCTGTAACGAGTATTTTATACTATTTTTTCTATTTTGTCCCTTTTTAAAGAAAAAAGCGATGTTTTAAAATGTAGGGAATTTTGCGGTGGTTGGTGACATTTATTTAACATCATTTAAGTAGCCAGTGGGAAATTCAATTTTAAATGCAAAGTAAAAAATACAAATGCTCAACATTATGGATTTCAGCAAACTAACCTGCCCTGCTGTTCCACTGGATCATAGTCTGATTGTGCCTCGCTGCCTCGCATATTAAAACCACTGTTGAAGGTAATAATGCACTCCACAAAATTATTGTATCAAATCAGAACATACCAGGCATTAGTATAAATTCTAAAGACACATCCAATGTGTTAACGTTTATAATAATTGCACATTTCATGGTGGTGATGTTTAAATTAAATAAAAGTTCTTGATATCGTTTCACATTTGATGTTTATTTCTTACTTGGTACTACCAACTACCAACATTAAATAAATTAATTCACCAATGCCATTAACGCACTCAAATTTTCTATTAAAGCACTCGTTTCGGTGCGTTAATAGCTCTATTACCAACGCAAAATAGAAAAAAACCATTTTCGATTTTCTTTTCTTAAACGATCAACCAATTGATGAGAACCAATGTCAAAACAGTTAGGAAAAACGAGAGCGATAGACAATATAAGAAAATATAAAGTGCGAGAAACTGCGTTAACTTGGGCAAGGAATTAAATATTGTAGATACATTGTAATAAAACGCATTTGTTTGATATACCATGAAGTATTTCAAATAACTGATTATTTTGTTGGTATTTGATATTTCACATATTTTCCAGGATGCAGATAGGCCATTGTATTTTCATTTTCAAATTTTTTAATATATATATGATATTCTGCTTTACTTTCTGCTTCTCTGGCTGTAATAATTTAATATAACGGTTCAAAGACGATATGTAACTATTACTTTACTGTTAACCGCTTCGTTGCATGACTAATTACTCCAGTATTACTTAATCTATGGAAATAATCACAGGAACGTGCATACGTAATGTGGGAATTGGGTTCCTCGAGTTTGCTCACTAATCTTATGAAAATATTTACTGAAATTGACTTATATAATAGTTATATATTTGATTTTATATAGGTGCATAATTTGCTAGCAAAGATTGCCGGAAATTGGTTACGAATTCCCTTTTTAGGTAAAAGCCAAAGGAACGGAAGGAATAAATAAATTCTAGAAAAATCAAAAAACCCTATGTGGTTACAGAGTTTTTCAGCTTTCGAAATTGTATCGTAGGGATTTTTGAAGAAAAAAAATTATAATCTGATGAAGGAGAAAAGTGACGTAGAAGTTTATGTTTGGCATCTTTATTTTATGGTATAACCACTTTTATTTTATCTTCACGTTTTTACAGTTTTTAAGGAAACAATCGATAAACAGAGTGTTCAACTAAGTGGAGACAAGTATTTTCGTTAGAAACATGGTTTCTTAAATTATGAACCGTTGACACAAGTTACTTACCACATTTTCAACAAATTTCGACCAAAATTGATTTTTTTTTAAACAGAGAGTGTTATTTGTTCCTCAGATTTAGAATTTGTATAAACTTAAATGATTATGTTACATACTCCAGTAAAATGTGGTTGCAAATGTTAACCAGTTCATTCAACTGTATGTATGTATACTCTCATCCCGACGCGATGTTTGCGTAGATTTCCGGCATTTCCCCGTTGATTGTGTTCATGCTTTTTAAATATGTTAATGGGACGTATACGCAAACGCTCGTTTCCGTTGCATTCAGATTTGAAACCGATGCGAAACAATAATGTACGGATACAAGGCAGAGCTCATTTAGATTTGCATCGATGTATCCATCAAAATGCATTGTTTGAAATTTCCCTGGGATTACTTGATATGAATGCGTTATACAGGGTGATTCAAGTTTAACTTACCGAATTTAATATCTAAAGTGGGTCCTCGAAATAATAGAAACATGTTTTTTAGAGGTACAGTCGCAAATGCAGAAAACGGGACACTATTTGTAGTATCCAGCTTCAACGGCCCTTCTAAACGTCGTACATTTTACAGCTTAGGATATAATGCCATAATAATATAATAATGGCATTTCAACGATGATTACATTTTTCTGAAACCGAAAATACGAGCCGACCACACATTCTGGGCATTTTAGCTTCAGGAGATGGCCCGTTTTCTATGCTCGCGACTGTACATTCGGAAAGGCTTAAAGTGTTATGCTCTTCCAACAACTGAGACTAGCATTAGGTTTACTATGTGTTATTCACTAATTAATTGCAAATAACGTGTTACTAAAGATGAACTCAGGTCGGTATGATTTTTTAATCCTGTGAAATACCGTCTTTATTTTTTATAATGCAGATAAAGCTTCGAAATGAATAAATCTTTCCAATATACATATTTACAGTGTCTGTATATTACATACCAAGTAGTAATTCGTATCTGCTAAAGTGTTCCAATAAAAAATAAAATGGAAGTTGTTGATTTCACACCTTCATAGTTTTTTTTATTAATAAAAAATCTCTAATTTTTTAAACTCTTAAATTTAGGAAAAAATTAAATACTTAGTTTTAGCGTCCATTTTTGGAAAGGCGTAACGTTAACGAAATGTTTTCGAACATCGAGATCCTGAATTCTGATTATAATAACTGATAATTATTTTAATAAAGTAAAGTTAACGTTTGTTGTAACTTTTAATGAGATTGAAGTTTACTTTATAATGTACATATTTAACAATCTTTTTATATTTTCTCATACCTACAAACGTCCTTGCATTAAAACGTACACGTGACATACTTTTGTCCGTCACTACAAATTATATCTTCTAATTTTGAAATGAAAAGAATAATTGTTCGTTAATTTGGTTTGAGCAACATTTAACAGCATAATTTACAACTGTTTATCCGGGATTTTAAAGACCGTTTGTCTTCCTTAAAATTTCGCAATTTTTAAGGATTAGTCTAATGAGGACAGAAAGCGTTTTTGTTCAAAGTAGAAAGTTGTAAGTTTAACTCCGAAGGGAGGTATTTTTATAACGTTCATCCACACAATTTTCCTGTCAGGTAGATTTCAAAATAATTCTTTACTGTCAAGTCTTGAATAGATACGTCTAGTATATTATGTAACATAAAATTATCATTAATTAAATAATGTATACAACTTATTAATACTTATATATTTATAACTTATTATAAATTCCCAGTCCCATTTACACTAAAAATTTAAATTGTGTTGCATGCATATCGCAGGAAATACAGCATGCACAGATAAACTGACAGATAATTTTTTGTAACAATTATCAAAACAATTGGGAATAAACTGAGGATTAAACTGTAACTGATATACAGGGTCATATACATAATAATAGTAACCACTGTGTCTGTTTGTGTCTGTTTTAAAAACGTCAAAAAACGTTGCTTCCTTCGCTTAATTGAAAAGAAGACTTCCTTTTTCTCTTCTGATCTGAATGATTCTATAATACTTTTTTAATATTTTCTTATTCATTGCATTAATTTTAACAATTTCTTCTGAAAACATCGTTCACTTGTAACTCATGAAAACGCGATTTATTTTTTGAATTTCAATAAATCGTATGCTTTCGATATACGAGGTTTCCAACAATGTCCGAGTATCACGTGACGAAGTGAACTACATACTTCTCTTGGAAAATTAGTTTCGCATAGATTGGGCATACTGTAAGATGTTTACTTGTCACTAAAAAAAAAAATAACCAAATTTCGTGCCTGGCTTTGTTTGTTATTGGTTTTACTTATTTGTAACAAACAGTTAATTATTTCATATCTATGAAGCAGTCGTTTAAAGAACAACGTACATCTCGACTCCTCATAGTTTTATCAGTATCCTAAGAAATCCATACGGTTCATCAATCTCAGCCCACCCCTAGGCACACTTGTTCTGAACCAATTTTGAGTTTATTGAAAATGACACCAAGAAATATTTGCAGAATTTTGTAGTAGACAACGAGTTTTTTCCTTTGTTAAATAAAATTGTAGCTGATCATTTTTTTTAATGACAGTTATTATATTTTTTTAATAAATTAAATCCGTCGAAATTAAAAAAAAATTAAGTCTAAACAATATAAATAATTGTCATAGTAAGCTGTACTTAAATAAAAACCGATTCAAAGTCATATTTGACATTGTTTGCAAACAAATAAATTCTCAAGTGAATTACTGTAAAAAGTTTGAAAATATGGCTTCATACCAGTGTGACCATGAACAAAATCGAAGAAAAGTTTGTGCTTTATGCGGAAGAAAAATTATATTTGGAAAGTCAAACCCGTCAAAGTTTTTAATTACCGATTCACTGCAAACCTTGCTACAAAAATTTGCGAACACCAACTTTACTACTTTAGACAGCAGATTTCCGCAAAGTTTATGTAACACATGTCGACTCATTCTTCAGGAAAAAGAAAAAGGTATTTTCTTGTCTTTAATTTATTTTTGTTATAATAAAATTCATTTTTGTCTTCTAATTACAGTCTTTTTCTTTTGGTTTTCCCCTTTTGTCAATTACGTTTCCGAATTTGTCAAATGACTTTCCAATCCGCAGGCCTACTATACTTTGAACAGATTGGAAAGTCATTTGACAAATTCGGAAACACATTAGACAAAAGGGGAAAACCAAAAGAAAAAGACTGTAAAAGGTGTTTGTATAAGATCGTTTCCAAAACTGCCAAATTTTGAAGACATTATACTTCCAAAGTTCACAAGAATTAGAGGCGATCAGTGTAATTGTTATGTTTGTTTGACTAGGCGTTTTAAAGGGCGCAGAAAAATAGAAAAAGGTCGTGGTCAACACAACAAGAAATTTACCCAAATTGATTTGGATAATGGTCTTTATGGATCATCAAGTCGATCAAATCTGTCTCCGACGGCGACATCTGCACCTGAAAATTTTTTAATTATAAAAACAAAATAAACCTCTGTGAAACTTGTCATTCTTGTACTTTAACGGCAGCCCCGTCTAATGTTATTAGAGTTGTAGAATCTCTTCCAGAAAAACAGAAACAACGAGTTATCAGTAGAACTCTTAAAACTTTTGTTAACAAAAGTTTGAATGAAGAAAGTAGCAAAACTTACAAAAATATTAATTTAAATTTGGATACTGGGGGCCCAAATATGAAAGTTGTTCTAAACCTGAAAAATAATGACAAAAACATTTTATTTTCTACTGAATGCTTAGATAATTACCAAGTAAATTCAGGTGTTTCGTCGCATCAAATGAAAAACTGACTAATTTCTTAAGATATGTAGCTGGAAAAAAATCGATTCCTGCCTACTACATGGCTCACGTTAACGAAACTTCTAGACGTTTGGCACCTTTTTATGAAGATGGGTTGTTTGAGTTTGATGTGGAAGGTAAAATCAAAAAGAGAAGAGGCCTACTGTCTGGGCTGATGCAGAAACATTATAAGAAGCGATTTTGAAAGAAAGAAATCAAATAGGTATACCTAACGTGAAAATAATGGCAGACGGAGGACAAGGTTTCTTTAAAATCTGTATGACGGTTCTTCCGGAAAATTATTCTCCTAGTTTGAATCGGCTTAGAAGCGGATGAGCTAGAAGCCGAAGATGAAGAAAATAATCTCCAGAAAAATAGAAGAAATGTTTATTCAGAAGGAGGATCAACTGGTAAAAAGGGTAAATTAACTGGCGTTCATCGGCTTATTATCCTATGCATTGTTCCTGAAATTAAGGAAACTTATGAAAACCTAAAGTTATTGTTCAGATTAACAAATATAAACAACATTTCCTTCAAGTTTGTTTCGGATTTCAAACTTTTACTTCTAGTTAATGGTCAGCAAACTGCTAGTGCTACATACCCTTGTCCTTACTGCTTTGTCACATTAAAAGAATTACGAAAAAGTGAGGGTGAAACTGATTTAGGAAACGTAGAAGATAGTTCTAGTAAAAAGAAAAGTTTATAGATCCCATTCAAGTGTTCATCGGGAAATCCTGATCTGGTCAGTAGTGTGTGGATATTATTCCTTTTGTGCATTTTTATTCATCTAGCTTTAATTCTTTTGATTGTTTTGCTATTAAGCCAAAATTAATCAATACTCTGCCGAAGAAAGCCTGTTCTTGTACAACACTGAGAAAAAGTAGACTTCCATACCAGGTAGATGATTGTGTAATCGTTTTGGAAGCTTCTTAGTGAACGAGGTGTACACGTATTTACTAAGTATTCAACTTGAAGAGCACATTAATCTCGTCAATTGAAAGCAATTACTTCTATCACGTGAAATAATACAGAGTACATGTGTGAAAAATTCTTTTTCTTTAGTAAGAGAAAGAATTACTTCTATCACGTGAAATAATACAGAGTACATGTGTGAAAAATTGTTGTTGTGCTCTTCAATTTGAATACTTAGTAAATACGTGTACACCTTGTTCACTAAGAACCTTTTATAACGACTACACAATCATCTACCTATGAAATGAAATGAAACTAAAAGATGAAATTTTTTGGACCAACATGTACAACCTCAATCAAAAGTAATGAAACGTTCAAAACCGAAACACTGTAGTCAGAGTGCAACGGTGCCACGTCAGAGAGAGCGCAACGTATTGTGGGGTTCCGAAGGACTTCGGAAACATTCGTTCGCCATAAGGCTTCATCTCACTCGGTATCTTCTCTCTCTAACTACAGCGTTTCGGTTTTGAACGTTTCATTACTTTTGATTGAGGTTGTACGTAAGTATGGTGAAATCACAAAATTTCTGGACAGGAAAAAGATTGAAATTGAATGTGGGTTTTTATTAGTTTTACTTACAAGCAAAATACAATGTCATAGAAGTATGTTGTAAACAAATATTTAAAAATTCCTTCTTCTTAATTAAGTTCAAACTTCCTCTTCGGCGATGGTGTTGGATAGTATTTATTAGTTTGTTTTGATGCTGCGGTTTTCCTCGTTAACTTACACTCGGCCGAGAAACATTTCAGGGAACAGCACGAGACAAATTGGTTCGTTTAGAGACTTTACGGTTCGCAAAAAAGGAGAGTTCGGTAACTAATGAACCACGTGGTATTTAACAACGCAACGTATGTACAAAATTTGAAAAATACAGCGAAAGAAGAGCTACGAAAAGAAGATCATATACTGAATTCTTTTAGCAGAATAGTAGATATGTATGTAATTATGGTGAATCCTCAGGAAATGACCTGAATTGTTTTCTTCAAACTGGCCGTCATTTTTGAAGTTAAACCGATACAACAATTTAGAATTTTAATTGAATTGTGCTTTAATTGTTTATACGTAATGTCGACACAATTAATCTTTTTTTTTAACATTAATAAAACAACCGTTACTCGAATCACTCAAGTGAAAGTAAAAATGTCTGTTCACTTAAAGTGGTTACTATCGTAAATTTAATTGATTCTTGATTTAAACTATTGCAATACCGATTTTAAAAACAGTCGTTTAAAAGTGAAATTTGTTGATATAAAATTTAAGTACTACAGCGTTAAGTATGTAATTAGATCACAGTTTGAAATGTATCGTTAACTTTAAACTCTGAAAATCAAAATGTTCGAGCAAGATTGTAATACGTATTGTTATAAATTTGTTTAATGATTGCAAAAAGCAGATAACGCGTTTTATAAGTAAGTAACACGATTACTGGCCAATTGTGTTATTAGTTATTATTTAATTTGTTTTGCAATTATTTTATTGATGATTGTCCGTGGTGTATCTTCCTCAGCAAACTTTTTTTGTTTAAGAATTTCTTCGCTTGTGATTAACCGATTCATTATATTCTATAATGCATTAGAATTAGTAACAAAAGTTATCTACAAATTTTAATATTCCCATTTATTTTATTCTAAATTTTTGACTCCATTACGAATGTAAAAACCATATTAGAGAACTTCCTGTTGCAGATAATTTTATTTAACAATACCGAGTGTTCTGGAAAAGGTTACACGTTTAAGAGCACACAGATTATTCTTAGATATCCCGATAAAATAATACCAACAAGAGAATCGATGTTATAGATCACAAGAAAAATTCTTTCTGATAGTAAATCAGAATCAATATTACGTCACTACTTGTGGAATACTTTTAAATACAACAGTGTACTAAAATTTTTATGATTATTAATCTACATCCTACATCATTACACCTGCAATCTTGATATATTGCAATTTCGTGAATGACCTGCTAATAAGCTGGCACCGGAAGAGTAAATTTCGGTGATATTTTTTACGAAATACTTATTAGGATTTATCAAGTGATCAATTTAAAGTGTTAATGTTAAAATTTATAACGAGCAGATATGCATCAACGTGCGTACAAAATTAAAGGCTGCACTTGTAACTCGTAAATTAAAATTATCATTTCATTTTATTGTTGAAGAATGCAGTATATCGAACATCATTTTCCACGATTCTCCGTACGCAACATTCATATCGGTTTCTCCCGAAATTAGAAGACAAACGATTTCAGATAGTTGATCTTAAAAAATGATGGAAAGTGCATGAAAGTGATGCAAAAGGCAGAAATATAGAGCAAATAGGAACGGCTAAATTACCAAAAATCGTTTTATATAGATCAAAAACTTTATCTTGTAATGAATATGTTTTAAGGGAAGAATGAGAATTTGAATTTGGAATGACGAAGTTTGGAAATTACATGTTTTTTGCTAAACACTTGCAAATAGGGCATTATACGACAAGCGCTCTATAATAGGACAGAAAACAATTAGAACCTCTCAGCTTCATAAATAAATAAGCTTTATTGCTAAAATTTCAACGAGATTTTTAGGTACTTGAATTACAGGAAACAGAAAACAATTGTTGAACATTTCATGACTATTATACTATTTATTAATTTTTTAAATAACTGCACTGCATATTTGGCTTCGGGCCAGATCTCTAAAACTTATGATTTTCATTAAAGCGTTGTAGCAGAAGTTGCAGACTGCAGTCCTCCCTAACTGCTTCTGGAAACACGAGTCTCTTGAGTGCCGTTCAAAATGGGCGAAATTGTTTGCAAAGTATTTCATTTAAAAAATTAAACTTCCGCTCGGCATTTCGAGTTATCCTGGATAGTTATTATTAGATAGTTTTCTCAATTGTTAATATGGATACAAATTGCGAAATTTTTTCGCCATTTTAGATAATGGTGAATTCATAAAATAAAAACCATTAAATTATATTAAAAAAAAATAGGAAAAAAATACGCAGAAGAAACTCCAATTGGTTAAATTATTAACTAAGACTGAGTTTATGATTTATAATTCCACAATAGCTAGGTGAGGTGCCTTCCATGAAATAAAAACTTTGAGTTTGAGTTAAAGTTGTTTTTAAAAGTAGATCTTATAAAGCGGAAAAATAATTAAATTTTTATTAAAAGATACATGTATATACAGATCCAAACGTGAGATGACAATGAGAAAGCTGCGGCAAAATCCAGGTCAGGTGCGACGTGAAACCACCTGCACGCCAGAAACGGTGCTCCGTACTACAATTAGTAGGCCACAGAAGATATTAACTCTCTATATGAAGTACTTGCCAGTGTAATGTGGACACTCAATTTAAGCACATGCACGTCAGCTTCGAGCACGTCGAAACACGTGGTGCCTAAAAAGTGATGTTTCTTTGCAGTTAACCCGTGTTTCCACGAAAAAGCCATCACCAGGATACATCCCAAAAGGTAGGCGAGTTTGAATTACTTTAGAATTCAAAATTCACATTCATTAAATCTAATGATTTTAGTGCGGGGATATTGTAATATGTAAAAGAAAACAACTTTAGATCTAGTTTATATTAAAGTATGTACTTACTTGACGTTTCGCGAACTGGGTTGTTCCCTTTATCAAAAGGGAATGATAGAGTCAGCGAAACGTCAAGTACTTTAATACATATTTGCTCGATCTAATGTTGTTTTCTTTTCCACATTAAAGTTAATGTATTCTAGTTATTTGTACTATTTTTTTAAAAGTTTTGAATTAATTTTAATTTTACTATCCCACACATATTTTTTAAATTATAAAAAATGTAAGTAGTGAAATTTAGTAAATAAAAATAAGAAAATACACGGTCGCTGACCGGAACTGGTGTGCACCGAACTTGGAAATAATTTCGTAAAATTAATGCTAGATTGGTTGGTACACAAAAGCGCCACACTTTCTAGATACGGTGGTTTTATTTACTCAAAATTAGTTTCTAATTAATTTTATGATATTGTTATTTCAGGATCATTTCTTTCTTCATTTTGCCAGTATCGTTTGAATTGTATTTATATTCGTATGATGCTTTGTAATTTATTAAATAATAAACTCGACCATATATCTTCTCGTTAATTTATCGCTAACGCTTACCGTTTATTAATAATTAAATCTACTTTCCTTTGCTTACGTATATCTTGAATAATTTCTTGAATATTCAATTTAACAGCGCAATTCTTGCTAGTTGTTTCTAGAAGCCTTTTTGGCTAACCTTATGCTGTTTTATTTTTTGTTTGTTTTTTTATTATATCTTTTGTTGCGCATCTGTGTTATTAATAATATACAGTGCCTTTCATAAAGTCCGTATAAAATGGAAATTTACAAGATTTCTAAAATACAAAAATAATACATTTAAATAAAACACACAACTTTGACTTCCACTAGTTAATTTGTTTACACGTTACATATGTTGTTGTTGTTGTTGTTAGCGGCACCGCATTACCGAAACAATTGTAACGTATAAACAAATAAATTAGTGGAAGTCAAAGTTGTGTGTTTTGTGTTAACATAGAATTGCATCAAGTAACTGCTAAGTCTATTAATAATACATTTATTATTTTGTAAAGTATATTTTTGTATAAAAAAAGCATATTTACTGATTCATCTTGTTATTAAATAAGAAATAAACGGAAACAGATTGTGTTTAATTATTAAAAGCGCAATGTAACATATTTTTGGAAACGAAATTTCTCTTTTCTGTTAAGAACATTGTATTTAAAGCAATTAATTGATATTGGTTGTTGTGTTTTTCTCAATAAATGCAATTCTAACTTTAATTTTTTATGTGGAACACTAATATATTTTTAAATTTTTAAAAGGAAAATATAATAAACTTGATATTTTATTCAAAAGGTTCTTGTGCCTATAGAGTTTTCAAGTTTTAATTAAAAAAAAAAGATTTTCGATCATATTCCATATGTTACGAACTTTATGGATGGCACTGTATAACTGCTACAATTATTTCAAATTGTATTAAGATATATATTTAGAATTTGAATTCACTTTGGCCAGTCAAGTAAGTTTTTTTTTTAAATTAAATTTTGGAATTAATTTAAAATGTATTTATTTTCTTTTAAGTTACAGGAATTGGTAATATTAGAAACAACTCTAGAAAGTGAAACTGAAATTTATCATTCGCCGGACAATTTTTATAACTCTTTTTTAACAGATATTTCACTGAATTTTGACAGCATTATTAAGAATATAAATGTGTAGCGAAACATCAGTTATAAATTTATAATAAAGTTTTCTGGAAAATAAAATTTTTAATTTTTTTCACATTTTTTTTACAAGACATCACTAAAAAGTGCAACAGCATTTCTTAAATTATACAGTCTTAGAAACGGTCATTTTACGATTTCTTTTTTCTAAAGTAAACGCTTTAGTGAAGGAAGGAAATATTTTTGAATGAAAATTATTCGAGACTTACTTTGGTATAATATTTAAAAATTATATTATTAAAAAAAAAACGAAGAAGTCGTAGCTGCTTCGAAATAGTAGAAGATCGAGGTCATAGGAGTTCAAAAGGATTCTAGACCTTAACATTTAGTGCAACTTTTCTTAAAGTCTTTCTTATAAGACAGTCATTTTAAAAATGTAGAACTGTGACTCACTCTATACAGGGTGTACAGGGTAGGGATGTACACGCATGTTTTAAAAGGTTAGGGTTAAGGTTTCGGTTTGAATTTTAAGCTGATTTCGGTTAGGGGTTTGCATGAATTTGGGTTAGGGTATTTTAAGGGGAAAGAAGTAGATACATTTTGAAAAAATAAAACTTACATTTTTAAAAATAATGAGCAACATTTTGAAAAAAGTAAATTTCATCATTCGAATTCTTCAATACCTATACTTTACTTCAGTAAATACCTGAAAAATTATCTAAATGAAATTTGTTTTTATAAGTAATTCTGTAAACATTTAGAATAAGTACATACATCATTGGGTGGTATGCATAAAACGAAGTAGATGCTAATACTTCTCAAATTAGTATATTCTTCGAAGTATCTTCTATTACATAAAGTACCTACTGCAGTTCCGAAGCATACATACATACTACGAAAGCAAAGTTTTTACTACAGCACGTAGTAAATACTACGCTGCAGTAAAATTACTATTAAAATGAATCTGAGGCTTTGAAGTAGATACTACAGTAGGTGCTTCTACAGCGAAGTAAAAAGTTCTATGTGCCCTTGTGCTCTAGTATCTACTAGATCGCATAGTAAATACTACGTTACTGTAGTAGGAACTTCACTTTAGAAGTAGGTGCTTGAAGTATTAGCATGTACTTCGTTTTATGCATACCACCCAGTATTTCTAAACTTTATCTTTAAAAATTCTATTGATACGAACAGTTAGGCATTTGTCCTCTAACAATGAAGCGACACCTTATTTCTTAAAGATGATAGTTAAAGCACGGATTTAGGTGTTTTTTAGTTCATGAGTCATATTTTTCGTCGAGCGTACGATTACTCGTGACTTGAAAATGCACTTAAATCCGTGCTTTAATGATAATATAAATTTTACACCTGGAAGCAATCTTTCAACTCTAACTTGCGTTGCTGGAACCATGTGAACAATTACAGCTGATCTGAATAGTTTGTTTTCATTTTCCCAAAATTGGAAAATATTAAATTTCCGAGGTATTTTACTTTGACGATTATTATGCTCTAATAAAATATGTCTAATTCTTATACTTTCATTTACATTGTCAAAAAATATTTAATTTCTTTTTGTGTTAACAATTTGTCAAATTCATCATCAGGGTCATTAACGTTTCCCAAGTATATTTGAATTCTATTGGAAAAATCTATGATTGCAGTCAAATTACAAAATATGTAAACACAGTAAATGTTGGATGCGAGTCGTCAGGATCGCAATGGGGCCCCTGAGCATATTCTGTATAGCTATTTCGGCTCTAATTGGGGCCTCATCAGCAGAACAGTAGCTCAAGAACTCCACTGCAACCCCGACGATCAACAAGATATACGTACGCTTAGCGCGTGAAAGCAAACATGTGAAATAATTGCGCCCCTATTTTCCGACTTATAAGTCGGAAAATAGTTGTGCTGGGGCGCAATTATTTCATATGTAAACACAGTTTCTCCAAGTGCCGAAATGTATAGTTTTTTCAATTTGCGAAGCAAATAATGATATATTATATCAAGGCTCTAAAAAGCACTGCTGATACAAACACTTCATAGTACACAGTAAAAGTAGTAAAACTCATGACAATATACCGGGTATCCCAAAAAATCACCATCAAACTTTTAGGATGTGTTATTTTTAGACCAAAACAAGAAAAAAGTTCCCATTAACATACTGCGGTGTTAATGAACAATGCGTATTTCTTTGAAAATTTCTTTTACATAAGAAAAAAAAATTGAAAATAAAAAAATGAATTAAAGTATAGTTTATGTTTGAATTTGAGTTAAATTAAAGTATAGTTTGTTAAACGTATTTTAGAAGATTTGTTTAAGGAATTCTTTAATTCAAGTTTGTTTTTCCAAATCTCTTAATTTTAAGTAAACATTTTTAGAAATAATCGATTAACTATTTGTTTATTATAGATAAATTTATTTAGATTTTTTAAAGCGCAAATACGTAGGAATTAAGTTTATAATTGTAAATGTTAGGATAATTTATACAGTGAATTTTTTAAGTGTGGCCATAGGGATTTACATGCTAAAAATTTGATGTTAATATATGTTATGGCACAAATTTGAAGCAAATTTTTGTATTTAGTTGTAAATTAAATGATTTACTATAAGATGAACTTTGCTAGAATATCCTAACACGTTTTCCTTAATTTTATTTTACTGTGAAAAGTTGAGGAAAATAGACACAAATTATTGAACGAATGTAATCCATGTAGGCTGACGTCAGGGGCTGACGTTATTAATAATTTGTCACTGTGATTACTGATAAACCAATTATTGCAACATTAATTTATTACCACTTGTAAAAACTACTTCTTCATACCATTGAAAAATGAGTGGAACTTGTTATAACATACATAATTGATAATTTTAATGCTGGCTTAATAATAACGGACATTTTCTTTATAAATTTGCAATTAATTTGACATTAACGGAACTTTTCTCTTAATGACATTTCAGCTGCCTTGATTTTTGACTTCGGTTAATTCTATGCTTATTAATTTCAACTTCTAACCGGAAGATAATTAAATAGAACATGTTATTGTTATTCTAGCAATGTGCATTTCGTAGAAAAATGTTTAAATTATTAATAAAAATAAAAATTTGCTTCAAATTTGTGCCATAACATATGTAAGTACATTAACATAAGGTCAAATTTTTAACATGTAAATCCCTATGGCCACACTTAAAAAAAATTCACTGTATAATGCAATAACAATTCAACGTGATAAAGGTAACTGTAGGTTATAGTAAGAAGTTCGGAGAATAAACAAGTGAGGGCGCTGTGTTAGTTATCGCGTGAACTTATGGCCCGTCACGCTTTAAAACCGCCGTCGCGCGGAATCCAATATGCACTAAGCAGGAAGCAATACAACCTTTCCTACTTTAGTGGGAAGATTTTGTGAAAAACTCGACGTAATATTATAAATTTCCTTTAAAAAAGCCCGAACTTCTTCATGCGAATAATTAGTTTGTGAAAATTAATTATTTTAAGTGGTACAATAAACTGTGTTTTACGTTTTCTTCTACGACATTCTTTATTATACATCCACACATACACACTCAACTCTGACATTAGATATTTTTGAATGTGAAGGCTCGCGAGTGCCATTTACATCCAAAAATTATCACATAAAATACACTCCATGACAAAGAAATTGGTCTACGATACACTGCAAAATTCATCATCGAAGAAGAGCCTATGAGAGGAAAATCAACAAAATAAGAAAAAGAAAAAAGGAATTAAAAACGATTCGAAAAACAAATTATCCTGAGATTTACGACGAAAGAAAAAAATTTGCAACTAAAGCTAATATCTAAAAGGACCCAGATTACATAGCATTAAATTGGCGCCCAACGTGGAGCCAGAAAGAGAAAATTTGCAAAATATCACATTACATTGCCTCCCAACGTGGGGCATTACAACAATAAATAATTTGGCAAACGTAAAAATAATAGGAAAACAAAGAATACCCTGAACAAAATACCCTGAGATAACACTGCAATTAAGTTGATGCCCAAAGTGACGATTTAATAGCACAGCATTAAATTGGCGCCCAACGTGGGGCCCATCACAGCATTAAATTGGCGACCAACGATAAGGGCTCGATTAAAACGAAAATCGGACGGATTCACGAATTTTTAAATAAATAAGATGGACAAGGAGGAGAAAAAAAATAAAACAAAGAAGGAATACTGAAGTTGATGAAAAGAGAGCAATAGAAACAGAAGAAGAAATAGAAGAAAGCACTGAGATGGAAGAAGTGATAATAGAAAAAACAGAGGAAGACATACAAATAAAAGAACCAGAAGAAACAAAACAGGAGGAAGAGGGCATTAAAATGAGGTTAGGGTGATGGAAGAAATGAAAAAGACTATTACAGAAATGAAAAAACCTAATATTAAAATAGAAGAAAAATTAGAACAAAACAATGAAGAAATAAAGGCAAAAATGGAGGAAAACAAACTAGAAATAAATGTTAAAATAGAAGAGAAAATGGAAGAAACAAATAGAAAGATGGAAAGAATGAACAGGAAAATAGAAATTTTAAGATTATACGAGAAAAATAGAAGGGAGACCAAAGGTTACATAGAAGGAAAAATAAAGTTTGAAACAAGGGTAATGGAGAATAAATCACATGAAAAAATCGTAAATTTGGGAAAAATAATACAAAAGCGTGCGATAGAACAAACAATTAGATTGGAAGAAAACTTAACTGCCGTTGACAATAAAATAGTTGAAGATTGTGTTGCTAGACATCTTCTACTGAAAAAAGGGGTAGACGACAAGACAGTCGAGAAACAAGGAAATACATAGAAGAATGCAAACAAAAACAAAGTTTGGAAATCAAGAAACTTAAAGAAAAATATGAGAACAAAATTAAAGAGGTAGGGAGAAGAGCAATTACCACAACAGACTGTTCAACATTTATGTGGAACAAAGAAACACTACTTAAATTTTATGGAAATGACAGGATTAATCCAGTTGTATTCTTACAAAATATAAAAGATGTATAAACGGAGGGGGAGACGGGAGAAAAATGATTTTAATAGTACGGAACTGTCTAAAAGAAGATGCAGAAACTTGGTTCAATGTGAGATACGAAGACATAGAAACTTTTGATGATTTCGAGGAACTATTCTTAGGACAATACTGGAATAGTAATGAACAGAGGAAAGTAAGAGAAAATTTGATATTTGGAAAATATAGAACTGGAACTAGAATGACGAGAGAAAAGTATGTAATAAAAAAATACAGTATTGCAAAATACTTAACGCCGAATTTGTCTAAAGAAGACATAATTATATGAGTGGCGTTTCATAACATAACGACTATGACAAATTTTATTAATTTATTAAAAAGGGTTGATACAGCACAGGAGAAAACAAATACACAAAATAGGACAGTAATACAATACAAGCAAGACCAAACCAACGTGATAACAACCTCAATAATAACAATTATAACCATAACAACCACAATAATAATAACAATCAACATAATAACAACCAAAATAATTACAATAATTATAATAATACACTAAATCAACAATAATAACAATTATCAAAGTAAAAATAACAGAAATTTTAATACAAATCAAAGCCCAAGACAAAAGCAAAGAATTGTCCTGAGATAACACAGCAATTAAATTGTCGATCAAAGTGACGATTTAACACAGCATAAAATTGGTGCTCAAAACGTGGGGCATATCACAGCACTAAATTGACGACCAACGATAAGGGCTCGATTAAAATTGAAATCGGACGGATTCACAAATTTTTAAATAAATAAGATGGATAAGGAACAGAAAAAGAAAATACGACAAAGAAGGGATACTGAAGTTGATGAAAAAGAGCAATAGAAACAGAAGAAGAAATAGAAGAAAGCAGTGAGATGGAAGAAGTGATAATAGAAAAAACAGAGGAATAAAAGAACCCAGATTACACAGCATAAAATTGGCTCATCAACGTGTGACATTACAACAATAAATAATTTCGCAAATGTAAAAATAAATTGTCGCCCAAAGTGACCCTACGTGGGGCCAGAAAGAGAAAATTTGCAAAGTACCCTGAGACCACAGCATAATGTGTAGTTACTGCTGCTTCTCGCTAGTCGTTAAGACTGTCGTCTCAGCAGCACCGGCCCTGAGGAAGTTCGTCTGTAACGGAGAATGAAACGTCGACAGAAGAAACCAACATAACGCAGTTCCAGTAGGAAGCCAATTCAATCATAGGCGACGGCCGCGAAAGCCTTCATGTTAATCATTAATCTTTAATTCATTCTATCTCAGTAACTAGGCATTATTAAATTAAGTAATCGTTAACTGGTGTCGATTAAGTTTGACAAATTTTGAGTTGTCAGTCCCGTCAGTTTTGTTTTTATAGTAACGAAGGTAACGGTGCTGCTAGATTTACAATTCTTAAATTGCTTCCCATTCCAAAGAACAAGCAGTAGATAATGTTTCTAATTACAGATTCTCCACATTTCATTGACACCCTGTATATGTATATGTATTTACAAACACACATAAATTTTACGAAGTCTTCTTTTTTGGATTGCAACGTAAGTTTATAAAAACTGTGAAATTTATAGATGAACGCTTACTTCAGTAAATCTGTTTCGTATGCATTTTGTTGAACTTAATGTTTGCAGCAAGTTCTTTTATAATTCTGATGAAACCCATGATATCAACAAAATCCTTTTAATTTAAAATATTCCGCGACGAACGAAAAGTTCGCATTACAAAAAAGTTTTATAATAGATCGAAACTTTAAAGTTTTATATTCAGTACGATGTTCATCGGCAATTTATTGGAAACTTTTAAGTCTCAACTTCTTTATTTACTTCTTAGAAAATATTTTGACTTATTACGAATTGTGATAAAAGTGATAATATAGGTATTTTCTCGATACCTTTTAGTCAGCTTTGATACAAATATTGAAATTTATGCAATTTATAGTTTATAGGTCGAAACACTATAAAATTTTTACCAAATTAGTTTTTGAGGTATAGTCTTTCGAAGTCAAGGTCAGATTTTTTTACTCTGATAGTAGTTCTATGGTGTTCGAGTTACTGAACTTTGCGGCAGAACTATCACATGGTCGTGTCTGTTGTAGGAAACTCACAATCAGTCGTGCTTGAAGCATTTGTCTACAAGGACATCACAAAATCTGAAATAATTATTTCTATATATATGAAATTGTTTACAACGATTCATATACATGAGTCAAAAATTACTTAATTCAAAAACCTGGATGTTCAGAAAATTAATTATGTACTTCATGAATATCAGTGTTGTTTCTAATGCAGATAGTATTGATGACTCGTACAATATCGTAGTTAGTCTTCGATAGACATAAAAGTAGAAACAACAGCGAATGTGTATCCCTATACCAGAAGCTTGGAATAAATCTTTAATGGTTACATGTAGGAGATATTTTCAATAAATCAGCTTAATCATTAATATTCATTTGAAACTTTGTGAGATTTGCACCGTCTTCGGAATCTATCAGATCGCTATTCTTCTGAAAAAGTGGTGTCGATTTCCAAAAAAAAAAAATATTGTATATACTCAGGCCAAGAAATAGATTCATTTCCTTTTGCGAAAGTTTTGACGTTAGTTATTATGTTTGTATTAGTTTTATAAGGTCAAAGAATAATGTGGCAAGAGGTATGACAGAAGCTGCAGAGAGAAGAGGAGAAAAAACGAAAAAGAAGAAAGAAATACAGAAAACATCAAAAACAAGAAGGACCAAAACATTTTAAATATTCTTAAATTTTTCTATTTTTATGTGTATCATGGTATATGTATTTCCAAAATGATTTCTTATTTTTCGTAATTTTTTTTTCCTTGTAGATACATACATATTTACGAAATCTTTTTAATGTTATTTACTTTTCAAAATTTTTAAACGTATTTGTACAAGATAAAAATTCCGACTTGAAACATATTTTATTACGATTATCGGAAATTTGAAATTATGATTCGAGAGCAAATATTTTTAAGAAAAAAATAAATATTTGAAGCCAAAGGCTCGAAATGTTTGCTCGTAAATGGTCGCTCGAGACGTTCAGAACTAAATATGTGGCACATAAAGATCATAATTGGTTTCCGGTTATTGTTAGTCAATTACTACGTCGTTAATAACTCGACTTTCATCGTAGTCATACTCCAATACAATAGCGGCTAGCGACTACCACATGATCATTACTGCAAAAATATGCTGATGGCTCGTTTCTATTTATGAAACGTGGTTAGTAAATCAGAAAATATATACATATACGTGGGGTATTAAATAAATTCTTTGATACTGTGAGGACTAGGCAAAATATGTTCTTCTGGAAAGTCGTTAACAGCCTCCTTTCAGACAGTGTTAGCGAAAATTGAAAATGTTCAAATTTAATCAAAATGATATCTGGTTTTATTTTAAATTGATACACAAGTTGATGAGAGTAAAGAATTATAGTAGAGTCCTCATTTTATCTATGAGTGTATGGTGTCGTAATGTATAGTCTTTCTCATATTTTACCATCCGTCTGAAAAAAGTTTTGCGTGAAACATGTTTGACTTTGCCAATTATTGTGATGCTGTCATATTACCAAACGCACTTTCAATTTTTTTTAATGTAAATGTATTACAGGACTTATAAGACATTCTTTGTAACTCCATATATTTGTACACACATCTTTTGTATGTCTTGGCAAGATTCTGTTCCTATTAAAAAAAAAATAAATTACTTAATACGTTGCTGTTAATTAAGTTGAAAAACACGGTTAGCTTTACGTGACAGCTTATTAAAAAATAATCGTGTGTTATTGTTATGTAACGCACCTAAACAATAAAGTCTTTTTTTTGAAATATCTGATGCAACAGCACAATTGTGCATCTGCGTGAAATATGTGGAAAATAATTTGTGTTGAAATTGTCACCTGTGGCAGTTGACTCCTATATTTCTTTATGCTTGCCCAGAGTTAATATTTTGCATTCTATATTTAATGTCCTCGGGGGCCAATCCTCTTGAAACTTTAACAAACAAACTCGTCCTTCTTTCATTCGGCGTATGTTTGCTGTGAAATTTGGGCAATAGGCCAAAGTCATCTTTAAATAATGTGGGACTTAAAAATTTAGCACTATTTGTTTTGCAAAATCAATACTTATCCTACACGTATTACATGTGTATCAGAAAATCAATTTAAATAAAACATTACTCTCTCATTTCTTTTCTTATTATTTTTGTCAATAAAATTAAAATGAGAAAAGAGATTTATGAAAAGACCATACTTTGGAGCCTACCTATTGTAAGATATTTACATTAAATTTAGTAAAACTATTGTTAACATAACTTAACTTATAGGGGTGGATGTCGATTTATGGACGCTCGAATTCAGAGTTTTTGAAGTTAGAAACTGAAAGATAATGCGTAAAGCAATCAAACTGTGAAAAAAAATCAGAGGATTAATCATAAATTTAAAAGATATTTGCATTTAAATTGTAAATTTTTAGGTTACGAAATTATTAATGGCCGTCAATTTTGATAGTTTTTGATGAGAACTCTCAACTCGTTTTTGATGTATATGAAATGTCTTAGCACTACTATGCAGCAAATGCACGTTATATTATTTTTAAAGATACATTTAATTTGAATAAAGGTATGCTTTTTCCAGTTTTTTTTTCTATGAATTTTCACCATTCCTTTCTCTACGGACGATGTTCATGTTTATCGGTATGGCGCATTGGCACATGCCACGCGCATGCGGAGTATATATACAGGGTGTATCGCGATTAACCAGCAGCAGACGAAGTATGGGTAGAGCACAGGAAATGGAACCAATTTTGTCCTGAGTACGTGTAAATATGCTAACCGTGACCTACCTAATCTGTGTTGCGAACTTGGCAATAAATTGTAAATTGTGAGCGATGGTGGCAATAAACAGATTAAGACGGCCCACATCACAGGGCTGCACTCGCACCATCGCTGTTTTTTAACGTCCATTTTGTGGTAACTACCGCTTTTCGGTGATTTTTCGTAGTTAACATAATTGGTTCCATTTGCACTCTACCCATACTTCGCCGTCTGCCGGTTAATCATGATACACCCTGTATAGTATTTCAGATTGCTGTTATTGCTTTTTGGTAGATGTCAATGGTTCTGGTAAAGAATATGTCCATAAGCGCTGAACATTTTCTATGACAAAAATAGTTTATTTAGCTTACACTGAACGTATTTCTACAATAAAATTTGCGGATTATCCGTAAATTTCGGAATTATTTTTAGGTTATGTTCGAATGTTTTTTATAGATATTTTCGAAACGTGCTGATAAGAGAAGGAAAGCCTTTTTTTTGAGCAAGTGTATTTCAAAGGAGAGAAACCATTGCACATAAATATTTTTTAATAGTACCTATCTACTTGACGAGCAATACACAAATAATTTTTGTGCGATAGGCTTCAGGGTAGTGCTTCGACATACACCCCTAGACGAAGTATGTCACCAGACGTAGGTAGCAAAATTCTGCCAACATCAACGGTAGGTAGGAGGGTAAGGGGTTTACTGTTTACAAAGGAACTTCGGCAGAGGCGGAGTGTTATTAGAGAACAATTTTAATTAACATAAATACTTAATAAAAAACATGCAAAGAAGACTTTTTAACAATTTTATGGTTTTCAAACAATATGTTCGGCAGTGTTTTTCATTTTGGCATATATTAATTATTATTTTTGTTATTTACTCTGAAACTACAAGAGGATTTTAAATAAACGAATACCTTTGTAAATATTTTATTGATGTTGAAATAAAATCATTTTATTAAATAAACTACGTATTCATTAAAATTGTTTTTAATATAGTTCCTGTCAGGGTCGCTAATGTATCATTTTGTTTTGAATTAATAATATTAATATGCCACGTGGAACTTACAAATGATATGAACGTTGGGAAGGCTTTTCCGTTTTCGTGAACATACAAACACACTTTCACCATTCTTTTTAAGTTTGATTATTTTTTATGAAATTCAATACGAAATGATTAATTTCGAACACGAAAAATATAGGAAAACACCATTAACAACTGCCACTAGTGTCGAAATGAAACGAAAAGACACGATACATTAGAGGTTCCTGGTAACCAGCCAATGAAAACGTCGGATTTTGCGGAATCTTCTAAGGTCGAGTTTGGCTTTGCAGTTGCATTATCCCCTTACCCCAACCTGTTATGTTGGCTGTAAACAAACTGCAATATACTCAGGGGTCATTCTAATCTATGCACAACCTGACGACGGTGGTACCTCCTTAGTAACGTGGTAACTAGTAGCAACCCTGTTGTTTTGGTATTCTAATTGTGACACAGCAGTCGCAAAGTGCATCTAATAGCGTTTTCGATTGATCGCACTAGTGCGCACTCAGAGTGTCTTCATCTCATGTTATTGCATGAGGTCAAAAGAAGATGCAAATACACTGGGTGCAACCGGTGCAGGTGAATCGAAAACGCTATAAAATTGCAACCATTTTAAAGCAGTGGTAAACTTGCTCGTCAGTGTGCGCATGAGTATGTAAGAATTAACGTTTTAATAAAAATTTTAATTGAAATGTCAGGTTACGCAGTAGTGTGGCAGTAGCTTATGAGTTCAATTAAAACAGCAATGACAGCAAAGAACCTTTTAAAAAATTTACTTTTTTTTTTGTAGGCTAGAATCACTTTCATTTTAATACATACCTCAGTCTTACACAGCCTTGATAATTATATACTTACAATTTATTAATAATTTAAAACTTTTGACAAAACAACTGTAAGTAAATAAATAAATTAAATAAACTAGTTTTCCACTGTGAGGCTTCTGCATTATTGCTACTACACAAATCATTCATTGCGCATAACGTATTACCACAATATAAGTAAATACACTTTTGAAAAATAATGTTGATAAGGACCAGATTTTCTGTTTCTTTATTCTATATGATTTTCAGAATAAAAAGCGCGGCAAGACGGAAGACGTGTTCGCAAGCGTACAATACGACACTGAAGTTAGCTGCATGTAATTTTGCCACTGAACTGCCACCTGAATTAGAATGCAAAAGTAGTAGGTGGTACTACCAGAGCAGAGTGCACGGTAGTAACATGATACAACGTTGTAACTTGCAACTTCGATTAGAATGACCTCCTCAGTCTAGGTGTATGGTCGAAGGGTAGTGTACTAGTTTGTCGTTTCAAATTTAGCATTTAGGTGTAAATTTACACACAAAAGTTTCTCATCCCTTTTAGAACACACACAAAAGTTTCCCTTCCCTTAAAATACGCACAAAAGTTTCCCTTCCCTTAAAACTTACATACAAAAGTTTCTCTTCCCTTAAAACTTACATAGAAAAGTTTCCCTTCCCTTAAAACTTACATACAAAAGTTTCCCTTCTCTTAAAATTTACATACAAAAGTTTCCCTTCCCTTAAAATTTACATACAAAAGTTTCCCTTCCCTTAAAATACGCACAAAAGTTTCCCTTCCCTTAAAACTTACATACAAAAGTTTCTCTTCCCTTAAAACTTACATAGAAAAGTTTCCCTTCCCTTAAAACTTAAGTCCAGATTCATGAGTACTTCCTCGAGGCTTCCTTCAGTAAGGAACCCTGAATGGGATTGTAGTAAGGCAGTTGCATAAAAAAATCACAATCTAAGGGGTTCCTCATTCAAGGAAGCCTTGAGGAAACACTATGAATATGAACATTTTACTCACAAAAGTTTCCTTCCTTAAAACTTACACACAAAAGTTTCTTCCCTTAAATTTACCCACAAAGTTTTCCTTCCCTTAAAATATATTTACTCATAAAGATTTCCCTTCCTTAAAATATATTTACTCATAAAGATTTCCTTCCTTAAAAATCAGTGATATTAGTCGTAATTTACACTGTAAATTATGATTTAAATTACCGTAATTTACCATTTTAAATTACCATTAATTAATTAATTACTATTAATTACCAAATCAGATACCATTAATTAATTACAAAATTTAAGATTAAATAAACAAAATATACAATTTATAACAAAGGAACAAATATATTGACAAATGATTGAGCTGCAAAGGTACTATTTGTTAATTGAAATCTAAGTGGACCCAAAACTTTGTTGCAAAAGATGAACCTTGCACTCCTCAGGAATCAAATGTCTTTACTTTAAACGAGTTAATAGTCTTCCATCCGAAGAAAATAAGTGAAAAGGTTTCACCCATACATTAATTTTATGTTATGCTTATTTTTTAATTGTAATTTGTGTACTCAATTGAATTTGTGAACTCAATGCTTTCTTTAACTAAATTTTCTTATTTGCAAACATGCAGGAAAGTTGCACATCCGAAAATCCCGTCGAAGTCGTATTTACACTTTTTCGATATCTCCGCAAATAACGTCTGGAAATTGCGAACGCACTTTTGGCTTAAAACTTTCTTATAAGGTAAAGTTACAAATTATTTTTTATTAAGTTTACATTTCTTTTTTTGAAATCGTAATTTGATGTTTTTAATTGAAGTTTTTTAAACTTTCAATAAAAGTTTAACTTTTACATACACACAGTTTATTTTCCTACATATTACATAGAAACGTGGAAATGGTAAATTACCATGGCAAATTATTACAGCAATAAATTATTGGAGAATTTAAAATGGTAATAAAAAACGGTAAATTACTAATTTAATTTACCAAAATTATAAATTACAGTAATTTTACATCACTGCTTAAAATATACATTTACACATAAAGGTTTCCTTTTCCTTTTTAATTTAATATGTTCGCTGTTCATTTAAATACACCTAACACACTACCTCTGAAAGCCAATCCCATAAAAATTATTTGTGTAATGCCCAAATAACTATAGAACTATAGGTATATTTTCATGACCAACGCCCGATGGGCCAGCTCACTTTAACTAACATACAGATCCATCCATCGCCAAATGTGCCACTGTCGCCTCTTTAAGAAGAAATAGCGCCTGAAATTTTATGGTTAGTGCTGGCATGAAATTTTGGAGTTTTTACGAACGCTCAAACTTAATTCTCTACTTCGCAACATTCATAATCTTTCAATTTCGGAAAAAAAGCTAAATAGAAAATTGCAGAATAAAATCTGTAAATCTAGAATAGATTATCATGCGTTATCGCTATTGCAATAGAGTCTCATAATTTGCCGCGTATGATGGGCAACATATAATAAAATGTATTTATACAAAGTTTCTCTTCCCTTCAAATGTATATACACAGGCTTTCCTTTTCTTTAACAGCACTTTTTAAGAATAACTTATTCAATATTGATATGGAACATCAAACCCAGAAATCTTAACTTTTTAAGGTGATTTGAAATTTACGGATAATCCGCAAATTTTATTGCAGAAATACGTTCAATGTAAGGTAAATTAACTATTTATGTCACAAAAATGTTGAACGTTTATGGACATATTCTTTACCAGACCCGAATTCGGAACCCACAGCGACGATATTTCATTCAGCGTTTCTCGGATTTGCCGCATTCCATGCGCATTCGACTGCCGTCTGACGTCTGCCGCGTACGTCGGAAATCTACCATAAAACGTCAAATTTTGAATTTTCAAAAGCTTATATTTTTAAAGTTTATTGTTAATCCTCTGATTTTTTTTCATATTTTGATTCCTGAATACATTATCTTTCAGTTTTTAATTTGAAAAAGTTTAAATTCGAGCGTCCATAAATCGACATCTTACCACTTATAGAATTAAATAAGCATTCTTCGATGGCAGTGGTCCTTTTCACCAATTTTCCACTGTTCTGATGATCCAAAAGGCGACAATATTGTTTATGTGCCTAAGAAAAGTTTGGAATAAATTCAGTATTTTTAGAAATGAGCATTTTCGACAGATATCCTCGGACAGGTCGATTTTATTTTTTTCTTCTTATTTCGGCGTTGGTGAAGTACTGGACATGACATCATTGATGATTTTTTAAATAGCAACATTATACTTAGAGTTGGTACTAAAATGGGACTGAAGGTTATCTCATTCTTGCAAGTGAAGGGTTTATATCGTACTTTTTGTTACGGCTGAAAAATCCAATTAAGTTATTCCATAATAATTGGCAGCCACCCTGTATGTATAACTTCAGGAGGCGTACGTATTTTTTTTATCATATTTCACAATATTGCATCAGCTAGGCCATACGCTGTTATTTAGCCTTACAGTATATCTTCATTTCACTCTGTCGCCCGGCTAAATCTGAGTTCATTCGTAACGACTTTCGTCGTAGCGATGGTGGAAGAGTATGCCGTCCTCGGCGTCGCGTTGCGGTCATTCTTTCATCTTGAGGCGTGCGTTACGTTTATTTGTGTCTTCAATTTTTGTGTTTCTTTCATGGAGTTTTGTGGTTGAAACTTGAAACGGAATCTTCTCCGAGATTTGTTAAAGCACGCCGAGTGAATTTCAAGCTCGTTTAACAGCTTTTCGAAAGCCTGCCTTTGAAACAAGGAATAGATATATTTTGTTGGCCATTTTGTGCGATGTTCTGTTGATAACGCGTTTCTCTCTCTTCTACTAAATTTCTAGCTTCCAGTGGTAGTTTTACCTATCCACTAAAACTTTAATAACCCTTGGGTGGAAAGAAAAGGCTGGTTTTCGGCTTTTGAAACGATTTAAGCCCTGCAACGCGGCCTTCCCCCCCACCTGTGAAAGTGGACTTGTCCTGAAAGACGACGCTACTTTGGTTACGCTACTTCACCGACTTACGGCGCTAACCACCGTAAGAGGGCGCTCCAACACTGTTGACAGCTGACTGTCATTGACGCTGAATGTTCGAATTACAAGGTCGGAATAACTTCAATTATTCTTATTAATTTATTTTGTCGATTCAACTTTCCGCGGCGTTATTATTAATTGTTTTATTTTTTCAGGTCAATCACTTTGAGCGGTTAATTGTATACGAGTAACAGATCTGTTGATCGGATAAATCTAACTTGTCAGATTACTTATTTACATTTCGTGTTCTTTTCATTGGGACCCCTTCTGAGTCGAACTCTTATTCTTCTTATTATTTTTCTTATTCGTTATTTATTTTTGAGCATTTTAAATAAAAACAAGTGTGCTCAGCTGGTACTTTTTATTTTATTCACTTTGCCCACCTTTTGCTTTGGGCACAGTATAAGTAATTCTCCAGTAGCGTCACTTAAACGTCAGTGTCAAAAAAAGCGCCATTCTATTTGATACCCTTATGGAAGTGTAATGTAATTTGTAAATCAAAAGGTATCAAACAAAAGAGCAAATGCGACAGTTATACTCGAGTGACGCTACTGTGTGATTCTTATACTGTGCTTTGGTGTTTCGTCGAACCCTCCCATTTCCAAGAGCTTTGCCGAGCGGTGCTGGAGAGACGTCAGTCACTCGCTTAATTTGCTGGCCTTCAGGTAGGTTAGCATTTTGTTTTGAATTGAAAATCTACACGCATATCTTCACGCTTGTGTCAAAGTGTCAATGTTTCCAACATAGTTGGGCTTAGCGAGCAAGTGAATTTATAATATAGCCATTTTTATCCTGTCTCCGCTTTTTTTAAGTTTCAATAAAATACTAGGTATATGGGCTTAAAGTCCACTGTAAACTTAAGCCAATTTATTTAGCACATCGTCCTTAATGTCTCCTAATAAAGTTTACAATTTATAATTGCCGTTTTAATTATCGTATCTGTGTTGATTACTTCAACACACATTTATAATATCCGTTGGGATATCTTGACATTTATATTAATATTAAGTACCTACCTATAACTATGAAGGAATTATATATTTTTTTAAAGTTCTCCATTTCAATTTTCATTCGTTGCCTTCAGAATATTGATTAAATATTGAGGAAGTATTTTTCATAAGAGAAGAGCTCTGTGTTATAAATGAAACGCATTTGGCGTTGCATAATCAGACATAAAAAGCATAACTCCATCCTTCTTTTTTACTCACTGTTGACAAAGAAATAATACTGAAATATTTGTCGGTTGTAACTTCGGCGATTGATGACGCAGAGCTCAAGTTCCGTGAATTTGATATTATGTGAAGTTCAATGGTTTTGTTTATCCACTGTTCGGTTTGTTCTCCTTGACCGGAAGAAAAATTGCATAAATGCCTGCTCATATCCTAAATAAGTCTGTTTATCTCGCCAACATGTTAGAAATAGCGGTTATTACGAAATGTATGTTAAGGTTAATAGCAATTTTAAATATTTCTTCTCAGTTTTTTCCTTGAAGAGTCTGAGGATCTAGGTTGCCACAAATTTTAGAAACTTTCGCTGACACATATTAGACAAGTTCAGTTACTAATAAAAGGGAAATCCGTTTTATAAATCATTAAACCATGAAAATTTTGTACTTTCCACAGCTTCGCAAGTTTATTTTATAGCGATACATAAAAACTTTTTTCTTCGACATAAATATTAAAATGTTCGCAATACGATAATCGAGTCGACTATGTAGAACGAACTCATTATCTTAATGTATAATAACTTTATTATTGTGTAAATGTTGGTGATGATGTTAAAAATATCACTTAGAGTGTCTCAAAGAAGAAATAGTACCTGTTGCATGCGGTAACCAAACTTGTGTCCGTATATGGAATAATTATCCATGCTTCTGAACTTGATGGATGAATTAATAGATTCTGATTGATAGTTGCCAATAAATAATTATATACAATAATTAATTAAGGTCTCTTAAGAAATACACACCGCATACCTTTTTAAACATTATTCTAGAACATAGAAACCAGTTCCTTGCACTTATTAGGTACACAGAGGACTTACACATATAATACAGGCTGTGTATGAATTAGTGTTAAAACTCCATATAGCCTCCGTTTGGCTATGCTAGGACATAGAGGTTGCAAATTTCTATAAAAAAAAATTGGAATTTATTCAAAGGCTATTGCATAGGTATAGTAATTGTTTTTTATCAACAAGAAGAAGACAAAGGCGAAATTAAAGATACTAATGTCACACAGTAAAACAAAACACATGACAGTATTTAGCAAGACATAGGAAAACAAAATTTGAGTTTACCGTTCAAATTCAATGCTTATTAAGAACAGTATTTTTTCGTATTAAACAAGGGCGAATTAAAAATAAAACATGTTCTTTGTCTACTTTTTAATATATGCAATAAGTTTTGAATAAATTGTAATTCTGTATTGTAATAATTGTAAATATTGAATTTTAGAATTAATGGTTTTGTAATAAACAAAAACAGTAATAGTAATATAAGCAGATAATAAAAAAAGTGAAAATGACAATTTATTACATTAGGTATACTTTTCATCTTCATCCATCTTATTAAACAAAAGTTAATAAACATATAAACAGATAAAGGTGATAATAAATTAAATAAAAATACCTACATTTTAACAACATCAGATTACTGAAAATAATAGCAGGATGTATCCTACAAAAGCACAAGGTTTATTGTTTGGCAAGTGTCGAATTTAAGCGATTCCTTTGTGTTAATTTGTGTGAGTTCTGAAGCTATTTCTCAATTACTGCTGAAGAATGAATATAGAGTTACTACAATAGTCTTAACAAAGAAAACATATTTCCGTCATGTAATTTTTCATACGCGTTGCATAACATCTATGTCCTTAAAAATGTTTTTGGTACACGCTCCGCAAAATGGTCGCTTAGGGGTGCGCTAAAGCTGCGGTTTCCTAGGATTGTCCGCTGAGCTGAACAGAACCGAAAGCGAAACAAAAACCGAATCTGTCGCGAACTATTCGGTCGCGAAAGTTGTTTCCTAGAATACGCTTTAAAATGAAACATTTTCGTACTGAATTGTCATCTGAGATGGACATAAAAAAGAAAATGTGTGTGTTTTCTTATTAGAAGAAGAGGAAGAGGAAGATTTGTTGAATTTAATAAAATCTACAAAAAGACGAGAAACCAGTCAACTCTTTTTAAATCGAATAAAAGAAGGTATTGATTCGCATATCGATGATAATGAATCAATGCACTTGCTGTTGTCACTAACCTTTAGTATTACTTATTTTTTATTTAAAATTCAACCCAATACGACTTAATATTAAAAAAATTAAATGAGACAAGCATTTGCAAAAATCAGCTAGAAAACAGATATTCAGCAGATATTCAACAGTATCCAAGACACCAATTAAAATGTCAATATTTCGTTTAGATTTAATATAAGATAAGATAAATGTAATGGTATCCTTTTCTTTTTGTTTATTTCTTGAAATATGGTTCTTATTAGAAGTTGTAAACTATAAGTGCAGTATCTCGAAAAGCATGAGCTTTAGACCAATTCATTTTACGTAGTATTAGAAATAGAATTTGATGAGCTATTCAACTGTGTTAAAATGTACAGGGTGTCCCATACAAATTTTTTGAGAAAATTTAACTTTTAAGTTTCAATTATTTCTATGTACCTAAATGCACATGAAAAATGTTAGTATTACACACTGATAAAAGTTTCATGGTAAATTTACATTGGTTATTTGTGACCACTGTTAATCATGGTAAAAAACTGTAAAAATACTTTTACTATGAAATGGTAAATTTACATGTATTTTTACAGTATTTTTACCATGATTAACAGTGGCCACAAATACCCGCAATGATTATTCATGTAAATTTACCATGAAATTTTTACAGTGCACGAAGAGATTACATATTCTATTATATATTTATAATTAATTATGCACAGTGATCTTTAATTATGAATAAAACACTTCCATATTTCAGCTCTTTCATCCAATTGAATAGCTATAGATTGCGAATGCTTTGATTTAGAGCTTTTGAAGAAATCCATACCAATGATGCACGCTGTATAAATTGTTGGCAATACACACCCGATTTTTTTTTAACTACCTGTTTTCCCAAGTTTTTCTGCGATTTTTTTCCAAATATTTGTATTCACTACCATGTCTTTGTAACTTTTAAGTTTACATTTATACAAGGCAGGATGCTGTTTCACTAAATTAATTAATACTCAATATGTTTATTCATTTTGTATCGTTCGCTCCGTTCAAATCTACCATCGATTGATTGGAACTGATAACGAAAACTGACACAAATTATGAAATTTTTCGCTATAGAAACGAGTGCAGTCTAGGTCGCGGTGGGTTTCGGTCGCATGATTTCCTAGGAAACCGTAGCTGAAACCTGGCTGAAACTAAACCGACGACGAAAACTGACACAAATCAAGATATTTTTCGCTATAGAAATAAGCGAAGTCTAGGAAACCATCCTCATTTAATTTTGTGCATTTGGTCAGAGCGAATGTCGATCGCGGTCCGTTTCGGCCGGCCGAATGTCCTAGGAAACCGTACCTTTAGGGGACTATTTTCAGAACGAAAAACGTATTTTTAGCAACCTCAATCGTCATAGCAACACTTAGAAACCGCTAAAATTTTTAGCGACCTAGTACTTAATGCTGCTATGGCAACACTTTAGCGGATTCTTTTTTTGAGCAAGTTTCAATGAAATAAATCAAGTAACTAAGTATAAAATTCAACTCGTTGCAATGATTACCGATTATTGCCATGTCTGCTCAAAGGGACAATTTAGACTTGCTAATTCGAAATTCGCAATTGCAATTAATGTTGGTGATTTGGCGAGCGTGTACCAAAAAATATTGTATGTACCACGTACGCAAAATGGTTTTAGGGGACTCATCTCATTAATTACGATTTGTCCCCTAAAACTTTATTTTGCGTACTTGATTCATAAACTACTATGTATTTCCAGCTCCATCTTGCAACTATTCCAAAAAAAGTAGAACTCTTAGAGAATAGTGGTATAAAATATTTTAAAGGAGTAGGTCTACTTTCCTAACTTTGTTAACGCTGAATGGTATCCAGGTTTTGATGTGTTTATGAATAAATTGTTTAAATTTCATGAATACTGTATGATACTGTCTCTTTCATTATGTAAGTGCTTGTTTTGTAATTGATATTTTGTTGTTACTTTTATTTTATTCTTTCCTTTGTTTTCGAAGCGACAATATAAAATGGGAAGTAATCACATGTTATTAATATTGTTGATTGATCATAATTAGGTATACAGTCTGTTTGATTATAAAGGCCTCAAGCTCTAACTCATTTATTTTTGTTCAAACACCCAATAATATATACATATACATTTTTAAATGGGACGTTCGTTTCTTGAGAATGAAGTACAAAAATATTTCTTTGTCTACACTGTATAGGAGTGATGACGTCATCGACAATTTTTTTAAATGACAAAATTCTCTTTTATCTTCAACCACATAAAAGTTTTATCCATACATAACAAAATGTTCGAGAAAATTAAAAAAAAGGAACTGTATGCCCCATATTCTTACCTCATGTTTAATTTAATAACGTGTTTATTTCCCATGGCAACGTTTTCCATCGCTTTCTTACATATTAAATTGACATACAGTATTATTCACAAGAGAAGACCGTTGCGTCATTGTCTGGTGTTGCGTCAACAGACTTATAAATCATAACTCCATCCTTTTTTCTCATTCACCGTTAACAAAGAAATAATACTGAAATAATTGTCGGTTCTTGCTTCGGCGATTGATTAGGCAGCACTTAAGTTCTGTGATTTTCATTGTAAAACTATATCGTTTAGTGATTATTTTAATCACGACTTTAGTTAAACACATTTATCATAAGATGAGAATTCGGGCCAATATTCATAGACTGCACAAATAGGGCTAGACTGAAAATCTAGCGTTGATCATGTTTGCATCACGGGTGAAACACGTATTTGATCTTATAACAAAAAGTGTTCACATAGGTATGGTGAGGGGAATTGAATTGCACAGTGTACTTTTAAGGCTCAGTCAGAATTGAATTAGTGCAGAAAATTAGTGCAAATCGGCACTGCAGATTGGCCGTGCAAATGTTTGACAGATGTATTTTGATGTGTCTATTCACAATCAACAGACGTTTTGCACTAAGTTGATCGTGAATAGATACATCAAAATACATTTGTCAAACATTTGCACGGCCAATCTGCAGTGCCGATTTGCACTAATTTTCTGCACTAATACCTGGTTTATACAGTCACTAACAACTAACAACTGAACGTTAAAAACTAACAACTAAGGAATTGATGGATAGTACTGACATGAAACGGTTTATACAAATTCACTAACAATTAAGAATTCATTTATTTCAATTAGTTTATAGTTAATGGTTAATTCTTAAATTTAGTTGTTAGGGACTGTATAAACCAGGCATAAGTCAATTCTGAATGATACTTTACTCCGCAGGAATTAGCGCTGCCATCATTTCAAATCTATTCATAAAAAATGTATAAATTAATAACAAATAACCTTAAAGCTGCAGCATCGTTTTTTTTACATTTGTAGTAAATCTCTATCATAACGATTCATTTCTTACGAAGATTGACACTACCGGTATTTTAGGTATAATTATTATTTACAAACTAAATGAAATATGACAAATTTCAGTAAAATTATTTTGATGTTATTTTGTTCTATTTATGGCCTGCTACAAATATTAGCTGGTTTGAAAGTTAAACTATGAAAGTTATGAAGGTTTTTTAAGTTTTTTCGAAAATTTTCTTATGTGAGGATATAAAAAATTTGTGTGATTGAAAAGAGAAAAAATATCGTGTTATTAAAAAAAAAACTTTTGATAACTTCATCTTTCCTATACAGTATAGGTAAAAATTTTTTTTTTTTCCTACACTAGTAGAAAATTCAATTTTACCGGCTCATCAGAGAGGAGAAAGCAAACGTTTCCACGGCTAGCCCGGCAAAATGAACATAAATGCCTAGCCGAGAAAATAATTTACGAGGCTTTACCACTAGGTGGCGCGACAATAACTTCTGGAATGCATTCTCATCGACATCAAAAAATTAACAAACGTAAGTTTTTTTTATTTAATTCCACTGGTATTTGGTTTTAAAAAGGATTAATATTATCAAGAAAAAAAAAACTCGGCAGCGGTGGAATTCGAACCCATGCCTCCGAAGAGACTGGTGTATTAAACCACCGTCTTGACCGCTTAGCCACACTACTATACGTATTACTGTGTTTTAAAACATCTATAATAATTTTAATAGTAACTCAATTTTAATATTTTTACTTCGAGAAAAAGAACGTTTGTGTGATATTAATAAAATTAATTATAATTGTGTAGGAAAAAAAATAATGTGTAAACCATGGCGGTAAAGCAATTTTCGAGGTCTTGAGAAGTGGCCAGGCTCGGCTGCTCGCCTCGCCTGTCCATATCTTCTCTCGACCTGGAAAACAAGCACTTTACCGCCTCGGTCTACAATATACTATTTTTCCTACACTAGTAGAAAATTCAATTTTACCGGCTCATCAGGGAGGAGAAAGCAAACGTTTCCACGGCTAGCCCGGCAAAATGAACATAAATGCCTAGCCGAGAAAATAATTTACCAGACTTTACCACTAGGTGGCGCGACAATAATTTCTGGAATGCATTCTCATCGCCATCAAAAAATTAACAAACGTAAGTTTTTTTTATTTAATTCCACTGGTATTTGGTTATCAACTTATCAAAAAAAAAAAAACCAATTCGGCAGCGGTGGGATTCGAACCCATGCCCCCGAAGAGACTGTTGTATTAAACCATTGTCTTGACCGCTCGACCACGCTAACATACAATACGGTGTTTTAAAACATCTATAATAATTTTAATAGTAACTCAATTTTAATATTTTTACTTCGAGAAAAAGAACGTTTGTGTGATATTAACAAAATTAATTATAATGTTGTGTAGGAAAAAAAATAATGTGTAAACCATGGCGGTAAAGCAGTTTTCGAGGTCTCGAGAAGTGTGGTCAGGCTCTGCTTTGCCTCGCCTGTCCATATCTTCTCTCGACCTGGAAAACAAGCACTTTACCGCCTCGGTCTACAATATACTATTATACTCCATTGAATAATGTTTGAACAAAAATAAATGAGTTAGAGCTTGGGGCTGTATAATTGTAAAATGTTAATACTAAAGATACTTCCTAATTACTTTTTAAATTTTAATATAGCTGCCGGTTTTGACAATATATCTTCATTAGGATGCTTTGTCAAAGAATTCTTAAAATTGAATACAACCATCACTGAAAAGAGGAATATCAATCTTTTTTCTTTAATATCAATGATAGTCTTCCTCTTCTTTCCATTGATGGTTTCAATTTGAGCAATTCCTCGACGACAACAGCCTGATGAAGATATAAGGAGGATTAAGGAGTACCTTTATCACCATTTTACACATTACGTCGAAAAATTACCTTGATTTTATTTTAAAACTTACGTATTTATTCTGCAAAAATTATTCATTGGTAGTTCAAATTTTACTATTTTACCTACTGTTTTTTTTTTTCAACATGATAGTATTGACATGGCATGACAACTGTAGTCAAATTAATATTATTTTCCAAATTTTAATTCAATAATATGTCCCATACCGTATTTTCTAAGTAAGTAAGTAAACATATTGACTTGAGATAAAGTTGTTATACAATGAAGAAAATTTCGATATTTTTGAGGACAGCTTGAATTTGGTGTGGCAGATTTTAATTGACGAGGGGAGTACAGATTTGACCTGGACTTCCTTATACAGCAACAACAATAAAAACACAAAGTTAATCAAACAAATTTTATTTTTCAAAATAATATCCTTTCTTTAATATGAAGTTATCCCAACGATCAGGCAACTTGCAAATATCGACAGAGAAAATTCTTTTGGTTGTTTGCAAAGTTATTTTTGCACTGCTTCTCATTCGACATAAATTTCTTGCGTCCCATAGGGCCGGCATACTCCTATGACTCGGTGAACGTTTGCACCGTAAGTATCCCAAAAAACCGTAACCGTCACGTTGCTTGCTTACTCATTTACAAGAAGTTGTTTTAAGCAACCCATGATGGAAGAGATACTTTACACTATTAATTATTTCAATTCGTAATTACTTTAATTCGGTCCGATCCTTTATAATAAATTGTTTCTTATTTTATTTCGATTTAATGAAATGCGTATGGATAGAAATGAAATCAAGTACCAAATAATATAAATGAATTCGTGAGGTCATTGTATTTTAGCATTGCAAGTCGACTTATCACCAAGCAACGCAAAGAAATCATGCAATCCCATTCATTGCGAGAAGGTTTCGAAATTCAGAAAGTTAATCAAGAAGTATTAGTCGATGAAATTACAAAACTAGCAAGACTATCTTGCATAATAATAAAAAAAAGATAGGTACATGGAAAATGTACTTTAAGTAGACAAATATTACAAATACGTAAAAAGCTCGTAAATAAAAAAAAACTAAAAATAGTAAAGGAAACTGTGGTTTAAGAAATAATTAAAAAATAATCTCTGCCCACAATTAATTTTATATCCGGATTTTTTAGTTAATTAATAATTAATTTGTATTCGGATATAAAATTAACTGTGGGAAGAGATTATTCTTTAATTAGCTTGTTTAGCTCGTAAATATTTTTTTTAAAGCTTATCAGTTCCCATAATCGAGTTTAAGGAAATATCGAAACCGTGTCATTTGGATGAAAACGTGTATATGTATTCACATGCCCCATATGATTTGATGATGGCGCAAATTCGTTTTTTAAGCGCGCATATAAATGCGTTCTACGAAAGCAAACGAGAAAGTTCTACGTAGAAGGCAAGTGCGAATATGTCGTCAATAAATAAGGAAATACGTATGACTCTCTACAGCCGGTTATAAAAAAAGAATTAAAAATATGCACGTGATTTTATTCTCGTAATCTCATTCGTCCACGTATGCATAAGCCTTTATAATTTCTCTCCGTTTATCTCTATTTTGTTTAGATTTACACAACCGAAAATTTTATATTTTCTGACCGTTCCAGTTGTAATCTGCCTTTACTCCTTCCTAACCACGGTGTTCACTGTTCATTGTAATAGCAAAGTGTTTCATCTTTTATGTTGTTGTTTACAGTATGCTTAGCACTGTTTTATTGTTGATTTAATTTTGTCCTAGTTTACGTACCATAGAATTATGCACTGGCAAATGCTTTTGTTTTGTTCATTTTTTGTAGGTCACTGCAAGGCTAATGGGTCGATTCTGCTCATATCTGTAAGGACCGTAAGATTATCAATTATTAAAAAATGGAATTCTGAAGTTCTCAGTATGATGCGATTTCTTGTAAGTCTCTAAGATAATCCCACAGAAACTTACGAGTAATCCTAGAGACCTAGGAAAAATCATATCTTCCAGAGAACTTCAAAATTCCATAATTTAATAAATTGAGTTACAGGCTTACAGATCTTACGATCCTTACAGATATGAGCAGAATGGACCCATTAATTCATTTCGACACTCGTTATACAACAAGGCAACCCAATCTCGTTGGTTTTTTTGTTTCTATGGTCTGATCATCTTTTCCTGTCCAAAGCTTCGTTTTCACGTCCATGCAATTTGCGCAAATGGATTTGTGTATGCCAATTTGTACAAATAAGAACAGAATTGATAATCCTTTTTCACGGTAAGTTTGGCAAACTTTCTGGCTTGTGCAAGTAAAAAATTACGTTTTCATGCAACGACTTTTGTTGTAAAATCTTCGGATCTTGACAGTAAAAACTCTGATGGATAATTTTCACAGCCAACTCTTTTTCTTTATTTTAAGAATTTCCTTCACTACTACCTCCACAACAAAATAGCAGTACTTACTCAAACAACTTCCTTGTGCAAATTGACATGCAGAAGTCCACTTGCGCAAATTGCATGAGCGTGAAAACCGACCCTTTAAATTTTGTGTGTTTTCTTAAGTCTTTACATCTTTACATCAACGACCTTTCATTTGATATATCTATTGGTTTTAAATTTGCGTTTTGGAGATTAAAGTTTAGGCTTGAAGTTAGTTTTGTATATTTATTTTCACAATTACCTACCTGAATTGTTTCATATCGTTTTTTGGTACATGCCTAAACAACTTAGGTGAAATAATTGTCTACTGTCTTTTTTCAATAGTATGCGATCTATATTTTTTATATTTGCACCTACATTATTTGTTTGTACATGCATACAATCTTGTTTTATCTCGTATTATTTATTTATTGTCACGACTCCTTAAATTAAGGGTAGATCGAGGGATGCTCGGAAGAGCTTTCGATGGTTGTTAGCGGAGGCACTTTAAAAGAGTTACAGCAAGTAATAAATGTATGTACCCTTTTCTGTTTCTATCTGTAGATGGTTTTTCTCTTTGTGTTGTTATGGTTCCTCAAAACTCTGGTTATCACCTAAGGGATGTCTACGAATCCGCCAATGCCTGAACAATAACCAATCATCACTTTATTCGGAGGACTTTAATAATATAATAACTCAATCAATAATTCTTTGTGTGTTTTGATTAATCTTTCCATCTTACGAATCGCTTTCTTTGCCATTTTTTACGTCTCACTCCAAAAATTGCTTTCTATTTATAAAATCACTTTTGCCTTTTTTGTAAACGTTTTATATTTATTTAAAACAAAAGAGTTTAGATCAAAATATAACTTTAAAATAAAATGGTGCATCTTCCCCACACACAGAGCAACCTTCTTTCATAAATAATTTTTGGGCTATTGCCCTCTTTTGTCAGGAACTTTATGACACTGCGATGTTCCATCTTAATTTCACTCATTTTATTAACAAATAAACCTTCCGAAATCTCTATAAACCGCACAACTTAGTACATGTAATTCTAAATTGGCATGTTTTTTATTCAGCATTTTGCTGTGATTGGTGTAGACAGTGATTTCAAAGATTTTTAGATTATAATCGATTTAGGCGATGTAGGAATGCAGTAACAAGTTGTCACTAAATTCCTACACAACTTAAATCGATTATAATCTAATAGACATGGATTTCTGTTCAATTTTTTAAATCACTGTCTACCACAGCAAAATGCTGAATAAAAAAACACGCCCATAGTTTTTAATAATTGGTTTGACAATGTCGCTCTTTTATTTCTGGTAGCTAACATAAAAATATGCCCTCGTAGAATAATAAATAGTTTATTTTGATCAGAAGTAAAAAAAATGAATGAATTACAAACGTACAAAATGACAGTAATTATTAAGATATTGCTTGTAACACTTTAGTTGTTTGTGACACTAAAAACAGTAGATAAGTTTTTATTAGAAATGACAGATGGAACATATATAAAATTGTCATTTTTTATTATAATATTTAATCGTTTGAACTCTTAACCTGAATTTCAACTTCATCAAAGTGTGGGTCACATTGTTAACCGCCAATAGAGAAACCGTTTTCTAACACCATTTGTAAATTACATTCATTATGAAAAATACTTTTTTTCCTGTTTTTATTAAAGCCGTAAACAGTTCTATTACATCGGAATAAATCAAAACATTATTTTACTCGTGAGAATATCAGGTTACTTTAAGGTGATGAATTTATAAAATCAAGACTACAGAAAGCGTATATGTATTTTTTCTAATTAAGAAAACTAAAATGCATAGACAATTTCTCGTCTAGTTAAAAGAGCGTATTTTCTGCAAACAGCGAACTTGTTGGGGTCTGATTGATACAGAAGAAATACATGAAATTGCTGTCGTACTAATTTGGTGTATTCATTTCTGTTCATTCAATAAAAAAAATGAAACATTTCCTCTTTCAAACGAACTTTGCAGCGAGAATCGATCTGCCAGGCAGGTCTTAACGAGCTACTCCAATATTCACGACAACTCGAACAGAATAATCAAATAAATTACAGAACATGAACCTCGAGACATAAAATTGCCAATTTTTGCCTTTACGTTAAAGGGAATATCATTTTATAACAACTCTTTTAATGGAAAAACCCTTTCTGTGAGAGTAACTGATTAAATATCACGAAATGAAAGTGACTATTCCTATAATTTATATTCATCGGGTGCTTTTTAAAATTCAACGTCGAAGAGGACCATGAATGTTTCATTGTGAACGTACCACATTGCCATTGTTAAGCGCACAGTTTTTTAATTTCTTTTTATCTTCTTATCTAGTGTTAATTAAAACGTGCAACTATTTCACTAAATTGAGTAAAAAAGCGTAGTCAATAAAAAACGGGTGAAAGTTATTATTAAGGTAAGACAAGAAAATTGAAGAACACCCTCCAACTTCTTCGTTAGGAAAGAAGAACAAGAGAATTTTGCCAAAAATGAATTTGTTGCAGTTACAAAAATTTAAAATAAATTAACATTTTCAAATTGTGATATTTAAAAATGTGATTTATTCACATCTATGAACAAGAGAAGCTTTCATTGTGGAATTCTTAGGTATTTAACGAATTTTTTAACAACTTCTTGAAAGGATAATCACACTACGATTGTCACAGTTAACGTATGCACAGCATATTTTTTCAGAAATGAGATTAGTTCGCAAATTTCAAATTTATAAACGTATCTGTAGTCTGTTTAGCGTTCTCATTCAATTTTGTTGGGCGAGATAAAATGAAAAGATAACGAGTATCGAGCAGTGTTTAACGGGGTCCCAGAAGTGGAGTAAATGCCTTGGTGGTGGAAGAGAGTAGTGCATTACCGTAAAAGTTCGAACGAAATTTCATAGTTAATCTTAATTTTAAACGGGGCTTTTATTCGACTCGATGAAATAATGCATTCAGCTTAAGAAATAAATACGTCTGCAGTTCGTAGCTCGAACAACTTTGAATGGGAAAGTGCACCCTATATTTCTTAATTAAAGTCGAAGGATTTTCTTTTGTGTTTCTTTATTTTTATGTTCAAAAAATATAATTTTTTAAAACCATCCTACACTAAACAAATGTAACATGCTTGTAAATTAGTCCATCAATTAGATTAAATATTTCATAACTTTTACCAAACTGTAATGTTATCCTTATTCAGATTTTTATGAATTATGTGTTCTAGTGCGTTAAGAAAGAAAAGTGCTTCATTTTAGAATTCAGAAAAATGTATAAATAAATCAGAAATGAACCAAACTCGAGGTTATTACGGTATAAGTGAAAGGTGCGCGAACTGGTCGTAACGATTTATTTATGCAGAATAACGGAAAGTTCTTGCGTATGCTTTATTTTTCTTTAATGCGAGAATATAGAGGAGACTGCATTTTGTTTTATTCGATTTAAATAAGTGCAGAGGACTTGAATTAAAATGATGCAAGGAAAGTTATTTGCGAAATGAATCTATTAACATCAATAGATTTGATTCGACTTTATACTTAATGATACGGTTGCAATAAGAATTAAATTTTCCAGATAACTTCATAGTTTGTTTATAACTAATGTCACATAATAAAAATTATACGAATGGATCTAATGCTTTCCTCTTTTCCTTCTTGTTTCAAGTACAGTATCAGTAGAACGTTTCCTTCACTCAAAGGGTTTACAATTGCAGCTGATATAAGAATTTATAGAAAAGGTTGTTAAATCGCTTTGGTGTGCAGCAAACTTTTTCTAAGACAAAACTTGTGAGACAAAAACCTTGCACTTGTGGTGTTCAGTTATGGGAATTTAATTCCACATTATCTAGCCATCTATTCATATGTCAATAAAATGCTACTAATAAAAAGCAAGGTAAATTATTAAACAATGTTTAGATTGGCTTTACATCGTATATGTATCTATGAACGAGAGAAGCTTTCGTCCTGGAATTCTCAGGCATTTAACGAATTTCGTTAGTAACTACTTGATACTTCATTTCCAACAGAAATAAAAATCTAAAAATGTTAATTTTAATAAACAAGGAGGCCGAATCAATGCAATATTGCAATTCAACTAATTATAATTGACTTGCATTATGAAATTAAATAAGTTTTGATAATTAAACTATTTGAGAAATAATCTGATAGATTCCATCGAATTTATTTTCTGTGCAATGTTAAGTAGTTTTAATGATTTCAAGTATAGAATGATAATTCATTTTAATAAAGCTCATTGTAGCCTTTAAGAAATATATTTTAAGGAGCTTGTAATATCACAGTTTCTTTCGTATTTTTATAACCCTTCAGAATAGTGCGTCTTTTTTTCCAAAGATGTGTGATTAATCTACGAGGCTTGTATCGTAAGTAATGCCTGGTTTAAATTCCCTTAGATTAAGAAGTAATTAAAAGTAAACTTGTATAACATTTATTCACCTTAAGCTACAAAACGGTAATTTTTAACATAATCTCCTACCCTTTCTAAACATCTGTGCCATCCTTGAATGCATCGCTCAAATCCAGTTTGGAAAAAAGATTTTTCACCCACTGTTGTACAGCCAGATTCATAACTTCCAATGAGTGAAATACCTTTTAAACCTTTTTTCATGGAGTCCAAACAAGTAAAATTCGTCGGTGCTAAATCGGGACTAATTGACCATCGGAATTTCTGGATTGTCTCAACTGTGACAAACGCAGCGTGGGGTTTGCATTGCATGATGTAGGACGAAGTTATGTAAACTTTTGTTTGGCATTCTCTTTCTGATGGTTGCCTTAAGTTTTTTTAACGTCAGTATTAACCGCTGACTGTTTATAGTTTATAACCGGTTCAAGATTTTCAAAAAGAATAACGCTCTAACGATCCCAGAACACAGTTGCCACAACTTTCTTCACAGACTTTTAAACTTTGAATATTTTTTACTGGGTGATGATGATGATGACGTCATTCTTTTGATTTTTGCTTTCTGGATCATACGCAGATACCTACCCATGTGTCATATCCCGTCACTACATTATCGAAAAAAGATGGATCATGTTCCTTGAGAGAGTTTCTGAGATCACAGCAAATCCCCATTCTTCTTTCCTTGAGTTCATTGGTTAACTGACGTGGAACCCATCTAGCACATACCTTAGAATATCCAAGATCATGTATAATCTTCTCCACAACATTGTGTCCACATCCAAATGAATTAACAATATTCCGAACCATCAACGTCGATCGTCACGAATCATTGCATCGATACGCAACTTTGTTTCATCTTTTCCAACGGTATACGGTGTTCTTGATCGTGAATCATTGAGTAATCATACTAAAGTGTGCCGGAGGAGATTATGCAATCCTTCCTTGACATATGAATCATCGGAAAAATCATACTAAAGGATGAATCATGATTTTAAAATGACTCATACCGGTAATTCCCTGCATGTGCTACCTACCTGAAGGACAGCAAATTGTGCGAGTAACTTCAATGATCTCCAGCACTCCTGGAGAAGGGAGGGTTGAACAAAATCCCAAAAGCAAGGAGGGGGGGGCAAGTTAAATAAAATAAAAGTCATCAGGAGAGCACACTTCTTTTTATTTGAACTGCTCAAAATTGTAATAGAATAAAATAAGTAACCAGTACGACCCAGAAGGGGTCACAAAGAGTTAAACAGGAAATAAAAATAAATAAACTTGTTATCAGTCTAATGATTAATTAAAACTTTGACCGAGAAACAGATCTGCTTATCGTTTACGGAAAACTTAAAATAAATATCTAGTCACCCGATTAAAATTAAATTTATGCAACACAGCTTTTAGACGACGCCAACAAATAAATAAATAAAATAATTCCGACCTTATAAACCAAATCCACGTTTAGGCAATCAGTTGTCAACAGTATCCAAATGAGAGCCCTCCAGCGGAGGACAGTGCTGCCAATAACGTAAAACGGCGTTAAATGTTAAATGTTACGTTTGCGGCGTCACCTCTAAGGTCAAGTCCAATTTTACCGGACGAGGGGTGAGCCGTGATGCCAGGACTTCTAGCAGGTAAAATTCCGATTACGGCATTTTCTTCCACCCAAAAGGTCGTTGATAATTGTCAAAAGGGGGTATGACTGTCACTTGAAACCTAGTAGAGGAAAGATACGCGTTATAAACAGAAAATACGCACAAAGTTGCTGATCAAACCTACCTGTTCTTTGTTCCAGGAACAGGCTTAGAGAAGCTTATAACGAGCTTGAAATTTTGAAAAGAAGCACGAAGATCGTAATCACATACAAACAATAGATATGCACGCCGAGAAATCTGTCGCAACAATAAGCGCGAAGCGGAGAGATTGCGCTCAGCCCAACTGCGCTGAGATGGGGGTCGTTACGAGATGAACTTTTTTTAACCGGGCGAAAGAGTGAAATGGACTGTTACCGTAGGGCTAGGTAGCAGCGTATGGTTTTCTGACGCAATATGGTGCAATGTGACGATCGGCACGTAGGACCAGACTGGCCTTTTGATTCCCGCACAAATACAGGGAGACTGGAAAATACTGTAAATAACTTAAATGAATTTTTCAACTGTAACTCATGGCATGCCCGTCTTATGTAATTGTTTATGTTAATTATGCTTCCTGGTAGCGTTGACAGATTGTTTCATGCAACTGTGATTTTTTGCGATGGTGACGTTCTAATTTCCTTGTTACAATTACTTCTTTTTCCAAAAACTCTATCACAGCTCTAGCACAGCTTTATTTTAATATGCTGACCATATTAAAAGTAGTTTTAAAGACCTAACGGCGTGACAGTTTAATTTTTAAACCTAGATTAAAAAGTATACTAAAGCTGGGTTGCACAAAATATTTAAGCTAGGACTAAATTTAAGCCTAAGTTAGAAAGTGACGTAATATATGCTCTACGTCGCAACGCCTGTCACGTCTAAGTTAGATTTAAATTTAATCTTGGCTTAAATGTTTTCTGCAGGCTAGCCTAAGTTTTTAATTCACAAATGACATAAGAAAACATGAAGTGAGCGTTGCCTCCCTAGATTATTTTGTGTGGATTTTATAGAACAACAGCACAAAGTCTTGTATTGTTAAAGTTAAGTTAATATTTTTAAATAAGTCATAAGTCTTCTTGTGGAATTTTCTCATCTCGTAATTAATGTCACAGCCTTTTTTCCTTGGAACCTCGAGGTACCTTGTTTTCAATTTTTGCGCTCGCTTATAATTATGTTCTCATCAAGTTTTTGAAAGGTTGAATTTTTTTCTTTTTCATTATTAATTCGAGTATGTAATCAATTATAAATTTCCTTTATTTCTTCATTTGTTCTCCTATTTATTTTGGTTCTTTCTATTGTTATGCAATCTTATTTTCTTAAATGTAACTTTTTTTCAATGGAAAATTAGTGAAAGCACTAATACTCGTATAACTATTACACAATCTTACCGGACAAATTTACAAGAAAAATCTAAAACTCATCGTAATTTCTCCTTTCTTGAAGGACTACACAGTAGATTTGAATAAATGTTTTCTGCTTCATTTATTTTATAGATAAAATAAAAACTCGTCTGACGAGGACTCTTTACTTAAATCGCGTTTTTTTTGTGTTCCACTTCAGTAACCACAACTAAACTCTGAAATATTTTCAAACGGAACACTTAACTGTTCATTACAGCGAAATGCGATTGCTAAATCACGAGCTGAAAATTCGTGCTCAAATCAAGTAATTAGAGCGTTAGAACTGCATCGATTTTTATAAATTTCAGTGCAATTCTAAAATACCATTTGCAGTTTATTATTAAAATATGTGATTTACACAGTTTTATGGGCTTGTTTAGCCCAAACTTTTTTTTCCTTATAATACATCATACAGTGGTCAGATTTACTGTATATAAACTAAAAATTAGGTAATGTTAGAAAGTAAGCACACGCGAATATAAAAGCTTTTAGTTACGTTGTTGGAATAGCAAGAAGAAAAATTATTATTAACTTAATACATTCCATGGCAATGGTGTCCGAAAAAATATTTTAAATCAAAATTTAATTGCATTATTAGAAAACCTGGAATAAGTATAAATATAGGCAGGACATTTATAAAACATAGATATCTAACTCTATTCAACATTTTTGCACTAAAGTAACCATGCCAGACACAAAAATAACAGTTTGTGTTTTTTTTTTGTAAACAAAGACATCAAACTTCAAGAAGCTGTTATTCAATACAGTGAAACATCGCTAAGTGAACGATTTTAAAGCGTTGCAAGAAGTATATACAGTGTGGTATTGAAAGTTGTACAGAACTTTCAATAACACCCAGTATATGTGGCATTTTGCAGGCCTCTTGGGTCTATAGCCGTGTTTCCATCTCTGTCTGTCCTTCGCCGCTTCTCTCCAGTTGTCGATCCCTTGTTCTCTGACGTCTTCCACCACAGCTTCTTTCCATTTTCTTCTTGGTCGATCCCTTTTCTTCTCTCCCTGTGGTACCTTTCACGCTATTTCCTTTACTGTTCTCGTTTTATCCTTGCGTTCGAGATGGCCTATCCATTGTAAACGCCTGGATTTTATCACGTCTCCTATTCTAGTGTCGCTGTACAGTTCATAGATCTCCTGATTTGTTCTTCTCTCCCTTCGTAAATTCTGCATAGTATCTTTCTTTCCCAGTATTGTTCAGTATTTTCCTATTCATCACCCACGTTTCGCAGCCATAGAGCATTGTTAGTCGTATAACTGTTTTTGTACAATCTTTCCTTTGTGTTCCATGATAAATGTTTGCTTTCAAGAATTGTGTGTTACCCTCCTGCAGATTTGTTAGCTTTGGCCAGTCTTAATTCTATTTCTACCTCTTTCTCGTATCTGTTGTTAATGAGCGAGCCCAGATAGATGTAGCTGTCTGTCTCCTTGAAAAATATCTTCTCTGTATCTTGTAATTTCACCTCCAAATTACCCAGTTGTTCTGTAGAGTGCTTATTTTTCAGCTGCATATATTGACTTTTCTGTATGTTAATTTCGAGCCCATACGATTTTGTTGCAATTACCAGTTGTTTTGTTATGGCTTTTAGTTCCTTTTGACTTCTTGCCACTAGCACTACATCACCCGCATAGGCCAAGCATTGATGACTTCTATTTAATAAAGTTCCCTGTCTGTTAATTCCACTATTTTTGATTATCCCTTCCAATGCCAGGTTAAAAAGCAACGTCGACAGTGGGTCTCCTTGCCTTAGCCCATTTTTCACCTGAAAGTCTATATTTTCTTCGCCGTCTACTCTAACTGTCGCACTGGTTTCTTGCAACGTCATTTTCACTAGGTTTATTAATTTCTTTTGGATTTTAAAAGTATGCAATGTGTGGATCAGTTTTTCCTGGTGTACTGTGTCATATGCCGCCTTAAAGTCAATGAATAGTATGAAAGTTGGTATTTCATATTCGTAGCAGGAAGTTAATACTTGTTTCAAAAGGAATATTTGGGCCTATTAAGTTTTCTGATTGTTTCTCCAACCTAATCTTTATCAAAGACGCTAAAACTTTGTATGCTTCTTCTAGTAGTGCTATTTCTCTAATGTTATTGCATTGTGACGCATCGCTCTTTTTGAGTAGGGGACAGATGACTGGCTTTTTTCCACGCTGATGGCATATTTCCGTTGTCCACATTTCTTTTATTAATTGTATCATCTCCTTCTTCATAATATTTCCTCCGTATTTTATATTCTCCGTTGTTATTCCGCTCTGACCTGGAGTTTTGTTGTTCTTCATATAGCAAATGATTTCTTCTACTTCCTCGTTGGTAGGTTCTTGATCGTCTATGTTGTTTGTTTCTGCGCTCTCTGTCTCTTTGCCTTATCTATCTCGTTCACTTTGTTCTTGTTGCACCCGTTTTTTATTTAATAACTCCTCGAAATACTGTTTCCATCTTTGCATTTTTTCCTCACGTCCTCCCAATAAGGCACTCTTGGTTAGTAACCTACTTTTATGTTTTTCACATCTTTATACATATTTTTCACGTCTTGCCTTCTAAAGTTATTTTCTATTGCTTTTATCTTCTCTTCTTGGGACACCCTCTTTTTATTCCTGCAAAGTTTTTTACATTTTCTCATTTGTTCTTGGTAGCTCTTAATATCACGATCATTTCCAGTTTACAAATACTTTCCTCTCAAGTACTTCTTCTTATTTATTTCTTCCAAGCATGACTCATCCAACCAATCCTTTCTTAAATTTTGAAGACGATATGCCAGAAGGTCACAAAAAACTACGTCGAAGTATTCCAAGTTATATTTTAAGCATCGGTACAAGAACTATGGGTTAGATGACATGTTTCGGTTTCGAACAAACCATTCTCAAATCTGTTAAATCACGTTAACATGAAGCCATTTTTACTTAAATTGAACGATTTAATTTAAAAATGGCTTCATGTTAACGTGATTTAATAGATTTGAGAATGGTTTCTTCGAAACCGAAACATGTCATCTAACCCATAGTTCTTGTACTGATGCTTAAAATATAACTTAGAATATTTCGACGTAGTTTTTTGTGACCTTCAGGCATATCGTCTTCAAAATTTATTTTATTTAGTCACAAATATCATGGGTAACCCGTTAATACAATTTGAACTTCGTACTTTAGTCAAATTCTTTTCCGTGGCAAGAATTATAACCTTTTCTGTTCCGGATCATTGCCCTTCAACGTGGTTGTATCTTCCCATTCGACAATTTCCTCCTAGATTTTCCGGTATATCTGCCTTATCCTTGTTTGCTACTTCATCATTCTGAAGGTCCTTCATGTTGTACCCCGTCCTTCTCCCTCTAAGGTTTCCTGTACTTTTATCCGGCACACTTAATTTTATTTTTGTTCTAACGAGAAAGTGGTCCGAGTCCGCGTCATCATCGCGATAGGTTCTTACATTTGTGACTAGTTTGTCAAACTTGCAATCTATCAATACGTGGTCGATTTGGTTTGTTTCTTTTGTTCCAGGTATTATCCATGAACCCTTATGTATGTTTTTTCTTGTAAAGTGCGTACTCATTATTTTCATATTCCTCTCTATTGCAAAATTTATTAACCTTTTCCCATTTTTTTTACTCCTGGCATGTTTTCTCTCTCCCCCTGTTATTGATTTGTAAACCTCTTCTCTTCCCACCTTCGCATTTGCGTCTCCTATTACTATTCTTAAGTTATTTCTTGGTATTTGTTCCATAGCAGTTTCCAAATTTTCATAGTATTGATCCTTTACCTCATCATCTTTTTCCTCCGTTGGTGCATGCATATTCACAATTATTATGTTTCCATTTTTTCTTTTTAGTTGACATAATTTATGTGATATTGGATTAAGTTTTGGTACCGCTCCTTTCCATTTGTTTTTTTGCCTGTGCCAAATCTTCTATTCTGGTTTCCGGTCTTGAATAATATACACTGTCTTTCAAAAAGTGTGTTACAAGTGGAATTTTTTTATTATCGATTTTTATAAAAATTTATTGACGCAGAACACTTCTGCATCTCTTAAAATCAAAAAATCGAAATTTATCTTGAATAGTATACAGTGTGGGCACCGAGAAATGAAAATGGTTTAAGAGTAAAGTGCTCTTATTTTATAAGGTACAAGGAAAAGTCATAAGAATAAGTCGTTCAGAATTAAAAGTTATAGCTAAATGTGAAGTTACAGCCTCCTATTTCAAAAATTTTAAAAAATCACATTTTATTATGTCACTCTTAATACACACTACATTTATACTCTCTCACTGAATATCCAGAACTGTTAACCCTGGTAAAAAAATACTTCTGAATAGTAGCAAATGAATCGCACTCTTATTGCAAAAGATGTTTAGTAGAAGTAATTGATAACAACTGTCGAATTGTCTTGTTGTTACTTACTAAATGTGGATTCAAAAATCCGAAAAAAATCGTGAGCTTTTAGGTCATTCAGCTTAATAAATGAAATTTATTTTGTTTTTGTAATAAACAGATTAGAATTATGAAAATGACCATCTGACCTCCAGCGTGTGAGAAAAATTTATGTAAAACTTTCGCGCGTGTTCTAATGAACAATTTTGAGATGAAATAATTACCTGCGCGTATAAACAACTATTATCACCTAAAATTGTTGCTTAAATAATGAATAAGTTAGAAAGTAGTTTGTTACACAAATCCGATTACAAAAATGTAGTTTTAACCTCATTTTTCGAGAAGAATGAGATTTTTATCAGCATACTAATCTACGACTAAGCGGTACCGTTCACACCATTAAATAATATAAGTAAAAACAAATAAAATTTAGCAACGATCATCCATCATAATTAAATTCGCTGTGCATATCTCTTGGGTAAATAATTGGAGGTTACTTCTTGGTTGAAACAGGAATTAATGGAAAATGAGTCGCGAAAGTGTTACGATGAAATAGAAATTTCGTTTGATGTCACTCTCCGGGTATGCCGTAGCAGTTATAGAAATTTTTAAAATGACTAAGAACGCGTATACGTAAATAACCAAGGTGAGTGAAATCCTGTAAACGATCTCTGAGTGTACGTAGCTTGGGGCAAGCAACTATCGCAGCGTTGCTTTTTACTAAAATAACATTCTGTTACGTTCACTTACTTTACCAAGATCAAAGTTAATGATGTACTCAATTTCCGCCGAGTGACTAATTAACTTTGGAGGATGATGGCTTTTCAGCAAGAGTAAACATCTTCTGGGCAGAACACATACCGGATCTGACCAACTTATTGTTAGATTATTTGGTCGGAGCAAGCGTACATTTTATGATTTATCATTTTTTATTGTTTTTCTTCCATTATACAGGTTGTTATCGATTAAGGTGACAATAATTCAGAGAATAGGTACCATTTAACCTAATTTATCTATATCCAAAAGTTTTTCATTTCTGAGACATAACCTCCTGAAGGGACAACTTGGAAAGTATGTTTTCTTAAGTATCTCTGGAATGGTTTAAGATAGAGGGTTCTATGTAATTTGATATGCAAGCCAACTGAAATACAGGGATGGATACGCCTTAGGCAAAATTGAATATTCTTCAACAGCGGCGTAGATCCAGGATAGTATTATTTGCTGAAATGATAATTCACTTTTGTGTCTTGAAAGTAACGGTTTTCCTATAGAAAACATTTTTGTTATTCCTCTTTTAACAGATATTTATTGTGGAAGGTTTTCATATGACACTGATACATAACAACATAACTGTGGTTTGTGAATTATTTGCGTAGATTTGCCTTTCACATAGCTCCAAAGAAATAATACAGCGGTGTCAGATTACATTGTATTTTGAATCGTGTTTCAACTATGCAATACGTCAGTAGTTTGAACAGCTATTTGGTTTGTGACATCCAACTCTCTTGAGTCATGTCAATTTATCTGAATTTCTTCGTAATGTTGCAAATTTGGAAATCTATTACACGGTGTTGTTGATTGATTTACATGGAGCGTTGAGCGCGTTATTGCTCGTTACGTAAAGAGCGGTAACCAATGAGAGTACAGCACGCCCGACGTTATGACGCATTTTACTCTTTAGATCAACTTTATATTCAATTATATTAAAATATTCTGTTTTTTTTCTACATTTTTTTCAAAATTAACGTTGTCAATGCTTTATTGGATGATTTATACAATCACATATAAATTTTACAGTAAATTTATTTTAGTTGTTTTCGTTTAATACTTGCATTGTATTGGTTGGTTGGTGCAAGGATAAAATTAAGAGCAGACCCCCAATTATTTAACAGATATCGTCTAAAAAAGCATTCACTGTTCAAATTTCAGAAAAACAAAAGATGCTCCAATTAATGTTGAAAAATCCACATGCTGCAATTTTTTTTCTAATTTTATAAAATTATTTGATGAGTGATTTATTAATTTTGTTTTTTATTACTAGAAGCAGAGCAAATGGGTTTTGGAAATTTCTGAAGTTAGGTAGATCTTGACTGAGTTATTAAATGTATACAGGTGGTTCAAGTTAAGCGTTACAAAGCTAAAGTTTTACAAAAAGCGTTTGAGAAGTACTGGATGTGATTTAAATGCCCCAGCTCAGCGAAGTTTACTAGTACGCGCAATACAATAAATGATAGAGTAGTAAACCCGCAGGTTTAATATAATAAACGTTCAGACAGATCATTTATGACTTTAGTGATACGTAAGTAATAAAAAAAAATAGTGATGAAGCATTTATATTCTAATAGTATTAATTTATTTCCTTAATTAATTAACTTTTTCAATCATTTAACAAATTAAATTACATAGCGTATAATTTGTTTACAAAGTAAGGAATATCATGACGTAATTGTGGAAAATTTCAGCAGTTTGTTTTTTATTGTTTATGCAAAACTGGTTTATAATTAATTAATTCAGTAATCAACGTGAGTGGGCATTTAGAATTTTCTTCCGTTATCGAATTGCATATGAGCTACATTGACCGAGTGATCGAGAATTTTGCTGGAGCTTTATTGTTTTACGACGTGTTTATGAAAACTGCAGACGTTCGTATATCTTACGAACGAGCAGATGCTTCTAAATAAAAGACGATGCTCTTGTCATGGGTCATTTTTTATTTTTGGGCTAGATCATTGATATTTGCAGAATTCATTCTCTCATGTGATGAAGTGAAACTTACTAGATTATACCCTGTATTCATAATCACTTTATGATTTTCATATTTTATATTTGATCTTAATTTCAATTTAAGTTAAATAAGCTTTTTATTTCATAAATGCATTAAATAACATTTTTCATATATCCTTTATGACTTATTTGTTTAAGGCAATTTATTATTACATATTTCTTATGGGTTTACTTAGAAAAATCCTCATCATTAAAATTGGTTTGAAATTAACAATCCATAAGCTAGCATCCAATTACAGGGGAAAGTTCCACAAGGCATTCTTTGTTAAAAAGTGAAATTTGGGAAAGTGAAATTTTGGTCGTACGTTTTGAAAAGGTGACAAATTTATAAAGCCAAGAATAGAAGGCACGTTAACAAGGAAAGTCAATAAATGACGAAATTTATTTACTTAATGGATCATCACGTAGTAACAACCTTGTTATCTTATTTGACTAAATTTTGTTCCTTGATTTTGTGTAACTTCATTGCAAAAATTCTTAAAGAACAGTTTTCATTTTTACTTCACAAATTTTTTTGTTAGTTTTTTTTTATCAAGTTTTTTTGTCGTCTTCCCGATAAGCTTCTAAGCATGGTAGTAATAGAAAAAAAAATCAATTTTGAGTTGATTAATTAATGCATTTGTAAAATGAGGAAAGAAATTTTATTGTTTGTTAAATTGCTAGATTATTTGCTTAGAGCTCAGCTGCTATTACTTAATTAAAATTTTTTTTGTCCATGTAATAGAACTTTGAATAAAGTACAGAACGTATTAGAAGATATTTTGAGAATGACTTTACATATTTGGTAAGCTATTATTTAAATTTAATTATAGTCTAAGTGCACTTGCTCTAATTTATTTTTGAACTTGTTAGTTAGCTTACAATTGTTTTCCATGAAAAAATGAATAAAAAGGTGAAACTTGTATTAGAAGTAGTATTTTTTACCAACTGAATTTTTATGAAGATATTTAGTTCATATGTAAAAAAGAAGTCCATCCACATAAAAATCTGGAGTTAATTCTAACACTTTGTCAACGTTGGGTTGGACGTTTAACTTAAATAAAAAGTGTTAACGTTGTCTTCAAAAGTGGCATTTTATTCCTTGCGGTAGTTATTTCTATCTTTCAAGGAGTTAATATTATCCAGGAAAAGAGAGAGACTTAACTTCTGAGGTAGTAGTTTATATCCCTAAAGAAGTTAGTATTAACCAGAAAGTGCCATGCATTTCTATCCTTAAGGGAGTTAGAATTATCCAGAAAATGAAAGAATCTCTACTGTTAGGGCAGTCGCTTGTATCTTAACTTGTATTTTAACTACTCCAAAGACAGGAATGTACTTTTTTCAATATTGCATCTGTTACAGAGATTTCCTTATACCTATACCTCAAGATGTAAAACTTTACGAAATAAGTGTTAGATATGCAGGCATTTGGTTATTGTTTTTGAAATATTTGTAACAACAAATAAAGAATCAAATAAAAACCATCTTTTATCCCTTGTTATTTTGTGTGAAAATAATTGAATTCCTTATTGCAGGAGGAATGGAATACAGATATTCATAAGGCCTTGCCAATATTCCCCGGTAAATAAGGCTTTTATCATCTATGGTATTATTTGTTATTATACCACTATTTTTAACCCACTTGTTGTTGCTATTATATTAAATGCGTAAATAAAATCTCGGTTGCATTCTAAAGCAAGTATTCAACGTGGTTGGTAGGAGCATAGATACTAGTCATAACTTGTAATGAGAACGTCAATCCACTTCCCTCACACACAGCAGAATATACCAATACACGAAAAATAAATACGTGTGAACTAACACCCTTAGGATGACACTTTTACTTTTTTGGATTAAATGCGGTGACGACTTTCACCCATGAAGATAGAATATTTTACTATTTAGTGTACTTATTTCTTACTTATTGAATTAACGAATTATGGATAATATCTTTACTGTACGGTGTTAAACAGGAGTTGAGCTTATCCTAGTTGGAGTAAAATTATTTCATCACTTTTTTAACACATTTTTAGACGCATTTTAATCTAGAAATGACAATATCACTGAATTTGATAAAGCTTTACAATTTTTAGGTAAAACTCTGTCCATATTTTAACACCGATTAGGAGGATAAGAATTTATAAAAAAAAATTTTATGTGTGCACGATCTCGCGAGGCAATTCCAGCCTTAAATGTACCGCAAAATTTTTTGAAATGCAAAGAAGACAATTAAGTTAAATTTACCTATTAAATTTCATATCTTTTTAAGTGAAAATTGACAAGCATCCTGTTTGGGTTCAAGTCTTAAATCAAATGAACATTTTTTCAAAAAGGTCAGTAGCTCTCGGTCTGTAAGAGAAAAATATTTTCTTGTTTCATATTTTAGTGATTTCAATGAGCGATTAGACGACCAATTCTTTTTTCATTATAAAAGCTTAAATACTAATTAAGCTTTGATACAATTTAAACAACTAAATTTATTAATTAATTATGTTCTTTCTGGAATATTTTTTTATCGGCATTAATTACAAGTTTGATTAAGTAAATTACCGGGTGTCCGATTTAATTGAAATTTCTCACGTCCAAACATCTCATTAATCAGACCAAACGAAAAGGAAAATTCTATCGATAACGTAATCATAATCACACATTTTCTACCGATCTATTTAAAATTCCGGCAAATAATTTATTAACATTCGGCATGTTCTACTTTCATTTTACAATCCATTTTATTAACCGCCGTCCTAGCTACGAGTCGCATTTAATTAATCCGGCTTGCTTTGTTCCAGATTAAATTGAAGAAGAAGGAAAACGTCCACCGGGAGGTGTATTTACAAGTGGCAAGCTGGAAATTAATTTATTGATGGAATCAGGGGATTCGTGTTGGATGTGATGAACAGTGACGTGCTGTGATAAGTGATAAAGTGCCAATGATTATGCAAGTAAGATAATCGGTGAGAAACGGACGCAAATGTGCGTGCGGCGATTTAGTAAACGATGTGGGCCCCTATTTACACAACAATATGTGTTTGTTTTTTAGTGGAATGTGCAACAAATGGTAAGTAGACTTGGACTAGAGGGAGCGATTGTGTTGCTTTTACCGTTATGGTTTCGTGCATGTCGCTCATAGATCTGAATTTATTTTCAGCTCAAGCTTTCTATAGTGTGCAGTAAATAAAAATTGGTATTTGTAGAAATATTATTTCCTAGCTTTGAATCTATTATTTTTTATTTCTGAACTTATATATTTAAAGTACAGTGAAAGCTCTCATAAGCGGACACCGACGGTTCCAACTTTTTTGTCCGCTTATGGGAGCTGTCCGCTTATAAGAGAGCTTTAAGTGAGATAAATTTAATTTTGGTTCCAGAAAAATTGTCCGGTTAAGAGACATGTCCGCTTATGAGAGCTGTCCGTAAGGAGAGCTTTCACTGTATATGAATTGAAATTTTTGAAATATGAACGTATCCACTATAGTTAAGGTTATTTTTAGATCAATACTTTTTAAAAGTTTTTGATTTGTGAAACTATTTTTTTTTTCATTTTACAGTACAGTAGTCATAGTATATTATTTGCAGTCATTTGATCGCAAGCTTGCAAACGGAACTTGAAGTCATTAAATACTCTCACAATATTTTTCATATCTCCATAAGATGTTAGTAACCAGTACGTAATGAAAAGTAACAAAGTTGGGATTTGTCTTAAGCTGGGTACACATTAAACGAACGAACACCGAATGACGTACGATCGCCGAAGAGCAAACGTTTGCTGTCCGTTCGTTCACCATTCGGAGTGTCATAGGCATTTTAACTTCTCTTAATTTCATGTAACAGATAAGGATAACAGTGTATGAACAAAAACTTATTGCACTGGAAATGTGAGCACAAGAATTCCCATGCATCCTTCCTTTTTAAATTATTATGATAATCAAGATTTCTTGGATTCCACAGTAATTCCTGCGTTCTATATTCTTCAAATGAAAGTAGAGTTATTTCTTCGGTCAACTCAAATTTGGCCATTTTATTTAGCTTAATAATTGGGCAGCTTAACGTAAAATAAAACAAATAAATTTGTACTATTTATTATTTGAATAACCTTTCTATATACTATGTATTTAAAAGATCAAGCTGTTCAAATAATTTTGTCGTACAGGAAACAGTTTTAATAAAATTACAACGTACAATAAATTTAGGCCGGACTGCATAAAAGAAACTGAGTTCCGACTAGGGATGCTCAAAACAGTTAAATGAATCGATTCAGTTGAATCGATTGTGTGGAATCGATTCAGATGAATCGATTCAATTTAAACACGTAGAATCGATTCGATTCAATACATATACATATTACCAATTTCTATTCTTACGTCGCAGCATCATATTTTATGGTTCCATTGCAGTGTTTACAACGAATAGATTTGCTGTTATCAGTAATAAAATGCTTCCACACTTCACTTGTTTTAGGAGGCATTATTCTACACTCACACTCAAATACAAAATACGTATATACCTACTGTTCAAGTGTGCAACGCAAATTTTTGCTCGTTAATGGTCAAAGAAATTTCTGTAATTTGCAGTGTTCTGTTTTATGCCGCGGACTTTCCCTACCCACAATTTTATCATTTTGAGTTATTGGCTGCCAGTAACATATAGATGGTGCGGTGATAAAAAATTGGTTGTATGTCCACACCTTTCCGATTCGATTCTTGAATCGATTCATAGCAAATTGAATCGATTCGATTCTTTCGGTGCATCGCTTACAAAGAATCGATTCAACTATAAATTGATTCGATTCTGAACATCCCTAGTTCCGACTTGCGACTTATTTTCAAAGGCTGAAGCCGACACTTTGATGTACCGCTCTTGCAGTGAACGCAGTCGAAGGCGAACCAATCGTTCCTTTTGCCTTTGTTTAATCGTACACACTGGTCAAATTCGCCTTTGGTTTTTAATGTTCGTTCGGTGTTGTTGTCGTTCGATTTTTGGAAGTGATCTATTGGACATATGTTTCGGCCTTAGAAGAAGGCCATCTTCAGCACAATCAGACGTAATACATAGGTTTAATTGGACAACAAAGTTGTAAAGTCAAACAATACATACAGATTAAAACCAGTTAAAATTTGTGAATGGGGTCAGCACAAATGAGCCCCAGCAAAGATTTTTAAACAATGACAACGTGCATTCTACTTAAGATGGCGGACTGAGTCCGCCATCAACTTTGTTGTACAATTAAACCTATGTATTACGTCTGATTGTGCTGAAGATGACCTTCTTTTGAGGCCGAAACATATGTCCAATAGATCACTTCCAAAAATTTTGGCTTTTTAGTAACCTAAGACAAATTCCAACTTTGTTACTTTTCATTTCATATCTTTTTTGTACACTGAAGATACAAATTTAATTTAAAATCGGTTAGCAATGACAAATAATTATATCTTTGAGGACAATCATACGTATGCTAAAAAATGAAATTAAATCAGAAATTTATAATCATAATCATATGGCGTTGTTATGCAAAAACATGAACGACAAGGACGGAAATTTTCACTCCAAAGTTGTCCATTGTTTATTTCTGAGTTGGAACTGCGTAACTTTTTTCTTCTTCTGTCACCGTTTCATTCTCAGTCACTTGGAACATTTTCTGGAGTGCTACTGCTTGCTATACTAAACAACCAGGAGAACAAACGTCGGCAGGAAAGATTCTAGAAGCCTAGAAGCCGAGATACAATTGTCTGACTAATTTTGCGTAGGTTGAGTAAAATGGACACGTCTGTAGAATTTTATCATAAACAGCAGAATATGCTCACAATTATATCAGAACATTTTTTAGAGCTTTTATTAAAACTTGAAGTTTTGATAGTGGAGGGGAATTCGCATTTTATAGCTAGTCCTATAGCATCGCCATGCAGATAAAAATTGCCTTGAGGTTGCTTACCATTACATTTGGTCAACTCATTTATTTTTTCTTTTCTTGTTTGATAAATTGTTATGTTCTGGGTAATGCAATAAAGACGATTATTATTATTATTATTATTATTATTAATTTCTTGGGTATACACAAATATGCTGGAGGTGGAGTGGTACTCCTCAGACCTGCTACTGCCTATTGTTCTAAACAACCAGAAGAAGAAATATCGGCAGAAGAAAAAAGAATACGGTTATAATAGAAAACAAAGGAAAATAATTTTCTAATCAATGTAGCGTCTGTGTACATATAAATTGGCAGCAAATAATAACCATAAACTTTTGTATTAAATAAAACGATCAAAGAATTCCAAAAATGAAAGTAGATCGACATTTGTTATCTTTCAAGAGACGTTGGCATATGTAAAGAGTGAGCAATTCCGTGAGAGCAATAAAACCCAAGTTAAAGATACCCATGAAATTTCGAATTTTTAATGTATGACGTTAACAAAGACAACAGATTTATATTCCGAGGGCATCTTTGACTTGAATTTTTATTGTTCTCACGATATGAATGAAGTAAGTTTTAGAATTACAATTAGGTACTCTGCTCTGCTAAACGAAAAAGACGTATCTGACTGTTTTGTTTTCTGGATGAATACACATTTAAAGTATCAAAAATATATCTTTGTATCACATTTACTAAACAATATTGGCATATTTCAATCATTGAATATCTATTCTGTAAATAAAATATCACTATAATATATTTTGCCATTCAGTTCGGGCACTATTTAAAAAAAACTTCAGACTTGTTTCTATACTTCTTTTTTCACTCGCAAGTTACCGCTGTAACATACTTTTCATTCTTTTGCAATATGCGATCGGCATCTTATAGAGCTTTATCTTTATTCACTTTTCTTTTTATTTCGGTATATCTTTTATAAACGAAACTTATTAATTTTTTATTTACAGTTGGTTCTTGTCCAATGAAATTTGTATCACAAAATCTTTTAAGCGGACACTAATTTTTTTCACTTCTGACGAAGCTGTCGAACGACGGTGAAACGTAAAGTGTTATAGTGCTTGATTTAGTGTCCGCTTAAAAGATTTTGTGATAGAAACTTATTAAGGCATTTTCTTGTTAAAGTTAATTTCCTTTTTTTTCTTGACTGTAGAGAGCTGTCTTCTCTTCATTGCCTGTTTGTTTTCACTGAGAGACCGTGACCCTCACATTTTATTATCAATGTGTCAATTCCTTTATTTTTATTTTTATTTCTTGACCTTGAAATAAGTGTGATGAATTTTACGATCTTTAGAAACATACATGTACCTGACAGAGTGATGCTGTTTCTTTGTAAAATAGAACAATAAGCTTCTTTTCTCTCTATTTTAAATTTTCAGTTGATAAAATGTTTTTCCTTGACCTGAGCTGACTGTGTTGGATATTGCAGTTTTCAAATGGCTTCAATAAATTATTATTATCATAAAAATAATAGGAACACCAAATAATAATAGGCATGCCCTTATATGTACTGTCGCCATACGTTACTAGAATACTCACATAATTTTATTCAATCATTTTCGAAGCTGATATGATATTAATATTTCACTTTTCAATTAACTTTCTCGTCACTAAACGAATGAGTTTTCAAATACATCTTCAACGAATCATATGGTGCAGCGATATAGGTAGGGCTGCGAAAATTTATCGATATATCGATATTATCGATAATATCGATAATTATCGAATAACGATATTTCCATTTTCAGTTATCGATATATCGATATTATCGATAATATCGATAACGCCGATAATATCGGTAACATCGATAATATCGATATCATCGATATTATCTATAATTAAAGCTGGTAATATCCGATGAAAATTGTAGCACAAAATCTTTTAAACGGACACTAAATAGCGCTATTTAGTGTCCGTTTAAACGATTTGATAATATCAATACAAATGTCTTACATTGGATAGTGACCGTGGCATTGAAATGAATTCTTCCACTTCGCACTAAAACTGTCCGAAAATGAATTTCATTGAAATACTAGTGAAATAATTTTATTTTTACGGCAAATAATTGTCCTTATTGGGGCTGCGGAAATTTATCGACACATAATTTATCGATAATTATCGAATAACGATATTTCCATTTTCAGTTATCGATATATCGATATTGTCGATATTATCGATAATATCGATATTATCGATATATCGATAAATATCGATATTTTTAAGTTATCGATAACCGATATTGAAAATATGATATCGCGCACCCCTAGATATAGGTATATAGGAAGAAATGACTTATAATATTTTTAGCGCTAATCACCAAAAGTTAGAAAGTATTTGCCCGTCTTAAAAAAGAAAGTAATTATTTATGGGTGCAAATTAAATTAAAATTAAATTTATTCAGCATAATATTTAGTAGAAATGATGTTTCTCCTGAGTATTTACTATTCAGTGAGAATGAAATAGTATTTGTCTCTCAGGTTTGGCATTGCTTTAGTACTTTCAAAGTTAGTAGGCTAAAGTTTGTGTTCTTGTTCTCATTTTGTTTACTTATTTCATATTTTCTTCTTAATAAATGAATAAACGATTACAGAAAATATTGAACTGAAATTATGAATAAAAGTTGTAGGTAATAATGAGAAACACACAACCAGGGCTTTAGGAATTTTATCTCATTACGATTTCATTAAACCATCTGAATAACGGTCTTTAAATCAGGTCTTTCAAGTCGACCGCTTTCTACGTACCTACTAAAACAAAAAAATTAAATTTGCAATCTTCATACGACATTTACTTTCAAACTTGTATGACGATTGCGTAAGAAACTGAAAGGTATTTTGTCTCGCCGACATTTAGCCCAAAACAACGATTTACAAACTTGTTTGTTGTTGATTTAAGGGAGGGAAAGTAGATGTGTGCAAAAAGATCCGTAAAATGCAAGGACAAATGAAAAAGGCAAGCGTAAGTGGAAGTTCGTTTGCAAAGAAACTTCAAGCATATCGAATGGTATTTGTTTGATAATGTCAAAAGTACACAAGCGAAGAGGAAACTCGGTATTTTAGCAGCTTCCTTTTTTTTTATTTTTTATGCAAACGCGGAGAAACTTTTGTTTGCTATAATAACGAATAATAATTAAATTTCTTCAACTTTGACAAAAATTAGAAACATATCTTAAGAATGGAAGAAACATCTGAATATGTTTAAAGAAAAAGTTTTATTAAGGAAAAAAATCTATAATTTATAAGTTTGTCGTTAACGTTCTTTAATATACGAGATAAAAATGAGATAAAAGAAAACCATATATCCTCGTGACTTTTATGCGTTTTATAAATTTCAATACAAGTAGTGGTAAAAGAGTAAAAAAATACCGCGTATAATACATTTCGCTTTCACAATATAAGTCGATCATAATTCTTTCTTTTCAGGGTGAGAATTTTTTATGCTCAGTCGTCATTGTATGTATTGTAGCAAGAGAACTGTGAAGGTCTTGTGGTAATTATCTTTGCTTTAATATATAATTCTACGTAAATATACTCGTAGAATAGAATAAGATAGCAAGGTAATTAGAGATGGAGGCCGGGCATACATTTATGACAATTAATGAATAGGTAATAACATCGGAAAACAGGTAAATAGAAGAAGAACTATCATTGGTAATTATTTTACTCAGTAACTCACTTAAAAGTTAACTATGAAATAACAAAGAAAGGTAATTGATTCAGCTGTCTGTATACAGTAGAGAACGTTTGCTTTATTAGTTTTTTTAAGTAATGAGTAAATCGTTACATAATCTTTAAATTAACTTTTAATATCAGGCCACAAACAAACTGGTTTAAGCTGATCTGTTTAAATGACTGTTTTCGGAATTGCTGCAGGTGTAAAAGTCCCACTTTCCTGAAGATTGCCCTACAAGTTGTAGACATTCTAAAGCCGACATTCTTAAGTCGTTGATTTTTATGAGGTTTCTACATTTGGGCCAAGTTGTAGTCATAGCGGTTTGCATCAACACGTTTAATTAATTTTGCATTTAATTTTTTAATGGATAAGTTAACTTTCATGATATAAAACTAAAGCTTGGTATTACAGGAATGTTACTCTGAATGTCTTTGGCTAACGCCTCATCTCTCTTATTTAACTTTCGGTTATGGGTCTAAAATGTATTTGTTCAGACGAGTGATTAGATTCTCAGTTTATTTTTTAAGTAAGCTTGGTATTCTTATTTCATCTCCTCCGAAGGGACGAACGGCCAAGAACATACTGAAGTATAAAAAAAGCGATGAGGAACTAAAGTTCGTCTTTCTAAAGATACGAGGGTATACATATATTTGACCTGGACTTGCCTATAACAATAATAACACAAAAAGTTAATTTTATTTTTCAAAATAATGTCCTTTTTTATATAATAATATAAACTTATCCGAACGATCAGGCAACTTTCAAATACCGACAGAGAAAAATTCTTTTGGTTATCTGCAAAGCTACTTTTCCACTGCTTTTATTACTTACTCGTTCGACATCATCGTCATCATCATCATTTATTAAGTCATAGATACATAGTACATTGTATATACATTGTAGACGTCGTCAGCAGATGCATATTAATACAAATAAAACTAAACTATACCAGTAATGTCAGGTCAAAAAGTGATCGAAAGATGTCGCTGCTTAAATTGTTTATACCAGTATAGGTGCCATGCACATCTCTGCGTTCAGCGCCGCCTGGCGTGGTGATTTGTGAATTAGTGATATGAAAATATGTCTTGAGACTCATTGCATGGGAATAATATCACTCTTATGACAATCTACGATTGTAGTACATAATACTTGAGCTTCCTGGTATTGAAATACATTACAATATTCAAGTTCAAATGTACACTAATAATTTGAAACAACTCGTATTTTCATACCACTAATGCACAATATGGTTACTCGTGGCACTGGCTTCGCATGTGCATGGTTCCTATAATTGGTAGTGTCAGAGTAAAATAAATTAAAAAAGACATAACATGGACAAAGTCAGAAGACAATTGTAGTAATATGTATTATGACTAGCTCAGACTGGAGTAAAATTCATCCATCGAATAATGTGAGCGTTCCACTAGGAACTTTTTAAACATTTTTTAAATTGATCTAATCTATTATATTCTTTAACAACAAATTGTACAACTTTACACCTAAGATTTTAGTACTATTTTTAGTGATATTTAATCTGAAGGATGGAGTAACTAGGCTGGAGTTGTTCCGCGTATTATGTTGGTGTGTATCATTAATTAATGTGTATTTAGTTTTGATTTGATGAACGTAGGAACACAATTCAAAAATATGAAAGTTAGTTAGCGTTAAAATATTATTATTCTTAAACGCCTGAACGGTCCAGTGGTAAGAGGACCGGCCTTGCAATTGCGTGGTCGTCGATTCGAACCGCACTCTGGATTTTTCTCGGGGGTGGTCGGTATCGACTTCAGGCACCCTTCAGTGTTGGGGATAAAATTCGACACTGCTTCCCCTTAAACGGCGGGAAGGTTGGAAGCAACAAAGCCATGGAACACTTTACACACGCTCAAATACACTCCCGCTCCTGAAGTCCTGACAAGTCTTTGACTTAGGACCCCGTTGGGCAACCACCACAGATTAAAAAAATGTGTTTGTACAAGATTCCATGCAACTCATTTCGAAAATACATCTTAATATCTTTTTTTGACATGTAAGACGTCCTTGACTGTACTATTTCCTCCCCACAGACAAATATCATAACTCAATCTACTTTGTACTAGAGCATAATATGAATTAATGAGTTGCTCCGTTGTTAAAACTGTTCTCAGACATTTGAATAGGTAAAGAAAAGAATTTAATTTTAAACAGAGATTAATACAGTGAGTATTCCATATGATATTTTTGTCTATTATGACGTCTAGAAACTTAATAGAATCAACATTATGAAGGTTCTGCCCATTTATATTTAAGTTGAAGTGAATATTAGATTTTTGTCTATTATGAAAATTAATACCATGGGTTTTGTTGAAATTTAAGAGAAGGTCATTGGTCGTGAACCATTCTGACAGAGTTTATAGAAGGTCATTGGTCATGAACCATTCTGACAGAGTTTGCATCAGCTTACAACAATTGGTTGATAACATGTCGAGATTTTTATTAGATGTAATTATGGAGATATCATCTGCATAAACGGTAAAGTTAGTGGTGAAGTTTAGAAATCTACTGATGTGAAAAATATTATTAATGTATAGAGTAAACAGTACTGGGCCCAAAACCGAACCCTGAGGAACCCCTATATTTATGGTCACTGGTGGTGAGATAATCGTGTCCATACTAACCTTATTGTGGTATTTAATAGAAACATATTGTTGCCTGTTGGCCAGGAAGGATTCAATCCATTTAGAAGGTAGTCCACGAAAACCATATTTGTACAACTTTTCAATTAGGGTGTTATGATTGACACAGTCGAATGCCTTGCTGAGATCACAAAAGATCCCAGCAGGGTACTCTCCTGCCTCAAGATATTCAACAATTTTTATATGAAGGGACTGTAATGCTGTTCCAGTAGATTTTTCTTTGATCCTTAGAGATGATGTGATGTTTATCCAGGAAATGCTCTAATCTGTTTAAAAATGTATATTCAAAAATTTTAGAGAAAACAAAGCTGATTGCTATAGGTCTGTAATTAGAGGCATCGTTATGGGATCCTTTCTTAAAAACAGGGATTAACTTCATTACTAAATGACAAATTAATTAAGTGAGTTAAAGGTTGTGGTAGTAGCTACTTCTTTAATGATGATGTAAGGAATCTCGCCATTTATTCTTGAGTTTATATTGAATAATATGTAAAATTTCGGATTCATCAGCTGGCACTAGGAAAAAAGTAGAATTGTGATTTGGAATGTAACCATTTGTCTTAACTGTATTGACATGTGGGAGATTGTTAACAATTTGTAACGGGGCGTTTTTAAAGTATTTGCTAAATTCATTAGCTATTAAGTATGGGTTACCTACCTCTTCATCATTTATGTAAGTGCAAGTTTGAATGGCTTTTGGAACGGCTGCTGATATCTGAAACAATAGTCCAAAGGGTTTTGGTTGAGTTGTCGGAAGACATAATTTTATCTTGATAATATTCTCGTTTTGTTCTTTGTATTAGCTTATCATGAGTCATTTTGGCATCCCAAATACCTTGCGTCCCAAATACCTGCTAAGAGGCTTAAACATTGAATTTTCTAGTCTTTCGGTCAATTAAGGAATCTGTTAAAATTAGACCGTGAATATCCCAAAATACCGCAACCATCACGTTGCTTGCTGTCGATACAGCTTTGAATTTCTTTGGCGACGAAGAATTTGAGCGGCGCCATTTCATACTACTCTGTTTGCTCTCTGGGATTAATTGTGCACCCAAGATTATTCTACGGTAATAATTCGTTCCAGGTTTCTCAACTTCAGCACATAAAAATTTTATGATAATTCGCGGTGCAAAAGAACTAGGTATATCGTACATATATCACCGACGAACAAATTTGGATATTGTTCGTCAATCAGAAATTTAAAAAGTCCAGATCAAATCTATTCTCCCTTCGTATTTAGGATTAAATTTTACTGGTATAATTTTGCTAGAAAATAATACTCGTATTAAAACATCATGTCATGTGTTAAATATAAATTACAGGAGTAATATTTAGGTATAGATTCTTTTTCTTAAATGACAGGGTGTCGAGGCGAGCATTCTTACCTTCTACTCATTTTCGAGTTTAGAAAGAACTGTTTAATACAAAACATTTAGAGGTTGTAAATTTTATATTAAACATTTCTTTTTGAATTCAAAAATAAGAAAAAGAGTGTGAATTAACAACCTGTACATCTAACTAAAAATAAAAAAATAGATAATTAAATTCTCAGTGTGTTTAATACATTTAAAAGTGACTTTTGATTATACAAATACATATTTTTTTGTTTATTGTTAGTAAATCTAAAAGCTGTTTTTAGAGGTTTGTGTGTATCGTAAATGCAAGAATATGGAGAAAATTTATCATTAAAATTTTGGCTAATTACTACCTGTGCATTTTCTTGTAAACAAGAATAAATGAGTGGCCTTTTATTTCAAGGATTGTTTTTAATTTTCCTAATTAAAATAATTAAAATTTTCTGCGAATTTGTAATTTAACTTTAAGTCAAGCAATTATGCAAATGCGCATGTCGATTACAATGCACACTCGCGGCCAAGTTTCGGGGGGAAACGGTTTTAATGGCCACCACTGTACCTAGTCTTTTTCAACTCTAGTCAGTTATCTAGCCGGTGTTGATAAGGACTGCACTGCAATGTAAATGCATACTCGTGTACAGATTTTTTTTGTGTATTAGGATTGTTTGAAATCCACAGTATTCAGCTTCGCTGTTATTACTTATATTTTATAATTAATTAAAGATGGTAGTATTTTTTTCTACTGGAGTATGAAAATAAATCAAACCCAGTAAAGGTTAATTAACATACTTATTATTATTAATGAAGAAAACCTCATTGGAATGTTTTAATACGAGTATTATTAAATTATTTGTGCAATAAATATTGTGATAGTGAACAATAAATTAGCTACATATTTAAAAAAATATTAGAGCTTCAATTCAACATTTTATTGAGGGAGACAATACTTTAGAAACTCGGTGTAAATAATTTAATTTAAGACGATCTACATAAGCATCTCATAAAACATCTCTTTGTTTGTGTTTTCTAAGAAAGAATTTCTATTTTTCTGCACTTCTAATTAAATTCTTAGCAGTATTTTAATAAGAAATATAAAACAAAGAGACTGTCTGCCCTCTATCACTTTCACCTTAAGACAAGTTCGATTGGTGGGCGTGCTCTTATTCCCATTCTTCCTTTCTTTGCGTGGGTTTTTAGTGATCCAAAAAAAATCTTGTAAGGATTAAAAATAGCTCTTGAATTTTCTAATTGATAACTTGCGTCAGTACGAGGAAATACTTGCCTCTTTTATTACAAAACTTAAACATACTGTTTGAAATTAAAACTAGATGTAAAAATAAAATTGAAACTGGAGCATAACGTAAATAGATAAAATTTTAATTAAATTATTAACAAATATTAAATCAATGTTTCACATAATGTTTAAATGTGATTCATATGATTAATCTGTAACCTCTATCTTATGATCCTTGATTATGTTGTTTCAGTATGTTTTTAGTCCATTTGCAAAAAAATCAGCAAAAATCAGCTACATTTTTGCCTCATTGAGATACCTACGATTTATAACTAAGGGTAAGGAGAATCAATCAATACTGAATTTTGTCAAGTATCAATTTATTCTTATTTTATGTTTTTTATCATCAAATTATGTAGATCGATTGTCACTCACGTGGTGTCTTATATGACCACGTGACATTCAATCATTGTCGATTAATCTATTATTAAATTAACATATTTACTGACAATCTTAAAAAAAAATATCTAACGCGTGACCGCATTGAGTTGAAACAATAAATAGAAACCGACAATTTGCAAATTGTTACTAACGAATAAATAAGGTGTCGTTAATTATACGCACATAGAAAGCTGACTCAATCTGTTTAAGGTGGGACATGTTGACTTATTAAAATATTGTTTACCCGACTAATTTTCATTTCTATTATTAGCTTTATTTTATTGTGACCGATAATTATAAATGGAGAAAGAAACTAGCATTTATATGCAAGCGTTTAAGACTAACGTAAAAATTAGTAAACGAAATCGTTTAATATTGAATTATAAAGTTACGCAAAGTGCATTTCGTTGTTTACGTAAGCGAATTCTTTCGTTTTATGAAATATCGAACCTTTTTGGACGTTTTTTCCCTTACAAAATCATAAATAACATAAGTGAAAGTTCCAAATGAAAAAATTTAAAATTAAGATCAGGTTTTCTTTTCATTAAACAATGCCGTTTTTATTATATATTTACAATGTAAAGAACGAAATTGTTCATTAAATATCTAGAATCTTGATTATCGAATGTTGGATAGTTTTTTTTTTTTTATTGAACATTTTCGACTAATAACAATGTCAGAGGACCGAGTTACAATAAACATTCACTCACCCTTTGGTTAGATCTCTCTTTCCCTGCTTTCTTTCTTTCTTTCTTTCTCGACCACTGCGGAGCTGAGGGTAAACGTCTTAACATCTGGGCTTCGCTTTTCGATTTGACAAGGACGTCATGCAAAATTACAAATGACCATTTACGAGCATCTACTCAAGACTATAGGACTTGTTTACTTACCGGGGTCCTCTCCCAGCCCCGCACCATCCAGCGGAGACTCTAGATGCGGTAGCTCCCTTCTGGGATGCGAATTCACGGAGAAGGTGTCCTCGAATATCCATCTTCGTACTTCGCATGCATAAAGACGACCCCAAGGTGGATATTAGCATACCTTGCCTTTTGAGCGTACGTTCTCAGAATTATTGGTGCCACTGACTTCCACAGTGTTTGCTACACTGGCCACGGCCCAGTTAACACCAAGTCATGACCTTTCTTGGAAAGCACAAGGCAATCACCTGGTCAGGTATTACAACTAGTTGTTTTTCCCGGCATCTACTGCTCACGCCTCTGCAGCAGGCGGATACGGCCAGGTGCCGTATACAGGAATAAAGAGCGATCACCCTTCATTACTTGTCATTGCAACACTCAAGAACCCGTCTGCGTAATTAGCACAACTTTACCAAAACGTTCGCCCTCAAGGACCGCGCCTCGACTGAAGTGCATCTCTCTGCCTGTCGCATATACCCGTATCATATTACCAAACCATAGACAAAATAAACAAACGTGCTCGTGTTTTACGGATATATTGAAAATGCATAAACTTTCCTAAATTCTAAACTTGATAAAATATACAACGACAACACGAAGTAACGTGAGATAATTTTTTGTAAGTCGATCTTCATTGTAACGGAATCTTCGAACATCCTCTATTTAGGGCCTCATTAGCAGAAGAGTAGCTTGAGAACTCCGCCGTAATTTCACCGACCTGTCCTATTAACGCTCAGAATCGGTATACATACAAACAAGTGTTTAGGCCAACATCTCGCAATTTTAAATTACAAAAATTACCTAACTTGTAACTTTTCATAATGACAGAGTACAAAAAATGAGTCTTTATCACAAAGCTCCAAAGACGTTAAGATAAAGTTATTAAGGAATAAAATAAAAATCCAGACCATTGCTAGAGTATCACGAAGTTTATGATACATTTATCAATATCACCAAAAACGCCGATACCTGAAGAAGAAGAAAGATGACTTTTGAAGACCCTGAGGAGTTTTAGTTAAAATTAGCCCTCGTCTTCTAGAGGTAAATCAGTAAATTAATACTTAAATACAAATGGATATCTTCTGTATAAAAATGTGTTTATGCTAGGTTATTCCATCCATACATAAATTTTATTATCTGTCTACTTTCAAAGTTCTCTCTTTTTAAGACAAATAAGAAATTGCTTGTACTGTTAAAACTTATGCCACTTCTGAGCCAGATTATTCTCGTCTCTCCTCGTAAGTAATTTAAGAAGGTGAAGACAGAAAACTTGAAATAACGACCCACAATTTAAGCTAGTCACCGTTAATAATAAACGGCGTCGCTTAACGAATCATTCCCGCGATTAATTTTGCAAAGAACGGACGCACGGAATTAAGGGCATGGACTAAATAAATCAAGGTCCTGAGCGAAGATAGGAAACACGTAGAGGCCGCAAATTAGGCACGTGCGATGACAATGAGTCGGAGAGACGACCTCTCTTTCTTCAAATAAAGCTCAGCTTTCCTGAGATTACATCATAAACGAAGCTGAAATAATAGCCGCTGCAATTATATTGTTTGCGTGAAATACTTTTTCCGGTGGCACGAGGCCTGCCTTTTTTGTTTTAATTTCCTGGATTACATTATATTATGAATTAACAAAAAGGTTTTCTATTCATAGAGATTTATTATTGGAATCCCGTTTTATAATTGTTTTTCCTCGTCATTCTTTAGGTCTGTTTGTTATCCTGAACTGGTGTACACCAATGCATACTTTTTCACAAAATTCGCTTTAATACAACCTGAAATGCTGTGTGGTATGTCAGCAGGGATGTGTATGATTCGTATTGACACATTGTCAAAGAATTTAGGCTTCATTAAAGCATACTTCGCAAAAAAAGTGTACACTAGTGTACATCAGTGCAGGATAACAAACAGACCTATAGTGTGAATTGGTGAACTACATAATTTAAATTAATTTTATTGCTGAACTCTTCGATATTTCTTTCACGTTGCACAATTACGCTTCATAAACTTGTACGGCAAAGTTTATACATAGTTGCAGTGAATCCTGTAAGAACTGGAAAACTAAATAATTTTAACTTCGTCCTAATCGCTATTACGTATTTTAGCCTTTTTTATTAATTTCTTCCCAGGCAAAGGCAAATACTAAAAAGGACGAACGCACGAGTATGAAGGACCAAGCGGAACAATTCTTTTGAATTGTTCTATAATCCTTACTTTCCAAATAAAAATAAAAATAAAACTACAGACTCAGAACAATGTATTTAATAATTTTTGATGCAAGAAACTCCTTAGCTTTTAATTGTACAATCTCACTTACCAAACTTGCAGATTATGGCAATTGAAAATATTCACTCTATTACATATGGAAAATTAAATATTTTAACCTACAAAGTCGGAAGATATTACTGGGATACAAAATCTGTAAGTTTATCCTCTTCAGTCAACTTTTCACCAAGATGGGTGGCATCCCTTATTTCTTTGGTGCTGTTTCGTAAACAGGAAATACATGGTTTACAGTCCACAACCATGCTTACACCCATCAAAATGTATTTCTGAGCGCTCCTTTTAGTCAGTACTAACCCTTTTTCTTTTTTAGGCCTAAGATTTCTTCCAAGGCATATTTGGATGATTTTTTCTTTGAAGGTAGGATCGTACTTTAATTCCCATATGATCTAGCATTTGCTGACTTCATCTTGCAGGAATAGATCAATTCTGCCCTGCACTGAGTTCTCTCCATCATCAGTCTTTGTATAGGACTCGACAGATAACCTTGAAAAGTCTGTCAGGGTCATGAGAGTCAGCAAGATACCCTGTGTCACAGCCTCTGTGATGTCCCAAGGTTTCAAGTTTTCAAAGAACTTCTGTAAATCATTTTAAAATGCTTTCTTGTCATTGACATGAACGCACATCTCTCGAATGGCCCTCGCACAAGTTTGTATCGCATTGAAATCAAATCCCTCTATCTTGGCAGCACTTGTTTTTAGAAAGCTCAGAAGTACTCAGAAATTAATTTCTTTTCTACATTTGTTATTGGGATGATAGTCACCTTATTTGGAGAACTCTTTTTACTTTTAGTGTTTGTGAAATAACCTAACTCCATGAAGAAACCGAAAATAATTTTTCTATCAGGCTGCTCATTAGCGACCTTTCCGTAACAGAAATCTCTGAACTTTTCAAGTTGATACACTTCTATTCTGTCAGGGATTGTAATTTTACTAGTTTTGTCCATTGTTAGTTTTAGAAGATTTGCAACAAATGAAGGGTACTGGATTAACCCAGGAAAGTAATCACTAATCAATGACTGATGGTTTGGTCCAATAACTCCTTTCACACCCATCAGTAAATAATGCAAAACAGTCCATAAGGAGTATACATATAGCTGTTCCGTTCTTGCTGAAATACTCTTTATAACATCCCCTTACTACAGCCAGAATCTGTTCTATACTGTGACCTTCAAACTTTGGAAGTATGGACATTTTCAACAACTTTGTAACAAGTGTCTCCAGGTGCTCTTCGCCTACGCCATAATATTGAATAAGATCTTCATCCTCTCCAAACTTGTACATCTCAACCACGCTTACAGTGAAACCTAAACCTGATACGACCGATATTCCACACATCAAAACTTTTGGCAAGGCCATTTCAGAAATTTCGTCCTTCACAAGTGGAAGGCCTATGTCTGTCAACAACGTGCAAACCTTCTTTAGCTCCTCCGGATTTGTCACGCCGAATAACGCGTTCGTGACAATAGCATCACATTCATCGATCAATGCTATGACTGGCCTTCGAAAATGAGTGTTCAGATATATACCCAGATCATGCAAGCCTTGGGGAACCTCAAACAAATTAACATCTCCATCGATCCAGCTTTGTATCTTCTTTTTTGTACTTCCACTCAATTTTTTACTGTTTATCAAGTATATCTATGGTTTTCATAAGCTTTGCTAATAGCACTTCTACAATGATACAATGCTTCTGCATGAGTTGCGACCCCAGCCGTTTGAAAATCAAGATAGATCACCGGATATCTTCTAAAGTGCTCTTTCAAAATGTCTTGTTCTTTCAGGATTTCACATTTGGGTTCAGTGGACGCAAATAGCTTGTAGCTTTGTACGTTCCCTTCGTGTAGCTCTGTTATGGAGCTTGCTGGTTGACTTACATTTCTTAGTGGATTTCCACCCTCGTCCACTTCAATTTCTGCAAAACTTTGGATCATACGCATGTTGGCCGACTTGGTGAACCGTGATGGGGCTGCTAAGTATTGTGAATGTGGTGATTTTGAAAAGAAGGTTTCGATGAGACAGGTATGGTCATGGCCAACTCCATTAACATTCACTGACGTGTATGTATGGCCGTTTCATTTTGACTTTTAAATATTTTGACGGTACTCCACTCAGCGCCTCTTGTGAGTTTTTAAGTAATTGCAGTTGCCATTACGTTACTATCAGTAGTTCTGTAGTATCTTTAATAGAGAGCGCTGAGGGGAGTACTCCATGGCATGCTTTCCGGAACCGAATTTTAGGTGAATTGACACGGCCATACATACACGTCAGTGAATGTTAATGTTGCTGGCCATGGTATGGTCGATGAAGGCAGGCATCTGTGATACTTTTGCAAACTGTGTTGCATGAGGATCAAATATCATCTACAAAAAAAAAAACAATCAGAAGTGAATAAAATTGGCATGTTGATCACCTATAGATGAAATTAAACCACTTAGGATAAATTGCACATACCTCAGACTTTTTGCGTTTGGGGTCAGACATGGTTACGTTATGCATTGTGTTATACTTCCTGACTTTAGCAACTAATCTGAAAAAAATCACGAAATAAAAGTAAATTATTATTTTATTACGTGGCTAAGAATTCAAGGAATGTTGCACTTTAATGATTATTGAAAAAAACAATTAATTAATAAATGAATAGTTTCATAATCTTGAAAAACATCAGTCTTTTCTATCAATAAATATGAATGAAAGAACTAAGTATGTAATTTATAAAATTCACCTAAAAATGACTTTGAAAGAAAGATTTATAAGAACATGAATCAACAATATAAAACGTATGAAGATAAAAGATAAGATTAGTACAATTTGGATTGTTGACAATAAATTTAAAATATAAATATAAAAAGCAGAATTAATAAAGAAAATAATTAAAATGCATAAACTTAAGGAAAAGGCAAAAAAATAAGAAAATACGAAATATTTCCTTTTGACGATGAGATATTTGCTAAACCAAAGAAAAAAACGGATAAAGAAAATAGAATGTGATACTTGGGGTAAATATAGTACTTGAAAATATTTTGTAGTTCTTATAGCTAAAATAAGGCTTCCCCTTAAACGGCGAGAAGGTTGGAAGTAACAAAGCCATGGAACACTTGATACACACTCAAATACACTCTCGCTCCTGAGGTCCTGACAAGTCTTTGACTTAGGACCCCGTTGGGCAATCACCACAGATAAAAAAAAATTATTTATTTGAGGAGCTCGGGAGACAAACCTGTTAAGTGCGGAGAAACAAATTTTACAGGGCACGGTTTTTTATGCCTGTTTTAGACGGTCATATTTTTGATTTTGTATCAAATTTGTTACGAAGTGAGTGAGAAGTGCCAATTCAACCAATCAACATTCACTGTAGTAGCTTATCTCTCTCACTTTGTCACAAATTTGTACAAGAAATATGACCGTGTAAGACAGGCATTAGAAATGCTAAATATATAACGAAAGATCCTCCATGCCGTTACTAGCTTACAATTAAGGTTAGTAAAAATCCAAGTCGGCTAGTATAAATACTTATTTACTAATTCACGACCGGTTTCGCCCAGTGGGGCATTATCAAGTGAAGGCTAATTCTGACGTTCCATTGGCGTGAAGCGACAACTGGCGAAGACGCCGACAATAGGTTATACAAATTAAAACTAAAACTAAATAATACTAAATATATACTTTACGTATTGTAACACGTTTTACATCATTCGATTTGATGTCATCTATTGACAAAACCGTGACAATAGTTTCGTAAAAAGATTTCTGAAGTAATTAATATTTTTTATATGCAAAAAACTGAAGATTATGATTTTTGTCAGTTAACATGTTTTTATCCCGAGCTCCTCATTATAAACTGACATACCGTCAAATAATTCTAATCTATGTTTAATAAATCATTTTCACACTATGAAAAGATTGAAAGAAACGTGTTAATTTTTTTTGACATTTGCCGATTCTTTTGAATTCAGCTGTATATTATAAGTGCTTTCCTTTTAGTACAAATCTCACCTCAGATCGGATAAACGTCATTTCCGTTAGCACGAACAAGTGAGTTTGAATTGAGATTTCGACTTCCCACCTTGCGCCATTAGTTGCTAGCTTGCTAGATTGAGATATCCGTTCTAACTTACTTGTTCGTGCTAACGGAAATAACGTGTATGTGATCTGAGGTAAGATTTGTGACAAAACCAACGCAGCTTATACTGTATATGTATTTCCCTAACCTAAATCACTGCACCACTGGAGTATAGATCTAACTCACTGGCTAAAGTTGTATTTAGTGATGGGCATAATCGGATTATTTCAATAATCGAATTATAATTCGAATTATTTTTAATTCGATACGATAACAAGTCAAGCTGCGCAAATCACATGCGCCTCTCATTTCGACTCAATTCGGAATGATCACTTATTTTACTGCTTACTACTTATTTATTTTCAGCTGCCAAGGAATTTTGTGATTACTTCGTTTAATATTTATTACTTATAGTTTCTTTACACATTCATATATTTATTTCATTTAGTACAAAATGTTTGTTTTTCAACTCAGTATTTTTTGTAAATTAATATTAAACGTTTTCCCAATGTTCTCTAATTCATTTTAGTTCTGAGTCCTAACCTGCCTTATAGATCCACAAATCTGTATAGAGTTGAGCGCGAATTATATCCCAAAGTTCGTTTTTCTCTATATGCCGATCGTATACAAAGATCTGTAAGAAAATATTCGATGAAATGACATGACAAAAGCCGCAACACCGTTTCACGAAAGTTAGAAGGAGATAGCTATATAAAAGTTTTTTTGACTTATCGATGGATCAATCGGCATATAAAGAAAAAGTGAACTGTACTAACCATAATCGATATTCTGAATTATCTACACAACGGAAACTCGAATCTAATTTCAACCCGAGTTCTCGAATTACCTATTATTTCGAATTACGAAATCAAGATAATCGAATCATGCAGGTTTTTTGAATAATCGGATGACAGGTTATTTTTAATTCGAATTATCCCATCACTAGTTGTATTATATGCGTTTAAAACAACTTTACATCACAAGCTGAAAGCTGAACTCAATTATTTATACTGTTGGCTAATACTTAAAGTTAGGTTAGGATAAAACACGATATAAGCTGCTTTCGTTCGTGCACGTGATTACCAATTATCCAATCCGGATTTACGGCGTGCGCGTTCGTTGGTAACTTTGTAATGTCTAACTTGTGATTACTCTTAATGCAGCGATGTATGATTGAAATTTTTTATCAATAAAAAGTTAATTAATGATTACATATCTTAATCCGTTCGACTGTTTGTACGTTCGTACAAACTATTAAATCAAGTGCTTACACAGAGAGAAATGACAAAGTGAGATTTTACACAATAATGTGTAAAATGGAAGTGGAGAAATTATTATCACAATTGTTGAAAATTAAAAAAAAAAATTCAGATATATTTCCACCTCTACCTTAAAAAAGTTTACATTTTAGAGTAAAAAGTTCCATACTAATTTGACTTTTGTAGTACAATAAATTCTTATAAGTGTGAAGATAAAGTTTCAACACTTTCTTGTATAAAATTCTACATCTTATATAAAAATTCACTACAACAAAATGTGAAGGTTTTATTGTCACATTTTGTCAATTGTATTTTAGACGGTGGAGTTAATAAAAGTACTTGGAAAGAACTTACTTACTTTACGCTTGCTGCGCCACTGATTATCGAAAAATTTCAAAGTTAACCTAAAAGTCATTCACTTTTTAACTGAAGTCTATAATTAGTTAATTACCCATTCATGTATCCTTCGTATATACTGCTAATCACAGTTGCTAAATAAACACATAAGCTCGTACTACACTCAGATGCAAACACAAAATACGGTAATTATTCTTGATTTACGGATGTCAACAAACCGCCATATTGCAGAAACTGACCTACCGCAAAGTGGTAACTTCCGTCTAATGTAATTGCATTCTTTCACTGCCTTAGGTTAATTGGCCTGTTAATTTTTAACTTCTTGATATTTCTTCACCTCTACTCTCTTTTTCAAAAACTTAAAGGTTGCGGATAGATAAGATACCACCAGATACCATAAGATAGATAAGGTACCACCAATTTTCTATCTCACTCCCTTCTGTCTCTTTTAATTTTAATTTGGGGCCAGATTGATAGCAAATTTCATAGCAACAGTAACTTATTATGTATCTACTTTTTTTCTTCTTCACCTCTCTTGTACGTTTGCTTCTAGTTGGCGGGAGATGGAGGACACCATGGCACAGCTTCCCAAGATCGTACCTTTCTTGATGTTGACGGGGAAACAGTTCACATTCATTAGGCGGACTGGTATTTCCTTCTTTGCTGTCAACAACATTTTTCCAACGAGAACTCCTTTTCCAATCTTCAGATCGTCAGTATTATTTAGGTTCGACCATAATGATTTGCCCATCTTGGAAAGCGCCATTCAGGTTTGCGTTGACTATAACCTCGGTTCTGCTGAGCAATACGATATCTTCTGCGAGAACAACTCGAGCGGCCACGTCCTCTCGTTGATGTAGAACCAACTCCTCGTTGTTAATCGCCATCACGCCACGCTTTAGATCCAATTGGAACCCATGGGCACACATGATGTCCATGCACAGAATCGCCTCATCCTCTATTTCTGCTACCAGCGTACGGTGTTTGATAGGAGTTGATTCAATGGTAATGGTCACCTCTACTTCACCATGGACAGTTGCTGATGTTTCGGTTGCTGTCCTCAGTCTCCACTTAGTCGGCTCGGTGCGTCTTGATGTCTTGATAACGTCGGGTCTCAAGATAGTCTTCGTTGCGCCCGTATCCAATAACATGGTGTGAGGGATGTCATCAATGGTGGCATCCACGGGTGGCATCCACGAAGACACTGCTGGTTAATCGCCGCTATTACTTTCGTGGCTTTTGTCTTTGGGGGCCTTTGAATACGGGTCGACGTTTGCCCATCTGCACCGACCAGGCCTAGTTTCCCCTGTGGCTTCCTTCGTGCAGGATCCTGCCTGGCCTTGGGACACTGCCTGCGAACATGTCCTTCTTCCTGGCAATTCTGACACACCAATTCTGCCTCAAGAATTGTTCCATAATGCGGCGAACATCCTCGGCGATGGTATACTCCTTGAGCCGTTCCTCTGCAGTAGATCGCACCTTGACGCTGGCGGGTGCCTCCTCTTGAGAGTCCATGGCAGCTCGTACCTTGACATACCCTCTTGAGACTCGCTTCGCCGCCTCGTATTCTAAGGCGTACGCCAGTGCATTCTTGGAGGTCTTGGGATGGGCCATTCTCAGTACCTGCTGGTTGTCCGGGTCACGGATTCCATCCACCGAAGGTCTGCACGTCAAACATTGCAAGAATTCATCAGGAGCTGCAGGATACGCCAACCGGGCTAGGCGCGCTACGTTAGCCTCGAATTCCTGAAGATTCTCTCCGGATTTCTGGTAACGGTTTCTCAGTGGTTTCTCAAGGCCACGATTAACGAAGTGCCTTTTTCACTGGTCGTCCATCCGTTCGCCTTTGCTTCAGCTTCAAACTGTTTGAAGTAGTTAGGCCAAGAAGACTTCCCATCGAATGTCGGTGGTTTCATTTTCAATTTAGAAGTTTCCGCTGGTCCTACCACAGTTTGGACCTAATTATTTTCTGGCATTTCTGCTGGTGACGGATCCCCGAACATTCGCAACCCTGCCATGATTTGCTCGAGATTCTTAATTTTGTTATCCTGCTGGAATAATATTTCTTCCACATTTTCTTGCAGATTCCTTGTCTCGTCTGATATTTTCACCACTAGTTTATCTTCGAACCCTTTTGACTGTTCTAAAAGTTTCTCGTTTAAGTTTCTAGATTGTTCCAGCAATTTAGTTTCCAGATTTGTCGACTGTTGTATTAATTAATTTTCAAGTTTCTCTTCAAAAATTTTCACGTTTTCTTCCGTGTTTCTAGAATATTCCATTAATTTATCTAGATCGTCTTTCAAATTTCCAAGATCGTTTTTCAAATTTCCAGATTGTTCCAACAATTTATTTTGCAATTCATCTTTGAAACTTTTGGATTGCTCCTTTAATTTATCTTCCAAATTTCCAGATTGTTCCAACAATTTATTTTGCAATTCATCTTTGAAATTTCCAGATTGTTCTTTTAATTTATCCTCTAATATCTTACTTAAATCTTCAGGACCGCCCAAGATTTCAAAAAGAAAGATTTTCGGATCCTTTCCTACTTCTAGTAGTGCTTAGTTGCAAAATAGATTTCTTTCCACAAACTTCTAATTCGCGTTCTTCTAGTTCGGTTTTCAATTCGGTCACTTTTAAGTCTTTCAAGAGCATTATCTTTGTAGCCATTGACACTACACTTTATTTATTAATTTGTTTAATTAAATTTAGTTTAATTGTTTATTTATTTTCACGAACCTCACACTTGACACCAGTATTACGATTTTAAGGGTTCGATTAATTTTTATTTTAAAACAAAACACATTATAGTTAATAAACTAATTTATTTAAAAGCAGTACTAAATTATTTATAAACTTACACTATAACACTAATTCATTTACAAGCTTATATCTAATTTATTTTAACAGCCGAGCGAAAGTCTAACGCGAACTTTAATGCCGAATTGGTTGCCTTCTACGGCTGCTGGCTTTTATAAACCAGGGCTGGTTGTACGTGAACTTTCGCGAAGGGTTCTAGAGTGTCTATTCTATTCCGCCGCCAGAATTCTCCAGACTGTCTGCAGAAACCTCTAGTCTAAAGGTAGCCACACAAAGAAAGCAGACTGCCTGCTTACTGGTAATCAGCGCCGACAGGTTCGAGTTTTTCGCACGTACGGATACGGAATGAAAGCCGATAAAAACAGATTCATTTAAAAAGTTTATAAAAGCGCATCGGCGCCGATTGCCGGAAAGCAGGTAATCCGCTTTCTTTGGGTGCGTCGGCTGTGATGGAAGAGACAGACTGACGTCGACTGGTGTCGACGAATCATTACACTATAATAAAGTTTAAGGGGCTTGACGAGTAGTCTTGGCCCAAAGAGGGCGCTCATTTTTACTTAAAAAAATGGATATTTTTGTTTGAATATAGACGGTTTTTTTTTACTCTCAAATGAGCTTAGACTTTGGGTCTACCCAACAAAAGAAGAAAATTGATATGAAAATGGATATTTTCTAATAATTTTTATATACCTTTTCTGAAGTTTTTTGCGCTCGGAGTAACATTTTATACTCTACTATAAGTTCGAATATAAATATAATAAAGGTCGCTCGCCCTTCCTCTTGAGGAATTTCTATTGCAACTTTTTATTCCATGTACCGCGGGAGCGCTTACGACTTGATTAAATTTTTTAATGGTAACGTAAGCCAAGCGACATCGAAAATAACGGTTTGCTGCGCCCGCAAAGAAACTACCTTAAAGAATTTTAATGGCAAAACGCTGCGTTCCACATTCACGACGCACAATTAAATACTATAAAAAGTTCATCGAAACAATACCGGCAAACTCCCTCAGAATGTCCGTACCGTTGAATCGCCTAGTTTTTCGTCGAAGGAAAAACGCCGTAAGTCGGTCGGTTTTAATGGTAATTCTGTTCTCGTTGTGGTTCAAGAAAAATGCTAATTTATTGGGTCATCTCATAAATAATACCGTTTTTCCGATAGTAGGTATTAAAACTGAGTTGGGCGGATTTAAATATGTACACTGCAGGCCATAAGTTTTTTCTACTAATTCTAATACTAATACTCGTTTGTCAGACAAAATAATGTCATAGGTGACTTTCAGAGTTTTAGCCATTGTTCTTGGATTAATTTATTACGATAAAAGGAAATATATTACCCTACTACTATCTACAAATTGGTATTCATTACAGATTCCATTATTGAAAAAAAAGTAACTGTAGAGTTGTAAACAACAATGGTCCATTAATATTGCCTTGTGGCACTACTGTAACAATGTCTCAATAATATTGCTTTTTGGCACACCTTGTGTTGTTTATAATGGAATAGATATTTGATTATACAGGGAATTCCAAAATGCACTGACGGTTTTTTTAATAGTTGAACTTAAAAAAACTACAAACACAACATCTTAATCTACAACTCTGGAAGTTTCTTTACTTAAAAATTGAACGGCATAGGTGGCTTCCTTCTGTGTGTTATCTGACACAGGAATTATTGGCCATTTTTTTTTGAAGAGCATGAGCGTACCGTATCAGTAACATGAGAAAGATATTGTCACATGATCAACTCTTTTTTCCAGCCAAGGTATGAAGAACTTGATGGCATTTAATGGTTTCAGCAGGATGGGACTACTAATCAATGTTAATATGCTGCGTGATATGTTTCCCAACCCTGTTCCCTGACTTAACAGCGCCAGACGTTCTTTTTTTTGGTGGCGATTTTTAAAAAGCTGTGTATACATTAATACACCCCGTAGTCTTCAAGAGCTCAAACGAAATTGAAGCAATTCCACTACAGATGCTGGGCACAGTGATGAATGCTTTTGTGCCACGGCTAGAAAAATGTGTAGCAAAAGAAGGAGTCTATGTACGCCATTCAATTTTTAATTAAAAAAACTCCCAGCGTTGTAGATTAAGATGTGTTCGTATTTTTTTTAAGTTCAACTATTAAAAGTTATTTCATCTCAAAAACCGTCAGTGCTTTTTGGAATTCCCTGTATAAGACTGCTATAATAAGTTACAAACAAACCTACTGAATTTGTATCCAAACTAATAGACATATTGTAACATTAATCATAATCATAGAGTAGTGTGTAGTGCTTTCAAGAAATATAAATCGTTAAGATAGTACACATACTTATCATCATCTATTGCTTTATACCATGTGTAAACAGATTTACGTATTTGTACATTTGTATGTACAATGTTCAATACAAAGAATAAAATATCGTACATTTTATTATTGCTTGGAGAAATATGTTTTTTTCGTGCTTCTGTCGTAAATTCCCAAAATTTGTGTCGAAATATTATACACCGAAGTAGATATGTCTAGTAGGGTGGGTCAAAAAACTAAACTTTGAGATAATCTTACCTAATAGCAAAATTATGTTGTCTTTTAGTGATATTATGACACCTACGAAATATTTTTGAATTTAATCAATATTTAGAGGGTGCGCCTTACGTTTGAATTTTTGAAATTATACAAGGAAGGCCATATAGTATGCAATGAAAAGTTCGTATTTGTAATAATAATAATAACAGAGTTATCATCAAAACTGTATATTAAAAGGGCAAGAGAAGGTGGATAAAATTAAAACTCGAATCTCGCAGCAATGCCTAAATTCGATTTCAATATTGAATGATTTTCATTAATTTTTCTGTTGTATTATTTTTTTAATTATTAATAAATGATTATTTTATTCTAAAAACCCTATTTTCCTTGAAACATTTATGTTATATGACTACCAGAATACATTCAAGTTATTCGTATTTCCAAGGCAAAGCGCAACCTGAAGATGAGGTGCTATTTACTTTAAATTCTAGCATTACACTGTTTTCATGTAAAGGCAACATAATTTTGCTATTAAAAATCAAAAGCGCAATATTCGTTTTTTTCCATATAAAAATGACCCACCCTAATGTCTAGCGAACAGGCGAATGTTTGCGTTATATATCCTCTATTTTAATAAAGTCATTTCTGCTCTGTTTTCGCCTACTTCCAAGTTTCAGTGAAACAATCGGTATATTGAAGCAACCTTGGTAAAGATAAATACTACAGTAGCCAGCTATAGGGATACACAATGCGCGAATCGATCTCATTCCAATGCAGTCTTTGTCATTAACAAATATTACACAATACGTTTTCTCTTTGTCTTGCTCTTACCAAACTACTATATTACAAGAATCGGTGACAGTTATATGAAAAGTATGTATCAGAAATTTGTTGCAAGTCGATTTTGATTGTAATGGATTCCTGGACAGCTGTTTCGGCCCTTTTTGGGGCCTCTTCAGCAGAAGAGTAGCTCGAAAACTCCACTGCAATCAAACCAACCTATCCTATTAGTTACCTCGCGGTCAAGCACATTAGTAATAGTTTCGATTGCAACATCCTGCGATTGATTTTTGACCTAACATTGTGACCTAAATTAGAAAAGTATGTACATAGTATGCAATGTCCAACAACAAGCCTGAATCCCAATAATTATAGTGTGTACTAAACCCATATTGCTTAGTTGATAATTCCTTGTCTAGGACATTCATCTTTAAATACAATACGTTGTCTCTTGGAGTACAAATTTCTTTGTGGATGGTATGGACGTTTCCACTGTCTCAAAACTCTACAAGTGATTAAAACTCTTGTTGAGAATTGCAGGAAACTCAAATAATTATACTAAGATGTGTTAAAAATTATTTAATAAAACAATAAAACAGAGCAGTTTATTACAAAATAATTCCTAAAACCAAAATCACGAAATTTGAGCTCTGGGTCATCAATCGCCGAAGTTACAACCGACAATTATTTCAGTATTACTTTTTTGTTAACGGTGGATGAGAAAAAAGTATGGAGTTATACTTCATAAGTCTGATGATGCAACACCAGAAGCGTTTTATTTATGACGCTTCTCTTATGAAAACAACATTAAAAGCCGTGAACTTCAAATTAATAAATATTCGCATGTTCTGTACGAAGCAATAAATTTAGACTATAAAACGGTTTATTCCTTCCTCTGAATTAGTGTTAATTTGTCTTTGCCGTCTGTTGTTTAAGGAAAACTTCGTCATTAATTTATCATCAATGGTTAAGAAAAGGAGAAACATTTTCTATTCCTTGAAAACTTTTCTCTAATCGACATAATTGCTTTAGATTTTTCATTTTTAATTAATTCTATATTTTTCCAGAACTTGTGTACTTTGTGATCTTTTGTGACCCATTCGATAATATCTCTTCCAGAAATTCAAGAAAATTTGTTCCAGGCAGGCATTAACGTACTACATAACTACAATCGGATATGTATAATTTCAAAAGCGAATTAGTCATTATGAGAAAGCACAAATAAAATACAATCATAATAATTTTCAAAATAAGACTTAAGTGGATCTTTTAACATGTACACATATTTATTAAGCATTTACTTGCTGTTCACTTGCATTCATCATTTTGTTAGCCATCACATACTCGACTAGCTCCTAAGTCAAATTCTATACTTTTTAACGTGTAGTTTTGTCCAAATTTACAATATTTTTAACAATTTTTAATGTGTTTAACGTGCAAGTTACTGACCTACAATAATTTCTTATTGTGAAAATCATGTGATAATAATTTAGCCTAGTCACCCCGAAGATGGCGTTCCCTAAGGCCGAAACATGTCGGCATTAAACGTCTAGTCCTCCGCACTGCGTTTTCTTAGTAACCTTAAGACAAATCTAAAGTTCTTTCTTAAAACCTTTGGTTACTAATATCAATCATGAAGCAACTTACCAAAAACATATTTATTAAAGTATTATTGAAAAAGTATGCTATTACTCTTTTTACTTTTTTATTTTTATATTTTACCTTGCAAAATTTCTTAGTCAAGAGCACAATAATATATTTTCTTTATTGCTGCTAATTAATTATGTACTACACAAAGAGGATAAAATGTTTATTTTTGTTCAGAGAAATTGTTTGTGTTACAGTTTTTGCAAGTCCGTGGGCAAACCCATCCCAAGAACTATTAGACGAAGTCAACGACGCTGAAATTTATAAGGCAGTCGTAAATTCGATGAACGAATGGGAGAGGCGAAAAAAAGTAAAGGAACATAATCCAAGGTAAGTTCAAAAAGGAAGAGATACCCTTATTTACTTACGAATGCAAAAATAATGTCGTAATTGATTTTCGTGATCTTTTAATTTTTGCATTAAAGTATCACGTGAAAGTACATACTACGGCTAAACAAAACAAAATGGTTTTAATTACATTGCAATTCTCTCTGCTACTCTCTCCAACTCAAATCCTTATTATGCAAATTTCATGAAGGCCGATAATACGTTCACTCTTACTTCTGTACACTGATCGGCCTTCAGCAGAAATAACTCGTCATTTATCTCTGCACAGATTATTGCGCCGCCACATTTATCCTGATAACTTCGTTCCCTTCGTTGATGGCTCTTTCTTCTCTTCTCTTATTTTCCTACCGAATATTATGCTCATCTAGAACCACATAAATCTTACACGCCGACGCAAAATTGCAGGCGGTTACTGATAGCGTTCATATCCCGAAATGGTGGGTTTTTGTGTGCTTAAATGCAGGATGTGTTTTATGAGTGCCTTAATTGATGATTCCTATGAGAAATGAAGTGGACCAAAAACTACGCAATTCAATATTTATAGCAATATTAACTTCGTATGTAATAGTAACGAGACTAATGAGAGAGTTCATTGAATTGCTCATCTGTATAATCAAATTACTTCTTTCAGTTTAAATGATAAGAAGAAGAAGTAATGAAACACATTAAACAACCCCAAGAAACAAGCAAATTCCCGCGGAATCAATTTGACATTTCAGAACTTACTACCTTAATATTATCAATGATTATTTCTTCAGAGATAGGCACTGTGACCACAATAGAAGTATCATCTGCAAAAAGACAGAGAGAACCTGATTTAATGTAAGTTGGTAAGTCATTGATGAATAGTAGAAACAAAAGTGGTCCTAGCACCGATCCCTGAGGAACCCCCACATTTATGTCGTGGACTGAAGACCGTTGATAAATTATCAACACAAATTATTTAACACAAAGTTGTCTTTCACGGAGGAAAATTCAATCATTTCCAGAGGCAAATGGCCAAAATATCTTCGTTTCTTTTTCTTGAATAACTATCTTACAAATTATTATCTCTTTATCATAATAAGTAATTACTAATTGCTTCGCTGGTAGTTGTTAGTCGAGTGGTTGAGTCCGCTGGCAACGGGCTTGACGCTCGGCCGGGCAATTTTAGGTGTGGGTTCGAATCCCATCCTGGTGCATATGTACTCTATGTGTGAGAGAGAGAGAGAGTACTTATGTGTCGGATTGTGTTTCTTATTCATATCGGCTCCTTCGAACTGGGTTTTCTATGTTTCTCCAGTTTGTAAGGCGAATGCCGAAGGAGACATTAACATCTAAGTCGGTCGCAGCCGCCACCCCTCCCCGATAAGCTTTAAGCTTGGGGTGAAAAAAAGTAATCTAAATGAACAAACTGTTTTTGCAGAGGTCAATTTCGCGGAGCCACTTTCCAGTCCTTTGGTACTGTTCCTTGTTGTTTTGTCAAATATTTCTTTCAGCATTTTTATTCCGTCTTTTCCTAGGTTCTTTGTCAGCTCCGATAACATTCCACTGAAGCCTGCCGTTGCTTGATTTATAATTTTCTTGATAGATTCAGTTACCTATTTTATAGTTTCTTTTCATCAAAATGATTTTGAACATTTTTATTTAGTTTTCTATTTTCTTGCATTTATTGTAACTAAATTTAATATATATGGTGTTGTCGCTTAAATATTTTTTCTTTAACTTTCATTTATATGAGGTATAGATTTGGAGGTACGCAGATGTAGGTCATCGTAATTTTCATTGCCTCAAAAGTGTTTTTTTTTCTTCGACGAATTAAAGCAAACTCAATAACAGCGAATGTATCAAAGAATTTTAAATTCCATGCGAGTACATACGTATGTATGTACACACGCATTAATTAGAGAGTATTCTCCAACCGTCTAAAAGAACCATTGCAAAATGCAAGGTCAATGTCTTTGAGAACTGCAGGTGAGAACGGAAACATAAATCGTACGGTCGCGCACGGTTGCACCTCTTAATTTCGAAATCAATACCGGCTTGCCCGATCGCTCTGTCCAAGAACTTTCTATCAACCGAGACAAAAATGAAAGTCTGGTCGGGTAACCAGTGAAGAATCCGAGCAATGCGCGCAGTACGGAGTGCCTTCTGTTGCAGGTGAGGTTTTTGACTCCTCACGTTAAGCTAAGCGCTCATTAGGTCAGCTATGCGGCAGGGCGCATCGCAGTTTGCTTCCGCATTAAATATCTCAAAGTGCGTCACTTAGAAGATCTATGTTATGAAAATCTATCGGAACGAAGGGCGGGTGGGAATTTTACCCTATTCGGGACTTTTCGACTTTTCTTGAATACATTTGTATTATATTATAATCAGTGAGAGGATCTGTAAGGTTTGCCGGTATCATCGAGTTCGAGACAGCGACAGTCCAGGCGAGAATCCTATATATTAATGTTAATCAATCAGTCTAATATTGTCATAGTACAAATTGAGATACAATTCCAGAAGATAATAATGGCTCGTTCTTGAATTTTGGAACAATACAATTTAGTTAATTTGAATTAAATATTGTTCACCATAATTTTATGGTCGCTGCGTCACATCACGTCTGCAGTGAATCTCTCTTTAAAAACTCCACGCCACACCTCACAGTTTCGAGCCATTTTACTTACCTAGTGTACGCTCAGCTTTAAAGGCGGACGTTTTAAAGTAGAAACTTCATTAGCGGTGAACTAATTAGGAAGCTACCGTAATTAAAATCGTCGTGTGGATACCGTTAGGTATCTTCTGTTGCGAAACCAAATAACTAGCAATAAAAATAAACGACAACAAATGCCAATAATCTTGATGGATTTTCTGTAGATATTTACAGAATTTATTCCAAATATATACAGGTTCCTTATTGGTAAGAATTTCGTCAGTAACATTTTGAGTATTTCTTGCTCAAGATTTTGACCCCTTCAGACCTATTTCATTCTAGATTTTACTGCGGCTACTGCCATTCAAATCAGGGTACACTTTTATTTTATGGATAAAAAATACTCGGGAGTAGACAGCAGTTTCTATGACACCAAATCGTGACAGAAATAACATATTTACTCCCTTGGGAGAGAAATGATTCATTATATTGACATTTACGTTTAGCGTAGTTTGTGAAGGCAGTCAATTTAATATCGCTGTACTCGCTGTGTTCATAATTTCTTGCAGTACTGTTCTTCCATTTTCACTAATAATTATATCTAGTAATACACTTAAATTCGTTTGTGTTGTCAAATAATAAATGTCAGCGACGACAATTTTCCGAAATTAATTGATTGTCAAAGTGACACTCGGATTTATTACAATTTTTTAATCCTAAAAGTTTGGATTCTTATCATTCTTCTATTCTCGGTCGTGAAAAATAGTATATATGTCGTAGCCGCTTGCCGTAAATTAGCACTTCGTGTAAAGTCTAGACACTTCACGAAATGCAGACAGATAGCGTAAAGCCCACCTTTAAACGACTTTTTACTGCAACTGTCTAAAATATTTAGCCTCTTCATGAACTGCTACCAGCCATTAGGTTTATGCTGTAACGCCGAACAATTACGCTATCGGTCTAATAATTTTAGATGTTTCATGAAGTGACTACAGCTGTATATGCGGATAGCGTAATTGAAAAGTGAGTGGATCGTGCACGAACTTGTGGAAACGTATTTTTCCTGGCTCTCTCTGCTTTTCCTCGTTGATAGTGTGTAATAGTATATTACATAACGAGAGTTGTAAATAGCATATTACGCACGGTGCAAAAGTTGCGCATGAATCGCGCAGCGGCGAATGCAAGTAATTCCACAACTCGAGTTTTGTACTATACTTTATCTACGACCACAAAAATTACCTTATTATTCAAGTTTAAAATAATCAGCAATGACACTTGCAATTTCGACGACTGTTAATCTAATGTGATGCGGCTACGTAGATCTAACTACAAGCGTGCGTAAAGTAGGTGCAAATGCCCTCGCTGTGTGTTTTTGTTACTTTACGCACGACGTTTGTAAACACCCGCTTACTTAATTCATGTGTTGTATGTAATTCGTCATTTACAGTAGTGGTCGTAGATAAAGTAAATTTATTTGCTAATTTAATCTTCTTTTATTATTTTCCATTACTTATTTTGTGGAAGATATTTAACAAAATGTCTGGAATTGATCAAGAACAAGGTTATACGCAGAAAACTGATTTTTATGAGAAACTTGATCGATATTACTTGCAGAAACCGAATAAAAAGCCTTATTTACAGTTGGTTCTTGTCCGATGAAATTTGTATCACAAAATTTTGCGGATACTAATCGCAACTATATTTACGTTTCGCAGTCGTTCGACCGCTTCGTCAGAAGTGAAAATTAGTCAAAGCAGTTGTCAACGGAAACTGAGTAACTGATTTTCTTTTACATACATTATATTTATTTTTAATCTAAAATACTTGAAACATTGCAAATGTTAAAAATTGACAGATCTATATTCTATTTATGAATCGAGAAAATTGACAATGTATCGTTTAAATTTGCAAAATCAGTACGTTTATTAATAGAATTCGACCATTTTATTTTCACTTCAATAAAACGTCTTTTGAAAATACAGACTCGTAAGGTATAAAATGTTAGTATTTTCAAAATCAAAATTATGGTCATTTTTACAGCCTTGTTACAAGCATTGAATGATTTTGATTATTTTTTGACATATTTGCAAGACGTTTTTAAATTTTGGCTTGTTTCTCCATAACATGAATTACACTGAAACATTTAATTTCATAAACTACGTTTGGTCACTTGTTTAATTTTTGGTGTTTTGGTTTTAAATTTGAGAGTACCATTTAAATTATTTACAGATTTGCTAGCTAAAATTAAATTGTGTTTGAACATGTGCAAACAGGTCACATTAATTGGTTCAATGTAGGGTATGATATTTTTTTGTTTGAAGTTTGTTTATTGTTATTGTGGATTTTGAATTTTGTGTTAACACGATTTTTTATTACTGATTCTATAAGATTTATTGGATAAGAATTTTGAACAAGAGTCTTTTTTATTAAATTTAAATTATCGTAAATGAAAAGTTTATCTGAAAGTAAAACAGCTCGATCTGTTAAAGAAATAATTGTTGCAATTTTATAGTTTTTAGAAGTATACGAATGAAAATTAATATATCTACCTGACCACGTAGGTTTATGAAACCAATTTGTTATTAATTTGTTATTACGTCTTAACAATTATTAACAATTCACTAAGTTTTCTAGATGTAAATATCATCAGACGTAATAACAAATTAATAACAAATTGGTTTCATAAACCTACGTGGTCAGGTAGATATATTAATTTTCATTCGTATACTTCAAAACTATAAAAATTGCAACAATTATTTCTTTAACAGATCGAGCTGTTTTACTTTCAGATAAACTTTTCATTTACGATAATTTAAATTTAATAAAAGACTCTTGTTCAAAATTCTTATCCAATAAATCTTATAGAATCAGTAATAAAAATCGTGTTAAATATTTACAAATTCAAAAATCCACAATAACAATAAACAAACTTCAAACAAAAAAATACATATCATTACCACATTGAACCACTATATGACACATTTAAACACATATTCAAAAACACAATTTAATTTTAGCTAGCAACTAAATAATTTAAATAGTATTTTCTCAAATTTAAAACCAAACACCAAAATTAAAACAACCAAACGTAGTTTATGAAATTAAATGTTTCAATTGTAATTCATGTTATATTGGAGAAACAAGCCAAAATTTAAAAAAACGTCTAGACCAACATAAATATCATATCCAAAAAAATAATCAAAATCATTCAATGCTTGTAGAACATTCATTAGAAAATGACCATAATTTTGATTTTGAAAATACTAACATTTTATATTACGAGTCTAATATTTTCAAAAGACGTTTTATTGAAATGTGTAAAATAAAAATGTCGTCGAATTCTATTAATAAACGTACTGATTTTGCAAATTTAAACGATACATTTTGTAGTTTTCTCGATTCCTTAAATAGAACATAGATCTGTCAATTTTTTTAACATTTGCAATGTTTCAAATTATTTTTAGATTAAAAAATAAATATAATATATATAAAAAGAAAATCAAGTTACTTTTTCAGTTTCCGTTGACAACCTTGTTTATTTTGACAACATAATTTTCACTTCTGACGAAGCAGTCGAACGACTGCGAAACGTAAAGTATATAGTTGCGCGATTTAGTGTCCGCTTAGAAGATTTTGTGATACAAAAAGCCTTATGTAAAAGAAACATGGCAAACATTGTGGAGGAAATTAAGATTGCTAAAAGTAAATAGTAAGTACACTTTGATTTTAATGAAAAAATACGGAGTCGCCTCCTAAACATTTAACAAAATATTCATTGTAATGTTCAAAATGTATTTTGACCAATGATATTCTTAAGTTTCTGCACTTCCTCGGAAACGCCCAGTACGTAATAATTTGTGCAATACAAGTTTTCCATGTGTTAATGAATAAATAAATGCATAATCTTTTTACATTTTTATTCTTCATTAACTTGTCTTATTCAGTGTTCAGTTTAATTATCTCTCGGTATAATATGAATAAATAGGAGTACTATTTTCTCCAGTACAATGCCAATCTGCAGCTTTTTCAGCAGTGGCGTAAATAGCATTAAGTCACTTCATGAAGCGTCTAAAATTATTAGACCGTTAGCATAATTGTACGGCGTTACAGCATAAACCTAATGGCTGGTAGTAGTTCATGAAGAGGCTAAATATTTTAGACAGTTGCTATAAAAAATCGTTTAAAGGTGGGCATTGCACTATCTGTCTGCATTTCGTGAAGTGTCTAGACTTTACATGAACTGCTAATTTACGGCAAGCGGCTACGACATATACACCTCAGAAAAGAATGCTATTTTTCCCTTGGGATGCGCCCTCAGGCTTAGAAACAAACACTTCAGGAAAAATGACGCATTTCTCTCCCTCGATGTATAATATACTAATTTATTTAAATTAAATAATAATAAATAGTTTATTGACTCAAGTGAGAGAAACAATATATTGTATGTAAAATAAAACTTTTACTCACAATCAGTCATGTCTACAAGTGAAAGCAATATCGTATCTTTGGACCCCAAAGATTTTACACTTTAGTTTACTAAGTGCGCAAGAATTAATGCTATCGAGTGACTTTAACATCGACAACATTAAGCAACACAAGTCTTACAATCTTTTTAAAGATGTCCTCAATTCTTTTGGGCTCACGAAGAAACTAGAATTCATACCGACGAGAATTTGTACAGATATCCATGGCAAAACAACGTCGACAAGTATAGATTACATAGTAACAAATATAGAAGTCTCCCAATATCGCTGCAAGTCATTCGATGCCTGTCTGTCTGATCATTACGCTCAGTTAATGGAATACAATACAATCAATGACAATAAAGAAACTCCTTCTCCTAGACCTAGAGAATTCCGCATGCTCAACTATACTTTAACCGATTTCTTTAATCAAATAAACAACATCAAGTGGAATTTCATCGACACATCCGGCATCAACTCTAACGATAATTTAGTACATTTATGGAAATTATATGTGGTATTTACAACAAAACCATTCATATTCAAAGCACCACTCGGACACAGTCGCCTGCTAAATGGATTACACCTGAAATAAAAATTGCTAGCAGAAATCTGAAAGACTTGTTCTCTCTAGTGAGATACACAAGCGACTTAAACTTATCAAACTACTACAAGTTACAAAAACTAAATTATAAAAAGCTTCGCACGGAAACGAAAAAGACTTATACAGGATGTTAATAAAAAAAACTGTACACCGCTTGGCAGGTGATAGTGGAGGTCAAAAGAAGAAAAAAAGTCTAATAAACCCATATCCAATTCTCAATACAGGGTGTCCATGCCATGTGTTCACTCTTCTAAAATTTTTATTTTTTACATAAAATTCGAGAACGATAAATTAAATAAAAAGCCGAATTTTCCGATAAACCACTTGCCACCGTAGGACTTCCGGTTTCGCCGGAAGTGATATCAACTTTCTTATTTTAAATGGAACACCCTGTATACTTTTACATATTTGGAATCTACAGATCATTGTGAGTCCGAATATGTACCACTTGATAATTTTGGTTTCCATGACAACGAAAAAAAATTTTTTTTTTGTTTTTCAGTATGTAAAGCTATGTATGGTGTATTTTCGTTCTAATGCGACCAAGAAATTCGAGAAAGCAACTTCTTTGGTTGCACTTTGGTTTATTAACATTTTTACACCATGTGAAATTTTCATTAGGTCGTAAATTATTTTTTTTAACGGAACTCATTTAAAAGTCATTGTTTATGCCAGAGAAATTAATACAGAAGATGAACTTTGGCAGAGAGTTGTAAACGCTTATCAGCAACTGAAAAATCAAGTTGCTTTTAATCAAGTGCGCGAGTCTTTTCGACGGCGACTGCAACTTTGGTTACAACAGCTAGCAAGGACGACAGTTCGAACATCTTCTGTGATAATTTTAGTGTGTTAAATTCGGTATTGATTGTTTGATTCTTTTATAATTAAACCATACTTCAAATACCATTGAATATTGAACCTGGGTTTATTACAATTTTTTTTTGTTCTCTGCTATCACGTGCTAAAGTGTGTAAAGTTTTTATATTAACACTTGTATACCGGCGAACTGTATAACTGAAAAGCCATTTTTTTTTCAGTTAAGCTGCAACATGTGATCCCAAATTTCATTGCAAGAGTTGAAAAAGAATTTAAAAAATAATAATAAATAATAATAAAAAAAAATGTTTTATTAAACTACGCTAAAAAACGCAAGAAGTGCACCAAAGTGCAACCAAAGAAGTTGCTTTCTCGAATTACTTGGTCGCATTACTTGGTACAGGGACGGGCACGAGCTCGCCGAAAGCTCGACCCCCACCTCCAATTATTTGCGGCGATCTCGATGTTTCAGACAAACAAGCGCCGGCACATAACTGACTCAGTCGTATCAACAAAATCAAAAACAGAGAGCGCCGAGCGAGTTAGTTCATGTTTGTTTATTAGCGTTTAATAATGTCGTACAAGTTCGAGACCATTTTAAATTAAAAAACAAACCTTTTTTAAACAATATTTATAATAATTTTCGATTTAATTCAATATGAACAGCATCAAAACGAATATACCGCGCCGCCTCCGTCTACAATTTTATATTTCGGGGGACCAAGCTAACTGCAATCGACACTCGTTTGACCTATTGCTTAGCGTAGTGGGAGATACTTCCCCTTACCATGCCCATGCCTGACTTGGTAGAACGAAAATACACGATACATAGCTTTGAATACTAAAAAACAAAAAAAAATTTTTTTCGTTGTCATGGAAACCAAAATTACCAGGTGATACATATTCGGACTCACAATGATCTGTAGATTCCAAATATGTAAAAATATACAGGGCATTCCATTTAAAATAAGAAAGTTAATATCACTTCCGGCGAAACCGGAAGTCCTGCGGGGGCGAGTGGTATGTGGGAAAATTCAGCTTTTTATTTAATTTATCGCTCCCGAATTTTATGTAAAAAATGAAAATTCTAGAAGAGTGAACACATGGCGTGGACACCCTGTATTGAGAATTGGATATGGGTTTATTAGAATGTTTTTCTTGTTTTGACCTCTACTATCACCTGCCAAACGGTGTACAGTTTTTTTATTAACACCCTGTATACAATAGATACAGAATTTCAATTGCACAGAACAAAGTACATGAAACTTGGCGTCTCGTCAATTCAAAATTAGAAAAGGACTCCAGAAAATATCACTTAGGAAGACAAAATCATAACGGATTCTGAAGCAGTAGCAAACGCTTTCTCTAGGCAGTTCTCTTCTGTCACTCAAATCGCGTTGCAGGAACATTTCGGTAATGAGATCTCTGAGGATTGCACCACCTGTAAAATGAATGAAAATTCCATGTTTTTCAATCCCATACAATGCGAAGATGTTTTAAAAATAATGAAGAACTTAAGAAACAGCAAGAGCGCTGGTCCAGATGAATTGCAAGTGAAAGCAATTAAACACATTGGTGGTGAAATCATCGCAGACCCTTTGGCCAATCTGATAAATGAATCAATACTTGAAGGACATTTTCCAGATATTCTCAAATCGTCAGTGACTATCCCAATTCATAAAAAGGATGACTTACATTATATTAGCAATTAGAGACCTATAAGCTTACAAAGTGTCATTTCTAAAATAGTGGAAAAATCTGTGCTCCTTAGATTAACAAGTTTTCTAGACAAATTTAACGTCATCAGTGATACACAACATGGCTTGAGGTCTGGGCGGTCAACGGAAACAGCATGTGTGCAACTTCTGAATTTTGTACATAAGGAACTTGACAGGAAGCAACACGTAGCGGCAATTTTCTTTGACCTATCTCGCGCGTTTGATAGCATTGATATTAATTTCATCATGATTAAAACGTACAGCATTGGGATTCGAGATAACATTCTGAATTGGTTTAAAACGTTTCCAAATGACAGTGTCGGTTGGCGGAAAAAAGTCAGAACCGTATAAGTTAAACATAGGGATTGGTCAGGGCACCATCTTGGGTCCAATAATATTGTTGTTATTTATTAATGACTGTCCTAATTACTTCACAAACTGTGCTTGCATAAACTTTGTGGATGATGTTGTTGCCATCTCAGCCCAAAATGCGGAAAGTTTACAGCAGCGGGTGAACTGTAATTATTCTCAGTTCAACGAATGGTGTAGGGAAAATAAATTAATTCTTAATAAACAAAAAACCAAATGTTTGCATTTTGATTCTGATGTGGCTTTAAATATTCCAAGCGTCAACTCGCGTGTGGTTCAATTTTTGGGAGTGAACTTGGATAACAAAGTGTCGTGGACTGATCACTTAACTCATGTGTGTAACAATGGGTTCGTTTGTTAGAGCCGTCAGCAATTTGTAACCGACAATGAAATCGTTGAAAATATAAAAGGGAAAAGAGAAGCTTAAAGGAGAAACAACGCAATTACTTACAAAATATGTCATTAAAGATTCTTAAGAATTTCTACCTGCGCCAATGCTCTTGCAGGTTCTTTCACAAGTGAAATAAAATATGTACCAGCAAATACCCTTATCATTTATAAATTTACAAACACTAATTTGTAAGTGCAAAAATCAAATCGTCCCCAAAAACACGTCTGCACCGGTCTGCACCGTGTTGAATTTGGGGTGTTAATGACACATTTTTGGCGTTGTTGTATAAATTTCAACACACCAAATTTTCATTTTTATTTTATTATGTTGGCTTATGTTCTTAGTAGTGGATAGTAACGAGCTGAAGAAAGTAAGAGAAGCAAAAATAAATTCGATATCAAATATACAAAATGAAAATGTCATTATTATTTATAGAGAGTATTGAAAAAAGACTGACAAATAAGAGTGCTATGGCTTTATTACATTCTTTCAAGCGCAAGTTCAGTTTTGCTTCCATCTGTTGCAGTAATTCATCAAATATAAAAATTTTACCTCTCTCCTTAAAAATTTTATCTATTTACTTGTATTGCAAGTTTTTAACAAATTATTCATATAAATATTATGACTTCGTAATTTGCTTTTTATATGTCAAATATATTTTACGAAACAATAAACAATTGAAGATTATCGATTTTTATTTTAATATCTTTTGCTCCTCTGGAAGAGTCGCATGCGTGAATACTACTAAATTTGTATTTGTTGACTAAGTTTTTGCAACTTCCTGTATTTGTAGACGTAAATATAGAATATACTAACTGCTTCCTGTAATATTCAATTTTTATGTTAATTATGTTTTGTAAGCAATGAGATCATCTGTCATTGACTTTTATGAAGACGAGTCGGAAAGAAGGCAGCTTTCCCCACGAGAGGAAGTCGTAAATCCCTCGCCAATTTCCAGATTAATCGTGAAATAAATACAGATTCGTACTTTCATGATCCTCTAATGACTTCCAAGCTCGGCTGTCCGTGTCTTATGTGAAGATAACGCGAAAATTACAGCTTGCAATTGTCGTTTGAATGCACGTCGCATTGCGATGTTAACGACTCCATTCAGTGCTGATGGCAAGACTTTCTTTAATACGAGCTTAAAGAGGTTTTACAAGGAAATATGCTCACACTTTTTTTTTTTTAATTTTTTTGTAGTCACTACTCCGTAATTGAACAATGTTATCTTTCAGGATAAAACGTGAAGACACGTCTGTATGTTATGCTGATTTGGGATGTTTCGAATCATCTGGGCCTTTCGGTTACTTGGATATGCTTCCAAATACCCCGGAAGAAATTAGCACTAAATTCCTTCTCTATCCAGTTCGGAGTAACAGGCGAAGAAGCGGCGCAGAACCGACCGAAATACCTTTCAGCAATATTTCAGATGCTTTTGCTTGGTCGAAGAAGGGCTTCAATAATAGCCTCTCCACTAAAGTAATGATCCATGGATTTGGAAGTGATTGCACTCACGTTTGGGTCTATGAAATGCGAAGTGCATTAATGACGGTGGTATGTCGATCTAACTTTCTGCTTTTTTTCGTTAAATAAATCGAGTTGTAGGAAGATGTTAATGTCATTTGCGTCGATTGGGCAAATGGAGCTACTTTACCGAATTATGTCAAAGCGAGCGCTAATACGAGGCTAGTGGGCAAGCAACTGTCAATGTTTATCAAAGGCTTGGTTAATGAAATCGGCTTGCGTTTAGACAAGATGCACTTGATTGGTTTTAGTTTGGGGGCTCACGTTGCTGGCTTTGCCGGAGCTGAATTGAGAAATCTTAGCAGGATAACAGGTATCCTTTTAAATGTACTTGCATTATATTTGTAAGGCAAAAATGTTTTGGCCATAGGACTGGATCCTGCAGGACCTCTATTTGAGTCGCAAGATCCCAGAGCAAGATTGGATCAGACCGATGCCAAATTCGTCGATGTGATTCATAGCAACGGTGAAAATCTGATTCTTGGTGGTTTGGGATCCTGGCAACCTATGGGTAACGTGGATTTTTATCCAAACGGGGGAAGGATGCAGAAAGGGTGCACTAATTTGTTTCTTGGAGCTGTTACGGATATTATTTGGTGTAAGTAATTGACAATTTACTATCTTATAAAAACTGTTTCATAAGAGCTTATTCATATCAGAAGAATTCAGTTTATTTGTAAAAAAAGGAGCCGTCAAAAGATAGTAAGGTGAAATTAATTAATTAAGTTTTATAATTGCTTTATTAATACTAATTCATCGACAATTAAAATATAATGTTTGTAAACAATTTTAAACGTGCAATCATTTACTTTTTCCTTTGAGTGATGTAACTATTGCCTAAGTAGGTTAATTGCCTGGTGATTTGCGTTGAAATTATTGGAAAAATTATTTGTGCTTTTTTATGTACATACATGTGAATAATTTTCGGGGAAATGCTTTTACGATTTAGCTTTTATGCTGTACGAGGAATTTCATGTCAAGTAACTTTAATTTTCATACACAATATCTCCTTTGCTTTTTAGTTATTTATTTAAATCACAAAATATTTTCTCGATTTTTTTTAGTCTGGACTTTGGTAAGAGTTACTATTTTAAAAATAGAAGATTCAGTGAAGTTAGTTATTGAAATAGCGAATTTGTAATATTAAGAAATATTTTTGAAACTGAATTATACAGGGTCCATTATAAATACCGGTAAATATTCACACACCACGATTCCCTAAATTACCTGGATACATGTTCGCATACTCACAACATCTCAAATGATAAAAGCATAAAAATTGCTTCAATAAAATGCAAATTATAAGTAATTTGAGAAAAAATAAAGCGAAAGCACTATTTAATTAATTAATCTACTGTATGTTCTATGTCTATACAATTTTGATGAGAGCGAGTAATATTTATTACACCTGGTTGAGTCCAGGGCAGTAGAAAAACTTTTAAAACAAAGCGCGTGCCTTGAGCGTGTTGATAAAAAATTAAGCGTTGTTGTTTATGTGAGATTGTTATTATTTGGTGTACTTCCATTCTGTTATGAATAAAAGCTTCAATTACAAAGTGTTCGTCTTCTCGTTACACTAACGAACCCAATACATCTTATGAAATTAAGTAGCATCAATTTTCAACAATCAATAAGTTTATAATAACCAGAGAGTTAAGAGGAAACTTGTACTATAATTTTCTGCACATTTTTTTAACATAGAATCGCGTGGTGTCAATATTAGTCGGAGGTTGTGATATCTCTGTATTTAAAAAAGTAGTATCCTATTGAGTTCTGGCTTGTAGTTTTATAATAATCATAATTCAACTACAATTAAAACTGTACTTTTTTATCTGTTTGACTTATAAGCTATAATTCGGCTGTCTTCTAATTTCTGATTAAACAACCACGCTGTTCTAATGATGTTTACCATAAGGTCTGTTCGTTTGTTCTGCACTTTCTACACTTTTAACTTCTTAAGTCTACTTTTCTCACTCCTACTTACATTGTATTATATACATCTCACTCTCTCGGGAGCGATTGGTGCAAAAAGTGTGGAAAAGTGCAGAACAAACGAACAGACCTATAGACATAATGAAAATATCAGTGTTCATTTGAAAAGTTCATCGAGTAGCGTTTGAATTTTTCATAACATTGCGCGAAGCAGGTCTTGAATTAGGTAACTTTTGATTTAAAAAGTCTTATGTTCTACAGCGAAAGCCTTTGTTGAATAAAAAAGATGTTCTGGTTAGCCCAGAAAACAGCTAATTTGTTATAACCTCACTGAAAGAGGTACCTCCTTAATTCAAGAAGTGAAGTCACACAACAAACCAAATACATTAAACGACTATTTGACAGCTGTCATCCATCAAACGTCAATCTGTTTAGTTCATCAAAAAAATCACAACCAACTTGATGAACTTTTCAATTGAAACGCGCTAGTTTTGTGTTAGTTTTTCTACAGTTAAAAATCACTCGTATTCTTCGATGTTTTATCTAAACCGTCTCATTTAGGTATCTAAGAATCTTTTGCAGTCTGTTTTCCGCCTTCTTGAAGTTGTAAGTCCACTTTAGTAAAATTTGTTACATTTTTATTGGCTGAAAAAGTAGGCCTCTATCACGGTGAATTGAATACTAACGATGGCAGCATTTCAGCAAGCGAGATAGAGAGCCGTTACGTCATCGCATACCCGCTCCTCCTTTTACACAATTATTAACCAATATTAACTGTCACGATTGACAGTTGTATTAGAGTGAGAAGCGGGTATACGATGACGTAACAGCTCTGTATCTCGCTTGAATGCTGCCACCGTTAGTATTCAATTCACTGTGGGCCTCTATTACATGTAAAGCACAAAAGGAAATGTTGATTTAAAGTATTGTCTGATTATGTTACTGCTAACATTGAGTACATTTCGGATAAATTTATTGTGTTGTCATCTGCACCATTAAAGAAGAGGGAACTTTTATTGCGATCCATAAGGCAGAGGTGATAGGTTCAAGATCATAAAAGGAACACCTCTTCTACGTACTATCATGCTTGATGGGCTATTGAAGTTACCTCTTAAAAATGAGATATTACTTCTATTGAAATTCCCTGGTAGAAAGAAAGAGAGGGTCTAGAACAATACGTCACCGCCGATTTGCCGTCGCCAACTCAGATGCTGGATGCATCCCATACAAGGCGGCCACCAAAATTAAAAAAAAAAAATTATTTTATATGTAACGAGAAAATGTTTTTATATTGCACATGCCGTCTTTTTACAACTTAGTTTCATTCCAGGAACATTTAGTTACATGTATATTCTTCAAAATTATAATATTTCAATGTTCACAAAAATCATATTCAAGATGAGGAGAGTTCTGGAGAGAATTATTTATTTGATTTGCTTGTAAGTTCTTAATTTATTTTGTTTTCAAATAATGGTTTAGAATTGAGCATACATGCAAATAACAGATTAGGTCGCTATTTAAACCGTTATTTGCATGTATAAATAGGTACTTGATTTTGAGCATAAATATGACAGGTTGATGAGATTGCGGTTCTTGAGCTACCCTTCTGTTGCTGAAGCCCCAAAATAAGGTCTAAATAACTAAGGTGATCAGAATTTGAAATAGCTTGGTAGGACACACTACTGTAACAACAAATTCATTTCCATATAGAAAATAAATCGATGGCTTCAAATCAATACCACGTAAGTGTAAAAAAATGACCATTTTAGAGGAGGCAAATAAAAGTGTTTCATTACTATCTGCAATGATATTGGTAATAATAAAGCACATAAAACGTCTTCAAAAAAAACTTCTATCGACGTATTTTTCAAAAAACTACTTAATGTTTAATTGTATTCGACTTACGTAGTACTGATTCCTTTTTTTTGACTTACGAGGTACTGATTTGAGACCATCGAAATAGTAATTTATTAAACAATGGGTGTTTTTAAATTTAGTGTCGAAGTTGGCGGTGACAAGGTGTTTATTGTGAACGCACCACAATTTTTAAACATCTTTGTTGGCAAGAACAGAAAATTTTCATGGCGGAATCATATTTTCAAAACGGCTACCCAGTTTATGGTGAGTGGCAGTATTCAAAACAAAATTGTTTTGAAGAATTCTGCCAATAATTTCTTAAGGCAGTGTTGACAATTGGTGATGTCCACAATTAAATTTTCATGGCCAACTTCGACTCCAGATTAAAAAAAAAAACATTTTATACACAATTTAATGTAACAGGAAACGTATACCGTTTATGATTTTATTTGATGAATCTACATCAAAGGACGACGACAAACAGAGAAGGACAGTTGTTATAAAAGGAGGTGTGTCCTCCTCAGAGGAGGACGTCTGGTCACCTTGAAATAACTATCCAGTGGATGTTCGAGGATTCCTTTGCAATCAGAAATAAAAAATTTTGCAAATAATTTTGTTTAATTCTATGTACGGCTTTCAAGGTCAACTAGTGTATGCAAAATGTAATGCACCTAACATCATATGATCAAAGCCGACTGAGAGAGAAGAAGAACTAAAGAGATACTGAAACTATAAAGAGAAATGGAATAAGATCTTACGGAAAGCTAGGAACGAGAATAACACCAACCAGAAGCGAATATTTTCGAATGATTCCCCCCATACATCTAACGCAATCATCTTGGGAGTTAGAGACATACCGATAATGTCATATATCAAGGCTATTAAAAAAATTGGAGAATAGGCAACAGATTCAACATATAGGCGCTTTCGTTTCTGACGAATCATAGGAACATAACGCGTTTGGATCAGCGAATCGTGTTCTTTTCTGAAAATGATTCATCCCCTCCACTAATAGTTTTGGATCATGATTCGATTTTCGGAAACATGAAATGTTTATGTTTCGCTTGTTCGAATCAGGATTAGAGGGAAATTTAAACTCAAATTTAGTTTGGAGATTACAGGATATTAGATAGAAATTGCGTTCACCTGCAATCTAATATGTTTGATACATTTGACACTTCCTTTTGACAATTTACGAAGGAATATTCCAAACACGTTTTTTAAGGAGTGTTCTTTTCTAACAAGAACAAACGAATCATGATTCTCTAAACATGTTCAGATTGGATCAGGATCATTTTAGAAACGAAAGCGCCTAAGAACGGCAAACACTATGGTCGATACTAACCAGGATCAAACCAGAGAACGACGAGCAAAGATTGCTTTATAAGTAAGGGTTAACGTCAAAGAGAAAAGTTTTGGTCATCATGAAGGAGGATAGAATCATCCGTCGAAATCTCGATTGTTCCTAATTCCATTAGTTAGCCGTGTGAGTATCTATCATAAGGAAGAACCTAAGTAGACGATACTACAACATAGTTACAGCAACAACTTCAACAAGTTCTGTCATGCGCTAAATTTCGACATACACACCCTAACCAAGAAAAATAATCGGGTGAGGGGTAACCAGTACAGGATAGATATATAGAGGTTGGTTTTCGACTACTGTGTATAAAGTTGTCGCTTCCACTTCTCAAGGCTGCTTCCTTGAAGATGGTAATATATAATTGGCTACCAAAACATCGGATTGTAATAATTCCAAAAATGGTGGCACTAGCCCAAGAAACAACTTGAACATTGTGAAGATTTAGACCATTAGCAACTTTTCGTGTACGACTTTCAAGTTTTTCTTTCAATTGACAAATTTTATATTTGGCGCAGTTATAGTTCTTAAAATAATTTCCCGGTGGTTTCGAATTATCCATTTTATTTTTTTAATAATTTTAGAATGCTAGGACTTATCAACGTACAAATCAAGTCACATCAATTTGTCATAATGTTTCAGCAACTGCAGTTGAAGGTAGATCCCTCTGCAATCACCGAAGGGCTTATAAATTCTTTACGGATTCGATTCATCCCAGATGCCATTTCCCCGCCTTCCCTTGTGATTCTTACGAGGATTACCTCGCCGGCAAATGTTTCCCATGCAACGAAGAAAGGTAATTTGACTCCTAACGTAACTGTTACTTCCAATATCCGAGAATAATTTTTTTAGGAAGTGCGGGAATATGGGTTACTACGCGGACCGAGCGAAGGGCACGGGTCAACTGTATTTAATAACTCGCGACGAGGAGCCCTTCTGCGGTAAGTAGTTCGTTTCTTTGCGGCTGGTTCTCATCCCTCTTGTTATTTCAGCTCATCAGTACCTGATTAAAATTGAAAGTAGTCCGACCGAGGTGCCGATTATAAGCTACGGAAGGATTCAGGTTACGCTCATCGGAGATACGCTCTTGAATGAGACGTTTACCTTGACAAAGTAAATATTTTCTTCGGTTATTGAGTTTTCAGCCGCCGTTGATGGTAGTTTTGTGTTTATGTTTCATTCATATTTTATGTAAGATGTGCGATGGGACAACAAAAAAGAACACGTTTTTCCAGGGAGGCCATGACACGTGAATTTAATATTTTAAGGAAAAAATGAGAGAAACGTATTTTTAATAGTTTTTGATAAAAATTCTAAAGTCGCAAGTTGTGATTGGAAATTAATTAAGACTCTGGATTTTCAGAAAAGAAGACGAAGAAATTAAATTGGGAGAATCAATTTCAAGAATAATTGTTCCACATCCGATCCTCCTTCCACCTACAAACATTCAGGTGATGTACATTCCTTACAGTGGCTGGCTGACTTCGGGTTTGCTTCAGTGGAAGATTGATAAAATTTCCCTGAGCGACAGCTACGGTAAAAGGTAATCCAACATGAAATATTTGGTCTACACTACCTAATTATTTTGCCTGTCCCAGCCTTTCAGTTTGCAAGAAAAACTTGATTTTGGATTCGGGGATCCCCGTCGTCTTACCTCTATACCCAGGCGATTGCAACTTGCCTAGCGTCGACAAAGAAATAGAGGCTGAAGATCGACATGATGACATCGACAAATCCAAATTCGTCACTAACATTGTCGAAACAAACAAAAATTCCTCAACGCAGAAGTTGAACATACCATGGACGAGTGATAAAGAAAACGCGGTTGATAGCGAAAGGGAATCAAGCCGTGCTTTCAACACCAGAGCAGTTGAGCTGCTGGCACCTCAAGATTTAAACGATACACATGAAGTCAGCGGAAGTGATATCGTGAGAGAAGTGGTAGAACCAATACTGAAACCACAACCAACTAAGAACGGTAGGTCCCACGATCCAGATAAGGATAAACCCGAGATTACTGAGCCTATATTAGGACCGACTACATCCCGATATTCCTCAACGACTGCTAGTGTTAATGATAATAACAAAGAAGTGACGTACAACTTTTATGACATAGAAAAGGAAAACGAATGGTCGCCTGGGGCAAACGCAGATTCGCAAAAACACGGAGAAAAATGGAAGAGGGAAGATGAGTCCACGCCTGTCGGGGTTAAGCATAGTAAACCTCAGAGGAACATTGTTGAAAATGGGTTTGAGGCAATCGTTAAAACGGTGCAGTTTCTGCCTCAAAGAATAGCTAGGATGATAGAGGATGCCGAAAAATACGCTAGGGATACAATTTTGCCCTTCGTCAGTACTTACACTCCGCGTTTCATCTCGGACATTATCAATCCTAGGGAACGTTCTAAACCAAAATACGTCCCCTTGAACTACGAGGAATCTACGAAGAAGGCGGCGACAACCAGAAGAATGGTTTCGACGACCACACAGAAGACAACGACGGTTGGAGAGGACGAAGCCAGCAATCGTATTAGTAGCACTGAAGATGTGGATGGGAAGAAGAAAACTGCAACTCCGCGCACGCACATCCAAAAAATCAAAAAAAAGGGCGAAAACGTTTCGCTAGTTTTTCCGGAAAACATGGAAACAACGGCGCAGATGTTTTGGACAGAACTTGGCAAGAACATTCAAGCAGACGCCAGAAGCGTGCGAGAGAAAAAGGAATCTAAGAAAGAGCACTTCGAAGGCGAAAAAGGGAAAGAAATATACATAGACTTACCTGTGTTTGAGGAAGATTACAAAACGATCAAATACATACCTTTGTTACATAATTAAACCTTGATGTTTTAACTATACATACTTGTACATACGTAGTGAACTGTAATTATTTTGTAAGTATTATTATTATTATTTTTTAATATATAATTGATAAAATTGACGTACAATTTATTGTTTTAATATCGACATTCTCAATTTATACAAACGAATTGGAGCTACAAGAATCTAGAAATCGTTCTAAGTCTTCCAGTCTGCGGACTTCACGTTGAATGTGCTTTAGGTGACCCCATCTCAGTTGTTTTAATTGTTTCACGTACAACGGTTCTTCACCTGCTAACATAAAAAATAGTAAATTAGTAAATTAATAGCAGCGTCTTATGACTGATTAAAAAATGGTACAAAGTAAATCATGCACTTGCTATAGTATATTCTGAATAGTTCTTTATTTGTACGGTAGAATTTTTTAACTGGTTCTTACTTATTTTACTGCAAGAACAGGTGCTTTCTTGTTTTGTAGATTCAGCGGGCGTAGAACAATTCGTCGTTGAATGAAACGTATCTGCTAACGCCTGAGCAATTTCTACGCATAAATCCTTGTCAATTTTACCCGGCGAGTGTTTCTTCAAAATTTCCATCGCAACTCGATGATCCATAGAGAGCTACACGTATGGTACGAGATAAATCAAATTTTTTACTTATTTAGTTGAAAATTACAGGATTAAAATGTTTGATTTACATACGTGCACATAAAATAAATCATTTTCTTACTTACATCTTTCGCCGCGTATTTTTCGCATAAATTCGTCCCGAAATGATTGCTGAGCGCGTGATCTATCAAATTCACGACGTAGCTTTTCGTCCTGTGTAGTTCTAAGGCATCGTCTATCAAAACTTTAGGTACAGTCGCGCCCCCTGATAACTTAATCGATTCTGTTCCGATCGCTTTATCTAAGTTAAGTCCTGATGGTTGCCTGCGAGAAGAGTTGGGAGGAGAATCTTGTCTTGGACTCCCAGAAGAGCGAGTTACATCGCCGGCATTCAAGGTACACCTCGAGGGATTATTCTGTCCTAAATTATCCACCGCTTCATGGTGTTGTTGATGTTGTTCGTGTTGGTGTTTTTGGGTTTTTACTACACCTTTCTGAATTTCTTGGTAATTGAAGCTTTTTGGAAGATCTTTCACAGGCCTCTCGGCCTAAGATTAAAAGAACGATTTAGAGACTCAAATATAGAAACAACAAAAAAAATGTTACCGCTAGGTTTGGGGCTTTAGTCCTTGGACTGGGAGCCCTATCAGTATCCGATTTGGAATCGCTGACTGGGCTTTTGGGTCGCTCTTCGTTCTTCCTTTTACACTTACTCATCTGTGCTTTACCGGTTAGGCCGTTAGCCGTTAAGTCCGCCAGTAATATCTCTTCCAAAACGTCAGACGCGACCTCTTCGACTTCCAAGGTATCAGCTCCGGGGATTTCAAAATTCCGGTGGTGTCTTCTGAGTCGTGTTTTTTGCTGTTTTTCTTTAATGGAGTTTGGCACCTGCGTTGGTTTATTAAAAAGATTGTGTGGACTAAATAAATTCAGTGTCTTACTCTTGGTTTGATCATCTGAATCAGTTTGGGATTTGGAAGTTGCGCTTTCGTTATTCCCGGATCCGATCCTTTTTCAAAAATATGCTCGTATCTTTCCAGGGCAGCGTCAAGTTTGGATTTGGTGATGTTGAGCTCGAGGAATTCGTGTCCTTTCATTTTCTGTGCAGCATGTTTTGCAGTTGGATGATTGGCGGTCTCTCTGGTAATGGTCGCAGTTGGGTTTTGATAAACCAATTCTTGAGTGTATGTCTGGTCTATGCGTTTCGATCGCCTGTAAACGGCCGGATCCGGCTGACAAGCTACAGGCAGGCAAAGTGCGGATGGTCGTTTGTATAATCCCGTTCCTACAGACCTCCGGTAATACCTGTAGACAAACATACGAAAATAATTAACTGCTTTCAGTTTATTATCAAAAATTGATTTCCTGTCTATAATTGTCATAATATTATCATAATTAAAAAGTAAGTTATTCCAAATTAGCTGAAACATAATTAAAATAAGGTTAGATCGCCTAATAGTCCACGGGCTTGGATTTTTGCCTTCGTAGCAGAAGGATTTGGGTTAAATTTCCAACCCGGCGGTTGAAAAGCCTAAATATGCCTTCTTTTTGGATAGGAAGTATAGCCGTAGGCCCTGTGTCAATACGATGTTTGGCACGTTAAAAATCCCTACGGGGTGGAATTTCCCTAGACTCGGCTAAATTCTAGTAAGGTTAGGTGTATGACCTTAGTAAATTGGAGCCTTAAGGTGGGAGGAGCATTCCACACCCCATTATTTTTTATTCTTGAAAGTTAATATCAAATTTCGCAGCAACCATTTCAATGATCAAATAATTTTGCTTGGGTAAATTTTGCTTTTGTTTTATACCTGAGACTGATATTTAATCTAATCGTTTCACCGTGACCATAAATATGAGTCTAAAGTAAGTCTAAATTTTAATTCGAAACTGTCCGAGGCAATTTCGTTTAACTGGTTCATTAAACTTGGCCGTGATAAACTGCCGTAAGCGCCCTGGGGTGTAGGGTAAATATTTTTCTTAATGTAGAACAAATAATTCTACGGCATCTCGAGCAAGCAAATAATTAGATTCGACTGTTATCTCGGGAAGGACCGAAGTTGCGATGTAATTAATATCAAGTTTCGCTAAGACTAGAAGTAAATACAAAATAGCTGCAGGGCGTGCAGGCAAGCGAGGCCGAATGCAAATAAGAAGACGTTTAATTAAGAAGCAATGTTGCACGTTATTTATATCACTGCTGGAGTCGGCCCTGTGAGTGTAATGATTGCAATTGTCTGTGCTAGGGAAAATTATTTTTGAGTAAACTTTGAGTGACAAGCTGGAAATCAACACCTGAAGTTAATGTCATTGGACTAGTCAGTTTATAAGAATTGTTTATGACATCCTGGTTTTATTGTCCGAAACACAGTTTAACTTTAATCTCTAGTTTATTCCCATAGTAACAATTGTTCCTATGGGCCTAAGGCCCGGTTTCATTACAGTTTAACTTTAATCTTCAGTTTATTTCTATAAGAACAATTGTTTTTATAATTGCTACTATGAGAATAAACAGGACTGAGAAACCTAGCCTGGGGGGAGGGGTTATTATTAATAAAAATTCTAAAAATGGTTCAAAAAACTAAATTTTATTATATTAAAAACAGAATATTTTAACATAAACGTTTGCATACTTAAATAAACAGTATTAAAAATGTAAACATTTCCGGATTATACAGTGCGTACAGAAGTGATTGAAGGGCGTTTGAATTTAGCGCGCAGTCGTATTAGTAATTTTCACCTTACAACGAGTGTTACTAATGACCGTATGCACACACAAATCTTAGACTTAAGCCAAAGTAAACCTTTACCACAGTATAGATATTCAAAAATGTTATTATAGTTGCTTTCCAGGTTACGTTGGTTTTAATGTACAAACAATTTGCCTGAACAAACCCGTACCACAGTATAGAACATCCTATTAAACATCTATTTCCAAGTTTACAAAAAAGTTTAATGCAAACGCTGAATGAAATATTTAACATCCAAAGCTGCCGTGCAGCCAGCAAACATCAGCTGACGGAAAGTCGCCATTTTGTGGATAGTACAGCGCCTAGAAATTACCTCCACTATAAAACACGTCCTTGTCACTACTATATATGAAGTAAATTTCTATACTGTGCCTTTACTTTGAAGAATGTAACTATGTGTCACTTTTTCCTTAAGCCCATCTTGAGATTTATCTGTGCACACGGACCTAAGTATTTATATAGATACAAGTATACAGTATCTAGACACATTTTGAGTATCTAGATACGTATCTCAGATACAGCGGAAAAATTGTATCTGTATCTGCACCTAGATACAACTAAGAATAGTAAAGGAGACAGTGGTTTTAGAAATAATTAAAAAAATGATTTCTTCCCATAATTATTTTTATCCGTAGATACATATTTCGGCAGCTACACTGCCATCTTCAATACACATGCACACACTAAGGAGTTAAAAACACTGTCTTATTTACGTTGACCATCCAGATTTGGTGTTATACATACTTCGATGTAGGTATATATCTTCAAATTTTTTTTTATTTGTAACGCCTACCTCTTCACTGTAAGCCTATCTTTTTTTAAAAGAATTATCAATAAAAACTGTTTATCTACAGAAATAAAATATGAATTTTATTCGTGAATAAATGAATGAATATCAAATAAAGTTTATGCCTTTTTTGTACCTTACCTAGAGAAAAACTTGAAGTACAAAAGTTTCAAACAGTTTTTTTTTTTTACATATGGTCTATTAGAGTTATCATAAAAAAATAAATGCTCATTGCAATTCCGTGTATATTATTCGTTAAAATGATTTTAAAACATACAAGTCGTCTTTTATTTTTGTTTCTCATTTTGGTTAATTATAATTTTACTTTCATTGTTTTCTTCTTCTTATGGCCGAGTTCTTCTTCGTGTTTATCCTAAGGTTAATTTATCTCTTAGTTAGAATGTTACGTACAAGTGGCTGTATAACAGTTGCATGACTAATTGAAGTTCATCAGGTAGTTTATGTATACAAAACATTACTTCTGTATTTTAATACAATTTCCTGCTATTGCTTAATTTAAAGCAGTATTTCGTCCTAGTTGTTGACAAGGGCTCTGTCTGCCGAACAGAGAGCGATGTCTCTCTTGCAATAGAACGCTCAGAACGCTGGTCATATTCTAAGCACAATTTAAATTTAAGCTTTGCTTAAAATATTGGTGCAACCGGCCATTAAAGTGCCTAATAAAAATATTTTCCTAATATATGTAAACGATGGGGTGTTGTCCAATTGTAAAAATTGTAAAATTGTAAAAATTTTAACTAATGTAATGCTAGGACATACCTTAAAATTTAACCAAGAGAAGAGAAAATTTATGGTATTAAACAACATAAAGGCCAAAGCCAAAAGAAAAAATAAAATAGATCTAACTTAAAGAGAAAACTGCAACATTTAAAGAGGTTAATGAATTTATTTATTTATCAGTTCTCTATACGACAGGTGCGAAGAACAATGCGAAATTGGAGAATAATCAAATGTAATACGTATGTAAGAGATCGTAACAGTTATCACGCAAGTCATAAATTAGTCACGCAAGTCGTAAATAAGAATATTCAAAACAGTACTGCGCTCAACAGTAAACGCTTCATAGAAAAAGAAAATTGATAAGTATGCAGTATTTTTGGATGAAAAATAATAAACGAGAAACGGGAGGGAAAACGAATGAAGCCGTCAAAGCACACAGATGCCAAGTTATCTAGAGAATAGGGAAGATGAGATCATTCAAAATTACATTAAAAGATAAAGGAAAGCTTAAGTAGAAAATTGAAAGAGACAATAATTGAGGACTTAAAGAGTATTAATTGTCAAATCGTCCTCCTTCAGTACACATAAATCTAATTTGTTAGAACTTTTTGCTCATTTTCTTAGCTCACTACTTAACTATCGTTATAAAACTTTTAGATCAGCCTTCCCCAAACATTTGAGAATTAGTCATTTTTATAGAATTAACAAAATGCAATACAGGGTGATAACTAATTAAAGGCCCACCATGGGGATGTCGTAAACTTTAAGAGATACAAAGACGGATAAATTACAAAGAAGTTGTACTATTCAGATTTTGTTTTTGAATCACATGATATAAATATCTAAGATAGCGCCCATAAGAAAAAAGATTAGATTGTCCATCGAATTTTGTGACTCCATTTTAATAAATAAGATTTTCGAAATTGAGAATTTTCAGCTTTTTGAAGACATTTCAGATTTTTTTACTAATTTGTCTAGAATCCAAAATAGCGTAATCTTTTAGTAATTAACTGTCTTTGTATCTCTTAGGGTCAAATGACATTCAACTGACGTTCAACTGAACTAGGTTCAAAGTGCAAAGTTCAAATCGCATCAAATTTTATTCATGAATGCATTAATTGCCATATGTCATTAAGATACTATGCGAATTTGTTTACTTTGAACCTGGTTCAGTTGAGCGTCAGTTTAAACCTACTTCGTACAACTGGCCCTTATAGTTTACGAGATCCCCATGGTGGCTTTTAATTACTTGTAACCCTGTATATAAGTAAATTTATTGTAAATTGCAAATAGTTTCGTTCTACAAAAGTTTGGAAATACTGAATTAGTACACCATCAACTTTTTAAAGAATCATTTCCGGACAGTGTTTATAAAAAAAAAATTCATTTATCAGTTTTAAGCAATGCTCGGTCATGAGTAGACGTTTCGGGGCTGCAGCGTTAATTATTTATATTACGTTATTATTATATTATTATAAATCATAATACTTAATAATAATATTTTCTGTGAAGGTAGGAATCACTGAAGATATTATTAATTCTAATAAAATATATTCTTGTTTAATGGTATCGCTTGATTATACCAAGGCTTTTTATACTCTGGACTCTGGACTCTGGACCATGATATCCTGCTGTCAATTCTTTATCACGTGGGTATGAGTAATGGAGTTGTGGACTCCTTTCGTTCATACCTTCACAATCGTAAGCAAAGAGTTAAACTTGGAACCGAAATTTCTGAAACTGTCTCAGTTAAAACTGGTGTTCCCCAGGGAAGCATTTGTGGCCCCTTGTTATTCATTCCATACACATCGTGTTTCAGTACTGTCACGCCTCACTCCAAAATATACTCTTACGCGGACGATACCCAAATTCTTTTCTCATTACCCAAGGATAGTTTTAATGACGTTCTTGATTGTGTAAATCGGGAATTTGAAAACATTCGAATATTATCTGAGAATCACGATCTCAAAATTAATCCCTCTAAATCTTCGTTGGCAAAGAGGTTGTTGGTGTGTCGGATGGTGACAAGAGTCTTGGTCTATCACAGGCCACGTCTTTTGCTTACAATATCGCAGTCGTATGGAATAATATACCCCCGGAATATAAAACTTTGTCATTCTCGTTCTTCAAACGTCATTTATTGCTCGTTATGAAGAGCGGACATCAAAGTCTCAAAGTAAGTCGTTGGTAGCGTTTTCCTTTCATTCTACAGCGCTTGCATAATCATAAATTATGTCTCGTTTCTTAACCTTTGTTTTGTTTCTTTTTTTTTTGCTGGTTCAGATGATAGAACAGTTTGTTGGCTAGCCTTCAACCTGAATCTGAACCTTTTGATCTACTGTTCTTTACTATTAGTATTATCGCGTATTAGTTATCACAACACGAATATTAACATTCCCGCTAACGTTAAAATCACGTGACCCAATACGCTATTTCGTATAACGGATCAGTAAAATGTTTAGTTATCGTATGTACTATATTACATTAAGAAAATCCTAACCTTGTAATTGTTTACGCTTTAACCGTCAAACATCAAAGTTGTATTAAATTTATTATTAACTTGGTCGTTCGAGACAATGGAAGATTTGGTAGAATTAATGGCGTTTGAAGCATTGGAAGATGACAGGTTAGACGACGCGTTACTGCATATTTATTTATTATTATTATTATTATTATTAATTTTAAGAGTAGAATACGACGCTAAAGTTTGGCCAAGTCATTCAGTGACACCCTGTATATTCATTGAACGCGTTCTAATATTACAAAAGAGAGCGTTGCGTTTTATGGAAGGAGTGAATCTGAGAACTAGTTGCCGTAATATTTTTAGAAAATGGAAAATAATGACAGTTATAGAAATTTTTATCTTTCAACTGCTCTTTTACGCAAGAGATAATGCACTTCAATGGAAAACACTAAACTCTTACCATTACTATGATACTCGAAAAGTCTTCTCATTTGAAATTCCACGTCATAGATTGTCATTTTACAAGAGGTAGCCTAAATATCTAGCAATTACTAGTTACAATAAACTCCCACAAAGTTTGAAGATCTTAAATAATAAATCGTTTAAAGCAGAATTAAAAAATGTTTTGATTCAAAAGTGTTACTACACCTTCAATGAGTTCCTAGATGATAATTATTTTCCTGAGTAGATTGCATTTTCTGTGATATTTGATATTTTGTTACATGTATACTGACTGCTGTGTTGTTCATATTTTATTATGTCATTTATTTGTTACTTGACGTGTCCAATATCATATTCATGATCAACTGGATAAAAATAAATTTATTATTATTATTATTATTATTAAAATATACAGCCTGTGGCAATTAACGGGGTTTCTTCAGTAGTCTATAATCTGCCGGTTTGGGACCGTGAAAAAGTGAACCACTAAAATAGCTATAGTTACCAATTTTTCTAACATTATAACTCCTTTTATTATATTATTATTTATTACTATGCATTTTTCTTAAAAAAGCACAATTATTACCATTTTTACTCGTTCACACCTCAAAATTACATAAAAAATTGGATTTCTTTTAATTGCCACGAAATTGTAAGCCGATTTATATAGATTTATTTTTTAATTTTAGAGGTTAAAATTATCTCTAGAGCTTAACAATTTAACAGTTCACAAACGGTACATGAATTTATGTTATCATCCCATATATGTATCTAAAAATGACAATATTTTACTCATTTTATAATAGAGCTCATCCCTTTTTAGAATTATGAGTGATTAGTAAAATTAAATAGTAAATTATTACATTTTATCATGTACTTAGGTACAATATTTACTGTATAAAACACTCCAAATACTTAAAAACGTAAAGTTGAACTTACAGTATGTCTCCGGATTGAGTTTACAATACGTATAATGGACCAAAAATTTTTGAATTAAGATTTCATGTTCTGCAGTTCAGGCCTGCTTGGCGTGAAATGAATTTGTGTCAAATTTGACGCCGAAAGTCTTCAAGGTGGCGGAATTAACACAAGAAGAAGTAAAATCTATGTAGGTAAAGTGGTCTTCCTTCTAAATTTAGGAGAAAAATTTAGTAAGATAAAATGATCCTCCTTTCAAATTAGGGAGATATACCAAATTTCAACATCCTAGAAAAAAATTGAATTGAATAGCAGTAAGTACCTATCAAATCATATGATAAGTAATTGTCTCGTAATTATATTCAGAATTTAAGCATGGAAAACATATTAATTCAACATTGTTTTTGGTTAATTATGTCACTTCAATTGGCGAGACGTCAGAAAATTATAAATAAAATAAGAAGAGGAAGATTGCAGATGATGAAAAGGTTGATGACACAGAATATTCTTCTCAGTCAATATTATTGCTCAGTAATGTACAGTATGGTAAATATCATTCCCAATTACGTAAAGCTACGAAACCGCAATATATGGACAAAAACTAGAAGCAGCCATTTCTGGGAGAAAATTGTTCTGACGGAACAAAATGGCCATGATGACTATATTGAATGTTTTCGGTTAGAAAAGACGACATTTGATTCCCTTTGTGATCAATTACACAATGTTTTAAGAAGCCAACCCAACACTGTAAGACAACCAATCTCGGTAAAAATGAAAGTAGCTAGTGCTTTATATAAGTTAGATAGTTTCTGTGAGTACAGAGAAGTAGGGAACGTTTTTGGAGTACACAAATCAACCGTACATAACTGTGTATACGAGTTTGTCTTGGCCATAAATACTGTTCTACATCCCAAATATATTAATTTTTCTACCAAAGTAGAGGCAATACGAATATCAAAGAGAATACAAGAAAAAACGAATGTCGAACAAGTTTTTGCTTTTATTGATGGCAAGTTTTCTGAATTATAAGTTAATTTTAAGAATAAAACAGTGTTTTTTTTTCTGGTAGGTACGCATATATCCGTTCTGCCTCCGGCCGAGGGTTATCGAGATTATGTAAATCGTAAGGGATGGCCTTCGATAATTCTACAAGCTGTGGTAGACGACACTTATAGGTACGACATCATAACTCTCAAATAAAAATTAACGCTAATGCAATTTCAGATTTCGGGACATTTACACCCAGGTGCATGTCATGATGCTACTGTTTTTGTCAATTCGTAGTTTTATAGAAGATCAGATGTACTCATTCCCAAATCCACTAAAACTATAAATGGTGTTGAAGTCCCATTAATGATTTTAGGAGACCCTGCATATCCGCTACTTCCTTGGCTTTTGAAAGGTTATACGGGTACGTTAACAGCTGAGGAAGAATAATTTAACTGTTACCTTAGCTCAGCTAGAATAGCTGTAGAAAATACATTTGGTCGATTAAAGGCTACATGGAGATGCTTACAAAAGAGGATTGATATAAATTATAAATTTGTCTCCCAAGTAATCGCTGCCTGTTGCGTTCTTCATAATCTCGTGGAAGAGAGTAAGGACACATTTAAATCGGCTTGGTGAGAAGAAATCGAATTGGCAGAAGACCTGTTACCGCAACCAAATTGTCAGCCACGGGAATCTAATAATGCCCCAGCAGCAAAGGTAACCAGGGATCATCTAAAAATATTTATGGCGGAAAACTACCCATTGAGGAGATCCCTTAAAAATAATTAACTATGTTGCGTTATTTTTTATTAAAGCATCAACATTTTTAATAAAATTCTTGAATGGCAAACATAGTATTTACTACCATTTTAAATGAGAACACTAGTAGGTGTCACTATAGTTGCAGCTGTTTCAGGAGGAATTGTCGTCTTCAACGTAACTCGGTGTATTTATCTGGAGTGTCTGCGGTGGTTGTAATGGCTTAGCTTGTGAGGGTGACTTTGCTTCTTGTGTCGGATGCGGTAGTTGCGATGAATAGGCTGATGGAGGTGGATGAAATGCATGTGAATAAAGCATAACGTTACGTAAATTGTTGAAAAAAGCATTCAATATACCACTCATCATTTGCTCATTGGCAACCCTCTCCCGTTCCAACATCTCCATTTCCCATTGTCTCTGTCTTGCAGCTTCTTCCGCAATAAATCTTTGTTGCTGTTCTAGAAATTGCTGCTGCATTTTCTCTGAAATTTTCTGCCACTCTGAAGTGAAGGAGGTCAAGGCTGGTTTGTATATGACATTTGTCTCTTCGCTCGTGACTGATTTATTCGACGTCCTGGTGTCACTTGCAACACGTCAACAGTTTGGAGCTCTTCATTTTCCACGACACTTTGAGAATTTTCGCCAATTGTCCTCAAGTCCTTCAGGTCCAACATAATTACATGTGACAATTCAGTAATGTTGGTCTCATTTTCTATTTCAAAATTACCCGCGGTAGATGTTGAGGGTGTTGAGAGTGTTTTCGCCGTTATCAACTCACAATCAGTAACAGACGATGTATCTACCCCATTTTGAAAACTACTAGCAGGTCTATCATTAAGCAGAACGTCGCGTTCCTTATAATGAGCACAAGTCACTGCACCAGCACCACTCGTGTTATTTTGTCTTTTTGCTTTGTAGTACGCTGCCTTCAGCGCTTTAAATTTATTTCTAATTTGGAGACCAGATTTCGTAAAACCTCTATGTTTAAGTTCATCCTCTACTATTTGGAAAATCTCGCCATTTCGGTACCGTTTTCCGTCCAAGAGACACATAATCTTTTTATTTTTCATTATCGATAGCATATAATTGGTTTCTAAATCACCCCAAGAATCACGTTTCTTCTTTTCAGTCATTTTAATCTGAATAAAAAATTCATTTGTAATTCTCTGCATAATGAACACAACAAACTTTCTTAATAAACACTAAATAGGCTAACCTAGGACTAATCGAGAGTTGAAAATGCACGATGCACTATATTTGCACGTTTTCAACGTTTGAAAGTTAAGATTAATGATTCTGTCATGATTTTGTTGATGTTTATTCAGGTTGGCATATCTGCCAAATTGTTTTGAAACAGTGTATTTAAAACGTATCAACCGTTTACATACACTCAACACCAGGATTAAGAAGATAAAACCACATATTTAATTGGCATTAACTAATGCGTATTAGGAGCTCAAATTCGTATTGGAAAATTGTTTACATGCTATTTTAATTCGAAATGCGCATTAATAAACCCCCGTATTAATCGGTGCATGTAAACGCACTAACATTGATATCGTTTATTAATTATTTTACTCAAAATTTTAATTTACTGAGCGAAGTAATGTTACATTTATTTATTTTAAGATATCAACCATCGATGAATAAATCCGAAAATTTATGCACCAGTTAGGCGAGCGCGTTACAAATGTTTTTCCTTCTCCTTCTTTAACTGCTTATTTGTCTGTCTAATTCAGTCTTTTTAAGTGCCTAAAAATTTGGGCTTTAGTGATTGGTACTTTTAAATATTGTTAAATTTCCCCCTGTGATTTTGCTAAAACACACAATTAACTTGATCGTATGGTTAACTGCGTTTCATGTAATTCGCCCTAAGACTTCTTGTATTTTAGTTTAACTTTTGTTTTATGTGAAATAATAAAGTGCGCTCTACACATTATTGACGAAATATTTATTAATCTTATTTGAATGTTACAACAACAACTAATAAAATTAAATACTGATTTTTCAAAATAAATACGAAAGCTTTGAAAGCTGTAGGGACAACAGAAAAATTCTAAGATGTCTCGTAATTTTACAATAAGTGTTCGAAATGTATGCATTTTATATAACAGAGCTTAATAAACTTAGAAGATAGACATTTTATTCGAAACAAGTAAAATGTTTGAGTAAATACTCACTCCTGATTTTAATTCACACGTTAAAATGCAGAAATTATGAAATAATATTAAATATCTCCTCAACCGTCAGTAATTGTTATATAGCTAATTGGAAGGTAATCATAATCATCCTTTATTACACGTGCTAAGTACAAATTAGATGTGTTAGTCAGCCTAAAACTAGAAACAAGAATACAAAAATTTGAATACAAAAACAAGAAAAGAAAAATACTGTTAAGAACTCATTCACTGTGTAATATGCGTTCGCTTGTAAGAAGTCCTTTAATTGTTTTTTAAATTTATTCCGTTCGATAATTCTCTGTAAGTCCTGAGGCAGCTTATTGAAGTATTTTAATCCGGAATAAATTGGCGATTTCTCATATGTGATCGTACTGTGTGACAGCGTACTGAATCGATCAGCAAACCTGGTTTCATGGCCATGCAAATCACGGTAAGTAGCAAACTTAATCTTATTGTCAAAGATGTATAGGATGCAACGGTAAATGTGAATAGATGCCAGTGTCATTATTTTGGACTCAAGGAACATATTTTTACATGTGTCTCGATAGTTTATATCGAAGATCAATCTTATGACTCTCTTCTGTGCAACAAACACCCTTTCTGCATTGCTGGCGTTTCCCCAAAGCTCACACTAGTAGGAAAGGACAGAGTGAACGAGTCCATAGTATAACTAAGTAGGTAGATTCATTTTGAGAATTGCAAAATAAGCACTGTTAATCTTGTTACATACTTTGTCTATTTGGAGATTCCAGGACAAGTTACTGTCCAGCGTAACACCAAGTAAGGACGTACTGTCCGAGATAGCTACAGTATCACCCAATAGCTGTACATTCATGTCCGGCACGAGTCTTCGCTTATAGAAGTTTACTCTAATAGTTTTATTACAATTAAGTATTAGGTTATTTCTTTTACACTAGATGCCGAATTGTGAGGCAATGTTGTTCAGACCCACCTCGAAATCAGTGACATCATCACAGGCCAGTACAACGGTTGCATCGGCAGCAAATGATATTAGCCTGCCCGATGTATGAACATTCTCGACTAGATCATTAATAAATGTCAAGAATAACAGGGGACCTTGTACAGACCCCTCAGGAACACCTAGTTCCATTATCTGTTTAGATGATGATTGACCGCGTTCACGACAATTGTCCGATCCATGAGATACGACTTCAGCCAGTCCAATAGCTTGGCCCTGAAGGCGCGTTTCCACGAGGCCAGTAATCAGGCCAGTAGCTGGAGTCCTGTGACTGAACTCCAGTAGCTGGCCTTGCCAGTCCACTAAATTCCTATTTCAACTGGCATCCAGTGGTATTTACACGGAGCCAGTCACTGGAGTCCAGTCACAGGACTCCAGCTACTGGCCTGTTTACTGGCCTCGTGGAAATCTGCCATGACACCAAGTGCATATAGTTTGTGGATTAGAAAATCAGTTTGCACCGTGTCAAAGGCACGACTGAGGTCAAAGTAAATGGCAGCAACTAACTTATTGTTGTCAAGTGCACTGTAAACATATTCAGAAAACTCTATACAAGCACTGGCAGTCGACATACCCTTACGGAAGCCATGTTGTGTATCAGAAAGCAGGTTAAAATGTTCTAGGTAACTATAGATTCTTTGATATATAATTTTTTTAAATATTTTTGAGAAGTCACTGATGATCGTGATCGGTCGGTAATTTGAGATATCAGATCTGTTGCCTTTTTTTTGTAAATCAGTATAACGATTGACGATTTTAAAACATCCGGAAAAGTACACTGTTTGATTGATATATTGTATATGCATGTCAGAGGTAGCGCCAGGACATGTATGTTTTGTTTTAACATACATGTAGGTAGTCCGTTAATACCAGATGGATTGCAGATTTTCAAACTTTTTATAGCGTCTATTACTTCACGAACGGTAATTTCGGGAAAATAAACTGATTGTTGGACACTAGTTCTTAGTGTGCAATCAGTCGAAAGGTTCTGCTGTAAGTGTGTTTGGAGCATTTCTTTTGCTACACTAGAGAAATGCTTAGCGAACACATTTGATACCGTTAGCGGATCAACCAACGTTTCTCCATCGATGCATAGGGACAGCTTGGATGTGTCGATAACTTTATGGAACCTCTAACGACGACTTAAAAATAACACCGTTCCATTTAACAAAAGTTATTGCCCTTCAATTGTTGTCGAAATGGAAATAGTTTTACTGAATCCCCTGTTTAAGGAAAAGTAAGTTTTGTTACTGCGGTAGATACCTTCCACTCAGCTTGTAACCAGTACCGCAGTATCTGCTTTCTAACTTTCTTCGTTAATGAGATATTATAAAAAGTGAGCAAATAAAAATCAGATTAGAGTAGGCGGTGCAAAGAAAATGTATGTCTGTGATTAACTGAATTAATTAATGTAATACATTCATGGACTGTCAAATTTATTAACTTTTTATTTAATCACAGACATACATTTTCTTTGCACCGCCTGCTCTAATCTGATTTTTATTTGCTCATACATAGGTTAAGTTACGTCTGCATTTTCCGAAAACCATAAACAAAGTCTAATATCTTAAAAATCGTAGGACTTAGGTACAGGAAACCGTTGACAAATTTACCCTAAATTAATCTGACAAGCTCAAAATTCGTTATGAAACATGGGATGTTCCATTTAAAATAACGAAGTTATACGTCATACAGCCAAATTGGGACAGCCTGTACCTGTAGGTTCGAAAATAATTTTAAATTATGTGGAGCTTGAAAGGATGATACTTTTGTATAAAACATTTTTCCATATATTCAACAGGAACGTCGGTTAAATGCCCCATGTCGATTAAATATTAAGAAATTTTAGGAGTTTGAAATTGGGGAACAGTTTATGACGAAAGTAACAGTTAATTTATTGACTGCGACAATAATTTCCATTCATATTAAAAGCGGCAATGATAAAATAACTTGATACCAAAGGACATGACATTATTATCCGTACTTCCTCCGCAGACAAGTTTTTCCGCACGATACGGCCATGGAACTACTTCGTTACGATCTACCCTTGTTATGCAAAGACGTCTGCGGACACCACCTTCACCTACGCAACCTAAAAATACTAAGGGTGCGTGCGGAAAACGCATTAACGTACATTTATTCCTTTCTGTTCTATGTCAAAGCCTGAATAAATATGGATAATCATCCGTTTAACGTACGGGAGACCTGTGTTCTTTTTTCAGTTGAATCATGAATAAGCGGGGGTTGAAACACGTTCTGTTTTAAAAACAATAAGCACAGCGTCTTTGCATACATTTCCAAATTACAGATGCTATCTATGTAACCATGAATATTTATGACTTTTTTTTAATCACATGAAAAAAAGAAAACGTTTCTTTATATAAAACGTATCATATTTAGAAGAGCGAAACTTTTAGCGAACTTTAATTATATCACGTGTTAAAAAGAAACCACCGCAAAATACAGCATTCGTTAACTATCTGGGTGGGTTTTTGCCGTCTTTAATGAACCCACGACCTACATCACGCAGAGTATCGGTGCAGCTGAGAGCGTGAGCTGCTTTTTAAACACGGCTTGAATGGGGTTGATGAAAGCTTTGCGGATTAAGATTCCGCAACACGTCGTCGCTGACCTTGACGTAGTTATATTTGACATCAAATATTTACACTTCCCCGAGTAATGTAGCTTGTGGGGTTCTACCTACATAACTTATGATATAATTAAAACTAGAGAGGGTAACCATAATTTTTTTAAAACCTAATTGCACGGTATAAATTTCGCTGCTAAGCCACATATAAATATTCATTTTTTAATTTTTGGTACCTGTTTAAATTAATTAGGTACATAATAAATTTATAATAAGTATCTTTGAACACCTTTTAAATTGTTTTTAACTTTTCATTGAATTGATCTATAACGAAAATATGCATATACATAACGAAAATATGCAATATACTTGTTTGGAGAAATACAATTTACACAGTGAGAAAAAAGAATAGTAAAAGGTAACACAATTGTCGCTCAAATAGCTCCAGAAACAAATTGTATGAGATATTCACACAATTGTTTGGCATAACAATATTATTGTACCCTGTACAAGATTTGGTTCAATTTCTATAATAAAAATGTAGAACAAGAAATTTCTAGGCTGCAGATACGGTTTGGATGTAGAACATGTTCTATTTTTAATTCAAGTTGAATTTTGATACAATTTACTGCACAAATTCAATTGTTTAAGAAATGGAACCAAATATTGCATAGTGTAAAACGTTCTTAAGATGCGGCAGAATTCTGTGAAAATGCTCTTGTTGGTTTTGCAAACAAACGTATTGGATACATTTAATCAGAAAACGCAAATATGTTAAATCATCTTATTTTGGTAAAAATTAAATTAGTAAGAAATTATGACAGAGAGAGGTGTCCCCTTCACATTAAGGCAAAGAATAAAGAGTATGTATGACAAGACCAGCTGTTATGTCAGGAAAAACAATTTGGAATCCCGGAAATTCGAAATAAAGGATAGACTACGGCAAGGAGGCGTATTGAGCCCTCTACTGTTTATAATAATTATGGACGACATAATAAAGGCCACTAGAAGAAAGTTAAAAAGGATAGTGTGCCTTTGCAGACGATCTAATGATTTGTGCACTAAGTGAAAAAGACCTAAGAAACAATATTGCAGTATGGATGGAAGAATTAACGAAGAGGAACATGAAAGTAAATACCGGGTGTTTCAGTGAAGATGCACCAAACTCGGTATGTTGGTAGATATCGTAAAAAGAAATAAAAATTTCCTATAATATATTTTTTTTAAATGAATAAGTTTTGAGATAATCGAAGGGAAAGGAGAATCGTATATTTTTAAAACGTACAATAGATGAGAGCGGCCCGAATTCTTAACCTGCCTTAACGTTTGTGTAATTGCTTTATTACCCCATAAACTGTCGCGTCTCAGATGCTATGATGAAACACATTTACTCCGTTCTCGTTCGCGTTGTATGGAAGAGTAGGTTATTAATCGGTGTGCTTTATACTTTTCATTTTTTTAAGTTTATTAGTGTATGTTTGTGTATGTGTTGGTGCGTTTGCGATGGGCGATTTTACGTTTCAAAAGTACGCGGATATGCATTTGTTATACGGGGAATGTCGGGGAAACGCGCGATTTGCACCACATCTGTACGCGGAACTGTTTCCTAATCGTGAACGACATCCGCATTATCAAATGTTTGTCAGGCTAGCTCAGCGACTATGCGACACAGGCTCTTTTTTACCTGAACAAGGAGTAAGGAACAAATTTGATGTAATTACAGTTTGCATAAATGTTAATGCGACGAAAACGCACGCTAAATGCACATTCTTTCAAAGTGTTCACCTTTAACACGAATTGCGGTCAAGGGCAGAGTTAAAAGCCTCTTATAAATCTTTTCGTTTACGATAGATATTTATTGTCTTCTTTCAGCCGCGTGCCATTCATAAAACAATTTAAATCGCTAGTCTTGTTTCACGGCCGCAGAAATTTAAATCGCTACGGTATTTATGAAAACATTGACTCAAAATTATGCAAATTTCAAGTTGCTCTGATTGCTAAATTGTATTAAAATATTTTGTTTGAAATAATGTCAGAAACGTTTCCCCGAAGTTTGGTGCATCATCACTGAAACACCCTGTACAGCGAAGACTAAGGTATTAGTAATAGGTAGAGAAAACAAACAAATAAAGCTAGAAATAAATCAAGAAAAAATCGAGCAAGTAGACTAATTCAGATATCTGGGAATAAATATACACAGAGATGGGAAGGAAGACACAGAAATAAGCGACAGAATTAATAATGCAGGACGATTGTACCATTCGTTGTCTAGAACGTTTTTAGGAAAGAAAGAAATCAGCAGAAAAACAAAAATGACTGTATATAAAACTGTGTATAGACCGATATTCACCTACGGATCTGAAAGCTGGGTACTGTCCAACACGCAGAGTAATAGGACATAAGCAATGGAAATGAGGTACCTGAGGAGAGTAAAGGGAGTAACAAGAAGAGACCGTATAAGAAATGAGTCAATAAGAGAAGAACTGGAAGTTGAGCCAATCTTGGCTAGAATTGAAGAACAGAAACTGAAATGGTTCGGACACTTAACAAGAATGGAAGATAGTAGACCAACGAAAAACATATGGGAAGCGAAAGTGAGCGCCCGAAGATTGAGAGGAAGACCTAGGAAGAGTTGGGATAGCGATATGGTAACAATTTTGGAAAAGAGGGGAAAAACATGGAAAGAAGCGAAGAAGTTGGCAAAAAACAAAAAGCAGTGGGCAAAGTTTGTCTATGAAGAAAGATTGGCATAAATTAATGCTACCTTACACCTACGGGTATTAAGGTTTTTGATTATATATATTTAAGAAATTATAAATTTAATGTACCTGTTGTTCACAATGTTCTTGGATTTAGTAGCTTGAAGAAGGTTTGTAGTATTTTATCATTTTTGATCAATGTAGCCTACAATACGTATGCTAAATGAGTTGCTTTTTATTTTCAATTTCTTCTTCGTAAACTACAAATCTAATGACTATCAGACATCAGGAATTTTTAAGTTACCTGATGAATACGAGTATAAATTTACAGAGTGCAACATTATCTCAAATTATAAAATGCAAAGAATTTGATTTCAGAGGAAATATAAATTACAAGTAAACGGGGAAAAGGGAAGGTGAAAATGTTATTTAGTTAACTAATCTATTGCAAGTTTTATATACTTTTTGACAATGTCAGTAATTTAATAAGAGGTCAGAAAATACGTTGGAATTTGTTGAAGTGCTTATTTTATAACGCACAAAGAATTTGCGCATCAATCTAACACAGAAATACATGAACCTGTTAAAATGTCGCCCACTAACATGAAGTGGGATGCTTTTGGAAACACATAAACCATGTTTAAATGTTTATGTGTTTTTAGAAAAGTACTTTTTATTCAAATGTCAAATGCCAATTGCTATAAAAAAACTAGGACAAGACTTTAAGCTGTGTAAAACTGCTACCGACCATAAATTTAAAGTTATTTAAAAAATGGTCACTCATTGTCAATTATACCTGCAGTAAATATTGTTTTAAAAGCTAGGATAGCTCCTGGCATAGAAAAAGGTGTCACAGTTAGACAAATTGATCAGAATTTCAGCGTTAACAAAAATAATAGTGACAGTAATTTAACAAGAAAGTAAGATTCAATATAATAAAATAATGGAAACGTATGGTTACTGGATTTAAAAATTGTCCTAGTTTTTTTATATCGATAGTACAGTAGCGGACAATAAAATTCGCGTTGTGATTGTGTAGCATTTACTTTGTCACTTACCTTTCACTTTATATTTTTTTCTTTTCATTTGAGAACAGTATAAAGTCATTTATTATTATTATTATTACTATTATTATTAATTGGAGATGTCGTGCATATTTCGATAAATTTGGGAAAGGAGGCTTTTATTTCTGTCAAAATAAATAAAATAAAATTTGAATTTAACGTCAGAATTACTAGTGTACTTGTGACACGCATGAAACGTCAAAAATATTAAAATGAGGTTTACATTGTGCAAATAATGTGCCCGGATTTTATTGTCCGCTACCGTACATCGATTTTCTCCAACAGTAAAAAATCGATGAAAAAAAAGAATCCGTGATTTAGTATCTACTAAACACATGGCATTCTATTAAGAAGCCATGTTGCGATTTAACAATGAGATTGTGTTTATTAAAAAAATTCATCAGTCTATTATAAATTAGCTTCTCAAATATTTTTGAGAGAACACTGAGGAGGACAATGGGTCGAAAGTTTTCAGATTTGCTGCAATCGCCTTTTTTGAACACAGGAATCAATACTCCGAGCTTGAGAGAAGTTGGATAAATACCTGACGTTACTGATTGGTTAATCAAAAACACCAATGGTTTAATAATAACGAGCGTCTAAATAAAAACCTGGTCAAGTAGGTTGTGATCCAGAATTTATCCATTGCATTTACATAGTAGAATTATTAAATGTAGCCTACTTGACCAGGTTTTTATTTACATACTTGTTAGTATCGATTATGTGTTTTAATATTTTAGTAGACAAACCATCATAGCCCGCTGAGTTTTTGTTGGGTAAGTTTTTATAATATCCATTAGTTCAACTTCCTCTACTGGAGGAAAATACATACTAAAAGTTAAACTTTCGGAAGTGGTGCAATTATTAGACACATTATTTTTGAAATGGTTGTGGATGATATCCTTGGCAACCGTCGAAAAATATTTGCCGAATTCATTTGCAACATCCAGAGATATTACATTGTTATCTTGATGCAGTACAATGTTTTTATGATAGTTGCAAGATTTTAAGTTACCATTTACAATTTTCCATATTTGCTTCGTTTTATTTGGGGCTCTATTTATAGTGTTCTGAAAATAGGTGTATTTGGTGTGTTTTATTTTTAGTCTATACTGTTGCCGCATTGTTTTAAAAATCGATATGGATTCTGGTGTATTCAGATTCTTCATTAGCCAATAATTCTTCTTTAATTCATTACCCATTTGTATTATTTCATTGGTAACCCAGGCATTGGCTGGCTTATCCTGAATTTTCTTTTCTTTTACGGGACAGGTGAGGTTCATGCACCATAAAAGATTTTCAAGAAATATGTCGAAACTCGCATCAATGTCATCAGAGTATATTTGCGTCCAATTAATTTTGGATAATTCAAATCGAAGTTGATCTAGGTTCTGTTGCCCTAGTGATCTTGATAGCTTTGTGTGTTTGGTTTTAAAATCAGAAGCAGGAGAATTGAACTGATGAATCGTCAAGCAAAAAGCAAAGTGATCAGAAATATTAGGGTTGAAAATGTTGCATGAGAAGCGATCACCATCTATGTTGGCCACTATTATAATCTATGGCGGATTCACTAGCACCTCGTTCATTTACATGTACTCTAGTAGGACCATCCAGTTTGTATGAAAGTTTAAAACTTTCGAAGATATCACGTAGCATTAGTTTATTGATGCATTTGCTTTGAAAGTCAATTTGCTTTGAAAGTCAATGTCTCCGCATAGAACCATCATGTCACAGACTTCATGCGTTTTAGAGAGAATATAAGAAAGGCCAGTGAAAAATTGTTCCATATCACCCAAAGGAGGGCGATATATTGTTAAAATTGCAATTTTTTTATCGTAGAGAGATAACAGTACTCCAAAGCACTCTATGTATATTCATTTCAATGCTGGCGTCATGGACGAAATCAAGTGATTTACAGTCGTAGTCGGCATTGCCGAAGATAAGCACTCCACCATGGAGACGAGTAGATCGGCAGTAGGAAGCGATAACTTTATAATTGGAAATATTCAATATGTCAAGACTTTCTCTAAAGACCCAGGTCTCAGATAAACAGAGGAAAGTAGTATTTCAATTTCACTAAGCTTATTGGCGAGAGATTGGATATTCAGATGGATAATCTGTAAGTCAGCCATGTTAGAATCGTAGAGCTCCAGCATCTCGCAGAGAACTTATCAGATGTACTTTCTTACATTTATTTTTGTGTCGCCATTCATAAAATAAAACATTCATAAGTTTTTGTAGTGTGTGTCAAATCCCGACTGGGACATATACCTCCCTTAGATCAATGCGGACGGGACACATATGTCCCAGGTAATAGCCTTATAAAAATAGAAGCAAACTTTATTTATTTCCAATAGAAATGATTTAATAATAAACCACTGTTAAAATATATGAAGATATTAAAGAAATCTTAAAATAATAAAAGTCGTATTTCAGGAGTACTATCCCTTGCTGGGACATATGTGATCCTTTAGGAGCGAAAGGGTTAACGGGGAAAGATAAATTTTATAAACCATTATACTAACTATAAATTTTAGTACTCATCAAAGAAATCTCAAGAAATAACAATATCATAAAACGTTTATTTATTAAATAAACATTTATCTTTCCCCGTTAAGACATAGTCTAAGATGTCTTAAACAATTTGTGTAAATTTGATAGGGATAACTCTATACAAACAACTGTAAAAAGATTTTTTTTCTATATTTTTCCCTTGAACAACAGACTTACTATTACACGTAGATGATTTCTTATTAATTTCAGGTGACCTTATTTTATAGGTGACGTAGACCCTTAATGAAACGTTCCAGAAACCCGACCTTAAGGTGACTTAATATTATTGTGTTACTATTTTAAGTTATTTTTCGTATTTATTTTAAGTCAAGTATTTGATATTGTGTATTCACCTATTCACGTGAGAAATGATCAGGAAATATTAGAGTTTACAGACAGCGTCTCTTTATTCGGCCTGCGCAATTTATTAGTTCAAGTGTTTCTCCGTTGGCGCCACTCATCTAAAAAATCGGAAGCGAATTATATCTGGAACATCATTTCACAGCTTCATTTTCAATTAGTGTCAAGCTCACGCAGTTTATGGCAAGTAGTTGTATTTTCTTGCTCAAATATAGTTTCCTTGTGCTTTTTTCTTTCGTGACTTATGGTGTTTCTTATTTAGGTAACAAGCACATCCGAATGTGACTTTAATTTTAAAGTGTCCTTTAAGTTCCATTATGAAATTGGCCCTTAATTTTCGAGATATAATTGTATCCAAAAGAGTCACCGTACTGGGTTATAACATAGCATCAAAATTCATGCATTCCACAGCTGTGCCTAATAAAGTTTTATTCTTTTACGATTGACAACGGAATAGAAAATGTATGAGCAGCTGTACGAGTCCTTTTGAAATTATTTCCAATCAAGATCTACGATTCAAGTGATTCAATTATTTCTCAAATTCACCATGTAGTAATTCATAGTCCTCGCAAATACGGAGGATCCCAAGCCTCGCGAAAAAAGTGCCGGCAAAATGTACACTCTATGACCTTTTCTTTTTTATAGTTTTGGAATTTTTTTTTATTTTAAATGTAATATGTATCTTTAACTCCCACATTTCGTGACGTCTTTCTTTTTTAATTTAAAATGAAGTTCGTGCATTGATATTTGTTATTGATTGCGTGCATTTATTTCATGAAAATTGTTTAAAAAAATTCTCGAAATTCAGTTTTCATTACTACCTTATTTAATGCTTCAGCTTCATCTCTTAAGTCCGCTTTGCATTATCATAGAAAATGATACTAGAACAAGTTTTAGAATAGCGTAAAACAGAAAAATAAAATATGTTACCAAAAATCGTACGAAAATAGGACGTGTATTTTCTCATAACAGATGGCTCCTAATTAAATGTTCCGTTAAATATGCTGGATATAGAGGAATATAGAATTATACAACAAATTTAAAGAATAGTTCACACAAGACATTTCCTGAAGAAATTCATTTTCTTGCCTCGAGAACTGAGAACACATGAATGAATTAATTTCAATTTGGCAAAACTTTTTAAAATTTTAGAAGCGACATGTATGTACCTACCACATTTCCATTTTCCAAGGGCAATGCAAAACACTGAAGAAATTGTCAAGTATATATTCGTGTGCTCTCATTACGTAAGCTTTCTCATAGTTGCAAATGCACATTTTCACCGCCCATCGCTTGTAATATAATTAAAACAAGCAGAAGCAACAGGGCATTTTCTGTTACAAATTTTCCCGGCCGTGCTTTTAGGAAAATTTCATTACCGGAGCAGGAGAATGCTTTAAAAATTGCATTTCATCAGCTCAACGAGTAACCTAGATGACGTTTGGAACTGAATAATAAATAATAACCCAATGATGCCAAACATACATTAGAGTAGATAAATGACTTCCTAGAAAATAGTAATAGTAATCATCAAGCGGTATCTCTGGCGGATAATTAACCAAAGGAAAAAGTTTGATGAATTTTAAACCATTTATAAAAACTGTGAATATAATGTAGAGTAGGTGTAGTCGCAAACAGTTAAAAGTGAATGTTTGGAAATTTGCTTAGCACCAAAATTCAATATAGGTTCTTTAATGTGGTCGGTATTTATTAAGAAAATGTCTGTTTAGTGCTACGCTCACCTGGGTGTTCTGACAGTGATGGGATGTCTTCTGACGGAGGGTGGCCTTACATTAGAAGCGGAAGGAATCCTTGGAGGCACGCTCATGGCAATGGCCGGTGCAATTTGGTGCGCGCTTCTGAATGCCATGGCATCGTACAATTCTCCTTCTGCAGACGTGTAATAGCGAGCTCGGTCGTTCACCACGGGGGCCCTCTTCCGATATTGCGGCGTGAGTTTGTGCGACACTTGTGGAGACACCCCGTCGTAGTAATATCTGAAGGAAATTAAACTTTTAACGTCTTCAGTTTTTATAAGCGTAAAGTTATTATAGAAATACTTTATCCTTAGATTTCTATGATTAGATTTTTTTCTCTGATTAAGTATAAATATAATTTTGTGTTTTCGAGTTGCTTAAGTGTTTTCTTTTTTCAGAAACGTAGGGGGGCGTGGGCTAACGAGAGCCTGCGGGCAATAAGAGCCCAGCCTGGTTTAAGTATAACTAACAAACGAAAAAAATTGAAATTTGGTGAAGCAGTACCCTTTCCTAGGCTACATAGAATATCTACTTATCGCAAAAAACAATGTGTAGTAATAACAGTGAGCACTTGTTTCAAATTAAGACTTGTGTTGTTATTTTTCGTAATTTTTAATCGAGAAGTAAGTAGTCAGATATTATTTTTTGGACAATAGTTTGATTTCATATTACTTTTATGCTTCTAATATTTGTTTGTTTGTTTATCTATGCTTTTGCTCTTAGTATTACATTTCACGGTTCTCATTACCCCAACAGGCGGGCAATAAGAGCCGATTCCATTTTTATTTTAAATGGATATTTTTGGTCGATTTAAAATAGTTTTCTTTTCCCTATTAATGTTAATTTAGATTACATCTACCACAACGAAATTACAAAACAAGATAAATACTGAAATTATTCATAGTCAAATATTTCTTTGCGCAACAGCTTTATTTGTCTAATAGTCTAACAAATCTAATAATGTTTGGTATTGATTTGACATACTTATTGTTATTATTATTGGTTAGTCGATTACTTCTTGAAAGCTGCCTCTCTTGTAAAGCCTGTTTTACTCCATTCACTGCATTTTGCTGCTTTATGAACCATCTTTGCAGTATATGATCCCAGCGATTCATCTCAGTAAAGCGAGCTAGCTGGTTTACTCTTGTAGTGCATATTTAGAATAGTTTGATTCAGTACAGCAGCTTTGTATGGCCAAGAGTTCTGACAGGAATAAACTCTGGTTCGATTCTTGCAGTAAAAGAAAATACCATTGATTCTATGATACGTCTTCAATACCGTTGACCTACTTCCGACATGCTCCTGTATGTACAGTCGCAATCATAATTAATAACTTTTACAGAAAAACTGATTGTGGACATTTTATTTTGTGGTTTCCAAGCAAAAAATAATTTGCTACTTCCCGGATTCACTTTTAAGTAGTAAGTAAGATTTGGATAGGAGATGGGTACGATGCTCTTTCTGTAAGCTTTCTATAAGTGATTATGATCGCGACTGTATCTAATCAGTGCTTTACGATCTTCAAAATAACGAGGAGAATTTGATAATTAAGGTACCTACAGTCTTTTTCTTTTGGTTTTCCCCTTTTGTCAATTATGTTTCCGAATTTGTCAAATGACTTTCCAATCCGCAGGCCTACTACACTTTGAACAGATTGGAAAGTCATTTGACAAATTCGGAAACATTTGACAAAAGGGGAAAACCAAAAGGAAAAGACTGTAAAACTATGAAGTAGTCATAGAATCCGAAACAATTTTCTTAGTGCGTTTTTTAAATTGAAATATGGATAAAATCGAACACCGCGTCATTATAAAATAATAAAAAAAAGAAATATCATTAAAAAATATTTTGATCCAAATTGTTTAAGTGGGGAAGAAATTCTTTAGAAGATGAGCCGTGCGGTGGTTCACCATATTTCAGTCACAACTGTAGAAAGCATTAAGAATAGCAGCATTGATGTTGGAAGATCGACGAATTGAAACTTAGCAGATAACTGAAACACTGGATGCTATCTCAGAACGTGTTTCCAAAATAATTCATTCGTGAACACTTAAAGATGACAAAGATGAGCAAGAGAACCACCAAAAAAATCATCGGCAGACAAAGTAATGGTCACGATTTTCTGGGACTCTGAAGGAATTTTGCTTATTAATTACCTTCCTCATAAGGCTACAAATAAAGGGCACCTATTATAGTGAACTTTTGATGGAGATTCTGTCCAAGAAAATCGTCCTCAGGAAAAAACTTTTTCTCTTGTATCACAAAGTCTCAGTTGTTTGAGAATCTCTGGTTTTAGATTTCGAGGAGTTGTAGCACCCGTCGTAAAGTTTGCCACCTGTGACTACTTCTCTTTAGAAAATTGAGAAAAAAAACTACGAGGCAAATGCTTTGCTGACCACGAGGAACTGAAGTTGAGAGTGAACAAGTTTTCCGCAGATCAAAAAAAGGATTTTTTAAATCATTCATTCTAAACAAGTGTTTTAAACTCGAAGCAGATTATATGGGATTACTCCATCATCTACACTGTTAGGTACCTTATTTATCAAATTTCCCTCGTACAAGAATATTTGAACTCACGCAATTTTCATTTTCTCTCGACTGTCTCCGTACTTTCGTCTATCCTGACAATCCAATACATATTTTCACTCATCAAAAAAATTAACACTAACCCTGTCCTCAATATTTCATATCACATGTTTGATGGTTTGTTGTTAGAGGTTTATAGCGTACGGGATATTTTGTTTTCAAATAAGCTTCTTATATTTTGGTTGGATATTACCAGGCCAGTTCCCTTCAAGAAATGATCTTCCAACTATAGAATTTAGAAACGTTTCTGTAAAGCATTTTAGAACAATAATCGTGATTCCTCGAGTTTATCCTCTTCCATGTATGTAAATGGCAGAATCATGACAAGGCCTCTACTCGTTTTGGCTCTTTGGTAAACAACACATCGAAAGTTCGAGAATCTGCAGTTTCTCCTTACAAAGAAGTCGCATGGATTCAAGTCAGGCGACCGAGGAGGCTACTGAGTTTGTTCATTAGTGCCTCTCCAAAGATTTGGTAACCTATGATTGCTGCAGAATAATGAGGTGGTGTCCCACCGTGAAGAAACCATATATCACGTTTAATCTGCAGTGGGACTTCCTTAAGTAACTTAGACAACATAGTATCAAGAATTTTTAGGTAACCACTATCACTCAAGAGTATGGGCAAAACGTAAGATCCAATGAGGTAATCTCCAACAATTTCTGTCCAGACGTTGATTGAAAACTATTATTGATATTGATTATGACGCTCCCAAATTGCATAAGACACTATTGAGCGAATCGTAAGCCCAAGTATTTGTACAACTATTAAATTCACCCAGTATTTAATTTGAATGCAATATTTCGTCTGAAAGATGTTAACCTGCCCCTTTTATTTTAACAAATAAGCGAAGTTGACGTTTTTTTTTCTTGTTGATGACTTCAGGGTGTAACAATTATTCAGGGAGGTTTCTGTTACCGTACCAAATTATTCAAGAATGTGTTATATTTTAAGAGATTATCTTTTAGAAAATTGTGGTATTCATTATTATGTTTTCGTATGTGTTACATTGAATAAAATTACAAAGATATTTTAACAAACTTAAAAATGCGGTTATTTATAATCGTTACCTCTTTCAATAAAGGAAAACATTCGCATATACAGAATTCTAAAGTAGTACACCTCTTAACAGAGGTGAACGCGGTTTTATGAATTTGATGATGAAAACTACACCCAGTTCATTTTTAACTTTACTTCGGTATTTACATAGAACTCCAATAAATTTTAATCTGCTTTAAAAGCAAAGCTTTGTGCGTGACTGCTGTATGGAGGTATAAATAAACTGAGAGTGCTAATCACACATTACGTAATTCCTCGTCTGTCGTGAAAACGCCAGACGACCTAATTAAAATTGTGCGGTCCTTGAGCTCAAAGTACTCGCAAACATCCTCGAAGGCCGTTAGCTTTTTATTGGAAACACTTACTCGGCCGGAACGTAGACGCTTTGGTGGTAATGTTCTGCCGCGGGGGCTGCTGTCGCGGTTTTCCTTCTGTAAAGCTCTGTGACGTCGGACGTTCCGTTGGCCATATTAGGGGTGTCTGATAAGCTGTCGTTTTCCGAGTAGTCTCCGACGTAGCCGTCCGCATCGTCGTAGTAATACTCGGCTGGGGGTGCGGTTTGGGTGGTGTAGGTGTACGGCCTGGCACGAGACATTTTCTGAAATAAAAATTCTTGAAAGATTTCGCAATTCGTAAAAGAGTACTGCATTAATTTTTCAGGCGAATAATTTTTGTTTGTTAGACAAGATTTTTCAATGCAGGTCATTAAATTAAAAGATTTCGGTGAGGTATAGTACACTCAAGCATTGATAACTAAGTGGTGATGGTTCACCAGCTTGCTACATCGCCCACGGTAATTTAATTTTGACCCTTTTGATTGAACAGGTACAGAGTAATATTAAATCAAAGCATAAATTCGGGTCTGGCCTACGCAGCGAAGCCTATGTTTATTCTAACTGTAAAAAGGTTCCTCCTGAACGCGAATAATAATTTATCTGCAATTTCAAGCTTGTTTCAAAGTACTTTCAAAAGCTCTTTATCGCGTAAACTACATCTGAAATTAACCATACAAAGCAGCTTTTTATGTTTATTATCGCAGAGAACAAACTAGGAACGTTTACCTGCTTACTTATAGTTCCTGGGGCCGAAATAGTTTGGCGTTTAAGAGAAGAATTAATTAAGTTGGGAGTTCTTGACAGTCTTCGGGTGGGCTTAATTTATGCGTCGATTTCTTTAGTGGCGTTAAAACATGGAAAACAATAGTGCTTGACGTTTCTCGCTCGTTCTCGTTATCAAATGGTTTTCGGGTAATTTGAAAACACACATTTAAGACATTTAGGTAAAAATGTCAGGACGAAATTTTTTTTGTTTGTTGCAGGATTGACGTGAAATTTGGCTAACTGAGATTGTCATAGCTACGTTGCAAAACTTAATTTTTTTCATCATTGAAGACCATAACTTCAAAAAGGTCTAAGTACCAAAAACCAATACTTGAATTATTAGGTATAATTACTTTTTCAAAAATAAAAAGAAATTATTCACGTGACATTTTCTAGGGTCTACGTCCAAATCAGAAGAAATTGTAAAAGGATCAGTAGAGGACGTAAGTCCTCTTTGCATAATGTTCTTTGACTGGTGGAAGCTTGATGTTGCGGACACTTATCATTTAGGAACATTCATATCTTTTAGATTTCGTAGCTTGTTGTTAATATGAGGTTTGGATTCTGATTTTGATTTTGATTTGTTTGTGTGGGACATGCTTTTGCTCGGACTTCTTTATTGTTGTCGTTTGTATATTTGAGACTAGAAGTTGTTCTCCTTTTCCTTTTCTTTTCAACACTTTCTGTACCAGGCACGCGCCACTTTTAAGCACGAACTTTATTCATGCTAAATGGAATTCTGCTTTTGTCTCTACCACAGCGACAGCTACTATGAATGAACACTAAAGGCTGGTCTTCACGCAACGACTTATCGTACGATAAAACGGTCATGCAAATCGTTCAACAAAATGTACGGTTTACACACAGTTCCATCTTATCGTCCAAATCCCATTATACAACTTTCAATTTCACGACGATCGTAATGGAAGAAGTACTCTTGTTTTCAATTTATGCTGTTTGCATTGCAAGAAAAACTCTAAATAAACGAAGAACTCGACGATTCAGATGGTCCAGGGAATGGCTCTTGGAAGACTACGATCTAGGTCAATAAATTCGCTTAAAAATTGGCGAGAACACTGTCGAAGATTCGATATTCTTGGTCTTTGCAAATATACAAATTGAAATAAATATAATAAATATAAGACTAAAGCCAGGTCTATACGTAACGTTTTGTCGTCAGTCTTGCATGATTTGGAAAGATTAACCAACAAGACAAATCGTGCGGCTACACTGCTCAAACTTTCCGTCAAACTTTCGCTCAGTCGCTCCGAAATCGACATGGATGAAGAACTATTAGTGACGATAATTGCATTTGAGAGCAGAATGGCAGGTGAGCGAAGTTTAACCGATTAGACTGACGCACGTCTACATGCACCGACTTGTTTGTCGTCTTACTTGTACACCAACACAAAGCTCCAGCCCGTCAGTCTTTTGCGAGTTTGTCAAACCTCATTGAGTTCATGTAAAACATCCAACTTGCTGTCTACACGTAACGATATGTTTGACAAATCTGGCATGATCATGCAAGACTGACGACAAAACGTTACGTATAGACCAGGCTTAAGAAGAAACTTGTCCAATCTGATCACGGGCCATAATAAACGCAAATAACCTTGAAATAAAACTGACCGATAAGTCGTTGCGTCTGAACGCAACGAACAACTTGTCGAATCAGACAAATCGTATCAAGTAAGACGGAGCGTGTAGACCGCAAATCGTACGACTTGCATGAACGGAATGAGGTTGTACGACAAATCGAAAAACTGAGCTCGAAGGCATCATTTTCCGAGAACGATGCGACAAGACGGAACGTCTGGACAAGTCTGACATCTTATCGGTTTTTTTTCAAGGTTCTTTGCATTTGTTGTGGCACGTGGTCAGAGTGCACGAGTTTCTTCTTAATGTTGTATTTATTATCTTTATTTCAATTTGTATATTTGCAGATACCAAGAATGTCAGATCTTCGACAGTGTTCTCGCCAATTTTTAAGCGAATTTATTGACCTAGATCGTAGTTTTCCAAGAGCCATTCCCTGGACCATCTTAATCGTCGAGTTCTTCGGTTATTTAAAGTTTCTCTTGCAATGCAAACAGCATAAATTGAAAACAGGAGTACTTCTTCCATGACGATCGTCGCGGAACTGAAAATTGTATAATCGGATTTGGACGATAAGATGAAACTGTGTGTAAACCGTACATTTTGTCGAACGATTTGCATGACCGTTTTATCGTACGATAAGTCGTTGCGTGTAGACCAGCCTTAATGCCCATATTCATAGAATTTCCTTGAAACTTCCTTCAATAAGGGACCCCTTAGAATGGGATTGTCCTAATTGCTTTACTACAATCCGATTCTAAGGGGTCTCTCATTGAAGCAAGCCTCAAGGAAGTACTACGGAATACGGACATTAGACCTTTTTGATTCTAATAGTTTCTGGCTTATAGAGAAGTAGTCATTTAGAATATGTTTTTGACTTTGCTGCTGTTCTCTGACACACAGACTCTTTCGAATATCACTGGGCTCGGTTTGTAGACACATACAGTGAAAATTTTCGTTATTCCCATTTCTGACTCTTAAACCCCCCTTGAAGTAATGGTCTTCTATTTATAATAAGGAGAGAGTTACTTCTTCAAACTTTCTTTGACCTTACCTCAGTATCAGTGGCGTAGATAGAAACTTGTTTCGGGGGGGGGGGGGGTGGCGAACAAAAAAAATCTAACGAGTACGGACTACTTAACATTTTATTTATGAAATGTAAAACGGCGAACAGAAAACAATGTCATACGGAAAACTTCTTTAGCATGAATTATGCGTTATGCGGAACATAATATTTTATCTATGCCACTGCTCAGTATACCACCCAGACATCCAGCTCATCGTGTGAGGCGCAAGGTTAGAGGCCCATGGTGCACACTTTTTCTATTTACAGATTCAGCAAGTAGTGCTGACTTTTAAATTTTGTAGCTACTAAATTTTGTTCTACTGTGCGATTCAATATTTTTTTAGATAAAAAGAGACTATGAAAAATAAAATCAAAGTCTTAGCTTAATTGATACAATTAATATATTGACCATCTGTCAAAACTAATAGGTCAAGATACATCTCCTAACTAAATCATATTATTGAATACATAAGGATTTGTTAAAACTCTTTAATATGATAACGATCAATTTCAAATGTCGCAGGAGTGTTCGAGAGCGTTTAAACAACTATCAGATTTGACAGGAGCTAGAAAGCAAATGTCAGACTAAAAGTTTTGAATCAAGTTAAGACTCTGATTTAATTTTTCATAGCCTTTCCTTATCTAAAAAATATTGGACCGCACAGTAACTTCTAGCTAGGGCTTGATGTAATACAAAATGTGTAGAAAAGTCTCCTCGTCATCTATTTATCCCCTACTATTTATTTATTATTTTATCTGTTTATTTCATAAGTTATTCTTATCTTGACAACGAGTGACTTCTTTGAATTTCTTTAAGAGCTTCTATTGGCAAAATAACATACTGGAGATGTGATTTATTTTCTCGGTCAAGTGAAGCTATTATCTGTAGTATTAAAAACGTTGCCAAGAGTTGAAATAAAATAAATAATTAAAGGTAGTAACGTAAAATAATTGGAGAAGGAAGAAATGGATAGAGATAGCACCTAGACATAAACCTTGATAAAATCCAGTGGCGGCCGGTGCATACGAATAGAGTGGCCACAGGGCAAGGCCGCAGCATTCTGTTTCTCTCTTCGTGTGTAATAAACAGAGATAGCGCTTAGCAAGTATGTCGTGTGCCCCTCTGAATGGGATGGACCGGCCGCCGCTGATAAAATCATATAAGTAGTGGAGATAAAATGATCGAAATGGTTTGAACATTACAGAGAATGTTCAAAAAATACCGCATGAGATACCTTCCAATAGAAAAAAGAGGGCAAAACCAAAATCACTTGGGAAAAGTTGTCAAAGAAATAATGGAAAATGATCATCATTACTTATTGGCATTGATTGCTCAATATCTCTTCGCATACGAATCGATCGTCAAATCAACATGTCCGTGCTTAATTTGGAAAACTGATACATTTTTATAGCATGTCCACAGAAGAGCAGCATCACTTGAAAAATGAGGGAACAAGGCAAAGTCAGAGAGGGTGACATAACGACTGTATAGAAAACTACGAAGCACATTTAACTCAGTTGTTGCTTCATAATTGGTGCAAGCGTTGTAGGAATTTACAGGATTAGAAGGCAATGCTCGGTAACACCAGTGCATGTCCAATGTCCATTTGATCCAAAACTCTTATTGTAAAGATCAAGGCGATAGCTTTTTTTTTCGAATTTTTGTAAAGGTTTCCCATCATCAAAGACGTATTGCTGCTTCTGCTTTTCGGAAAATCCAGAGTCAACAAACCTTTCTGATTTCAAGATGATTGTGAAGAATTCAGATCCAGAGATGCCTCCTACGTATTTTGATTTGATGTGCTTCTAGTGCTCCCATACTGTAACTTTTTTTTCGGTGGCGGAAGATAGAGGTCGAATTAAACAATGATAACCACCTTTAATATTAAAATGATCGATAGCATCTAAGTTTCGTCGGGAGAAGTTAGTCTCTAGCATAAGAATCATTCATACATGTTTAGTCCTCAAGTCTAGGCGCTGACATGCAATTTTTTAGCTGCGTAGAGTTTTTCATGCAACTAAATGAGCTTGTGATGTTAGTTCGAATCCTTTTAAATCAACTTATAAATTGTTTTAATATTATTTCAGTCAGTGAAAAATTGCATCTTTTTCTTTCGTTTTCAAAAACAATTATTAAAAAAAATGCTAATACTTACCAGTTTTAAAGGCAAACTTTAAACATGAGCTGAATTTTATCAAACGTATGATAATAAACTTCCAAAATTAATTAGAAAATATGAGACCTATATTTCTTTAACAAATACAGGCTTTGAAAACTTATTTCGAACAATAAAACTTTCTGTTAGATTGATGATACATTGCATAAACTCGTAAAAGGAAGAACTTTATAAAAAGAAAAACTATTATCACGGTGTGTTCATTAACTTCGGCGTGATTAATTGTGTCCCCTGTCCTTATTTCGTTTTATTCTTGTGTCAGGTGTTATCGTCAGAAAATTTCTGCAAGTTCTTACGAATGTAAGACATACCTCTCGTAATTAATGTTTAATTATGATGAATGCTGAGATTAAGGTAATGAAACATAACGAGAAAAATACGAATTTTTATTAAGCAGTTTTATATTCGTTTTCGCATTTCTTTAAGCTAATTGGGGTTAACGATTTTTGGTTTAAGTTTAATATTTTTGGATTACTAAATACAAAGTTTCTTTTAATTTCATTGAACTGGTTGATGCAGATTCTAAGTTACCAAAAATATATACAGTGGACAGTGTTGTTACTCTCGAACAGTGTTGTTACTCTCGGGTTAATTAACAGTCGCTCTGTATAATAAATTATAAAAGGATTATTATACCGGAGAAAATATTTCCATTTTCCTTTCATGCATAATACGAATCATCCATTCATGCGTAATACGAATCTCATAAATCTCAGATTGTCGAAGAGAATTTATATCTTAAAGGTTAACTCTCCAGTTCTTCTTTAGCGAGGATACCATTCGAATAGATGTAATTACCGTCGTATTATTCCGTTGCAGATATAACTTTGCTAATAACCGATCTTATCATATTTACTGTAATAGCGAACGCCCGTTGAAACAGAGATAACCAATCGAGCGTTGATAAAACGCCAAACAAATACAATTTTTTTTATTTGCTCTTTCGCCGCCTGTTCCGTCCAATATTTACGGAGGGATCGATGCGCAACAATTAACACGAATTTCACATTTCACCCCGCAAGTGTCGTTTTTATGTGGGAGTTAACGGGGAATGAACACGTAATCGCGCGCATAAATTAGCGCGATGCGATTAATTTGTTACATTTATATTAGTTATCTTTTTAGGACCATTACATGGATAGAATGCTCGAACAGTATGTAGCCGGTAGTAGAGCAATTAAGGTAATTTTTTCAAACAATGCTGCAATACTAGTACGAGGCTGGTACCGTTAGTAATGCCTGTTGGTCTAAAACTCCCTTAAATAAAGAAGAAACTAAAAAGGAAACTTGCTCAACATTTATTCAAACCTTAAGCTATACAACACTATTTTTCAACGTAATCTCCTTCCAGTTGTAAATATTGTAATGATTCGTTGACATCAGCCGGCGTCAGACTATCTTTTGCGTCACAGCCGTCTAGCCGACGCGTCTTAGGCGACAGCCTAGAGAATTCCGGCGGCGGAATAAATTAGACTAGACAGTAGGGTGGGTCATTTTTGTATGGAAAAAAACGAATATTGCGCTTTTGATTTCTAATAGCAAAATTATGTTGCCTTTGCATGAAAACAGTGTAATGCTAGAATTGAAAGTAAATAGCACCTCATCTTCAGGTTGCGCTTTGCCTTGGAAATACGAATAACTTGAATATATTCTGGTAGTCATATAACATAAATGTCTCAAGGAAAATAGGGTTTTTAGAATAAAATAATCATTTATTAATAATTAAAAAAATAATACAACAGAAAAATTAATGAAAATCATTCAATATTGAAATCTTTCTTGCTATCGAATTTAGACATTGCTGCGAGATTCGAGTTTTAATTTTATCCACCTTCTCTTGCCCTTTTAGTATACAGTTTTGATGATAACTCTGTTATTACTATTATTACAAATACGAATTTTTCATGGTATACTATATAGCCTTTCTTGTATAATTTCAAAAATTCAAACGTAAGGCGCACCCTCTAAATTTTAATTAAATTCAAAAATATTTCATAGGTGTCATAATATCACTAAAAGACAACATAATTTTGCTATTAGGTAAGATTATCTCAAAGTTTGGTTTTTTGACCCACCCTACTAGACAGTCTGACGCGCTCTAGAAAGTACAAGAACAACAGCGTCGGCTTTTAAATGCACGCGGCCGGGAGTGGGCCACCAGTTCGGGAATAATTCAGGTTGGACAGTTCGGCATAAAAGTTCGCGAAAACTCGCTCGGCTATTAAAATAAATTAGGTATAAGCTTGTAAATAATTTAGTGTTTAATTTAGTGTTAATTAGTTTGCTTTTAAATAAATTAGTTTATTAACTATTTCGTGTTTTGTTTTAAAATAAAAATTAATAGAACCATTAAAACCGTTACAATATGTATTTTTGAAGCCATCACTCAAATTCAGTTTGGAAAAATGATTTATTCGTATTTTTCACCTACTAATTTCAGTACAACCAGTTTTATATCCTCCCATGAGTGGAATCTAATCCCTTTTAAACTTTTTTCATTGCGCTAAACAAGTGGAAATGCCACTGGCTGGTTGGGGTGTAACTAATCATCCGAGTTTCTGGATTGTCTCAACTGTGGCAAATATAGAATGGAGTTTTACACTGTCATGGTCTCATGGTGTATGACAATATTATGTAAATTTTTGCTTGTTTTTTGCTGATGACTTCCCTTAAGTTTTTTTAACGTCAATATGTACCGCTGACTAATTATAGTGGTGCCCGATTCAAGATATTCAACAAGGATAACACCCTGATGATACCAGAACACAGTTGCCATAACTTTCTTCGCAGATGTTTGCATTTTAAATTTTCTTGGACGAGAGGATGATGCGAGACACCATTCCCTTGATTGATTTTTAATTAGGATTATGCGTAGGTACCCATATTTCATCTCCCATCACTACGTTGTCGAAAAAAGGTGGTCCTTTTTCCTTGAGAGACTTTATGACATCAGTGCAAATCTCCAATTTTTTTTCCTTGACTTCATTAGTTAATTGACGTGGAATACATCTAGGACATACCCCAGAATATCCAAGATTATGTATTATCTTCTCCACAACATTGTGTCCACATCCAAAAGCATTAGGTAACAATATTCTGAACCATCACACAAAAATCTCGTTTCATCTGTTCCAACAGTAATCGTTGGAATCAGTAATTCCACTGAACGTGTTTTCACCGACCCTAAATTTGTTTACCCATCTACATATAATGCTGATATCAACTGTCGAATCACCATATAGTTTTAAAAGTCTTTCGTGAATTTCTGAACTGAACGACCTTCTTTTTCCAAAAACTCTATCAGAGCTCTTTGTTTTAATTTGTTGTCGATAGTAAAAATAGTTGTAAAGACCTAACAACGTGATACTTTAATTCACAAATCACATTAAAAAAAAACATGAAATGAGCATCGCCTCCCTAGACTATTTTGTTCGGCTTTTACAGGTCACAGGCAACAATTGTGGTCTTATTTTTGGAAAACTTTTATTTGATTTACCTCTCTAATTTCAGCTTCTATCTTTTAGTTTTGAGGATCTATAGTTTTATTTGGATTTCCTTTAAAACATCTCTTCCACGTCTTTCTTTTTCGGCCCCTTTTATGGTGTATGTTTCCATTCACTGCCATTTCCTCGCTCTATGTGCTCTTTTGTCTGTCTCTTCTCTTCTTCTTTATGTTAATTTCGCAAATTCCTTTTGCATGTTGCCTTTAACGTTCTCACTTTTGTTCCAGCAATTTTCCCTCCTATGCCACTCCAACATTTGTATTGTTAAGCTATGCATTTTTGTAATACCAATTATGGTTTCTACAAGTTCCTTGATTTCACCGGCAGTTAATATACTCTGTACTTATCTATCATATTCCAGGATTTTACTACAGCTGTTAATTTTAAATTTAATTTGTCAAAACTTGGATTTAGAAACAAATAAGAAAAAGTTATATACTTTCAAATTAAATAAGTTATCGAAAAACTAACTTTTTTCCACTACTAGTACTATAGCCTGTCATTTCGACATGTGTTAGGTTGCTGTGAAAAACAATTTCTCGCCCTGAGGTAAATAATTTTATTATTTACCGGTAAATAATGAACATCAATAGGCGTTTACGAAAATTAACCCGGTGGATACACCGTACTCTATTTTTCTCACTCTTACATGCACTAAGTCTCTTAATGTTCTCTCTCACACTTCTAACCCGGTTATCAACCGGGTGAATTTTCGTAAACGGCTACTGTTACGTACGCTTTCAGGTACAAATCTTTTGATTTTTCAGGCAATAGATTGTTTGCCACTTGTCCGGCAATTTCCCGCATTTCAGGCGGCGTACAATTTAAATTGCCGTACATCGTTTACCGTACTTACTTTATTTAATTGACGATTTGGCAAAAAGATTGACGTAATGTTTGTGACAAATTAAAAAAATTAAATCAACTGTCATATCGGTAATACAGAAAACTGTAAACCTTTCGTAATTTGAAAAAATAGTACATACACCACGGTAGAGAAGTCTTATAACCCTCGGTCCTTTACATCCCTCGGCCCTAAGGGCCTCGGGACGGAATCATACCCTCGGGTTATAACACTAGACTTCTCTACCTAGGTGTATAATATACTATTAAACAACACAATCACATACAAAACAAAAGTTTCGAACTTTTTAATTCTGAGAGGACTAGAAAAGTATATTGTGATATTCAGGAACTGCTTTTTCGCATTGACATCATTATATCTAAAATACGACTTTTATCTTTGTAAAAGATCGATTCGTAATTAATTAATTTTTCACACCTCATCTTAGACACTTTTACTTATTGCTGTGATATTACTAATATGAGGGTAAAAAGGTAATCGAAATGTGCACACGTGCAGCAGCGTTTACGATTATATTCCACACCAATGATGTATAGTCGCAGTCATAATTCATGACGTTTACAGAAAACTTGCAGAACATCGTACTCGTTTCCTTCAAAACTATGAACGTCAAATTCATCCAAATCTACTACTTAAAAGTCAATCTGCGATGTCGTAAATTATTTCTTGCTTGGAAACCACAATTAAAATGTCTACGATGATTTTCTCTGTGGAGGATATGTCATGAATTCTGACTGCGACTGCACCTTCAGAGTTTCCTCGACAACAAACACCGTTATGACACACGAAACACAATCTTAGCTTCACAACACATTCGAGGTCACAAAACCAACACCGAGTACTAAAAACAACAACACTACAAAAATTGAATTTGCAGAATTTGAAAAACCAAAATTCACATTTACATTACACATTACATAAATTAAGTAAGGGATAACAACCCACATATCACAACAGAAATTGGCTCCCAACGTAAGAGGCAACAACCTACATAACATAACAATATGTTAAATATAAACAGGACTCCATATCCTGCAATAAGGAATTTTTATATCAAGAATTTGATTTCCTCGTGAAAAATGAGGAATTTATTAAAAATAAAGATCTACTTGAAAAATTAAATTATTCTTAACACGTTTGTAACTGTGCAATAAATTCCTTAATTAGTATATCAAGCGAAAAAAAACATTTCCAAATGTACTGTTAATTTTTTTAGTATATGCCGATCGATCGATAAGTCAAAGGAATTTAATATTATTTTACTTGATTTTCGATCTCTTTTAATAGTATATTGTTGACCTCGGCGGTAAAGTGCTTGTTTTCCAGGTCGAGAGAGAAGATATGGACAGGCGAGGCGTAGCCGAGCCAGGCCACTTCTTGAGGCCTGGAAAACCACTTTACCGCCATGGTTTACACATTATTTTTTTTCCTACACAACATTATAATTAATTTGGTTAATATCACACAAACGTTCTTTTTCTTGAAGTAAAAATATTAAAATTGATTTACTATTAAAATTATTACTAATCTAGATGCTTTAAAAAGCAGTATTGTATGTGCTAGCGTGGTCGAGCGGTCTAAGGCTCTGGTGTAAGGCATCAGTCTCTTCGGAGGCATGGGTTCGAATCCCACCGCTGCCAAATTGACTTCTTTTTTCTTGATAATTTTTATCCTTTTTAAAACCAAATACCAGTGGAATTAAATAAAAAAAAAACTTACGTTTGTTAATTTTTTGATGTCGATGAGAATGCATTCCAGAAATTATTGTTGCGCCACCTAGTGGTAAAGCTTCGTGAATTATTTTCTCGGCTAGGCATTTATGTTCATATTGCCAGGCTAGCCGAGGAAACGTTTGCTTTCTCCTCTCTGATGAGACGGTAAAATTGAATTTTCTAATAGTGTAGGAAAAAAAGTATATATATTAAAAATTTTAACAAAATTTACTAGCTTTTCAGTGCCTTTTAAAAGATACTAAATTTTAGCTATAGGTATTTTTAATCATTTTGAAATTTTTAGTAACTTTAATTGGAGAAATTCAGCTATTCCAAAATTATTTCGATTGAAGCATTACTGTTTCGTTGTTGATTCGTTGTTTGACGCCCATAAGTTTTGGGGTGTCATGGAATTTTTCCTATGTTTATTTTTTTTTCTAAATCCTAGGGTAAGAATTTTGGGGCTTCATTAAGACCATTAATCTCGAAGAAGGTTTTCTCTCGCACGACTCTACTTCCGTTACCGGAAAATTTCTAACGACGGGCTTCCGTACTATATGGCGCTAGAATTCACGCCCGTTACGATGCCTTTTTTCATCTTCCATCGCGGGACCGTGACAGCACTTCTAAAACGAGATAGGGAGGATTCTTGCGGGTTAAAGTGAACAAGTAGCTGCAGCTTTTCCCCAATTCTTTTTGGCCATTCTCCGACGCCAAGGACGCCCTGGATTCCTTTTTCTTTTTGGGTTGAATATTGAACGCATTCATTATGTAGAAAAATTGCAGCTATCTAGTATATAGTTGATTTGATCAATGTTAGCGTTCAAATTAAAATGAAGCCGGTATTCAGTCATTATATAATTTCTGTTTATAATCGGCATAAGATACTATGAATTTTTATTGTAAAGGGATTTGGGAACATTATGTTGTGTTGAATTTATCCATGAAATATCAGTATATTTATCAATTATGTACCGAACTTTATATCTTTCGGAATGTTTTGGCAATTAAATTAAATGCGGCGGTAAATACCAGTGACATTTTTTTATTTGGTGATTCCTCTTAATTCTTAATTGCACCTTACAAAAAATTTGACCTTAATTTTTATAACGGCGAGGCGGCGTCAATACAGCTGATAAATTTATGCAAATTACAAAAATTCTATGGCTCTTGAGAATTCATTTGGTGTGATTTTACCCAAATTACGTTAATTTGTCAAATAGCTCAATTGCGTTAAGATTATCAGCACGTGAAACTAACGTTTAAAAATATGAAAAGAGCACAGGTTTTACCTTTTACAGTAAATGTTCGATGCATGAGCTTGTCTGGTCATAGGTGTCCTGCAGGCTGAAATTTCCCATAATCCCGCAGATATTGTACAACGGAAGTAAACATTGTAAAATGTGGGACTTGACGCAAAGGAAATGTTTCCATCCACAGTTGACGGGCACGGCATGCATTACATCCGAATCCTCCATAAAGTAGACACATATACATTTTTTTCGCATTCCAAAAATTCACCATTTTACTCACAGTGAAATTATATTGTTGCAACCCCAGCAATGCAGGTGAGATCATTCCGCCCCCTCTCTCTTACTTGCACACATTTCGTTTAAAGGTCAAGTTTACATACTGTAAAGGTGCCCTTCGGGGAATCCCATCGAGTGACAGGATTGCTTCTATATCGCTACGTGAATGGGCAGTAGCCATTTAATTGCAAGCTATATTTTGACTGCCCTATAAGCACTTGAGGCCTCAGTGGACCCCGTTTACTCTGGCGAATTTCGTACAATTTTCAGGCGATCAAATTGTAGCAAGCAGATTGCTTGAATATCGATACGCCACCTTTGCACTCGTAAAACTATAAAAAAAACTTTTACAGTTGTATTTATTTCGTTCTTTCTTAACCAGCGGCGCATCGTGATTGTGATTTTCGGTACAATTTTTGATTAATTATTTCTCGAAAACTAAAGTACATAGAAATTTTTCAACATTTTTCCCATAATCTCAAATATCGGTTCTTTTATTGGTTTTATTTTGTCGGTCTATTTCACAGTCACGCTGTACAGGGTGTAATCGATTAAGTTTCACATTCTGTAACCACTATTAATACACAAGGAAAGAAGCGAAGCTATGACATACGTTTGGGCTAAATGTCAATAATAACTCCGGAAAAATATATCTTCAGTATTTACATGAAATGTCTTAGAAGCGCTGGCTTAGATTTAAAGCCCCGACTTAGCGAAGTTTACTATTATGCGCAATAAATAATAGGCCAGCAAACCCGCAGATGCAATACATTAAACGTTGACGCAGGTCATTTATTATTTTCGTACGAAAGAATACGGTGTTCCCCAGCTATTTTTTATTAACATTTAAGTAATAGAAATGCAGATTTTTCACATAATAATTCTTATATAATATTATTAATTTATTTCCTTAATTTAAAGTAAAACAATAATCATGAATCCTACCTAACAATAAGTAAAAAATAGGTCACAGTATTATTGTATTATTGGAACAAAAAGCACGCCGAACTCGTCATCCCTTAATTCATGATTCTTTGTTAAGTTCCGACTAAACAAACAAAATTCCGAAAGATCGCGAAGATATTGTATGTACGCCTATTCATAAAGTCATTTGATTACGATAGTTGCAAAGTTGTTGTGTTGAAATTTGTTTTTTAATTATTAGACGTAGTTTATTATTTAATATTCTGAAAGCAAATACTGATTTATGCGTGAATTAAACAATAAACGTTTGTACTGTTAAGTTTAACAGTATCAACGTTAACGTATTTATAAACGATAAAATTGCACCTTATTACTTTATTACAGTAAATGAATTAGGAATGTTCTTCTCAAAAGTTAGCGAAAGCGTTAAAGTACAAATTTTTATTAAGTACAGTCAATGCATTCATTTAATTGATGGAACAAAAAAAATGTTCGCATCCGCAAAATTCTTTTGTCACCAATTTGTTTCTAATCAATATACTTAAAACATGCATTCATCATTTTAACACGTGAAATTATCGATTATCTAATGAAACACATGGATGAAGATTTCGTTATCGAACTGTGTTGCAGGCAAGACCGACCCAGTGACCCTGGACACTTGCGGAATTTATCGTTTCATGATTGTTTATAAAAACCGCAAACGCACCAGAGGTTTTCAAACAAAAGGCGATGCGCTCTTGTGATAGTTTTTATTTTTATTTTTGAGCAAGACCATTGATATTTGCAGAATTAATTCCTTATGTGATGAAGAAGTTAGTATTAATAAGTGAAACTTATTCGATTACACCTTGTATTGTATTTTATTAACATGAGAGTGTATGGACGATGATATTTTATATTCCTAATTTAAATAAAAATAATAATGATTTAATCCAATTTTAGAGCAGTAATCAGGATCCAAACGTACGCACATTATTGAAATTTGAAACTGTAGATCAATGTTTAACACAGGAGATTATCAATAATATCCAGTCGAACTCAACAGGAGATGATGGTATAAGTATTAAAGCTATCAAATTATGTTGTCCTCATATCATACAGTTCTTAACTCATATAATTAATGTTTGTTTAACTGAGGGTGTATTTCCTGATTCATGGAAGTGCTCATTAATTACAACTATACCAAAATGCGATAATCCGACTGATTTCAAAGATCTTCGACCTATAAGTATTCTACCTACATGTTCTAAGATCTTTGAGAAAATATTAAACCTGCAGCTGAGGCAACATTTAGTAAAAAAATAATATTTTGCCTAGTCATCAATCGGGATTTAGACCCTTGCACAGCTGTGCAACTGCCTTATCAAAGATTACTGATGATATTTTCACAAATTTAGAGGCAAAGGTTACATAACTGTTCTTGTATTATTAGATTTTAGTGAGGCTTTTGATACTATTGATCATACCATGCTTTTATCTATTTTAAAATATATTGGTTTAGATGAATTATCAATCAAACTTTTCGAAAATTATTTAGCAAATAGAATTCAAAAAGTTAAACATCAAGGTAAAATTTCTAATGCTGCTACTATCACCTCTGGAGTTCCCCAAGGATCAATTCTCGGTCCGACTCTGTTCAGTATATACATATACCTGCGATCTGAAAAATGTCTTACAAACTTGTGAATATCATATGTATGCCGATGATGTGCAACTTTATTATTCATTCCAAATAAAAGATTTAGATGAAGCTATTACCAAAATAAATATAGATTTAAAAAACCTCGTCGAATATTCTGCACAACTTTCGCTGTTAGTTAATCCTACTAAATCGGCAGTTATGCTGTTTGGATGTACTTCTGAAGAAATTATAAGTTCAGTAAAGCTCACTATTAATAATACACCAATACCTGTAGTAAAAGAAGTGAAAAATTTAGGAGTAATTATTGATCAATTATTACGATTTAAGTCTCATATTTCGAAGTGGATTCAAAAAGCATATTACGCTCTTAAATTATTATATCCGCATAGACTGATTCTTAACACTGAGACAAAGAAAATGTTATGTGAATCTCTTGTATTATCTCAATTTTCTTATTGTTCACCTTGTTCGGATTGTCATGATAAAAAACGTAAACAACTGGTACAGAATTCATGCTTACGCTTTATCTACGGAACACGTAACATACAAACTTAAAGATGTAGGTTGGTTAAACATGGAAAATAGAGCCAACCTTCAGGCTGCTGTATTTTATCATAAAGTTATAAAAACTGAATGTCCGCCGTATTTAACTGCTAAAATAAAATATAGAACTGATGTTCGTAATTTAAACGTTAGGTTTCGAGGGAAAATCTCGCCACCTCTTCATCGAACTGTACTCTTTGAAAGGAGCTTCTCATTCAATATTTATCAAACTTACAACTCGTTACCTGATTGTATCAAAAAACTTAGTATAACAGGCTTCAAATTAAAATTTAAAAGAATGCTATGGGAAAAGAGTTAATCAGGGTTCGTACTGTAATGATTCGTCGACACCAGCCGGCGTCAGACTGTCTCTTGCGTCACAGCCGTCTAGTCGACGCACCTTAGGCGACAGCCGAGAAAGTGCTGGCGGCAGAATAAACTAGATCAGACAGCCTGTCGCCTTCCAGAAAAATACGAGAACAACAGCTTCGGTATATAAAATGCACGCGGCCGGGAGTGGGCCACAGTTCGGCAAGAATTCAGCGTTAGACAGTTTCGCATTAAAGTTTCGCGTTAGTTTTTTTGCTCGGCTGTTAAAATAAAATAGAAATAAGTTTGTAAATAAATTAGTGTTTAATTTAGTGTTAATTAGTTTGCTTTTAAATAAATTAGTTTGTTCGTGTTTTCGTGTTTTGTTTTAAAATAAAAATTAATAGAACCCTTTAACCCGTTACAGTAATGTTGTGTGAGACATGTAATTTTTTTTTTTTTAATTTTTTTTCTTTATTTATAAGTACATACAGTTCTTCCGCTCGATCTTTGCAGTTACGTCAGAAAATTATCGACTCAAAATGACAAATTTACAAATTCTATCATTGTTTTAACATACGCATTAGATAAGGATAAAAGAATATGTTGATTTCGTTTCTCGAATCGGTAAAGTGTGACGTGACTGCAAAGATCGAGCGGAAGAACTGTATGTAAATCGTTATTCGTGAAAGCTGCATTGTTTGTTTTTTGTTTATTTATTTATGACAAATTTTAAATATGTATGATGAGTACGTCAGGGTAGTACGGTAGAGCAGGATAACCTGAGATGCCACCTTGTGATTTCCATTTATGTTATGTATTACATTACTTGTATTCGTGTGTTATGTATCAAAATGGAAATAAACCATTTATTATTATTATTATTAAATATAATTAACTGTTTGAAATCAGGCAAATTAGGTACAAGTGAATAATTTAATAATTTATTTTCAAAATTGTACCTAAATTTCTGCTTTGACATGTTTAATATTCCCTTATGATAAGGAATTTCAATAATTTTAACAATAACGAACGAATATAATACACTTTTATGGTCGCACACAAATTTAGCATCCGAGACTAGTTACAAAGTGTTTCGTTGTATGACATTCGCCGGAAACAGTGTTCGCTGCATTAAACTATTTGTCCCGATAATTTACGGCCTATTTATTAAATTAAGCGCTGCATTAACCGTGTTTTATTCTGATTATACTTTTGCAGTTCCGTGTAATTGAATTTTATATTATGGTATGGTGAACAGCGGGCGACCCCGCCGATGTGTTTTCGCGGGTCCATTTCGTTTTGATTAAATCGCTCGTGCATTTTTAATATCCGGTTAAATTATTTTCCAGTTTATCTATATCGTCATTAAAATAATATTTCACTGTAAAATAAGTGATGTCCTTGTGTTTATCATGTGACAAACGTACGTATTTACAGGGTAACTGACAATTGTTCCTTCAAAAAAAAAAAAAAAAAAGAAACGAGTAACTTGCGGATTATTTACTGGATTGAACGGGATACGTACTCGGGCTGAATGTAAGTAATGTAAGTTATCTTGACCAGAGATTTATTTCAATGCATGTAAACCTTATTTGTTGATTACTCATTCAATGATGCGATAAGAATATTGAAAACGAATAATAGATAAGAATGTTTTCCCTATGGTTAAATATCCATAGTTATGATTAACATCAAATTAATTGATCTAGGCCACTTATTCGGTGGAAGCATCAAAATATCTCAAGTTTTACGGCCGATCGTAAAACGCCATCATAAAGCAATTTTGTTATTTTCTGAAATTTCCTATAACAACTTTAATAAAACATGGTAAATTAATTTTGCAGTGGGTGTAACAGTCGATTTTATTAGTATCGTATGTCTCGGATAGAGTAACGAAACACTATTGTTCATGAGCTCAGCGACGCCACGGACGCTTAGTCGTCGTCGAAACCCTAACGTGAGCAGACGCTCAGCATCTAGTCGCCGGAAGTTACGCACAATTGCGCGCGGCCAAACTTTTCCAAACTTGTGCCCGCGGAAGTTTGTTTTTCGAATTGTTTTAGTAAATAAGTCGAATGATATTTTTCGTATCGCAACAGTGATTTTTCCCTCTGTTTTCACAATTTTTCGTGCTTCAACATGGACTACTGTTTTTGAAAGACGCATCACCATCGCTTATCAAGAAATTCAAAAAAAAGTCTGCAACCCTGACAGAGATAAAATGGTGAGTGATTCGTTAGGTATTACAAAGAAAAATTCGACGGAATTTCTCGAATAAACCCAGTCAAAATTATTATGACTTGCTGTGAAAATAAACAGAATCGCACGGAAATTTATGAAACAAATTGTTTATTAATTGTCGGGAAGAAAAAACACATTTTGTAAGTTATGCGCGAATAATGCCATAACAAAATTTAAAAAAGTTTATTTACTCGATGGTATTATATTTATGCCACGTGGAAAAGTTGCGCTTTCACCAGAACAGTTTTAAAAGAAAATCGTTTTTTCTCTTTAGCTTGTACTTTAGATTTTTTTTAAACAAACATCATTTCTTATATGATAATTAGATACTATTGATCCAACTGTGTTTTAGACGTTACAAAAATAGAAGTAACTATATAGTTCGTCTGGAATTGCTTTATTAAATATTATAGTTTTCTTCTTCTAGGATGTGATTAAGTCAATGACCATAATCTTTTCATTTTACATATTTAATTTAGATATTATGTACGATGTGTTTGATAAAGTTCATAGTAATTAGTTTAGATTAGACTTTACCGATAAACAAATAGCCAGTAATACTATGTTTGTAAATACAATATCACAATTTAAACATCATGAATTATGACAGTCGATAACGAACGCTTTCGTGTCGTACCATCAAGAAATAATTATAAATGTCTAGAGTTGCATGTTTTTCCATTTATCTGCAATTTAATTTTTTAAACAATAGCTATATGTATGTATAAACTTGTTGTTAGATAGATACATGTTAAAAGTTTCACTTAATATTAACCTCTTCTGTGACTCTGTGATTCCTCTTCATTCACCAAAGAATATTTGATAAAAAAATAATTCAGAAATTTTTTCTAAAAAATGTAGAACGAATCATTTATTATTATTCATATTAATATGATACAAACAATTAATATGAAAACTAAAGAATTGAAAACGATCGATGAACTTCAAATATTAGTAACATGCATTAAGTAAGTTATGCCCGGTTGCACCAACTTCTTAAGCAGAGCTTAAATTTAAGTTATGTTTAGAATGTGACATATACGTATGGTCAGTATAATGTCAAATACATTCTTATTGACATTTAAACTTCAACTTAAGTATCAATTAGAATGTGACTAACATTTTGTTAAATCTATAAATAATATAATAGTCTAAACACTACTTAAATTTAAGCTCTGCTTAAAAAGTTGCTGCAACCGGGCATTAATGTTTTAAAATGTACGGAGTAAAATAGTATCTTGTATCTACAAAGTAAATTAAATATAAACTTCTCAATTGAAAGCTTTTATGAGCAACGGTTTTGTAATTACGATTTACGTAAGTATTTATTAATTTTACCATTTAGTACCGGTTGAAGTAATACAAGCGAAATGAAATTTACTTGGCCTGTACATTCTTTATTTTAAGCCATGCATAATTTAAATTAACCCCTGCGGAAATGGACCCTATCAGCTTTAATCCGACGTCAAATCCCAGATGACATATTAACATGTTCCAGGTAGTTGTACAGCAGAAATGAAATATTTAGTACACATCAGTTTCTGTCTGTAGTTTTTTCGACAATGTTCCTCGTAAATTTAATACTCAACTTGCCAATAATGCTTGAAATGAAACTAAAAACATTAAAATAATTTGTGAAAAATTGTGAAATTTTAAAATTACATAGATTAAATAGATCAGTTTTAGTTTCACTCTCAAATCGCATTTCCAAATTTCAAAAAGTTTTGACATTTGGCTACATGGTTGATATACTACTGTGCGATCCAATATTTTTTAGATAAGGGGAGGCTATGAAAAATGAAATCAGAGTCTAAGCTTAATTCAAAATATTTAGACTGACACTTGCCTTTTGACTTCTATCAAATCTGTTAATAATAGTAATAATAATAATAACATTTATTTCAAGATCGTTGTAGTATTACAGCGAATGAAAACGTCAACTTAAAATTAATACTTAATTACATTTGCATAAACTCATTTACAGAATATAGTTCTAGTTTGATTGGAAATGCCAAACATTTATTTTTAAATTCATTAGAAGACAATTTTCTAATATACTCAGGAAGCCTGTTGTATAATTTCATACAATTAAAGAATGCACTAGTTTGAAACTATTGTTAATCTATGTATGTGGAGGATAACAGTACACTATATTTCTAGTATTAACATTATTAATATTTCTATTTAGGTTTTCACTAAAATAGGGTTGATGTTTTGCTAGAAGCTCTAGACAACGATATATGTATGTATAGTCCAAAGAAAGTTTAAAATTTGTTTATTCTTAAAAAGCCACGACATGAGTGAGCTTTTGGTAGTTTAAGTATTATCCTTACTTACTTATCCTTACTTTCATACTCTCTTTTGGAGTATGAAAACTTTATCACAATCTGCCGCTCCCCAGATAATTACATTGTATTGTAACAGAGAGTAAAAATTAGCATAATATACAGTCTTTAACACATCACAGTTAACTTTTTGAGATAACACACGAATGCAGTAGATAATTCTGCAAAGTTTATTACATAAATAATGTACATGTTCTTTCCAGTTCAGATTTCTCGTCTAATTGTAGACCAAGGAATTTGACATTTGATGGTGACTTTAGTTACTCTAAATTTAATTGTCGCCGGATTTTTGTATATATTTGCTGCTTCTTAAAGCTGCTTACAGCACACAATTGCTTTTTTCAATATTTAGTAATTGTTCTCTGTCAACCATTCCTTTGTCGCACACTTGTTTTCATTTTGGTTTATGTGGTATAATCATAATCATTTATTTCTGCCTTTGATAGTTGTTTACAAAAAGAACAAGTAAAAGGGGCCCTAGTATACTACCTTGAGGTATGCCTATATTAATTATTCGTAGATCTGATTCATCCTTTTTGAGTTGATTCCGAACAATAACTTTTTGCTGTCGGTTACACAGATAAGATCGAACCCAACTTAATGCAACACCTCGTATTCCATAACTTTCAAGTTTTTTGCATAGTATATTGTGGTCAAGGGAATCTAAAGCTTTATTCAAGTCCAAAAACAAACCGCATGTCATATTTCCACAATCCAACATAGAGAGCAGTTTCGGTGCTTCTTCCTTTTAGAAATCCATGTTGAGTTTTACTCCATTGGTTGCTGTGCGCATGAATACGTAAATTCGCTTATAAACAATTCGTTCAAATATTTTTGAAAGACTTGTTAGAATGCTAATTGGTCTATAATTGCACTCCAACTTGTAGTCGCTTTTTTATGGACAGGACAGATAATTGCCACTTTTAAACAGTCAGGAAATGTCCCTTGTTTAATTCATTATACTCGTATAACAAAATTGTTGCCAGTAACAGGAAATTGTTCTTTTTATTATAAAAATAGGCACTCCATTACACCCAACACTTTTTTTTATTAGTAGGTCTCAGGTCGGTTTTAAAAAAGTATTTAGGACTACGTAAATTTGTCAAATTTAGTCTGAATTCGCAGTAAATTGAACATAAAATGTTAAAATATCATTGCTATGCTCGCACATTTCTTGAATGATTTTCATATGAGCTTAAAGTAACTATTATTAAGTACTAATTAAAGTAATTACGTGATTTAAAATGTTCTTCATTTCTTATAAGTAAATAAGTTTTAGGTTTTTTAATACAATTCTCTGAATACCTTCTGAGATTTTGGATACTTTCACATCCTTACTTCTTACTTACAGTGGTATTTATTATACAGGGTATAAATGAAAAAGGAACTTTACCTGCTTCTTGTTCATTGAACAATAAGCGATTTAAGAATTTTTAATTTGGCTACGCTGTTGGCATTACTGCAGCATTTGTACTATGCATCTCATAGAAGTTTTAGTTGACGTCGCTGTTGATTAATTAAGTAACGTCGCCAGTGCGAAAACAAAGTTGGCATGATTAAAAAAATTTGGGCACTTATTTGGCTAGTAACTCTTATGCGTCTTACCGTACATAGGTATAAATTGACACCGAAGAAATTAATCAGTTTATTTCTAATTACGTGAATATTAATTATATCAGCAAAGTTAACTAGAATTAGAAGTCATTTCGAACACCTTTTTCAATTCTGTTGCAAATTCTTTATAATAATTGTGGACTTTCTGATTTCTACCGTAAGACGGGGTGACATTGTGAATTATTACAATTTATTACAAACACCAGCGGTACAAGACCTCAATTTTCTATTACAAAAAATCAAAACACCATTCTTTTTAATTAAAAAATTCGCGTCTTATTTTTTTTTTTCTTTTAAAAAAGTCATATCTTGAACCGATGCAGTTTGTATAAGTGCCAATTTTGTGTGAAATTATATTTTATCGTTGAAAGAATCTATGTGCTATCCCCAGTGCCTTACTGAAAGCTCTATGTGCCAACACAATATTTTTTAGTTCACTCACGGTTAGCAAAATAGTTCCAACTGTAAGTGCCTTACAACTATTATATAAATTTCAGGTTCTATTTCTTTTTAATAAAATTCAGCAAATCGATATGAGCCATAATATACAGTATGTTCCATTTAAAAAAGCATAACTTTGGTTTGGCACAGCCACATGAATCACCCTGTAAAATTGTAACTAATTTTAAATCATGCACCTATAGCATATGTAAGTAATAGTGAAAACAGATTTTAAACATTTGCAATAATAAAAACGCTATCGTCGAATACGCACTATTGTTTCACCCTGTATTGTTTAAATTCGTTTAAATCCAGAAAGTATTACTTTATACCTTAAACCGACTATAATACAATTCTTAGAAAAACGTGACGTAGATTATGGAAGAATGTTAGGGATATAAGATATAAGCGAATAGTTATTCTATCTTTATTTGATGTTTGTAAAACTGGGTCTTAAACGTGTGCATACAAAAGATTTTCCCCGCTGTATGCTGAAGCTTCTACATTTATCAAATAGGCACACTTGTCCTTGCAAGTTAACAAGATTGGCTTTCGGTTTGTGGATTCGTCGAGAGCGTAGTGAAATGCGATCAGATGTTGGAAGTGGAGTGCACTTAACACTACAAAGATTTGTTTTGTAAGCTTTTATTTTTCTTTCACCACGTTTTCTCAGTTCATTGATGTTTTCTCGTTCAATATGTTATCCTCTTTATAAACAACAATATTTTCTAAAATTTTAATTTATAATAATAATTAACTGTCTGTGGAACAACAAATGCAATATCCTAAAAAAAATGAGTTGGATATAACCAAATGTCATTCATTCTAAAAATTACATCTTCTTAAATTTAGTAGTCGTTTCTTGGTATTCTTTTTTGGTACGTTTACTCACTTGATTTATTATAAATATAAAAATCAATAAAAAAAATGAAAAAAAAAGTTAGTTTGCATTTTCTGTTTATTTATTTTACAAGTATTTGTAAATGAACATAAAATATGCGATGTAGTAAATTATCTTGGTAGTAAATGAAACTTCGGGTGAACGTAAGATTTGTTTACACATCTGTAATGTAATTACTTCGCGTATAGGTACCTATGAGTATGCATATTTTTTCTATTAAAAAAATGTAAGTATTTGCAACTGTTTGATTTTTTGTTTATGCAGTAAATTTATATACTTCATTAAACGGTTGGTCCTTGACTTTTTCATTTTTTCTACGGTTTCAAATACGTTCTATTAATTATATTTAAATGATTTTGGTTGTTTTTAATGTCATGTTTGAAATCATATTATTTGAAGAGTGGGTAGGCTTCCAGAACGCAATTTATTGACATTTATATTTCTTTAGGAAATTCAAAGAACTGGTATGAGAACATTAAGCTTGTGATGAACAAGAAAACTTCAAAAAATTCAGAAGCACAGACTGGAAATTAAGGTTCTAGATTGTGGTTGCAAAGCCAAATTGGTAGTGGACTTGACGTTTAGTTGGCCAACTAATGGGTAGGTATGGGTTCGAATCTCTTCATGATGCGTTCTATATGAGAGGTAGAATTTTCGTGACTCGAATTATCGTATTCATACTGGGTTTTCTACGTTTACCCATGTAAAGCGAATGCCGAAGGAGAGATAAACATCTGTAAGTCAGTCGCAGCCGCTACGGTACATGGAGCATTTCCAATACAAGCTTCTTGAAAGCTTGGTGGAACTATAGGCGTTATTTTAATTTACTAGTTGTTTATTTTATTTTGGAACCATAATCTTGTTTATTGGCACACTATTGCGGTATAATTTGGCCTTTATTGCTCAAGGGCTTTAAAGTAAACAAACCCATAGTAACGTAAACAGATCCATAGTAACGCAAACAATATACAGTATACCTCGGTTATAGCGAACCTCAAGGGACCATCAAAATCAGTTCGTAATAAGCGATAATGCCACAAATATAGAGAAAAATGACGGGACTTGAAATGTAGTTCGTTATAAGCGGTGGATCGCTATAACCGAGGCCGTTATAACCGAGGTCTACTGTACATAATTATTTTATGGAAGCGACGTGCACATCACTCGCATACGATATAAAAATATTGAAACCTTAAATTTTGACCAAAATAAAATACAACATTGTAGTGTCACGGGCATAATTGTAGATCAAGCATTTAAAGCATTTAAAAGCACTCCGCTTCCCGTCGTGCTTTCAACATAATCTCAGGATATAATCTCCTAATTATGCCATTGATACATAAATACTTTTATACAGTCTATAAAACAAAGAGAAATAATAAATAATCAGATCTATACAATATAATTTAATAATGAAATGATATTGAAAGAGTCTCAAAAAATAAAAATTACGCTGGTCATATGTTTTTTGATTGTTTCTTGGGGACTACAATCTCCGTGTGTATTAAAATTAGGTTAAGGCTGTTTTAGACTAGCCTATTGTACAAGGTTTGGTTCAATTTCTTAAACAATTTAATTTGTGCAGTAAATTGTAGCAAATTTTAAAATGCATTAATGAAGAATAGAACATGTTCTATTTGCAAATTGTATCTGCAACCAAGAAATTTTTGTTCTAAATTCTTATTCCAGATATTGAACCAAATTTTGTACAGGGTGGATCAATTTCGATGTCTCTTATGGGCATCTCTCTAACTATAAGAGTTAGAAAAAAACTAGTGGCCAAGTCTCGATCTCTTTTTTAGAGATAAAGTCAATAGACTAAACAAAAATTGGCTATCTTCTTTTGTTTTCGAGTTATAGGCAAAAATTGACATTTTCGACTTTTCGTCAATCGCGCATATCTCGTTTATTTTTACAGATATTAAAAAACTGTTTTGACATTATTAGGACACTTTTTTGAATACAATTCAGTAGTGTAGTTGGTTTCTTGATATTTAATAAAATTTTCGAGTTATAACATAAAGTTATATTTTTTTAAATGGAAATCATAGTAGGCAATGCCACCTTTAAATAGAGATTTTTTTCTGTTTTCAAAAATATATACTTTGTTGGGTTTATTTGTTACAATTAATAGAATAAAACGCCTTTTTTATTATTCTTGGGTGTATTCTATTCTTAGTAGGCTGGTTTGAACAAAGGCCGACAATTTTTTTGTTTGTTTTTATTAAATATCAACTCTTGTTCAAATATTTTGACAGTTGCAACCGCATAAAGATAAAGAAAGATAGAACGAGCATCCTCTAAGAGTCACAAAGACTACAACAATACCGATCCCATGTGGTTTGGGTGAAATTCGAAATTATGTAACTTCATTTAATATTTAGGTTTAAAACCCATTTTTTTCAATCAAATATGCATTTCATGGGATAATGAACTAAATTATATGTATAAATTAAAAACATCTTAAAAATAAGAAATTATTGCAGAAAAAGTTAAAGAATATTGAAATGTAAGTAGATAATAAACACAACTCTTGATATATCACAATAAATAACTTGAAACCCAGAAAATAATATCAAAATAAATCACAATTTCAACACTGCCGCGCTAATATACACAGCCAACTCATGTTGCAACCCAACCCAGCTCTATCGGTGCTAGCTTTCTATCTCTTATGTTTATCGCAATACCTCTCACTCTTGTGCTACCCAATCTTCAAATCTTTGTTAATATTTAATAAAAACAAAAGAAAATTGTCGGCTTTTGTTGAAACTAGCCTTCTAAGAAAAGAATGCATCCAAAAATTATAAAAAAGGCGTTTTATTCTATTAACTGTAAGAAATAAGCCCAACAAAGTATATATTTTTGAAAACAGAAAAAAAATAACTTTGTGCTATAACTCGAAAATTTAATTAAATATCAAAAAACCAACTACACCACTGAATTGTATTCGAAAAAGTGTCCTAATAATGTCAAAACAGTTTTCTAATATCAGGAAAAATAAACGAGATATGACTGATTGACGAAAATTCGAAAATCTCAATTTTGGCTTATAACTCGAAAACAAAAGAAGATAGCCAATTTTTCTTTACACTATTGACTTTATTTCTAAAAAAGAGATCGAGACTTGGCCATTAGTTTTTTTCTATCTCTTATAGTTACAGAGTTGTCCATAAGAGACATCGAAATTGATCCACCCTGTACAAGAAAGAAAGAGACTAGTCTGAAATGGCCTTTACGCTTTTGTAAAATGTTAAAATTAAACTTTTGTTATTAAAAATATTAAAAGTTCGATTTAGTATTAATAAGAAAGGGCAATATTAGAGGATAACGGTTCCTGTCCCTCTTTCAACTATTCTTCTTATAAAAAGAAATGTAAGCGAAGGTGTTTAAATAAATTTTCAAGAAAAAATTGAAATAATAAACATTTCCTGTTCTTGTTTACAAAAATAAATAAATGATAAGGATCCTCTTTCCGTGCAGAGAAACGAACTTAAGTTATGGTGTCCCACGAAGATCAATTGATCTTCGATGGTAATTCAATTAATTCAATCAATTAATTAATTCGACCAGAAATTACCTAATTAATTAATTGAATTACCATTAGGTAATTTCTGGTCTTCTCTTCAGTGATGTTATCAGATCTTGATATAGTAGTGCTCGGATATAACGAACGTTCGTTTATAGCTAACAAATATTGAAGTCTCGTCAAGTTGTCATACATTCGTCATTAATTTTTATTTGCTTACAACGAACTTGGTTACAATCAAATTGATTGTATTAAGTAGGCGCAATATAAACAATTTAAAAATTAATAAACGAAATATTAATTAGGAAGTATATGTCTTCAAATAAAAGTATACATTTAATAATTATAATTATAGCCAGAAAAATTAACAGATATTTTTAAAATAACGACTGTCCGAATATTTAGTTGTTAGGGCTCGTAGAAGTCAACATACACCCTTAACAACTTCAACAAACAAAAGCCAGATTAACAGCAAAACCCGATGAATCGCCATTTGTTTCGTTCAAAGGGTGCGGAATCTTGTATCAAAACGATGTGGCCAGCAAGTATGATAAAAATGATATCTTCAATGCAGATTAAACTGGCTTATTTTATAAAATTATGTTAAACACCACGTTGAGGTTTAAAGGGGAAAGGTGTGTCGGATGTAAACTTGGCAAAGTGCGTTTAACAGTTCCTATATGTGCCGTTATGACAGGAATAGAGAAAAGAAAGCTTTTGGCTGTGGAAAAATAAAAAAATCCTAGATGTTTTAAGAACTGGACTTCCCTACCTGTAAACAACAAAAGCAATCGAAAGCTTGGATGTCCTTGCAACTATTCGAAGGAGAACTAAGAAAATGGGATAGAGAATTAGAAGAGAAAAATAGAAAAATTCTTCTTCTTGTAGACATCTGTAATACCTATCTCCTAGTACTACAAAATCTAAAATTGATAGATTGCGATTTTTACACCAAATTGTACGGCAATTATGCAACCTTTAGACTAAAGAATTATTTACTCATTCGAGATGCATTATGGAAAGATTTTCTTGACTTGTCCTGTTCACTGCATTGATAGTAAATTCCAGTTCAAAGCCACAGTTTTAGGTGATTAATACAATCTGGGAAAGAGTTACTGCTAGCATAAAGGCAGGCGGCCACTGAACGCGAAACTAAGCTAAGCTGAGCGAAACTAAGTTTTTTGAAAACTAAATCCAACGTAATCTTACGCGGACGTGGCAACTAAAGCTAAGCGAAGCGAAATTAGGATAGCAAAGATATAAAACAATGTTTATCTTCGCTCGGTTGCTTCGTCCGCGTAAGATTACCTTGGATCTAATTTTCAAAAAACTTAGTTTCGCTCAACTTAGCTTCGCTTCGCGCGCAGTGGCCGCTCGCCCTAATAGTGTAACAACGACTTCCTGCGTAAATTTTTACCAACATGTAGTACCATCCCAAGTTGAATCAAGGTTTATGGAGGCATAGTTGAATTTTCTGAAAGTGTTCGACTTTTTAGTGTTACAATCGGTAATAACTGGTCACTGCACATAGATAATCTATGCAAGAAAATTAACAGTGCTTACAACGTTTTATTGCAATTGAAATCATGTGTTGATTTAGATCGTTTAATACAAGCATATAACGGGCCAGTGCACTCGAATTTGGTCCATTCACTGCTGCGAATTGTGCGATGTCAACAGGTTGCTACCTACTTGAAGCCCAGCAAATTGTGCGAGGGACTGACGTTTCTCCAGCACCGCTCGGCTAAGCTCTTGGAGAAGGGTCGTTCGACGAAACCCCAAAGCAAAACGTGGGCAAAGTGAATAAAATAAAAAGCACCAGCTGAACACACTTGTTTTTATTTAAAATGCTCAAAGATTCGGTAAAAATAATAAACAGATGTTCAATTTGCAAAGTTAAATATGACCCAGACGGGGTCCAGTGAAACGAACACGCAAGTAAATAAATAATCTGAAAAGTTAGAATTTTTCCGACTAACAAATCTGTTCTTCGTTTACAATTAACGTTTAAAGTGATTCAAGAAATTTACTTGATCAACAACTAAATGAGAATGAAAATTACAATCTCGCGGAAGGTGAATCAACCCAAACGAGTGATTAAAAATAATTAGAGTAATTCCGACATTGTAATCAGTATCCGGCGTAATAACAATCAGCTGTCAACAGTGAGGGAGCGCCCTCCAACGACGGTAAGTGCAGTCAGTCAATGACGTATTTCGAAGTAGTGTTACGTCATCAAATTGCGTCGCTTCTGTAGGTCGGTCGAATCCACTTTCATGATCGAAGGGTGGGCCGGGATGCCGGATGCCGTTTCAAGCTCCAATTCCGGCCTTTTCTCTCCACCCAAGGAATGACGATTTTCTCGCCCAAGGTAAAAACTACCACTAAAAGCTAGAACTTGAAGCCTAATGGAAGGGAGAGGCATGCGTTACTCACGGGGATCAATTGCACAAAATGGCCAACAAAACATACCTGTTCCTTTTCACAAAGGCAGGCCTTCGGAAAGCTGTTTAACGAGCTTGTAAGTCACTCGGCGTGCTTTAGCAAATCTCGGAGAAAATCCGTTTCAGGTTTCAATCACAAATTCCATGAAAGAAACACAAAGATTGAAGACACAAATGAACGATATGCACGGCGCGAGCGCTGTTGAAAGAATGACCGCGAGACGAGCACGACCCTTCCACTATCGCTACGACGAAAGTCGTTACAAATGAAATCAGTTTTAGCCGGGCGAAGGAGTGAAATGGAGATATAGAGTAAGTCTAAATAACAGCGTATGGTCTTTTGTGATGAAATATTGTGAAACATTGTGAAATATGGCGGCCGGCACGTAGGCCGTTGAAGTTTGGCTTCCCGTAAAAATACAGGGTGTCTGCCTGCGTAACAAGGTATTCATTGCTCAGAATCGAGGGGTAAGACTAATGTAGAACGCAGACAAATTTGTAAAAATGTTTTCACTACATGACATTATTCTGACCCTTGCTTCAATTTACATTTATAGGTGTATTTTATGTATTCTAACTGATAAGAGTAAACTACATATTATGATGTCCACGGAAAAATAATCAGAAACGGTAATTTATTTCGACCTCATAAGCATAAAACGGCTTTATTTGAGAAATCGTTGTTTTATACTGGATCAAAAACTGACAACTGGACTCCCTGATGTCATTCGCTGTATTAATTAATGATTATAACAAATTTAAAAAATGATTTGCAGAAGCATGCTTTCTTTTACAGTGTAGTAGATAGTAAACTCAGTATTAGTGGTAATCTGGAAGATATAATTTTTAATTAATCGTTGAGCAATGTATTATGGTATAGTTTCAGATTAGAAATAAACCTTAATGATTCTACTCCGAACCAACCCCAAAAAACTGTAATTCTCGCAGTGATTCAAATCTTCAAGTTCATTTTTTTAGTTTGGTTTTGAGAACACATCTTTGCTATGTTGATTTTTATTCTCTTTCTTTTTTTTTAAATTCATCACATTATCAACATACCATTGGCTTTACTATCATTTGTTTCTATTTTCTCTTACTCGGTTTTTATCTCATTCTGTAGTTGATTTCATTCCTACACTTCTTGCTATTGCAGTTTTATTCTGTTTTTTAATTTCCTTTTGCGTTACATTCATTACTTTTGGTTAATTTTTTCCATGATTTAGTTTTCATTTTGTACTTGAATTTCTTACTTATGCATATATTACTTTTCCATTAGTTAATACTGTTAGTATTTTATAGGAAACATTCTTCTTAATCTTTAACCGATATTTTAAAAATCTCACAATCGCTCAACGTCTTACCTTATTTATTTTTCATTCCTGATGGAGCTATCAACCGATAGTGAAACGTTGATCGATTGTGAGATTTCTAAAGTGTCAAAATGTCAAAGATTAAAAAGAATTAATTTGTTATACAAATTTTCATTGGACAAGAATCTACTTAGTTTTTACTAATAAAATTTGCATATTTTTGATGTTACATGGTTTATCGATGATAAAATCGATCAGTTTTAATAACAATAACAAACAATAAATAAGCTCCATGCACAAATGTAAAAAATCAGTACTTTTAGAACCTATGCAACTTATTGTTAGCTTTTATCTCTCTCTCTTTGTAGTCAATTTCGATTAAAAACAGTGGAAAGCTCTCTGGTACGTCCATTAAAATATTAAACCGATCCTCGTAGTAACTATGAAGTGGCAGTTGCACATCCAGCTTCATGCACTTTTTCAAACTAAATTATCCTTATGACTGATTTATTGCACAACATAGTTATCCCTTTTTTGCTTGTCGTATACGTCCGGAAACGCATACAAATGTTTCAGTTCACACATGCCATTCGTGAAGCCTTTAAATATTTACAAACAGGAAACCGAATTTACCGTGTATACCAAGGAACTTTCCGTGAAAACCGCGTTATCCTTGAGGAAATAAATTCAGTGTTTCTTGAAACAATGCATTTAAATATTTTGTATTGTGTATAAATAATAATCGATCTAGAAATTAGCACCAAAAAGAAAAATTTGATTCTTTTTTAGTGTTAAAGGACAGCAATACATCTGAACCCTATAATTTCTTTTGTCTATTTTCGATTCTACTAAACTATCGTGAGGATAAATATTGAAAGCAAACTGTCAGTAAGTTCAATCGCTTTCCTGAAATTCAAACAAACATTCCTAAGAATCTTGTTTTCAGAATTAATATGAATTATTATTTATTACGGAACAGAATTCATTGTTCAATTTCGACTATGATTTCTTGGAAAGTTTATTTCTGAAAATGTCATTTCCGATAAACAATTCTGAAAATATAGGACTTCTTTATAGACTACGACGTGCAACATATGGGACATATTTTCTTCGTTAAGTAATAATGACGTAAATAAATTATTGACAAGCCATCTCGCCTTGCAGATACATAAAGACGGAAATACCTGAGAGACAGAGCAGCCTGTGTTCAGTTTTATTGGTCACAAAACAGAAAAAAATAAACTATAAAGCTATTTCCAAGACAAATCGTGTTCGGCATCACCTCGCTGAGCTTTCCAGGTCGAGGCAATATTTTCGTAAACACATTTCCTTATTTACGCCCCAATTTAAAAGTAAAATTTTTACATAATTTGGAAAATCGATGGCGAGGTGTCGGCTCGTAGACGTAACCCTCGGCCTAATGTATTCACCCCCCCGATGATTTGTTTAACGGTTCTATCAATTTTCACCGTCGAGATTATTGTAGATTTGCATTCTCGAAGATGATTCGCGTCTATTTAAGGGAGTGCAAATACTAAAGATTTATTTACGTTCAATCCAGAAAGATTTATTTTTGTTCAATCGTGACCACGTGCTGTGTCGCCTGAGTAAATTTTAATTTAAATAAATTTGTTCTTCCGAAAGTGTTTCAAGTGGAGACGGTGTTTTTTTTTGTGCGATGAATGTGAAATAAGTTTCGAAGTATATATTTTGGGCCGGGAACTTTATTTAAATCTTTCGATGGAGATAATTATGTTTGCTTATTGTAAAGGGGAAAGAAAAAAATTAAATAATATGCAGAACGTGACTTTTTATTTGCGTTTGAGTTTTCAGTTTAAATATAAACCGCGTATTTTCAAAAGTAGCTTAAAATTCCTAGCAAAAATAAATCATACTTCGGATACAAGAAATTTAAATGCCTTCAAATTCAAATGTATGAAATGGCTCTAAATAACATTTACTGTGGCTTTAAGATGTGGGGTTAACAAAGTTATAGAAAGTTTTAGAATAAAATTTTAAAATGAACTTGGTAGTTGGTAAAATTATTAGTTTTCAACTAAACCGTTTTAATTTTCTCAATGATACGCAACACGGTTTAGTTTAGATCAGGTCGACCGATGCAAACAGCAGTGGACTTCACATTCTCTGAATGAGACAAGGGAAACTTATGTGCCGGTATTTTCTTTGACTTCTCACGCGCTTTAGACAGTATGAATCTGAAATTTGTTGAGCTGAAGTTATATAATTTGGGTTTTCGACCTAATATTCTATCTTGGATAAAGTCTTTTTTATCAGATAAATCCACAACCGTTACTTGTAATAACGAAAAACCAAAAAAATGCTACATGAATGTTGGTGTTCCTCAGGATACGGTGCCGCTCTGCTACCTACCTGTGTAGATAAGTAGTAGTTTTACACCGGAAAGAAATTAATCCAGTGTTGCCAGCTGCTGCAGTGGGACGGAGGGGGGGGTTCTCAGACCATAACGCGAAGGCCAATCCAAAAATAGGCGCCACTTAATTTTTTTTGAAAGGAAATTCGCGTAAAAATTAAGAAAAACACGATACGTCCAAAGCATGAGACAATTTTATTAAATGTTTAAAAAAAAATCAAAAGTCAAACAAATTAACAAGTAAACCAAGCAACAATCGTGAGACGATAATTCCTAACTTTTCGGATCCGAAACTAATACAAGGCTAATCGAATTGACAAAGACAACATTCGCTTATTCTAACGTCGAAGAAATCGTTCGATGAATTACGTTCTGTGCGCTTAACGCATAATAGCCGATGAATTCCTCCGAAATGGAGTTTACTTCGCGAGTATACGCAATTTTCGTGCACAAATGCGGCTACATTAAATCCACCGTGAAGCAAAAATTAGACAAACATAAAAGTATGACCTGTTCATGCAACGTCGTCACGTCCGTTGATGGCGATGGAGGCGGCCGGCTACGGGGCGTTTCCGTGGACGATCGGCTTCCTCGGTGTGGATGCGTCGATTAGTAGTCGCGAGTTGCCACGAGAAACCAAAACGTAAGCCAAAAGCCAAAACCAAATCCAAAACTTAGGAACCTATAAACGAGGAGGAAAAAAAACGAACATAAGGGCCAGATCGGGAGAAACAGCACGTAAAACTTACCTAGTCGCGTCGGGCTAGGCTGACACAAGCCATAAAAGAAACGCGGCTTTTTCGCCCCCAAATGAACCAAACAAATTCGGCACAACGCCGTACAAATTCACTCTCATCCCCTAGATGAAGTGGACACAACACCAAGTTTTCCGCGAAGGAAACGTGCAGCTCACGGGACGAACAGAAAATTAATGAAACATGGCTCTTCCCTCGGTCGGCAGAAAAGAACAAAATAAAAACCAAAAGAGAAACATTCGAATTTACCAATAGCTGATTTTCATGACATCAGCGGGAACCAATCAGAATAAAGGGCAAGGGTTGCAGACCTACGCATCGGTTTCAAGTGCGATTGTTTTCCGTAAGGCCCGGAACTCGATCATCCGTTAACATCCGCGCCGCAAAATAGCACCATTTAAAGTGGGCAATTAAATGTCGCGTAAACACGATTCCGACCCTAAGCAAGGATGGGGTTAATTCTTATAAAATGAACTTATTCAACTGATCTGAAGCTTTTAGCGAAAATATGTTAAAAAGAAAGTTTTGGGTGAATTACGTAGACGCGGAATGGCACATTCCTACGCCTAATGAGGGAAACAAAACGAAGCGTGTTAAAAATAGATCGGAACGTTGAAATGTGTCTATACAGGGTGCGTTCGTACACAGGCGGAAAATAAACTGTAACAGCTCATCTTCATTTTTTTTTATTGTGATCTTCCCTAGTATATTGTCACGTTTGGAAAATTATTATCTAAATTAGTTTTTTACTTTTGGAGTTACACGAAATTTAACTCGCGTATTTTAGGTTTAATTGACAAAATTGTTTAGCTAGCATTCAGACGTACAGTCTAATATGAACGACCATCCTTTGCTTTGCTGGTAGGACAAACAGACGATCAGTAGAACTTATGCAAAATTAACATTTAATAGAGGGGATTCCATGCTGACAAATGGAAACTAAGTTGTTTGAACTTATTCGAAAAGGCTAGACAACAGTACGTATTTTCATTCAAAACAATTAACGCTGACAATTTTGAAACACAGAGCTTTGAACCCCAACCTTTGAAAACGTACTTTGTGACATCCGGCACGGGTGGAATAGATGTGGAAATTGCGAAATGAAAGAGGAGTAGTTAACTTTTTTGAGTTGCGGTTTTGTAGGAGTTAGTTGTTAATGAATCGTGAAGTTGTATTGTCGAAAAACGGTCAACAGACAGTTTCGAGTATTCATTAATAAAATTAGTTTAGTGAGTGTTAATTGTGACTTCGAAATTGGTCCTTGGAGGCGGCGTTTGGTCGAGTCAGGTGCAAAGAGGCGAGGTAATGTAGAATTTAAATTATTATGTTTCGTTCGCGAATATCCTGCCCCGCAAGCGAGTATTGGATATAAAGGAAAATATAACGTGGTGGCGACCCCTTATAATTATAACATAACCACGTTTTCCTTTACAATGCGACATAGTGAAGCCTTCCCCTAATATGTAACATTATGGAACAACCCTTAATTCGTGACATGGTGGAAGTTTTACTATAAATCGTGACAATCTTAGAAATGGCCACACTGTGATTTATGTCGCTTACTTACTTTAGTAGCTGTCTCCGCGTCGAGCCCTGAGGAACTTCAAACACTTGTTTTATCAGTTGTAAGTGATATGGAAACCTGGTTTACACAATAAGATTGTATTAAAGATTAAGCCATTAATCAGTTAAGCACTAAGGATGCGTTGACATGGCAAAACTTTCTATGAGCATTCCAGAAATTAACAAAACCGCAAAATATACGAACATTTACCTCAAGAGATTATTTCCATCGAACCTCCAAACATTTTCAAGTAAGAACTTAAACAGCTGCTTTTAAATAAATGCGTGTAATACACTAAGCGAATATTTGAACAAGTGAGAATTGTTTACCTAGGTTAATTTACAGCTGAAATAAAAAAAAAACGGGAAATGAAATTTTTCCAATTGTAAATTTGGTTGCATTTGTCAATTAATTGACAATACTTTTTTTTTAACCAGGGACGCATCGTCGTTTTGGAGCTAATTTTTGATTAATTATTTCTCGAAAACTAAAGTAGAAATAATTTTTTAAATATTTCTCCCATACCCTTGGACATCGCTTCTTATCGTGGTTTCATGTTGTCAGGTTAATTAACACTCACCCTGTATTTTCTGGGTCTATAAACATTTAATATTTTGAAACAGATATTTTTATTATTACTAATTTTAGCACTGATATTAAAAATTTAGTCTAGGAAAGAAATATTGTCGCATAACTACAATCGCGACATAAATTAAACAGGAAACGTTTTAGTGATCTACGTCTTGCTTAGGTGTTCGCAGTGTACACATTAGGTTTACTTGGCGAAACTTATAGCCACATAATGGAGAGTTTATATTCGCTTGCATATGTGCACATGTACAGGTATCTCAAACTTCCGAATTAGTGCGAAAATGTCCTTTTCTATACATTTTATCAAAAAAATCATTTTAATACTAATTTTCTCTTTTTGACATGTACCACTTCCATTTTTCTTATAATGGCCACGTATGAAAATAAAGATTAAAGATTAATAAAAGTTGTGTAAGTTTCCATTCCGCATAATTTAAAATTATTTCTAACTATACAGGTTGGTTAATTCAAAAGTTACAGACCTAAGTTGTGAGTTTTTAAATGGAACTCTGTATTTTATTTCTAAGTTAGCCCTTGAAGAGCTATTGAAAATGATATAACATTATATTTACTTAATTTGAGTATTTGCTGAGTTATTTTTAGTTTTACGCAAAAATTGAATCATGTTCGCTTGGTTGCCAAATTGCCATTTCTGTTGATGCTTTTAGCAGAAGTGTTGATTATACCAAAAGACACAAAATGCTTCAGCGTAAAAAGAACTACTTTAATGTTCAACCGAAGAATAACAAGTTATTAACCTTATATTACGTAATACAACTGATCAACTTATTTATGTACGTTGATATGGCCACGCGTTGATATGACGACAATCTTCATGCTTGAGTCGCCTGCAGGCTTTCAGATGGCGAATTTTAACACTTCCCCTCGACGAAAGCAATGCTATGTGATTCTGATCAATCCTAGAAGTTCAGTACAATTTTCATGCTTGTGCTTCGTCAGGGCTTTAGTCAAAATATCAGCTGGCATTTTATCCGAGCTGAAATGATGAAGGCTGGCTGATAACATCTGCGTCGATGACCTCACGAACGAAGTGGTGACGAATGTCTATATATTTCGTCCGAGCATGGAATACTGGATTGGACGCAAACCTTTGGACTCCGAAGCAATCGTTGAACAATCTGACTACATCTATGTCGATCTCAAGTTCCCGCAGAAGACGTCGAAGGTGTACAGCTTCCTTGGAGGCTTCACAGAGAGCCATGTACTCGGCCTCAGTTGATGATAAAGCCACGGTTCTCTGTTTTCTTGAATTCCACGAAATACACCCTCCATTCATTATAAATGCGTATCCCGTGAAAGACCTTCGATCGTGGATGGATCCGGCCCAATCTGCGTCTGCAAAATCCTCGAAGTTGCTCTTGCCATACTTGAAGGTGATACCAAGGTCCACTGTTCCCTTGAGATATCGCAATGCTCGTTTTGCTGCGATCCAGTGTGTTTTGTCGAAATAATCGTTGAATTGGCTTGCGGTATACGCCACATCCGGATGAGTCCCCACTGAAAGGTGAAGTAACGGTCCTACCAGCTCACGATAGGGTGGTTTCGAACCATCAGCTTCTGTCCAGGAATTTCCTTTCGTCAACTTCGTACCGACGTCGAGAAGCGTCGATACTGGTTTGTAGTCTTGCATCCCGAAACGCTGCAAAATATCATTAGTATAGGTTTTTTGATAAACTTTTATACCTTGGCTATCTTCAGAAAAATCCATGTCCAGGCATCGTTTCAATTTCCCGATATCCTCTACGTTGAATCTTCTTCCAATGTTTGCTCCAAAGCACTTGATCTGTTCGAGGTTGCGGGACATAGTTAAAATGTCGTCTACGTATACGACTATAATCATGAGGTCGTTGTTCTTGCCTTTTACGTAAACAGGGCCTTTTTCATTCTGCAGACTTGGTTTCCGATTGCTAGATACTGAGTGCAACTTGTGCCTTGCAAACGATGTCACGGTCAAATTTTCCAGACCTGACTATACGATGCAAAACTTAATTCAGCATATCTGGCACCTCCATGAAGATTTCCTCATCTAGTGTGCCATTAAGGTATGCAGTCGTGACATCGTATTGTCGTATCGACATCTTCTTGTGTACTGCAATCGCCAGTGCCAGCCGGATGAAACTCAATCGAACCACCGGAGCATAAGTTTCATGGAAGTCCCTGCCCGGTTGTTGTGTAAATCCTCTGGCGATGGCCCTTGCCTTTCGCTTTTCTAGAGTCCCGTATTTGTTGCGAAGTATGAAGCGACTTCCCACGACGCTTCGTTTTTCTGGACGCTTCACTAATTCCCAAGTGTCGTTCTTGAGTATAGCTCCGACCTCGTTTGCCATGGCCTGAAACCATTCTTCCGATTCCGACCCGGATATAGCCTGACGAAAAGGAACTTCGGAAAGGAAAGCACTGTCGGCGTACTCCTTCCCGTTCTTGTTGATCGTCTGGTGTACCTTTCATCCAGTTAACAGTTTTCGTGGTCTTCCTGGACCGTGCTTTATTTTTGGCGTAACGCAAGGCTCTTCTGATTGTTCTGTCTCATACGTAGGAGGAAATTCCTGTGTAGAAACTTCAGTATCATCCTTCTCGGTACCCGCCTGTTGCATGCGATTTTCTATTGCTTCTACACTCTTCTCTGGGTCATTATGGCGGCGATTTAGTGGAATCTCGATGAAATGATTGCTCAGATCATCTGGTGAATTGCTGTTACCGATCGCTTCCGGTTCCCCTCGTGGATATCCTTTAGAAGAAAATTCATCGAGGTTATTGTTCGATTGGATTGATGTCCTTTTTAAAAACTTGACGTCTCTTGACACTTGTACCTTCCCCTCGCTTGGTATCCAGATCCTATAGCCTTTTGATTCTAGGCTGTATCCGACGAATACACCTTTCTTCGATCGTGGGACCAGTTTGCATTTATTTGGGGTTTGATCCAAGAGGTACACTTCGCTACCAAACTGTTTGAGGTGAGAAATGTTCGGAGGCTTCCCGTGCCAAAATTCGTACGGTGTCTTGCCGTGCAATTTGCTCGTGGGACATCTATTTCGTACGTAGTTCGCCGTATTCACTGCTTCCGCCCAGAACAACGACGGTAATCCTGATTGTAACAGAAAACATCTAGCAGTTTTCATCAGGGTCCGGTTCGCCTCTCCGCTGTACCGTTCTGCTCTGGATTGTATGGCACAGTAAGGCGTCGTCTTATGCCATTCATTTGAAGAAAGTTGGCAAATTCTTTATTAACGTACTCACGTCCGTTGTCCGATTGAATGCACTTGATTCTTCTTCCCGTTTGGGTTTCGAAGAATTTATTAAAGTTCTTAAACTCTTCAAAGACTTGATTCTTGCGATTGATGAACTTTATTTCGCACCAGCCAGAGTAGTCGTCAATGAAAGTGACAAAGTAACGACTTTTACCGTGAGAGGCAACCCGCATTGGTCCACACACATCCGAGTGAATAATACTTCTAGTTGTGACTGCCTGTTTGATACTTTGGGGAATGGAGTCCTCGTCATCTTCCCCTGAGCGCATACTTCACTGTCGAAGTCCTTACAAATGTCGTCAACATGAGCACGCTGAATTGTGCCGTGCTTGATGGCTTCGCGTAGTGATTGCATGTCAAGATGACCAAGACGTATGTGCCAGTCATACAGGCTACCTGAATTTTGGAGCATTCGTTTCGCAATATGCTCTTTCGACCTTTCTGCACTCATTGTTCCTACTTCGCACGTAGTAGAGACCGCCAGTTCGTTCTGCAACAAGTATCGTACCTCCTTTGTCGTCAATCACGGTAGCTTGTTGCTTGTCGAAAGTCACCTTGTATCCCTTGTCGGTGATTTTTCCGACGGAGATGAGATTTGTACGTAAATCCGGAACGAATAATGTTTCACCGAATTGTACCAGTCTTTTGTTTTTCTCAACGTCCGTCACTAACGAAGCAACACCTTTCCCTGTGATTTCCGTGTGGGCACCGCTCACTAATATTTCTGCACATCTGTACTTTTAAAATAGGTATTCAACATTTTTGAAAATCGAGCGACTATCAACGGTACGGTTCAGTTCGCGTATTGCAAAACTAGTCAATTTTTTTCAAATTGAACACCCCGTATTTTATGACATGCGTGGATAGGCCTTTCTACGAGCTTTCCATTGACATCACATTTTATGGGCTTATGATTGATAACTTGTGAGTTGTTATCATCAAAATGTAGTATCAATACATGTTCTAAATTTACAGGAATAAACATATAATGTTGAGTTTATGTTCCAGGAATTGATGATTTTTTTTTAGATTTATCAAAGAATGACTCATTTTTCTTTTCTTTTTTTAATTCGTCGCAATACGTTTAATTACGACAATTACGTAAAGTTTTTCTTGAAAAAAATCATTTGCTTTTTTGGTTAGTTACTGGAAGAGTTTTTAGTAGCAGTAAATTTTGTAAGAGATTTAAAGTTGTCATTGAAGATACACTTAGTTCTTTGCTGTTATTTTGCAGATGTTTCGTGTAATTTGAAATTCGGGTCTGGTTCTGTAATATTTCAACGTGCAGATAAAAGTAAAATACGTTTACAAGTTTCTCGAAACTTAATTACGTAACACCTCCGCACGCACATCATATCAAATATGTACCTCATTAAATACCGCAGTTAGGAATTAATAAACATAGGGTATGCGTAATGCTTTAGGCTTAACGGATTTGTTTAATTAACTTGACTGATACATTGTCGTACATTAAAATTAGTCATTAATTATTTAAGTTATCATACTTACTATATTACCGAATTTCTTGGGAAGTACATAATTGTAAATAACTTTTTCTATTTTGGTATCTTAACGTCTACATTGTGAAACCCATTTGGGTGTCCTAAAGTAGCTCATTAACGCATCCAAAATTTTATTTTGTTAGGTTGGCGTCAGCATATACAGCGACATTTGTTGACATTTCAAATTACAAAAAAATCCTCCAAATTGACTTTTGTTTGACAACACTTGTATCTGTTGACATCTAAAATTGCAAAAATAACCTTCAAATTGGCATTTTTTTGAAATTATATTAAACGTCAACCAATGTCACCAACCGCCACATTTTCAAACAGAATTTTCCTATATTTAAATTACAAAATAACGTGGATTTTTTAAAATAAAATACACGGCTCATAAGATATTTTAGCGTACTTGTCCATTAGAAAACTCGCCTTCGGCTCGTTTTCTGAACCTGGACGCGTGCATTAAAATCATGTTTTATGAAACTTGTTTTTTAATATAGTATTAGGGACCTCGTTGTCGTATTTATATGTATAACATGAAATATGTGTCTGGTTTTATAATCAAATGCGCAATGAATACAATTATTTTAGACTTTATTTATGTATATTATTCCTTCACATCGGGATAATACAGATTTCTGCTATAAATATCTATGTCTACATTGATAAATTATGCTGTTATTATTTTGAAAAATGAATTGCTTTAGAATGTACCCAGATTTGTTTTGTTTACCGGAGAAGCAGAAATTTCGCTTCAGTTTCTAAAGATCAAAAGAGAATATGTAAATTATGTTTAGTGTTTTAAAAGCATCAAGGAACCTACGGAAATTAATAGAATTTTGTGTTTATTGTTCTAGGTTATCTCATGTCTGGAAGGCGTGTGGTTTAAACAGGAACAAAATTTAAAAGTCAAATTAAATTTCTTTTCTACACACGAATTCGCAAGCTGATGATAAATATTTCGCCTTATTATATTCTTATGGTGCTTGGCTAAATAAGTAGGCAAAGTAACAACATTTTACTTTAAGTCACTTCAAGGATAAAATAGTATATATGATTTAATAGTTATTTTATATTTATTTACCTAGAACGAAAAGTTGAGCTTTAAAGTTGAGCAAGTTGTTTACAGCCGAGGCTGAAATTATTTGCGAATACCTTTAAAGACACTTTTCGTCGAGGTAAATATAATATTTTATTTCATATTGGACTCTTACGGTGTTAAACTAGTATGAAAATAAATTTTGAGATTTATTTTACACAAATAATCTGAACAATAATTAAAGTGCGCGATGAGCAACTTTCAAAGCAATGGAATTGTTTACAAACGACGACGAGTGTATTAAAGTCACGTCTCGTTTTACTTTTAATGTACTAGGACTTTAAAATTAAACTTTAAATTACTGTGACTGAGAAATTTCTGTGTGAGCTACGTGAGTAGTTCAAAATCACAATTTCTTTGTTGATAACATGTTTTTCGGTATTGTTGAGTTTTGTTTTAAATGGAGACGAGATTCGTTCGCAATAATGATATGTGGATATTGTCATGAGGGAGAGGTTCTTGATCCACAACGTGAGCAGTGGAGCATATCTGCAATACTTACATTTATACTATGTTGGATAGTTTTTTTTTGTGTTAAACATTTTCGAATAATAACAATGTCAGAGGACCGAGTTACAATAAACATTCACTCACCCTTTGGTTAGATCTCTCTTTCCCTGCTTCCTTTCTCTCTTTCTCGACCACTGCGGAGCTGAGGGTAAACGTCTTAACATCTGGGCTTCGCTTTTCGATTCGACAAGGACGTCATGCAAAATTACAAATAACCATTTACGAGTATCTACTCAAGACTATAGGACTTATTTACTCACCGGGGCCCTCTCCCGGCCCCGCCCCTTTCCAGCGGTGACTCTAGATGCGGAAGCTCCCTGCTGGGATGCGAATTCACGGAGGAGGTGTCCTCGAATGTCCATCTTCGTACTTCGCATGCATAAAGACAAACCCCAGGTGGATATTAGCATACCTTGCCTTCTGAGCGTACGTTCTCAGAATCATTGGTGCCACTGACTTCCACAGTGTTTGCTACACTGGCCACAGCCCAGTCAATGCCAAGTCATGACCTTTCTTGGAAAGCACAATGCAATCTCCTGGTCAGGTATACAACGACAACAACTATTTTTACTCTTCCTCAGTAGCGTATGATTTTCAGCATTTAAATGGGAAATCTATTGACTTCTATCTATGAAAACGAAGGTGGTACTTGAAGAAGAAAAAGAGTATTAAACCTGTCGACCATTATTCCATCAGAATCCATGAGTAGGTAGTTACAATAATTGCTATTATTGGGTTCGATCGCAACCAATCTTTTCACGAACAGACAACTCCCACCTAATTTTGTTGAAGGAAGAACGGAAACGAATGAAGTAAAAAAGAAATGTCGCATGTAAGGGATAAATGTTGACAAGAAGCTACTTGGGAAGACAAAGAGCAAAAATAATGCGGTAGAAACGGAAAAAATTAAGAAAATATTTAAATGAAAAAGGAAAAAGATCATTTTGTAATAAGTTACATTCTTGTTTGAATTGGCTTCCGGTTGGAACTGCGTCACGTTGACTTCTTCTACTGCCGACGTTTCGTTCTCCATTGCAGAAAAACTTCCTCAGGGCTGCTGCTGGTGTTGCTGCTGCTTCTCGTTAGCAGAACTTGCAGAAAAACTTCCTCGGGGCTGCTGCTGCTGGTGGTGTTGCTGCTGCTTCTCGTTAGTCGTTGAGACAGTCTGAACGAGAAGCAGCAGCAACACCAGCAGCAGACCTGAGGAAGTTCTTCTGCAAAAGAGAACGAAACGTCGGCAGTAGAAGAAGTCAACGTGACGCGGTTCCAACCGGAAGCCAATTCAAACGTGAACGACTGCCGCGGAAGCCTTCAAGTTAAATTAAGTTACATTCTTGTACGATAAAAAAATGAGAAAAATTCTTTGTCACTTAAGAGCAAAATTTCGGGAAGTGATGGGATGTCAACGAAAATAGAGGAGATTGTTAAGCTGAAAATGTAAAAGAAAATGGTTGAACGGCTAGTGTGTATGACAGGGAGCGTTAATATGTGAAACGCTGTTAATTAATTAAAGTACATATATCCATATCTAGTAGTACTAGTGGCAAGAAAAGGCAAAGTCGCTGAGAGAAAAAGGTAAGAAAATATAGAAATGAATTATGAAAGATAAAAAATAGAGAAACTAGAGGCTCCGAATTTTCAAAACCTAAAACTATTCCTGTATTCGAGTATGATGATGGAGATCTAATACTCAATAATCCAAATTAGAAAAAAAATTGGAAACCTAATAACTATAGAACAGGAAGATTGAGGAAGTTAAACATGTCTGAAGATGTATATCTAATTGAGAATCTATACCTGTTGAAGAAACATTTTCAGAGAAATCCTTAAAAACTATTACGTAAGTTAAAGAATTCAAGCGCAGGATCTTATATGCGGAGAAAATGCGTTTAATAGATAACTACTAATGCCCTTTAGTTAAAGTAAGGATAAAAAAACGAAAAAAACTTGTAATCCTATTTATAAAAAAAAACAAAACAGTATATCCTATTACAAAGAAATTTTATTATACAAAGCTCATCGCTTGGTCGCGACATCGGTCTTTGACAAAGAATAAGTAATAATAAATGCCTTTTATTGAGTACTCTTAACATAAGCAATAAACAATATTAAATGGTAATGAGAAATTAGTCAATGAGGCGCAGGACTACATTACAAATAGCTAACTGGTTACTATCTGGTTTGCATCCTGGACCTCCCAGCTGATCAATTTATATATTGTATTACATCCAATAGGCGAGCTGACAAGATATTAACAGAAGTGGGACAACGTTTAAAACCATCAGGTGGTGCATTGTATTTTTTGACGACATTATAAGAAAAGTATCTTTCGTTTTTGGTAGATTTATTCAAGGGCGGTGTAAGTAAATCCTTGCGCCTAATATTGACATCATGGTCATCTGTCCTAAATTAATTAAATAAATATCGAAGAACACTAACAAATTAAGGCAGATATATTTCCGCCGCAATCGAGAATCGAACCTGAGTCTTCTGGTTGCGCGCCAGATGCTCTAAGCCATTGAGCTAATGCGAATTCAGTTGTCGTCTAAATTCATTAGAACATGATGGTAAACACAAATGCCTATGTAAAACAAACTTGATTAAATAAATATTAATTAATCACAAAGTTAGTGTGGTTTGAGCTAATTAGCTCAATGACTTAGAGCAACCAGAAGACTCGAGTTCGATTCTCGATTGCGGCGGAAATTTTTCTGCCTTAATTTGTTAGTGTTCTTTGATATTTATTTAATTAAATTATGCACACTAACTTTGTGATTCATTAATATTTATCTTTCCTATTTGCCAAATTCAATCATCCAGCCAATTCAAGAGCGTAGAACAATCTATATATTGTACTTACTCCTTAATGCCGAAGAAAAAACGTAGGCATGAGTTTTGAACCCGGCCAATATAAAGTTCATTTCTTATTATATGCCAGTTGTATAGATCTAACAATAAATTAAGAAAATATACGACATGACAAAAGCCGCAAGGCTATTTCACGAAAGTTGGGAGGAGATAGCATATAAAAGTTCTTTGACTTATCGATCGATCGGCATATAATAAAAAAATGAACTGCAGATAGTCACAATAGTTAGAATGTAATACGAAGGGATCAGATTGTCACTAGAATATTTTCTGATGAAGAATAATCGTTTAAATTTAAAAAGAAGGATACAATTATATTTTGCAAATGAAGGACAACTTTTCGAACATTCGTGCCCGTATGCACAGACAACTCTCAAAGTGGACTTAAGGAAAAAGTTAACTTCATATCAAATTGTGCGTTGCACGGACATTTTTGAAAGGTTTACTTTGCCTTAATTTCTAAAGTTATAACTATCTTATGACATAAATCAAAATTTGACATAAATTGAAAAATTAAGATGAATTATTTAGAAGACTTTTTTGAATTTGGTGATTAGTCCACCTTGAAATTTGTCAGTGTATACGGTCATATACGGCCCTTATTGTATTCCTTTGACATTAGCATAGGTTAAATTATTTTGACGTTTGTTTTAAAAATATCTTATGTAAGACATGTGAAGTTTGCATATTTCATGGTCCACTCCGGCCCGTTTTCAATAAATGGCAAATTACTTATGGCTTTGCGCGTATAATACGTAAAGAAATATGCTTTTTAAATCTTCATTTATAATCAATAAATACGCCAAGATATTTAGCCTCGTCTACTAGAGGAAAGTCCAATTATTTATCTTAACATTGATTTCGTTACTAGCACGAGTTCTATTAACTTCTGAACAGAATAATGATGCAAACGTTTTCGTGGAATTTAACGGAAAGCCATGTCATTCTGACATTTTCGCAATTTTGACCAAGTTATTATTTATTGTATTTACAGCCAATTATAAGTCAGATGGGCTAAAAGAGAGATACAATTGAGTATCATCACCAAATTGATAATAATTACAGATGATGTTACATATCACGAACAGAAGAGGCCCATTCACTCTTTCCTGCGGCACACAGAAACTGTGTGGGAATAGCAAATAGCAACGAATATTGCTGTCTCATAAGCTATTTCACACAAGATGGCCAATGCGGACATTAAGCGTGTCGTCGCATAATCGCAAATTTTACTGCAAGTCGGCTGGATTGCAATGGGGCTCCCCAGCACCCTCTGGATAGCGCTATTTCGGCCCTAATTGGGGCCTCATCAGTAGAAGAGTAGTTCGAGAACACTATCGCAATTCCGCCGGCCAACAAGACTTTACGAAGATAGCGCATAATAGCAAATACGTTACTTTTAATATAAAATAAAAATGCGAACTTCTATTTATTATTGCTATCGTTAAATCTCACTGTGAAAATATATTAATTCTTCCCCTGAAGTTCTAATGCGGTGTGAATCTCATAGGAGATTTGGTAAAGCGTTTCGATTTTCGTCTTCTACAGGCAAAACTTCTCTCTTTGCTCTAGAAGTCTCTTCGAATAGATAATACATTCTTCAATTTTTCTTAGCTGTTTGATCCAGTTGAAAATGAGTTGATCTTCTGGCATTTTGATCATTTAGAATTGACAACAGAGAGCAAGTAGTCTAACGAGAAAGGAATTGTCATGTCATCTTGGCAGTTAAGTCATCTGGGGACTTGATTTCGATGACAACGGTGGTGAATCTGCTAGCTCTGACCAAATGCTAATTTTGACAACTGACTCCTCTCCGAAGAGGTAAAATCAAGATATTTAAAACTATTGGGCATTACCATCTTGACAATTATTATGGATAAGTAAATAAAATTGTTCTGTAAAGGATGCGGTAAGAATTGTCACCATATTCGTATTTCTTCCTTTTCACAAAGCTTTGACTGTTGAAGACAGGGTAGTAGGGAGCCATGGTAATATTCATAACCTCATGTTTTTGCAAAACAATCGAAAGAACCGAAAATAAATCGAATGTTATTGTCAGTTACGGTAGAGACCGGCCTAGACTTTTAGTAGAAATGTCTTTCCTAGATTCTCCAACGTGATCCCACTAATATGTGCCCCCTTCCTTGGATGACATTTTTGGTCATTTTTCAAATTGTGTCTCTGGATTAGATTTTACCTGCTAATATCGCTTGATGAAGTTGTCGATATCTTAATCGATTTCGGTTCATTAACAATTAACAACGAGCATTTCATTCTAAAACTGTTCCTATAGCCTTAGTGTATCGTGTTTAAAGAATGAAAACAAAAAGAATTTTCCAGTAGATTATGATTATAAATATTATAACAAACATTATTTAATGTAATACGAACAATATGTGTTAATAAATTGAATATCGATTGAAAATAAAAGTCTGAAAAGAAAAATGAAAACAACTTCCACCCCTATCCTCATTTCCCAACCTCGTAGTGAAAACAATACGATTTACGCGCTTAAAAAAATAAATTAGGCTGTACGTTGTACAAACGGCTTGCCGTAAATCTCCTGATTTATGAAAATCGCCTGGGGTAAATTTAATTAGGAAAACAGGTGAATCCACGTTGTAAAAAGCGGAAACAGCAGAAACGAATCTGAGGGGTGAAAAAACATTTTTTGTATGCCACTTCTATTATTGGTCCAAATTTTTTATGTTTATTTCATCATCTCCATCATCGTAATATTTAATAGGACGTCTGCTTTTATTTGTATTTAAGGTGAAGAAAAACGTACGTTAAAATACACATATAAACTTCACTGTAAGAGCGCAGATTAACTGTGTTTAAGAAAGCTCCTTTTCGCACTAAGCCGTGCAATAAATTTTTTATCTAAAACATGCCGCTACATTAACTCGGTATTTATGGATACCTATGTGTTTTTAAAGTAAAACAAGATTATTAATGAAGTACGCCAAAAACACAGCGATAAATTTTGTCCAAATAAAATTTAAATTAAGGAAGTATCAAAGACGATGACACAAAGTCATAAAAGAATTACCACGTTTTCTCGCTCTTTTAGCATATTAACGTGCGGACGTAAATTACAAATAAGTATTAAATTAATGTTCCCGAGGGAAGTACTAAATTTTATGGTAGTCTGCGTGCGGTAATTAATTATGTAAGAATGAGTTAAGTTGAAATGTAAAACGTACTTCAGTATTTATTAATATTTCATCGAGTTCTTTTTTGTGTGATTGATAACAAAATTAACTGCGTTACAAAATTAGACCAGCCTAATATGTTGGATTTTATCTTTATCAACGAACATGAATTGTATTTCATCTCGATGCGATTTGAATTTGCGATTGATTTATTCGCATTGGATGACATACCTAGTTAATATTGTTGTTATCAATCATGGTTCGTTTTGAGTGATTTGGTTTATAGATTATTATATGTGGGTAAGATTTAAATATTGATAAAATTCAGATGTAATCCGGTATTGATAATGTCACGAGGGGGAATTTTCTAAAAACCACGAGGGTTTTTTTTCTATGTTCCGCGGATAAAAATCATAAAAAGTATTTGGACGCGGACTTGTGTAATTGAGGGCAGCTTTCGACCGTGTTGAAATGTAAACACAATAACGAGGTAACTGATACGTAAATGTTCATATTTCATAATAACACATCAGCGGAATTTATTTCAAACGGGGCCACGTGCTTATACGCGCGTATACGAATGACGCAAACGGACACAAAGCAGGTGATGAAAAAATGCAACGCGCGACTAGGCAAAAAACGTGTATTTAAAGTGCGGGCCAAAATTAGGAAGGCAATCGTTTTCCACCGGACCGACGCAGCGGGCACTAGTGCCAACCAACGAGGGGACGCCAACATTGCCGCCGCCAACGCTCAACTACGCCGACGCCGCCGCCCGCTTCATCGTAGTCGCCACCCCAGCATCAGCATTGCTGCAGCCCTCATCATCTGTCACTGCCGCCGACAACATTGCCGTTCGTCCTAAAGAAGTACGAGGACCATCTCCCCGCCAGCTGCCGAGAGAAGACATCACCGTAGTTCTGCACTGGCCGCCGCTGTTCCAAGCCGATCATCCCGTGGGCTGAGCAAGGACGTGTCGTGCTCCAGCCAAGAAAAATTGAGACCAACCACGCAAGTCGCGGACCGGCCTTGAACTTCGGCAGTCTTCCCGGCTAAGGAAACGTCGCCCGCTGCTCCGTCTTAGTCGAATCAACAACCCCAGTCGCCGCGAACGACCCAGGACCGCACCCCAAGTTTCACGGACAAACCACCCTCAACCAAATTAATCATTTACGTAAATAAAGAGGTATTAATTTTGTAAATCATTGTCTTTAAAGCTCTACCCTCTGATAAACCTATGCACCCCAATCAACCCAAAGGCTAAGGACACACCGTCGCGACATAGTGGAGGCTTAGCGCGACGTGGTGAAGGACCTTAGCGTGACAATATTTCGCTAATAAAAAATTATTAAAGAAAGATGGGAATGTTATTGTATACTATCAATCTCAACCTTTACTTAATTTGGAGTCTGCTCGAAAATTTTCTTCTCCACTATTCCTGAACAATACAGGCTACATCATTGGTAGGTATTTCTACAGGGTGTCATGGAATTGAGTACAAAGATTTTGACAAGTGACAGAAGAGTTGAAAAGAAATAAAATTTGTTAATAATTTTTTTGGGATAATAGATTTCGAAAAGTTAGTGTAAAAACTTTGTTAAAATTAGCAACGTCGCCTGCTACATTGCTTTAATTGCAACACACATGGTGTTTACCATATTCTGTAAGTGCTTAACTATGCGTCTGTTTTATGTATGTACACCTGAGAGCGAGTTCTCCTTAATAAGATGCTTCAGAGATATTTTAAGATTGAATTAAAAATAAGTGTTTAAAACTTTATGAATTAATTTCAAAAAATGTAATTAAAAAGAAGTCATCGCACTTTGCAAAATTACAACCGTATGTTCATTCAGAATCTTCTCTGAGGAAAACGTTGTCGATACAAACGTCGCGTAGTGCCCTATGGGCATTTCCACGAGATTCGTCGCAAAACAAAAGTTGATATTGACGTATTCGTCCGTTGTCCACTTGCTGTGGTGCAAAAAAATAAACAAATAATTTCAGTAAATACTAAAAACTCTGAACTATGAATAATATCTGCACTAATAAGAAAATAAAGACAACACCCATTGTTTTAAGTAAAACTGCCAAATGCTGGAAGTGGGGCATCTGTCATATGTTTAGAGCGTTGACTCGCTACGTTGCCACGTGTTCTGTGCGTTTCTGCGCGAAATATTAATTTTTTTTCACCGAAATCTTTGTTCTCACAAAAAATTGTTATGAAACTATTTTGTTTGCTTGGATTGCTTAAATTCGCCGTAGAAATCCTAAATCAAATTTTCAATTATTACTAGAAATACAGCTTTTCTAAATTTGCAATTCTATGATTTTTTTACGCCAAAACTATTCATTTTCGGACATTACTTCATTACGACTTTTTTTTCCTTTTGATTTTAATCTATTACTCGTTAAGCAGTTTGTAGTTACGAGTATTTCCACGACATTCTGTATATCAAATATGAAAAAACGTTTTATAGAAGTTATCGCTCATAATGAGTTCTGTGTTATTAATGAAGTTACAGTACTGAAAGTCCATCAGTTTGTCTTCATTTAATCTGCGACGTGAAGACACCTGTTAATATTTTCTACCTGATTTTTGCAAATGTTCGTTCAAGTAACGTCGGACTGTAGACTTAAAAAATAAATCAAGCAGACAAGTATTTTCGGAAATCATATGGAAACTATTAGCAATGAATGATCTATAGAACTATTGATACTCGTGTCTAAATAAAAACCTGGTCAAGTAGGATACATTAGTAATTCTGCTATGTAAATGCAATGAATAAATTCTCGATCACAACCCACTTGACCAGGTTTTTATTTAGACGCTTGTTACATTATCTTCACTAGATGAAAATTGCATTTGAAGATTTTATTATGTTGTTGCAAATGTCGAATTTTAACCCAACTCGACTTTCCAATCTGGCTCAAATGCCTTGCAACCATCGACACGTAGGTACATGTATACTTCAGCTCTTTCGCATGTTCTCGGATCGTTGCAGTGACTTTAATTCATCATTATGGCAGGTTTCCACGAGGCCAGTAGCTGGAGTCCAGTCACAGGACTCCAATAGCTGGCCTTGCCAGTCCAGTGAATTCCTATTTCAACGTGGCCAGTTCACTGGAGCCAGTTAGACAGTCCATTCAGGTGGTAACCACGGATGTGTGCGCATGGGCAAACAAAATACGCACTGGCTTACTCCTCAAGTAAGTCGACTGGATGAGCATTTTTCAATTGGACTGGACCGTCACTGGCATCCAGTGGTGTTTACACGGAGCCAGTCACTGGAGTCCAGTCACAGGACTCCAGCTACTGGCCTGTTTACTGGCGTCGTGGAAACGCGCCTTCACTGGACTGGCAGGGCCAGCTACTGGAGTTCTGTGACTGGACTCCAGCTACTGGCCTGTTTACTGGCCTCGTGGAAACGCGGCTTTATTGATGGCTGATGGCTAGAGGCCGGGTTTTAGGTGAAATGCCTTTGTTTGGTTCTTAAAAGGTTTTAAAGATATCTCTTCGTTATGACTCTGTCGAGTCACTCGATTCTATTTCTAGTGAAACTAAGAGATATCTTTATAAAATCTTTAAAACCTTGAGCACAAAGTCATTTTGCCTAAAATCCGGCCTCTACTGATGGCACACGCATGTCGTTATCGAGGTTCTTATCTTCTGCTTTGAATTTTGCAAACCATCGTTGCACCGTTCATTCGCTAGTTAAATCTTCGTCGAAAGCAGTAACAATGTTTTGTGTCGCTTCTTCAATATTGTAGTCAAGTTTGAACTCATAAAAGAAAACCATGCGACTACCACGACTAATCATAATTGACTAATAAAAAACAAATTCACAATACAAAATAGTATATTACATAACGAGAATTGTAAATAGCACATTACGCACGGTGGAAAAGTTGCGCATGAGTCGCGCAGCGGCGAATGCAAGTAATTCCAGAAGTGGGTAATTGCTTTACAACTCGAGTTTTGTACTATACTTTATCTGCGACCACAAAAATTACCTTACTATTCAAGTTCCAAATAATCAGCAATGACACTTCCAATTTTGACGACTGTCAATCTAATGTGATGCGGTTACGTGGATCTAACTACAAGCGTGCGTAAAGTAGATGCGTTGTGCGCTTTTCTTACTTTACGCACGACGTTTGTAAACACCTGCTTACTTAATTTATGTGTTGTACGTAATTTCTCATTTACACTAGTGGTCGTAGATAAACATATATTAAAAGCAAACCAGTAAATTGAAACCAGCAAATTTCAATATTATTATTATGACATATTTGCACAAACGATGACATTACATTAAATAAAAAAATAACGTCAAACAAAAAAGACCAAAATTTCGACATTCTGTGAAGAATCTATGTTCAGAAATTTATTCCGAAAGTTATTACACAGTGTGATTCATGACGTCGGGGAAAAACTTCATTGGGTAATTCCTATGAGTAATTCAAACAAAAACCTTCAAGTAAACATGTGTCCGATAATGCTTTCTAACGGAAGTGTAGCCCTTCAAAGGTTATTACATGTTGAATGTTTACACCTTTAAGACTATATTAAGGTACTAATTTAAAGCAAGCAGAAAGAACGTCTGGGGTTAAACTCAAAGTGCTTTAATTTACCACCTTAACATCGTCTTAAAGTTGTAAACACTCAACTTGTAATAAATTTTGAAGGGCTACACTTCCGGTAGAAAGCATTATCGGACACATGTTTATTTGAATTACTCATAGGGATCAACCCCAAGTTTCTCCCCGACGTCATAAATCATCCTATATAGAACTAGTTGTTATACACATGTAAATTAAAATGTGCAATAAAAGTTGCTGAAAGTATAAGCATATACCCAGTGTTGCCAACCCCGTTGTAAAAATTCTGCTACATCTTGCTCTAAGCTGCGTTGACGCTGGCGCGTTGTGTGGACCGTCAACTGCCACAATTCCAATTACAGTCGACAGATCCCGAATGCTTACGATGCGAATCGAAGCACACTTGCTACAGACCGAAATTTCCGATTCTGTATGTCGCCTTAAAAAATATTGTAGTTAATTTAATATAGTACAAAAACATAATTTAATTTAAAATATAATGATTAGAATTACTTAATCCTCCATTTGAAAAAAAGTTTGTAAAATTTATTATGAGTGTATTATTCTGTAGAATTATTAATGACGCATACGTTTTCGTGGTTTATTTTCTAATAACGAAAATGCCATGTAAATAACTTATTATATTTTATGTAAAACTAAATAAATCACCTGAAAACACCGTAATAAGTATGCCATATGAATCCAAAGACGTTGAAGATATGATTATTAAAACAATTTTGCTTCAGATTTCGAATTTTGACGGTAAAAATGGAGTAGTTTTTGTATGTAACGGAAACTTTGCAGTTTTGAGTTATGCGGCCGATACGCGAAATGGAGCAGAAATAGTTCACGATCTAGTTCAAAAGGCAATTGAAATTCCGACTCGAACTATAATAGGGGTGTCATGACATCTCCAGATTACTACGGCTCATTACATTATGTCTTGTTATACTGCTGTATCTCGACGCCATTCGCCACTTTGCCTGGCTGGATCTCGACTTATCTTCAAGTGGATTAGCATCAATAAGCAATGGTACTTCAATTTTCTGCGTGACAATATTTTCCAGAAATTTGAAAATTAACACTCTGATATCTGAAGTAGTTACTAGTGAAAATTTTTGTATAAACTTCGTCAATACTAATTATTATTGATTAGTAACCCTAATTCTTCTTTGTGAAATTTGTCTTGAAAGAGTTTTTTCACCTTTTAACATTTTCCATATTTGTTCTTCTTACTTGTTGTACTTTTACTCCAAGCCTATTACTACCTATACATATAAAACAAACATTCAAATGGAGACATGATAAACCAAAAGACAAAGTTGTTGGATCTACTGGTCGCGGTCGTGTAAAGTAGTTCTTCAATTTATTCATTTTTGTATCTCATATGCAACAACTTTCAAATAACTTTTACATAAAAACTTGCGGATCTATCACGGTCAATAACATCTTCTGTGTGATGCTTCGAATCAATTCCATGAAAGACTTGTAATTTACTCTTCCACTTTACCAACTTCTTGTTGAGGGAGTTGGGTTGTTTACTTTGAAAGGATCAGTTTAATTGTCGAGAGTGGCGAGTTGAAAATCGTCTTCAGATTTCCTACAGTATTTCGATATTAGCGCTCAGCTTTAGAAATATCAAAGAAATCACAAACAAAAACATGTTATTGTTAGATTATTTTCAGATTTTGATGCTACATTCACTTATGTAATTGCATCTAATAAAAAAATGTTGGATCGTATGATGAAGCACAGTTTAAAGTATCAATCACCTCAATCGGTCAATCGTAGGTAGCTCCATCTACAAAAAAAAATTAGCTTTTATGCTCAGTGTTTAGAAATCGCTAATCAGTATAAAATTAATAATTTTAAAGATGACGCTTTAATAAAATTTAGAAGTTCGCAGTTACATACTTCACAATTTAATAAAAACATGCATTTTGCGAAATAATATGGAAATAAATTTAAAACCATTAACCATTTAATTCATTTTCTTTTCTACTTTCTATTTTATTATTTTAATTAATTTTTTTTTCTATTCGTCAATAAGAACTTGGAATATGGGTTCGATGACAACTTGCAGCAATGATTATGTTACTACTGTCTTAACACTTGTGGTTCGCTGTTAACCAGAGAACTGTTTCAAATTTCGCGTACGATACTGCTTCTATTGAGGTTCCTTCTTTTGAGAATGCCATGAACCAAGGAAGAACATGCTAATAATTATCTGTAACGTGCGTCGAACAATTATAAAAGACAAAATGGCACGGAATGTAACAGTATTACATTTTGTTTGCTTTACAAAACTCTTGCTTCTTTTCATGTTTTAGTTTCTTCTTGCACTTAAATGCAGAGGAAGCAATATCAAAGATAAAATATAGGAACTTCTTGCCTTGGAACTGTTCAATACGATATGGCCTTGCTCGAATAACTAGCAAAAGTGCATTATTGTATATAATCGTTGTTATTATTTTAATTTAGTTTCACACCACATTTAATTGCACTTTTGCATTGCACTCTTGCCAACCATTGTTTGTTGGAGCGTTATTGACATCAATTTAAATGTCAACACATCATCAGGTTGTAACGTTTAAAAATCTGGAAACTGCTTCTCGACATTAATTTGCTTTCAAACGTTCACTGTTTATAAAACTGATTAAATTGAATCTGTGCGAACCGGTTAGGTGATATCACAGAATAAAAATTTTGAAAATAACTGTGAATACTATTGAACAGATTGAAGTTTTAAACTACGCACTTTGAATGTAAGAGAGTGATAGTCAATACAAACAAATTATTATCTCAGACACGCAAAATATGTATTTTGAGGAATACTGTACAATAGAAAAAACAATAAATAAAAACAAGACAATAGAATGATATAGACAGGTCTAAGTAAGTAACGAAATAATGCGCGTAGTCGACTTCAAGGTTGGTTTTAAATTTAGAATAATACTGAAGCTTTCATCAAAGCTCTTACAAATTACGTCACAAAACTAAATATTTTTTAAAGAAGATCGCGAGTTGAATCAGCTGAACATTCTTGCGTAGCCTACATAATTGCCTGGAATGCATGCGTTTCGGATTCTTCGTAAATATTTGAAAAATCTTCGCGGAGCATAAACTATTTTATTTGTTAATTACCGCATTATGACGCATGTTACACATTTTCATTTCTCTGTTTGTATCACACGAACGTAAAAGACCAAAGTTTATTTGCGTAAAAGAACAATCGATCTTACTTTATTGAGAAACAGAAACTTTGCACCTACTTTACACGTTGTAATTGGAAATTAAGAGGTGGGCGGTTTTATTAATAATAATATTTGGTTCGGTAAGATAACAACCGCTACATTGTTAAAGTTACTTTGCCACCGATTTATGAGCAGTTAAAATTGAGGAATTTGATGGTTTAAAAGAATAATAAACTCCATGGATTCTTAAAGATTATAAAAATAATTTTCTTAGAAATTGTCAAAAAATGATGAATCCTCGTGTGTGCACTGCACACTGTGCCATTTCAGGAACCGAATTATAACTTCTTAAAAAGTTTGAACTGCGAATTGAATTAATTAATTCATGATTAGTTAATTTTCTGAGAATCAGTCAAAAAAATCTACGTTTGCAGAATTTTTACTCTTGAAAATCTATGTGTCTGACTTTGAGCTTTTCCTTGTACGAAATTAATGAGAAATCTCCTAACGGATTATTTATTCATTTCAAATGAAATTCCTTTTATGTAAACATAAAATCATTTACATTTATTTCTTTTTAAATAACACAGAATTTCATTAAATTTAGATAACTTTGAATAGTTAAACGGGATATACCTATGTGTTTAAAACAGAATTTAGAACTTGTAAGTAATAACATTCGACAAAATAGAACCAGTAAGAGAATAGATGTCATTGATTAAGAAAAAATATAAGGCCATATTTACAATGCATTTTCATAAGGTGTAATAATTAAAAGTGCTTTCGATTGGGATACACTGTAGGTACGTATGCACTGAATTAGTATTTTCGTCTTGTTTTAACCTCATGTAGTAAAATGAGGTGATTTAAACATTTTCGTTGTAATCTGTGACGTCGACTCTATTATTCGTTTTATTTTGTCAAGTGGGTCCACCTTATAATGTACATATAAAATACATTATACTTTAGGTCGAATACATTTCTCTTGTGGTTGGGAGCCATCATGTCAATAATTGTTAAAAGGCCTTCTGACTGTGGAGGTTACTACTTGAGTCAACTATAAATACCGCCGCGAATATCCTGTAGCTCAATTTCTCGTTTGTATATATTGTATATTGTATTAAATAATTGAGCTTCTATTATACTTTGAAACAATACAACTAACTCTTACAGTTTTGGCAAAACAAGAGCTGGTTTATTTTTATTATGTTTAGGAAATCAACAGGACGAGTTCTCAGCGTAGATCTGTATGTTATAAATAAACAGGTTTGTGCAAATAAGTTAATCTTGACGAATCTTAAAGTAAAAATAAGACTTGTATTAATTAAAATGTGCACAGACTTATTTGTGTACAAGGTGATGATGTTATACTCACTTGAAAAGTTGGCACCCGTGTTTTAAACTGACCTAGAGTAACAAAGTAAATGTAAGGCCCAGTTTTACAATGCCAGTTTAAATTTAAGCTGAAGCTTAACATAACGACGATTATTTTAACAATCGTTGTTAAGGGTTTAAGCTTCTGCTTAAATTTAAACTGACATTAAAAAACTGGGCCTAAATGACGTTTGAAATATAAAAATTCTCCCTGAGGAAGACTAGATTAATAGACTTAGATTAATAATCCATTTTTAACTGTTTATGTACCAGAAGCATACTTGTAAAAATCGCACAGAAGCCAGAAATCTGAAGACGTACTGGAAGAACTTATAGAAGAAGGAAAGTTGAATGTACTGTGACCTAGTGTCGAGATTTTGTCTGCCCATTGAGAGGTTGACTTTTTAAGCGTAATTCATTGTGAAACTCCTTGTATAATTAGAAGCAAAATCCATGAATTCGCGTTAAAAATGAATAATTTGAAGGACGAAAAGAAAATATAAAGGCCTCCGAATTTTTAACGAAACATCGGAATTTTTCTTATAAAACTGAAGCATTTATACAAAATTATCTGTAACCAATAACCTCCAGTGACTGAATACAATATTTTATAAAAATTTTGACCGCAACCCCATTTTTTGACATTTTCATTTGAAGGTTGTAAAATTAAATTATTAGCATAAGGCTTTGAAAAACAAATAACTTCTCATTTTTGATCTATCTGTATTTATTGAGAAAATCACCATTAGCTCAAAGTATAGCCTTGGACAAGGTATCTTAAATACGAAAAATGGATGTTTCGCATTAAAAAACATATCTACCTGTATTGATTTACGTTTTTCATAAATAAACGTAACTTGTTTCCGTTTTTTATTGCATGACAGGAAGATAACACAGTAAACATGCCTTTTTGTACAAAAGTGTTCTTTACCGCTTATTAAGCATATTAAGGCCCTATTTTACATCGTCGGATAAGCATTATTCTTAGAAGACGTAAATATGGAGGAACATTAAAGGATATTCGGCGAACAGTTATTCCGTCATGATTCCATGATTGTAAAACTGGACCTAAATGTATAATTTTTGGCCTTCTAGCAATGTTATAAATTTTTACATGTTACAAACTTTATGAATGTCATTGTATATTTATTCTACTCTTATGTAACGGGTCTTCAACAAAAAAGTATCTCGAGTCAGCTTTGGAAACAAAAATACATATCGTATAGTCGCGCGCAGCTTAAGTGCTTCAATTTGACAGTTCTGTGAGCCTTGTACCACCAGGTTTTAAGGGCGAGGTTTGCGTGTGGGAGGTGCATTTAAGGAGCACGGGACTGTACATAGATTGAACAAAATTAATTGGAATTTTATTTCTAGGTTATGTTGGTTTCAATTTTGTATTGTTATTTTGAATCTTTGGCTATCTTCTCCATGGTTTTCCAACATTCTATTGAGTGCATTATATCTAAATGCAGTTCTTTGTTTGTTTCGTAATAGATTTCCGGGTCATTTTCGAAAATTGCATTTTGCAACTGACAACTAAATTGTCACAAACTAGACAGAATTAAATTAATAAAGTTTCTGCGCCCCCTTACGATTGGAATAAAAACTAACCTTATTGAGCGGGTTGCCTACCGTAAGGCGTTCCACATGATTCATACATATTGATACACAGTAACACTTACTTTCAATCTACAGTATCCATGAATAACTTGGCGAGTCAAAAAGTGTACTTTTGACTTACCCAGTTTTTAATGAATTGTCTTCCCGTGAAAAGAAACTGCAAACTACATAAATATGTACAGTTGCGGAATCAAAAAAAGCATACAAGTCTTTAGGGTTTAGGCTATGGGTGGGTTTACAGAAAGGAAATCAAATATTTAATTACGATTAACTATTTGATTGAGCTTAAAATTCGTGTTGCCATAGAAATCAAATTGTTAAACTAAGGCAACGCTAATTTTAATCTCAATCAAATAGTTAATCGTAATTAAATATTTGATTTCCTTTCTGTAAACCCACCCTATATTTTGCAATATTAAGGCGATTTCGTTAATTCGATCGGAGCGCTATCTTTCTCACCCTTACGTGCATTAAGTCTCTAAATGTTCTCTCTCAAATTAATGTCTAATGCTTCACAGCAGCTCCATTATTTCTCACAACGCTTTACAAACGCTCAGGCATTGAATAAATATAAGAACGGATATAGTCAGGGGAAAGTTCATTCCCAATTTCTTCAATCTTATATAATAATTCGTGTGCATTTGCAGGTTAAAATGAATGGCGTACATTTTCTTCACGATATAGCCCCACACATGTTCAATGGGGTTGATATCTGGGCTTCTGGAAGGCCATGGCAAACGCACAACGTTATTTTCTTGAAGCCAGCTTTTCACAACTCTAGATGTACCTTTTTACTGACCACCCTTCTCCATTTGCGGTTTTTGGGCAACAGTTAAATGCAGCATGTTACTGTCGGTATGTCACCTTGACAATTATTTTGACTTAAAAGTCGAAAATATTTCAAACAAAGCTAAGTTCACAGCGAGACATTTTGAGTGTATGCTTTTTTTAATTCCACAACCGTACACATATATGAGACGCTTTCCTTTTACATTAAAACAGCAGCTCTGGACTGTGCAGAAGCTTTAAGCTTCGTATCCGTATTCCTTTTCACAAGACACAGCAAGCATTCAATTCTTACTCTGAGCTGCTTATGCCCCGGTGCATCACAACTTCAAATGGAAAGCAGTTATAATCATATGAATATACATGTCGTCATTAAGAAGTATATTCTTCTCTCTTCTGACATCCAGCATCACAACAATCAGAAACGGATATCGTTTCCCCGAAACCTTTTCCTCCTCCGTTTACAGATACCAAGATGCAATTTCAAAATTCATCCCGACGATTAACATGCGCTAATTCTGTTGTTCTGCTGTTCTATTCTTTGTGGGCGAGGAAATTTATAAATTTATGGTGGGTCCTTTCCATGACTAGTCAAGATCGGGTTTCGTTTGGGGGATCGGTACAGAAACATTTAACTTCCATCCCCGCCAACGTTTACAGTAAATTTTCTGGATCCTGTCTTAATATGCACAGATTTCTGGAAATGGCATCACATCTCTGCTCGATCACATTCTCTACGAATGTCGGGTACTCAACAAATTCCGTAACTTGAGGTGTTCGGCTTCTAACACAGCGTTTAATTGGATAGAGGGCATTTTTTAACATAATCTAATCTTCGAACATATGACAGTAAGTTACTGACAAGTACAAAAATTATAAAACTTATAGTTGGCGCTAAAATTATTTTTTCCAGCGTTTAAGTCATTAGAATTCTGTATTGTTCACTGGCGTGCAATAAAATCGCGTACACCTTCAAAATCAAGTAACAGAGTTTTTACCGAGAGAAGGTTGCCTGGTAAGTCGTGGAGTGACGCGTCATACAGTAGGCCATCTATTTGTGTACATGCATTAAAGGTAGGTTTTCCAATCAGCGTATTATTTCCGACGCGGAGGACGTAATACGCCGACGGTGTCGCATCATAGAGTCGTGCAAGTTAAAATTAAAATTCGTAATCCGTCTTTAAGGAAAACGGAAATGTACTTTTCCATTGCACGAGTCCATGATGTGATCCCGTCGACGTGTTACGTCCTCCGCGTCGGAAATAATACGCCGATTGGAAAACCTACCTTAAATGGGCCTACTGAGTGACGTTGCGAAGACGTTGAAAGTTACCAGGCAACCTGTCTCTTTAGTAACCTTGGTTTTTACCTATTTTTGGCTTTGTAAATCGGTATTTTGTATTCTGTTCATTGGAATAAGAACTAAAAACGCGGTTGAAGTTCAGCCATACCGGGTGTGCACTTTGATTAATGATTTCGCACCATAGAAATTTCAATGCAATTTTTTATAATTGTAAATTCCTGCTTCCCTTTCGAAGTGATTGTTAAAAAAAAAACACCATACTGAATGCAGGTTTGTTGATCCACGATGGTCCGCATGTTCACCGGATTTAATACCAAACGATTTCTTTTTGTTGCCTTATTTAAAATCAAAATTTTATCAGACTCCTTTCCGCGATTTGAATGACTTAAGAGGTAGAATCGTGGAAGAATGGACAACTATTACTTCTATTATGTTAAGCAATACTCGTAGAAGCTTCTAGGGCAGGTTGGTCGTTAACGGCGAATTATTTGAACATTTGGTGTAGTACCTGTTAATTTATAAATAAATATTTTTCAATACGAATTATGTTTGAAGTCTATCTTCCATTCCAAAATTTTAAAAATGAATTAGAAGTTTGCCTGCTTGATCATAACTGTGGAATACAAAAATATCTGCTTATTTAATATTTTCTTTTTTAATTTTGATAGCCCATTTATTTCTAAAAACACACTAAATGTAGTCTTAGCTGATGCATAACGCAAAGCTGCGTATTATACCGTTTAGTGGTTTATGGTATATTCGATAGAAGAGCAGGAATTTGCAATTAATTGCATTGAAATCCCTATGGTGCGTAATCAAAGTGGACACCCGGTATAACTTACACGGGCCTAGATGATTGAAATGCAATACCAATCGCTTTGCTAAGACAACATAAGAAAAATCACAATTGAGGGGCCTGGAAGTAAAAGGGTTTAAGTACATCTTTTCAAAAAATGAACTAAAAGGTATCTCTGCTTGGAGGTAAATAGGTTCAAGTGAATTTCGAATCCTCTGGCGTCATTTCTCGTGAACTTAATGAACCTTATCCTGAAATTTTCAATAACAAAGGAAGTTTAAAGTCGATTATCTCAAAACTATAAAAAGTGCACTTGAACCGTTCTACTTCCAGGCCCCTCAATTAGTTAGTTACTCATTATAAAAGAGAATGGAGAGTATTCAGGTGTTGTGACTATCGCAATAACTGTCAAAATTGAAAATTTAGGTTATCCGAAGGAACTGATTTCAGACAATTTATTTTAACTTTTAAGAACGAAGATATTACTTTGAAAATATCTTTTTGCATTGACCACTTCCACCGATGAACATGTGTTGTTCAAAAACGATTAAAAGGTAGATTTTGTCCACACATGAACATTCTAAACATTCGATTTTGTTTATCCATTTTTGACATGAAAGAAATGATTTTGCTAGCTACGGCATATGATTTTTTTCCAAGGTTAACTGGAGGTATTTTTTTGTTGAAGACCCGATATTATGAAACGCATATTTCTTGAAAATTTCAGAGATTTGTGTATTTGCGTACATATAATTTGGCCGCTAATTACAGACTGATACGGGACATTTGTTGTTTGGCGAATTATTCGTCAGAAACAATTATACCCGTTCCATTTTCAAAGAGTGCAAGCTCTGATGCCCGCAGATCACCTCCAACGCAGGCTATTTTGTCGGTGGTTACTCCGGAAACAGACAAACAATCCGAACTTTGTTAATAACATTCTCTTCACCGACGAATCAATGTTTACAAGGGATTGTATGTTTAATTTTCACAACATGCATGTGTGGGCAGAAGAAATCTTCATGCAATGCGGCGCCGTAGTTTTCAACAACGCTTTTCGATCAATCTGTGGGCAGGTATGTTAAATGGCACTTTAATTGGTATGTTTAGGTCTCGCGCAGGGGGGGTATTTCGAACTCTTATTGTGAGTGAAGGTCACCGCCCGTTGCGCCTAGCGGTTCTAAACATTTCACAAGGAATTGCCGGATATCGGTATGAATTTTCTGATTTTTTTTTCGTTTTAATTTTGGTGCATTCGTGAGAATATCTGTTACCACATACGCCATTAATTTTTCTGTACGAACTTGAAGAACACCCTGTATATAATATGCACCAAGAAATTTTGAAAAATTTGTTATGGGTACAGGAAAATTTTGAAGAAGTTGTCATGCTAACTATAGAAGAAAAGATGCAATAAAACATTAATGTTAGTATAGCTACAAGTTCGCTCATATTCACTTGATCTAAATACACTTTCAGAAATACAAAAGAAAGGTATGATAAGGTATTTTAGAAATAGTGGCACAAACGTAAATGACGTATGATTCTATTGTAGTGAGGTTACAAAGGCTTAGGGCCATTTTCATAATAGAACTTTAAATTTAAAGTAACTTTAACCTATAAAAACACATTAGTTTTCCTATGCTTAAAGTGACTTTAAATTAAAGTCTCCTTTAGCACTATTATGAAAACGGCCCTTAGGTATTTACAGTGTGAGGTATTATAAAGCAATGTAGGGCGGAAAATTAATTATAAGCGTAAATATATAAAGCAAGGGCATTGAAAATGTAATGAATAAAGTAAGAGACAAGAAAAAAGTGGAAAACAATAATTAATTAAAATTAAGCTAAGTGCACAACAAATTTTCAAAATTTATTCAAAACATAATAAATTATGTTTTAATTTGAGATTTTCTCTAATGGTCGCGATCACTCATGGGAATTCAGTTCATCAAAAGACCGGTCCGAGTTTACGTCAAATGAATTATGACTTAGCGAAACTTTAACGTGCGACCTGGAGCTAATAGAAACGAATTCGGCGGGGCCTAAGTCTGAGTCGGAGATTGGGATGCCGGAAAACCGGAAACGTCGAGCGCTGCTTGAATTTAAATTAATAAAGTTTATGCATGATCCGAGCGGAGGAACCTAAATATTACGAGGATATTACACTCTGAATTACAACTTTTTTTTGCAAATTACTGCTAATAACTTCCAAGGTATTTCCCGAGGAAGCGCTCGAAATCTGTTTTATCGATAAAATATTTTAAAGTTCTTTATTTTTTCTTTTTCTTTTTAATACTTGTTACACTTTTCCATCAACACGAACGGGTTTTTAAAATGTACAAAATAAAAGTAGCTCGAAATAATCAAAATAATTCTAATATAATCAGAATAACTGATAATCTAACTAAGAATTTCTATACTTTATAATCAGTAGGATTAATTACTTATATCGTTGCCTTAAAGATGATGTTAGGGTTTTTACTTTATTCCAAACTTGTTATGACGATTTAAAATAATCGTTTTTAATTGCTCGTTAGCTAGCATTGAATCTAGGCCGAGTAATTCCCATGTTGCAAATTATCCAGCATTGCTTTCTGTAAAAATAATTTAAGCTGCTGACAAAGTTTCAGTTTACAATTTCAAATTTTCATATTAATTCTTCGAAGAACTTTTGCAATATTTTTCTTTTCACCTCCGCTATTTTATATTTTAAATAAAAAAAGTTATCCAATTTCTCAACTGAATTAATTTCGTCGACCATTTGTCCGAAATGTTTTTTCCGGTTTGAAATATGCAGCGGTCGTTTCCAGCAAGGGCTTTTATATTGGCCTTTATCTCGACACGTTCGCGAAACGTACGTAAGCAGAAATTTTTGTTTAAGTCTGCATGACATTACGAAATTCCTGAGCGGTTTGCGCAGGAATTTCCACGTCTTTTAAATGAAATATTAAGCGAAGGTAAATTACTTAATTTTCTTGGTTTTTAGTTATACTTGTACCTTTGTTGCTTTATCTTGTGCATGTTCTAATTAAGCTTGAGTGAGGAACGAGATGATGTTAGAAGAAAATCTGAATGTGCTCATTGACACCATGGCTTATGTGATTAGTTAAAATAACGTAGTTTGTTTAAATATACAGGCTGTTTTTTAACTTTATGCAAAAACCAGTGAAAAGTGATATTAAAAGTGATAGAATGAAGCAGTTTTTGTATAACAATTGATTAATAAATATTAGAAATAATAAATGTTTTCGGCGAACGATGAAACAGTTTGATAGTCCCTGGTTTATTTTTATTACGTAATCACGTAATCGGAGAAGTATGCTGGTGTGTCAGCATCGGTTGTCAAAGTGGGTCAGTTCTCAAGTATATGTCGCAGATAACAGTGTTGAAAACATGGCCAAATTTTCCAATAGTGTTATTGTAGACATCATTTTAATTTACGGCGGATGTGGTCAAAATGCGTTGGCTGCAAGACGTTTGTATGCACAGCGTAACCGAGATCGCCTTTGCCAAATAGCAGATCCTTTGTGTCAGTTGTGCAGTTTGTCGTTTGGTGAATTATTCGTGAGGAACAATTACCCGTTCCATTTTCAAAGAGTGCAAACTCTGATGCACTCCAACGCATGCAATTTTGTCGGTGGTTACTCTGAGAACAGACGGACAATCCGAACTTTGTTAATAACATTCTCTTCACCGACGAATCAATGTTTACAAGGGATGGTATGTTTAATTTTCACAACATGCATGTGTGGGCAGGTATGTTATACGGCACTTTAATCGGTATGTTTACGTCTCGATCAGGGGGGGGGGGACTCCGAAGACTTATTGTGGGTGAAGGTCACCGTCCGTTGCGTTTAGCGGTTCTAAACATTTGACAAGGAATTGTCGGATGTCGGTATGATTAGGTGCATTCGTGAGAATATCTGTTACCCGTATATTTAGTGTTCGTTTTAAAAGAGTTTGTGATACAATTTTCATCGGACAAGAACCAGCTTTAATTATGTATATTTGTCAGTACATGTGGTTTGCGCATTTTTGTAACGTTGTCCATTATTGGCTAAATAAACTAAGTACATAAATCCATAAACCCCTATTTCCCGTCAGATGATAGATTGAGAATTTTATCCAAATACACGGTGAATGACAATTATTCCGACAAGAAAAAACGCATAGGAGAATCGAATTCACAGAACACGGGAAAAATGGTTTATAGATTCTTTTGAACCGTTTATAATTAATTAAAAAATCAAAGTCAAGCTGCGTGACTTTCATTTTTTAATGAATTATAAACAGTGCATACGAAATACGACGCCATGTTCTATAAATGCGGCAGTGTAATAGGAGTATAAACATTTTTATTGACTACTCGCTTGCACACAAAAATGATACCAAATTGCAAGTTTGGTGGTGGGATTTTCCTAAGGCTTAAAATCTAATTAATAGTGACTTTGAAGGTCACAGGTTTTTTTTAACCTAAATCCTTGAGCTTTGACACACATCTCAATTCGTTTTATTTTACGTTTAACAGCTGGGAACGGAAGATTGAGTTGTTTCTTTTACGCGACGTAATTATTAGTAATTTCTAAAATAACTGGAATTGGGTAAGAAATAAGAGTAACAAATTTGCAAATTATTGTTAATTTTTGCGGATTATTTACTAGAGCGGAATGTACTGTTTGTTCTCTGTCTATGTATGTTAGACAAAGCTTGTATTAACTGTCGCCGTCGGAGACATAATTGTTTTAAACGTCGCTACTGTGATCAAATCGGGTACGTAAATGCGTCACAGATTACGAAAAAAATTAAATTGTTGGGGTTGTTTGGAAAATGTGAAACGATTTATTAGACCTGAAATTCATCGCGACGAGTTATTTTGTTCATTAAGCTATAAAAACTTTATTATGTACAGCCGTTTTAAACGTCGTTTAATCAAATCGAGTACGTGAAAGAATATAACAGATTACGGGATAGTATTTAAAAATTTCTATGGAACAATTTATAATTAATTCAGAATTAATTCAAAGTAAAAAGAATGTATACCGTGGAACGAGAAACGATTTACAACCTGTGCGCAAAAAACACAGGATAGGAATTGTTGTCGTTGTTTATTTTATCAAGTTTAGAATTTAGGAAAGTTTATGCATTTTCAATATATCCGTAAAACACGAGCACGTTTGTTTATTTTATCTTATGGTGTGGGTTAAGATACGGGATGCGTCTCAAGTACAGGGACGGAAGGAAAGAAAAGTGCCAGCGCTCAGTCGGGGCGCGGTGCTTGAGGGCTATACGTGTTGATAATGTTGCACTGGTTACGCAGACGGGCTCGCGAATGTTACAATGAATTGCAATGAATTGCAATGACATGAGAGTAGGGGATCATTTCTCCTGTATACGGCATCTGACCCTATCCGCTACTGCAGATGCGTGAGTAGTAGATGCCGGGAAAACAACTAGTTGTATGCCTGACCAGGTGATTGCCTTGTGCTTTCAAAACGGTCATGACTTGGTGTTGACTGCGCTCGGGCCGGTGTAGCAACACTGTAGGAGGCAGTAGCACCAATGATTCTGAGAACGTACGCTCAGAAGGCAAGGTATGCTAATATCCACCTGGGGCTTGTCTTCATGCATGCGAAGTACGAAGATGGACATTCGAGGATACCTTCTCCGTGAATTCGTATTTCAGAAGGGAGCTTCTGCATCTAGAGTCGCCGCTGGAAAAGAGTGGGGCCGGGAGAGGGCCCCGGTGAGTAAATAAGTCCTATAGCCTTGAGTAGATACTCGTAAATGGTTATTTGTAATTTTGCATGACGTCCTTGTCGAATCGAAAAGCGAAGCCCAGATGTTAAGACGTTTACTCTCAATTCCGCAGTGGACGAGAAAGAGAGAAAGAAAGCAGGGAAAGAGAGATCTAACTAAAGGGTGAGTGAATGTTTACTGTAACTCGGTTCTCTGACATTGTTATTAGTCTAAAATGTTTAACAAAAAAATAAAAACTATCCAACAGAATTGTAAACGTGTCTTGAATTTGTTCAACTTTTAATGGATTTGTATGAATAATAATGAATAATCACACACAAAAGGAAGTTATAATAATTAACAGATTACGAAGGTATTTACTGAGTAAAATGTTAAAATAAAGACAATAAGGATGAAGTATTATGTATGTGCTTTTTATTGATTTTCCTTACTCAGCACACTCGAGGCGAATCTGGATAGGAACATTAAAGGAATGAATGGCCCTATTGAACCTTTTAGGTCTTTGAAGCAATAAATAAATCTTCAGCGTATCTTAATATTTACTCCTTTGCACTAACCATCTGTAAGCGACTATTAAAATATTTACACATTGCGTGTTTTTGCTGAAATAAAAATATATGTAAATGCAAGAAATTTCAAGCAGTATACTGACCTGCTAATTAATAATCTTTTGCCATTATTAAAATTTATTGGAAGCATATTTAAAACGTTTTGAACTTTTCAATTTAAATGAAATTACTTCAATTACCAACGAATCGAGACAAGTACGTTCGTAAATCATAGCTTTAACTATTATGAGCTTCGAACTATTACAATAGGAAAACCGTTTGATCGTTAATAATTTTTAAGTTCTGCCTTTTTTTTTCAAGAGCAGAATGAAATAGACAAGTATATTTATCAACGTTAATCCAAATTGGAAAGAAAAATATCACTTGTGGGCAGAGGCTAAGGTGCACCAAAATATATTCCACGAGAGTAACATATATCTTAATAATCCTATATCACGTTCGGTTCAATATTTAACGAGAAAAAATATCAGTGGTGTGTATCGGTGAGAGCGACGTAATATATTAGCTCTGGATTGTGTGAAGCAAGGGGGAACTGCTAATGTATTGCTATATGTTATCAAAATTGAAAGTCGGAGGGTTGGATTGCGTCGATGGAATTTCAGCAACGCCAAAAGAAATGGTCGTCGTTAACACACACTTTATTGAGTTTTATGTTTACAGAAGTAAACCAACAAATTCAAATGAGGAGGCTATAATTTCCTTGCGGAGTGTATACATAAAACCCAATAAAATGTGTATTAACGACGGTAAACTTATTTAGAATTTTCTTCACGAAAATAGAACAAACAGAGAAAGACAAGATATACTGTTTTGAGAAAGTTAAGCAGACCGAATACTTAGGGGTTACTAACGAAGGAAACGAAAATTAAAAAAGGAGAAGAAGAGGTTATTTTTATTTAAAGGAAGTAAATCATATGGAGTACTAAAGATAATGCTAAAATGAAATATGATCTCAAGGGCCAGTCAAGCTACGAACGTATAAAATGGTAATCAGACCAAGTGTGTTGTATGCGGCAGTGACATGGACAATGATTAAAAGAGAAGAAAATTAATTAGCAGTTTGGGAGAATCATTGGAGAAAGTGGGAGATGTATTTGGTCAGCCCGAAATTATACAAGTTGTGAAAGCACCGAGAGTGGAATATGTGGCGAATATGACGACAAATTTATGGAGGAAAAGAGCGCTTAGGAGAGGAGAAAGGAGAACAGGAAGACCACGAAAGCCGTCGTTAGGAGCGGTTAAAAAGCTCTGGGGAAAATGAAAATCGAAGAAGGGAAAAACGAAAGATAGACATAAATGAAGGACGACAATGGACGGACTCTAGGCTAAGACTTGTATTTGTTCTTTCTTTTCAGTATTTATTAGTTTACTATTAACTAGGTATTTGAAGTTTATGCTCTTTATAACAAGCGTCTAAATAAAAACCTGGTCAAGTAGGTTGTGATCGAGCATTTATCCATTGCATTTACATAGCAGAATTACTAAATGTAGCCTACTTGACCAGGGTTTTATATAGACACTTGTTAGCTTAATTCGTTAATTCACGTATAGCATCAAAACTTCGGGAAACAAGGTCAGCCAGTAGAAAGTAAAATAGTTTCATCCTTACATTTTGAATGTCCTAGCTTAATTCACCCTTTAATGGAGCTTTATTGCTGGAGCGCATACATTTATTGTTACGTTTGATAGCGCATATTACAGTTATTTACGATTAGACTTACTTTACTCTTGATCTTCCCTCCAAGTTAACGATTGGAAAAATTTCGCGTTGTTGTAATAGTTAAAATTTACCAGTGGTATATTTTAGACAGCACCAATGATTTATTAACAAATTCAAATGAAATTCGTTTGCAATGTATGTCCGTGTCCTGTTTACAAAGTGCCTGAATCCTCTTTCTACAACGACCGGAAAATGTTTGCAGCAAATTTCCGCCTTGAATATTTATTATTATCTTGAAACGAATGAAATTTTGCTATCCTTACTACACTATTACTCGCTTGTTGTTAATTACTTTTTAACAACCTGAATGAATTAATGTAATTTATTGACATACGTTTTTCTTTAGCTTCATATTTATTCTAACTTGCCTAGACACTACAAATATTTACTAACTATAACGTCGTCTGGAGCAAGTCCCAGGTTCCCTTCATAAATATTCAAATTATCGAAGCACCCAAACAAAGAGCACCGTCCTGAACTTACGCGCAGAATTATCAGGAAACGCACCATAAAAAATAATAAACTCCGAAGACATTTAACATCTGAACCGATCTTCCAATCGATTGGTAAACAAGAAGTTGGAATTAGAGCGGCCAGTGTAAAACATACCAACTGCGAAAATATGAGCGCTTCCCGCCTGTTTACATCTTGCTTGTGATGTCAGTAGTCACTTCCTCAAGCGAGCTGTTATTGTTAACGAAGGCCGCTAAAAATAATTGCGAAGGAAATATTAAATAAACGCGTGAAAATTGGTTCCTTGGAAACATGAAGATTACGAGAAGCGGGAATATAATGATTGAATGGAAATCCGTCTGCAATCGGTCGAAGGATGCCGCACCGCTTCAAACGGGATACACGAGATGCATGTAATTGGAATAGTTTCCCAAGTACCTAAGGAAAGTAAAACATCTGAGAGGACTTTAATAATCTATGAACTTTCACGGGGATGTAATTCTGTGGTAATTACTATGAATTACTTCCTGTAGTAAACTTAGTTTCCTTATACTTCATTCATTTTCAGTGATTAAATGTTGAATCCAACCCTATTTACACAAATTATCACTGACACGATGAAATTTGAGTACATTTTTGGGACCTAGAGACAAAACAAGAATCTATCCAATGGATGCATAAAGATTCTGCACCCCTGGAAAGGGCGCGGATGGCTATACAACTTCTTGGAATAATGAGGGAATCCTTCTAATTGAATATATACCAAAAGGTTCAACAATTAATGCAGACGCTTATCGAAGTACATTTCAAAACTTTAAGAAAAGGCTCTTGAACAAAAACGACCTCATAAGCATCGTTCTCTATAATTGCAAGAAAAGTCAAGGAATATCTACGCCCTGGACCACCCTCTTCCACATAGTCCAGATCTAACACCATCCGATTATTAATCGATAACTTAAAAATAATCTGCGAGGAAGACGATTTTCTTCAGATTAGGATTTGAAAGATGGTGTATATAATTTTTTAGCGAATCTTCCAAAATAATTTTCTTTCAAGTTTCTAAAGACCATCTTTCACATTGTTTGAGACACCCTTCTTTTGCGTACAAGCTTTTTTCAAAGTGGATTAGAACAACCCGAAAAAAGTGACACAAGTGTATGGACTTAAATGGAGAATATATTGAAAAATAGAAATGTTTAAATTACCTCCTCGTTTCTTCTTTATGTCTAAGTTGATAATTTTTGAATTTCCCCTTGTAGGTACATTTTTTCAGTTAACTAACTTTTAATTAACTGAGTTGTATTCTTCGTCTAAATATTTCACATCACTTTTACATTCCATGAACCTATTTTTATTTGCATTTTACAATTTACTTTTCTGTTGTTCCTAAATTTTTTGTATTGATTTCGCTCTGTTCCATCAGCTATTTTTTGTTCCGCGTTCCATATTCATTACACCTTTCGTAGCCGTTGTTTCTTCTATTAGTTCTATTGATACCTGACTCTTCTATTAGCTTTTTGGCTTTTTTCCAATGTAAAGTGCGGCTTTTATTTTCTCAGCGTTTCCTCTTCCATCTTCCTCTGGGGAATTTAAATTTATTAATTTTTTTTAAATACTTCTTGCTGTCATTTCGTTTCTCTCCTCCACTAGGTCTTGTTTAACTTCGTATGGTTCTCTGTTAATGTATATTTTTTATTGTACTTATATCAGTACACCTTTTTCTTCCATCCTTCTTTTCACTGATCGTTTACTTGAATAACATTTTAAGTTTATTGTTTGTTGTTTGAGGAAAATCTGTTTCTACATATACCTCCGTTCCTTTCTACTTCTTCGTATTTTTAAGAAATTTTCTCTTACATCTTCTTAATACAAAAGTATTGGTCTGTTCCGCTCTTTCCTCTTTTCTTCTCTTTTATCCTAATTGCTAGTATATTTTCATTTAGTTTAAAGTCAACGTTTATTTGATCTACATTTTAAAAACGTACCTAAATAGAATTTTCAAAATTTTTTCTGTATTATGAGACATTTTCCATTTTATCGGATTTATTAAGAATTAACCTGCGTTTATATGATGGACCATTATGAATAATGACAAACAAAATCGGACATTGTAATAAATTTTGCGGTTTTATCATAATTTATTGCATTGACTGATTGTTATAAATTATTATCTCATCGGGCAATGTGTAATGTTTTGATAGTGATATTTGTATTTTTAGAGGTGTACATTAAATAGTGTACCTAACGTTTTTAATATTTTCGAATTCAACATATAAATTCATATGAATTTATTCCAGTATTTGGTGTATTCAGCTTTGAAATTAATAGCTCACCACTTCAAATATGCAATATATTTTCTTTCGTGACGGTTCTGACAGCTAGCCTCTGCAGATAATAAACCACATGCAGAGTTTATTTCCTTATCAACGTATAAATAAAACGGATCCTACTTGGAGTTAATTACCTTTCGTCTTTAATCACAAGGTCTTTGTTAACAAACCGCCATTGTACTGACGTAATGTATACATATCTACTCCGTGGGTATATTAAAAAGGGTGACCAGCAAAAACGGTACATGAAAATTGTCCATAAAAAAATGTCAACGGTGTATGTAGAAAGAAAAAAGAAAAATAATAAGAAAAAAGCGCAAACGAAAAGTACTCACATGGAAAAATGCGTACACAGAAAATTGCTCACACCAATAAATGCTCACATAGAAAATTGTACACACGGAAAATTGTCCACACTGAAAAATTGTGCACTCACGCCGAGAAATGCTCACTCAGAAAAAACCCTACCTTTAGAAGACGCTAAAGTAATTCATGCTAATGGAACAACAATAAATACTAAACGTCTTCTTCCAAATTCAAATAAATGATATCGAGTAAAATTGTTTAAAACATAATGTATGATTTGGAAGGAAATAATATAAATATGTATCATGAATAAGAAGTACCAAATATGTAGATGTAGGTCTCAGAAAGAGCACATTATACAGTGAGTAATTTGTTCCGTAATAAATCTACTTTAATATACCTAGTTGCTTACGAAACAATATTTTCCCTTAAATGTGAAAACAAGGTTATTGTCGAGATTAATTTGAAACACGTCCTTCCTTTTGGGGTAGACTGTGTTCACAGCAGCAGTTAACAATTTAGGTCTTGTCCAATGTAACACATAGCGCCTACGTAATTAACTACAGTTCAGTTTCAATGAGCAAAGCTAGTTAGAACGTGTCCTGTTTCAAACGCCCGGAATTAGAGAGCTTCATAGTTAAACGCCAAGTTGCAGGAACTTCAATCAAATAACTTTACGAGCAGATGCTTTCTTAATTTATGCATTGCAATATTTAGAAAATTTGCCCTCGTTTGTTTGGTTGGATAGCAGATTAATTTATGATAACAACTGTATAGTTGGTTTGCAGAGATATAACACAGCTAGACGACCGTCTGCGTTATGAATGGAAACTCACTGAGACATGTCCTGTAGAGATAAGGGTACTTCACGCAAGTTTCCGCATCCTCGAGCGCGTGGTACATGAAAAATTCCGGCAAAATTAATAATTGTAGTGACTGCGAGTGTGTGACGAATTGACAAAAAAAGCTGTGATAAGGCCACTGATGGATGAGTACATATTTAATATGTGTGTGTATGTACTTTTTTTTTCTTTGCTTTTAATGTCCCTTGATAACCCTGTTACTTAAACAGCGTTCACAATGACTTAACGTAACAAAATTAACCTCTAAATAGAGGTTTGAAGCGTTTTGTTTTCATGTAAATATTTAAAATTCTAAACTGAAACTAATTAATGTGTTTAATTATGAACAGTAAATCATTTAAATTTAGAATTACTTCGTTTACGTTAACAAACAGTGCATTCAAATTATTAATTTACATTACGTCAAGTAATTGAGCTTACTCCAGGGGTCAGAACTTTTTAAAGTTCTGACCCCTGGAGTAAGAAGGACTTTGAAGGTCTATATTTTAAAGGCAGACGTGTTGAATTTGTTAAAAATTTTACAGTTTATCGATTAACTATTTATATTTAAAATGCATAAATTTCAGACTAAAAATTATGATTTTTTTGTTTGGTGTGGTAAGTTACATTTTTAGCCTCTACAAAAGTAGTAGTTTCTAAATTGTTTTAGACTTAGATTATTAAAAGCGTTAGTTTCTTTGGAACCTCCTCTAAAAATTTGAGGATCGCACATCAATCATGTTGATTACCTTCTACGAGAAACTCGGCTTAGGCTTGTGACATTCACCATTAATGTTTGGTCGAAACGAAACCTACATTCACTTATTTAGTTAGTATTCAACAATGTAACAAGCGATCAATATAAAAATGAATAGGCGTTGAAATTTAAATGCATGTCTTGGATAATGTCATATAATACTAATTGTCAATCAATTATAACACAAATAACACGCCGGAAATAGAGTTCAAACGTGGCTTGCAGTGGTCATTTTACGTATCTGCTTTAATTTTTTTAAAATAAAACTGTTTTCTTGCTTTGTAGAAACGTGACTAAAGGAACATTCAATAAACTAAATGCACACATGCGTGTTTAGTTGCATCGCCAACTCTAATTCATTTTCCATTCACGGGGATGCTTTTTTTCGTTATGTTACGAGCTTGTATTTAGATAGAACTCAAAATGTAAAATTCTGACACTTTAACGTTAGTCCCGATGACTATATTGCTTCTTACGCTCTACGATGGCATGAAGAAAGTAAAATAGTAACATTAAAACAAATAATTACTTGTGACTTTTTCATACTAATTGTAAGTCAGAATGCTAAAAATCATCAATGTTTTTCGGTGTCAGTTTTCATAAATATAACCTTCAAATTAAAATGGAACATTGACTTACGCAATGGAAATCTTCTTAATTCTAATCATTAAGTAGACAGACAGACAGACAGACAGACAGACAGACATACAGACAGACAGACGTTCTCCCTAATCTACCCTAAAACGCTACGAGCGGCACCTGAGCGAGTTAGCCCTTCTCCGTCTCGGGCCCCGACCAGAGCCATCGGATTGAGATACGCCCAATCATCGCGCAGGGCAGCCCACCTTTCGGTGGCTGACACTATAAAGTGTCGTCCTGCTACCAGACTGGTTCGGGGTTGCACGCCCCTCGCCCCTTCTGGTCAAGGGAGACCTATCTAATCTCTACTAGCTATCCAGGCTAGTGCCGGAACTGGGATCCGCAGTTCACACGTCGGGATGGGGTGGGCATCATCCCTAGCCCTAGCATGCGGGCCATCAACCACTGCCTCCGTGAGTCCAACCCAGTCGACCGGTGGAGGTCCCCTCTGCTTGCTCCACTCCAGAGGAGGGGAGGGTATCCTCCGGGCTAACCGGTCCCCACGGTACCAGTTTGCTTCACTGGTGGGAAGTTCGGCCACGACCGAACAAGTCGGCCGAGTCCTACAGATTAGGTTACGTGCAACCCAGGCACTGGTACGCCAACTCGGGACGGTGGGCTCGTCACACCCATAGGAACTCTATCATACGTCCACAATGGTCACCTACGGCCGAAGCCGTTGGATCCACGCTTTAGTAAGCAGGGTAACCCCCCTGCCGGGAATCATTAAGTAGAGGGAGATTATTGAAATAAAATCTCATATAAAAAAGGCTGCAAGATCTGACTTCGGCTCATAAAAGTTTGACAGTGGACAGGCGCGCCTTTGAAAATCAGCGTCGTTCGTGGAACTCATTCTTGCACTCTACACCCTGTTGTTTGCATGATATGCCTTTTCTTGGTTTATTTTTTCTTTGGAATTTATTGTGAAGATAGAATAGTCCTGATAAAAATCGTGCTTTTAATTTCAGACATCTTCAGTTTTTCGAGTACCTTCTATTTCTTGTTAAGCAGGAAAATTTGAGCGAACTTAAGAATGAAATAGCATTAAAAGTTAATAAAAACAGAGAAGAAATTTTTAGTTAGGACAAAATTTAATTTAATTGAACAATTTAGGTTAATTTTGGGGAAATTAGAAAGTTAGGTTATACCAAGAAAGATTTGATTTTATGAAACAATTAATTCACTTACCGACCAAGGGCAGGTCTTTCCATTTTCCCGTTAAAGTTATCCGGCAAATAACTTGATTTTTATGAATGGTTGATTGATTTTTATGAATTGTTTCCATGGTAGTTATCCGTCAGTTATTTTATCGGCCCTAAATACAGGGTGTCTGAGACCACCCGTACATCCCTTTTATTTCGGAAACAGAGCATTTTGAAGAAAAATGTTTCAGACAAAAGTTGTATGGTTTCGAGGGGACCATAAGATGGTACCATCTATTTCACCTTGAATAGTCGTTTGAAGGTCATATGAAGGTAACCTTGAATTTTTTAAATTGGACACCCTACATATTTTTATATATTCTTATAGCTTACCTCGAAATCTTTCCAAAACACCATAATGAAATATTTTTTTATTAAGTATTTATCGAGTTATAAGACTTCAAATTTGCAGTATTTTGATAAAAATACTTACAAAATATTCTCGCAAAAGATTTTCTTTCCAATAATCTTATCTTACATTCAAGGCCGATCAGTCAAGGCAAGAATCGAGCATAACCCAGCGAAATATTTTGTAAGTATTTTTATCAAAATACTGCAACTTTGAAGTCTTATAACTCGAAAATAAATAATAAAAAAATATTTTATTATGGTGTTTTGGAAAGATGTCGAGGTAAGCTATAAGAATATGTAAAAATATGTAGGGTGTCCAATTAAAAAAATTCAAGGTTACCTTCAATGACCTTCAAACGACTATTCAAGGTCAAACAAATGGCACCATCTTATGGCCCCCTCGAAACCATACAACTTTTGTCCGAAACATTTTTCTTTAAAATGCTCTGTTTCCGAAATAAAAGGGGTGAACGGGTGGTATCAGATACCCTGTATAGCAAAAATATATTTTAAAACAAGTATTTCCAAATTACTTACATTCAATTCTGGTAGAGGAAATCCCAAAAATTATTATTTCGGAGAGCCACATATTAAGGCCACTCTACATGGAGCGGCTTTTACAAGCGATTTGTTGCAGCAGTTGCCCGCGGCGAGTAATTGCCTCATGTAAATGGTCAGTCGCACGTACAATTTCTCCCAAATAGTAGTCGCATATGCGATTTTTTTAAATTAGAACCTGTTCTATCTCCATGCAACTTTTCCGTGCAATCTAGTTACTTTTCTAGTAATACAGCCTTTTTTTTACTGTGTGCAAATATTTAAACCCGTACCATAAATGGCAACGATTGAACTCATATGCCCTTAACAAAAAGTTAATAGTTTTAGAGAAAAATGCATTGGCAGATTTTCACCAAACCGTTTGAAAACTGCTGGCATAGCTACGAGTGGATGGTGGCCTAACTCTCGCGTACGCGGCCGCCTGCGCCTGTTTAAATGACGACGCGAAGATAGGTCAGTGTTTAACATTGACCTTGTGTACAAACGATGTCGTAAACGAACATATTGCTATGTTATTTTCATATTTTTAAATTTTACACCTTGTATATATAAGGTTAGATTATTATTTTAAGGTCGTAATTTAAAATAAAGATGTAGATCTGCTGTACATACCTTCACATATTCCAGAACTTTAAGAATAATTTTATTTTTACACAAATAACTAAAACATTTTTCTGTCCGAATTAGAATATGTCAAACGACATACTTGAAGGGACGATTTCTCCCACAACCGAAAGCTGGTTCAATTATAAATTCCAGGAAGTACTTCAGGATGCTCAGAAATTTTGGGAAGACAAATCCATGTCACATGAGCCAACTTCCGAGACATCCAAGGATGAAATGCTTGCTCCGAGGTCGAAACTCCCGAACGAGCCGATCCTAGCATCGTGGAAGGCGTTTCAAGTTCATCTATGACGCTAGAAGAGGTAATCCGAAGCAAACCTCGAGCCTACTTCTACAAGAAGAACGGTGGAAGGCGTCGTATTCTTGTAAAACTCAAAAACCAAAGCAGAATCCGCCTTTCGAAGATAGAAGCTGTTCGACTGGGCCTCTTCAAGATGTAACTTGATTTTTAGAATCTACGAAACAAGATTGATATTATTTGTGTATTAGAATTTTGAATTGTTTTCATTTTAGGATTTTTAATTTTTTTATAATTAAGGTTACAAAGTTTTTGTGCCTTAAAAAGTATACAGCGTGGTTATAAAGTAACGCACCAAGCGAAAAAATATCCTTAGCGTTGACTTTTTCGAAAAATGCTCGGACAGGTCGATTTTATTTTTAAAAAAGACATCTTTTACAACCAATTTTAATTTTATGTCAGTTACCACTTTTGCGCCGTAACGCCATCGACACTTTTTTTTTGAAAATGTCATTTGAAAGCACCCATTTATTTGAATTCAATTGTTTCTCAGTATAAACACCGATGAAAAGAGCGTCTGCGACATTCTTACTTCGACTTTAAACGCGAAAACTTTTTCTTCTGCTTTAAACGTGAAACCTTTGATCAATTTGTGAATTTGTAAATAAACAAGAAACTAGTATCAACGAAGAAAAATAAAGTGAACAAAAACAAATGGAATCGTGAGTTATTTATTTTCTAATTATAACTCAAATCAATTTGCAATAAATAGGTATTAAATTAATTTTCTTACTGAAAACCAAAGTCTCTTTATTGTATAAGGCTAGCACATAGTGGACTATGGTAATATCACAGGTGATACTTTCTAATCGAGGAGAAAGGGGAATAAAAATACCCTTACGATGTCACAATTGATGTAACTGATGTAACCTTTTATTTGAATTCATACATGTCATTGCATGTCATGCCGCTTTAATGGCAAAAAATAAAGTTAAACAAATGAGCATAACAGCTATTTTCGTTTCAACGAGTGGAATAGCTCTGAGTAGGACAGATCATCTATAATCCATATGTACAAAGAGTTCTTTCCATACCACGATGGGATAAAAAATCGAATTAGATCAATTCAGGATTCACTTCAAGTTTAGATCAGTTTCGGATCACTTACGAAACGAAAACGTCCATTATTCTTAAACGCAATATTATGCGGTGTTTATGAGCAGCACGTAATGTTTTTTTTTAATTTCGTAGAGAAATAATTTTATAAATAATAAAGTAAATTGAGAGTAATATATTAAATGTGTTTTACAGGATTTGTTTGTGAAATTGTTCAATTCAACTGTGTTTTTCAAATATTTTAAGTTTAGAAATAGGTAATTTAAAATTAAATGTTTATTATAAATAAGTTATTTAGAATTTTTGAAATGTAAATAAGTAGGAATTAAGCTTAGAATTGTAAAGATTAGAAAAATGTATTTAAGAATGTCATGACAATTCCGGATGTTAGAAGGAAACTGTAGGTAGTAAGGAGTTCGAAAAATGAACAAATGAGGGCGCCGTGTAGCTACCTTACGTGAAAGCCCCCGGTCGCGCTTTATTAACCTGCAAGGCCCGCAGTACGAATAAGTTAAGCACGCGGTTCGGAACCTGATGTAAGTAAGGTATAAGAGCGGTTTTGTGAAAAACCGTCCAAACGTATTAAACTGCTTATCTTTAAAACTCCGAACTTCTTTATGGGATAAATTTGTTTGTGCAACTCTTTGAAATTGAATTAATAAATTGTCGTTTTTACGTTCTATTCTACGAAATATCTTCTTATTTATTTACCCATACACGCATACACACACACTGACACAGATAATTTTGAATGTGAAGGCTCGCGAGTGCCATCTGCATCCAAAATTTATCACACAACAAATACATTCTACAAGCAAGAATCATTCTACGAGATACACTGCAAAATACATCGGAGCAGGAGCCGTCGCGAGTAAAACAACGAAGTGAGAAAGCAATAAGAATAACAATACGATTTAGAGAAAGAAATTGCAAAATACCCTGAGATACCATAACACTGCAATATTATGTTTTCTATAGAATACTTTCAGGATGGATTTTACTTATTTTTATTTTGGGGGAAATGTGCCTATACCACGAATTGATGCTTTATCTAATTCACTTGACTTTTCACACCCCTCTTTTAAGTAGGATGCTTAGGGCCAAATTCACAAACGTTACTCGTACTCAACTCACACTCAAACTGACAGTTTTGTAATTCAAAACCGCTTTCATTTTCATTTTAATGACTTTTTGATTTTCTATCATAAATCATTGATGATCGAAATACCTATACCGACCATAAACTTGATTACACGAGTAAATGTAAAAGCATTTCTGAATTTCAAATAAAATCAAGCGTCAAATTTGAGTGTGAGTTGAATATGAGTGAGGTTTCTGAATTTGGTCCTTAGAGTGCGTCCGTTGTCATGGAAATAATGTAAACACTAGTCGTTTTGAAACGGATGAGTGAGACGCAAAATACGTTAAAATTCGTAAGTGAAAAAGACGCGATTACACGCCCAAGACGCTCTCGGAGCTATAGATTGTGAACGCAACCTTAGACATTTAAATCAAATGTAAAGGACATAGGCGGGATCTGTGTTTATTGTAACAGTATTTAGATTAGTTTGTTAATAAACAATGCCCAAATATCAAACTTGTGCAGTTAGACATTGCAAAAAATAATTCGGCGAAGGTTACTTAATAATATATTTTCCCGTGTTAAAAATGTATCAAAATTTTACAGAATAACATCGAAAATGTGAATTCTCGAGTCTTTACACTCATTTTCACAAAATCATACACTAAGGTCAATAATCTCTCTACCTAACTGCCTAGTATATGCAACGAACTACAGTATGAGCATAAATGTTTGAGGACAAGTTGAATTTTCCGCCTTTCAATATTTTTCTTAAGTTGGTCAAATGCATAGGTTACAAAAAAATAGGCAAGTAATTTGTTTATTTTAAATACAAGAAGCGGCAATAACTACTGACAGGTACATTAGGCAAACGCGCCCCATTTTGTCTTATGAATTCTTGGAGCCGGCTGCAAAATTTACACAGGCGACACTGAACAAAAATTAATTTCTCAGGACGGCCACACACAAAGAGTAAAAATTACTAGATAGAGACGCGGGAAATTCAACTTGTCCTCAATCATTTATGCTCATACTGTATACGTTCCCATTACTACGTTTTCAATATGGAATCGTATGTGCTAACCTTATAACGAGTGTTTCTTTTTAAATTTGGTGTCGAAGTTGGCCGTGACAAGGTGAACGCACCACAATTTTGAGTATTTGTTTTAAATCTTATTTTCTTATTGTCTGTTTTCATTGTTACAACAGATCTCATTCTTATTGTCGATTTTCATTTATTACAATAGATTACATTCTTGTGTTTGTCCTATCGTACTGTTGAGTTCGAAACCCCGAAAGCAAGGTTACGAATTGCAAGTTCAAACGTCAATTTAACAACTGTCTTGACGATGATGGTTCACAATGAAATCTTCATGGCCAACTTCGACGCCAGATTTAAAAAATTACACTCTACATCAGTCTTTCTCAAAGTGGGCGATAACGCCCCCTTGTGGGCGATAGAGGCCTACAGGGGGGCGGTGAAGGGTGCAGAGAAAATTGGGGGAAACAAGATAAGACTCATATATGGCAGGCTATAATTTAACTAAAGTTATTAAAGTAATTATTGCGATTGTGACTTTTAAGATGTCGTAAAGTTAAAAATTTTAGGGGGCGCTAGAAAATAATTGATTCTCAAAGTGGGCGGTAGACGAAATTAGTCTGAGAACCTATGCTCTACATAAAGGGACTTTGACTAAAAATTAATAATTGAGGTTGATTGTTATGAAAATGCGCCAGATCCTGGTTATTTTAAAATTAAATAATACTCTCACCTTTAAGTAAAAATAAGTTAAACAAAAATGGAAAGTAGCTGCTGTGCAAACACGTGACTTTACCCACTTAAAAAAATGATTGTCAGATTACAACAAACAAGGAAGGGAGTAAAATTTTGGCCGTGTCACTTTCAGGTTTGTGTGTAATCTGGTACTCATCTAAACAAAACAAAATGAATTTAATAAAAAGAGACGAGAAAATTTTGTTATGTGAATTACGGCGAATTTTCTAAATTATGTTTTGTTTGTGAATCCTGCGTATTTTGGTATCGTTATCGCGCGTAAGTGATACTGCTTAATGAGTTATTTTTGTAATATCTTTTTCTCTGTAAATAGTGAATATGTTAAAGTGCATATAGACAGACAAAGAGTAAACCCGATTTTATAGAAAACCAATAATTACAAATCGACGAGGAGGGCGGATACACCAGTTTACAAACAATGCATGTCTGGCAGAAACTTCAAACCGCCCTCCGATAAGTCAATTGTGAGTCGGGGGCAAATATTTATCTTGGCAGATGAAATTTCCCGACAAATTACAAAATTACGCACACAAATGTATGCAGGCGCACGGGAGTTGCGATGCGACGATTAATAAATCAATTAAGTTTTTCAAGCAAAATGAGCCGCGATTTGACGCAACACTGCTCGCAGAAATTATTAATCAATCAACTTGTTTGCAACTCCAAATTACTTATTTTAAATCTGTCCACCCATCAAGAAGATAATTTGTTTCTTTCAGGTCACGATCGAAATATGTATTTACAGAGACTTTAAACAACAGAAAAATCATTACGAAAAATTGTTAAAACTAGTAAATTTTTTGAGAGAAAGTACTGTGAAGTTATTATGTCAGTAAGTGCAGTTACTTAGATGTATGCACATTTTCGTTGAGTTCCATTTGAAGAAATTGGAAATGTGATATCCAAAGCAAATCCTACATACTGAGTTAAGCGAGAATACCCAAGATGTATAGTATGAAATTCAATACGTAGCCAACCAATCGAAATCTTAATATACCGGGGATGATGTTCGATTTGGTTTATTTCTTCTGTTGGCAATTTCGCGACGAGTTCCTGTTCAAATGTTTACAGTTTTTATTTCAAAATAAACAAAATTAATCTTGTTCTGCGTAAATTGTATTTGAAGACATTGGTTTTATCAACATTAAACTGACATTTCCTAATTAGCTAATTACTGGTGATTTTTTAAAAATGATTTAAACTCATCAAATTTTTTAAAGTTCATTAAAACAATGATTTGAAAATTAAAAATAATTAGACTGTCCTCAAATGTTAAGCGCCTTTCAACAAAATCGCGATTTGTTTTGAAGACAGAATAAACGGATGTTCTGTGTATCTTTGGTGTGAAAAAAGAAATTAATAATTACTTAACGTTTGAATATAACAAAAAATAGTATATTTTTATTTCGTACTAGTAAGCTAGATCATTAGTTTGTGACAAAGAAAACATAGACAAATGATGTCTTGTAATTCTATCAGTTTAATAAATCAAGTTTTTAGAAAATTGTGCCTTTATTAAAATTGTTAACCGAAATAGTACCTATAGCAAACACGTAATGTAATTAGGGTCTAATTGGGGTCTTCACCGTTAGCTCTGATATTTCTAGGTTAACATAAAGCACATGTGTTCTTAACAAACTAGAATACATATACTTGCTGTAATAAAACTTCGCGTTCCGGGAATTTTCATTTTGCAATGACGTCTTTCCTTCATTTTGTCACTTTGCATCTGTTTTCGGAGACGTATGAGATAAGAAGTAAGGTCTTCACCGTTAGCTTCGTCCTGCCCAGAGCTGTAGAATAGAGCTAAGCTCTCAACATTTCAAACTTGTTCATTTCAACGAAAAGTTGGATGTAATCGCGCATTTATTTCATGACACAAAAGAACTTTTATTTAAAGAAAAAATTGAGCTAGAAAGCTATTTTCTTTTGCATAAGCTTCGTCGTGCCCAGTCGTACAAAGTTAAGTTATAGCCTGAGAGTGCCGTAACAAGGATTCATGGAGCGCCGTTGCAAATCATTCGTTGGGGTTCTCATTTCATCCCCAAAATATAAAGGTGGTTAGGTCAAGAGATGATGACGGTTTGCTCTGTTCGGCATGCTCAGGTGTGAGATTTCGACGTTAATGTCCAATTATCCGTTGCTCTATATTAATAAAATGAGACACATACAGGGTGGCTGTTAATTAACCCGACAAAATAAAACCACGATAAGAGCGATGTCCGAGAATATCGGAAAATGTTAAATAGATTCTTTCTACTTTAGTTTTCTAGAAACGATTCATCAAAAATTAGCTCTAAACGACGATGCGACCTGGTTAAAAAGTGGAGGAGCAGATGAACGAAATAAATGCTGTCATAAAAGTTTTTTATAGTTCTACGATACGGCGGCGTGGCTTCGTGAACTTGACCTTTAAGTGGAATTTCACAACTCCGTTTTTAGGACAATGCCTGACGTGAAATATGAACTCGAAAATACTTGCTTGACAAATGCATGCAGCAAATTACGTTAAGTAGATTTTTCCACGCAAAAGATAACAACGGTCATACTTTGAACACCTGCTCTGACAGGTAAACAAATAAATCAGTAAACTCATTCGTAATCTGTTTCGAATGTTAATTATTATAATTTCGTTTTGTGTGTGAGGAATTATTAACACAAATCTATTAAAAGTTTAACAAATTCAAGACGCGTTTACAACTCCACATCCTGAGTTTTTGGCGCACTGGTTGTAAATCGTCCCTCGTTCTACCGTACGCAGCATTCATTTCACTTTCGCCGTTGACAACTTGTTTATATTTTTTCACTTCTGACGAAGCTGTCGAACGTCGGCGAAACGTTAAGTGCTAGTGCGCATATTCAGTGTCCGTTTCAAAGAATTTGTGATACAATTTTCATCGGGCAAGAACCTGCTTGAATTAGTAATCTATTACATTCATTCACGTACGCGATTTAATTATAAACTCTACGCGTATCACCAACGACGTTTAAAACAGCTGTACATAATAAAGTTTTTATAGTCTAACAAACAAAAAAAGGTGTCGTTGATGAATTTTGGGTTTAATAAATAGTTTCACATTTTCGTAGAAAACAGATTCGTTTAAGCGATTCCTTGCAAATGTAATGAAGTAGCCATTGTTTTGTGGCGATAATTATGTATTGCCAATTAGTATTACGCATAATACTAGCGGTGTTTAAAACAACAGATTGTATCCTAATAGTTTTATTGTCTCCGTGCGATGAGACGAACATTTTACTATCAGCTGCCTGTCGGGCCGTATATTTAACTCCTGCGATAACCAGATTAAAACCCTTGCGATTTTTTTTGTGGACGAAGTGGCTGGTACCTTCCGCTCTAGTAAAAAATCCGCACGAATTAACAAACAATTATTTACACAATTATTTGCGAATTTATTATTCGTGCTTTATACGTAATTCCAGTTATTTTAGAAATTACTAATAATTACGTCGCGTAAAAGAAACTTGCTTTCCTCAGCTGTTAAACGTGTAATAAAATCAATTGAGATGTGTGTCAAGGTCGCATTGTGTGCAAGCGAGAGCCAATAAAAAACTTTATAGTCCTATTATACTGCCACATTTATAGAACGTGGCCGCCGTATTCCCTACTCAGTGCCGTAGCTTGATTTTGGGGGTAATTTTTTAATTAATTATAAACTGTTCACATGATTTTTTTAAATATTTTTCCCGTAATCTGTGACCTTGATTCTCTTATGCGTTTTTTTGTCAGTATAATTGTCATTCCACCCTGTATAATGAAAATGATTATTTGCGAAGCCCTAAGTTCATTGGGGGTCCTGAGCTTGTCAACCTTGTTTACTTAATAAAACACATGTTTCAAAAAATCTATATCTATAGTGTGGTTTCTAGCATTTAGGCAAAAAAAAATTGATTTGACACTTTTGTAGGGAAGTGTAAAAAGGCCTTAAGGTTATTTTACACTATCCTAGAAATTGCGCGAGAAGTTGAACAATTTCTAGGCCAAGAAATATTGCTTAGTTAAGTTGGCACATAAAATTTATGTGTTTTACACTGCACTAGATATTTTGTGCAAGTACTTGCGCATAAATAATAAAGCGCTGCCAGTTGTCAGTTTCAAACAGCTGATTTGTGCGGAAACCGCAAAAATGTCGAAATTAAAAAATGTGATTGGGGTGTCATGTGCAATGTTGGTTTTAATGGTATTAAAAAAAGTATAAAAACAAATCAGTCATTGAAGCACTCGCACGAGAAATTGGCGTAGAAGGTCGAAACTGTTGACAGTAGTAAATGGGCATGCTCACAGGCAAGATTGTGTTGAAATTAGAATAGGTTCTAATTTTTTTATACAATTTACATTTTCTTGTATTACATTAGACAATATTTTTTCTTGGCCTAGAAATTGTTCAACTTCTTCTGTAAATTCTAGGGTAGTGTAAAACGGCCTTTAAGTAAAATAACCATAATTTTAGCTGCTTGCGAGCTATGGCAAAATTTTTAACTCATATACTCTTATGCAACGTTAACGTTAAATTAAAAGTTATTTCACGAATTTAACCGTAGTATTTGTAAACAAATCCGACAAATTGATTCATATTCAATATTTTCTTTTAATTTTTCAGCGTCATAAAAATTATTTTGACCGATTTTTGACTTACAAAAATTCAAAGCGATAAGAACATTTTGTTTAAATAAACGGTTAGATTTTCCAAAAATGAAAAGATACCATCAATTGACGGCAGGGGATAAAAATTAAAGCAAAATACGTTAAAGTGATACATTTTCTGGCTTCATGCGATAATTAACTTAAATAAATTAAATAAAAATATTTATTTATTTTAACCAAATTAATTTGAGTATTCAAAAATATTAGTTAGTAGTTAAGTTGACGTTGAAAATACATCACGCATGTTGCAGCTTCGTTGTATGTACAGTGGCAATCATATTTCATGACTGAATCTATACAGAAAGAAACTCAACGTGGACATTTTATTGTGGTTTCTAAGCAAAAAATAATTTACGACATCCCGGATTCACTTTTACGTAGTAAGATTTGGATGCATTCGACGTTCATTGCCCAGAAGAATTTAAAAAAATTTCAACGACAAATTGATTATAAATGTTTTAGAACATTCGTTATTATAAAAATTGATAGAAATTAGTTGTTTGTGGGTAGGAAAAAGGAGGTTATTTTTTTGTTTAAATATCTCTTTCATTAATGAGAAACTTATTAAACTAATTAACTTAACTGTTTAATATTTTTGTGAAGCTAGATAGTCAAAAGACTACACTGTTGAATGGCTGGAAATGTAAAAACTGCTGTTTCCACTGTAACTTTTTTCAGATCCGATTCTATAGAATAAACCCAGTGCTTTAATAACTTTGTATTTAAATAGAAAGTTCATGTACTCCGTTAATGAAAATGGATCGATTCCCCCTACGCTTTATCCTACTTCCTTGCTACTTTTTATATATTTTCCCAATCTTTTATCTCTTTTTTGCATTGTCCTATCATTATTATTAGATCTTGTTTTACTTCACCTAGCGTTTTTTTTAATCTTAAACTACACCTTTTCTTCCCTGCCGTCTTCCACTCGTTTTATATTATATTTCATTGTCCGGTTGTTCAAACATGTCCTTAGTTTTCCACAATTTTCTAAGCTATATCTTTCAATATTGATTTCGATACTTTTTCCTTGCTGTTCTCAAACTTTCTTTTTTCAGAAATATTTATTTCTTCCTTTTAATTATTCTCTTACTAACACTCTGCTGTTGCTTTATCTTTTTCTTAAGTTTAACTTCTCGTCAGTGCTGCATATCATAATATCCAAGTACTTTTTATTTGGCTTCCTCGTTCCGAGGTTTAATGTTTCTTGCTGCCCCGTGTCTTTATTTTATTCGTTAGCTCAATCTTCTTCTCCTTTCTTTAATTATTTTCTTCAGAACTCTTAGCGTTACATCTCTTCTTTGCGTCACTAGAACTGAATAGTACTCCAATTTCTATTTCGTTTTTAAGGCCTTACAATAAAAATTATCGATGCCATAATACGTAAGTGCTGAAGTGACCTACTTTTTTATGCAAGGGTTATTACTTAAGAATTATTTTCCGTTTTTGTTCTTAGTGAACCGAATTAGTTCTTATAGAGAAGGGCCTGTTATAAAAGCGAAATGGGAATTGGAGAACTATTATGTACTATCCGCTATTATTTGACTCCTTCTTGTTCTTCTTTTAGCTCCCTTGTAACATATTCCCGAGTCATATTAAAATGTATTATGGCCATGAATCTCCTTGTTTGATTTCTTTGTCAACTATAAACTCTTCTGACTCCAGTTTCTGATGTTATTTTTGTTGTTACTATTGTTTTAATTTTGCTGCTCCTCCAATTTTCTTCAACGCTGCCATGAGCTTCTCTCTTTTTATTGAGTTAAATCAATTTCCATGCCATATTCTTGCGCCTTTTTCAATGTTCCAATGTTGTAAGACATGTATGATAACTATCGTGGACCTGCTTTTCACAAAACAATTTTGTTGTTGCCTTATTGCTTTTGCAATTCTACTTCTTTGTACTACTATAAAAGAGAGTGTACATTCTAACAGTAACATTAACTCTTTACGACTCTTACAACCCTATTGATCCCCCTTTACGGAAAGTTATTAATGGTGGAATGTCAATATTGTTGATGTTGTTTATTGGGCTATTACCACCATTTCGTGGATTGTTCTCATCCGACGTTTCGGTAACAACTTGTCGGTTACCGTCTTCAGGGGGGTTTTGCCTTGAGAAAGGCAGTTGGTTTGCCAATTCTTCCATAGGGAATGGTTGGACTTTATGTGCACGTCTCTAATTTTTCGCCTTATGTAGGGCTTGAACCTAAGTTCTTCTGATGGTTGATTTTATCAGACTCGGCACTTAACTCACTCGGCTACTGAGGCGGCAACTTATTATAGTTTTAACTTCTATATAAGCCACCGTTTGTTGCGCAGAACATGCTGCGCAGAAGTGTAGTTGCGCAGTTAGTGTTGCGCAGAGGTACTTGGATCTCCGATACCTTGTATCGTTGATTCCTCCCTCTCTGTTGTGTTGGTTAGAGTGTCCGTGGTTTTTCTTTTCAGGTTTTTCCTTATGATTGGTACCCACATGTCCTTGATTTCAAGGCTTGCTTGGCTAATGGGATAGATTGCAGTTCCGATGTGCGCTGCCTCTTTCAATTTTCTGCGTATGGTTTTCTCTTCTTTTGATATCACCATAGCTTCTTCCCATTTTATGTTGTGATCTTCTTCCCAAACATGTTTAGCAATTTTGGACTTCGTTGTTTCTCCATTGCTGGTGAGGGTTTGATGTTCTTTTACCCTGACTCTTAGAGGTCTTTTTGTTTCTCCAATGTTTTCCCTACCACATTCACAGGGTAATGCGTATATGGGACACATCTGTATGGACTACCGAAAATCCACAAAGAAGGGATCCCACTTAGGCCAATTGTCAGCTCAAGAGAATCTCCATCACATAAACTAGCCAAGTTCCTTCTCCATATAATCAATCCGAGTAACACGTATTCGACAGTGAAGAACACAGAACATTTCATAGATATCATCAAAAAACGTGAAAGTTCTGATCAGGATATACTAGTCAGCTTCGATATTGTAAGTCTGTTCACAAATGTACCCACAAAGGCAGCTCTGAACATTGATGAATCCCTATCGGATAGAACAACATTAAACACAGAGACCATAGTGGAACTACTGGACATCTGCATAATAAAATCTAATAAAATCAACCATCAGAAGAACTCAGGTTCAAACCCCACATAAGGCGAAAAATTAGAGACGTGCATATAAAGTCCAACCATTCCCTAAGGAAGAATTGGCAAATCAACTGCCTTTCTCAAGGCAAAACCCCCCTGAAGACGGTAACCGATAAGTTGTTACCGAAACGTCGGATGAGAACAATCCACGAAATGGTGGTAATAGCCCAATAAACAACATCAACAACGATCCCCCTTTGTTTTATGTTACTACTATTTATCCTACTTCACATATTTTTCTCCCTCTACAGTTCAGAATCAGTGAAGTATACTTATTTCAAAGTATCTTCAACATATTTCAACACTTCTATTTTTGTCTCGTCTTTACCTGACGCTTGTGATTGTACTTTTGTTATTTTTTCTAAATTTGAGTAAATTAATTAAAAAAAAGGATGAAATGTAGATATGTAAGTAAATGAAACTGAAAGAACTTAAACAAATTGCGGCTTATTCCTTAGAAAATATCAAAAATTCTTCAAGCAATAAACATAATTGGACGTCTGATTTTCAAGAGAACATCCTGGCATGTTGATATCGATTTAACAGGACGCCTAATTTCTCTTGCAATCTATACAGCAGAGACGTTCAGGACAAGCAACATCGTCACAAGTTAATGCGGTCCGTAATAAACTCACCGGGCAACGTGATTTCCTCTGATTTAGGTGTTTGAGTCGTGCAATTAAAACTTCCCTGTAAGTATGCTTCATTTAGTATTATGTGTCGCTGCGCTTCGGTACAGTAAGTCGAATTTTGTAAAATTTGTATTTTCAGTTTTATTCTCGCTTCCAGCAAGAGATTCAAGTTTTCAAAACGCCTTCAAAAATAATTCTTACATCTGGAGTTAGTGTTTAAACAATAGTGTTATTGAACACAATAACAAATGTTGCCAGATGAAAAGAATTAAATGAATGGTGAATAAATCCAACGGTTTTACTCTTAAATTTAAGGGGAAAGCAAAAAAGTAACTACAGAGCTTTTCATACTGAGATTTATTGTAGGGAAGGCGTGACAAGGCAAAATAACTCAAACGCTTTTAAGCCTAACTGAAAGTAGCAAGGATAAAAAATAAAACATTCTTTGCAATTTTAGCGGAAATTAAATTTATAATGGTCGAGAAAAATATGAATAGAATTTTTTTATTAAAAGGTCGCGTTTAACTTGTATTTTGGGGACCTTCAGATATGATTTCGCGAGGTAAAAAAGTTGAATAAAATTTTATCTATTCTTAGATCTTATTAACACTTCTCTTTTTTTTATTATCATTTTCATTACTGTCGGCGTTATTAGGTTTTGCTATATTCTTGTAAATCAAAATAAGTTCACGACATAGTACTCATTATATGGGATGAGTTTATTTGTTTAACCTTAAATCTCACCTAAGTAACTTCAAATTCAAGGGTATCTCCAGAAAACGAGGGAAACGTAATCGGCGCCAATATAATTTATTTTTAATTTTCCTATCTATTCAACATACAATAAGGTTGGTGACTTGATATACAGGGTGCCTATTTTAAATCATGACCCCCTGGGAATTTTAGAATTGGCAACCCATCAATCAAATCAGAAATAACTTCGTGTTTTCATATTGAACTTAAAACACGGAAGTAGAATATGTTGCCTATCTTTTAAGTTTAAGGGGTCACGGTTCAAAATGGGCACCCTGTATGAGTTACACCTAGATTATTAAGCCGGTAGCAATTTACGGGTGCGAATTATCAAAACTAAACAAGAAAGGGGGGATTAAACATATACGAGGTAGAAGTAGATACGAATAGAAAATTGGAGATACCGAGCGATGTGGTTTCAAGTAAGTCTAATGTGATCTAGAAACCATAGGAATAAGGAATTGGAACTACTTAGAATAAGCAAATTTGGAGAGCATCCACATATAACCCAATTAAGAACGTTCAACGGCTTTGGAGCTGTTTCGATAATGATTCTTAAATCTCTTTTTTCGACGTAAACTTCCTGACTCCTTCTTTTTGTTGTTTTTTTTTAATTTTCTTCTTTACAGTCTTTCTTATCTTAATCTTTTTCTTTCCGACGTAATAGTATTATTTCTGCCCAGCTATTATTTTCTTCTTTAAATATATATTTTATTATTCCTTATTTCACTATTCTGATATGTTTTCTTTTTCTTATTTTTGTTGGTTTCGTTAATTAAATTATTCCTTTTTCCTTCTTTTATTCTTACCAGATTTTTGTATTCGTTTAATAATTTATGTAGTTTCGACTGACATCTGACGTAAGTATTCTTTCTTCTCTTAAATTATATGATAGGCAATTAATTTTTTAGTACAACAAAAATTGAAATTATACGCTAAATGTGTAATTCAAATAAATTTAAACCAATGTTTAGCATTTCCGCGTTAATTTGAGTTTGAAATTCCTCTAGAGTTGCGTAAGAATGCGATTATAAACGTCTCTGGCAGACGATTCAATAAAACTTTCCAATACTGTCCTAATCATGCCGAATAGGGTTGAATAAAGGATTTAATAAAAACGTTTACGTCACTGTCTCTTCAAATAGGATTCTGCTCTTCTTTCTGCGAAGGCAAAAGCGAGCAAGACTTTAATAACCGTAAAACCAAGCATCTGCGGAAACATATTTTTTCGAATAATTTAGATTGCTTGGGGTTTCAATAATTCAACATAATTGAAATTTTAGATATTTTACAACTGGAAATTAAGTTGAAAATGTGTATTATCGATCGAGCTTTTATAAAATAAGGAACTTTCACCGCTCATTATTTCGGTCTCTCAATTTTTTCCTGAAGACACAATCACCTGATTCAAGTATTCTTCGAGTATATCCGATAGGTAAAGTTTTTTCAAGTCTAGCTGTGAGCTTTAAAGAACAAGTGCACGAAGACTTCGGAACCCTGCAGTGTTTCCAAGTATTGTTTGGCTTCTTACCAATCCAGAGTTTATATGGAGTTTTAATTTCATTGTGGCTGCTGGTAACTCTATTTCTAATGTGTGCTGCGCTATTCGTTAATTCAGCCCAAGCTGCCTTAGGTAAACCTAGTGTCACTAATTTCAGAACTACTACGATAAGAGAATGATAAATTATCATTAAGGCTTCAGCCAATTTTGGCCAGCAACAAGAGGTATGAAAGGAGAACAATAGGTCTGTTTGTTATCCTGAACTGGTGTACACCAATGCATATTTTTCCGCAAAATACGCTTTAATGCAACTTGAAATATTTGACACATTATCAAAGAATTTAGGCTTCATTAAAGCATATTTCGTGAAAAAAGTGTACACTAGTGTACACCAGTGCAGGATAACAAACAGACCTAATATTTCAGAAAACATATAACAATTTATTTTAGAAACAACGAGTTAACGAGTGGAGAATATTTAATCACTAACGAGTGACTTTTATTGACAATGTAAGAAAAACCATTGCAGCATATTATGGTGCCAAATCAAACTGCAATAAATGTCAAACCAGTCTTTGGATTAATATGATTGTAGAAAAAAGAACAGTTAATTCAAAGTCTCGCTATAAGTTAATTTGTGGTTTTGCTAGCACACAGAAAATATAATATCTTCATGTTTGAGTTTAATATAACTATAGGCCGTTTTACATCGACAATTTATTCATGAACTTCTTCATGAATTTCTTCGTGTATTTATTCATGAACCCATTTCGTATTACGTTGGTGAAAAAATTCATGAATTTCTTTGATACTAATGGCCGTTTATAGCTATTACCAATAAAGCGAAAGAATTTACAAACGATTTAACACTGCCACGCGCAAATAAATACCATAACCTTCGTTTTCTATTGTTGGTACCCCTGAAATTCACGCAAATATTGACGAAAAATAGAACTTGCTGTAGTTCGTGAATAAGTTGACGAAAAAATTCATGAATTTATTTGACGTCAAAGCTGGTGCATTACACTTCTTCATGAAGCGACTTCATGAATTAATTCATGAATAAATTGTCAATGTAAAACGGCCTTAAGATTTTTTGTGGGTTCTAGACAAAGCACAAACTTCTATAAAGAGTAAATTTTTTTTAGAAATATATAATAAATAGATTTCTCATTTGTTGCATATTTCCTTGGACACGTTGTATAAATATGACGCTTGCAAATCGATTATTACTAAAATTAAATCCAAACACGTGTTAATTCGTTCTTTACGACTTAATTAATAAAACAAACAAAATTATAGGTAATGTAATTTGCCTGGACAATTAATTTGAATGGCATGCTAATGGCCCTCCCAAAGAAATACTGAAGCAATCCTATTTATAGTCCGGTTACGTACTACCACATACACACCGACGAAATTACACGGCACAAGTCATTAAATATGTAGAAAAATGAGGTTGTCCTTTGTTCTTTAAGTTATTACGTCAATTCGATATTATTATTATTATTATTCTTCATGTTACTACGTCAACCTGGAAGGTGGCCGGAGTTATTTTTGTTTGCCTGGAACCGAGCGACGCACGAAACCTAGAACACAAATTAATATCCCTTTTGTGCGCTGAAAAAACATTAATTAATTTGCGTCAAAATTGTTGCTGCAAAGCGGTATCGATGTTAACTTATTTATTGTAATTGGATTTCACGCATCGTCTTATTGGAACGGAAGGTGTCAACTAGTAAGTTGATTAATTCCGAGGACTTAGCTTTCGCTTCTCGGAATAAATTCTAAATTATACGAAGAAACTTTCATTAAACTACTCTACCAATTTATTTATTAAAACTGTAATTAATTTGGTAAACCATTGTCTGATCATTTTTGAAATAACTTACCATTTTCGTCAATTCTAACAAATTTTCTAATCTACACTGCTCAACAATAAATTATACTAGAGTCTACGGTTTTGAACGTGTATTGAAGGTACACGTGTACACGGAAATCCGTTAACGACATTCGCGAATTAAATACACGTGTTATTAATTTACAGTGTAATTAACTCTTATTCTACGTGTACACGGATATAATTACACGTGTATTTTAATACACGGGTCCGTTCGGTACGTTCAAATCCAGGTTACCTAGCAACGGATGTTTTTTTGTATTAAATACACGTGTAATGTAACTACACGTGTATCCGTGAAATTAAAATTCACGGGTACCCGTGTATTTAAAATTACACGGACTAAGATCATGATGCGTGTATTACACGTATGCACTGACATATACGTGAAATAAAGAGCTCTAGTTTGTACTGTATACTGTCTCACAATACGGTTTTATAGCGAATATTTTGTGCGAGTTTTTTATTGCTTTGTGTTGTTATCGTTTTAACAAAATGTTAGCAAGTTAGTGAAACAGAATTGCTTGTACCGAAGTCACTACTGTTATTTTTAACAACATTTCTGTGTATTATCATAGAAGTCTCTACAATGTTTGGAAACAGTGCATGCAACTCGAGCAAGTAGTGGGTTGGATCGGTGAAGGTTTGCCACAAGAAGAAGCCGTAAACCGGCTGAATGTGTCGCAAAGTGTCGTAAGTCGAGCATGGAATCGCTACTTAGCATCTGGGTCTCCAGCATACACCCATAGTGGAGGTCGAGAACGACCCACCACCTATGCCCAAGACCGTTTGATAGTCCTAACTGCAACAAGAAATCGAACATTTACGGCTTCAAGAATTAACAGCTTCTTCAGACAAGCTACTGGAAGAGTGATTTCTTGTCAACCTATCAGAAGAAGGTTGCATGCGCGCAAGAAGACGCGCTACACACCCACAGTTGACGGCAGATGAACATGCATACAGATATCGTTGGGCAATAGAACATTATCATCGGAATTTTAAAAATTGAAGGCATTGCCTCTTTACCAACGAATCGAGATTTCGTTTGTACACGTGTGATGGTCGAACTTTGGCATGGAGAGAAAGAGGATAACGAATGAAGATTTAATGGCATCCAGCACTCTTTTTAGCGGAAGATCAATTTGTGTCTGGGGACAAGGTTACTAAAGAGACAAGGTTGCCTGGTAACTTTCAACGTCACCACAACGTCACTCAGTAGGTCCATTTAATGCATTTACACAAATAGATGGCCTACTGTATAACGCGTTGCTCCACGAGTTACCAGGCAACCTTCTCTCTTTAGTAACCTTGGTCTGGGGAGGCATATGTTTCGATGGCCGCACTGACCTGCTAGTTTTAATTAATGAAACAATCACTGCCATAAGATATCGCGATAGTGTTATAGAGCCGATAATAGTGCCATTTGCTGCTGCAGTAGGTGAAGGATTTGTTTTTTTTTTAATGATAATGCACGTCCCCACCGTACAAGAATTGTAGATGATCGAATAGGACATCACGGGATTACTAGAATGCAATGACCATCCTGCTCACCAGACAAGAATTGCATTGAGCATTTTTGGGCCGAGATGTCTAGGAAATTTAACCAGCTCCGACATCCTCCCAACACCTTACAGCAATTGTCTAGGGCGTTGCAAGCAATTTGGGAAGTCATACGTCAGGACTTTATCAATAGTTAATGTTAGATAATGAGTCTTCCCAATAGAGTAACAACATTAAGGCGGTGGACCTACACGGTAATAATAATAATCTCTTTATTGACCAATTAAGAGTTACAATCTGCACATATATTTATATGTATTTAAACAAATAAGAATAAGAAAAGACTGAATTGGTTAATCGACCCAGAATCAGACTTAACTTGAGCAAGTTGATGTCTGATTTACATCCTGTACCAAATGCATACGCAAGGTAAGAGAAAGCAAGGCTGCATTCGATATTAATACATATTTTTTTTTAATACATGGAGAGAAAAATAGTTACATTTTTTTTTCATAATTTACCTGTACTGCTAAGGAAGGACACTAATCCGCAAATCAAAGACCATCCCATAGATTCTGCAATAACATTTTTTTGACTTTCTGTCTGAAGGAGCTTAGAGAGCAATTTTTAAATTCCCTTGGCAAGGAATTATATATTTTAGATATATTATAGGAAAATGACCTCTCATAAGTAGTAGTTTTGTGAAGAGGTGGGGTTAGCATGTCTTTAGGTCTAATATTTATGTTGTGGATATCAGTTCGAAATCTAGTTTTTTGATACAAATACTCAGGCTTACCTGTCACAATAACTTTACGAAATAACTAAGCAGCATGTAGTTTCCTTCTATTTAACATATTTAACCATCCTATTTTCTTTAGTGCCCAAGATATCCTGTCATATTTCCTGAGTCCAAAAACAAAGAGTAAACAGGAGTTTTGAACCCTTTGAATGCGTTTAATACCTACGCTGTCGAAACATGGCCCTTATAGAAAGTCATAGTAGTTGAAATGAGATAAGACGAGAGATTCACAAAGCAGAGTTTTTAATTTAATATCCAACATATGCCTACTATTGTATAACATTTTTAGATTACCAAATGCTTTCCGTACTGGATACATGTTTTTGAAGCGTAATTTTATATCAAATGTAACACCAAGGTTCTTTACCTCTTCTAGAATAGGTATAATTGTATTATTTAATTTAATTTCAATATTATTGGCAATATGATTTTTGTTTGCTAAGCCGAAAACCATTACAGAGGATTTTTGAGGATTTAATATAAATCCAAGTTTTTGAGCTGTATCATTAATGACACATAAATCCTTGTTTATTAGATTAACAGCATGCAACCCTTGGCTTGGAGAAAAGGAATAATACACCTGCGTGTCATCAGCAAATTGATGAAAATTGCAAACAACATTATCAAAAAGCCTTGTAGTGTAAATTACAAAGAGCAATGGTCCATTTATACTTCCCTGTGGTACGCCTCTTTTTATTGGCAAAGGTACAGACACTTGATCATCAAGGGTAATAATTTGGGTCCTGTAAGGTAAATAATTTATAAAAAACTGCATTGCTTTCGTATTCAACCCAATGTAATGTAATAGGGAAATTAAAATATTGTGGTTAATCATATCAAAGGCCTTTGAGAAATCTAAAAGTGTTAGTACTGTACCTTTGCCTTTTTCCAGAGCTCTAAACACATCATCCATAATCCCCAGGAGAGCCGTACGTGGTACGGGACCTAATGGGACCTAAAACCAGATTGCTGATTTGGCAATAAGTTAAACGATTCTAAATGATTTTTTAATTAATTGTTAATAATTTTTTCCAATATTTTTGAAAATGTAGGAAGTATCGTAATTGCTCTTAGATCTTTAAAGGATGTGGGATTTTTATTTGTAGGTATAGGCACTAGCCGACCAATTTTCCATACTTGCGGAAATACACTTTCTGTAATGCAATGATTTATGATATGTTTGATAAAAGGTATTAGGAAGGGACAACACAGTTGTATCATACGCAGATTTATGCCGTCATAGTCATATGAATCAGACTTAAAATGCGTGATTATGTCAAGTATTTCATCTTCACTAACCTCAGTAAACTTGAGGAGGTTGGAGAATTCTCGATAAGTATTCCTGCTGTAATGTTGTGTTAAATTTAATTCGTCCGTATGTTGAGGAGTTTCGGTATTAACAAAGTATTCATTAATTTTGTTTGCGTCACATAAATGAATTGTTATTCACTTTCTTTAATTCACCAATAAAAGAACTTTGTAAGTTGTTATTTTTCTCCCATCTATACAATATTTTTTCACTCATTTTTCCCATTGAAGATCTGTTTCTTTTAATTTCTTTAATTGTGTCGTAGCATCCATCAATGAATAAATTTGTATCACAGGGATTTTTTTTAAATTTATACATACGTAAAAAAATTAATAAATCATTGTAAATATCCATTTCAATTGTTGAGGAGTGTTTTAGAAAACGGTGCATTTATATCTCTATACGTTATTAGTTACAGCAGTGTGTTTACTTTATGAAGGGTCTTAGATATAACTCGTGTCTAAATAAAAACCTGGTCAAGTAGGCTACATTTAGTAATTCTGTTATGTAAATGCAATGGATAAATTCTCGATCACAACCTACTTGACCAGGTTTTTATTTAGACGTTCGTTACTTATTTGATAATGTGCGGTATTTGGACCTTTGAATAAGATAACTTCTCTGAATAAGTATAGCGCCAGTCCAATTAACAATATCGATTAGGAACGTTGTCAATTTTACAATCGTCAGTTTGGAACATGACTGGTACATTTAATTTCAACTGTATGAATTATAAAGAATAAGTAATTAAAATAAACCTTTGTTTATTTTAATTACTTTGTTTATCTTACTTTTAAGATGTTATTGTAACGAACTGTAAAAATCAGGGGATCATTGAGGATTGCTAGTTGGCTATTAGAGGAAGTGACTTGAGGACGACACAGGAATAACAAACGCTCTTAAACCCCGTTCACAATGACTTAACGTAACAAAATTAATCACTTAATAAAAGTTGGAAACACTGTTACAAATGTAAGCGTACTAATTGGCTAATTCTATTAATTTACTTTTCTTAAGTTGACAACTTCCATTTTTAGGTTAACTCTGTTAAGTACTTACGTTCAATCAACAGCGTTCTAAAACAATATAATGAGTGTAGTCTTTGAGTCCTGGAGCTGAGCAAAAGAATTTTATCCTTTATTAACCTAGACAACCACTAACAATTTGCAAATATTTGCGCATGCAAAGAACAAAAAATCCCTTCATTGTAAATACATAAATTAACACTCTAATTTCCTTAATTTAATTTCGTTACGTTAAGTCGTTGTGAACGGGCTTTTACACTTTTTTTATTTCTATTGGAGAAGAAACCTTATTGTCACCTGACTAGAAAGGGTAAATTCACGGTTCCGTTTGGATTGGATTTATTCATGGCTCCTTGAATGATAGACTAACAATCATAACCACAAATATAACAACAATTATTCTGTTTGTCCCTGGGTTTATGACTCCTACTTTCTGAAATCTGTAAATGGCTCATTTTCTTCTATGCAAATAGAATTAAGAAAGAACAAACGAATTAAAATCATGCAATAGAATTATTAATACATCAATCTTTCATCAAAATTGTTTAATTGGATACACTGAAATTATAGCAACTTTTATTTATTTTTATTTCCACCTTCTTAGTGAATGCCATTTTAAAGGTTAATTTTTGCCGTTTATGGTAACCAAGTAAACGATAAATTACGGGAAGAGACCTGTAATATTTTACGGGTTGGTATAAAAGATCTTATCTGTAAAATTTTACAGGCTTGGTTATCTGTTTACATCACCATGACTACGTCTAGCTAGAAATAACGCCTTCGATAAAAAACGTTTTCTTAAAAAAATTAATAGTATATTGTAGACTGAGGCGGTAAAGTGCTTGTTTTCCAGGTCGAGAGAAGATATGGACAGGCGAGGCGAGAAGCCGAGCCTGGCCACACTTCTCGAGACCTCGAAAATTGCTTTACCGCCATGGTTTACATATTATTTTTTTTTTGCCTACACAACATTATAATTAATTTTGTTAATATCACACAAACGTTCTTTTTCTCGAAGTAAAAATATTAAAATTGAGTTACTATTAAAATTATTATAGATGTTTTAAAACACAGTGTTACGTGTACTAGCATGGCCGAGTGATCAAGCCGGTGGTTTAATAAACCAGTCTCTTCGAAGGCATGGGTTCGAATCCCACTGCTGCCGAGTTTTTTTTTTTCTTGATAATTTTAACCCTTTTTAAAACCAAATACCAGTGGAATTAAATAAAAAAAACTTAAGTTTGTTAATTTTTTGATGTCGATGAGAGCGCATTCCTGAAATTATTGTCGCGCCACCTAGTGGTAAAGCCTCGTAAATTATTTTCTCGGCTAGGCATTTATGTTCATTTTGCCGGGCTAGCCATGAAAACGTTCGCTTTCTCCTCTCTGATGAGCCGGTAAAATTGAATTTTCTACTAGTGTAGGAAAAAAGTAAATTAATTAAAAACCGCCATGTGAAGGTGGAAATAAAAGTTTGTACGCGCCTCGCTTTGCAATTAATCTTTACTAGACTCACTGGATTATTAAACTTCCAGCTCGCCCGTAAAGATTAATTTACAAAGCTTGACACGTAAATAACTATTAATGAATGTAAATTTAATTAAGTTTGGTGAAATAAACTCTAGAACGTCCTGTTGTTTGAAATCGCATGGAAACTCATCAAAAAGGAAAACTGATTCGGTCTAGTAAACATGTTTTCCAGAATTATGCACATTGCAATAAAAATATGTAAAATAGATTGTAGGTATTCAAGAGAAAACATTCAAATTATTACTTTTTTGGTCTGTGCTTTGAATTTTATTGCTTTTCGGGTTCAGTCATTGAAGTACGAGCATCATTTTTTCGCTCACATCCGATGCGTTTAGTGTACATATTCTGACGATACAGGAAATATTAATTAATAATGTTGGTATTTAATAAAACGCAAGTGGTGGTTGGCTTCCGAACGTGCGTCGGAAAATATTTGGCAAAACTGCGGAGGCGTAATGAAATGCTTGTCAATCATGCGCAACACGCAACGTCATGAACTTGTCGAGCCGGATATACGTTGTTTGATGCGGCGACAAAATTCTATATAGATACTGGGGTGGAAATTAGCTAATGTGTTTCATTTAAACATCCCAGGTTTCTCTTCGAGTTTTTCCCCATTTTCATTTTTCACATCAACGGAAAATCTCGATGTAAATTCCACATTATGTTTTTATTTGTTTTGTTTATTTAAATTCAAAAATATTAATAAATTCCAACCTCTTAAATGATGACTTTCTACGAGATCTTCTTGTGACCATAATCCTGTAGTATAGTCGTGTCCATCAAATTCGTTACACCTGCATGTTAACTTCGCCCTTATTGACCTGTGCTGTAATGGAAACAATGGCTATCGTCTTCCCACTCACATTGCCGCTAAAGGTTACGTGCCCTCGAATCGTAATGATTACTTGACCACGAGTGTCCATGATATGGGCCATCTTAAATAAAGGATAACGAATAAGTTTGAAGAAATAAATAATTCTGCACAGATGCTACAGAATGTCTTGCAATCAGTTCGAAGAAGGATAAGATTATATAGAGATGGAGGTGGTGGTCACATTATGCAATACAGTATTTTTTAACTGTTGTTTTGATTCCTGTCGAACTGATTAACAGTTCAGTTCGAATATACATATGAACGAATAGTATTCTATGTGCATTCTTCAATTTTCACTGTTTTCTTTGCTGCGAAGAAAGTCACTGTGGTATTGTGTCTTCGTATGTAATAAAAAGCTTTAACTTTTATTTGTCAAAATGTTAGAATTTGCGTTAGTTATTGCAGGAAACATCAAGGTTATTTGTTACCCAATAAATATCTAAAATGAAGTAAGAAACATGCAAGAATCTTTGAAGTAAGATATAATTTTCGTTTTAATCAAAAATGCTACTGATATTTTTATTTACACAGAAAAAAAGTTCGTTTATTTTTCCATATTTGAGTTTTTCTTCTTGCGTGTTTACAGAGATAATTGAACCGAGATCGTATTTCTTGGCGTTCCAGAAACTCGAGCGCATATGTTCTCCAATAAGCAATAAAGAATCTTCACTATTATTAAAACTATCATTTATCCTGCAGGTGCACTTAGATTAATCGATAAATAAACTCGGACAACATCCCGAGCGCAAACAAAACGTATTTTTGCGCCGGATTATCTGCACGCTTAATTGCAGAGGAAGTTTATGAGTGCGATGGAACTTGACGCACAGCCCGATAAGGGTATTTTCCCTGTGTATCGCGTGCATTAAGTTGGGAACTTTCCCTTCACCCTTACTTGTGCGCCATAATTAAGATAATTATGTTTATGACTCATTGCACCGTGTAAACAATTACGCCTCAAGTTATAATGTTTACATTGCGAATGGCAAATGTAATTAGATTTTAACGTGTTTGTCCTATTTCCTTAACTGCAATACTCCTTTATTTGTTTGCTATTTCTTCTTTGTGAAAAAGAATTATAAATAAACTGTTATTTTTATGTACAGTAAGTAACATCATTAAGAGAGTGTGTTAGTGTTAAATGGAGATGAAACAGAAACCCTTCTAGTCAATCAAAATCAGTTAAGATCGTAAATAATTATCACGCGTAACATACCTGCTCAGTATCATCAGAACCAGTCTAATCAAATTATTTAATAACACGTCATTCCACTTCAATTAAATAAATACGTAGCGTCACATCCAGGCTAATTAAGCGGGCGCATGTTACATAAATAGAGGTAACAAACAGATTTACCATGTGGGGTGCGTTCATAAAGGGTTGAATTAAATTTGCAGAGTAATATTCCCGAAACTTTTCAAACTGTGTGGTTGTATTCAGTGGAATAAATCAATTAATTTTCATTGAATAGCTAAAAAAATGTTCATCGAAAATCCATTCATTTTTCGAATCGAGGTTAATTTAAACGCAACTTAAAATATATTTGTCTATCCTTTTTTTTATTAAGACATCTTTATTTTTCATCTTTTCATGCTTATTTTGTACAGAAGCTCTTTTTTCTCTCCCCAATACTAATTTAAGTGAGACTTATCAGAGTTTGAAACTTTGTTTAAGCCACGCGGTAAAAACCCTGAGTGCGTGGGAACCTCACCCACGCAAGATAGCTGAGCTGGTTTAAAAACACCTCACAATCCCTTGAGAGTAGGCAACTTAAGTCACTCCGGTGATCTAAATGAGTGGAACTAAAAGGGGCGACTCGCACAGATATCGCCACCTCGCAGTCGCAAATTATAAAAGGGGCTCCGGTTTTGAAAATGTATACAATAATATCAGAATCACGGAACTTGAGCTCAGCGTCATCAATCACCGAAGTTACAACCGAAATTATTTCAATATTATTCCTTTGTTAACGGTGAATGAGAAAAGAAGATGGAGTTATCTGGTGATGCAACACCAGTCGCGTTTTATTGATGACGCAAAGCTCTTGTCTTGTCATGAAAACAACTTTAACTAATATTTTTAAGGATCCATTTCTTTAATAATTCTGAGTAAATCTGTAGGTTTAATAGCTGAAGTTCGAAGTTTCTTTATTCTTGTTTTAGATTAATTATTTCTTTCAATTGGTCGAGAAATGTCTCTTTTAAAATTCACAATTCCTTCATTAATCATGAATTTTGGTCTACTACATTCTACTTACATTAGTGAAGAATGTTTACATTTAATATAAATTAGTTTCTAAGTTGGGCGATGAGTCAACTTCCTAAACACGTAACTTATCCAACTAATTATGATTCCTTTTGACAAATAACGCTCCTCTCGCAATAAATTAAAATCGGCGATCTTCTTATTGGCTAATTTTATCTACGAATTACGCGAAGTACACATTGCCCGAGGAATTTATGGCGCAATTTGTTCAGCACACATAAATAAACTTCGCGCGTGAAAGATTTCTTTCAGTTTCAGTAATAACGGAACAGTTCGCGAGTACTTCAGATAACGCGAAATTCCAGAAATAAAATTAATTTCAATTAATAATTTCCTTTCTGCAGAACTTCAGGTCTCCTCTCGGTAAATTCCTGAAAATCATTTCAGGGCTTCATTTACTGCGTCACCATAAACAATTTTAATGTTCCGTATTGAAATGTAAATCGGGGATTGCGGAGGTGGAATTTATTTCATTCGCACGGTGTTAAAGAATTGTTTTAATTGGCGTGATTACGGGGATTCGGCGAGGTGTTAAACCGCAAAGGTACGCCCACTGAGTCACCAGTTGACGCTAAAATCGATCGCTGAAGCGGATGACGAAGCGGAAGCAATTAATTTGAAAATGAACAATATTTTTACTGAAAGTTACTGTCAGTTACTGCACCTGCAAAAATTAATTGCTGGTTTAACTGCTCTCTTCTGGGTAAATTTTTTTCATTTATTCAACAGTATGGGGTAAGCTAGCAAGAAAATTAAAAGATTTTTTTTATATAAATTATGTAACCGCGAGCATTAATTTTAATTACAATGATTTAGTAAATAGAATTTATGTTAAAATTAACAGTTACACTGTGCTGTGATATCCACCCACAAGAGAAACAAAGGAGGTAAAACAAGGCAGATTAATCAAAACAAAATGAGTAACTAACCCGTTATCCTTTGTATCAAGACCAGGGGAGATCGTCGAATTAGTTGTCAACGACGGCGACGCCGACGCTGAGGTGAAGTAAGAGGAAGGTGTATTAAGAAAGGCTGCTTGGTTAGAGTTCTGCAAAGTTTTGCAAATGAAGCATCCTACTCATCCATCCAGCTAGAGCAAGGGCATTAGCTAGTTAAACCAGGGCTTATTTGAAGGATAGCCGAAAGGTCATGATTAGATACTTAAGTTGACCTTGAGGAACTCCTCCAAAAAATAAAATAAAATAAATTATTTCATTAGAAATTATAAAATAAGTTAGTACAGTTCAGTTGATAGATTAATGTGTTCATTGTTTTCTGTTCGGTTTTAGATTAATTACTTTCCAAGGAAACAAGGGATTGTTTGATTTTATTCAAAAATCATGAGTTTAAAGTGTTTAATTAATAAAAAATTTAAAGTATTCCAATTTAATTTCTAATTTGTAAAGTATTAAGGAAGGAAGTAAGGTGTGGCGACGTGTGAACGCGTCGGAACCAGGTTATTTTAATTCTAATGATAAAAACAGCTTATTTTAAGGCGGGAAGGTGAGCTCATTAAAAAAAAGAAAGGTTGTATCAAAGAAACGGAGGAAACAATTTGGAGTCACTTCAAGGTTTTGCGTATTGATTTGATACTAAGGTTAAACAAAGGAAACTTAAAATATATATTCAAATTCCAACCTGAATACGGCGAGCGCCATCAACCCTGAAAGATTTAAAACCAACGAAGGGACAGCTCATCCATTACATTGCATTTATTTGGCGCCCAACGTGGGACCATCAACAAAAAACTAAAATAAATTTAAAGCTAGCCGAGTTCTTCCCAACAATATTTAAATATCAAACAGCATTAAATCAAACTTTTACCGTGTTGTCTGAAAAGGACATTTTTTACTCGAAACTTTATATTTTTTTACTAATTTTGGTCGTATGTTAAAGAGTTGTATAATTCATTTCCAAAATTTCTTAAACATACCACGTTTCAAAATTAAAATAGTACACAAACGTGAACTGGCGATGCTAACACACCCGAGCGTGAAGATTTTATTATAGGGTGGGTTAAAGTTCAGCTTGGCATTAACTCATTTTTTCCCAGTGTTCCAAAACTGAAACATGATGTACGAGGGGTCGTTTTTATATTCCCGGGCTAGGCATGACAAGAAAAGATTAGAACAGCAACAAAAATTTATTTTTCAATATAGGTCCCTTGCTTTTGAATACAAGTATTACATCGTTTCAATAACATTTTTAATCCATTGTAAAAATATTCATTTGGTTTGTCCGCAAAATGGCTTTCAACAGCCGCTAAAAATTCGTCATCGTCCCTAAATTTTTGAGATTTGGAAACAAAAAATAGTCACAGGAGGCTAAATCTGGACTGTAAGGCGGATGGTCAATTTCTACGAATCCACATTCAGCAACAGCAGCTTTGGATAGTCTTGACTTGTGGAGTGGTGCATTGTCGATTGTCGTGGAGCAAGACGACACCTTGCGTCAGTTTTCCGTGCCTTTTCATTTTAATAGAATCTCTAAGGCGGTGCATTAAGCTTGCATAATATTCTCCTATTACCGTACTTCCCTTATTCAGATAGTCAATCATTAAAATTCCTTGGCAGTGCCAAAAAACAGTTGCCATTATTTTTCCTACAGAAGGGGTGACTTTAAACTTATTGGAAGGGCTGGAGCCCTTAATATGCCATTGCATCGATTCTTGTTTCGATTCAGGATCAAAATGATGGACCCAGGTTTCATCTCCGGTGACAAGTCGATTGATAATTAAATCTGATTCGTCTCCACAATGCGCCAAAGATTGTTCACACGTCTCCATTCGGACACGCATTTGGAATGGCGAAAGCATTCGTGGAACCCATCTCGCACTAACCTTTGTCATTCCAAGGTATTCGTGTAAAATTCTGAAAACCGTGGTTTCTGAAACTCCTAGTAAAGCTGCTAATTGTCGCTTCTTTAATCTTGCATCTTCCAGTACCAAACAGTTGGTTTTTTCAATAACATCGGAAGTGATCACGTCAACAGTCCGACTTCGGGAATCATCATCCAGTGATTTTCGATCATGTTTAAACAATTTTGACCATTCGTAAATAGTCGACTTGGAAGGACTATCATCCCCGTATACAGCCAACATTTCTTCACGAATAACTTTTGGAGCTTTTCCTTGTTTTGTTAGGAATTTTATAACTGCTCTATATTCGAGTTTGTTCATTTTGATACGTGTTAACACAATCTGACAGATATTAGAACTAATACTGCTGCAATTGTTTTGTAAATTGTCAAACATGTTACCAAGGTATATGTGATTAAAAAACAATATAATTAAAAATTGCATTAAAATTGAAAACTGCCTAGTCCGAGAATATAAAAACGACCCCTCGTATATTTCTAGATGTAAAACAAATTGGCAATCATAGTCGCCGTCTGTCTCGTATGACTTATTGGCATACTTGTTTGTTTCAAAAATAAATAGTTAAGTTTGCTAATTTTGTTTGTCACTTTTGTTGTCTTGTTCTATAGTATCAGATGTGATAAACATGTCTTGCAAAAGATAAGCAAATCACCCCAATTCTGTAACTCATAACAACATTGCTAAGTTAACAATATTGTTAAGTGAGACATTTTGACCAATCAGGGCTTAGATACAACGGATTTCTATGTACTGATTGGTCAAAATATCTCACTTAACAATATTGTTAACTTAGCAATGTTGTTATGAGTTACAGAATTGGGGTAATTATCTACTAACATATTTCGTATATTGTAGAGTGTATGTTCAATTCAGTTTGTAAATGCGTCCAAATTTATTATTACTAAATGCCATATTCTAATAAATTTTGTAATTTTTTTTATTTCGCATATAAGTTGCTTGTTCCAATAATGGAACATCGGACCTAAAAATGCGTACCAAATACATACTTAGTCAAAAACAAATATTTCCAGGGCATTGAAAACTGAAGAGTTGACAGTAATAACAGAAAATAATGGCTTTTGGAATGATGTGCATAACGTTGATGTATACTGGTGCTTAAAAGTATTCGGACGACCGGCGTGACCGCCTGGCACTGTGGAAGTTTACCACAAGGGTCAAATTCGATCTTTTTTTTTGATTTTCATTCAGATACTTTTAAGCATCAGTATACGCGTACATATAACTTCATCAAGTGATGGTGCTGCGAATGAAGACACAGTGCTGACGAAATTGGAACCACAGTATAAAGATTACACAGTAGCGCGACTCTCATGAAAATATTCAGTTCGCGCATAACATCCCGCGCAAGGTCTGAGTCACAATCTCGGGATGCAGAACTCATTCATTCACGGCTCTGGTGACGAATGGATCTTTATAATTTTGTTAATACACATTATTTATGCCTTGTTTTTTTTACCACGTCCACTAAACACTACGATCCGGCCCTGGTGTGTGAGCACGTGTAAATTTACAATTTACAACAAAATCGCTCACACGTAAAGCAGAACAAACAGTTCGACACGCCCCTTTAATCTACTCGAGGTCAATGAAAATCCAGTAAAGAGATCAAAGTGCCGACAAGCGAGTTGCGCTACTGTATTCTTTATACTGTGTTGGAACTTCAATTTGAGTGGGCTTCAGCTTCAGATTCACCTTACGGCTACAATTGGCTAACCATACACCAGCATTAATTCCCGCCGGAAAGTGCAATAGTGAAGTACGGGATGACTAGCCAACATTCTTACTTCCTTCGGGAATCATGTTAGGGATGTTTCTGACCGACACGATAAATACCTACTTATTTAGTTTCGTATGGACTTGTTTATACCTCCACTATTTCCAAGATTCAGTTTGTGTTAAAGGGTTAGAACAGGATTTGTTTCGTTTCAATTTCTTGAAGGGAATGATTGTCGAAGGAAAGAATGGCATGAATGAATGCTGGTGTATGCCTAGCTTTTTATTCAAATCAGGGAATTACTAGATTTGACGATGATGATAGAGACTGTGACGATGATTACGATATATCTCTTGTTCGTCTACAAAAGAAGCTACACGCATCATTAGTTCAACCAATTCAAGGTTCATCGTTATAACCAGGACAATCAACGAAATTATTCCAAAATTGATCTGAGTTCATCATTTGGTCCTTTCGTTAGCGAAAAATTCCAGAACTGTAGATCTTATTAGCTGCTTGGAGTTATTTTTCGATGAAGAAGTATGCAGCTTCTTAGGCAATATGATAACTACATATGCCAGTTTACAATTTTGAAATCACAAATACAAAGATACAAATCAGTGCAGCTGAATCGATAACACTATTATTGAACATCTGAATATAGGCGAAAGTATGACGCCCTATTATGGTCCCCATTTGGCAAAACAGTTTATATGTGGAAAACCTATTTCTTTACAGATATAAGATGTGGTGCCTCAGCAATCCCACATAGCACAAACATCTAGGAGATATCTAATGGATGCCGTTCACATCCATGTTATGTCCAATCCATATAAAATATCTACTGAATATCTGACAAATATTCACTATGGATATCAAATAATGGATATCTAGCAAACATTCACAATGGATATAGAAGAAAAAGTAAACAATGTGGGTATTAAATACTTAAAAACATTGAAATGTTTGGATATTCCAAAGTGTATAATGTATATAGTAATTTTGAATGAAAGTAGGAAACAAAGAAAAATTCTGTCTTACAATTTTTTTTTATTAAATTGGTACGACCAGTTTCAGCTTATAAGACAGTCTTCAGGCAGTATATTACATAGTTAAGAAATGTTTGTACACAATATAAATTTAACTTTAATGCTCCCTTAGATCGAAACATTGTATCAATTAGATAAAATAAATTTTGTCGTATAATATCCCTCTGCAGTTTATTAGACGTTCCGTAAACATCGACAGGTATGTCTATAAATATCCAACCTGTTATGGATATAAAAAGGACATTTGGATATCCACTGGTTCTCCACTAGATATCCAAGATATCCGGAGGATGTGATGGATATCCAAGAAGTACATCTACAAGACATCTAACGCATATCACTGTGCTATGTGGGAAACTTTTAGGACATCTTGTATAATTGTAGCCTTGAAAGAAAAGAAAAAAGAGAAAACATTAATTTAGGAAGTGATGGTTCTTTAGACATGAATCTTTTATCTATCTGTCATTTAAAATTTATATCGTAGTGTTACTAATGATTGGCAATAGCAGGCTCATTTTTGGAACATCATAAAAAACAACTGCACAAAAGAAAAATATTATAAATATTGATATACTATGCTTTAATTACCTGCTTTTAATATTATATTTGCTTTTAGTAAACAACAATTAAAAAAATAGAATTCGGGCAAAAGTGGGTTAATATGTTATTCGTCGCGTTATTGTCTCGAAGCATTTTCCTCCTCACTCTCCCTTTTTAGTACCTTTTAGAATCTTCGTTGGGTGCAGTTTATTTACACAAAACCAAGTAAACATTTTGAATAAAAAATGAAAATTTAAAAAATCAGTTTAAGAGAGGACTTGTACTGAGTTGAGTTATTTAATGCAATATACTGTTACCCAAAGATACCTACAGATTGCATTCAAACTTATGGCGTTTGTTTTTGGAATGATTCCACAGGTTGTAAATTTATATTGACTGTACACTGTACTGCCCTTGCATTCCTAACGTGAATACGTGAGTGGACATAATGCAGTAGAGATTGTTGTTACATCAAACACTCAGGTATGCGAATAGTAATCAGTGGATTGTAATATTTTCTAAAGCAGCAGTAAATAAATTCATTGTTGCAGAATTAAACAAAGAGATTTTATTGTTTTTTCTTAAATTCAACCAATAATATTCATCTGTTGCTTAGATGGGCCTGCATCAAGCGCCTTCTCACCTACATCGAAGCAAACACGCTTATACACTGTACCCATCTCTTTCAACCAGTCGCATATACATGCTCTGGTTGCTCTTCGTGAAACCACTATTGGCTAAAGTGAAAGTGTTCAAATGGTATATACTTCCGGAAATTACTTTTAGTAACGTTAAAAAAATGTTTCCGCCTTTTGGTGAAAAAATATTTCATTTTGACGTAAAAGAACGAAAAAACAGTGAAAACGCAAAACGAAATTGATAAATATGCAGAAATTTAAAAAAAAATGTAAAGGACTGATCTGTAAAAGTTCATGTAAGGAAAAATTGAAACAAGGCAGAATGAAACACACCTCATAAATTTTATGAAACATCGTGGACATTTCATAGAACGAACTATGAACTATATTTAATCTTATGTAGTACACTTGGTTAGTTAACTGACGCATTACCCTCTTGAGAACGGAAATGAATCAATTTGGAAAGTTGGGAATACATTTGCACAAACGAAAAGCCCTCTGACTTCTGACATTTCTTAATATCCTTTATGCAGCTAAAAGCAAAACTCACATACCCCAAGAGACAAACACGATTTCGTTTTAAAACCATTGGTTAAATATCTTTACCTTTTGATTAGGTAAGCATGTGCTTAGATACGTCGGTCGTACCGATTTCAAATTGTAGATAGCAGTGATCTATAATGTACAGTTAATTCGATTATGAATAAAAAATACGGCCAATCTGGTTTCAAATTATTCAAGTATTGTATTTAAGGCCGCTTTACATGTTGCAATTTGTCTTGGAGCAAGACACAATTGCGCATGCTCACTGGCAAATGTATGTGAACAATAATTGTTAATTAACCTCAATAAGACCATTCAAATATAAGACACCGTTAATATTTACTTTCAAAAGTTGGTACCTCAAAAATAGCTTAAATATAATGCTTCGAACAAATGTAACTTTTACGTGCAATTTTCATTGCATTGCCTCCGTACAAAGCCTTCCATAGTCAGTTTATTTAAAACTTTTCTGAACTAATTTATTTATACTGAATATGACTTCGGATTATGCTATCACTAATCATATATAATATTATAATAAACTCTCAGTGGAAATTTATTCTGTGGCAGCAAGTTGTGTGCATGCTCTTTATTTATGTGTTTGTATAGCGTCCTTTATAAAGCGGAAGCGAGGTTATCTAAAACCGAATTTTCGTGCATCGCGGAACGACGCCTGAATTTTAAGCGTCACGACGCTCACAACTCTTGTCTCGACTTCCTGAATGCGTTCCAACAGCTTATTTGATACGCGTAAATAACTTACACGAGTCCTTGTTTACAAACTCCAATAAAAACAAACACTCAGAAACAGATGTGGCTTCGCTCGTATCGAACATATTTCTGATTGTTTGAATAATATTTTCTGAAGATTGTAATTACATATTCAAGCGTTTGAATTTCAAGTCTTCCGAGAGGGGAAAGTTCAGGTTCGCTTCCAATTAAATTGTTTATTTCTGTAGATCTGCAAAAAATCGGTTTATTTTATAGCTAAGTATTATAAAAACAAACTTGAGCTTTACGAGTTCATCTATTTTTAATTTTCGCTTCATGTATTTTTACCTCTGTGAAACACCGCAATACCAAGAAACCAGATGGCAAGGGCATTTGTACTCATTTGGTTTTCATTCACTTCTAGCTGACAGGATTTGTTGAATTAATTAAATAACACAACAGTTTCCTCAACTTTAAAGCTTGTCACCTTAGTTTAGGCAAAATTAATATGATATTTTGGACAAACTGTTGAAAAATATGAGGTATTTTATTTTTTTCTTAAAAAACTTTGATTCTTTTGCATAAGACTTCTTTATTTCCTTAGCTGATCTGCGAAATAATCCCATGTATGTTATATTTCAACAAAAGCCAATTAATTCGAAATGTTTTAGTGATCCACTTCATTTGTTGAGTAGTATATGACAAATTGAATAGAAACTAAAAGCTACCATATACCAAACTAAGAATTATGTAAAATAAAACATTTTTAAAACGACCAAAAATCTATTAAAATAGTATAATTGAAGTTTCACAGACTCGATTGGCCGTTTTGTCAAAAGTGAATAATGAATAAATAAACAAAAACAAATCTAGAATGAGTGATTCAAACATAAACAAGTATAAAGAGAACGAGATTTCAAGCAATATTCACTACGAAAGCCTGAAACCGAGCATGTGCACAAACATTTCCAGAAGTTATTATTTAAACTGACACCGAAGATATTTTCCGGTGAGTGCTCCACCGAATGGAAACATTTTTTTTTGTTTGTAAACATGCGTTTGTTATTCGCTTTGACGGAGGCCCTGTCACCAACTATAAGTCGCACGAATGGCACTGGGAAGCAAACGGCAAATTTCACATTTTCCGAACTGAATTCTATCATATTTTGTTACTACTGAGTTTAATAAGATATTTACGACGCCAGGATTTCTGCATGAAATATGATCTTAAATCGTGAGGAAACGACGGAAAAATATGGTGGAAATTGTATTTTGCTGTTGAAAAATATAGTAATTTCACCCCTTTTACTCACACCGACTGCTCTCATAACGACTACAAATTTCAGTGATGTTGAAACGTGATCTCTCGTGTCTTGGACTGCTTTTAAATTACCTGAGAATAGTTCCTGTAACCAAGAAGAGACACAAGACAATACACTCCTAATTGCATTATGCACCGCTTCAATTTAGTTCATCGCCCGAAGCTGACATTACAGTAACTATATAGTATGGTTCATTAAACACTTACAAATTAAGTTCATCATTGATGTATTTTAAACGTGTTCGGTCTTTGCTACAAGTATGTTTTAAATCAATGACTTGAATCGATCAATGCAGAAAGGGCACATTTTGGTGATGCACACCATTATACTGTAAAAATTTCCTTCAATAAAGTATGAAAGAAAAAATATATTTTTGGATAAAATTAGTCAGGTCATGAAAGCATTATCAACAAACTTTCAGCTGACTTAAAAATGTATGTCTAATTCACGAAAATTGCAATGAAGTCATAAAAGGGTTTAAATATAATATTTTCCAATAGAGATTTACGTAAATAAAACATAAAACCTAGATGTAAACTTTCTTCCAAATTTCAAAAACGACTTCTTATTTTATCCTTTCCACGTGTCGAATAAAAGCTTCCTCTTCGACTTTATTCATCCACGCACGTTTCAGAAAATAACATATTTATGAGTTTAAAAGCTCAAGCTTTCCAGCATCAGACAACCCGCCGCTCCTCTTCATTCTCTGAATAGGTGCTTACGGTACGCAATTTATGATTTACGTTTGTATATAGGAACTGCTATTTTTAAGCTTAAGGGGGTAATTTCATTCTGGACGGTCGTTCGAACGATACTTTTTAAATTCGCGTCACGTTCCCTAACGGCCTGCGAAGATTTGTTCGTGCAATTGCGGACTGAAATGGGGCAAAATCTGTAATTAAAATTAGGTTTCTGCACTTAAAATGTTGTTTTGTTGCAATGCGAGATGCCCGCGCGTTTTACACGAACGAAACGACTCGTGCTGAACAATAAAATTATTTAATTTGGGTTGACTGTTGCTCTTCTCATTACAAATAATCCTTTCTGCGGAAAGTTGTCGAGCTTTTAAGCTGGATTATCGGGATACAATCAGATTACAATTTGACGGTTAACTAATTAGACTGGTTTAATTACGTTTACCACAATCTCCTGGGGTTCATTAAACTTATTCTGCCTAAACGTTTAAGTCTATTGTATCTTTTAAAAGTTTTCAAAACTGGATAAAAGAATATATGATATTCCAACCTACGTAAAAGACCTGTAATTAGTGAAGGAAGGCTTTTTCGCCAAAAATGGAAAGCTCGTATTTATTTTATAATTAAGTCGACTTGCTTCATTTATTCTTGCCTCAGTTTGTAAATTTAATAATCATGAAATTCTTCAAATTTACCGTCGTGTGAGTATTTATTTTCTTTCTTTTTTGTGATTTTCTCGATTTCTCTTTTAAACAGTTTGTTGCATTATGATATATCCACCAACAAAGTTGTTATTTTCTATTGTTTTGATGATTATCACTTGAATTACTAATTGCTTCTTTTTCATTTTCTTCTCTACCTCATTTTATTTTCCTATCATTTTCTTGGAAATTATATTTTTGTTACAACCAATCTCCCCCACGTTTATTTTAACTCACAGTCACGTGCCTACACCGCCGCTATTTTATCTACTTGCCAATTTTAATTTTCCCAAATGTTGTCTTATTCATTGTACCATGTATTCCTTTCTACTATGTTTGTTATGTTTGTATCTATTTCCCATCATCCTATTTATGATGCTTCCTAATTACGCATACACAGGGTGATAAACGGTTCTATTTTTTTTACTTTATAATACTCAGGGTTTATGGAACTTTATTTTTATCCTTCAGAATAACAACTAACTGAACATGTTACTACAACTACGCATTCGGGGAATGACCAGTATGCTAAATCTAGGGTGGCCGTTACATTCTCCCCCTCTGTCGTCGAGGTCGTCCCGACCCGAGGACAGAAACTTTTCGTGGCCGACCTCTTTTCTTGAGACCAACAACAGGAGTTGATTCCTTCCCTCGATGTGGTGTTACATCGGAAGTATGTCTGGTTCCGTAGGACGTAGTTCCATCGCCTATTTCATATGATGTCGGTGACACTTTTCTCAGTATCACATAGGGTCCGTCTCTCTTCGGGTAAAATTTGGCAGTACGCTTATGAGTAGCATTACTGAGTAATCGTGTACTAACCCAAATCTTATCACCAGGTCTATAATTCGGGGTGCATCTTGTCGTTTGGCATCAGCATACTTATGGCGATCTTTTGCATGTTCATGCTTGGTTTTGGCTTCTTGCCATGTAATAGCTACACGTTCTAGGTATGGCGTTATCTCTGGTATAAAATTCTCGGATTGTATGACCTGGCGGATGTTATCTGATGTTCTCAATTCTCGCGCAAATGTAAGAAAAGCAGTGCTATGTCCAGTAGTTTCGCTTTAACACGAATTCATTGCAAATTTTGCTGTTGCCAATTTCGTATCCCAACATGTGTGGTCATTGCCAACCATGACAGCCAATCGCAGCTTGAGATCGCGATTCTTACGTTCAACCATGTTCGCTTCTGGGTGATACACGGGAATCAGTGATTGATTAATATTAAAGCAAAAACAAACTTGCTGTATAATGGAACTAATAACCTGAGTTCCGTTGTCACTGATTAACTTACGCGGAAGTCCACAACGTAGGAATACTTCATTAACTAAAGTCGTAGCACATTCTTCAGCTGTTGCGACTTTTAGAGCAAACAGTTCTATCCCTTTTTATTTGAGGTGTCTTCTACAATAAGTATCCATTTATTACCCCGGGATGTTTCGGATAAGGGACCGAAAAGATCAACGCTGAGCACTTCGAAGCGTTGATTATATACTGGTGTCTGTACCAGTCCAGCAGGTTTCTGGTTAGTAGCTTTATAACGTTGACACTCGGAGCAATTGCGGACATAGTCGATGATGTACTTTCTCATATCTGGGAAATAGTATTTTCTTGCAACACGTAAGCATGTCCTCTCTGTACCATAATGGGCAGCTGTGGGAGCATCATGCAATTCTTGCATAATTGCTTCCCTTTCGTGAGTAGCTACGACAAGATGAGCTTCTTCGTTATCTTCTTCGTCTGTGTACTTGTACAATATATGGTCATGAGATAACCACGGTCAGTCCATCTTGCATAATCTTGGGATTGTTTGTCTTCGAAAGCGTCGATAATTTTCTTAACTTCAGGGTGAGCTAACTGTGATTGACGAATCTCAGCAGGCGAACGACCAGGTAACTTTATTTCAACAGAACAAGCTTCATGAGCGTCTTCACATGGTGGTCTAGATAACCAGTCGGCTATTACATTCCGTTTATCAAGTAAGTATTTGATTTGTACGTTGAAACTTTGGATGAGCATCGCCCACTACGCGAATCTTCCCATAGGAGATTTTAAAGTAAGCAGCCATTTCAGTGGTTGATGGTCTGTAGTAATAGTCACGGGCTGTCCATCAATGTAACCTCTAAACTTATTCAAAGCAAATACTACTGCAAGGGCTTCTCTCTCAGTAGTTGTGTAGTTTCTTTCAGCTGGAAGGAGTAATCTACTTGCAAACTCAACGGGATGTTCTTCAGGTTCATTGCCTTGGAGCAGGACGGCACCAATAGCGTATCCACTGGCGTCAGTTCTGATGGCGTATGGTTTTGTTTCATCAGACTGTTGGAGCACAGGAGCAGAGACTAGTCGTTCTTTTAATGTGTTGTACGCGTTGTTCTCGTCTTCATTCCATTTCCATTCTGCGTTTTTCTTAGTCAGATTGGTCAACGGTCGAGCAACAGCGGCGAAATTGTCTATAAAACGTCTGTAATAGGAGCACATCTGAACAAATGAAAGAACTTCCTTTACGTTCGTGGGTACAGGTCTCTCAGAGATCGCAGCGATTTTGGCAGGATCTACTTGAATTCCATCCGGTGCAATCAAGTGACCTAAGTATTTAACACTTGATCTTGCAAATGTGCACTTTTCGCGGTTTGCACGGAGTTTAAATTGATTTAAACGGGAAAATACCGAATTCAAGTCCTTAAGATGATTTTCGAAAGTAGAAGATAGAACAATTAAATCGTCTATGTATGCTAACACCAGTACATCTGGTAAACCACTTCTGAAACGATCGATGAGTCTTTGAAACGACGCCGGCGCGTTCCGTAAACCAAACGGCATCCTTAAGTATCGAAAAGTACCGAAAGGCGTGACAAAAGCCGTTTTGTCACGATCTTGTTCACTAACATTGATTTGATGGTATCCCGACCTTAAATCGATGGTACTCATGTAGAATGTTCTTTTCGCGGCATGTAGTAAATCATCAACACGTGGCATTGGATAAGAGTCAGCTACAGTCACAGAGTTCAATTTTCTGTAGTCAATGCAAACACGAATTTCTCCTGTTTTCTTAGGGACTAATACAACAGGTGCAGCCCAAGGTGATTCACACTCTTCGACGATACCTTCTTTCAGTAGACGATGTTGAACTTGTTAGATTCTTGAGTAGCGCCAACAACAAAACTCGTGTCTTGAAACGTTTGTTTATTAAACAGGAGGAATACAATAGTGGCGGAAGCCCAAAATAAGAAACCGAAAAAATTTAACGTACAAAACTTCTGTCTTATTTTTTTTTTTATCAACAACTTTTTCTTAGTTACGTTATAACTGATAGAGTGCTATGCTTGCGTGTAAGTACCTAAATAATAAATTCAACACTCCCACGTATTGAGTACTTACAAATCGCGAGTACAGACTCCAATCATATTTAACAATTTTATAAGTTTCTCTTTACTTATAGCTTTTGTGAAAAGATCTGCACATTGGTCTTCAGATTTTACATACTCAACATGCAATTTACCATTTACATATTTCTGGCGAATAAAGTGATATCTAACATCAATGTGTTTAGACCTTTTATGGTATTCCGGATTTTTTGTTAAGTTAATTGCACTTTGATTATCAACAAATAAATTGGTTGGTCCTGCACAAGGATATCCGATATCACTTAACAATTGTCGTAACCATACAATTTCTTTTGATGCTAAACATGCTGCAATATACTCTGATTCAGTAGTGCTGAGAGCGATTACACTTTGTCTTTGAGATGTCCAAGAAATCGCGCCTTGCGACATCATAAAAACAAAACCTGAAGTGGAACGTCTCGATTCAACATCAGCAGCATAATCTGCATCAGAGTATCCAATTAAATTATTAACGCTATCATGCATTTGATACATAATTCCTTTGTCAATTGTACCACGTAAGTATCTTAAAATTCTTTTCACTGCACTCCAGTGTTCAGTGCTGTATGAATCTATAAAACGACTTAAAAAATTAGTTGCAAACGCAATGTCAGGACGAGTTAACTGTACAAGAAATAATAAGCACCCAATTGCTTCTCGATAATGAATTTTCTCCTCTGACTCTGTTTTAGTTTTCTCAAAGAATTAATGGAATGCTGATCAGCAGGAGTACTAACAGTTTTCGCGTCCGACACAAAAATCGATTGAGGAGTCGTTTAATATATTCACTTGATTTATAAATATAAAATGTTTTTCTAAATTTTGATAGATTTGAAAACCAACAAAAGAACCTACAGGTCCGTTTTGATTTCAAAATTAAGTTTTTAAGTAACGAATTACTTCATCAAGCGCATCCCTGGATTTAGCAAGTAATAGTCCATCATCTACATACAATGCTAGAAATATAGGATAAGTTTTCACACAACCTTTGTAAATACAGGGATCAACAGCTGGCTTGGAAACTAAAATTAAGTAAAAATGAATTAAATTTACAATTCCATTGCCTAGCTGCTTGTTTCAGGCCGTAAAGCGACGTCTGTAATTTGCAAACTATGCCTTCTTCATTCTTGATACCATCTTGAAGATCCATGTATATTTCTTCATTGAGTTCACCATGCAAGAAAGCAGTCGAACGTCAAACTGCTCGATCTGAAGATCCTGTTGTGCAGCAACACTCAGGAGTACTCGAACTGATTCGTATCGTACAACTGGTGAGAAAACATCTTCGTAGTCTACCCCTTTCTTCACCTGTGTAAAACCCTTAGCACAGAGTCTTGCTTTGTAAATTGGAGCGGTTCTTGTTGTTTCACTTTAAAACCCATTTGCAGCCGACCGTGCTTTTACCTTCAGGAAGATTGGTTATCATCAAGTTTGATTGACGTGATGGGCGTTTAATTCATCTTCTATGGCATTGATCCATTTAGAACTCTCCGGACCGGTTGTGGCTTCATTATATGTTTTTGGTTCTAAATATTGCACATAGTTTGCTGTATAACGGTCAGGTTTCTTGAGTGTCTGTCGATTTCTCAATCTTGGTAGAGTTTCTTCAAGTGACTTGTTCTTCTTCGGTGTTTCGTCTTTCCTATTCTTTTCTTCTTCTGCCATCTCTCTTATTTCATTAATTTTCTGCTCGACTTCTTCTTGAGGTTTGTCAGTCAAAGTAAAATGACATCTGTTCATCATTACTTGTAAATGAACATCTACTTGCGCTTGTTTCATTGAAGACAACATCTCTTGAAATCGTTATTTTCTTCGTTCTAGGATCGAATAATCGATAATTTGAAGATTCTCGATCGTATCGACCATGACTAATTTCTTAGCTTTTTCGTCGAATTTCTTTCTGAATTGTTTTGGAATATGAACGTATGCTTCTGATCCAAAAACTTTTAAATGATCTAACTTCGGTTTATTACCTGTCCATATTTCGTACGGAGTTTTTCTTTCATTTCTCAGGAAAGCAGGTGAGCGGTTCAAAATGTAAGCAGCTGTATTGACTGCTTCTGCCCACAATTCTTTGAAGATTCTTTCCGTGTAGCATTGATCTGGCACATTCCACAACAGTCCTGTTGTCACGCTCGGCGCGTCCGTTTTGTTCCGGTGTATAAGGAGCCGTTGTTTCAAATTGAATCCCGTGACTATTGAGAAAACTCTTCATATGCTGATTTACATATTCTTTACCGTTGTCTGCTCTTAAAGTCTTAATTGGACGCTGAAATTTATTCTTAATTAAATAATATAGTTCTTTAAATTTCTCAAAAACGTCCGATTTGTGTCTGATGAAATATATGTGCCGGAAACCAGAAGCATCGTCCAAGAAATTAACATAATACCTGCAACCTCCAACTGACTGTACTGACATAGGTCCTCCAACGTCAGAATGTATGACATCACCTGGCATTGTCTCACGTGGTTGAAGATTCTTGTTGAAAGGTAATCGATGTTGCTTGCCAAGTTGACAGCCTTCGCAGACAGTGTCATTTCCTCTTGATAATTTGTCAAATTCTAGAACGCCTTGCTTATTCAACTCCTTCATGGAATTAAAATTCAAATGTCCCAATCGCTCGTGCCATAACTGAACGTTTGTGGCAGCAAAACTTGTCTTATTCGTGGGGAATAATCTGAAACATCATTCTATAGAGATTGTTACTCTGAATTATGCCTTGTGCTTTCGGAATGTCATTCTCGTTTATGATGACTCGACTGTCATTAAAAATTACGCGGTAATTTTTCTTCGTGCACCTGCTCCCACGGAAAACAAATTCTTTGCTAGAGTAGGGACATAAATAACTTCTTCAAGTTTCCCATCATACCAGACTCCGTTTACGAATCTCTTGATATAAATTGTGCCCTTCCTTTTAATCTCGCATACTCGATCATCACCGACAGAAACAAATTCACTATTTTGTTCGATAAAATCATGAACCATTCTCTTCGAAATGACATGTGCTTCGATGCTCCACTATCCAGATACCAAACATCTTTTGAATCTCGGTTCAATAAATCAGTAACAGCTGTAAAAGCACTTACATTTGCTGATGTTTCATGTTACATATTCTGTTGTTTCTTCTTTCGAAAATTCTTTGCAATGTGTCCCTTTTGTGACAGTAGAAACACTCAAATGATTTACATGAGATGTTCTTTCTTGAATTTTTCTGTTGTGTTCCAATGTTCACAGTAGACAGCGCACTAGTAACATCTTCTGAGGCTCAGAGTCTGCTTTCTTCCTTGATAAGTCTTGCAATCAAATTTTCTATAGTTTTGTTCTTTCAGTGAAACACTGTCCCAGGCAGTTACGAATGCATTAAATTTTGTTGGTAGACTGCCGAGTATCTTCGCCATTATTGTAACATCGAAATTGTCTCACCAACATCTTTAAGCTGACGAGCCATATTTTCCACTTTAGCGATGTGTTGAGCAGCTGAATCATTGCAGTCATTTTATAGTCATGAAACTTTGTCATCAGTAGTAATTTGTTAACTGCACTCTGCTGTTCATGAATTTGTCGTAGTTTTGACCACATTTCTGCCGACGATTCGCATGTCAATAAATACTCTAATTGCGAGGCATCCATTGACGATGACAAGATGAACATTGCTTTGGCGTCTCTCCTTTCCCATTTTGAAATTGCCTCCTCTTCCTCAGGTTTACCTTCTATACCTTGAACGATTCCCAAAATACCGTTCGCTTTGCAGATTGCTTGCATCTGGAACTTCCATGCTTGAAAGTTGCTTCCGTTGAACTTCGTTATATTTTTCACATCAATGGTTTCAGTCATAATTGCAAATAAACAATTCTTCGTCACTACTTTAATCGCTTTACACGTACACCTCTTGCTTATAACTGTACACGGTTCTGAAGTTCTATTGCCGAATCTGGGCCCGTAACCTGTTGAACTTGTTAGATTCTTGAGTAGCGCCAACAACAAAACTCGTGTCTTGAAACGTTTGTTTATTAAACAGGAGGAATACAATAGTGGCGGAAGCCCAAAATAAGAAACCGAAAAAATTTAACGTACAAAACTTCTGTCTTATTTTTTTTTTTTTATCAACAACTTTTTCTTAGTTACGTTATAACTGATAGAGTGCTATGCTTGCGTGTAAGTACCTAAATAATAAATTCAACAGACGATCTAATTCTGTTTTAAGCTGCTCACGTTTCGCAGGTGTCATTCTGTATGGTGGAGTGCTGATGGGCGGGTTGTCTCCAGTGTTGATTCGATGCTCACAATACGGGGTCGGATCTCCCCCTAGCGCAAAGGTATCTTCGTTTTGTTTTAACAACTCATCCAGTTGTATCCGTTGTTCGTGGCTTAACATCGTGCCTTCACCTGGGCGTAGAGTAGTTATAAAATTACCAGAAATTGGAATCTGTCTATGGTATTCCTCAAACATCAAATTGTGTCGTTGGTCTGTAGCATCGCTAAAACTCCAAGAACGATTCGGAATGTTGATTTCAATTTTAGCATCCTCAATAAAAATTAACACCTAACAATGTGTTGTTGTTTGCAGCATTTGGTAAAATTATGAAAGTTGTACGCACCTTTCTGTGCATCAAGGTGACATTTACAAAGGTAAGTAGCATTTCTTCATTTTTAATACTACCATCTGCAAGCTTTACGTCGAGCTTGTCTCGTTTAAAAGGTTGTCCTTTAACAAGCAAAACTTTATTCAAAGAATTACCAGCTATACTTTGTTTAGCAGCTGTGTCTAAGTAGCCGGTGCCCTTAGAACCACAAATCGTTATTTGTAATAATGGACGTCGACGCGGATTCAAAACTGGTTCTTTTTCAATGTCAAGTGCACAAAACTGTATCTAAATGATGTATCCACGGGTAATTTATTGTTCACAAGGTTGGTATTATTATTAGGGCATTTTGATAGTATATGCCCCGGTTTTCCACATGCATAACAGATAATCTGTGTAGGACTTCGTGTTGTATAATCTGTGTAGGACTTCGTGTTGTAGTCACATTCATTTCAGTCAGTTTTTGACTTTGCTTCAATTCGCGACATTCATCCCTGACGTGTCCTAAAGTCTTCCAAAATGAACATTTGACAGTTTTTCGTTCTGATTTCTTGTCTTCGTTTGTTCTATGAGGCTTTCCAGTGAAAACTTCTTCAACTAAACGAGCTTCTTTCAAAAGATCGGTAAAGGTTGAGATTTTGTCTCGTGGAACTTTTTCTCGTATGTACCTATTCAGCAGACCATATACCATATACCATGTACTGCTTCTGTGAGTGCACCACTAGGTAATTCAGCTATTGAACGGGTCTTGCATACGAATACGTCCGTAGGCGTTACGTCATCTTGTTCAGTAGCAAAGAGTTCACAGTAAATACGATGTGGAGGTTTTCGTGGTCCAAATGTACTTCGCAGTAAACTATAATTGCAACAATCCACGTGTTTACTGTAGATTTTACGCCACTCCACCAAGTTGCGGCAAATCCATCAAGGAGCATTGGCAAACCTCGTAAAGCATTATCATCGGTTACATTCGAGCAATCTTTGTAAATCTCAATCGCATCGATAAATGCATTTACATCATTATTAGAACTAGCATCAAAACGGTTTCTCCTTCAAGATTGGCCTCCAACTTCTTTAGGGTGTCTTTGGTGTTGAATGTACTTGGTTTTTATTTTAAGTTCTACTTCCTGTCAAGAAGGTGTTGTCGTTGACAAGAGCAAAGCAATGATTAATTTTTATTCATTATCGATTTCGTTTTATTGATCTTATTATCTCTGTTCATCTTTTCTAATACGATATTAAATCATCAAAAATAACATCATTCCATGTGATTATTCCCCTTCCTTGGCATTCTTTTCGGAAATGATTGCAATAAAATATTTTAAAGTTTCTCTTAATTTGCGAAAACCGGGTGGGAAGTGAATTTAAAACTTATAAAAATAATATATATCACAAAATCTTCTAAGCGGACACTAAATCGCGCAAATATACACTTTACGTTTCGCAGTCGTTCGACTGCAGTCGAACGACTGCGAAACGTAAAGTGTATATTTGCGCGATTTAGTGTCCGCTTAGAAGATTTTGTGATACAAATTTCATCGGACAAGAACCAACTGTAAATATAAAAATAATAATAATTTATTAAACGTGTTGACGTTACAGCAGTATAAAAAGTCTTATAATCAGTTTTGTTTCCAAAAATAGCTTGCTCGTAAATATTTCTCTCTTGGTGCTAAATACTTCATGTTGAGCGAGCAAAAAGCTAAGCTTTAATTCCAAGTACACAGCCAGAACAATGAGAACGTCAAAAGCTGTAACAAACTCACTCCCTAATTCATTCGAATGCACGGAAGCTTTTGCAGGCTGCAGCTACTAATTACATCCGGACTTCTCATTCTCATTTCGTTCTCCGTTTCATTCTGAAGCTGGGGGTTATAGCCGAAGAAGACTAGGGTGTTTTATTCGCCGTGCGAGTGGGATTTTTGTTTTCGGCGTTCACCCAAAGGGCTTTTACACGGCCGCTTAGCGCCGATGATAGTCTAATTTCTACTTTCTCTCGCGAGACAATAGAGCCATAAATAATGTTAGCGAGTAATAAAAGTTTAAATGACTTGCGAAACGGTATTAAGATTCGGACATTAAATCAGCGCGCGAATAGATTGTTTCTTAAATGAGTCCGTTGAGAGGAACTTCGCGAAAATAAGCGTTTCGCTTTTGAGCTTAAAGCTGTCCAGATGTGTGTAGCTATTAGAAGAAAAGTTAATCTGAAGACAAAAAAATACGTGAGGGAACCATTAACTCTATAATAAAAATTAATAACGCGGAATCATTTCCGTATTGTGTAAATTGAGTTTTAAAATTTCATTAAATCTGCCTTAAACCTGAATCTTTGACACTGATAAAAGATTTAGAACTTTTATCTATAGTGAAGAAAGAAAATTTTGGTCACTTTGGACAACATTAATAGAGAATGCTTAACCTATGGTTAACCGGAATAGCGTTAATTAGAATCCTCTATAGAGAAAGTCAAGACATGAAGTGGCAGTTTGGAAGATTGATATTGGAATAAACAGCTGACCAATCAAAGAAATTAAATCCACTTATAAAGAGAGCAATTCGCTTTTGATTAGACAGCTATTTGGCCATTAATCTTCCAAACTGCCTCTTCATGTCTTTACTTCTGTAGCATTAATCTTCTTTTTCTGCCCTCTATCGTGTGGAACTGTTCTTGCTGCTGCTCATTTTTTCGACAAATTATTTGACTGTGATTCGTTTTTTGGTCAAAATACTGTATTTTTAATATTTACAAAATTCACTGAATAAGTCTTTGTCGACCACAAGTTTCAGAGCTGTAAACACTAAAACACACCAACGACATAAGTACTCTTTATTAGTTCCAGCTACTAATGGATATGTAAATGTAGGAATCTTTACAAAGTGAATGTAAACGATAAAAATATTTTTTGTTTAATAAAGAGAAGATTAAGAGAAATAGCAAAAGAATCATTTTGAGATATGTGCATATAAGCAGCTTACGAAGCTTTAGAAAAAGAAGAAGAGAATATTGATAGAATAGGTAACTAGAGAGTAATATACTAGGGAAAAGAAACCTTTTGACCATTGAATTCGGAAGTCAGATGAAATGAAGAAGAAAGAATATACAGGAAGAATAAGAATAAAAGAATCATAAAAAGCAGTACAAACTCTAAAAACGAACAAGAAAATGGAAATATCAATGGCAAAGTATCCGACAATGAAGATGAAGATCTTCAAGAAAAAGACCGAAACGGATTTAATTTTAAATTAAACAAGAAACACTACATTCACATATCATATGATTATAACGAAAAAGTTAACGCCAGGAAAATACAATAAAAGAAGTAAAAAGCGGCATAGCTGGCAAGGAAAAGTAACTGTCGACGTACGTTTCATCAGGACAGTACAACCAAGGTGTAAGGTGTTGACACTTGGAGATAGAAAACAACAAATGAAGCAACAGACCAGGAGACCGAATGCACATTTGCTGCAACCACTGAGAAGACCCGCAATTCGAGGGCAACATCCAGTATAGCAACGGAGGCAAACAAGGTCAACCTGCGTTACTTCAAGAAAAAGTGTCAACACCTTACATCTTGGTTATACTGTCCTGATGAGGTCTAATAAGACCGAAACGTACGTCGACAGTTACTTTTCCTTGCCAGCTATGCCGCTATTTACTTCTTTTATATGATTATAAAATATCCTCCCTCTCGATAATTTTTGAACAAAACGAGGTAGAGGATTGAAATTGAAACTCGAAACAGACCGTAAGTTTTATCTTTTGAAGTAATCGTCAACAACGTGCCATATTGATAACTTTTTAAAAATTATACGCCCTTATTCAGTATCCTTAGCGAGTAGGAATGCCAAAATCTAAGAAAATTATTTTAAATAAAAACGAAATGGTTCAGTATCATACACAAGCAGGATAACGTGAATAAAATCTAATATTTTAATATTAGATTGTGGCTTTCCAAAATCTAGATAAAGAAAGGTTTATAGATTTTTATTGTCTGGATATCGAAACTTATTTTCCAAATTAAATTCCAAATTTCAAAAACTATAGTACTTGTTGACTTGAAAGTAGCTAGTACAGTATGAGATAGATACTCAAAATAATTTTCTGAAATTATAATATTTCCATTGATGAGACTTTTCGAATATCATAATTCTCTATAGCCATTTGAAAAAAAAAATAATAATAATTCACCTTTAGGTTTCGTCCTTTTTGCTTGTCTCTATCTTTTAGTTACAACTTTGGTAAAAATTGTTCCGATTTGTTCATACTAAAACTTGACCCAGAAAAATTTTTATTATCTTTCGGTTTTGACAAAAGCAACATTTTCCAATAAATGGAAATAATTTCGCTGAATAATTTTATTAATCAACAACTAACTAGTGTGTAAGAACAAACACTTGAGCCGGTACTTTGGTCACTGGTTAATTCTAATCTTTGGTTTATTTCCATAGAAACAATTGTCTTTATAATAAACCAAAAGATAACGTTAACCAGTGACTGAAGTACCGGCGTTAAACTTTAACTACGAATCATCAAAAAATTACGAAGTGTACTTGTTACCATGAATCTTTCTGCATCATCATCTGGTACAATTTTTATAGTTTTTGTGTTTCGTTTCTCCATGATGTTTCGTGGTGAATACCTGAAAATTGGTTGAAAAAAAGATGTATCTATTTTACCACGAACTTTATTGTTAAATAGGACGACCGGTTTCGGCAGTTATGCCCTCATCAGGTACAATTGGTCAGCATAGGTGTGCGATTAGTCGCTAACATGGAGGCACACCGGTGTACACAAGTGTTTATATTGAAAATCAATTGGCAAGTTTTTGATATTTTGATAATATTTGAATCATATGAGATAAGTTCTTTTCAGTGGGACCTAATTTTTTTCTACAAATTCTGTGGGGTTTCTTTTATACCAGTCAATTGGGCTTTTCATATAATGACAAGTTGTCAAGTCTGGCCAGAATTGTATTGGCATATTTTGCAGTCTCATAATAATAATAATGCCTTTATTAACAGTAATTAAAGTAGATACAGTGTGTACACTGACACTAACAGAAATTAGAAATAGTAGCAATTATACTGCTAAATGGGTGCAGGTTCAGATTTGGCTGTGAAGCACGATCTGATCTTCCACCTGAACCCTAACTTAAACCTGAAATTACAGGTCTGTTGCGGTGAGTATTGTTAAATTAATCAAATAGTTTTATGATGCTTATTAAATAAGTAATAAATTTCGGTGTTTAATTGCAGGTAACAAAAGTAATCATATACATAAGCAGATGTCTAAACTATTATCAAGGTTACCAAGGACAATAATTTTTAACATAGAAAAGGCCTGTTCGTTTGTTCTGCACTTTTCTACACTTTTTGCACCAACCGCTCCTGAGAGTGTGCGATGTATATAATATAACATAAGTAGGAGTGAGAAAATAGAGTAAAGGTGTTAAAAATGTAGAAAGTGCAGAGCTATCGAACAGGCCTTACATTAATGTCAAGATTTTGCTATGCGTAGAGTGAAGAAGAGAATTGAAAAAGAAGAGAAGAAGGAAGATAATAGGATAGTCTGCAAAAGAGTCAAATTAGTTAAAGGCAAACTGTGATGATTGCTCACCAATAAGTTTTTCTGTACTGGCTTCTGAAGATAGATGGCTTAAGCATTTTTAGTTGCGATGGGAGGTTATTCCAAAACGTAGCGATGTTGTATATAAAAGATCTTGTTATGATGTGGTAATGAGATGAGATCTTTACGACGGACATTTATCCGTTATAGATCTAATTTTATTATAAAGATATGGCGGAGTTCGTGAGGCTAAGATTTTGTAATACAGAAAACGAGAATGGAGGCGCCGTCGATTTACCATATTTAACCATCCAACATCAACGAGCTTATGAGAGATTTTGTCATATTTATGAATTCCAAATATGAGTCTTAGGAAAGAATTCTGTACACGTTGAATCCTAGCCACATCCTGCGCAAGTAAACAAGGGCCGTAAACCGAATCGCAATAGTTAAAGTGTGAGAGTACAAGTGTATCTGTTAGTATAATCTTTAATTTTTGATTAAATATATGTTTATTAGAATAGATTACTTTTAAAGAATAGTAAGATTTTTGAATCATTTGATTAATGCGTTCTGTGAACCGAAGATTGGTGTCAAAAATTAGACCTAAATTTTTAGCTTTTTCTACCGTGTTGATAGGATTTCCTGCAATACTAATGGTTAATTGACTACTTTTTAGTTCTTTTTGTTTCTTATTGCCAAATATCAACGAGCACGATTTACCAGGGTTCATCAATAATCCATGATCTTCAGAAATTTTAGCGAGCGCGTTTAAATCATCATTTATAACCCGAACAGCATTGGTAGTATCAGATGGACTAAATGTCGTCTGCATAAGTATGATAGGAGCATGACTTGATAATTTTTCCGAAAGTAGATGTATATATGATATATAATAGTGGTCCGCAGATGCTGCCTTGAGCTACACCAGTTCGCAAAGCTAGTGGTTCCGATAGTGATTCGCCAATTTTTACTTTTTGGGATCTGTTAAATAAGTAATGTTGAAAAAATTTAATCGATGTGTTTGACAGACCAATATACCAAAGAATGGAAAGCAATAACTGATGATTTACCATCTCAAACGCTTTCGAGTAATCTAATAGTATTAGAGCAGTTAGCATACCTTTATCGACGTTGCTAAATATATGGTCAGAAATTGCGAGAAGTGCGGTATGGCAGCTATGGCCTGAACGAAAGCCGGATTGAGTTTCTGGTAGTATTTCGTGAATGTATAGGTAATCACGTAACTGCGAGTCTACAATTTTTTCCAATATTTTAGATATAGCAGGCAAAATGCTAATCGGCCTGAAATGGGTAAAATCAGTTCACTTTGACGACCAGTATGACTACAGCTTTCTTCCAACTCTCAGGATAAACACCTTCAGTAAGACAGAAATTTATAATATGTACTACGATTGGAAGAAAGAAGGGACAACAGAGCTTTATGAAAAAGATATTAATACCAGCCGCCCCTACCGAGTCTGACTTTATGCTAGGCTAAGGCCTCCAAGATTTCATCTTGAGAGGTAGCTCACAGATGAAATTCGATATCTGGTATTATTTTGTTAGAATTGTAAAAATTTAATGTGTCAACGTTGCACGGGAGTCGAGGCACCGAGTTAACGAAATAGTTATTCATTTCACTTGAATCAGCCAGATTTGCGGAAACAGATTGTTTTTTCTCTTTTTTCATAATCGAGAGTGAATCTAGCATTTTTCAAGCTTCACGAATGCTGTTATCCGTGAATCGCGATTTAAAATATGATTTATGTTCGCTTCTAATCGCAAACGTAGCGTAATTCCTTATGGCTTTATAAATGTGCAGATAGACATGCGCGAGTTACTGTCCGACACTGATGTCGCTGATATAAATAGAGTTGCGAGTCGAGTAACTTATGCGAAATTTGTCACAAGTAACTCGCGACATCAGTATCAGACAGTAACTCGCGCAAGTTTTCTCGCATGTCTATCTGCACCTTAAGAGTCTCGGTCCACCTGACTCCCGGACTTGCGGAATCGTTTCAAAGCTTTATTACGTAACTTGATTATTTCTTTAAGTGTCCGTTAGCCAGGGAGCCCAGGGTTTCGAGATTTTAATGTTTTTTTTCCGGTGCATGTAAATCTAGGAGATGAAGTAGATTAGTATTGAAAAATTCTAATTTGTCGTTGACCCCGACAAAAAATTATAACTTAATGAAATTCGGAGTGAATTTAAGGAAAAAAAAATAAAGAAAAAAGTAAGTAAATACTAGGAAACTTAAGCGATTTCTATGAATAGACTAATAAGACCGAGACATCAGGAAAATTTGAACTACTCCAGTTGCTTGTCGGTTGTATCCTCGATGACCTCTTCAATCATAGTTGGCCTAAATTTCTTGCCTTTCTGTACCCAAATGATGACTCCATCTTGCGTCCATACATTTCCTTTGCCGTATTTGTCTGCGGCAGCTTTCAGGACAGCACGCCGGTTCATCGTGAGATTTTCTTGGATCGTGACGCCTGAGCCCTTTAACAGTTTCTTGGACTTGAAGACATCTGTACGGGTTCGGTAAGACGCAAAATTTGACTATTATTGGTCTAGGTACATTGTTTTGGCCGGTCCCGATCCTGTAAGACCTCTCGATGTCGTTTAAACTTACAGTCCTACCCATTTTCTCAGTAAGAAGGGAAATGACTAGATCATCGGTATCCTCTCCAGGAGTTTCACGAATGCTGAAAATTCGTAAATTATTTCGCCTAGTGTATTGTTCGAGTTTATCGGCTTGGAGTTTTACGCCGTTAATTTCCTTCTTACTATTGTCAGTAGATAGCTTAATATCATGTACCAGATCGTGAATTTTATCAAAACGACTATCCATTTCTTTAATTATATTAGCAGTAACTGAATTAGATATCAGGACTATGATATTATTTATATCGGTGTTATTTAAACTTATTTGGCCACCACAAGCTGATTCACATGAGTTGTTTAAAGAAAATAATTCCTGGCATGTGATTCCTTTGTTTTTAAGTTCGCAAGTTTTTATACTAACGTTATCATTGGTGTTTGTTGGCAGTTGACCGGTCTTATCTGCACCTCTCATAAATTTAATATTAGCCGCACTACGCGCATTCATTTTAATTGTTTATCAAATTACGTATGTCTTTACAACTTAGATTTTTGTTGCGTAAATAATTGTCAACTCAAGGAAGGCACTCGAGAATACAATATTCAGATTAGAGCGGAATTTAAAAGCCCGTTCACAATGACTTAACGTAAGAAAATTAATCACTTAATAAAAGTTGGAAACACTATTAGAAATGTGAGCGTACTAATTGGCTAATTCTATTAATTTACTTTTCTTAAGTTGACAACTTCCACTTTTAGGTTAACTCTGTTAAGTACATTCAATCAACAGCGTTCTAAAATAGTATAGTGAGTGTACTCTTTCAGTCCTGAAGTTGAGCAAAAGAATTTTATCCTTTATTAACCTAGACAATCACTAACAATTTGCAAATAGTTGTGCATGCAAAGAACAACCAATGTCTTCATTGTGAACACATAAATTAACACTCTAATTTCCTTAATTTAATTTTGTTACGTTAAGTCATTGTGAACGGGCTTTTAGTCTCAAATAGACTCATAAGAGGTAAAAATACCGTACATTCAATTAAATTCCTTTTCAAAGTAGGCAAAGGTTTGTAGCACTGACAGTTGTCAGTTATTTGTTTGTGCTAACATAACACCCCAACATTTGGCAAACTTGTTCGAAAACATGAAGCGTAGGATACGTCTGTGCATTCAAGCTAAAAAGCAACATTTTCCAGTATCTACTTTAAGCTTTTGTTTTTTCGAATTTTGTGTTTACTTTATACATTTTTTATGTGATGTCACGATCTGATAATATGACAATGACAGTTATTGACAACTATCCTCTCACTCATATCACAGTGTAAGTAATTACCATGTAGCATCACTTAAACGTCAGTGTCAAAAACAGCGGCCATACTATCGGATGCCGTTATGGAAATGTAATGTAATTTGGAAATCGGTAGGTATCAAACAAAATGGCCAATATGACAGTTATACTCGAGTGACGCTAGATTCTTATACTGTGCTCGTGTATTGGGTGTAGCCAACTTTACAAAAAAATCACAGCTTGCTTTAATCAGGAATTCATTTGAAGGCACGCTGGTATTTTATGATACTCACTAATGCCCAATTTCTTCATCGCCTTATCTTGAGGTTAAATTTATCTATCAGTTACAATGTGATACATAGTAGATAAATTAACCTTAGGTTAAACATGGTGAAGAAATCGGCCATAAGATGTATTTCTTCATTCATTGACTTTACCAAGAAATAAGACGCACTGCATTTGCTAGAGGAACAAATGGCTTGCCATATGAATACCTTCTTTACCTTCTTCTCATCACTAACACATTTTCTCTCCTCTCCCGAATAGTAATGATGACTTTGTAATCGAGCTTGCAATACGTTTTATCGTCAGTTTATCGTTTTACGTCAGTTTTGAGTAGGTAAAGTTTTCATAATCTTAATTTTGTTTCTTGCGTTTCTTGCTTATCACTTCTGTTAGCCACTTTTTTCGTCTCTATGGAATTTTTGTGCTGCGTAATTCTCTGAACAGTTGATTTTGTAATGATTCCAAATATCCAGAAAAGTTTCAAATTTTATCTAAAGCTTTTATATCACAAATCTTTTAAGCGGACACTAAATCGCGCACTATACACTTAACGTTTCGCAGTCGTTCGACAGCTTCGTCAGATACAAATTTCATTGGACAAGAACCAACTGTAAACTAAAGCTTTTAATTTTTTTTTTCAATATTCTTTACAAATTCCGGTTTGCGTCCACTTTCACATTTTCTTCGTATATTAACCATTTCCATACATTTTCAAACCCTTTGAATAACCGCAACTTTTAATGCTAAAGTTGCTTTTTTCGAAGAAATACCCCGATTTTGAATTCATTTGTATAATATTTTTTGTTGATTCGATGCCATTTTTCTTAAATTTGATGACAGTTGCCAGCTAAATGTTTTTATCTAGTGCCTAGGCAAATAAACAAAAATCTATGTACGTGTTTCTTTTTTAACTAAAAGAAATATATCTAGAGTAAGCAAATTTCTTCGTTAATTTCTTCTGGTCAAGCTTTAGAATAATCTTATCTGCATTTCTCCTTTTACCGTTATCTTTGTTAGAACATAGAGTGCTTCGTGTCATCGCGTCGCTATGATGATTTATAATTATTGATTTTACTGTCACGAATTATGCAGATTGTAATTTATTCTGTACATCGATTTGTTCAATATAATTAAGTTTGATTACCTACTCTAAACTTTCATTGTGCATCGAATACTCTAATACCCAACAATCTTTATGCGCTCAATCATTCTGTGACTTCCACAATTATTGCAATACATTACCTCTTGGAAACCCTTTAGCTTCTTTATAAGGAATAATATATTTATTTTTATTTTTTCGCAGTTGTCTCAAGTCTATAACTTGTAATTTTAATTTTTTAGACGACGGAGAAGGTCAATTACTAAATTATTAATAATTTTAGTTATTGGGCAAATCTCTTATTTTGGTTCTACAGTATATTTATTTCTTTCTTGCGTAAAATAATTGCTCCAATTAATATTCACAAACAAATAAATTTTAATCCCATGTCTGTGGCTTGTTCTTTGTCCATCAACTTCTAAGTATTTGGATTTGAGAAAATTAGTAAAATGCAAAAGAAATTACCTTCGACATCAACATCCAAACGTTTACATTTTCTTTGCCAAAAATTTACATTTTCTTTGCCAAAAATCTTAAAGAGAGTTGGAAATACCAATCACCCTTGGTATCTTAGGAAGTACTTTAGCTATTTAATTCTTATCCTGTCTGCACTTCTAAAATGTTCCTCCTCACCGTTTAACCAAAATAAATACACTTAAATTATAAAATTACGATTTTATAGTGACAATTTAGTTACTTTTTATGTAAAATTCATTTCCAATTGCTGTGCTTCGCGACGAAACAAATCCTTCGTTTCAATTAGAATATGTAAATATCGAAATGTTCCAGTGATTAAAGTAGCCGTGGGGTAGTCTTTTAAAATGTACGCTAAATATATAAAAAAATATTTTTTAGATCATAAACCTAATGTGTAATTAATTGTTGTACCTACATGTTAACTAAAACAGTTATCTCAAAATTTTTCCATTAAATGTTTCCATTCCATATTTCTGAATTTTTATTTTAGAAACGTCTCCTGACATTTGATAAATCCCTTTTTAATTAAAATGTAACAGGAACAGCAACGAAATTGCTCAACACTTTTAATCACTGTAATCGTTTCCTGTGGCATGCATACATCTTGAGGGGAATACAAGCGACGAGTCTTTGTATATCCCAACTAATTTCTACAGCGGGTCTTTCGAATTTGAAATTAGTAGGTATGGTTTCCCTTTCAAACATTTGCGAAAATTGTTCCCCGCAAACGGCGCAATCAAATGCGCGCCGGGAATTTATGTGCGACAGTTTTCACAAATTTTTGTACTTCGCTGCGCCTTATTGTTCTCGTTTGGCTATGAGTATAAACAGAATGAACATCGAATTCTTGTTCGAAATTAAAAAACGAAGAGTTACTGCCTAATAAAATGACGTCAACTGGCACCGGAAGTGAAATTTTAATCTCGAAGCGCACAATTCAATGTAGGCTTGTTTTTTATATCGATATAATAAAACGGTATAAATTCGTTGGGAATTAAAAACAAACAGAAATCTAGAAGAATTACTGCCTGATAAGATGATACCAGTTGACACTGGAAGTGAAAATGTTTAATCTGAAAGGGGAAGAAGCGTTGGGGTTGAAAGCTTAAAAGCAGAATTTATATGAATGCTTTGAAAATTGGAATTGATGTTTATGTTAGGATAATTTTTCTTTTCGTCTCATAGGAATTTTTTTACGATGATGGCGTCGGATCGGGTTTGCATTTCAGCTTCGTCGGTTTTTTTTATTGCAACAATACGTAATTTTGACGGAAAAATATGAGATTGTCGATATATTTCTCTGAGAAGGCACTTCCAGAATACATTTACAATACGTCTTGTTCAGCAAAAATATGTTTCAGTACGAAAAGTAAAATTTGGCATTCGTTTCCATATCCTTTGTTGATTCTACGTTAATAGATACTTGTTAATTAAACAAACTTTTTAATGCTGTGGCAAATGATTTACGGTTTAGTTTTTCTAAAACTTATCAGACTCTACACGTAAAACAAAAAAAAATACTTTTTGTTATGGTTTAAGAAATTTGATTTATTACCCTGCTTTCTGGATGTCTATATCCAGGCCCTCTTTCTAATCGCCTTTAATTAATTTCCCAGTTCGGTTTGTTGGGAAACTTGGCCGACATATTAATCACAGACCTCTTCACAAGTAGACTTCTTGCATAACTAATTTTATTTCGTTTTTGGTGTACTTTCACGGCGTAATTTAATATTAGTTTCGGTAATGAAATTAGTTAACTTCAACAACAATTAAAATTAGTTGATTCTTAACTTTTACTTGGATCAAGAAAAAATATCTAGAACAATTTGTTTACACTAGGCCCCAAAATGATCTTAAATTATTAGCGTCACTGAAGAATATGATTTTGTCAAAAAGTACTATCTCTAAATTAATTGAAGATTCAAAATTTGCATCGTTTAGGTAAAAAAAATCTTAATTAATGAGGTGAAAATTCGACTTGCATTTAGATTACTTGTTGACTGTCGAGTGGAAATTCCAATGATTCTAGACGCTATAAGTACAACTTTAAAAGAGAAACAAAAAGCTATTTCTGGTACAGTAATAAGATTAATAAGATTTGTTCAATAATAAGTTTTTCAGTTTTTTTTAATGTATTTAGAATCACAAACATTTTAACCTGATCCAACTTATTATAATATATGTAAGTAGGTATATTCTACAGCATACATAATAGAGATTTTTATACTTTTGCCAAGTTGTGTTTGATGTGATTTGGTGTTATAATTGTGATAAATGAGGATACAACTAAAAGAATCATAACTTCCTTTTACCTGTGTAACAAGTGTCATCGAAAATCAATCTATTCACAAAGAGTAATAACTTAAACAAGAGGGGACACTGGAACAAGGAAGTGCAAATTAGAAAAGAGAAAACATTTACGCCGATGTCCTTTCGTATGCTATCGAATGTTTCCGGACAAAAATTGTGTCTGCGATAATCTGATTGGTGAAAACTGTATGTCACACCTTGTGTCATGTCAACACCATTTGTTGTTTGTTTCCCTCGTATTTCGCCTACGCCAATTTAAAGGGACAACTGGTTCGTGGCATTGAAACTACTCGACAAAGATCAAACTTGCCGACACGCAGTGTCTTCTCTTGAATAACTTACCTAATCTTTGCTATTAATCACAAATCCACTACTGGAAATAAGAATTTATACATGTGGTTATACTATGTATAATAAATAGTTAAACTTGGATTTGCTCTTTAGATTAAGTGGAATAGGGAAATCATCAGGTAACGTTATTAGTCACTGTGTTTGTCAGGCGTATAGCGAATACAATACAAGCGGGAGGCACACCACTGTCTGAAGTTTCTTCCGCAAATAAGATAATAATTTTTTTCCACATAAAATATCTGCCTATCGAAGAACCTTAGAGAGAACCGTGCTGTTAAGTCGCAACAAAGATATTCTGAGTTAACTGTTGAGAAAAATGGATATGAAAGAGCAGCAGATAAATTTGCAAAGGAAAGCTGAAATACCATTCGCTAAACTGGAACCGAAATTGTTGTAGAAGTCAGTAGATGAAAATCTCACAGAAAAATAGAGTGGTATCAAGCGCACAGGTCTCAGGCACAGTAAGTGAAAGATAAAAGACCAATTAGTAATAATTTTTTACGTGAATAGCAATTAACGAATGTAGTTGATAAGAATCACGATGAATTTTAGTTACCTAAGGATATATTTACTTACTACGAAGGGCTGAGCGGACAAGTCAATAGGTAAACTCTGTAATGAGAAGGAAGAAACAGTAAACTGTTGAATCCTTTACTGTTGGAAATACAATCAATTCGAAAATCTTAACCTTAATCCATCTAAGCTAACTTAACCAATAAACTTAATTAAAGGTAACAAATTTATTTTGACAGTAATGAGTTATTCCGTCTTATAAGCTTACTCGTTAGCTGCAGTGCAGAGGATATACCGACTCTTATCTTGCATATGGTATTAATCATTTAATAAGAAAGACAACCAAAGTCTTAGAGTCCAAATACTCTCGAATCGACATTATGACTCATCAAAATCTACGCGAACTCCGGTTAAAGCTGCCAGTGCTGGTGGTATTAGTAAATAAATTTTAATACAAAAGTATGTACAAACACGTAGGGAGCACTTCCTGGGGCCCATTCCTGGAAAGTATGGAGTAGTTACAAGTTCCTTTTTAATTTAAAATATGGAGCTTTAAAATCGTTTTCCTCAAAGAAAAAATGCTTACTAATGTTAGTATTATTAGGAAGCACTTTTCTCCTCTGAGGAAAACAATTTTAAAGCTCCATATTTCAAAACACAAAGGAACTTGTAACTAATAATTATTACTCGATACCTTTCAGGAATAGGCCCCTGGGCTTATTTGACCCTCGGAGGAATTCACGACTTTGTGCATTGTGGCGATTCGAGAGTATTTGGACTCTAAATGAAACACATAAATTGCAGGGTTATTATGATTTCAACTCACTTAATTTGGAAAAGGTGAAAACCATGTGAAATAAACAGAAAGGACCATAGAAAAGAAAACGCCGGAGATGCTTGTTAAAAGAAATTAAAGGAACTGAGTCATTAGTAGTGGTAAAACCATACAGAAAAAGAATAAAAATTAAATTGTAACGTAAAGCGTCTTTCAATAGGGGTGATAGATTTTTCGATAGAGATCACTCGGTTCCCTGATATATTTTGTTTTACTTCCATGTGTCAAAATATTCAGTATAGTTTGCAATTTCATCATGCAGCGTTTGACGCTTCCCGACCGTTTAGAAATTATTAAAAAATATTACCAAATTTCAAGGTCAGTTGTGGGAAGAGCTGTAACCGTCAATGGCGACCACTAAAGAGCCATATTACTCGAATTTTTGTGGCCGGAACTTGAGAACGTCGATATTGAAGAGATGTGGTTCCAACAAGACGGCGCTACGTGCCATACAGTTAATGCTACGCTCGATTTGCTGAAGGATAAGTTTGGTGATTGGATCATTTCACAACGAGGTTTTGTGAATTGGCCGTCGCGGTCATGTGATTTGACACCCCTTGATTATTTTATTTGGGGCTACGTCAAAGCACAAGTCTATGCCGACAATCCACAGACTTTGGATCATTTGGAAGCCAACATTCGTCAAGCTATCGCCGGCATACAGCCGCAAATGTTGGACAAGGTGATCAAAAATTGGAGCGATCGGGTGCGTCAGTGTAAACAAAGCCGTGGTGGACATTTGAACGATATCTTGTTTCGAACGTAAATGCAATGTCCAAGCTTCAAAATAAAGCTAAAACTAAATTGATATGTCAAACCGTTGTTGTTTTATTTAAAATTAAAATCCTATCACTCTTAGGCCTGGTTTTTTCATCTCCCAATTAACTTTATCTGGCGATTAATTTCCATAGTAACGATTGTGATCACAATTGTTACTATGGGAATAAACCGTCACATAAAGATAACTGGAGGTGAAAAAACTGGGCCTTAATGAAAGACCCGTTAGTAGAGGCTACAACGAAGAACTACTATCAGCGAAGAATTCAAGAAATTTTGTTAAAAAAAAAGATGAACATTTGGAAAACCATAATACGATATCAGTATCACAAAATCTTTTAAGCGGACACTAAATTGCGCACTATACACTTAACTTTTCGCAGTCGTTCGACGACTGTGAAACAAATTTCATCGGACAAGAACCAACTGTAAACATAATACGATGATTTATCCGTGGTCAACTGAGCAAGTAATATGCAGAATATCAATAAAGAAATTATATTTGAAGAACCTGAAGGAACTAACAGCATGGACGGGAAAGGTCGAATGAAATACATTGATAACCACAAGACAAGTTTATTATTAATATCAGAAGAATTGTTTCAAAAGGAAAGATCACATTTGGATGCGATTAAAATGAACGAGTTGGAAATTGTTAAGAATGTGTAACTATTTTTTTATATTAATTAGAATTTTTGGAGAATTTGTAATTTTTCGACTTGTTTTTTTTTTTCTGTGTGTTTGGACCAATGTATCTCTGTAGTTCTAAATACCATAGCAGCAGTATAGTTCAAAAACTCACTGAAGTGCTGATGCTTTTGAACCGTTTTCCAAACTAAATACATTCGTACGTACATACATACATCGGGTATCTTCAGCAAGTAAGAGAGTCCTTTGAGTGTGCACCGGTGCCGTTAATGTTAGCTACCAATGTGTATAGGTGTAGACAGAAAATTTCGGACACCACTCTCATTCCACTGTCGTAAGGTCGAAAAACATTCATTGATGTAAACCAGTCTTTATTGTCATTTTGACAAATATCGCATCAGATGAATTTTTAACAACAGCTGCGTTCGTTTATTCAACTCCGTTCACTCTATTTACTCTTTTCGCACTCTAAAAAGTGAAAGCGAATAAGTTTTAATATAAATAAGAGTTAGACAAAAGTGCAAAAAGAGTAAATAGAGTGAATGGACTTGATTAAACGAACGCCGCTAATATTGTGAAGCAGGTCTTGAATTTAATTTAATTTTATTTTATTTTAATTTATTTTATTTTCGCCTGCTGCACTAGTGTACACTCAGAGTACTCGCATCTTGTTTTTACCTCATACATTATTTAAAACGAGATGAAGAAACTCTAAGTGCGCACTAATGCAGCAAATGAAAGAGCTAATAAGTCACGTTAGATTATAAGCAAAATATCACAACTGTTTAACAACTGTCATCCGTTGAATATCAATCGATTTAAAAAGTCATCCCTTCTTCTTTCATAAAAAAATCAAAACCAACTTAATGAACTTTTCGATTGAACACTTAAAGTTAGAATTAAGAGATGATGTTTAACTATCCAAATGAATATTCAGACCGACAAAACTATTTGCCACCGCATCGCATGCGTTTACACATTTTACTCTGTAACTTATTGTACTGTCAAAATGACAGGCTTCAATATGACTGAAGCCAAAAGTGCGGTTATCTGAGGTTAAAAACTGATTTACACTGTTATGCTGGTGGAATGACAGTGGTGTCCAAAATTTGTGTTCACTCTGTACATTATGTATTATTAAGGCCAGGTTTATTCGTCCCTGAGTAAGTGCCAAGTTATAACTTGACAGATTAGCGCAATGCGTTGTCCTATCTTTAATCTATCAAGTATATTACTGGTCACTTACTCAGAGATGAATAGACCGGGCTTAAATGTATCTATCAAGAATGCTACAAATTGTGCTTTGCTTCTCTGTTAAAGTTGTAGTTATAGCGCATAGAACTAATGGAATTGCCACTCAATAAGTGATCTAATTGTAATATCTTATACGATTATTTTTAAAAAGTCTTATTTCAATTGATATGTGACGCTTTAGACTAAGTTTTGACCAGGGCAGGCCACAAGGGTGCAAGACACCCGGTCCCCGGACAATTTAGGGACCCCCTATTCCGACGACTGGACGGAATTGAAAATAAATGATTAGATTAAAAGAAAGTAGATTCTGTTCTTTCAATATTTCATAACGACTCCTCGAGACATTTTTCTTCTCTAGATACCACGACGAGGGAGAGAAAGAGATTCAAATATCAAAACAATCATAAAAATACACACAATACAGTCAAAATTAATTCGAGGAGAGAAGAAACGGTATTCTGTACATTTAAAGCTTTTGTTAGTTTCTGATGTTTCTCTAGGCAAATGAATTGCTTTTCGGCTTATCGAACGTTGAATCTGAATTCATCCAATAATCCAAAATTTGGGACACTTCAGTTTTAATTTCGAGGACGTTTCGTTTACGACTTACTTAAATTTATTATAACCAAACCAAAAAGAAACACTCGCAGAAAGAATTTTATCTTTCCTACCGAATATAAATAAATCTATGGAGAAAATTTATTTATTTATCAAGAAACAGAACTGTAAAAAAATCGCTACGAGACACAGATCACATTATATAGGGGAGAGTGGGGTAATTACACTTAAGGGAAAACTGAAATAAAATAAAACCAGATTAAGTTACGAATGCTTTTATTACTGAAAGTTTACGTAAACTAATCAATCTTAAGTTCTCATAATCAACGTAGATAAATTTAAAATAAAATGAAATTCTAACAAGTGGTTCGGGATTACCCCACAGCGCGTGCGGTAATCCTAGACATATGGAGCGATTCTGCTCATATGCTACAAATATCTGTAGCAACCGTAAGATCTGTAAGCCTGTAAGTCAATTATTAAGAAGTGAAATTTTGGAGTTCTCAGTATGATATGATTTCTTGTGAGTCTATAAAATAATACCACAGAGACTTACGAGTAATCCTACAGACCTCGAAGAAATCATACCTTCCTCAGAACTTCAAAATTCGATATTTCAATAACTGAGTTACAGGTTTACGGATCGTACGGTTGCTACAGATACGAGCAGAATCGCTCCAATAGTCTAATTAGTTCAGAAGTCACAAAGAAACCCCCTTGATGTGCTGGCACCACTCGTGCAGTCGTGGCGAGTACTTGAAAACGTTGTTGCATTAGACGTTAATTCACTTAAAAGGTACCGGATTTCTATGTTATAGCTAAAATATTGTACGCCTATTCAATTTTACTCTAAAATTAGATGAAATTGTTGAAAAAAAGATCAAGTTAACATACCTTGTACAGCGAACGCGGTCTCACTTCACCATTCACTGTTCGGCACTATGTTCGGGCTCGACTCGCGATTCCGTCATTGGGAATATCTTCCATCCTTTTCTAACACAGCTAAACTGGCGTGTCCGCCATTACCCGCCGTGCGCGATTACCCCACTCTCCCCTAATCTATCTGGCGTCTCTAAGAGTGGCATCACCCGTAACAGTCAAATTCAAAATATTTCCATCTCGTGCAAAGCTTCCGAATGAAAATGTATTTACCGGTAGAGGGCGTGGAATTTCTCTATTCCGTTTTTTTTCTTAGTACGCCCATATGTCCATTTGCGGATACCATAATGTTTCTCAAGGTTTGCAGCTCGGAGTATTTCTTCAAATTGTTTGTCTACTGTAACCACAGTAATTATTTGTTACAGCTTCAACTTATTGGCCAAAATTACATGTTTTGCTCTAACTTGACCGTTTTATTCTAATTCAGACTCATACGTTTAAATTTTATGATTGCAACATTTATTTTCTAATTTTGAAATAATAAATTCTTATATAGAATTCCGGTTTCTTATACCATCATATTGTCCTTAAAAAAGGGCCCCATAATTCTTATGCATTTAGAAGGCCAGCTGTGGTTTTGACAGTTCCTGCCTCTGAGTGAAGTATTCTTATTCATATTCTTATTCTTACTCTTTTTCATTTTCGACTTCTTACAGCTCTTCATAAATAGTTTTGCATCTTGCCACCGTTTTCTTTTAGTGAGATACGCCAAAGGTTAGGCACACTAAACTCTGTGCATGTTGTGAACCTCTTCTGTTTTGAATTATGGTGTTTGTAGACATCTCCCCATGTGCATCTTTTTATAAACGTCATTCTTAAATAATTCATTCAAAACATTTTTTCCTCTTCTATTTCTGTAATGAACTTAATCACCTAGTGTCCGTAGGTCTGTTAACAGAACTATTGAAGTTTTTGTTTCTGATTATCACTTAGGTTTCCCTTAATAATTTGCTATTGTTCCTTCTTCAAACGTCTCCACTTTTATTTTAATTGCTCTGTAGATTCAATTTTCTTTGCCATATCTTTGCTTCATTGGTGATCTTTATTATTTCCGGTTGATTCTTCAATCTAATTTTAATATTTTCTTTGTAATTTCAAAATTTGACTTTTTTACATACAGATGGGAGCACAAAAAATTGATCGTCAATGTCATTCAAAAATTCATTCGCAAATTAAAAATATCTTCTTATCGGGTCTGCTAGATAACATTTAATTAATCTATTTGGCAAATAGAACACACATGACACATGTCGCTGTACAATACTTATGACAATCACGGACCATTTCATAATGGAACACTAATCGCTATTCAAAGAATGGCACTGACGACCAGTAGCGAATAATCATTATTCACGATGTATAGTAACCATCATAGTTTATGGCGTATAATGAAGGAAATAGGTTACGATTACGTTATTTAAACAAGAAATGCAGTTCTATAACATTTTAGCTATGTTCCAACCACGCTTTCTGACCGTTCAAGAAACCGTCATAATCAGTTGCCCACCGAAATAATGATCGATGTTGACAACTTTGTCGAGTGTAAAACTTTGATGAGTGCATGCTTGTGACGGTTTCTTGAACGGTCACAAACCGTGCTTGGAACAGACCTTTTATGTACGGAACAACCAATATTTTTATTAATAAAACTTTGTGCAAATGCAATTACTTATTTATTTACATTAACATTAATATTTACATTTGAACAATTAGATAAGATATTTGTAGTCGTGGACAAAGTATAGTATACGACTCGCTATAATGGTTATTATTACCTCGGATAACGCTCGCTCGTGTTGCAAATTATCCTCGGTAATAATAGCATTCATTATAGCATCGTGTAGAATATACTATTTTTGTACAAATAATAAATTATTCGTATACTCGTATTTCAGACTCTTTCTTGATTCAATATATTTATTTAAAAATTGAAAATTCATAATTCCGAACTGTGTGTGTGTTCAGCGGAACATTTTTTAGAAAAATTTACACTTTTCATGAGTCTTTTGTGAAATTACGAGTATATCGCTTGCTTATGAAACGAAATCCAACTCGTTTGTCAAATGGGGCGAATAATCGAGTGTTTACGTGCCCAAAATTCCGGCGTCGAATGCCTAATGAAGGCCTGAGCTCTCTCAGTCTGCAAATCCAATATTTATATAAAGTTGGGCCGCCTAAAAACTAGAGGTAGGTCTGTGTTTCATTCCACGAAGAGAATCCCAGGATTATCGATTGGCCCTTAAATTATACATCAGCTGTTTGAGTACCTAACATTAAGATTATGTTGCAATTAGTAAATCTTATATGCGGGAAATCTCATTTTTAGAAAAAAATGTCGATGTTGTGCTTATTTTTCCAAATATAATACTATCGAATAAAAGAATAATCAAAATTAGTCACGAACAAAAAGCTGCATGTCGTTTTTTAATTCTTTAAATTTGAAAAGTGACACTGACAATTAAAATCAAACTTGAAACCCATTATTAGAATAAAAATAGGACCAAAATGTATTTTATTTAAAGAAGTTGCTGCAAATGTTGTACATTATTTTCCAACGCGAATAAGCACTTCAGTGAATGTCAGTATTAATATTTGTTAAATAATTTTAAGGTGAGATGACTTTGACTAATTTTTTATTCGATCACATTGTACTACTAATTTTTTTAAATCGCAGGATATTTATGTCAGCAATAAAAAGTATTAATTCCACACTCGAACTTTCTTCGCATGTTTATTTCCACGAGCGAACAGAAACCGATAAATTAAGTTCGCTAAACTTGTTACTTCGTTCTGTGAGGCCAAGGGAATACTTCCGTTCCGGGAATTCCTTTTTCCTACGCGCCCCTTATTAAATCAGGATTTCTTCGGCAGTTTAGAGAAGTTTTAATAGGAAATCATAAAACCTCATTATCCGGCGTCAGTCTAGTTCGCAGTAAACTCCACGATAATTTAATAAGCACTTTATATGCCGGATTGCTTTTTGTCCGGGCGCAAGGCGAAGCGATGCGATTGCGATAAATATACATAAGTAGGAAAGTTATTACTTGTAGCGATTTACTTCGCAAACTTTGCGAACTTTAAACGGACCCGTGCGAATGCCAACTTCGTGTTTGATGATAAAAGTTTACGCTGCTGGCGATGAAAAGTATTTCCTCGCTGGTAAACTTTCAGAACCTAGTCCAGTCTTATTGTTTCTATATTCGTTCTGAAAGTGCAACGACTAATATACGTATAAATTGAAACTCAAAACGAATGAGTTCTCCTAAATCAAATTCAAGTGGTCTGTGAGTGGAAAACAAAATATTAGCTTTTGTTTTCATTTCGTACAATTAAACATTATTATACCTGATAAAGTGACCTTACTATAACCAATTAAACACAATCAACTGACATATTTTCATTGTAATTACTACTTTATTTAAATTTCAAATGATTTTTGGATCTAAATATAAAACTACAGAAATTCCATTTAGTTATTATTAGCTTCAGTGTCCTGTCGAACCCTTGAATTGAATCACGCTTAGTATACACTTATGTACGTTACACGTGGGATACGGATTCTTGAAAGTCAATTTACATGGCTTTGATGACGTAAATTATAAATTAAATACATAGTTAGCTTATCTAAACCATTAAAAATGAAGAAATTAAAAAAATACAAGGTAAAAGATTGTCAACACATATCAGAATACTAGTGATAGATTCTCGGAACCGTAACTTTCCTGTTATAGTAAGAGTGTACTTCACTTTTCGCTGAAAAATACAATTAACATTAATTAATTACAGATTCAGATTTTCTAGATTTTATACTTCATAGGAAATAATAAATAGTACCTTCTAATGTAATTATTTTATATCCCAAAATCTTTTAAGCGGACAGCTGTCGAACGACGGTGAAACGTAAAGTGTATAGTGCGCGATTTAGTGTCCGCTTAAAAGATTTTGTGATACAAATTTCATCGGACAAGAACTAACTGTAAATATGTAATTATTTTACTTAATCTTTATGAATTTTTTTACTAAAGTGCACTTTTTGTTGCAGGTAAGAAAAGAATAGGGGATGACTTAGCTTTCTTTAACATAGAAAGGTTCAAGCCTTAACGGTAAGAGATACTTTTGAAACGCAGTTTATTAACTTTAATAATAAAAGTAAAATAATTATACATAAATCAATGAAGTATTGAACATTGAATACTAAAATTAATTAAATCTGTTCATTAATAAATTTCGATTCAATTTATTGAATCTGTGTTATGTTACGGCCAATAAAATGTGTAAATAGTTTTAATGCGTAACTAAAATAGCTTGGATTACTCGCTGATCCGAACACAATTGAATGCAAATACGTTTTACTTGAACAAATATCAATAAATCCGTATGTGTTGCTCTAGGTTTTTTAAATAAATATGTGCGGACGGTAAAACTAGCAGTCAACATTCTGCTCTCTGGTTTTAATAACTTCCCAGCGGTCTAAAAATCCACGTTTTTATCTTTATTAAACAAAAATAATGTGTGAAACTCGTGTGATTTAAATGAAAACAAAAATTTAGTTTTTAATTTGAAAATGCAACAAACCTTTTTAAAAATATAACAGACCGTGAACGCTCATGCAGTGATATGACTATTTAAAACGAAATGTTTAGTTTAAAACTGCTCTTAATTCATAAATTCTCATAATTTTATTTTGTTTCGAGTAAATTTATCTTTCTCGTTTTCAATCATATTGTAATGATTCATCGTCACTAGCCGGCGTCAAGTTGTCTCTTGCGTCACTGCCGCCTAGTCGACGCGCCTTAGGCGACAGCCCAGGGAATTCTGACGGCGGAATAAACTAGAATAGACAGTGGGCCGCCTCCAGAATGTTCGAGATAACAACCCCGGCTTATAAAACACGCGGCCGGTAAACGGAGATTCATTCAATGTTAGATAGTTCGATTAGAATGCAACGTGAGACAGTTCGAAATTAAAAGTGGCCTGTTAAACTTTCGCTCGGCTGTTGAAATAAATTACGTATAAGTCTGTAAATAAATTATTGTTAAATGTTAGTGTTAAATTAGTTTGCTTGTGAATAAATTAGTTATTAACTATTTCGTGTTTTGTTTTAAAATAAAAATTAATAGAACGTTTAAAATCGTTACAATATCATAAAATATTCTTTAACATTTTAGTTAAAAGCTCATTTCTTTTATTAGACAGGTAATTATGTACTATTACATGATTCTTCTAAGCGTAGGAAAGTTTTAGATTTTTTATTTGTTGTTAAAAGATATTTGTCCTCAATCGCAAATCGTTAATCTTGATTAAAACATTCTGAGTTTGTAAAGACGTAAATTTGTCCTTTTATTTTGATATACACATGTTTGAATATTCTCAGAAATCTTGTCTTCGTGCTCATGATTTATTCCCGTCCAGTTTTCATACGTAAAAGAGGGTTGATTTCATTATTTTTTTATTAAGTACTTCCGTTTCAATTTTTGTGGTTATCTCTTTCCGGTTAAACGGCAATAATCTTCCTGTTTACGCAATTCTTTCATTATTTTAATCTTCTAGTATCCCTCCACTATTTTGAATATCTCCTAATTAAATAGATAAACTTATTAACATGTACTATATCCTGTCCCTCTGTCTGTATATTGCTTTCATGTCTGGTGATCTTCTTACCATTGATTTAATTTTTTCCATATGTTTAGTTTATTTTTTCTTATTTTGGTTTTAGTACATTGAGATTTATTTTGTTTATGTTATGCTTTCTCATTTTTTCCATAGAATTATTCACATTATGTTGCAATTATTTTTTATTTTCTCCTATTACAATAATGTCGTTCGGTTAATAATTTTGAAAGAAAACATAAATACATAGATTAGGTTATATAGGGTGACTGACAGTTGTTCCGACAAAACAAGTAAGAAAATAATCGTTATAGATTACGGGAAAAATGTTTAAGAAACTCTACGGAACCGTTTTAATTACCTTAAAAGCATGCTGCGGCACTGCTTACCCACTTTTATTAAAGCAACAATAAATCGAAATATAAAGTTTTATGATTGTTATTTTATTGACCACTTGAATACACACAATGTGACCTCGACACATATCTCAATTTCGTTTTATTAAATGTACAATAGCTGGGAACGAAAGTCTGAGTTATGTTTCTTTTACGCGATATAATTATTAGCAATTTCTAAAATGACTGGAAGTGCTTATGAAATAAGCGTTATAGAGTAACGAATTCCCAAATAATTATGTAAAGCGTCGCAAGGATTTAAGTCTGGTGGTCGCGAGGGCCAATGCACAGGCCCGTATGTTGACGCAGTGGTCACAAATATGTGTTTAGCCGTTTATTTATGATAAAAGTATTATTTACATGCATGCGTGCACAAGTCTAACCGTAGTGCAACTGACTATGAGCACCATTTCACGTCTCTAGTTCTCACTCATACCTACTTATTGGGACCGCCACGTACTTGAAACACTTAAATATATGGTGTGATACAATTTACATGAAAAGAATAACGAATTCGTAAATAATTATGTAAAGCGTTGCAAGGATTTAAATAAGCGAGGTGTTTGCGAGGACCAATGCAGAGATCCGTATGTTGACGCAAATCACGAAAAAGACAAAAGTGTGTTTTATGATATTTACTCAGAGCATAAAGCTTGTAAAACTTGACCCTGACATAATGATAGACTGTTAAACGGTCGATGAAAAAGCAATGCGAGACTCGTACATACGAGAAATTATGAATTAATTAACATCGCTTATGTTATTTAAAGTCGAGCAAATTATTCAAATAATATTCAATTAAATTAATATCTAAATATATATCGCGTGATACAATGTACATGAAATGTGATAAGAACACCGTAACGCTCGATCCATTTATTAGTATACTTAGTATTTAACCAATCTGACAATCGGGCAGCTGATTGTAAAAGTTTTCGCACCCGATGTCGCACGGACACATAAAACAATAAAACCTTATTAGATACAGCTGTAGAATGCACGAGTTTTAAACGTCGCTAGTGCTGTGCGTACAATTTTTTATCACTTCCATTAAAAAAAAAAATCGTGTATGTGATGATTATCATAGATTACGAGAAAGTGTATAAAAAATCAGTGTGCTTTATGATATTTATTTACTCAGAGAATAAAGCTTGTAAAACTTGACCCTGACAAAATGATGAAAAAGCAATGTGAGACTCGTACCTACATACGAGAAATTATGAATTAATTAACATCGCTTATATTATTTAAAGTCGAACAAATTATTCAAATATTCAGTTAAATTAAAATCTACTGATAAACTGCTATCAATATTATATTATTTTTTTATATGTATCTCTGATCACCAGTGAATTTCATGCCTCCCAAATCGAGAATAAGTTAAAATTAACATCAAATTACAGGTCATTTTTCAAACATAATTCGCCTCGAGCACGCCGTAACGGAAATAAATCTGGATTATCGTATTACCAATATTGCGCGGATAAATTTGGGGAATCCATGAGTCACGCGTAATTGAAAACTGCCCACCAGTATATTTACGGGTGTTATTTAGGATTAATTTTGGATAATCAAATTAAAATGCGTCTCAGGTAACTATGAAGCAAGTGCTGTTTACTCTGTATACTAATGCAGAGTTGATTATTTACTTTCGTTCGATTTGGAACATCTGGAAAATTAGGTTTTTGACGTCACACATTTGATTGATTTGTTAGATACTTATCAATTATATATTTTGAATAATGCGGAGTAAATATTTTCGTTACATTACAAATCGATGGAATTGTTAAGAATAACATCGTTATTCCAAGAATAGTGGTTATACTCAATTTATTCGATGATTGTAAAATCGGGCCTTAAAGTTACTTAAAAATACAAAAAGAAATGCAGAAAAGAGAAAATTATGACCAATAAATAATACTTAAAATTTGGTTAAAAACAAGAATAAAAGCTCTCGTTTCACTTATGGGAATTGTTAGGAAAAATCGTTCAATATTTTATAAACAAAATCGTTCAATCATAACAAACAATTAATTAAGTATTATTTGACTTGGATTGACAGTTTGTTCAAATATTTATAAATTAATTGCGCTTTATTAAGAATGACCAGAAATTTCCAAAGTTCGGCTTCCACTTGGTATAAAGCACGAAGTATATAACTATACAGTATTGAAATTCTAACCGCTATAACCCTAGAGACAAATTTGAAACAAACTTGAAGTACATAATTTCAGTAATGCCTGAGCCTCAGAATCTAGAACACACCGCTGTAATTCCACCACAAATCAGTTCAACGACGTCTGGATGTTGCAAACAGTAAATCACTGGGAACCATTAATTATAACTGCATTCCAGGGAAACCAATTATGGAAGTTTATTATCGTTTAATTTCGTGTTTGTGTTACTATGTCAGTGTTACGTGACGAGATGCAATTTACTCGATAAAAGCGACCTCACGGTCTCATTCAACAAGTAGAGGGAAGGCATTACGCCCTTTTAACTTAACTTGAAACTTGAGGAAGTATAACTCTAAAAATTGTCCTGAAAGAAAAATGTCACGTTTTACATGAAATTCAAATGTCTCTTAATTTTCGAAATGTCGTAAATCAAAATTTATGTAACTATAAATTAGAAGGTTAGAAAATAGCGAGGCAATTTCCATGGCTTCGGTCCAATTTCCGAGATATTTTATCTGTGTAATTACTGGTAATGGTGTTCCTGCAGTGCGAATGCAAATCTGCGAGCATTAATGGCCGTTAGTTTCTAATAAATCGACGCTGTTGGTGACTTTATTTCGCATAAGTAAACAGAAAGTGGCAACTTAGATTTATTCGAACAAAACAAAGCTCAGAGAATCTGACCACGTTTTGCTTAATAAATAAATGAAAGTATTGCCTCTTTTATCCCCTTAGGCCCGGTTTCACAAGTTAATTTTAACCTTCAGTTAATTGCCATTACAACAATTGTCTTCATAGTTGTTACTATGGGAACAAACTGAAAGTTAGACTTAACTTGTGATTGATAAACCGGGCCTTAAAGAAGTACACTGATAAAAATGGCAGTAAAATTACACATATTTTTACATAGAATATTGATGTGATTTTATATAGATTGACTAACGATTTGAATTTTACATAAAATTACATTTATTTTTCTTTAATTCTTGTAAAATGTTGTACACTTTATGTGTTAATAGTAAACTGTAACTCAAAATTACAATAATATGTAATTTTAATTTGAAAATATTGAATTATTTACACTAAACTATTGAAGTATGTGTATTTACAGAGAACGCGTGTAAATTTTCTTAATGATTATAAGTGTTTTGGTAAAATTACTAGAAATTACTGGAAAATATAGGTAAAATAAAATGCATTCTGTAAATTTACGTAGTTCCCCTGGTGAACACCACGGAAGATTACCAAGAATGTGTAAAAGTACTGAATAAAACATACGAAATGGAATTTTACACTTCACTTCTAACAATTGTAAATTTACTAGGAAAATCATAGGTAACAAAAAACCAATGTTTTTCTTAGTAATTTTACAGAATAATTTTTATCAGTGTACATCTGCTAGCTAGCTAAAAACTGGAATTGTATGTATCGATTATTTCCACAATATTTTAAATTTCTTTATAAGTTCATATATCGTATAAGTCGAAAATGTCTGCTTATGAAAGAGAATAAAATGAAATGCACACTACTCAAGAAGTTACGGTTTTAGTACAAAGTGAAGAGGAGTTTGCTTTAAGTTAAGTGCATGTTTATAAAATATTCAATAAAGTACGCGAGGTTAATTCGTAGACAGTTTTGTATATTATACTTCTCTATCTTAAAACATGTTACGTCGAAAACAAGGGAAATTAGTTTCCGACGATCGACTTCACAGACACTTTCCAAAAGGAAGTCGCCTCAACTGTGAGGCAATATTAAACGAACTCCATCAAAGCGGCAAAAGCAGGAGCTTGATCCTGATCCTGTCTGTAACGATAATATCCGGAAGAAGGTCTTCGTGCGACGGTGGTAGATGTTTCTATCGAACGCGTTTATTATTTTGCTTTGATTTCGTTATAGCGAAATGAAAAGGGTTGCGGAGAATGCGATCACGGAACAAACAGATTTTTTCATTTCAAACCTAAATAATTCTGTTCTAAAAACTTTGAACTTTTCATATAAAGATATTATTACTAAGTTTTAAAATTTTTCACAGTATCTCCACAAAAGATTTTTTGAACACATTTAGGGTATATTGGTTCTTCCCTTTGAGCTCCTCTAGATCTATCACTGGTGCTAGTTACTTTATTATTAAAGTTATAAATAACTATTGAAACCAGAAAGTATTGTGGTAACATTACAGTCATTATCGTTATCTAATGAAGCTAATGTTTCTTATCACTCTTGTGATCTTGTCATTACGATTTTCATTACGTAGTGCATGTATACCTCACCTCTTTTTTCAGTTCTCGTGCGCTCTGTTCGTATAGTACTTACTTTTTATGAAAGTAGGCGTGCAAGTGAAAAGGCAACACCATAAAACGGGAAATAAAATCACGTAATATTGATTAGCCTCGGTGCGTTCACCTCGAGGCATTTTACTCCTGACAATATTAATTTAGACCGAGCCCACGCCTGGAACGAATTATATTTCAAAACATGTGATCATGACATGACGATTTACCAACAATTCCGATATTCGTTACAAAATAATTTTCTCTGGAAAAATAGTAGTTTTCAATTTAGTAATGAATGTGGTGGTTAATTTTCAATTCGAAAGAAAACCTATTTGGAAAGTTAGTTCGGTCAATAATTAATTTTAAAATATTTTTAATGCGAACGATTACTATAATATACAGGGTGTCTACCTCGAGATATCCTTTTGTGTAGAACAACGATGTAGGTAAATTACAATCGATTTACAAAGGAAAAATATATTTTAGTAAGACGTAATTATTTTCCTATAGAATGAAAATATATTGTTTGTGACCTCATGTGCATATGCACCAATTGAGAAAGAGATGATTGCATATATGTTTTCAGTGTCAAACAGTGTTGTCCAAAAGTTTCCTCTGCATTTTATGAAATCATATCTTAAAATGTCATAAAAAACTTTTATTAAATATTGTATATTTTCTTTTTGTAAATCGATTGTAATTTACCTATACTATAGTTCTATACAAAAAAGTATCTCAAGATGGATGACACTCTGTATATTCAATAGTAAAATGTAAACTCAAAAATAAAGGGAGTAAACCACGTAGGTACAGTGATGATATTTAATTTCTAGAGCACTACTAAACCAAGAAAAAAATAGACCTTATAAGCAAAGGAATATATCATTAATTGTTTAGATAATAAATTTAACAAAATTTGATTTCTAAATATAATAATAAATCTCGTGCGGTCGTGGAGTATAATTTCATGCCTTTGCAATCAACTTGACATTTTCAATTTACTTAATTTTGCAACATTTTTAATGAAATTAATACACTACTATACAGGGTGTTTCGCAACTTCATTAAAATAATTTAAACAATAGAAGTTTACAAGAAAATGAATAGAATGAGCCCTTTTTGGTAGGACACTCTATTATTAAATTTTCGAGAAAATAAATGTTTTTGTCGTACGGGTAAACCGTTTGAACGTCCCTGGTTTAAGTTTATGATGTTTACGGAGAATATGCATTACCTAATTTATTAGCTGGTCGGCCAGTTTGAAGTCCAGGTGGATACATGGAACTTTACTTAAAAAATGACAGAATTTTCGAATAGTGAGGTTGTTGACATGATCTTAGTATACGGTGAAAGTGGGCAAAACGCCTTAGCTGCAAGGCGTTTGTACCTAAAGTACTTAAAGTATTTAAATTTTCTACACAATAATCTATCCGAACTTCTGGAGGATGTGAATTTAAATCTTAGCGCAGTGATGTGGTTTATGCACGATGGGGCTCCACCTCATTTTCGACGAGAAGTACGTGCTTACCTTGACGAAATTTTTCCTAGAAGATGGATTGGAAGAAATGGGCCGATCAGGTGGCCTGCGCGATTATCTGACCTAAATCCGTTGGACTATAATCTATGGAGACATTTAAAAACTCTAGTATACGCTAAAGAAATCAACAAGTTCCAAGAGTTGAACGATTATATTAGCGCCGCATTTATGTCTGTGCGACAACAAAACATGTTTCATAATGCGTGTGAATCATTACTTCGCCGGGCAGATTTGTGTTTACGAGTGGCCAAGGGAAATAATTTTGAACACTTGTTATGAATTAGCAGGCGTCGAGTCAGGGGTTCTAAACATTTGTCAATATTTTATCGGTTGTGGGTAAGTTTTATTTTCCTTTTCTTTTTGGGTGCATTTATGCTTACATCTCACGTTCAACACGCCATTAATTTTTTCTCACGAACTTGTGAAACGCCCTGTATAATTAAACATCTACTTTAAATCTTTTCATTGTAATTTAATTATTTGAAGTTATTATAAATGAATCATCATCATTTATGTTATTCACAAAAAGAATATTTTGATAAAACGAGGAAGGTATCTGTGGGTTTAATCATTCACCATTAACTTCCAATTAATTTATAGCGTTTTCGATTCATTACTCTAGAGCTAGAGCACTGCATCTTCTATAATTACATGAAACTAAAACAAGGTGAGAATATTCTGAGAGTGCTCGAATCGAAAATGTTTAGTTATTTTTGAAATTTAAAAAAATTTATCAACTTCTCTGCTCATTTTATCAAAGTTTTGAGATTTTTTTTTAATACTAAAGAAATAGTAAATTTTCTTTTTTAAGAATTCTAGCTTAAAAAAGTTTAAATATATTTTTACTCAATTACTGTAATTTTAAAGTTACTAATTTTGTATTCTATATTTATATACAGGCCAAATAGAGTGACCTATTAAAATATTATAGGGAAGGAAATGTACAAAAATTCTGAAAGTTAGTACACTGCCCTAAGACATAGTGATCTTTCCGCGTAAAATATTTTCACTCTTACATTACTTCCGGTTATACGGAAATCGCTATTAACTTTCTTATTTTAAATGGAATGTTACATTTTTTATTACAAATTCTGATTCTGCACATTATTCTAAATAAAAAATGTTAAGACTTCTCTATGCCTAAATGTAACAGATTTTGAAATATCTTTAAATTTTTTAAAAAAAAGTTTGGGTAACCTTCCTTTTAAAAAATTGTAGCTATGACACTTTCAAATTTCAAGATTCAGGTTGCATATCGTTTGAAAGTACAATCTTCAAGCTTTCAAATCATATCGTAGTTATCCCAAAAAAATCACAGGCTGGTTATATGGTGTCCAATGTCATAATGTTTAACTGCCCAAAACTCAATTTTCTTAATTGTATGTATTTTACATCATGAGATACAGAATCAAATTATACATCAATTGGTATTAGCATTCCCTATACCTATTTCTTTTAGTTTTTTTTATCAATGATTGTTTATTTTATTCTGTTAATTAATGGAAAGAATGCAGTTATTCGTAGCAAGCTTTGAAAAAAGAAGCAGATATTGAAATGTTACTTTTTAAGAAATAAATAATTAACATTAATAATAACATTATTTTGACGTACATCATAGAATAAAGCTGTTAGTTAAATACCTAACGTAAGTTTACCATTTTCATAAACGAGCGTCTTTAAAAATTAAGCATGCTTTGAAAAACAATTTTCTTTGTCAATTTAACGTTTTTATTAAACAACAAAAGCAAAACTTACAATTGGTAAAGTGGTGAAAGTAATAAAGAATAATTTTATTTATTCTAATGAACGATTGTTAAATTTATTTTACATTCAAGGAGAGTGCAATAAAATGGTTACGAGAACTGGCAGAAAATTTAATGAAATGTATCCTCAGTTAGTGTCAATAACAGAAAAAAAATATAGAAGATTTGAACGTATTTTTTAAGAAGTGGCACCGTTTGACCAAAGAAAACTTCATCTGCTCCTGTAACTGGCAATGAAGCAAATAAAATTTCTGTATTAGCATTTGTCGAAACATATTTATTTATTTCTACATATCTGTTAATGGTTTAACTCAATAAATATTATTTTGTCGACACTTACTGCGAAAAATTTCGATAATTCTAGCAAAATATGCCGTTATAATAAACAATTATTGATAACAAGGAAACTAAAAGAAATAGGTATAGGGAATGCTAATATCAATCGATGTAGAATTTGATTCTGTATCTTATGATGAAAAAATATACAGGGTGTTCCATTTACGAAAACTGAGTTTTGGGCAGTTAAACATAATGACCTTCGACACCATATTGTGACCACCCTATGAATTTTTCAGGGATAATTAGGATATGATTTGAAAGTCTGAACATTTTACTTTTAAACGACATGTCACTTCAATCTTTAAATTTGAAATTGGCGTAAATAGATTGTCTTAAATGAAAGGTCACCAAAACAATTTTTTAAATAAATTTGAAGATATCTCAAAATCAGTTACATTTAGATATATGGAAGCCTTAATATTTTGTATTTAGAATAATGTGTGTAATCAGAATTTGTAATAAAAAGTATTGCATTCCATTTAAAATAAAAAAGTTAATGGCGACTTCCGGTATAACCGGAAGTAATATAAAAGTGAAAATATTTTAATCTGAAAGATCGTTTTCCCTTAGGGCAGTGTGCTAATTTTCAGAATTTTTGTATATTCCCTTCCCCGAAAACTTTTAATAGGCCACTCTATTTGGGAGACCCTGTATATTGTATTTGTAAGCTATATTTTAGGAGCTTTCTTAATACCATACAGTGAGGTGATAAAGTAAGGAATGAGTTCATTATTTCCTTAATGTTCAATGTACACGAAAAATGACGGGACAGATCAATTTTAGATTTTTGTTGCGGATCTGTCGTTTGTGACTGGTGAACTCATTGAATTTTTTTTTTTAATGAAATGACTAAGGGTTTTTGCTAAGGGTTGCCTGCATATTTGGGAATGAATCACGGTACTGACTACTTCTTCGTGCCTTCTTGTGGGGTCATCATTAAAATCTCTATTCTTTGCGTTTCTGTAAGCTGCATATTTGTTTAATTAATTTTATGCATGAATAAAATCTAATCTTCAAGAGATTTATATTGAAGCAAAAGAAATATTTTTTACTGTTTTGTTTTTGTTTTTCAATAGCTCATTAAATTTTTTGGCTGCACTTTAAAATCAGAATGGAAGCTAGAATATATCTTGTAAAAGAATTATTTCATTTTTTGTTTCATATCTGGTTTCAAAATTTAAATGTCAAAAATAGTATACTGTCAAAAAGAGTAAATCATGAGCCTTCAAATGAAATTAATAAAATGTGGTCATTTAATTAAAAAATTTTCAATGACGTCACCAGTGACGATCGGCAATCGAAATAAAATTTTCATCTAGACTATTAAATGCGTAACAAAAATCTAAAATTGATCTGTCCCGGCGTTTTTCGTGTACATTGAGCATTAAGGAAATAATGAATTTATGCCTTACTCTATCACCTCATTTTGTTTATTCGTCAACTGTTCTTAAATTTGAATACTTTTTGGATATATTAATTAATTCACTGGAGCTGTATTTATTTTTATTTTATTTTGGAAACATAATCCTGTTTATTGGCACTCAATTGCGGGCATAATTTGGCCTTTATTGCCCAAACCCGTAGTAACGTAAACAAACCCATAGTAACGCAAACAATCTACAGGGTGTTAGGTTATTGCTTGGGCAAATTAAAACTGTAGATTAAGGGCGTCAAATGGGATCAGAAAGTACCTAGACATGATGGATTTTCGGGACATTTTGAAAAAATGCAAAAAAAGCCAACTATTAAGGACCGCTGATAGTACTTACGTAGCGAGCGCCTATTAAAGCTGATGTCTCTTGCAGTGTCTCTTGCCCGTTGCACAATTGCAATAGTTGTTTGACGATTCGGTGTACGACGTAGGGAATACCGCCACCGATATTTACGCACTACAGCACGTGCATTGCACCTACATTCTCCGTACGTTAGAATAATGTCAACAATTTCGTTATTTGTGTAACCTAACACTGACCTTTGCACTCCGAAATTTGTTGAGACACTGAACGTGCGTTATTTGCTTGTCGTAAAGCAATTAACCATCTGGGAATTTATGGTAAGGGATCGCCCGCCCGGATGGGTGTAACAGTAAATAAGAAAATCAGTGGTTTCCAAACAATTTTTATCGATTTTTGTTTGAATTCTTTCCCGAAAAACGAAAGCCACAACACCCTCGAATGTCAAGGCTTTTTTACTCTACAGAGTGTTTTCAATACGTGGTTTGAAGGTGTCCAGTCAATTACCTAACACCCTGTATATATTTACTTTATGGAAGCAACGTGTAGGTACAACACTCGCATACGATATATTGAATATCAAATCCATAAATTTTGATCAAAATAAATAAAACGTTGTAAGTACCACGGGCAAAATTGTAAACAATAGCCCTCGAGCATTTAAAAGCACTTCGCTTCACGTCGTGCTTTACTCTCGAGCAATAATCTCCTATTTATGCCCTTGAATGCCCTTAAATAACGATCTCTGTAAGTTTGTTTCCTGTGGGTAATAATGTCTTATTTAGTTTAAATAGTAATGAATTTGCGAGTGAAATACCTAGTTTGAAAGTACATTACAAAGAAAAAGGAAAACAGGTGTATAACAGCAATATAATAGTTGTTTTTAAAAGCATTTACCTACACCTGTTTCATAATAGCTATATTATGTAACCCATTTGGGTTGTATAATGAGACTTATTATAACACTAGTAAATTTATTGGTTATTATTATGCCGTTACTATGGATTTGCGCTATATCCAGGCTATTGCGATTTTCGCTTATTGATGGCTTCTGACAATATTTTTTAAACTAATAAAAATAAAAACCATGTTGCAGGCGTAGATAAACCGTTGTATATTACAAGTGGGATAGTGTATCATTATAATATTCGTGCTCTTATCCTGAACTTGGGCTGATGCCCTCGCCAGGCTAACTCATCGCACTCATATTATAATGATATCTCTATCTCACTTGTAATACAGGGCTTCTATAAATGATTCTAACATCGCATTACCTCTGATAAACAAATGAACGTGTACCAGTAACCACCGATACTGAACACAGTCACTGGTAACATAACCTCACTTTTAATCACGATCCAATCAAGCTTTGTTATTGTTTAAGAAATTGTTATTATTTTCATTTATCGGTTTTCATCGGTCTTAAATAATCAAACATCTTTTTCAGAAGCATATTTAGTGCGACATCATCAATTTAAGGAATAAATTGTAAACAGAAATTGAAACACTTTATGCTGGTGTGTTTTAGGAACAATGGTTTATTATTTGGAGCAAAACACTTTCATTGCGATGTCTGTTCAAAATTATTTATTACTGACATAAAAAGAAGGTATTGTAAATTTCATAACATTAAATAACATAAGTAAATTTTTAGTTTTTTAATTTTGTGTAAGCGAAGTTTTACAAATTCACTTCATAACTAAAAGTTTCACAACGCCTACTTTGATGTTAGAATCATTTATAGAAGCCCTGTATAAATAACTATTATTTAATGTTTTTCGGGCCCAGAAGTTCGTTTTTGAGAATAATATTGTCTTACAAATAATATAGATTGTTCGGATTTCGTAATTATATGTTCATATTTTTCTATAAATAAATTATAATGTGTTATGAAAAATTATAAACTTATTTCAATCAATTCTAATACGTTAGCAAATTCATAAATAAGAAAACGTAAACGACACCCACATGTTAAATATTTACAACTTTGCGGTTGCAACGAATTTTGCGTTTAGTTTTTGCCGGTATTCTAGGACATTTCGTCTGGTTCATTTCTGTATATTTAAAATTTTTAGAAATTGTGTTTTTACTTTTTTCAGCTAATTAGAATTTCAGATTAAAAAAAAGTTTTACGAACAGATGAATTTTCTGTAGAAATTAAAGTGAATAAATAAGTCTGACTTTTTAGACATCAACCCTAGATTAGGTTTAATTAATTGATTCAGTAATCAACGCAAGTAGATATGTATTTAGAATTTTCTTCGAATTGCACAGGGTGACATTGATCGTGAATTTTGCTGGAGCTTTATTGTTTCGCGATGTGTTTATAAAAACCGTAGACGCATGTATATCTCACGAACGAGCAGAGGTTTTTAAAAAAAGAGACGACGCGCTCTTGTGGTAGGTCAGTTTTCTTTTTTGAGCTAGACCGTTGATATTTGCAGAATTAATTCTCGTATGTGTCAAAAAAATTACAATATTAATAAGTGAAACTTAATCGATTACACGCTGTAAAATCCAAACGTGGAAAGTTCATTTCTTAAAAAACGAGAAACTTCGGTTTTTGTGAGAGTTGTCTTAAAAAGATGGACTTTTGTTTTGGTGTGTCAAAACATTATCCATTCACTCTTTTTCCTCGTCCCAGTAGGCGAGTTAGGGTGACATTTTTGTTGGTATCACAATGAAACATAGACGTCAGATGAAACGGTGATGTTTATTCTTAATTTCATGGTTATAATTTGAGTCCACTGACGGAGACGTTGTTCCAGCTCGACTGTAGTGCATATTTCACGGTGCCATAGTCGGTGCTCCTTCGTATAATATTTGGCAACATAGTCAGATTAGTGGTGTGGAATTGTCATTAATATTTTTAATGTCAGATTCTGGCATCTATCAAAATTCAGGCCAGCAACTTAACGAAACGAGAAACTTCGGTTTTGTGAGAGTTGTCTTAAAAAGATGGGCTTTTGTTTTGGTGTGTCAAAATAATCTTTATTTTCTGCAAAAGCATAAAGTGTTGATCGTTAACAGTGCCTAGAATTGCCAAAAGACAGCGTTTTCAGCAACCGTCCGACTTTGAAAGGAAGCGAATTGTCGGCATGCACGAAGCGGGTTTCTCGTTCCGTGAAATAACGCGGCCATTCTGAAGCCATTCTGCGGTGCTTCGAGCAAGGTCTTCATGATCTGAGGAAGGCATCCAACACCGTCGACCAGGAAGTGGGCGTCCTAGAAGAACTAATGAACGCGAAGATCGGCGTCTCCGTCAACTGGCTGTAAGAGATAGGTTTCGCCCTTCAGCTGCAATTGGAGTGGATTGGATAAAGGGTCTAAGACAAAGGGTGTCCAGTCGAACCATTTACCGACGTATTGCATCGTTTGGTCTTCACTCCTATCGGCCGTGTCGACGCCTTCCACTAACAGTATTGCATAAGGCAGCCAGACTGCAATGGTGTCAAGAAAGGCAGCAGTGGATCATTGAATGGGATCAAGTCATGTTCAGTGACGAATCCCCATTTTGTCTGTGGCAAAATGACCGTCGAGTAATGGTGAGAAGGTTCCGTGGAGAGAGACGTAATGTGGAGTTTGCTGTACGAGGCCATGGCGACGTAACACCAGGTGTTATGGTATGGGGTTCCAAATGCATCGTTACAGATTCCCTTTGGTATTCATCAGAGGCAGATTAAATGCGCATCGATATATCGACGAGATCTGCTTTGTTACCTCTGATAAATGAACACGCTGGAGTAGTTTTCCAGCAAGATAATGCCCGACCCCATATCGCAAAAATTTGTAGGAACTTTCTGCAACAAGCAGAGGTAGAAGTTCTTCCTTGGCCAGCTCGTTCTCCGGATTTGATTTCCATAGAATAGGCGTGGGATATCATGGCTCGACGTTTAAGAGTATTCCTCAACAAGCAAACAGTTTGGAGTAGCTGCATCGTCACCTACAGCAAGCTTGGGATGAGGTACCTCAAGAAGACATCTATTATCTCATTCGGAGCATGCCTCGGCGAGTTAGGGAATGTATTGTTGACCGTGCTGACGTGCCACATTATTACATTTTTTCTCTTAATTTCTGTTATTTTTTTCCAAAGTGAGCATTACTTCTTTATCTAAGGGAAATAAACTGAGAAAATTTTAACCTTGTAACTTGATCCCTTCTGGGTGATGCATTTTTATTGGCACGTAGTTTATGCACTTAACAGAAATAGAAAAATTCGCTGCGAATAATAGAAAGAATAGAGCATTAGAACACCATAAACAGTCCTGATATTATTAGATAAAGGTCTTAGACATCGTTTATGTCTTCTTTTAAATTGAAAACAGAGCAGAGATGCGTACAGCTTTCAAATGTGCGTGTGAAATTTTCATTCTCTTGCGTTTATGTAATATAATAGGAGTAAGATTTGACACCTTCGAAAAAAGTCGAATCAAAACCATTTTCTGAAATAAGATATCCAAATTCATTAGGATGATAATTAGTTCTTAACTGCAAGGAAGTTCTTGAGCATACCACGTATTTGTTAAAGACGTTACATTAAAAGGATTTTCTTTTGAAGTGCTTAACGCGAAGATTCATGAAGTAAATTCGCTTCTCTTCCGACAGGAGTTAGCGTGGCTTCAAGGATAAAAGACAGCTGAATGACGAAGCTGTAAAGCGACCTGAAGGAAAGCTCGATTTAAACGGCGGTGATCCGAGCCGAAAGCTGCAAAATAGGACTTTTTAATTATGCTTTTCATAATTAATGCTTCGAGCGGAGGAATGCCGGAGATTAGTCGGCGCTTATTGTGACGGGCCAAACAAACGTGGATAATGCGCCTTATTTACTTAAATTTTCAGATTTTCAGAAACGAGTTGCTGAAATGCCCTTAATTAATTTTTGAAACTATTAAAACGGGAATTCGTCTTGATTAAAATATCTTTCCAGTTAAACTGAAATTAACAGACGGTAATAGGGAGGAATTTAAATTCAGCGCTAGATAAAACTGTTGCACACTAAATAATATCTTTCTATATTACGAAAAGAAATAAATTTTATCAAGAAGCAAATTATAAAAGAAACATCCGATGATACAGCTGATTTTTCTAAAGAAGGTTTGTTTTTGTGGACATAAAAAAATTCACTTTAACTTTCTTTTTAAGGACGTTAAGCTATATTTGATGCAAAACACTCTTTTTAATCGTTTGTTGTTTTTAATTTTAGTTAATCCACGGTCGTATGAATGTGAGTGTTTCATTATGTTTTTCTGTTTTTATGTTTTTTTCTTATGTTTGTCAATACAGAGTGTTTCAATGTTTCACCAAACTTTTCTGACGTTATTTGGAACAAAATATCTTAATACAATTTTGCAATCTGAGCAAGTTGAAATTTGCATTATTTTGAGTCGATGTTTTTAGAAATACTGTAGCAATTAAAATTTTTGCCGTCGTGAAACAAGACGAGGAATTTAAATTGTTTTATGGATGTCACACAGCTGCAAGAAGGCAATAAATATCTATCGTAAGCGAAAATATTTATGAGCGACTTTTAATCCTGCCCTTGATCGAAAGACGTATTTAAAGGTGACAACATTCAAAAGAATGTGCATTTAGCATGCATTTTGAGCTATTCTGATAAACGCTAGATAATTTCGTTGATGATCAGGAAACCTTTCCGCATAGAGACGTGCTGCTAATCGCGCCTTTCCTCTACATTCTTCGTATAAAATATGCATGCCTTCGTATTCTTAAAACGTAAAATCGCCCATCGCAAACACATGTGACAACACATACACAAACACACTTACATACACTAATAAACAAACTGTTATAAATGGAAATTGCAAACTACGCCAAAGTCACGCAAATTATGCTTCGCTTCCAACGTTACTCTTTATTAAAATATAAAAATCATTCAATAACCACATCTTCTGAGGCGACAATTTATGAGGCAATAAAACAGTAAACCGATTCTTTTGAGAATTGTTAAGGCAAGTTAAGGATTCGGACCTCATCTTCGGTACGTTTTAAAAATAAGCGGTTCTCCTTTCCCTCCGGTTTTCTCAAAATCTATTCGTTAAGAAAAAGAAACTTATGCGAAACTTTTATTTCTTTTGTCGATATCTACCGACATACCGAGTTTGGTGCATCTTCATTGAAACAGCCTGTATATTTATTCTTAAGGCTAAGGGCCAGTTTCATAATGAAATTTAAAGGAGACTTTAAATTTATAATCACTTTCACATGTCGAAACAAATATGAAAATACATTTGTTTACACATCTGACTGTGACTTTAATTTTAAAGTCTCCTTTAAATTCCATTATGAAATTGGCCCTAAACTCGCTTTCTGTTCTCACATATTTTAACCAAGAGGGGAAATGAAGTAGTAGTAGTAGCTAGCAGAATTTCCATCAACAGGGTATTTACTAAACGCGTTACAAGTTTTCGAATTTACGCATATTTATGTAAATTCGTTATCTCACATATTCGAAACTTCCGAGATTGTTTATACACCGCCAAACGATTCTATCGTAGAACAAAGTGTTTAATGTAACAGTAAATCCAACGAGTACGATTGCAGGGAAGATTAAATACTAAATCTGAGCCAGCATTAATACGATTACAAGGACGGATTTGAAATATGTATAAATTCAGGCAGAAGACAACTTAAGCCAGTTTATTGTAAATTATGATTTAAGGCTGTTTAAAAGTTTTAAAAATTCAATTCTTATTAATATCAATTTTTGTTTTCCATTTCTATTTAATTAAATATGTAATAAGTATTATCTATAAATATTAATTTCCACAATTTTTTTTAATTATGTACATACTTAGTTAATATTTAGATATAAATTTGCCCAGGATTAGTGATGTTTACAATGATTATTTATCATTGTTACTATTAGGCTTACGTTATTTTCACACCAGTAACCTAATTCTAACCTATGTAATTTGTTTTCCATTAACAGCGTTTTAAATAAATTAAATGATCACCATACAGGCTGATTTAAACGGTCAAAAAATCAAATGAAATGACAAAAAAACATTAAAACTTATCCTTTCTTGGGTCTTCAATACATTTAAGACAATTATACCATTACATTTAAAAAATGTGAATTAAAAGCATGACATTATTTTAGAATGTAAAATCAGTCCTTATTTACATTTCCTTGTGTAGAAATCATAGAGCTACTGTATTATAAAATTTATTATTCACAACAGCGTGAGGAGACCCAATGGCTTATGCTTGCATAAGAACTTGTTGTTCCGGATTATCTGGGCAGGATTTATGAGTAGAAACTCGATTTTGAAATTACTGTAATAGACTTAACATCCTCGCAGGATTTGCAATATTTTAAATGAGAAACAAATACACCCCTTCTCAGGAGGATCAGCTCAATTCGAATTTTTTGGCGGAAAAATTTGGCTCTGTTATTAATTGCTAGTCACGAGATCATCCAATTAGCAAGCAGCATTAACTTAATGAAAAAAAATTGTGCGTACGCTGTTTTTAACCCTATTGGTATTTGAACTGAAAGCTTCATGATATTACTCAGGCCTAAAATGAAATCCATTGCGCCGGAATACGCCACGGTTTGGACATCTGACTTGTTTAAAATATCGATTTCCCATTTGTGCTGAAGGTATTGTTGAGTATTATGACGTAGGAATGCAGGAGCGGTCGAAACCAGTCAGTCCGAATAATGGTGGCACTCAAATCAAGTGATTTTGTATTTTTCTGAATTTATCTGAAAATGAAAAGAAAATTTTCCATATAAATTTTGTACAATAACCACAGGGGCTCTAAGAAAATTATCTGCTAAATTTCGCAACGTCATTGATTTGATTAGGCGCACGAATTTTTTTCCATTCCATTTGCACATTACGTTTCAAATTTTGCCGAGAATTTTTATGACGGCCAGACATTATCACGCCATCGTTTTTAATTCAGAAGGAATTTACGGCGCCAAAGTGATGCAAAATGGCTACAAAATTTTCCTCGCTGAATGGCGAACTTTTTAAGTGAATTGCTTTTGTGCAGCCTTTTCTCTACCTTTTCACTCAAAGCATTCCGTTAAACGAACACCAAAGTATTAAGAAGAATGAGAAGATTAAATGCTTGCGTTTAAACTATGATGCGAATGCTAATTATTAACTATTTCGAAATTAAATTATTTATTTCTTAAGATATTTAGGGAAAGCGGGAAAATTAAAATATTTGATTAACTTTTTGTTTAAATTCCAATCTGTAAAACGTATTATATTTTAGATAGGTAGGTACTTACTAACAAAAAAATAACTACAAAAGATATAAGTTGCAGCAAATACATTCATGTGCGGTAATGCGGAACAGCATTAATAACTTGATACACGCATAAACAAAGTATAACGTAACGTGAATTATATTACAAATGACCTTGGAATTTCAATATTGCCGCATGAAAGAAAAACAAGAGTTACTTATGTAATAAACTTAAAAAGTCAGTATAGCACTGAATACTCATCGAAACAGAAAAATAAGAGAAAGGATACATCCATAAGGGCCTTCCAAAATTTATTTGATTATGTAGAAATAATGATGTGATTTTGCATAGATATTTGATGGGTTATTTCAAGTTGTCTGGTCAAACTCTTTGATATGATGATGAGAGAATTTGTGCATATCTCTTTCGTAAAATGTGAAGCGTAGAGAGATACGCACCTGCTTGTTGAAATGCTTGTTAGTATGTTTCCTAAAACATTTGACAAACGTGAAAATATGTCAAATACGATCTTTTCTCGACAGAATCAGTGGTGTTAGGGTATCACTTTTAATGGCACCTCAGTGAAATAGAGACGTCAGAAAATGTACCCCCTTATTCTGTATTTAAATAATGACAGTCGTTAAGTGACATATCAGTACTTAAATACAACAAATTTCTATGTACTGAACGGTCAAAACTTGTCACTTAACGATTGCCGTCATTTAACGATGCCGTTATGAGTTACTGAATAAGGGCCGGTAGTTTAGTCATTGGCTAACTTTAATCTTCGGTTTATTCCCATAGAAACAATTTCTTTACAATTGTAGGCATAGGAATAAACCAAAGGTTAAAGTTATATAGTGATTAAAGTATCGGCCCTAAGGCTGAGTTGCACCAAAGTCGTTGTTAACTAATCCTAGATTAAACATAGGATTGTATTCGCTTTAATTCGAGATTAACTTTGATCGATGTCGATTCAACTCAGCCTAAGGAAGAAAGGAGAAGAAAAAAGAATCCTCTTGAGAAAGTAACAGAAACGAAAAGGCATTGTGTTGTATAAATAAAGGATGCTGGAAACTTTTTCAGACATTAAGTGGAGGTTCAATAAAAAAATGCGGGTTGTAGGTTACTTATTCCAAGTAGATACTGACAGCTTTAAATCATAAAGAATTTTGTAGAAGAGTTTCAATACTTTCGGCTCAAATCCAAGATCTTCGAATTCGGGTGGTTACTTCATCTATTGTGTCGATTCTGCTCGTATTTGCAGAAACCGTAAGATCTGTAATCCTGTAACTCAATTATTAAAATATGGAATTTTGAAGTTCTGTGGAAGATATGATTTCTCCTAGGTCTCTAGGATTACTCGTAAGTCTCTGTGGTATTATCTTATAGACTTACAAGAAATCGTATCATACTGAGAACTTCAAAATTCCACCTTTTAATAATTGACTTACAGATCTTACGGTTGCTACAGATATGAGCAGAATCGACCCATAAGTCTCAAAATTATGATTTTTGAAGATTGAAATTGCATGTCTTTTCCATATCAGGTTTTGATTTCGGTCAAAATAAAAGAGCTACCTGAGAAAAAGTCAGAAATAGTTTATATTGATGATATCCATTATCTATGCGACCGTTTAATTATTCTTATCATTTTTAACAAATAAATTGTATGCAAGGGCTTTGAAACAAGCTTTCACATGTTATAACCTACATAACTTTACATTTATTTTATTATTATTTTCCACCTAAAACATTATCAAATATCAACATCACAGCATTGTCGGTTGCACTTTGGAAGTAGATAAGTAAATACAGTGGAGTTCGCTTAGTATGAGTCCGCATATAGTGACAAACCACTTATTACGTACACTTCTGTGTATAGGTCTTACGACTATTTTCTGTAATTTTTTAGTTTTATAAATCGTACCTAATAAATACTGCCTAACATCCAAGATGGCGGCACACTAAATTAATCAGTGCTCACACGTGATGCTATCTTGGATATTTTTAATTACTAATTGTCTTTTCTAATCTATTTCGTATTTTAACGGACAAGACACTGAATTAAAAACAAAATTAAAAAATATTTAAAGACAATGTAGCCTCAAAATATGAAAATAACAGAATTACCATAAGTGTACGTAAAGATAAAAAAAGGTACAAGAATCTTTTGTAAACAATAACTTCAGGACAATAAATAATAAGGAAAGGAAAACAGAGGAAATGGGCTTCCTTAATATTTGGTCATACTACCTACCATTTTGTATAAACACTGCATTCAACCGATGTGGAACCTAATAAATTAAATTTTTTGCATAATTTTCATCATTTATCTAATAGCTTTATTCCATGATGTACGTCAAAATAATGTTATGGATTGCAATTATTTGTTTCTTAAAAAATAACTAAGATATTGAACTTAAATATAAAAATGAATAGTAATAAATATCTGATTATTTTTTCAAAGCTTGCTACGAATAACTTCACTCTTTCCATTAATTAACAGAACAAAATAAACTATCATTGGTAACAAGAAAACTAAAAGAAAGAGATACGGGGAATGGTAATACCAATCGATGCAGAATTTGATTCTGATGTAAAAATATACAGGATGTTCCATTTACGAAAATTGAATTTTGGGCAGTTAAACATAATGAGCTTCGACACCATATGGTGACCAGCCTGTGAACTTTTCAGGAATAATTAGGGTATGATTTGAAAGCCTGAACATTATACTTTCAAACGACATGCCACTTGAATCTTGAAATTTAAAAAATGTCGTAAATACATTCTCTTAAATGAAAGGTTACCAAAACAATTTTTTAAATAAATTTGAAAGTACTTCAAGATCGGTTACATTTAAGTATATGGAAGGCTTAACACTTTTTATTTAGAATAACGTGTGGAATGAGAATTGCAATAAAAAGTATAGCATTCCATTTAAAATAAGAAAGTTAACGGCGACTTCCGATATAACCGGAAGTGATATAAAATGTCGTAAATACATTATCTTAAATGAAAGGTTACCAAAACAATTTTTTAAATAAATTTGAAGGTACTTCAAAATCGGTTACATTTAAGTATATGGAAGGCTTAACACTTTTTATTTAGAATAACGTGTGGAATGAGAATTTGCAATAAAAAGTATAGCATTCCATTTAAAATGAGAAAGTTAACGGCGACTTCCGATATAACCGGAAGTGATATAAAAGTGAAAATATTTTAATCGAAAAGATCACTTTCACTTAGGGCAGTGTACTAATTTTCAGAATATTTGTATATTCTCTTGCCTGAAATCTTTTAATAGGCCACTCAACGTAGGATACTCTGTATAGGTACATAATGTTATACGCTTTTGAATTAAAGCTATTTCCATACTTCTAATATTATGTTTACAAGAATCCTATACATAATTTTCTTTATTAATAAATTATCTATTATTAATAAGTACTGCCTTACGGTATCACTGACGCAAGAACGTATGATTGATGGCTATGCGACAAGGTTATTTGTCGCATCAAAGATTCTGTGTTGCCAACTATTGTACATAAAAAGATAAATACGTACTTCTATTGATTTTCACATTTGTTTTCATTGTGCATTTCCAAATTTTCTTTTTTCAAAACGCGCATGTCTTTTAACGTTATCAGAACTGAAAGGTGCAAGAAGCAAAAGAACTTCACCGAGTGGTTGGATTTGCCATTGAAGCAATTCACACAAACGTTTTAATGAAATTCTTGAAAATATCGACAGAGAAGTTGTAAAAAGCTGACTATGAATTTCGTATTCACAAAAACTTATGGACATTTATACAGTTATGTTATAAATTGACAAATAAAACCAATAATAGAATCGATATCATGCATAGATTAGGGGGGAAATAAAAACAACTTGGCTAATTGGCCAAAAATGTACCCAAAAACTATGACACTACAGTCACTACGCTGGCGGTACGTAGAATGAAAACTAATGCATACCATAGATGTATCCAACAAAATTTTCTCCTTTTATAATCGTGATTAAGTTTCAGAATGCGATTTTCACATCGGAAGCACGTATCGCCAACTGTACTTCTAAAAAGTTATTTACAACGCAGAAACTGCGATTCAAGTAATTTCAGTAAAAATTTGTCTACAATAAATTGTCATGTAGGATTTTATGTTAAAAAGAAGAATGTTGCGATTTCGAAAGAAATCAAAAAGCCTGTTGTATACTAAGAATCGTTGACAAAGATCTTTGAGTTGAGATAATTCTTTCACTCTTATGCCCCGGTTGCACCAACTTTTTAAGCAGAGCTTAAATTTACATTTACGTATATTACGCAGTTCATTTCTATTTTATTGTATCATTCGACAACCTATCTTATTTAATATATATTTGGGAATATATTGCCGGAGTTTCAAAACGAAAATGATGAACTGTGATTTTTAATCGATTTTTAAGTTGGTGAAGATTTTTGTAACAAACTACCCCAGTTCCGGGGTAAGTTGTCACGAGTAACTTAAATGCACAAAACAGCAACTTTAAAACTAGTAGACCAGTAAAAATAGCAATAAAATTAAGTTAATCACGATTATAAAAGGAGAAAATTTTGTTGGATACATCTATGGTATGCATTAGTTTTCATTAATTTTTATTCATATAATCCCTTAAATCAAAAATTAAATGTGTTAATTTCCTTCAGAAATAGAATAAAAACTTTATGTCATCCTACCTTTTTAGAAAAGAATTTAATTAAACTTAGAAATCTTTTTTGTAATAATGGGTATCCTTTATATTTAGTCAATAAAATTTTATTTCAGGATGATCAGAATGAAAATCAAAATTCTCAAAACAATAATAATACTCAAAATAATCTAAATTCTCAAAACAATAATAATACTCAAAATCATCAAAATTTAGACAATTTAATTTACAAAAAGTTTCCACAAATAAACGGTTATACAAATTTGATTACTAAAGAATTCAAAAATATTAATGCCAAAATTGCTAAATATAATTTAAAAACCATTAATAATCTTTTCAGTAAAATTAAAGATAAAATTCCGCCTTCTCTTCAATATGGTGTTGTTTATTCTATTCCTTGTACTGAATGTGATCAGGTTTATATAGGACAAACATCCAATTGGCTTAAATCACGACTGTCACAACATAAATCTGATTGTAAAATGATAAAAGAAAATTCTAGTGCTCTACTACAACATTTTAAAGATAAAAATCATATATTAGACTTTAGTAACACAAAAATTTTAGATAGAGAAACAAATTATCATGCCAGGTTATTCTTAGAATTATTCCATATTAAAAAAACTAGTAATTCCATGAATTTTAGATCAGATATTCAAAATCTTAATTTGGCTTATGAGTATTTAATAAAATTTGATTTTAAACGTAGCTCCGCACAGAATCCAAGGTAAATAAGATTTTTGGAATAATTTTCTAAATCAGGTTACATTTGATAATAAATTTATTTCGATCTTCTATCAAACTAAATTTTAATATTTTGGACTTAATTGATGAAATTTGTATTTAGAATATAACTAGAATTATGTAAGTTAAGTGATTTTATTGTACTTTTGTATAATTACATGTAACCTTACGTTTTTAGTTGCTCTGAGGAAGGTAACAAAAAATTACCGAAAGCTTAGCAGATAACAATAAAAAGTTTATTAGAAGACCGCTTACCCGTTTAATTATAGAATAGTATAATCAATTAACGGTCGATACTCCTTAATTCGTAATAAAATTAAGAATTATTTTAAAAGATAGCATTAGTTATTTTTGCTTCAGAACAAGAAGACACTTTGGATTACAGTAATTTTTGTTTTTCATATTAAAATAGTTAATTGCTGTCTTCTCTGACAATTTTGACAGATGTAAAAGGCATGGGGTGGACAAAACATGAGCCCAACTTTTACATTCTGTGCATTGCATCCGTTTTTTCGAGCTTTAACTTTCCCCAGCTTTCCCCGGATATGTGACAACTTGCCCCAAGCGATTTGTGACAACTAATCCCAGGCAGTCATTTTGGATAAAAAAAATTATTCTGGAAACATAAATAGAGCTAACCCAAAAATCGGTCATGTAAACAATCAGCGAAGTCCTGCGATTGGTTAAAAAATGGCTGTCAAAATATAATCACAAAAAATAGTGAAAGAATTATAAAAAATCTTACGTTTTAAATATTTACTCACAGATCGAAAAATTGATAATTCGCTATAACTACCACGGTCCTCCACCAATAAACACGAAAACAAGACTAAAAGCATAAAATGATGTAAACAATCACTAGTTATAGCCACAGCCAATATCAGTAGTTAGTTACTGAGAAATACTAGGTGTGAAAACTTACCCGTGTGACAACAAGCCCCGGTCTCCCCTATCAATTAGAAATGACTAACATTTTGTTAAATCTATAAATAATGTCATAGTCTAAACATCACTTAAATTTAAGCTCTGCCTAAAAAGTTGGTGCAACCGGGCATTAATCAGCTAAGCGAAATTTGTTTACAGATACCAATATACTTAAGCAATAATAAAATTACGTTGCATGACACTTAGCTACTGGTCGTAATTTTAACATTATTATTCCTCGTTGATCTAGCAAGCAGCAATATTTCGTTAAAAAAATTACCGTTATCAGCTCTTCTATTACCAGCTGAGAAACGCTTAACAAATAGGAAATTGCAGTGTGTGAAGATCCCACACTAAAAACTTACTGATAACTATACTGCGGACCGACGCGACGCGACGATGTCCTCTGTTATAAATCATATTCACTGACATTGAATATTCGCTCAATTTCGCCATGCATGTGACTTACGTACAGAAATCAATATACACTGCGAAGTTGAGCGAATGTAATATGCCAATCGAGTATGCGGTAGACGACGTCATAGGTCCGCACTTTAGTAATAACCATAAAAAATTATACTAGTATATTATTCAACGACCGAGTAATGATGGCTGTTAATCACGAGAATGAAAATTTTCGAGTCGGAGTAATTTATCTAATATGCATGGTGGGTCTGCTTTAGTATTGTCTTTGGCGGAATGATTGTCAGTCAACCTGTATTGTCAAAATGTTTTGTCATACTGTGAAATTATTAACTTTATTATAGAGCTGCCAATTTGAAAAAATTATTCATGACCAATCGGCATTTAGAATAATAAAGAACAGAAGAACATCTGTGATCTTATACGTACAGGCTGTTACAAACTCGAAGCTCACCTTTAGGATCTCGAAAACGGTAAGAGATACGAAGTCGGTTAAATTAGGATAAAGTTACATATTTTGGTCCTGAACAATAATCCGTTTCGAAAAATCATTTACGATTTGTAGTTTTTGAAATATTTCCAAAAAACTAAAAAACGTAATTTTATTTTATTTAATTTTTTTCTGATGTCATGATTGCAGAAATCACAACAAAATTAATACATTCTACATTTTAATTGCTTAATAAAAAATGTTTACTTTTAGCAGATTCATTGAAATATGAAATATACATTTGTATACTCACCGGCACTTTAAACGAAACGCTATACCAAGGCCATAGCCGTAAGTAGCATCATCTATGGTCTATTTTCGAACGAGTTTATTGCTTTTCGTTTCGTTTTTAGTGCCGGTGATGGTACATTCCGATTAGAAAAGTATAAGTATAGTTGACAACTCACTTATGGAACATGCTGTGTATGTGAAAATAATTTACTAATGTAGAAGTCATTATAATCGATAACTTTCGTATAAGATCTTTTCCTTTATAATTAATAGTTAAGGAGCTATTGAAGAAATTCTTACCAATTATGAACCCTGCATATTGTCTCAGCAACTAGATGGACATACAAAAGTAATTTAAAAAAATGTAGCTTAGGAATACTAAGACATAAAAGTATATAACATAAAGATATAAAAAAAATATCTTGATATTTTTAAAAATAATTTTTATAATGGCGAATAATTTTTCTTGTCATTAAGTAGGTAATCAATTCTGTAGGAGTTGTGTATATGTATAAAAATTTAATTATACAAGTATACTCCCCGACTATTTGAAGAGTGGTTTTTTAAATTCTCTAATCTTTGCGTTTATATGTATTAATAAATTATATCGAAAACAGACGATTATTTTAGTTTCTTGCAATTACCTAATCTTAACGTTTATTTATGATTAGAGTTTATCGTAGAGCTTTGAGAAAATAAAAAAGCTTGTCCGAGCAGGGAATCTAAACGGTTATAAATGAGGCTGCCAGGATAAAAACAAATTCCGTTTAATCCGTTGAAATCGCCCGCTTAACAACAGATTTGTAAAAGTTTGGAACATTTTTAGCAAACTTTTTGCCAAAGTTTCAAGTAAAGAGTTTTACTAAAGCCCGCAAAAACTCATTCATTTGCATCGGAAACAATAAATGTAAAGAGAAAATCAGAAAGTTTTCGACGATTTTTCAACCAAATTTCAGATACGTTATTGATTACCAGATTTAGGCCCAGTTTTACACTGCCAGTTTAAATTTAAGCTGAAACTTAAACTCATAACAACGATTATTTCAACAATCGTCGTTAAGGGTTTAAAATTCAGCTTAAATTTAAATAGGCATTGTAAAATTGGGCCTTAACGCAATAGGCCGCAATAGACGATCATAAATTTGATGTAATTTACATGTATTGGGTCCGTGCTCAAAGAAGGAGCAGATTTCTACACTCTGTATAATAAAAATAATGATTTAATACAATTTTCATAAAATTAATATTTAAAGCATAAGGTAGTAAGAAGATTCTATACTACGCCCAACTCTGTATATGTAGGTACAAATTTGCAAATAAACTCATATATTTCTGCTAACAATTTTCCAGAATGTAACACAATGTAACCTTTAAATCTATTCATTTAAAATTAACATGTTGTTAACAAAGAAGACATATGTTAATGAGTATATCTAATAAAGGACATGAAGCCTACGCCTCTATTAAAGACTTAATATTGTTTACAAAGTCGACGTTACAAGATGAGAAACATAAACACAGTTTTACAGCTACTAATTTTTTACGATGCAACAGCTTTAATAAGTCTGCACGCCAGTAATGATTTTCTTTCTAAACTCGGCGTTTAACATGCAAACGAGCAGAGTGAGGGATTCCAATTAATTCTGCCGATAATTACGTCTGAGTTGTTGAGATCTACACACGCGTAAACATGCTCGAAAAACCGTCCAAAGATCGTTTATTTTCACATTCTAAGGATAAGAATTTGTTAAACGCTTCTATTTAACCTCTATTTTAGTTTTCATAAGTCAGCGCTTGACTTTTTGAAAACTTATCCGAAATGATTGAAATATATTAACAATTTAAGAGTAGTACCTGTGAATACAGGTTGATTCTTAATTATTCGAGAAATACAGAACCAGTAAGAGAATCGAGGTTACAGGACAAAGTGCAAAACTTCTATGTAGCAAGTTAACTGTAAAAGCGGTAAAAATGTAGCATACCTTTTTAAGGTTATTAGCTACATTAAAGCGTGAACATATTGGAATTTCAGACATAATGTTGCATATTTATCAGTTGGAAAAGGAGGAGTAGATAGAATAATGAAGAATCAAATAAAATTATTATTTAAAAATAATATCTGTGAGTGTGATTCGCAAGAAAAATAAGTGGTGAACAGTATAATTATAAATATTGAAAATGTACCTACATTATTCCGCAACACCAAAGCGTGACCAAGTCGCCGAAGGATAGTTCTTGTTTCATCTTGTACGTTATAGGTGTGATTTCAGCTTGTTTTGAGCAGCAAAATTTTGACTGGCAACGTTGTCTTAGTTTGCTCCCTTTCAAAAAATTTCTGAACTTGATTGATAGTTCTTGTAGTAGAGCGCTTCTCCACAGGTTTTAAATGCTTTTGACCATTCTGAGCAGCTAAAACTAATCACAATCGAGAGTTCAGCTGGAAGTCGTTGGCATTGGACGACGCCAAGACTTTTACGAATCTGAGTCTGTCCATTTTATGTGTCAAACACATCACTTTTCCAAAAGCCTCTATTACTCGTATAGTTCTCTTGATCCCATATTTCTGGCGAAGAAGCTTGATAAAAATATTCGCTTGGAGTCAATTTTGAACTTCGAGAGCTCGGTTGATGTTCAAATGATGGTTTCAGCAACTGTAGCAGTATGCTTTGGGATGTGAAGTGGTTTAGTAGGTGGACAGCGCTATTTCGAGAGCTTTCCTCCCATCCACAGTGCTTTTTTTTTCATCTTGAAAATGCGCACTAGTCGTTCAGCTTGTCCATTTGATGTTGAATGGAAAGGCGCTGTAGCCAAATATGATTGACCCCGATATCTTGCCAAAACTATCTGAACTGTCCAGAGTTGAACTGAGTAGGTACCATTATTAAAAACAATTATTACGGACAAATGTTCTGTGAGAAAAAAATCTTTCCTAGAGCTGTAATGGTGGATTCAGCTGTATTATGCGAAATTTTATAACGAACGCTGTTTTGAGAAAGCATCAACCACAGTCATCCGCATTGAGTTCAAGTATGAAATGAATTCTCTCCCATGGTGCTTGAAGTCATTGCTTAAATTCTCATGTGGGGCTTGGGCTTGATGTGTTGGCAAAGCTTGAATTTCTTGACCAAATCTTCGGTATCTTTCCCGATAGCAGGTCGCCAACAATAACGTCGAGCCAGCAACTTCATTTTAATCACACCTCAAAGATCTTCGTGTAGCATGTTTGCATCGATTTGATAGAGTAGGTAAATACTATGATCTTCTCAACAGACAAAGCAAAGCGGCCGGCGTGTGAAATAATTCTTGTACGAGTAATTTTCGATGGTGAGTGTTTCAGGCCATCCTTCGCGACGTTAAAGCAAAAACTGATCTTGAGGTGTAGGAGTTTCAGCTCGTTCCAAATTGATTGGAAAGCTATTGTTGATCTTATCGATGGAAGATATTCTTTACTTTTGTCGTGTGTGATCTGATCCTGCGCTATAGTTTTTGTTGCTCAATATCGGAATGATATAATTGCATCCCATGAAACATATTACCTATCGCTAAAAATGCCGGATTAACTCGTTGTTTATGTTAAATATAGTAACCGATTGCTTATTATCGTTTTACAGTTCAAATTAGCGATCGTAGAAGTACTGATGAAATTTCTTAATTTTAGAGATAATTGCAAGATCTTCCTGTTCAGATCTTTGACGCAAGAGGAATTGGGTGGAGCTGTGATATACAGCTGTGATGTAGAACAAAAGTGCTACTAAGCTATGGGATAATACATTAAATGGCAAGATTAAAGGCGATTCGGGTTTGTAATGCATTAAAGTTGTTGTCTTGAAGATGTATTCTTGAAGTTTCAAAAATAATAGTTTCTTGCAATATTCTCCCCAATAATAAATCGGTAACTTGTAAAAAATCTGCCATAATAATTTACTTTTCCTAGAAGTGACTGACGTTCTTACAGATTCTTGGGACGTGATAGCTTTTTTATAGCTGTAATATTCCCAAATATTTAACCTGAGCAGTGAAAAATTCAGACTTTTTTATATGGGATTTGAGATTGCTGGATCCACTCATTAATAGTCTATTAACACTTTTATGCTGTGTTTCATGAAAGCCAATTAAATTTAATCATTGGTTAAGAATAATCATTCCTATACCTTTAACACATGTAACCATAGCAACGTTTACTTTTAACGCATGATTAAATTTAAGTAACGTTTGTGAAATCCACCATTCAAATCTTAGTTTTTAATTCAAAGACAAATTTTTTTCATTTAATCAGCATTACCTTCTTTTTCCCATATTTTCTCACTATTACTGCGACATATAAGCATGTGAATTTAGAGCTAAAACCATAAATCATATGTTCTTATCTAGGGATGTGGAAATTTCAAAAAAAAATTTTTTTTTGAAAGAAACGTGGAAATTTCATTAGTTTTAATACGAAACGTTTCAACGGTAATTGCAATGAAATTTCACAATAAAAAAAGAATGAAATTTCTTCGAAATTTCAATGAAATTTCCAACAAAAAATTCAAAATCACAAGTCAGTTTTATTTTTTTAACACAAGTATAAATTAATGTACAGTTACGGATAGAAAATTTCGAAGGTTACTGGAAATATTCCAGTGGGTTGATTTCACTGACATAAAAATGTAAAATAGCCCTTTACTGTTATTTTGATTGACGTTTGCAAATTAATTTTGATAATTTTTAATCTTTTTACTTTTTTTTTGGTTAACTATTTAATTATCCGTATGCAATTAGTAAATATTTAGGCTCGGTTTTATAAACACAAGTTAACTTTAACTTCCAGTTTATTGCCATAACAACATTTATGTTCACAATTGTTACCACGGGAATAAACCTATAGTTAAAATTGACTTGCCTTTATAAAACTGGGCCTTATGCTGATAAACAGTAAGGCCCAGTTTCATAAAACGAAGTTAACATCTCGATCAAGTTAATCATGTGATTAAGCAATATCATTGGTGGAAATTTAAACTTTCCTCCAATGATATTGCTTAATCACCTTAATCGAGGCGTTAACCACGTTTTATGAAACTGGTCCTGAGATTATTTAAGTAAAATTAAATTAAGTAGTTTACCCGAATGCAAAATGCAAATGGATAATGAAAATGATATACCAAATAGAAGAACGTTCCGAGAAGCATTATTAAAGTTGCCGATAGAAAATTTCGGACACGAACAAGAACTTTCATACTTTATTATCCTGTCGTGGTGGTTCCGAAACTTGAAGTCTCAATTGTTGGGGTGGAAACTGTTGATATGTGCCCATAAAACCAAAACAAAATTTAGCCATAAGTAAAAAATCAAATTGCCTATTTTATGATAAATGAGCTGGATTGGATATCCTGATCATTGGTGCGTTCACATTGCGTTCTGTGTTCTATTCTATCACAATTCGTTAATAGCAAAAGGCTTAATAATAGGCGCTTTCGTTTCTGACGGATCACAGGAACATAACGCGTTTGGATCAGCGAATCGTATTCTTTTCTGAAAACGATTCATCCCCTCCACTAATATTTTTGGATTATGATTCGATTTTCGGAAACATGAAATATTTATGTTTCTCTTGTTCGAATCAGGATTAGAGGGAAATTTAAACTCAAATTTAGTTTGGAGATTACAGGATATTAGATAGAAATTGCGTTCACCTGCAATCTAGTATGTTTGATACATTTGACAATTCACGAAGGAATATTCCAAACACGTTTTTAAGGAGTATTCTTTTCTAACAAGAACAAACGAATCATGATTTTCTAAACATGTTCAGATCGGATCAGGATCATTTCAGAAACGAAAGCTCCTAATATCATATACAGAGTGAGTATAAAGTTCCGCAACAAATTCATTATTCCGTAATTAAATTTTTTTGTAAACAATCCTGAAACAGGTCGATTTTGTTTTCAAAAAAGATACTTTTTGACATAAAATGTTTATTTCTAATGTCATTGGTTTTCAAGTGATGACGTCATCGAACATTTATTCTAATGACAACCTACTTTTTTCTTAATCAATTTTGATACATTGCACTAAATGATAGTGCAAAAATATTAATATCTTACATAACAATTTTTTTGAAAAAAATACACATTAAGTTCAAAAAGTCCAGATTATATTCTTAAGCAAATTAATGCATAATTTATAAAACCAAGACAACAAATAAATATGACAATTGGTTCAATTGTGACAGTTTGTTAAAAATTTTCTATGATCAAAACTAAGTTCTTCAATTTGGTAAAATGGCTCGTTTAAATGAAAAAGAACGAATTGAAGTTTTAATAATGGTTGGTTATGGGAATAGACGAAGGAGTTATGAAGAAGTTAGCGTGTTGTTTAATGAAACACGTCCTGTAGAATAGTCAGTCAGTAGAATGGTTGCCAAATTCGAAGAGACTGGAAGTGTTAAAGATTTACCTCGTAATAGTCGACCTAAAATAAACGAGGAAGTTAAATTAAATGTTTTGCTTCAAGCTGAAGAAAATCCTCATGATTCCACAAGAAATATTGCCTTGAACCATAACATTTGTCAAACATCAACCATAAAATTATTTAAAAAAGAAAAATTTCAAGGTTCAATTAATTCACGAGCTAAATAAAGATGATCTGTAGATATTGGTCTTGGGAAAATCCTCACTGGACGCAAGAATCCCATAGCCAACGTCAAGACAAAGTTAATGTGTGGTCCTTTCTTTTTTGATGGAAATTTAACGGGCGCCAGGTATCTAGATTTTTTTTAGATTTGATTTGCTTCCTGCTTTGGCCATACTATTTCCTAACCCCGAAGATAACGACATACTCCTTGAAACTTTATACTCACCCTGTATATATTTTCTTGTATTCTGCTCTACAAGATCGATAGCTTGGAATTTTCATTCAACTTCCAAACGAAAAGGAAATTTCCAACAACTAAGGAATTTTCACAGAAATTTCGAAAACCTAGAAATTTCCACTGTTTTGCCAATTTCGAAGAGTTGAAATTTTAAGAAATTTCTTCAATGAAATTTCCTCAATTGTTTCATTGCACATCCCTATTCTTATCAGGCCAGGCAAGTTAATTGTTACAAATCTACAATAAATACATAAAATGTCATTTAGTTAAATTATTTTCAAATACTCCAATTATGCAATTATATTTAACTGGAAAAGATTTTAGAAAATACTTTCAGATATGTACAAGGATTTAATAACTTTTTATAGTCACCTACGAACTTCGCATTCTCTTTGGATCAAACCTATATTGTACTTAAATTTTGAAAAATTTTTTTGTCGAAAAGAAACCTTGAGTCACTATAAATTCTAGGTTAAATTTCCAAATCTGTTTATTGATCAATCATCACACTGACAAAGTTGACTAAAGTTGACTAGTTGACATGTTTCGGAACAAATTCCATAGGTATTTTTTAAACTTTGTTTGATAATGGAATTTGTTCCGAAACATGTCAACTAGTTAACTTTAGTCAACTTTGTCGGTGTGATGATTGATCAATAAAGATATTTGGAAATTTAACCTAGAATTTATAGTGACTCGAGGCTTCTTTACGACAAAAAATTTTTTTTTTTCAAAATTTAAATAGTCACTAATATCATGGATAATCCTTTGGTTAATATAAAGAAAATAGACAAACACGTCTACGAGTATATCTGCAAGTGTGTAGCTGGCTTTAATGTTGATTTCGCTACTCCTTCCGAACCATGTATGCGTATTACATAGGTGTCGGCCGTCTCTATGAATGGCATGCGACGACGAACTCAACCAGTTATATCTTATCTGAAAACTTCGCCGACGCTTTACTAAATTGTTAATGCATTCGCATCCTCACTATCGTCGAAAGATGTTGAAATCATTTGAGCGCGGCGCAGATTAAACGCTTAAACGCTACAACAATTTGTTTGTGCGGCTCGTCGACCAACAAATGTGAAGCTAATTGCGTTTTGTCGTTCATCTAGTTAATTAATGCAATAGGACATGCAGTCAATTACTGCGTCGTTTACGTATTTTTTATACGTTTGAAGCGGAACGTGTTTACATTTTTTTTTAATACTTGTGCTTAGTTGTAATGCCGTGCACCTTTCGTGCGTGTAGTTTTTCCCGTGGGATATTAAATATGTGGATTATGCGTAAGGCTGCTGTAGAATTGTGAGGTGAGTCCAGTGTTAATATTTTGAGCAAATATATGGAAGGACGCACTTATTGCGAAAGCGAATTTTCACCTTTGCAAGGCCTTCGAGACCACGTTTGTAATTTATTTGCGATATGGGTTTCGCTAATATTCAATATTTATCTTCGCCTTCTGTTTTATTTAAGTGCAGTTCTCTAAAAAAAAAATACAAAAAACATTGGCGAGACTCCTGTGTGGAAAACATCTTTAACCTGAAGGAAAATAAAATTTTTGCGTCTTTCATCTCTGTATCTAATAACAACTACCACGATTTTTAAAGCAGATAATAATTGAAGAATTTGACGTAATCCGGACGTATTCTTGTTTTGTTCTGTTGCAGTTTTTTCATTATCAAAAAAATACTCGCCATTCAAGGAAGTGACTGCAGAATAGTCCAAATCAACCATTTCATTTTCTGTGAAGTATTTACGTGTAGATTATCCACGTTGAAAAACAGTCATATAATTGTGTTTGTTCTTATTCAATTCTCAGATGAATGTAATTATGCATTCAAATTGAAAGTAAGCAATTCTATCTTTTGTTAAGATGTAATCAATTACATTAATATATCTGGTTTCAAACGACTGCAGTTTTCTGCGACAATTTCTTGCTTCTTTATTTCAGAATTAAAAAAGCTTAAAATGAATTTAAAAGAAAATCTGAAGATCGAAACTAAAGCAAATTGCTTTTAAGATAACCGCTTACTTCATCGTTGTCTTTTTAAGATACATACGTATCCTATGTGTAAGGTATCCTTGATAAATCACGTTCATGTACAAGGGTGAAGTGAACAGTTCTCGGCCAGAGTAAGAAAACACAGTTTTATTTCCATTGTAAATATTTATTTACTTCCAACTCTACACACTTAGTTCAAAGGTGCCGAAGCTTTTTTTATACCCCCCGCATAAGTAGTAAGATTGCTCGAGGCTCTCAAAATAGACAATTTTTTCAAATTGGGGAAGTCACGAGGGGCAAAGTCCGGCGAGTAAAGGGCGTGTGGGAGAAAGTCGTAACGTAAATCATACAGTTTTGCATGTGCAACTACATAATTATGAATGAGGTGGCGCATTGTCGTGATGAGAAAGCACTTTTTTCTTTGCCAAATGTGGTCGTCGGCTTTTGATTTCACTGTCCAACTTGACCATTAATAATAATAATTCTCCCTTTCTCAAGATAGTCTACGAGTACTACTACTACATATATCAAAGAAAACTGTAGCCATTACTTTTCCAACCGATGGAACTGTTTTTGCCATATTCGAAGCACTTGAACCAGCTTTCAGCTTCCATTGTCTAGACCAGGGGGGGAACCCTTTTACCAAAGAAAGCCACTTTTAACTTTAAATATAGTAAACAGGTCGCATATTACCCGGTAAAAAGAAAGGTAGTAATTTATAAGTGACATGAGATGTTTTCACGTTATATAGCTGCAAGTTTATTGTAATTCTTTATGGTAAGGCCGCATGGAAAATTATGGAAGGCCGTAGTTTCCCCACCTCTGGTCTAAACTGTTGTTTTGTCTCGGATATGTAGTGTTGGAACTAGTGCCCGTGTGCACAGACAAATCTTAGACTTAAGCCAAAGTAAACCTTTACTTTGCACAATGTAACTAAACGACGCACAATTGATATGAAGTTAGCTTGAAGTGTCTCTTTTTCCTCAAGTCTACCTTGAGATTTGTCTGTGCATACAGGCATAGGTCTCATAAACAGTTATGAATCGGCACAAAAATTCAGAGGGATTACGTTGGTTAGCTCCAAACACAATTCATGTAAAATGTATTTTACTCGATCATCTCAGATTTTTATAATGCTCCCGCACCTTGATACCACAATCAAATCGTTCACCACTGCATTGTAACTTTTTCAATTTTTCCCACTTTAACAAATGTTCAAAAGTTGTTCACTTCAAACTCGGAAAAAACTTCTTTAATGTAGATTAATGTATGACAGTTGGCAGATCATGTGGTAACAGGTTATAACAAGTGTACAAAAAGTTTTCCCATCTAGTGTGTTGTTCACGTATGTTCCTTACTTGATTAGTAAATTGACATTTAACCTTGACATAACGTCAATCAGGAATATTATAGAATAGGTCCATTCGCCATTGAGTTTTGAAAGTAGGATTCAACCAAAAAAGATTTTTCTTCCAATGTGAAAACCATTGTAAAATCAAATCAATAAAACAATTTTTTTGAAAGTTATGTTTGTTTACTTGTCTGTTTAGGGTACGGATCAAGTAAGGAACATACGTGAAGATGCGAAAAAATGAGAGCAACATACTAGATGGGAAAACTTTTTGTACACTTGCTAGATTCAGAAAATAAACTCTGTTTGATTCTCTGACCGCCATTATACCGGCTGTTTCAAATTGGGTGTGCACTGAAGGGATCTCCTAAACCATGAGAGTTACAGATTCGGTTAAATGGAAGAAAAGTTGCACCAGTCATTGCTTAATTCGTATCCATTAACAGAATCAATTTTCTCTTAATTGCTCTTGAAGTATTGGTGAAAATGTAAAAATATCGATTTTCTTTTTTCCTCTGTAACTCCCTTATCAAAAATAATTTAGAAATTCTGTCTTAACTTTCTACAGATACTTTTGGATTCTGCTTCAAATAGGGGCAGTAGAATTGTGGTCACACGTTTCGTCTCTCCACGACCATCCTCAGTTTACATTTTTTAAATATAACGTATACCTTTTTATTATCGTATTTGTTGCCATTTTTTCTCCTGATTGTAATGGTATATCATACTTAATTGTTGATATTAATTTGAAGCTTAAATAATACAGATTTTTATATGAAAGTTTTATTTAATACATAATTTCAAATATTTAGTTCATTTTCTTAGGTATAGTGTAAATTTCAATGAATTATTTAATATCTGTCTCTTTAGTTATTGTATAATAAATTCTTTTAACGGACACTGATAGTGCACATTTGTAGTATCCGTCAAAAGAATTTGTTATACGAGATAGTTGTTGACGAGGCTAATTTTACAAACAAGGGAATATTTAATAGAAATGTACATAGATATTGGTCCAGGGAGAATCAAAAAAGATTTCAACAAGTGTGACCACAGATACAATTCAGCTTAAATGTTTGGTGTGGTATTTGGCATAATAGAATTAATGGTCCGATCAATTACGAAAATCATGTAACAGCTGAACGTTACATCGATTTTTTAAGGACAGCACTGGAAAACATTTTAAATTACATTCCTCTAAATCATATTAGGGAATTGTAATTTCAAAATGATGGAGCACCAGCAAATTTCAAGATTATTTATAATGCGAGAGATACAGAGGAAAAAAGAAAATCGACATTTTTACATTTTGATCAATATCTCAAGAAGAAATAAGAAAAAATTTATTCTGTGAATGAATACGAATTAGGCATTGATTTGTGCAACTTTTCTTCCATTTAACCAAATTTGTATCTCTTACGGTTTAGAAGATCCCTTCAGTGCACACTCAATTTGAAACAGCCGGTATGGTTACTCCACCCTCGTATATTGACAAAACAGTTCTTTTTATTTTATATTATTACAAAGATTAAGACTTTATACATTCAAATAAAACGAGGACAATTTTTTTTATGAAATAAGGGTGGATAATAATATTACACTTGACTGAAATCATCTTCCAGAACTTTCTTGGAAGTTATACAAGTGGATACAAAAGAACTGCATCTAGTTGACTTTGCAATTAAAATTTTTTTTCTACATTATTCTTTGCTGTTAGTATGAATAAACGTAAGTTTCTCACAATTTGATTAATTTGTTTACATCAGTTCTTTAAAGCCGTGTCACAAATACTTGTGTATTTGGCAAATAAATGAATATGTGGATGGGCTGTTTAAAGACACAAGAGGGTATATTCGGCAAATATAAATATTTCCCGTCCGAAGTCAGTAAATGAACACAAATCAAGGGCGCAAATATACTGAGTGCAATAAAAAGAACAACACCTTGAAGGAGTTGGAATTTTGTGGTCAAACTTGACAGGGAAGAAGTACGTGTGCGTAAGTAATGATAAAAAAATGGTGTGATAGTTTCTTTTGTTTGGCCATTTTGCTGGAGAAAGCAGCAAAATATTTTTGTTAAATCTAGTGGACTATTTGTCGTTAAGTGTTATTAAATTAGACTTAGGCCCGGTCTTTTCATCTCCAGTTAACTTTACCTGACGGTTTATTACCATAGTAACAATTGTGATCATGGGAATTAATCACCAGATAAAGATAATTGGATGTGAAAAGACCGGGCCTTAGTTATATGCATCATTGTCACAGCTATGCCTAGGGTACGAAGAGTTCAAAGATTTGTCCAACTTAGTCAGTTTGATAGAGGTCGAATTGTCGGATTGCACGAGATGGGAATGTCGTTTCGTGCAATTGCAACTCTTCTGGGCAGAAATGTGTCTACCGTCGCTAGAACTTGGAAAGCTTGAATGGAAAATCAAAGAACAGGTAGAGCTAGAGGCAGTGGACGACCCAGACTAACCAATGAGCGCCAAGATCGGAGATTAAGACTAATGGCTCTAAGAGACAGGATGTCTTCTACGAGGACAGTTGCAAATCAATGGTTTGTAGATATTGGAAGACCAATATCTGTTCGTTCCGTTTACGACAGAATACGCTCTTTCGACCTAAGATCCTACAGACCACAGTTGGTGTTACCTTTGACACCTGAACATCGACGGCAGCGTCTAGCATGGTGTGGAGAACGAATCATCTGGGACGAAGAATGGAATTCTGTCGTCTTCAATGATGAATCCCGCTTTACCTTAGGGATGCACGATGGCCGAATGTTAGGCAGAAGACGACGTGACGTGGAGAACGGGGTCAAATGCAATTTGCGTTGGAAAGGCACGTCCACCGTTTGTTGGGGTGATGGTTTGGGTAGCCATTGCCTATGGAAGCAGGTCACCTCTAGTTTTTAACAGAGGTAGTATGACTGCCCAGCGTTATATTGACGATGTCTTGGAGCCCCATCTGGTACCTTACATAAGAGGTCATCCTAGTCATCTTTTCCAGCTGGATAACGCGCGTCCTCATGTAGCACGCATATCTTTAGACTTTCTGGAGACATCCGATGTAGCTGTTATGCCCTGGCCTCCGAGGAGTCCCGATCTCTCGCCTATTGAACATGTGTGGGATATGAAAGGCAGAAGACTCAATAATTTGATTCGTCACCCACAGACGTTGGAAGTTCGCCGGCTCCAGCTGCAGATCGCTTGGGATAAGATCCTTCAAGAGGACATCAACCAGTTGATTCGTTCCATGCAATGGAAGCTAAACGAATGTGTATATGTATAATCGAGGCGCTCCAACACATTATTAAAATTTTCTTTCTTTTTCTTTTTTGTTTCATCTCCAAATTTTTATCAATTGTTACAAATTATGTCCCCAATATATAATTAAATCATTGACCACAAAATTCCAACTCCTTCAAGGTGTTCCTTTTTTTATTGCATTCAGTATATTTGCAAAACAACTACATCCCTGGCAGATATATTCGTGCGTGATTATTTAGTGGCATTTAGTGCGTTCTACGTTTTTTAACAGTAAATAAGCTGAAGTCGTTAGTAAAAATGCCACAGCATCAACCACTGAAGCGTCTTCACTTTCCACTTCCACCTTTAAACTGCTTGTGTGAATATTTGTGGTTCTCAAACCAAATGACCAATTAAATTATTGGCAAATATGAGTGAATTAGTCAATGAAACAAATATGTAAACAAATATGCAAATATGCATGTATTTGCTAAATATCCGAATGCGCGGAGCCGGCTTAACACAAAGCATGTTCTGTACTATACGCTCTACGAGAAAACACTTTTATTATTAAGATGCTTTTTTGAACTTGACAGTTTAAAGGTAAGCAGTAGGAATATTCGTATCGCGCATTACAGTTTCTGTGTAAGATTCCAATGAGGCATTTCTTATTTTTACATGGAATTCACTACCTACTACGGTGATAATTATGATAATGGCCAAATTTAACTTCAGACAGTTGATTATAACATTTATTTACTTAAGTTTATCAACTTTCATTATCTAAAGTAATATTGACAAAATAAAGTAATGGTTTAGTGTTTAATAATGAAGCAACAACAATGTCGTGATAGAGCTCCGCTGCAACTTTAGCGTTTTAATTAATTTTAATGTGTATAAAAATGATGAATTAATTATTTTATTTTTTAACGGCCAGTCTCATTTCATTTATTCTTCCCTCTTTTTTTTATAGCTGACTTCCTGCAGACATTCCTTTTACTTCGTCTTTTACTACCTAGTCTTTAAGTCTCTTCCATTGTCTTATTTCTTTGTCACTTATCTTTTTCTTTTCATCTTGCTTCCGAAAACTTTTTTCTAGAATTTTATCTTCTATATTTGTTTGTTTAAAGTTGGTTCTTGTCCGATGAAAATTGTAGCACAAAATCTTTTAACCGGACACTAAATAGCGCACAAAACACTTAACGTTTCACCGTCGTTCGACAGCTTCTGTTTGTGATATATTTGTTTCTTCCTCTTCTGTCTTTTTCACCCTCAATCTTCTTCTTTTACTTTATTTCGAAAACCCGTGTTGTATCTTAGTGTATATCCTTGCTGTATTATACTGTTAGAGATCCCGTGTTGTCGATAAAATTATGTTTATAATGTCTTCTTCTACGTTTCTTGATGAATTGAAAAGTTTTGACATGAGCGACAGATGAAATGGGAAAAGCACTGCAGCTGGTTAGTTAATGTTTTTAATGTGTTAGATGTTTGTCGATTTTTTTCTTAATTTCCTGACTAAGGAGACAAGGCGTACACTGAGAATCAAAATATCGCTTCTATAAATGTTAATTTGCAGCCTAATCCCTTTTTACAGCTGTACTAAGTAGACGGACAAACAAATGAGGAAGCAGGTAAACAAACACAAAATAAAAACATGAAATAAAATTCAACAGATGTTTGTTTACCTTTTAAATAGCGAATTAAAATTTTATTGGCGAGACTTTTGACGCTAAGTGTCTCTTCTTCCGTTTTTACGAAAATCTGCTGCTGAGTGTAAGGACAGATTTTCGGAAAATTAAAGGGATTAGTACACTCGGCAATTTAATTTTACTCAGTGTGAGTTTCGCATTTCGGTATCTTCAAAAAAAATTTTAAAAGTGATAATAAAGATTTAATTTCCGTTTTGCGTCACTAACTGATTACTGTGGCAACCTTCTTTACCGCAGTCAAGGTAATTTTAAAACCAAAAGGAAACTGTGGCATGTCGCGGTCAAATATTAAAAAATCGGTAGATTTCATTGTTAAATATTTAGGCCAAACTTCTTTTAAGTATTTCTAGAAATACAATCTAAGAAAAGCAGAAGTATTCTTATTTTTAAAATTTTTCAATTCCTCTTTTTATAATTATTTTTAGTACAACTTAATATTTCCACGTAATTACTTGAAGAAAGTATGGTATGAAAGTAATCAACATGGTAATAATCACGTTTAATAGTTTTTAAACTGCTTCCTTTGTGGGTATAAAAATTTTACAGTCCTTTGCGTCACTGCTATTTATGCATATCATGGAAATCGCAAATCCTTATTGAAGTGAATAAAGCTTTGAAATCTAGGGAGCTTTAACTCACACACTTTTATAATTTAATTGCAAACTACTCGTAGTCGGACTTGGCATTTCTGTGTTATTTATGCAATATTCGTTCACAATTGTTGCTTTTTCCTGATGCGTTACACATCTTGCACACTTAAAGGTCTTCGGGGGTTAAATGCGTCACTTTTTCAGAAACGGATATTTCTCGAGGGCTTTTCTGATTTACGATTCCCAGGCTGTTGTAGATTGTATCTTATATTTATATTTGGGAGGGTTTTGCTATGTACGCAGGACGTAATAACTTTTTTTATTTACGTTGTGGATAAATTCATCTTCTCGAATAAGCTTAGAGATTTCGCTTCATCATTATTGTCTATTTCACATCAATTCTCTCTTTCTCAAATCTTTTATGAAATGAATAAGAAAAAGTTATTCGATATTGTCAACAACGGGCTCTTACATATAGCTAACTAGGATTATTCCGGCAATTTAATAATAATGTAATATGTTGTAGATCTGATCGTAATGGATTATTACTGTTAGGCTATTCAAGCGGAATGTCTGCATTTGTAGCGTTGTAGAGAAGGGGTTGTTACATAGAAATCTATGGCAGATATAAAATAAAATGGATTGAAAAATGTTTTCAAACATATCCAGTAGAGTAATTTCGAATTTTCTGTGAACTAATAAACAATTTTAGACACGATAAAACTAGAGTTTACATGGTTAAAAGATAAACTGCATAAACAATATGCATTTAAATCCTCTCGCTTTTTGTGCAATGCATCGCTTTGATATTCTGGAGTGTCTATCGTGGCAGCATCACTTCCAACTGGAATCATAATTAGACGTAAGTGCTTTCAATTCTCGTGTCTTTGTTATTCCATTACGATGCCACCATCTGGATTACTGCACGAGAATAGAAATCGTCGTTTAACAAACATAGGTCGCATTCAAATCACTAACTTTGGAGTTTAAACTTCAAAGGTCTTTTTTGCAAATCTGTTAAACTTGAAAGTTTGCATTTTTTACTAAGTGCTGCTTCGTTATGTGGTTAGTTAGTTACTCGAATACATATCAATAAATAATAAATAATCTTGATTTAAGAAGATACAAAACTCAGTCGTCATATACATATTTAGGGATGATAATATTCAATTAAATCACAATAACACATAGGTGGGTAACTTATCTTTTTCCGTGAAGAGATCAGCTCGTAATACAATTCTATAATTTGTTTTGTATTTTACTCACTATCAAACACGCCGAATAGAATCTAATACAAATACGATATACATAAGACAAGAAAAAAAGAATTGCTTTCAAGATTTATGTGAAGGTAACTAGGGAATATATACAAAGCAAGGTAGAGTTTACAACAGTTGTATTAAAGACCAAAACTGAACGAGATCTTCTTGAATAAAATGGTGCAGCGAGAGAAAGAAAAGCAAAGCACTTATCAAGCCATCTCCCAGTATTTAACTCACAAACTCTTTCACAAGAAACGTGAAATGAATCCTCTAAAGGCTTTTAAGCCGTTATGTCTACGTACATGTGCTGCAATAAATAAAACTTTATCTTTACAAGTCCTCTTTTTTTATTTTGATGAGAAATCCGGCTTAATTTTATAATTTTCAATTGTAAATTTCAAAGCGATACTCTTTAACATAAATACATTGTCAACCGAAATAATGTAATTATTAGAAAAACATTTTTAGCACAATTTACTAGACTACCTAATACATCGAGTAGGATCTAGTAAAAATTTGAAGAAGATGTGACAAGTACAACACAAAATCAAGAATAAGTAATTCAGAAATACATTCAAAAGTACAATCAAATGTGGTGAATTTACAACAACGTGTTAAAGATCTGAGAATTTAACAAGAAAAGGGAATGGAAAACAGAGATCTTCATATATGTATAAAGAGCCAACGCAAGAGAAAAAAATGGTTCCGCCGTTTTACCAATTAAAACTTTAATGAAAAGTTTTAATTGCGACATCCTGCGATCGCTTTTTGACCTAACATTGCCTTAGGAAATCCACTGCAATCAAAACCGACGTGCAACAAAATTTTTAAAACTTTAATGATGAAAATAAACAAAAATAACACAAGTCAAAATCAACACGCTTGAAATTTTGTGCAACGCAAAAGAAGAAAAATATTAATAGACAATTATCAATTTTGAGGAACTGATCTGGATAATCGTATAATATTAAGGCTTGACAATTATAAGTAGTTAATCTAAAGCAGATAAGATATATATCTGATATAACTTCTGTATTGATATTAATTTATTTTTAAACTAGGAGACTCATAGTCTAAAATTCTTGTCGAATTTAAACCTGTATATTTTTCACTCGTATGGCCTTTGCTGCAAAATTAATAAAAATAACAAATAGGTGATTAACAACCATGTATAAATCACGAGGACTGGTGAAGGTGCAAATCTACTGCTAATTGTTTCCATTTCGCTTACGTAACAATCACAGTTATAACCTGTAGTAAAAAAATCAGAAAAGAATTTGTTTGTTTTTCCGGTATACAAAAATGATACAGGGTGAATCCGATTTGTTCCCAAAATATAAAATCAGTAAAAGAATCGACATCACAGAATATGGAAATAATTCTAAAAACATTCTTTGTCTCATGTTTTCGAAATAAAATTGACTAAAAATTGTACCCAAAACCAAGATACTCCACTGACTTTTGAGTCGACTGAAAGTTATTGCAAACCACAGATGTCTCTGATAAAGTTTTACTCTTTTATTATTGCGTTTACATCTCAAAGTGAGCCTTTGACATCGCAACGATAATTTTGTTACTGAAAGTTATTTGGCAAAGAAGGAACTATGGTTGAAGCAAGTTATTCAGGTAATTAAAAATAAAACATTAATTTAACTTGAAGGCTTCCGCGGCCGTCGTCCATGTTTGAATTGGCTTCCGGTTGGAACCGCGTCACGTTGACTTCTTCTACTGCCGACTGAGTCTGAGACTGAGTCTCAACGACAAACAAGAAGCAGCAGCAACACCACCAGCAGCAGCAGCCCTGAGGAAGTTCTTCTGCAATGGAGAACGAAACGTCGGCAGTAGAAGAAGTCAACGTGACGTGGTTCCAACCGGAAGCCAATTCAAACAAATAAAACATTAAGTTTACACAAGACACTTGAGAATCCTTTAACTGACTTCTTCCGATTATAAATGTAGAAAGATAATAAGAAATTGACATAAAATAAGAAAAACATTGCATAAAGTTATATTAAAATTAAGAAGAATGTTACTCGAAAAACATTTTAAAATATTTTTTGCTGATTATATTTCTGTAGCTTAGAACTTTCAAAGCGAATACAGTTAAAGAAAACTATTTCATGCCTGTAGAATCGATCGAAATACAAATTAAGTGGTAATTAATATCTGCCCGAGTGTTCTTCAGCATTTGCAGTATTCTAAGGTTTAAGGCACAGAAGGGAACTATTCTAAATAATGTCCTGGAAGAGAAAGGCTACGTAAGATAAGGAAAGCTTGTAGTCAAGTTCTTTAGGTTTGTTCTGCACTTTCTACACTTTTTTGACTCCTTTACTCTACTTTTCTCACTGCTACTTACATTGCATTATGTACTATCGGGGCCTTAAAATTTCGCACGATTTTTTATCAAGTAGCCAGAATTTCTCTAAAATATAGTTTTGTAGAACAGGCTCTTTCCTCAATTTTGACACTAAAGACATTTAACCAAAACTCAGATTGTTTGGTTATATTTTAAGAAGAGCAAGATAATAAAGAATTAGAACTGAAATAACAGAATAACGTAGCGACCAACCATCTTCTAATTTTGCAATTGCAAAACTCCTCTTTCCTTCAGAAAGCACGTGATATGGTATTGTGTTACTATAACTTAAACATTACATTAGAAATCTGACGTTTAAAATGATTATTTTTGACAAGCCGTCAGAGAAAGCCATATTTACAGCGAAAAATTAAATCGTGCGAAATTATAAGGCCGCGATAGTACATCTCAATCTCTCGGGAGCGGTTGGTGCAAATAGTGTAGAAAAGTGCAGAACAAACGAACAGACCTTTTCTATGTTAAAAATGATTGTCCTTGGTAACCTTGATAATAGTTTAGACATCTGCTTATGTATATGATTACTTTTGTTACCTGCAATTAAACACCGAAAGTTATTACTTATTTAATAAGCATCATAAAACTAGTTGATTAATTTAACAATACTCACCGCATGCAACATCGTAAACTAATATGAATTTTATGTTAAACATTTGGCACCTTCGCAGCGCCACTCCATTTTCAGCTTTACTATCAATTCATTACAGGTACAAACCGCAATTAAAACTTTAACTACCGGCGAATTTATTATGTGATCAAATTTTAAGAAGCGATAATCGCATAGGAACTCTGACCGCAAAGAGATATGCAAAAAGGCAAAACGCAAGGTGGCGCGGCGTGCGTGAGCGGAATGAATTCCGAAGAATTCCTGTTCCGATAAACTAATAAGACGAATTTGGAGAACCGGACGTTTGGAATCTGAAGAGTTAATCGAAACCGTGGGCAAAAATAAAATTGGTATTTCGACCGACGCGACGCGACGATAAGGGACGTGTTTAAGTGAATAGCGCAAAGTTCATCCCTTGCAAAATGAGTGAGCTTTAGTTTGACATTTAAATTTTGAATACAGTTACAGATAATCACTACTTAACAGCTATTTTACGACTGCGAAGTTATTGATATTTATCTGTTAAGGAAAAGTTGTAAGTTCTAGCAGGATAACAGGCAAAAAGGGGCAATTAAAAGTTTCCTCTTGTACGATTGACAAGCTTTCGGAAAGTATTTATTTCCTTCATCAGGGCTGCTATAATGTTATGAAAGTGTTACAATTTGAAAACTTTGGTCTTAAAAATTGTACTTACATCTAACAATAAGTGAGGTTAATAATGCTAAAGTTGCACATTTCGGACAAGCAGGACCCATTTCTTACTTAGTAACCATAATTAACGCTTTCAAAAATTGGTTGGTATAAAGTTCGGTATGTTCGAAATAAGGAAGGCAACTGGATTAAACAACAGTATTTGAATATAATTGAGCCGAAAGTCGCAAAACTCTTAAGGTTGATCAAGGTTCATTATGGGCTGTTAAAAACCAATAAGATAATTCAGCTTAATAAATTTATGTTCCTTTTTGTATACAAAAGTGAGAAATGTTAAAATGTTAAGACACTACATTAAATAAATTGATTTTATTTATTGACATCCATTAACATGACGCAAATGAGACAAAAAGCCTTTATTTCATATGAATCACATTTCGTCCACGTTACAAGAAGCCCTTACTTTTGATAATTACTTTTACATAAGTTTGAGAGGAATGTTTTATATGTAACAGATTCTTTTGATAAGAATTTAACGTGCCGGTCTTTAGCTAATTCTGAAGACAAAATCTCAGTAAATGGTTTAAAGAAATATGCTTTCGCAAATTTTTATCAGAACCATTCTTGAATGGAACGACTGTAATTCATTTGCGTCACCGAACGCTGAGGTTTTTGCGGCTGCATTTTTTTTGTCGGAGCAGATAATCGTTCCACTTTTATCAGAATGCCAAACATATGGTGCTGGAAGTCATTCGATCTGCTAATCTCTTCAATATCAAAGCGCTACCATTACTGAATTATAATTAATACGAGATTCGATATCTTGCGCAAATGAATTGATAAATACTCGTATTATAGTTCACATTTTTGTGCCACTCAAACACACGAAATACTTCAACGTGTTGATGTTAATGATGTGTTTGTATGCGAAAATCATCGCACATTATATGTATATCATCTCACAAAGACGCCGTAAAATTTGTATGATTGTTCAATAAGTAATGGCCGTTTTTCTCAAATTAAAAAAAAAAAAACCTTATTTTTCAAAAACAAATAAACAAATCCGTCAATAATATACATATTCTCCGTTACTATTTACGACTTCTTCCCATTGTTCAACTACTTTTTTGATGCCTTGGCTAAACGAAATCTTTATTGGCTTAAAGAACGTATAAACATAAGCCGCTACATTGAATTGTTTGTACATACATATATAGTACATATAAGCTTTACACTGATACTTATACATTAGATATGTATTTGCACTATGCAAGTCTTGTACTGTTTGTTCATACTATGACTAGACATGTATTTATATAAGCAAGTTTTGTACTGTCACTTACATATACTTGAGACTAGATACGCATTTATATATGCAAGTTCCATACTGTAACCAATACATATCTGTGATTAGACGTGTAATTATGTAAGCAGGTTTCTGTACTGTTACCTACACATATTGTGATTAGATACGCACTTAAATATGCAAACTTTGTACTGATACTTATATGTTTGTAAGTTGATACTATTTCTCTGACGGGTGTAAGCATATTATGTAATGCCATAGCACGAATAAAAATTATTATTATTATTATTATTATTATTATAACTACGTCATTGAGCTCAAAATTGCCATTTTTAAATTTCGTGAACCAATAAAATTTCGAGCCGTTCTTTTAGGCATTGCGTCCTCTCCATAGACAGCACAAATCTCACGAGCGGCTTTAGCACCTCGATTAAACGAAAAAAGTAAGTGGTGTCGAAAGTGTTCATTTTTATCCACTTGACATTCCAAAAATAAAGGCTCATGGCCGATTTCTTCACCGTATTTATCCTAAGGTTAATTTGTCTGTCAGTTAGAATGTGACACATGGTTTGTGTACAGCCAACTGCACGTCACATTCCATCTGACAGATAAATTAAGCTTAGGATAAACACAGTGAAGAAATCGGCTATCAGTTAGAATTGAATCAGTGCCGAAAATTAGTGCAAATCAGTCAGAATTGAATCAGTGCAGAAAATTAGTGCAAATCGGTACTGCAGAATGGCCGTGCAAATGTTTGACACATGTATTTTCAAGTGTCTATTCACAATCAACAGACGTTTTGCACTAAGTTGATTGTGAATAAATACATCAAAATACAATGCGATCGAAAATGATTGAGCGTCCTTGAGAAAATAAATACCCAGAGGTGATCAAAACTACCTTCGGCCTAGAGAATTTTAGCATTTTTGATTACTCATTGTCAGGTGACAATCAATAGCGTTCCTATGTTGTGCATGGTTTGTTTATTAATTGAGTTTTCTACGAATTTTTCATATCGAAATTAGTATATATTTTGGAAGGACGCTCAATCATTTTCGATCACATTGTACATTTATCAAACATTTGCATGGCCAATCTGCAGTACCGATTTGCACTAATTCAATTCTGAATGATACTTAACTGTTTCTACTTTGCGTTTATAATGAACTTATTGGGCCAGAGGAATAAAACGAAGCATATTATGCTTTTACTTCAAAATTTTCAATGAAAACTATAAATATTTGAAGAAAAATGTAATTCTAAATAATTCGGCCTGTAACATAGTAAAAATTTTAATAAATAGAATTGTATAATGATTTGCAATCGAAATTTTTCCGTGTATTTAAGCTTTAAAAGAAATTCTAACAGAAGTAAAACCATTTGCTTCGTTTTATTCATTTGGCTCATTATGACAATATAATTCATAAAGACTTCCATTATGAAACTGTTTTTGGTGAAAACTGCGGACCTTCGATTTTACATTTTACATCTCTTTGGTTCATCTTTCTGGTTGCTTTTTTCACTTTTGGTAAAAGCATTGATATCTGCACATTTTGACTTACTACTTTTGAGTTGTCTTTTAGTTAAACCCCATTAGGGCTCGATTGGTCAGGACGCAGAATTCTTTGGCAACACGTTGATGATATGGTTGGCACAAATCCATAGATAAAATAGAATGGATGGCGTGTGGCAGTACAAGTGCATAGGAAACGAATGACTCCAACATTACAAAGAGATAGTTTAATATAATTACCCATAAGAGAGTAAAGAAAGAAGAATATGACCACGCTTGAGATAAGATGTGATTATTTTTTAAATAATTTAATAGAATCGTCTTCACTACAATGAAGAACTAATATTGTTCCCATCAGTAATCCATATAAAACGCTTATTGTTTTGTCTTAAATCGGCTAATCAGTTGATTTAAGGCAAGCGTCCTTTTCTAATATTGGAGTCATTGCGGCTAGCGTACACGACATCCATTTCTACTATATCTATGCACAAAACTCCTGCGCCGATTTTCCATGTTGTAGCGACATGTTGCTAAGTCTGACTAAAAGAAAAACGAAACCTCATGAGAATTTATAAAAGGCAGCAATCTCTTTTTGAACGTTATTCTACATAAATTTAACCGCTAATGGAGCAAGTTGTAATGAAAGGATAACACTTTAAACCACAAGTGAATATGGCCGGCCAAATCAAAATTTTCTTAGGCTGGGTTTCTCAGTCCTGTTTATTTCCATAGGAACAATTGTTTTTATAATTGCTACCATGGGAATAAATAGGAGTTTAAAGTTAAACTAGGACTGAGAAACCCAGCCTTAGGGTTTTTATTTGCTAGCCCTTTTAGTCTTAAATTGTGAGGCAACGTTTCCTCTATGTAATGCAAATTCTTGATCTGAGATTTATTTGAAATGCATTATCCATTATGCAGCAGTGAAATTTAGTGGAAAAATTCCTGTTTAATTTTGTAGCTCTTGATTTTGATATACATTGCTGGCCTGTCCAACAGTATCTATGCGCTTCTTGTGAGTAAATGAAGGAGAGGCTCATTGAAACTTGTGTGGAAGTAAAATAGAGATATTACAATGTTGCGTGCGAAGGTAGGAATGCGGCCGGCGCCGGCGGCCGGAGCGTAGCCCGTGTTATCAATCGGCAACGTCGATTGATGTAGCTATTTTGTTTACTCATGCGGTTTCTAATATTTTATCCTTCATTTACTCACGAAAAACGTATAGATAGTGTTGGTCAGGCCAACTGTGTATATGTATTCTTTTCTTTTTCGGAATCTCCGGAACTTTATCTAGTCAACGTGCCTAGAAGCCAACTTTTACTTTAACACAGCGCCCGCCCATTGCTCTTCAATGTATCCATTCACTCCGATCTCTTCGGAAACTCTCTGATACTGTTAACTGTTTATTGTCAAAATCACTTTTACAACCAAAACCAATCTTTCAATACTCAATGGTTTTTTGTAAGATTTTTGTAAATTTCTAGGTAGAAATTTACAAAAATCTTACAGGTGGCACTATAGCGATGCTGCTGATCTCACTTACTTTACTTGACGTTTTAATATCAGTAAAGTCATACCGTGCTTCTTGCTATCTCAAGCTGTGACCAACTCCGAACGTGGGAGTGTTTGAAGGCATGATACAGGTCATTTTTTTTAATTACATGCCGATCGATCGAGCAATAAGTCAAAGAAGTTTTATATAGCTACCTCCTACTAACTTTCATGTTAAGGCCTTGCGGCTTTTGTCATGTCATGTCATGTCATTTCGTCGTAAATTTCCTTAATTCAGATCTATAGGATCGGCATATAAATAAAAAATGAACTTTAGTTACTGCGACTATTATAACAGAAATTCATAGCCTGCCACTTTTTTCCTAAATCACATTGTTGTGGCCTTTTTGGATTATATGTATGTAATTAATCAATTGAATTAGATGAACAATGCATGAAAGATACATTTATTTATCTTTTATTTTTCATAACTGTCTTTTCAATTATCTAGCCATCGCGATCCGTTTTTCTATTTCAAAATATTTACGACGTAGTCTTGTAGGTATTTTGGTGCTCGATGTAATCTGCAGGAACGGTGGATTGGTTCGACAAGCGTATGCGTTGGTCTACAGTAAAGTTTCATGTTCATCTGGCACTTGTACTTCTGCTGTACCGCTGTTTAGAGCAATTCTAACCACGTCTCCTAAATGTAAGTTCAAATTATCTTGAACGGTTTCCTCAGCTTCCTCATGCACACTAGGGGGGCGAACGAGACATCTTCGTTTTAACTCCAGTCAACGCAATTGATTAATGTGACGTTTAAACGTATATCCTTCAACAAGTTTTACCAAGTAATGCAGTTGTCCAAATTTTTTAATGATGGTTCCTAGTTTCCACTGGGCCTTGTTGTTGAAGTAATATCTCGCCATGACTCGTTTTCCCACGCTTAAATGTCACGCTGGATGGTTTGGAACAACAGAGGGATTGGCTTGATTGCATCAAGTTTTATGGAAATTTGTCTTCCTAGGAAGAGCTCAGCTGGTGTTTTATTATTATATAATGGAGTTGCACGCTAACGAAAAAGAATTTGTCGAATCTTCTGTTTCACTGTTAAAGGCTCGTTAATATCGAACTAATCTTTTCTTTAGAGTTTGGATATTCCTCTCAGCTAATCCGTTTGTAGCTGAATGACCCGGAGTACTAAATTTCTGATAAATTCCTGCTAGTTTGCAAAATATTTGAAATGTTTCGCTGGTAAAAATTGTCGCGTTGTCGGAGACCATTACATCTGGGAACCCATTGTGTGCAAAAACATTCTGAAGTGCTTCAATTGTTGATGTGGATGTAGGTGCGAACATGCAGGTTTCCATTTCTGCCCCCTTCGACTTGGCATCAATGATGGCAAGAAAGAAATGTCCTTGATATGGGTCCGCATAATCAGTGTGAATGCGTTACCAGTTCTTTTCAGGTTCCTCCCATGGATGTAAGGGTGCTTTTGGTGGACTACTATTAATGGTAGCACATACTGTACAGCACATTCTGTACACTTCGACTTGGCATCAATGATGACAAGAAAGAAATGTCCTTGATATGGCCCCGCATAACCAATGTGAATGCGTTGCCAGTTCTTTTCAGGTTCCTCCCATGGATGTAAGGGTGCTTTTGGTGGACTACTATTAATGGTAGCACATTCTGTACAGGAACGAACTAATCGTCCGATATCTTTGTCTATGGATTTCCAATATACATAACGTCGAGCAAGCTGTTTCATCTTTGTTATTCATGCGTACGGTGAAGTTCTTGTAGAACAGCAGGTTGAAGGGTTGATGGTATTATTACACGTTGTCTTCTGAATAAAATGTCGTATCGATTGTAAATTCTGATTCCGTCGTACTGAAAGAACGTAATTCCTGAAGAATTTTTGAGAGATTTTCATCTTTCTTCGTCTCGTCTCGTATTGATTGAAATGTTAATTCAGGTGCTGAAATATGAAAAATTGATTCTTCACAAAGTTGATGTACTTCTTCGTTGATTGCATTATGAGTAAATGTCTTCGATTTGATTTCCTGTGACCTTCTTGAAAATAACTTCATAGTTGAATCCTTATAAAAAAAGCTGCGTATCGTTGTAAGCGGGCCGAATTCATTTCCGGAATCTTGTTAGATTGGTGAAAAATTCGCACTAAAGGTCGATTATTATCTGTAACCAGTTGAAACGAACGTTCAAATAAATAATGAAAAAAATGTTCTACTGAGAAAACGATTGCTAATGCTTTTCTGTCAAGTTGAGAATAATTTTTTTTGCTTGCAAATAATGAATTGTTGTTTAATATAAAATAAATCTTTGAAGAATTGTTGTTTGCCTATTCCGAACTTTAACTTCCACTTTAACTGTGAATCTAAACAAAAAAGGTTAATTTTAAAACTTTCCAATATTGTGTGTATTTCCAACAGACAAACAAATTGGGAAATTGGGATATGTTTTATATTAAATTACTTTTTACGACACTTTGTCTTGAGAAAATATCTGGTTGTTGGCTCGAAATTGCATAGCATGCATAGTATGTGGTTTTATTGACATCTCAATCAACAAGAAACTGTTTTTAAATAATATTATGATTAAATGATTAAATAATTATTCGCAAAATTTATTTATTTAAGATAATTTAGGCGAAGAATAAGTGAGCTTGTAAGAAAGGTCGGTCACAGGAAAGCAATTTGCATTACATTTAATTTATGTTAACGATATCTGAAATTATCAATGTTTACTTTATGCCGACGACGACTCCCTTATTTGCACAGCTCATAAATATCCTGTGAAAGTTAATTTGGAAAATTTCTGAATTCCAGAAATAAACTTATGATAAGTGAAACCATCGCATCGGCGAAAACTTTTTGTAGGAAGTTTAGATATCAAAATTAGTGAAAAATTAAGGTAATTTCCCATTGTTTGTAATACTGTTTGAATAATTTTTTTAATTAATTTAATCCTCTCTGAAATACGGGATAATGATTTAGGGAACTAATATCATCTTCATATTTAGGGATAATTCACAGAAAACAGGTCTGTCGTCAAAAATATTATATTATAAAAATTCTAAAATGTTTTTCATTCAATGTTTTAAAGTTTATGTTGCGACCGAAATAGAAAATGGAAAAGCCTTTTTGATTCAACAATATGTATTGTTTCTTAAAAGCAATTGACGCAAGTCATCGTCCAAACGTACAAAATTCGCCGAAGTTTAGTTATTATATTCCTAGCTGATAATTTAACTATAATTGCTAATGATAATATAATCTTAGCTTTGAGTAATCTTAATTTAAAATGCATAATAATCGAAATACGTATTTGTTTACCTACAATTATGATATTTGTGTATTTAGTTAATTTTTTTGCAAATTCGAAGATAATTTCATATGATACTTTCAAATGTAATGATTTTCTGAAATTTCTAAAATATTTTTAAGGACCTAAAATAAAGATATTTTTCATTTTTAGTCGACTTCACCTAAGCAAATGAACTTCTCGTTCGCGTTTTATCTGACAGTCTGTTAGCCTTGTACTTACGGAACGCTATAAATTTTGTGTAACTTACACAGAAGTTTGAAAAATTCGCAACGTTCAAATTCCAAGATGTTATCTTCCTAAACCAGACGATTTACAACTGCGAATTTAAACACACTGAGATTATATTTAATTTTTCAACTAGAGAATATATTCGAATATTTTATAAATTAAATCAAGAGTTTAATTGTATTGCAGAATAAATACAGAGTATTTACAAAGAAAATAAGAGATGAGAAACAAGTGAAAATAATACAAGTTGATTTTTGAGAACTTACACCATTTAAGATGTATAAAATAATCAATTATGTTAATAAAGAAGAAGGAGACGAGGAAAAAAAGGGCCGGGCATAAGTTAAAAAAAATCAAAAACATATGAGAATAATAAAGTTCTAGAAATTAAAGAAATATTATATAAGTATGATATTAAAATACTGCGGTAACATCCCTCTTCACATATTTGTAATAATATTGTAAGTTTATTTATAAAATAAAGTACAGAATCATTGCAGTCATCTCAATTTTTCCAGAATCACGTGCAAACCTTATCTAGTAAACATAACAAGCTCGAGAAATAGATCATCTGTTACTCAATTCTTTCTTCTCCTATATTTCATTTCGGTGGTAAGGACTAGGAGAATAAAACATAAGAACAAATGAAAGTAATAGAAATAAAATTTCCACAAACCGAGTTGTGTAAATAGAAGCAAAGAAAAGAACGATCGAAAAGGATTTTGGGAGAAATTCAAAGGAAACGACATTGTTTCCGGTCTCCCGTCCCTTTTATTAAATTTTCATACACAATTACGCGGCTCGTGGCCGGTCACACAGAAAAAAACACGATGACCTCCCAAAACTTTCGGGACTCATAAAAGTTAATTTGCAACCGAGGGGACACCGATTGTTGACATTGTGCTTGGGCGTCTGTCTTCATTCTCAAATCACGTGAAATATTACCTCGCGTACTTAAAAGAGATTTATTTCGTACCAAATTTTCGACATCAGTCCAAACGAAAATTAATTTTATTCCTTAATATCGAAGCTGCCGATAACATTTTTAATTAAGGCCGGTTTTAAAAATTTGAATATCGAATTTACTTCGTTAGCTTAAATCATACCGATTTGATGAACTTCGGTTGGCGATTTCATGCCGCCGAATTAGTGAGGCAAATTAAATCCCATCAATATGAAAACACAGCCCGCTTCGTATTGCTAACTCTCTACCAACAAGCAATTTTCTACTGATGTTGATAAATGTGATTCACGATAATAAATTTTAACTTTTCATCGAGTTATTTTGTACTACATAAACAACGATTAACCGCATTATGTTATTCACTGACATTCCCATTTATTATTGACAATATACAGTCCGCGTACGTCTGCTAAAGTCATATCTTTGCTTCGTTCTGTAGTGTTTCTACAACATGGTCGTGTTTATCGAGCACCCCAACGAGCATAAGCCGTTCGCATTATCGAGATGGGTTCTCAGGAAACTATTTCAAAAGTTGTATGAATTTATTTTGAGCAGAATAAAGATGATATAAATAAAGCAACTTAGTGTACACATTAATTTATCCATATTTCGCCTACAGGTCAGTTCCTTAAAGCAAATTTTTATTCGCCCTGAAGTTAGTATTTTCAGGAGCTCGAGTATTTTAGTTTGCACTTGATGATTGCCTTACAAAAGTAAAACAATGCCATTAGGCCAAACAAAGTTGGAAAATAGTTCAGGAACTACTGTAGTTGACGTAAAATGTTATTGAGATCCGTATTGCGTATATTGGAAAAACTGTCAGTCAAACAATGAAGCGAACGTAACGGAAGTAATTTCATTTTTTAATTAATGAATTGCTTTATTTCTCCTTCACTTACAGGTAACGCGAAGTATTTTGCATTTTACTCCTTCACCGTGTGAGACTTTGAAATTGAAAAAGACATTTCAATAACGAAACAAACAAGAATTTTTTTTTTCAATTTACATTTAACTGCATTTTCATACACAGACGAAATTGAATCGGATCTGCTTTGGAAATTTTCTTCATAGTCGAAATATGCGAGTACGTTCGCTTTTGTAATATCACCGCGTTGTTCTTTATAAATTCTCGAGCAGCAGAATTAGATGTTACTGCCGTATTCGTATATTTAATTAAATAACAAGATTGTCTGCAGGATAACTGGGATCCGCACGGGGGCGATTCATTTTCCTGTCAGGCTTTATACCATACGAACGATGTGGTATCTAGATTACTCCTCGGCGAAAAGACGATTAAATTTGCGACGGAAACGATTCAATACGTTTCTGTTGTCGTTTCCGGCCGAAATTTTCTCGTAATTAACATAACTGGAAAAGGTCGGAAGCGTATTTTACCAAGGACAGTCCTCGAAATCAAATATCTTCTATGTAGAAATCCATTCATTTAAAGGAACATATTCAGAAGCTGTCTATAATAAAAAGGAAAACTAAATTCCAACGGAATAAAAACTATTTCGTTTTTCGGTTAATTTCTGCCATGGTAATACAAACATAGGCCACCGTCATCCAAAGCTGTCTTGCCTTAATAAGTTTGGTTCACTTCAAGGTCTTTGAAACAATTATCCGCGCACTCATCCATCTTTGAAAATCTAGCGGTGCCAAATTAGACGTGATAAAGTGAACATAGCAGCAGTTTGTGGCTTCATTTTGGCCTTAATGACGATGCTCAAATGCTAACGTACACTGTCAGATGGAAGAGGTTCTTATACAAAGCGTCGCTAAATTGCGTGGACATGGCTTAGCTACAGTTTCTTGGGCTCAAAATAAAAGATGATTTAACTCAACTTATCTATATACAAAAGTGCTTCATTAAGTCAATATTCTGCTTCACAGTTATGGAAAAAAAGTTAATTTTTCTTATAACAAAAGAATCAATTCGAATGAGTGCCCACAGGAAAGTAATTCACATTTTCAAATTGGGTTCCATCCCTATACAAAGAAAAAAAAGTAAGAAACCGTTGCTTTCGTTATTGAATTCTTATAAACCGACATTGTGAAAGCTAGTCCTCTACTGGTGTCTTCACAGAACGTGCCTTGATAAAAGCTACTATTTGCCAATTAAATTTAATTCAACCCAGCCTTTGTGATTTCATTTTGTCGAGTTAATTAACAGTCACCCTGTATTTCGTATGAAATAATGTCGTATTACAAAGATTATATTACTATTAACAAATAGTAACAATTTAGTCAAACGCCCACTTATGTTGTGCATACTGATTTCATAGAAATTTTATTAACAAACATCAACAACAGAATTCAAGAATTATATAACTGCGATTCCGCAGATTGGCAGGCGTTGTTAAACATGAGTTATTAGTTATTATCTTATTATATTACATATCAAGCGTGTTGCAATAAAAAAGACCGGTCGCAGGAGTCTCAAATATCTCAAATATCCTTAACCGCAAATGAATTACGATTGCGTCATTGGTATTAAAATGCTTCTTGTGTTTGAACTGCAAAACGATTTATGTTTTTTAACTTAATTTTTGAAAGCTTGTTTATATTTTTTTTTTTCAGAAAATAGATTAAGAGACAAACGGAACGAACTTAGAAATAGAAATTCTAGAAAAATATTTAAGTAATTAATACTCTAATATAAAACAGAAAATGCCTACTAGTTTATAAAAGTTCACGTTAAAAACCGGTTCAATATTAAAGAAAATTCTTCTCCTCTAAAGATAAGTCTTGAATTTGTTCTTGAACGTAGTGCTTTGTAAGCAGAGTTTAGAAGTTTTACGTGAACAAAAGCGGCTTACATTAAACACAAAAACTAGGTAAACGGTTTGAGCTTTACCGAAACGAGACGAATTCAAACTTCGATCTGTGGTAGTAAACAGATTCTGGCCTTTTGTTTACTGAGGAATAATGTAATAACGAAAAGTTTTCATCAGAAGTCAAATATAACACACGTATACGTTCCGCATAAAAATAAATAGCTCGTGTTTACTGAAGGAGCTTTTGTCGAGGGCGTTTTGTGCTCGTGCATATGTGTTAAAGCTGGTGCACGGTGAGCTTGCGAAAATCCAAGAGAATGCTGTAAAAAGTTGCGAATGCATATGTAGCGGGAAATACTACGTAAATATATTTACGAAGTTGATAAATATTTTCCTGTTTTGCTCGCGGAATACGTGGAACGCCGGGTTGTATCTAGTCGCATTTTTCTCGATGCTATGCAGAATTTAATTTTTCCTGACTCGCACGGAAAATTCTTTTGGCTTTTTACATAATAGTTCCGATTTTCATTTTTAGTTTCATTCAAATGTTGCTATACTACTATATTTTAAGCAATAACAACTCTTACAAATTAAATGGTAAATGTTATTCCCAAAGGCTTCGGAAAACTTAGAAACAAATAAATGATTTCTTTCATTCATTTATTTTCATTTGTTCATTTTGCATCTTCTTTCAACTTCCAAAGCCAACTATCATAGTGGCGAAATGCTTTTGCAAAAATTAATCACCGGAATTAATTAGCATATGAACGAGGCAGAGATGGCGTGCCAGGTTAGCCAGGGTTTTGCTCGCCGTTCATTTGTGCTTAAAAGCTTCTAGGAAAACGCAATGGCGTAATTAATTTCAGCTTTTAATTAACGACCACCAAACGGCGCGAGATTCAGCTAAAAACACGTCGTCGCGGAAATATTTATCAATGACACCGTTTAAATTGTTAATCAGGAGTCGTTTCGAGGGTGACGCATCGAGATTGTGATGGGGTGTCTACTCAAAACTGACACCGTCAAATTTATCATCTTGGAAAACATCAAATTTATGAAAGCTATTTCAGTAGATGAGATAAGGAAGTGACCGATTATTTTAAGCTCGTTTTTTTCTATCCTTTAACCTTCAGGAGTGCGTTCGAGAAATACACTCTGCGAGCAGGAGTGGTGTGCGTTTTTGAACATTCATTTACTAGCTGTTTAAATCTAAAAGCATGACACGTGAAATTAAAAATAGTTTATTGTAGTCAAAGATGAAAAATGACAACCATAGTAAGCCAAAAAAGTAACTCTAAATAAAGAAGTTACATTAACACACTAAATTAATTTGTTAGTTATTTTATTTCTAATTGCTATCACCAAAAAGTCGAAATTAGTCCAGGAGGTTATAAAAAATTCAGGATTTCTTTTCAATTTCTCTACGTGGGTAGCTCTGACATTTTTCACGGAAACTGAAATTTAAAGAACAAAGAAGTATTTGTCGGTGCCCAACAGTTAACTGCATCAATTTGGGGTAACTGCCTGGAAGTCGAACTCGCCATTTTTTCCGCTCGATTGCCCTTCATTTACGGTCCCTTCCTGACATTACTTTAATCGATTCCACTTGTCTGCCTTGGTGGTAAATACGAAGAATGAAAATATTGCGCGCGTTTAGTTTAAGAGGCCTAATTTGACTTTAATTACTTGCGTAAGTGATGACAGTCATAAATTCTTTGGTTTTTTAATACTACATACGAAGGCGAACAAATAATTGACTATTCTATTTAAAATTGAAATAAATAGCTTCTATTTTTTTTAGTTTCACTCGTCTTGACTTGTTTCCTTGCATGTTCTTCTTAAAATTTTCATATTTGTTCCATTTCGTTCCTATCATTACAATTATCCATGCTTGTCAACCGTATTTGTCCTTTATACCGAACTTCGTTCAAGCAAAAAATTGTTAAGGAGTTTCTATCATTACTATAGATAATGATTTATCCATGATTTTCATGATTTTCATTTAGGATCAGTTGAAATTGAAAGTTACTTTACAAATTCCCCAGATTCTTCATTTTATATTTTTAATTATTAGACTGCGGAAGTTTAGGCAGTAACAAATTTACATTAAGGCCCAGTTTTACAATCGTGGAATAAGGACGGAATAACTGTTCGCAGAATATCTTTTAATGTTCCTACGTCACGTTATTCTAAGAATAATACTTATCCGACGATTGTAAAATCGGGCCTCAAGTGCCTGAAATGCCTAAACTTCCGCAGTCTATTAATTATTTATTTATGTTCTGGTTTTGTTCACTTACATGTTTCTTTTTTCAGTTAAACTCGTTTTTCCAGTACAAGAGAAACGTTTTGCAATTACTTCTTGCTTAAGCGTGATAATTGGATTTCAAATACCTTAGAGAATCAATTAAAACAGCACAGAGCTAAAAATTCGAAACACATTTTTCTGTGCGTAATTATGTGTAAAATCCTTAACATAAAACTGTTTGAAAACATTTATTCAAATTAGCCGAAACGCGTTCGTCCATTACCAAAGTTAAAATTAAATAAATCACGCTGGCTTTAAACATCCGAACAATTTATTGGTACCGTGACGGAAAGCTCTCTACGCATGTAATTTATGAGGAGGAACTCAAATCTGTAAATGATTTATTAACATTACGTTAACGTTTTTGATTGTTTTTTTTTTTTACTTTTTAAAATTTATTATTCATATGTCTGTTCATAACGACCGAGTGATTTACTATTGGATATGAAAAGGCGATTTTGTTTCGATTCTTCTCATGTGGCGGAAATATAGCAATTCGTACACGTAATCCAGATATTTATCTCTGCCTGAAAAGTTCGAAAGACATTGTGTCTGTGAAGATGATTTGTAAGGACTACTCGAGCGAGTACTGAAACAACTAATGGTTTCTCAATATAAATTGTTTCATTTTCTTTCTATTGTAGAAAACTCTCAGATTTATTTTAGCTAGTACGTAGTTGAATAACTGCATCTAGTACGTTATTTTAAAAATTTATAAAGACAGAGAAAATTGGTATATTATTTTGATTATTTCCTCTTGAAGTATTAGGTTTTCTTCGTTCATGCAGTCTTTCTTATTTTGACAAGTCGCTCAATGTTATTATTTGAACTGGGTTGTATCGAAATATATCATTGAAAAGGACTAAGGCCCGGTTTATTCATCTCTTAGTAAAGTACCAAGTTATTACTTGACGAATAACGCAAAGCATTTGCCTATCTTTAATCTATCCAGTATCTTACTGGCCACTTACTGAGACCCAGTTTTACAATCGTGGAATAAGAATGGAATAACTGTTCGCCAAATATCCTTTCATGTTCTTCCATATCTACGTCACACCTACGTCACGTTATACCAATAATAATGCTTATCCGACGATTGTAAAATCGGGCCTGAGAGATGAATAGACCGGGCCTAAAAGATGAACATACTCTCCAAGATCCGTGAAATGTACCTAAGTTGTTTATAATATGATGGTAACATACAACGGCTTTGAAGGCATGAATTTTTAAAAATATATTATATTCCATATTTTTCATTTATAACACAGATCTACAAAAAAATAATAGGTCTTTTCGCGGAGACGTTCCGAACTAATTCGGAACGGTTAAAATCAAATGCCCATCGAAATAATGAACGATTTGAACACGCTTTCAAGTGTATAACTTTCATGAGTGCATGGATTTTAAGGTTCCGAACTAGTTCGGAACGACTCCGCGAAAAGACCTATTATTTCTTTGGTGCGGTTTAGTTTATACCAAATGTTGATAAAATAGGTAACATCATGGGTAACATTATATCCACATTATATCCATTGATGCTTTTAATCTGTCAGCTCTAGTTTTGGCACTACCTTCATTTTCTCAATTTCTTAATTTTATTCGAAGAAATAGTGAACAAACAACAATTATCGCTTAGATTTAATTTTTTTGTGATGGCTAATTTAGTTGAGACGTTGTTTAAATGATCCTGATAAATTTTGTTATATTTGTGGTGAATATACAATGAAGTAGCACAGAAAATCGATATCGGATTTTGTTAAACGTGCGTATTTTGGTTACTTCAACATTAAAATTCAGAATCAAGACAAACCGTGGGTTCCCCATATGGTCTGTAAAATATGCACTGAACATCTGCGACAATGGGAGAAAGGTAGTAGAAAATCTTTGAAATGTGGAGTATCCATGATTTGGAAAGAACAAAATAATCACCACGACGACTGCTATTTCTGTATGGTGAATGTAGTAGGCACCAATAAAAACAATCACCACAAATGACCATACCCTGACATACCTTCAGCAAGAAGACCTGTTGCATATTCAGAGCCCATTCCAATTTCTGCTATTCATCAACTGCCACAGTTTCAGGCGGATAAAGATGAAAAGTTTGGTGCTAGCCCGAGGGACAATGTTTCTGACGCTAATAGTGACTATTCTGGAGACTCATCCAATTCCAATTTATTTACTCAAAGTGAGCTTAATGATTTCATCAGAGATTTCGATCTTTCAAAAGAGCGCGCTGAATTGTTAGCATCAAGGCTAAGAGAAAAAACTGTCTAACTCACGATGTGAAAATCACATAATACCGTAACAGAGAACAAGATCTCCTGCCATTTTTTTCTGCTGACGAAAATTTAATATAAGGCGAACGATTGGCGTCTCTTTTACTGACAGCTCTAAAAGGAGTCTAAAGTGTGTGCTTTTACACAATTGAAACAAACATGCTTCCATTACGATCGCCCACTCTACCCGTGTGGAAAAAGAATATCAACAGATTTTAATAGTTTTACAGAAAATCAAGTATCTTGAACATCAGTGGGTTATTTATGTTGACTTCAAAATGGTCAATTTTTCGCTGGAGCAACAGGGCGGCTACACTAAGTATTTGTTTGTGGGACAGTAGCGCTAAATCTAGTCATTGGATACAAAAAGATTGGCCCCCCGAGAGATGCTTTGGTGCTTCTTCCACCCTTGCATATTAAATTAGGGCTCATGAAACAATTTGTTAAAACTCTAGACAAAAATGGTTCGTGTTTTCAATATATTTCACAACAATTTCCTGGGTCAAGCATTGGGAAACTTAAAGCTGGGATTTTCGATGGACCCTAAATAAGGCAACTAACTAAAGACTCAGATTTTGCTGCCTCTATGACTGAGGTTGAGCGACTCGCTTGAGATTCTTTTGTATTACTCATTCAAAAATTTTCTCGGCATTTATAAAGGAGATAACTATATTGATTTAGTGAATGAAATACTTATTCACTTCAAAAATAAAGGCTGCAACATGGGTATTAAAACACAGCCATTTAGACCATTTTGGAGACTTGTGAAGAGCAAGAAGAGCATTTCCATCAAGATATAAAAGCGATGGAAGGTAGGTACCGAGGAAGATGGGATATTCATATGATGGCAGGCTATTGCTGGGGACTTATGCGAGACTGTCCAAACTAAATTCATTCAGGAAAATCACTTAAACGATAATTTCTCCACGTAGAATGATGATATAAATAAACTTTTTTGTTAAAATTGTCTTTATTTCATATTTCATAAACTAGAGCTGATACAGAAAAACTAATAGCATTTTTGTAATCAGCGAATCAGATATACTCAAAATCAGGTCTTAAACCTCTGACACCAAAATGAGTATTGGCTAGTGTAATGAGAGAGCTGCCAACCAACAAATATCTAAGTAGATACAAATGTGTGCCATTTGCGAGATGAACGAAAAGCATTGCGCAGTTTTCGTTTCTATTTTAGAATTATTTAGATAGAGTCTATTTTCATAAACTTGCGAACAAAAAACTGACTCACTCTTTTCTTGTATTGTAAATTGGCTTTCGATCTGTCAAAGTAGTAAATTATTCGAGCTGTCATAGTGTCGCATTATTTGCTGCTTTGAATAATGGTCTACTTAAATGAAGTTCAATTTGTGCGCGTTGTCACTAGGTGCGTTCGTTTATTTCAGATGTATTACATCCGACAGATCAGATTCCTCTTAATCGTTCGTTTATTGCTTATCGAGGCAGTAGATGTACATTACATCTATATCGTTCAAATATTCATGATGCGTTGTTTCAGATTCATCTCGACTTGCTCGAAGTATTTCGACGGAGGTTCAGATTTTTTTAAATGTAAAGTGACTTTAACCTATAAAAACAATAGTTTTCCTTTCTTAAAGTGACTTTAAATTAAAGTCTCCCAGTTCTATTAAGAAAATGGCCCTAGTTTGTTTACTTCTTGTTTAATTTACAGTAACGTCTACAGAAATCGACGTGCTCTGTTTCGTTCATTTGTTCGAGAACTCGTTAAAACGTTATATTTGAAGTCACGTGACAAGTATCTGTTTGATTCAGCTTGCATCTGAGATAGGTATAATAAACGAACGCAGCTACTAATACAGAAGGTGAAGGGAAAACTAGAAAAGAAATGTAAGACGACATTTAGTACAACCTCCAAAACTGCAAAGCTGGTGCACAATATGTAAATATAAGCCGCGTTCTTTCTGAAAATGAACTAAGACACTCATATCTGATCTGAGCATATCACCTCACATTAAAATAATTCCATTTAACTGGTAAAAAGAACAATTGCGTGGAAATCCGATCAGAACATAACCTCGAACGCTAAACGGTCACGTCAAGTCTCCCAGGATAGAATGTTTGGAAAAATTATATGAGGTTTGTTCGTTAGTTCTGCACTTTCTACACTTTTAACTCCCTTATTGTTCTCACTCATACTTACATTGTATTATATACATCTCACTCTCTCGGAAGCGGTTGGTGCAAAAAGTGTAGAAAAGTACAGGACAAACGAACAGACATATGGAAAGGACAAAATTCTTTATCAGTGTAAATATATTGTCATTTGTAAAGAATCTAGATTTCAATAGATTCAATGTATTTTTTAGGAATTGGAAAATAGAAATTCTGATTCTGAGTCTGATGATGAAATTTTTGATTTACCTACTGATTCTGGCAGTGACACCGATAGTTCGAATGAATACAACAAAGTTAGAAGAAAATTACACCGCATAAAGAATTATGTCGATACTATTGAAGACTATGATGAAGACGAATTTAAGCAACATTTCAGAATGAAAATTGCAACTTGCAATTATATTATTGGTACAGTAAAGTAATGTATTAATTTTGATTTATTGTTTTTTCCCATAATTTTTGTTATTAGGTAAAGTGAAAGAAGATAATGTGCTTCCAACACATGCTTTTGGGAGGAAAAAAATTTCTGCTGAGAAAGCTGTTTATATGGTACTTGGCTAATTTCAATACATTCCTTGAAATATCAGATAAATTTGATGTCACTCGCATTTCAGCTCACCATGTAATTTCAACTATAGTTGATTATTTAGTTTCTAGAAGCCCACACTACATTTGCTGGCCTGATGAAGATAATAAAGAAAGAATCAAACATGATTTTAAAAAACTGCAAGGAATTGCAGGAATTGTAGGGGCAGTAGATGGTACCCATATCAAAATAGAAAGACCACGTTCTGAATATTCTCATTTGTATTGCAACAGGAAAGGTGATTTTAGTATTCTAATGCAAGGTGTGTGTGATCCTAAAAAAAGAATTATTGATTTATTTTGTGGAGAGGCTGGCTCCATTCATGATGCCAGGTTATTAAAGAAATCATCACTTTATACCAAAGGTTTCAACGGATTTTTTGGAAATGACTTTTTGTTGGGTGACTCTGCGTACCCATGTCTTGATTGGTTGATACCCCCTTTTAAAGATAACGGAAATTTAACTGTTAACCAAAGAATTTTTAACCATCGTCATTCTTCATCAAGGATTGTAATTGAAAACGCCTTTGGCTTACAGTCTTTTTCTTTTGCTTTTCTCCTTTTGTCAATTATGTTTCCGAATATGTCAAATGACTTTCCAATCTAGAGGCCTACTGTACTTTGAACCGACTGGAAAGTCATTTGACAAATTAGGAAACACATTTGACCAAAGAGGAAAAGCAATAGAAAAAGACTGTATTAAAAGACAGATATAGAAGATTAAGAATGTTTGAAAATAATAATATTATGTTCATTGTTAAATGCTGTGTAGCTACTGTGGTGTTACATAATATAGTATTGATCATGATAATGTGGTAGACTGGAAGAATGAATCAAATGATGAAAGTGATAGCGAAGATTATCATAGCGTGATAGCGTGCATAACGTGAGTGGTATACAATTTAGAAGATCAAGAGGAGAACAGATTTTTAGAAAAATGTTTAATGAAGAGTAAATAAAATTTGAAATAACATGTTTAACATATTATGTATTATAACAATTTATGTAATACTAAGAAACGAAAATTAAATCAAATAACTTAAACACTTGAAAACTAGTATTCATTTTGAAACTGCTGACTTTCCAATTTCTCTAGTGCAATAACTTTTCTCTCTTCAATTCTATTTTTCTCTTTTATTATTTCAATTTTCTCCTTCTGTAACATGAGAGATTCTTTAAAATACTTTTTCTTTTCATTATTTTTTGCTTCGAGCAACTGTGCTAGAATCTGTTTTTTTTTTAGAGCTGTTTTCTCCAAGTGTCGATTTTTCCTGAACACTCATTGCACTTGTACTAGCTTCATCATCACTTGGTTCTAGACGTAACAAATTCAAGTTGGCGACATCCAAAGAGTGAGGAGAAGCATTTGTTGGATTTTCACCCAGTATTTCATCTAGCATGTCAAGATATTGAAGTCGAGTAGATCCTCTGCCAGTTTTCTTTTTTAGGTCTTTTACTGATTTATATGTACAGTAGCGGACAATAAAATCCGAGCAAGAATTTGACAAGTCGTTCGTATTTAGACAAATTTGGTAAATCAGGTAAATCATTGAGGTTATATTTCTGTCAAAATTTATATTAAACGTCAGATTTACTAGTGATATTTTGTATAATATGTATTAAACGTCAAAAATATTAGAGTGAGGTTTACATTGTAGAAATGGTGTGCCCAGATTTTATTGTCCGCTACTGTACGTAACAAATTGGCCCATTTTTTTACATGCAGCTTCGGAATACCGAAAACAAACTAAAATTAGTTATCAGGCATGTGTAGATATAAGATGAAATTTTACTTCAAAGTTTTGACTCTTCAATTCCTCACTTATGATTATCCAGAAGTGCTTTCTTGTTTTCACATTACGCATTTCCTCATAATGTGATTGGATTGCGTTTATTAAGGCAACAGTATGGTTATGGGTCAATGTTTGTCTATTTTCAGTTCTCCTGGTATGAGATGATACAATATTGTAGGTACATTATTTTATTAGTTTCTTTTTAACGACCCTACATTAATGAATAACGACGTGATTGGAAAAATCACAGAACTTGATTATTTACCAATGTAACCTCAAAATCAGTGTAGTGTGTATCAAAGGATCAGTATCTACAACTGACATTTACATAACTTAACTAAACTGAGTATATTTCTCAGAAACTGAATCTACTCGAGAGGTAATGCAGACGGGGTAAGGAGGATGCATCTCATTTAAACTGAATTTTGTAAAACGAATATGCTTCAAATTGTGTCACTTAAAAGTGAACTGAGATTATCTGAAATCAGGCGCAAAAAGAACACGCCTATAATCAAAACGTCATTAAATTTCAATGTGATAAGTCGCTTTTTTTGGCCGCAAGTTTACATAATATACCATATGTCCAAATAAATTTTTGATAAAGGTAATCATGGAAGTGTAAATATATACCTAATCTACATCACCAAGCAGGTTTTGATGTTAGTGACACATCAAGCTGTAAAATGTGGCAAATTAAACTTCAATTTTACTTAACTACTCAAGAACTAGATATTATTTTAATGCAAATAATGTAATAATTTATCTTCCATGGCCTAGCTTTATCAAAAATTTATTTGGACATATAGTACATAATACATATAACAGGCTGTCCCAAAACCCTCGTTTGAGACTGAAACAGTATATAGAGAGGCGCAAAAGATACAACTTTTTTCAATACTTTTTTTTTCCAAAAGTCAATAATAAGGGAGTTGTAATTCCCCTAAAACTACCTTTTAAAAAGGAGGGAGGATCTAACAAATACGTTGTAAATGTGTAGTTAAGTGCCTTATGCCTGAATTTAAAATGTTGGTTTCATAATATTATTATTATTATTATAACTTTAAGGATCCAGAAGATATTGCCAAAAGAACAATATTTTCCAACCCTCTTTCAGAGCTTATAATTCCTTTATTATTGACTTTTGGAAAAAAAAGTATTGTTTCAGTCTCAAATGAGGGTTTTGAGACACCCGGTATATACTATAAATTTTGTTCACGACTACTCAATAATCTGTCAATTATTCATTTGTTTAGTCAAGAATAATGCTACCCTTAAGGTCTATTTGTTATCCTGCACTGGTGTACACTAGTGTGCACTTTTTTAACGAAATATGCTTTAATGAAACCTAAATTCTTTGATAATGTGTTAATACGAATCATACACATCTATACTGACATACCACACAAACTTTTCAAGTTGCATTAAAATGTACACCAGTTCAGGATAACAAACAGACCTATAATTCACTACCAGCAGTGAATAATCATTATTCACGATGTCATAGTAACCATGTAGTAATAGGTTACGATTACGTTATTTATGCAAGAAATGCAGTTTTATAACATATTATGTACGGAACAGCAACAACATTTTTATTATTAAAACTTAGTGCAAACACCTCAAATCTCGAAATTGATACAATTACTTATTTATTTACATTAACATTAATATTGTATATTTACATTTGAACAATTAAATAAGATATTTGTGTCGTATAGTGTACACGACTCTCTATAATGGCTATTATTATCTCGGATAATTGCAAAACTCGCTCACTTCGCTCGCTCGTGTTGCAAATTATCCTCGGTAATAATAGCATTCATTATAGCATCGTGTATAATATACTAGGTATTATAATAACGTATACTCTGAATGTCGTTGGCGTTCATTTAGTGATGTTTCGTTTTTGTGGTTTTTTGGCATTGATAAATTTATGACTAACACCTAAGAATTTATATCGGCAATCAAAAATTAAGTTAAGTGTTTGTGCGCGATTTAGTGTCCGTTTAAAAGAGTTTGTGATATAAATTTTTTATTGTGAATTTTAAAAAAAATAAATATTTAAATAAGTCGATTGATATAAACATCATTTCAATCGACAGGAAATAAAAACTACAAAATTAAACGATGTTAAAAATTGTCTCACATTAAATCAAGTTAGTGAGAAGCGAAAAGAAAAATTTCGATCTAAAGATAACTCCGCAAATTTATTTGAAGCTCATTTTGCGCGTGAATGCCCTGAAAGATTTAGGGGGCGATTTATTTTCATATCGTCGGTGGCCCGTCGGTACCATCCTTAAATAAATTACCGCGTTTCCTTATGCCCAGTTAATTGTTCTCGTGTATTTTAACCCGAAGTACTTACTAAAAGTTTCCTTTAATTTTCTTTAATGGCATGGCATCCCTTTTCCGTTAAATACAGAAATAGCGTTATTTTAATTGACACACAAAATGAATGAAGTAGGATTAATTATAAGATTTCGATGTGAGATTAGACAAAAAGTCTTACATAAATTATTTGAGTTACTCTTGAAGAGTACAAGAAAAGAATCTAACTTAGGTGCGGTTTTTTTCATATAAACTAACAATAAGTTTAAACGGAGTTTAGAATAAGAGACCTTTTTCAATTAGAAATCAAGCGAGAAATTTGTTCGACAGAAAACTGAAATCAAGAGATAAACTGAGTTAACTTTGAAGTGGAGTTTTAAACAAAATCGGCCTTTAAAAGTCGCGATGCCCCACTAAACCAAACTTTTCGTTTATCTCAGCTTACGAATGCCACAGGACTTGCACGATCTCAGAATTCTAAACTATTTCTACAAATTTTACAAATATAAGTTGCCACCAAATTATACTTAATCTCAAAATTAACGTTTGATGTGGCTCCATCTCGAGCGAAATAATAGCATTCATCAAGCTATTCCTCCGGCATCAATTATTATTGCGCTTCTTTAATTAACAAAGCAATCTCCGGCAATATCATCTGCATGGCCACGCTCAAGTATAATTGGCATTATGAGACGGTCGGAATTAACCGGAAATATACCTGCGCTGACAAATTCGACAGGAAATTGCAGTTCCGAACTCGTTTTGTTTCGCTATCTGCAAGTGTGGCAGTAAAATGTATTCGTGAAGTTCTAGAACGGTTCTAATTTTTACCGTCGCCTAATGGCATTCTATTTCTAATTCATTTTACATTTTCCCTTAAATTATATTAACACGTTAAATGCAGTGTCCCCTATCAGTTAAACTGAAATTTATGAAAATATGTTTTAAGAAGAATTGATATTGTTAGAAATGATATTGCAAGCCATCGAAACTTAAAGACATACTTAAACTAGATAAAGTATTGAATGAGAGACCGAAATTACTTTAACAATAATAAAAGACTTAAATGCAGCAAACGGTTTTAATGTCAATAACAATTCTCCTCTTCTATTGACTATGTCTTTGCTCTAATTCCGAGTTTTCTTATTGGCCTAACCCTTTTACTTCTATTAATACATTTCATACTATCCAAATTATCTCGAAATTATGCTACAAAATTTAACAACGCTTTCAATTTACTGTTCTAGAGTACTCACATGCCGCGGCCAGATGTGCATTTAATGCAACGCCTAACGTGATTTTTAACATCTAATTTGACATAAATCTGCGGTTGCACTTAAGTTTAATATCAAATTACTCGTTATAAATTTGTTTTCTTTTCCGTATCATATCACAAGTAAAAACTACACCCAACTAGTCAAATTAGACTTTGAAAATCACGTTAGGCGTTCCGTTAAACGTAAATGTGGCCGCACCATCAGAGTATTTTCATCTCTTTTTAATCTCATGTGATAGTAGGAGATGGAGATACTCTGAGAATACTCTACAGCAATAAATCGGTTATTGTACTATAATATTCTATTTTTAAATTGGTTTATATGACAAAGCAATGGTTATTACTGTATTGTTAAAAGACTCACCAAGATACTGCACCATCCTGTTATAAATACATAATAAATAATAAACTGATTTATAACAAGTATCAATATAAAAAAGATGCCACGAATATAGTGAGTATAACGAATGCACGCAAGTTCAGGGAGATCGAAATTGATTGTCCTGATCCTACACTACTTTCCGTGAGCTTGATATTAATATTTACATCTATCACATGAAGGTTAGAACGAAAAGCAACACACGGCTATGAATTGTCAAACAGTATGAACAAACAAAATCTTGGGATATCTAGTAACTTCCCCAGATCTCCCTATGCTGGGCTGTGTTCATAAAAGACACTCTAGAGTTACTCTTGGCTAATATTGCAGTCTCTCTTGTATAAATGAATTTATGTATTTTGTTTCTCATCTATGAATCATAAAAAAATAAATCAGGCGTGGTTTCCATAGCAATAAACACATTTTCTACACCCTACTTAAAAGTGTGGCGTAAAAAGTGTGCCCGTTGTCATGGTAATAATATAAACACAGGACTTCTTGAAACAGATAAGCGAGACGCAAAATAAGCAAATAATCATGAATAAGAGAGATACGATTACACGCCCAAGGTGCACTCGAAGGTATATTTTATGAACGCAACCCAGATGTAAATATCAATATCAAACTTGTAGAAAGCAGTAACGACTAACTCTGATCGGTGTACTGTTTAAGGCTAGATACTGACGAGTTGGTCAGAAGGTGATTGATGCGGGGATGTTAAGGATGCTACAGGGTTCCGACAAAGCCAAAGAAGTAGAATTGTGGCCAGGAAGAAAGAATGAATCTGATTGTGAGTGATAATAGGATTCTTTTTGATATTTTCAATTTTTTAATTTTTCTTTCACTTATGTTCTTTAGAGTTACTTTAATACTTAATCCATAATTTAATATGAGTTTTCTCATTCATTACGACAACTTGGACAAATGTGCCAAGCCTTTCTCAAGATCAGGAATATTTTATGTTTTCCTAAGGCTTTAGCTTTCTTCTTTTCTACATTATTTATTATTATTTTGCTAATTTGTTTTGTCTGTTGTCTGAGTTCTTCCGTATCTTATTTTACGGCGTTAAATACTCATGATTTATTCTTCTCTTCCTTGCTTTCCATTTTTAATTTTCAGTGACACTTCTGGCTTCTCTGAACTGAATGTTAGTCTGTACTGTGGTCTGTACCTACAGCTTATAATCTTTCTGAGCAGGTGTTTTTTTAACGATGCAGTTTTCAGTTTAAAAGGGAAAACAGAATGATTTTAATTAAAAAACGTATCTTCATAAAAAACCCAAATAAATTATTTACGAGACTTTTTAAATTAATTTAGAAAAAAATAAGTAACATGTAGAAAGACCAAAACTAAAACTAGAATTCTTACTTAAAGTAGATTCTTGTCCTATGAAAGTAGTATAACAATTTTTTTTAACGGGCACTTAAAATTCGCATAATCGGTCAAGGTTTCACTATCGGTTGTTACAGTTAAATTTCCCGCTAAAAATGTAGCGGCGATATACCGCTTAGTAATTTCGTTTTAACCCCGTGGCGACCCTGATGCCCCTTCTTTACATCGCTATGGGGGAAAACCTGTGTACTGTGATCGTTGAGTTCTCATAGGTCATGAAGGCCCCATGTGACTCTCAGGCCACCTGTCATTGGTTGTCGTCGGTAATTCCTACGCGTCGAAGCGACCTGCTTCATCTTCAACCCGAACGGGTCCTCTTTCTTGTTCGAGCTTTGTGCCGGTGTGTCGAGTTTTTCGCGTGTGATAAATTTAACGGATTTCTTGCTCGTTGGAGAAGTAAATCAATAGCAGCTTTGCTGGAATATTATTTAACACCGCCGAACAGCGATTGGAGACTGTTTTAATCTCCTTACCAAGCCTGAGGCTCCAGTTCTCTCAGGTAAAATATGACGACGCACACCGACAGACGGGCCGAGAGTCACATGGGGCCTTCATGACCTATGAGAACTCAACGATCACAGTACGCAGGTTTTCCTCCATAGCGATGTAAAGAAGGGGCATCAGGGTCTGCACTTGGCCGAAGATTCGCTCTCCAAATTTAATAATTACTATGCTGAATTTACGCGTCAATTTAAATATGACAGTAGTCCAGTAATAAAACAACAACAAAACAAAAGCAAAAGAAACTCACGAATTTGTTTCTGTCAATCAGAGAAACGTCAAACGCATTTGCTGATCAACATGCCATCTGCGGTTCCTGTCCCGCGATGCTAGTCCGGGATGGACCGGGTCAATGCAGATTAGGGGTGCGCCGTGGGAAAACGCCGGTACTAAATTCTTCGCAGGAACAGACCGGGTGATGCAATGCGATGGTTCGAAATTATTCTCCCAACAAAATCCGCAAACGGATACTCGAAAGCTGTACAAAAGCTTGTGCAAAGACCGGGGCCAAGGGCCGGTACTGAAACTGGTACTAAAAGCCTAAAGAAAAAACGATTAGTTTGATTCAATTGTCTTCTGGCGCCCTTTATAAGTTTACCAACGTAAGTTAACCTGCCCCATTTCCACTGTACCTAGCTGGAGCACAGCTGATCGAAGAATCGGCAGAGACTTGTCACCTAGAACCATGGTAAGTAGAGCCAAGTAAATTTAATTTAAACTTGGGTGACACGATTGATGACTTCGACAGGAATGAAAAATAAGTAAACAAAGTTAAACGTTGAGCAATAGTGCGAATTTTAAGTGTCTGTTAAAAGAATTTGTTATATAACTGTTACACACAGGGTGACTGACAATTATTCCGTCAGAGAAAAATGTTAAAGAAAATTCTATATATGTACTTTGGTTTCGGAAAAATAATAATTGTCCCCAAAACGACGATAAGAAAGAGCAGATACAGTCATAAAAGCGTTTTATAGTTTTCTAATTGTTAAGACACGGCGTCGGACGTGAACTTGAAGTGAAGCTAAAATACGAGTTCCGAAATTATTGACAAATGCATGCAAATCACATGAAATAAATTACTCCTAACAAAAGATAACAATGGCGATAATAACGGCCCCATTTTGAACATATGCTTTGACAGGTAAACAAATAAATCACGAAAACAGTTAAAATCTCCGTGTTAAGAATTGCTAGCATTTTTCTTCAATTTTCTTTAATTTTAATTGTATTGTAAATAAAGTTTATACCCTCAAGCAACGTGTCCGTCATAAACATTTAACAACCAGAATTTAAAACTTTATTTATTATCAGTAAACATTTTCGTAATCTGTGTGGATTGTTAATTATTATAAAAGATGAATTATTAACACATATCTATTAAAAGTTTAACAAATTCAAGACGCATTTGAAACTCTATCCTGTTTAGCGCATTAGTTGTAAATCGTTTCTCGTTTCACTGTAACCATTATTTTTACGACTTTGAATAATTTGTTCGACCTTAAATAACATAAGCGATTCGAATTAATTCTTATAGTTTATCGGATTGTATCGCAGCAGTATTGTAGCAGTTTTTATTGTGTCAGGGTCAAGTTTTACAAGCTTTATTCTCTGAATAAATATCATAAAACGTTTATGACACACGTACAGCTGCGAATTTGACGTTTTAGTCTAGTCGTACCTACTTTTTTGGGTAAATTTATTATTAATTAATTATAAACTGTCCCACAGAATTTTTTCGCAATCTGTGACATTCATTCATGTACGCGGCTTTTATTTTTGTGGAAGTGATCAAAAATTCTACGCATAGACCTAGCGACGTTTAAAAGTCGTGCATTGTTTTATGTCTCCGCACGACATCGGTGCGAAAGATTTTACAATCAGCTGCCCGATTGTCAGCTTGATTAAATACTAATTACACCAATAAATGGATCGAACGTTACGGGTCTTATTAATTAGTTAATGTTTTTCTCATTTCCTTTATTTCGTTTTCTCGTCCTGCGTCTATTAAAGTAATTGAATTTAATAATTTTGTAATCATTATATTTATTATCTTATATTTTTGGTCAAGTGATTCAATTTGTAATTGTTTTATACCATTTATTTGTCTTTGATTATCCACCTTCTTGCAATGCCGAAAACAAACATAGTTGACGAATTTTTCGTTAGAATAAAAATTATTTTTTAGTTGTTGCTAATGAGTCATTAGTTTTCTAAGAATTCAATATTTGTTGTTTGTCTGAAGAAAGCAAATTTTATGGACATTCCAAACTTTTTTTAACATCTATGCGTGAGTTACATGCGATTCATCCATTCTCCATAATATGTATAAGCAATTAATTGAATGTATTGACGTTTACCATGACTTACAGCAAGAAATTTTAATGTTTCCTCATTTAATTACTTTGTTTTTTTTAAGATCTAACACGTTAGTAGTGATAACCAGATTTATTGTAAACCTTGAATGCAATACTTCCTTATGGATATAGCATTGACGATGTTAAACACAACATGTAAATGATTTGTCCAGATATTAATTAACATTAATAATAGATGAGTAGGTACGCATGTAAGATAGGAAGTTTTTTTTATAATTTTAACCCGATTCCATCCGATTAAACCAATTAATTAAAACCAACGGTGCGACGAAAAGTCTCCCGATGAGGCAAAGGCGAGCGGAAATGTCGGCTGTAAATTGCACGTCGGCATTTTCTCCACAATGCTTAAATTCGATTTACTAGAGGAGCGATCTTGCATCGCCGGGGGGACCCGAAATTGAAAAGACGATTCCACTTCGTAAGTAGTAATATTATCGTTTAATTTATGGCGAAATAGGTACGGGATGCTTTCATTTTAGAACAAAATTGCTTTGTTTTAGAACGAATTGTTCGGTGGTAATTTACAATGACAGAATTTAATTTATGATTGTTTATTTTTATTTAATATAAGTATACAGATTCTCTAGCAGAAGCAAAAATCACTAATAACGGTTTGATTCGTAAGGAGTTTTGGATATAAAAGTTAATAAATTGAAACGAGATACTACGGATGCAGGATACTAGAGGGAGGGTACTGAAAGGGGTGGCCGAGATAGTTTTATGCTTCGCAGGTAAATAAGTAAGTAGTATAGAACGTGAAGGTTCTCAAAACAGCAAACGAATTGAAGTAATGTAGCAGCTGAGTTAGTCAGTGGAAGTGCACTTTGCGTGGTGAATTTCGAGAATTCATAAAAAAAATATAACTACTCATGCAATTACACTGTAAGTAGTATATTTTTTATTACACATTATTATTAAAAATTTAATGTGAACTGTAATTTTTACTGATATTTGATATTTGATATTTTCTTGCATCTAAAAACATAGCAACCAGTCATTATTTAATTAAAAAAAAACGACACTGATAATCAAATTACTGTAACGGGGTTATTTTATTATTATCATTTAAGTATTACCGTATTACAATTAGTGTGAATTTGGTTGCCTTATTTCAGTGTTCATCTGTTCATGTGCGACTCAGGAACTATTGAAAGCACGGTATACGATTAGGAATAAAATAGTTACTTCCTTAGGCTGGATTGCACAAAACATTTAAGCCGGGATTAAATTTAAGCCTAAGTTAGAATGTGACACACAATATTCTGTACGTCATAACGTGTGTCAACTTATATCTTCTTATGGCTTAGTTGCACCAGCTCTTAAGCTGAGCTTAAATTTAAGTGGCGTTTATAATGTGACATTTGAGTGCATCCAAAATTGTGCAAGTCATACTCTCATGGCCATTTGCACCAATCACTTAAGCTCATTTTAACTTTAAGCGTCACTTAGAATATAACTTACACAATGTGTAACCTAAAAATGTCACATTATAAACACCACTTAAATTTAAGCTCAGCTTAAGTGTTTGGTGCAAATGACCATAAGTGACGGTTAAAGTTAAGTTGAGCTTAAGTGTTTGGTGTAACTAGCCATAAACCAGCAAATCCTTGGATTCCACGATTTTCTAAGTGGACAAAAAGCGCTAAGAGACAGCCACAGTATGTTGATTCGGTAACCTTCTTTAACAAAAACATTGTCCACACAAATGTCGTGCTTCTATTAGTATTTCTACGAGTCTCGCCGTAAATGAAGAGCTCATCGTGATATTCACGTACACTGTGTTTTTCCGTAGTCAACTTATTGCTGTGGTATACGACAAATAAACTAGGAATAATGACCGAACTAATACAAAAACAAATAAATAAATAACAATCTCAAGGGTAATAAAACAGACGCACATAGGAACTTAGGTGCATGATATTACTAAATGCAACTGATGGTCAATCATATGGATTTGATAATAATTGATCTTCAATGGTTTTTTTTCGAAACGGTCGATCCTCCAAACAATTTATTGTTTGTTCTGCGTTCGCTATAAAAATCATCAATTAAATTTTCAGTTATTTCTAGAATTACAGAACTATTTTGTTCCTCTTGGTTTATTCTAACATTAGTTAAATTTTTTGTAATCAGTATACTTTCATTCACTATTAAAACCAACGATATCTGGAGTCGATGGGAATTTATGTTTGAAATATTACACAATTAGTTAGAGTTTACCTGCAATTCATAGAGTCCCAAGTGAATAAAATTGTACACATTTTTTTTCCTTTTATAATATCTCAGTCATGAAGTTTAAAATTACTTTCTTACTTACACTTTTCCCCTTTAGAAATAACAATAAGAATCAATATTTGTCAAACTTTTGCTTTTGGTACGAAGAAAAAAATTATATTCGAAACAAAATTTGATACGTCTGCCTCAAATATATTCCAGTAAGTAAATGAAAGGCCAGCTTGTATTCAGATATTTACTTTCGTCAAGGTAAAAGATAACGCTCTCGGTATTTGCGGTGAGTTTACTTACTCGTATAAATTTTATTATCAAATTTAAAATTTAAGGAATTCCAAATTTTCTGGCTCGCATAGTAAATGTACATTAAAAGTATAGCGATGATATAATCTCTAAACAATTTTGAATTTATTTAAGCGATGATTTCTCGTAAATTAATTTCAAATTGCATTTTAACCAAGACAAAATGTGCGGGAACTTATAATTAAAATGTTTTGAAGCATCCAATCGTAAGAAACTATAGTTTATGCAATTCAACAGAAAATTTCTGAGGTATAATTAGAATAGTCGTCAATAAATCAAATTAATAAAGTAATTATCGATAATTGATAATTATCTGGTTCTATTCATTCTACTAAGAGGTGATCAACTGAAAAACGAATTAGAGTTGGCGTTGCAACCAAACACGCATGTGTGTATTTAGTTCATCGGACGTTCCTTCAATCACTTTTTCAACGTTTCTATTCGAACTTTTATAATTTATAATTTATAACATAATTAATTGACAATAAATGTTAGTATGTCGTTATTCAAGACCTACTTTTAAATTCCAGCGCCTGCTCTAATTCGTTTTTATGTTGATCACCGGTTACTATTCATTCAACAATTAAATTTTTTGAAAACATATTTTTAAGAATCATGGAAAGCTTCAAAGTACGATAATGATATTGTACAGTCGTGTTCAAAAAAGTGTTGTACAGAATTTGTACTGTGTAAACTTGTATGTGCATTCATGATGAAGTTCAAAGAATTGTTGTACAAGTTTTGTTACATATAGGTTTCTGACAATAATAATATTTTAAAAAAATTTTGTACAAATCGATTCTGATTGCAGCGGATTCCCCGAGCAGGCTCTGTACAGCTGTTTCAGGCCTAGTTGGGCCTTCGTCAGCAGAACCGTAGCTCGAGAACTCCACTGCAAACCAAACCGATCTGTCCGAGGTTATTCGCCATTGCGATGTGAAAGTAATGGACATTTTAAGTAGCGACATCTTTCGATCGCTTTTTGACCTGACATTGCAGTAGGATTGACAAATTGAAGCCAGTTCGCCACATAATAAGTCATCCCATGCAAGGCGGCCATGCTTGCTGTCAAAGCATATGAGAATTTTAAAAAATTTTATGCATGGCCACCTTGCATGGGATGACTTATTATGTGGCGAACTAGCTTCAATTTGTCAACCCTACTGCAATGTCAGGTCAAAAAGCGATCGAAAGATGTCGCTACATAAAATGTCCAATAATAATACTATGTGTTTTTCTAAAAATGCCATAAGGGGTGGCTGTGGAAAAGAAAATTCATGTCTTAGCTCCATTCATTTACTTTAAATTTTCAGATTTGGCATGTGTTAGGTGCCAAGCTACGACATGAGTTTTAATTTTCATGGCCAACCTTTATGGCATTTTTAAAAAAACACATGTTATTATTGAACACAAAAATAGAAAAACCAATTGCCGCTCAAAAGCAAAGATATTTAAAACGTAGCTATACAAGACATTTTTGAACACATCTGTACATGTACTCTTGTTTTCCGATTTTTTTGTGATTCAGTTTCGGTAGTTATACATTTTTAAGATGCTTCAAACGATTATTTATTTCAGACTCAAAAAGCTTTTCAGGATATAAATTTTGGCTGAGAATTTCTTTAAGTTTACGAATAACTTAATTGAAAGTAATACAGCACGATCCGTTAAACTAATAATGATAGAAATTTGAAAATAATTACAATCAAATTCGTGGTAGCTAACTTACATATTCCTTGGTTCTTTTTCTATTTACAGATGGCGATGTAAAACCGAAACCGGTCGCCAAAATAGATAAAGAATTTGCGGAAATCAAAGACTTTAAAATTTCTTAACCGTAAATTACTTATATTAAAAATATTATCATCAAAATGAAATTCAATTTTTGATAGATTGTGAAAACTGATGAATATCCTTTTACAAAAATTTTATTTGTGAAGTACCTTTGCTTGTGGTGATCTTAGAGCAAGTTGGTCGCCACAATTCTTCGAAAATCGATGGGGCTGAGCAATCCAGTTTACTAGCGCTTATGTCGGGACAGTTGAGCCCCTGCACATTTGCCCTTCATACATTTACGCACCTAAGTTCAAATTTAACCAGAATTCGTCAGGTGAAGTTTTTTTTTTTAATCTGTGGTGGTTGCCCAACGGGATCTTAAGTCAAAGACTTGTCAGGACCTCAGAAGCGGGAGTGTATTTGAGTGTGTGTAAAGGCTTTGTTCTTCCAACCTCTTCACCGTTTAAGGGGAAGCAGTGTCGAATTTTATCGCCAACACTGAAGGGTATCTGAAGTCGATACCGACCACCCCCGAGAAAAATCCCGAGTGCGGTTCGAACCGACGACCATGCGATTGCAAGGCCGGTCCCTTACCACTTGGACCGTTCAGGCGTTTAATTAATGTAATTAATGTTTTACATTTGCAGACCAATGTAGGATGCTCAGAAATCTGAAGTTGTAGAATCAGAAAACTAAGCTGTATCAGTACTTTCGTACAGAAAAAGATTTCACCACTTGTTAAGAAAATAAGTCCTCCAAATTACTTACTATGAGGTGAGACGGTAATATTACTTCTAAAGGCCGTTTTACACTACCCTATTCTTGTACGAGATTTGATGTAATTTCTTAAACGCTTTAATTTGTGCAGTAAATTGTACCAAAATTTAGATTGAATCAAAAAGTATCTGGAAAATAGAACATGTTCTATTTCCAAATCGTGTTTGCAGTCCAAAAATTTCTTATTCTCAATTTTTTTTCTAGAAATTGTACAAAATTTTGTACAAGAGATGGGGTAGTCTAAAACGGCCCTAATATTTTCTGTATTATATAAGAAATTTTTAGAAATTTACGAGAAGAATCTGTTATTTTTTTATAAAAAAATACTTCATATCATCCGGAAAAAGCATAAGAAAACGTTCTATTTCGAAACGAAATTAAGTTTCATTTAATTTTTATTAAGAAAATAAAAGACTTTGAATAGAAATTTTCCTTACTTCTTCCTAATTGTTGTAATCTTGCATAAATAACTGGCCGTAAATTGTAAAACATAAAATGAATGTGACGCAATGGGTAGGGATATTCTCATTTATAACTGAAAGTGTAGTCCAGATGTAGAGGCGCAAGTGTTGAGAAGCAGTTTTTTTTTTACCTGCGCGGTTACTGGACATTTCTGCGTACAGGTCCGCAAATGTGCAAGGGCCCTATTCTCAACCCGTTCGAAAAGATTCGTATGCGAAAATGACGCCAAAATGTAATAGTTTTGTACGAGAGTCTAACGTCATTTTGACGTCATTTTCGCATATGAATCTTTTCAAACGAGATGAGAATAGGGCCCCAGGTCCGCAACTGTCCCGATTCACTGTCGTCAATTCACAATGTAGTCCCGTCGAAATCGTCGGTTAATTTCAATTAAGTTTTTGATAAAACTAGGACATCAAGATTGTTACTATCTACTGACGAGATCAATACTTGAGCAATTCGATCGAAAGTAATTATACACCAAACCAGATTGCTTTAATATCAGTACCTAACTTTAAAGAAACTTTAAAAAGGCGATACACGCAGGCTTATCCTTTATCTATCTGGACATCGATATTCAACACATTCTCCATCATTCTACTATCGTTTCCGTTGTAGATTTAGTATGTTTCTCCAAGTGTACTATGATGCTGTGCTTATTTATTGTTATCTTGTAAGTCATTCCTTTTAGACCTTTATTTCGAATCTTACCACTTAGCATCTTGTTAGAAATTAGTCTTACCGCTACCACTGCAACTCATTCCATTTATTTAATTCTGAGGTATCTAACCTTATATCTATTAACTACTATGATGGAATTTACACCACCTTCTCTTAAAGGTTTCGAGACGTGTAAAGAATGTATTATTGTTTACTTACAATTAGTTAATATATCATCATGCCACGCATTCTATATTTGCGGTATTAACCATTAAATTAAATTGTCTTGCCCACTGGAAGAGTTACTTTCAGAATCACTGTTCCGAAGAAAGTTGAATATTATTAAAAATTAAATTAAAACTGTATCTTATTCCTAAGTTATTTAGAACATTATTTCTCCCGAGGTATTTTAAAAGAAGACATAAAACATAGAGCCTTCACCAATCTATTTAGGAGGCTAATACAAAAAGAATGACAAAAGATCGTAGAATAATGCAAATTGATCGCCAATACAATTTATCTCTCGACGATGATAAATAATTGCCTTTAATTGGCATTGCATGCGTGCGTCACACTATGCGTTTATTCAACAAAATAGCGTCGCTTTTATGCGCGCAACGTACCCTGAGGGTACTCGTGACGAATTTAGATGCCAGCAGAAACTGGAAAAGTGGTCAGCAATTATCATTAGTAGCAACTGTAATCGATTGCCGAATGCAAATGAAATCAAGTGCAAAAGGTCAATATTGCTTGCATGTTATTTAGGAAATGAATATACATTATAAGTCAACGGAAAAATAATCGGAAAATTGTTTGTCTGTAAATACTAATTAGACATGATTATTTCTCGTTTATTCATATAAGTATTCAAGTTATTTTTATCCAAACAGAATAATAAACTCATATTGATTGCATTAAAGAAATCAAAATAGAAAATCATGAAGAGATCAAAACTAAAATTTCTACTGATCCAGAAACAAAAAGTGAAAAGAAATTTAACAAAAGAAAAAAGACTGATCTTATGTATTAAAATGCATTCGCTTCGCACCATCAAAATCCATTTAAAATCACATAACTAATAGTAAGTAATAATTTATTTGTCTAACTAATAGGTCCGAATGCATAGGCCCTTCATGCGTGCATGGAAAGAAGCAGCAATATTATTATTTCTCCGATATAGCGAGAAGATTTTATTTTGTTATTTGCTGTATTTTTGACGATACGATATAATTTAAAAAAAAAGAAAACGTTTGTTTAGATAAAACATATCTGTGTATATCATATAGGTACTGGATGCTTGGCCAGTCGACCGATTGAGGTTTACAGCGCATCGACGCGAGCAAACGGACCTTTTATTTGGAGACTTTAGTAATAATAGTAACCATTACGATTTACAAATAGGTACATATGCGATATGTTGCTAACATTTTTAATTCATTGTCAGTTATTTAATTCGTATAGCGTCAGAGGATTAATTGACAATTTTTTTCTTTATCTGTCCTTGACCTGTATTAAAACTTACTGTTTCTGAAATTGCCGCAGAAAACTACTTAGGATTAATAGAATTGCTGTACATTTGTTTCGCGCTTATTTTACACACAATGGGCGATGATGGTATACGACACGACCGCCTAAAAATGCAAACTGTATTAGAAATTCATTGGCTATAAATAATAATAATAATTAGAGAGATGACTCAAGTTACTTTTGCTTATCTTCATACGTGCAGAACGTGATAATTTTGAAACAAAATGCAGTCAGTACATTAATGTTAGTGCCTAAGCAAAGGCCCTCGTCATTGTGCTAGGGAAGGGTTGACAATGTAGGTCATTCAGCTCTGAATTGATAACATCAGCTTGTTGCTTATTCAATTATTTTCCGTTATCCGTACGCTTGATTATTTTGAAGAAACATACGTTTTGACTCGTTGAGAACCTGAAGTTTAAAATAAGAATAATCATTAGTTTTAGAATTTTGTTTTGTTGAGTGTTTAAAATGTTCAACACTGATAATTTATAAATAACTTTATTTAATATTATTACATTCTACACAAAAGAAACAAAAAAACTGATTATAAAATGTGTTCAATTTATATTGATGTCAAATAAAGACCGCGTTAAAAGAATTAGTCTTTGGGAACCAGTTATTTATTACATTGAAAATAATGAAGTTGGTATCATCTTCTGAGAAATTAGACGGTTGGCAACAATGTTGGTATTGTCACAGTATAAGTAATTACCCAGTAGCGTCACTTAAACGTCAGTGTCAAAAAAAGCGGCCATTCTATTTGATACCCTTATGGAAATGCAATGTAATTTACAGCTGGGTATGTATCAAACAAAAGAACAAATGTGACAGTTTTACTCGAGTGACGCTACTGTGTGATTCTTATACTGTGGTATTGTGGTCGAATTCGCCTTATTTGCTAATATCTTGATGTAAAATATCAACCTTGTGGTATCCGACAGTTTTGATATATTTTGACTTAGTCTGTATATTAAAAAGAAATTATTAGAAGTTGTATGAAAAATAATATTGGTGAATCAAAAGTTCTATCCTTCTTCTAGCTTTTACTCTTTTTGCACAAGTTAGTATTTCTTCGACAAAGTCATGTAATCTGTGAATTAATTGGGAAACTCTTATCTAAACAACTTGATACATAGTTTGAAAAAAATCTCATAATAGCGTAGTGTAGAAAAATCAGTTTCTATTTTTTGATTAAAAGTAAAACTTCAGCAGAAGCTGTTAAATACATGAGCAAGTGAACATGTTCCATGTTTATCGAAAAAAAAAAATTCAGAAAGTTTCATTTTGCTTCCTGATTTTTGTCATTTTTAGGGTGCTATGAATGTCAGCAAAATTGCAAAATTATGTTAAAAATTGGTGTAAACGGGACAAATTTACTGGGTTCATCTTCCTTCGATCTTTCTTTGTTAGTCATGCTTGTGTCCTACATTTAACTTCACTATTTCGTCCTGACGCAAGGAATAACCATTCCCGATAGCTCGATATAAATTAAAGAAGTTTTATTTAACCTTTTTTGACTGCATCCTTCATTCAAAATTCGTAATAATATATAGGGCATTCCATTTGAAATATTAAAGTTACTTGTTGACACTTGTAAAATGAACACCCTGTATTGTAAATAAATTTAACGTATAGAGCATCGTTTCTCAACCTGGAGGTCGCGATCCCCAAGGGGGTCGCGGTGATATTGAAGGTAGGTCGCGAGAATAGCCTAAACAATAATGAAATTAGTTTATGACGTCATACATGTATGTTCATATCCGTCGCTATAAACGCAGCGACATAAAATTATAGGAGGGGGGTCGCGAAATATTAATTTTATTTATATTTATTATTTGGGAAGTCGCGGACCTAGGAAGGTTGAGAATCGCTGGTATAGAGGATGATAGCGTTTGAAATTTTTTTTTATATTGATTAGTTTGGACACCAGAAAAGAAAACCACACTCGGTGGACACGGTGTATATGTATAGGACGATAGATGTTTGCAAAGCTTCACTAGCCTGGATAAAAACTGGAATTTCTCTTGAAAACGTAGGTACAAATCAATTTCAAAGTACAAAATCAGCGAGGTCATCATGGTAAATTAACGGCAAAATAAATTCACATGGGTGTAATGCTGTGCTTTGTGCTAGAGGGTATTCATTCATGTAATCCTATTAATTTTGAAGTTGTTCCCGGTAGGCAGGCTACAAACAATGAAGTATATTATAACATTGGCAAGACTGCCTTCTTAAACAACAAACGTTCATGGTACTCTAAAGTCGCCGTATTCTTTTTTATATGAAAATGACTCCAAATTACTGTTCTAGGTCAATAAAGATACAAGTGCTCGAATGGATGTGTATTTCGATAACTGAAAAAGATTCCAAAACGGAAATGCAGAATAAATTAAACAAGTTTTTCGACGGAACAATAGAAACAAAGTAAAGTAATTGCCACAAAGATGACAAGTCATTATTGATAAGTATGAAGAATACACGGTATATTATAATGACTCGTTGATAATAAAATTTACACTTTCAGTTGGTTTATTATGTTTTGAAAATATTTCTATTTGAACAAATGCTTAACAGTTAAAAATAACGGGCCAAAGAGATAAGCAAGGAGATTTATCATTGTCATGTGATTTTTTGTTATTCAGGTAAGCTGAAAGTTAAGTTGAAATTAGCAAAGAGAGATTTGTCATTGTTTTCTAAAATTTTTGTTGAAATATAAGTTTACTGAACAAATAGACGCAATATTAATCGTGACATACAGAATTTAAACTATATGTATAGAGCTTATAAAATATTAACTATAAGTATTTTCCATGATACGAAATTTGCAAGTTGCACCATTGATTTAAATACCTAAAGGTTCCCTATGGTTCCTGACAGTCAACTATACACCGTGATTCAGAATAAGTGTCCGGCTCGTTAACCGCAGAAAATACATGAAAAGAACAAAGCAAAAAAGCTATATGCATAGGGGATCTAATATGCATAGTTTATGAGATAAAATTCATTGAAAATTCGGATGTAAATTGGTTGATGGTCACTGGAATAACTTTATTACGTCACGAAAGCGCAAAAAATGCCTAGACGGTAACAAACGATTTTCTTACGTAATTTTATAAATACGGCATCAGCGGTACTTAATCGGTTTCAATTTAGGACTCACAAGACGCTGATTTTTCAAATGTCTCCAATAAATTTATTTCTTGCAATTTCGTACTTGTATGACTTTAGTGAATACGCCCCTAACGGGTCGGACACTTATTCTGAATCATCCTGTATGTATATGTGCTCAGCTTCGCCTGACCAGTCAGATTAGTGATGGTACGCAGTGGTACGTTCATGTGAAGAAATCAATTTATACAATAGCCCCGATACATTAGGAGCAGGATTGATTGTCAATTGCAAGTTAAACGCCATTATAGCTCGAAAAAGCTCACTTTACATGTAATGATACCCTGAAAAGAAAAAATATTTTACAAAAATATTATTTAATACAAAACTGTATTAGGTATATTTCGTTTTAAGTCGAAAACTTACGCGCGTTTCTTGTCGCTTTATTTTAAATCTTTTGATTGTACCCCAGGAAAAACTCGAAACTCTTTTGGCTCCGTCACAGACGTGTTGCCAAATTGGGCGGAATACCGCCATTTAGTCTACATTTTAGACACACTTGACGCTTAAGTCATATTTGGCAACTGGTGCGTAATTTGGGCTACTCCCTTCACATAATGAACATTCAACAAAATTCTATATCTAGTTATCCATGGAAACAAAAGTGTACTACAGACCAAAATTTGGAATCACCTTTCAATCTATTACTTGCCTTCATTCATTTGTTTTTGATATTTTTAATTTTTAATTTCTTATGTTTTCTTTTTCCTAATTTTAATTTTCCTTTTCGTTTTTCATTTGCTTTTGCTTTTCATTTTAGTTGTTGTTTTTCATTAGTCTTTTTTTGCTCATTTTTGTGTGTCTATCCTAAAATACATAAGAAAATTACTTGCTTTAAAATTTTTGAAAACTGCAACTTTAAGCTTTTTTTTCTTGTTTGTTTTCACAGCTTACAGTGTGTGAGTACACTACCTTCCAAATATATTAATAAAGCACTTAATAAAGCAGCGTTTTCAAAAAATATTTAATATGGTTCATTTTCGCCCTGTTTTATTGCGAATCGGACAAACCAATTTGGAAGGATATTTACCACATTTGCCGTCACAACAAAATTGGCGCCTTTTGACGACATTTTATGAAAAGTTGGCGACATTGCCTATAAAAAAATTTGGTAACCCTGGTCACAGCACAAAATACCACGCGATCATTTAAATTTATAATTAGAGTAAGCTATGAATTTTGAATTAGATTGGCAACACTAACTGTTGACAGCTTAATTTGAGTTTGAATTGTCAAAGTGACGCTTCAAAATGTTTAATTAATTGCCGAGGGCGAACACTTTGAACATTTGCTATGGTTGTCACTAAAACTGTTTCACTTCCTTTAAATTAAGACGATTGAACCCGATGAGAATCCTATAAACGTCAAAATATTTACATAACCTCTAATCTACACAGCGAGTCGATTGGCAAGGTGTACAACTATATAAATAAAATCCCGCCTACTTTAATTATAAATTTAAATGATCGCGTGGTAGAAGCGGTCGTGGTTTAGTGAACAAACCCTCATTTTTACATCCTCTATTTTGTAACACAGCCGTTTCTGTCCTATCTCCGCCCTTCTTCAAGTTTCAATGGAACAGTCGGTATATGTATCCTACGTTCTAAAGGCATTCAGCTTGGGATATTCGAAATGCAAAAGCTTTTTTTATATCTTCACTATTTTGCCTCTAATTTTCATTCTCAATGAACACTGTTTTGTCGGCTTTTGTCTGCAAACTGTGCATTTTAAACTGTTCCATTCAATTAGTTTTAAAGAGGCAAAGAATAACAATTGTTAGTCCGTATACAAAAGCGTTACATTCGAAACAATAGGTCTTAAAACCAACACCAAGAAGAAAAATTGTACTGTTATATCAAAAACTGAACATTTTAAAAAAGAAATTAATTGCCATCAAAAAGCACCAGAAATTAACGGTTCTAAAACATCACACTAGTGTGATCTAAATTATTGCTGTGCTTGGAAGCTCGTATTTGGCTCGATCAAAATTAACTCGTCCAACGTCAGCTGGGGCACAACAGGGAATAAAAAGACAGGGCAAACGGGGCGTTCACATGCGGATTCGCCTGCAGTACGGCAATTACTCCGATGCTAACGATTTGTTGGTGAGACAATAACCATTTGCTAAATTAAACGTACAAACGAGACAACGACTGCAGGTCGATATCCGTTACAGGCGTGATTCCGACTCAACATTGACGTCGGGTTTGGGGTAGTTTTCGTGAATTGCGTCCGAGCTGGAGGAGGGGTGAATTAGCGAAACTTTTAATTAGTTAATGTAATCTGAACTATTTTTTGTCGTCAAAGTGCTCAGCATGAAATCATAATTACAACTCACATAATATTTTTGATAGAAAAAAGTACAACACATGAATGAAATGCGTTAATGAATAGTAATATTATAGTTACATGATGCTATACAGGGTGATTTATTAGCTCACCGACAAGCTTTGCCATATGAAAGCTCATGTAATTTTAAGAAAAAAAAAATCATTTGGACATATGTCCGATTTCATTTATTTAAGGAAATAGAAGACTTCAAAGTTTTGATTCTAATTATTTTAACGTTGTAAAATAATAGCCAATTTAACAATAATTTAATAATAATTTAATAATAATTTAATAGCAATTTAATAATAATTAGAATTTTTTATAATTATGTATTTATATGATTTTGAATTTTGAGCAATTTATGTAAATATTTAAGTGATTTTGCAACATTAAAATAATTAGAATCAAAACTTTGAAGTCTTCTATTTCCTTAAATAAATGAAATCGGACATATGTCCAAATGATTTTTTTTTTTCTTAAAATTACATGAGCTTTCATATGGCAAAGCTTGTCGGTGAGCTAATAAATCACCCTGTATAATAAATGCTATTATTACCGAGGATAATTTGCAACACGAGCGAGCGAGTTTTGCTTTGTTCACGACTACAAAACGCTTATCTAACTGTTCAAATGAAAATATTAATGTTAATGTAAATAAATAAGTAATTGTCTTATTTTTGAGATTTGAGGCGTTTGTACAACATTTTATTAATAAAAATATAGGTTGTTCCGTACATAAAATGTTATAAAACTGCATTTCTTGTTTAAATAACATAATCGGAACCTATTTCTTTCATTATACACCATAAACAATTAAGGTTACCATGACATGGTGAATAATGATTATTCACTGCCGGTAGTGAATTATGGATAGCATTATCCTTGACCAAACACATGAATAATATACTGATAATCAGTGGCGTAGATAAGGGGGGGCCGAGCCCCCCCCTCCCGAAATGGTTTTAAAATATTATGTTCCTGGTATTTCATACTAAAGAAGTTTTTCATATGACGTTGTTTTTTGTTCGCCGTTTTACATTTCATAAATAAAGTGTTAAGTAGTCCGTACTAGTAGATTTTTTGTTCGCTACCCCCCCCCCCATTCCCGAAACAAGTTTCCATCTACACCAATGGACAGATTATTGAGTAGTCGGGGACAAAATGTTATAATACCGAATTAATTAAAAACTGTAATGATGGAATGAAAAAAAATTTAAAAAAGGATTCTTAAATGAACCTCTACAAAATTATGCATAGATATGACAATGCAGAAGAAAATATTAAAAATATCCTGTATGTCCAATTTCTAAGCGCATTGCTATGTAAGACCGGGTAATCTAAAGGGCATCTAAATTTCAAAAGAAATCTTTGGTCTCAGAAATTTAAAACCCTAGGGAACACTTTTTTGATGGGGCTTATTCGTCGTTACCACGATCGTTACCATAAAAAAGTTAGAAATTATTAAAGAAGTTGGAAGGGTATTGTTGTATCAAAAATATCTTTTTTAAATACCCAAAAAATTTTGAAAAAAGTTGCGGAAAACAAGAGAAAAGATGTAGGATAAGATGAGGTAATTGTAGACTATAATTACCGTAGTAGCAGTATTTACGTATACTTATCCAATTTTTCATTTGGCCACCAAATTGCATCATAAAGCAAGTGATAATGAATATGGCTTGAAAAAATTCACGAATAATTGGATGGAAGATGTATGATGAAACAAATACCATGTACCGTACATATTTCTTCAATAGTTCCTTAACTAATAACTATACAATAATTTCCTCAGGGCTGCTGCTGCTGGTGGTGAGACTGAGTCAGTCTCAACGGCTAACGAGAAGCAGCAGCAACACCACCAGCAGCAGCAGCAGCAGCCCTGAGGAAGTTCTTCTGCAATGGAGAACGAAACGTCGGCAGTAGAAGAAGTCAACGTGACGCGGTTCCAACCGGAAGCCAATTCAAACATGGACGACGGCCACGGAAGTCTTCAAGTTAAATTAACTATACAATACAATAAGTTATCGTTTATGAGTTCTATATTAGTCCAAAGACGACAAATAAACCACCCATTTAAACTAACTTTCAAATTGTATGAACTGAATTAACCCATAAATCCTATTACTTTGCTATTTTGCAGGGTTACTTCAACAGACCTTAAGTTACTTCAAAGCAAGATCAATTTAGTTTATCTGACAAATCGAACGCAATTTTCTCGAACTTACCCAACCTTGAACTGAACTATCATGCAAATCGTACACAACTAAAGTGAATATAAATAAACATGAACACAAAGAATAAATCACTGTTAATGTTACTCATTTGCAATTTTATTCGAAATTAATGATAAAATTGATACTACTCGTAATAAATTCCATTCTGTTTTTTTTTTCCTCCAATTTTTATTTGTTGCCTTTGTTACATGATCTTTTTTATTTAAAAAAAGTCGCAAATCTATTAAAATTTTAGGTCTGTTCCAACAATGATTTCTGATGGTTTCGAAACCGTCAAAAGCCTGCACTCGTCAAAGTTTTACACTTGATAGAGTTGTCAAAATCGATCATTATTTCGGTGGGCAACTGATTATGACGGTTTCTAAACGGTCAGAAAGTGACGTTGGAACAGACCTATAATTTGATAGTTTAAAGTTAAATAATTGTCTTTGAAATTATTGGAATTATTATTTAACATAAAATGCACTTTTAGGCTAGAGTTCGAATTTTTATAGTTGGTATATTATTATTAGGAGTATAACAGTTTTTCTTGTAGTCACAGAAAGAACACTCCACTCTAATAGCGTTTTCCACTGGCTGCACTAATGCACACTCGTTATATCTTCATCTCATTTTAACCTCATATAATAATAAGAGATGAAGATACACTGAGTGTGCACTAGTGCAGTCAGTGAAAAGCGCTATAAATGGCACGAGCTACTGAGCTACATATAGTTTCCTTCAAGCGGTTTGGAACGGTACACATAAAGTGAGAATTTATTTTTCATTCGAAAACGGGACAGGTTTTAAAAATTAAATAAAAATCGACAAAAATGCAAATGTAAATAAAATACATAAATAAGGAACACATTAACTATTTTGGTTTATTAATGTTTGTCCGAAGTATTGATAAACATTACGATTAAAAAAAAATCAAAGAACGATTTAAATTTAAAAAAATCTTGATATTTTTAAATAAAAACTTCATTTTAAGTGATTTTTGACTTTTCGTACGCATTTTAAGCAAGTAATAAAATGTCAGAAAGTTAATTTGTAATAGAATTCAGAATTTTTTTAATTCATAACTTTAAACAAATTTTTAAAAATCGCGATTGTAAATTTGTTTAAAGTTATTAATAAAATATTAAAGTTATTAATAAAATGATTGCAGTTGAATAGGACCTTGTATATCTTGTGCATCTTTGATGATTACAGTTAAGTAAAACCCTGTATATAGAAGGCAATATGCAAAAGAAATGCATTTTTTTTTCAGGACTAAACAAAGATCTATTGTTTCATAGCATCCCCTAGTCTCAGATACAATTTGTGTTTTTTTAAGTAAAATATTCTGTATATTCTTCGCTGAAATGAAATATTTTCCCCATTTCAAAAACATAATTATGTACATATACAGTCTGTGGCAATTAACCGGATTTCTTCATTACCGTCTTTCCTATTGAATATATGGAAAATGTTTTTACAGTTGGTTCTTGTCCGATGAAATTTGTATCACAAAATCTTTTAAGCGGACAGTAAATCGCGCACTATAACACTTTACGTTTCACCGTCGTTCGACAGCTTCGTCAGAAGTGAAAAATATGTTGTCAAAATAAAGGTTGTTAACGGAAACTGAAAAAGTAACTTGATTTCTTTTTTAATTTTTATTTTTTAATCTAAAAATAATTTGAACATTATAAATGTTAAAAAATTGACAGATCTATATTCTATTTAAGGAATCGAGAAAACTACAAAATGTATCGTTTAAATTTGCAAAATCAGTACGTTTATTAATAGAATTCGACGACATTTTTATTTTACACATTTCTATAAAACGTCTTTTGAAAATATTAGACTCGTAATATAAAATATTAGTATTTTCAAAATCAAAATTATGGTCATTTTCTAATGAATGTTCTACAAGCATTGAATGATTTTGATTATTTTTTTTGGATATGATATTTATGTTGGTCTAGACGTTTTTTTAAATTTTGGCTTGTTTCTCCAATATAACATGAATTACAATTTAAACATTTAATTTCATAAACTACGTTAGGTTGTTTTAGTTTTGGTGTTTTGGTTTTTAAATTTGAGAAAATACTATTTAAATTATTTACAGATTTGCTAGCTAAAATTAAATTGTGTTTTTTGAATATGTGTTTAAATGTGTCATATAGTGGTTCAATGTAATATGTATTTTTTGTTTGAAGTTTGTTTATTGTTATTGTGGATTTTTGAATTTTGTAAATATTTAATACGATTTTTTATTACTGATTCTATAAGATTTATTGGATAAGAATTTTGAACAAGAGTCTTTTTTATTAAATTTAAATTATCGTAAATGAAAAGTTTATCAGAAAGTAAAACAGCTCGATCTGTTAAAGAAATAATTGTTGTAATTTTATAGTTTTTAGAAGTATACGAATGAAAATTAATATATCTACCTGACCACGTAGGTTTATGAAACCAATTTGTTATTAATTTGTTATTACGTCTGATGATATTTACATCTAGAAAACTTAGTGAATTGTTAATTCCTTTTTCTACTGTAAATTGTAATCTATTATGAAAAGATTTAAATCTACTTAAAACAAAGTCTACTTTATCTGAAGGCAAAATCAATAAAATATCATCGACGCAACGAAAATATAAAGTTAAATTGAAAGGTAATGAGTTAATGACACTTTTTTCTAGTTCCTGCATGACAATTTCAGCTAAAGCAGGCGATAAAGGAGAACCCATTGCTGTACCGAAAATCTGTTTATAAAATTTATCATTGAAAGCGAAATAAGATGTTTCAAAACATAAAGTAACAATTTCTAAAAAATTTTCTTTGGAAATGTCTGTAAAATCTTTAATTTCTATCCACCTATCATTAATGCTTTTTAAAGCTAACTCTTTTGGAATGTTAGTAAACAAAGAAACAACATCTAAGGAAATTATAATACAGTTATTCGGTATATCTATGTTATTCAATTTATCTACAGTTCATAAGAATTTTTTATAAAGTATTCTGATTTACTAGTAACTTGAGTAAGAATTTTTGAAACAAATTTTGATAAGAAATATAGAGAAAAACCTATAGTAGAAACTATTGGCCGAAGTTTCTACTATAGGTTCTTCTCTATATTTCTTATCAAAATTTGTTTCAAAAAAAATTTTTGGAAAAATTCACAAACCTAACACACCTCTTTGGCCAATAGTTTCTACTATAGGTCTTCAGTGTTTACAGTTGCGTAAAACTCTAAATGTAGATAGTAATTTACAAAATAAAAGTAATTTTTCCGACTTAACCACAGATTATTTATTTATAGAATGCTCTACCTAGAGGATCTTTAATGATTTTAGTTGAGTACAACCTTGTATGTGATGAATGCATTTCAATAAAAATGTCAAATTTCATTAAAATTTTCCGTTTTAAACAAATTTGAAAAAATCATATTCTTTAAAAATAAAAACCTTTTGATTAAAATCAGTAATTTTAAACGTGATTTTAATCAATTAATTTAAATCAGCTGCGTATTTCTCCGAAGAAATTTTTTTTTGGATATGTCATTAACACTGCTCGGTTTTCTTTCATTTCATACAATGTATAATTTATCTGATGAAAACAGAAAGTATTGATTTATTACGGCTAAGATCTTTATAACGGGACATTTTTGCGTCCCGAGTGATTTTTCGAGGACAACGGTTTTAAAAACTGTACTGTCCCGTTGAAAACGGGACGTATGGTCACTTTAGGTAATTATACACTACATTTCTTGAAACGTTTTTATTTGACATTGTACTATTAATCACTGTCAATCACAAATTTTTAATCTATCGAAATTAACATGTGGAGATAATTATTCTTGGTATTTATGTCTTGGTATTAGTTTAATTCATGTACGCACCAAAATAGTTGGTACGTGCGTACGTGCACGTGTACTAATTATTAATGAGCGGGAGAATTATATTTTCCAAGGTCATCGATTAGTGAAATGCTTGCAAAGTGCAATGTATCGAGTCGGTCAGCGGCGTCGTAAAAATTAGGCGTTAGCATGCGTTTAAAAGCAATTCAGCAGGCCTGTGACCAATAACCTTTAGAAATATAAGTAATTCTTTCACTCATTACAAATTATTCTTAAGGTTATTTAACTGATATGAAATAAGTCATTTATCAAGAAGTTAATAAAATCGATGTGCTATACGAGGTATAACAATAAAATTCGCGGACTCATTTTATTATGTTGCTTTGACAACACTTGGAGGATTGGCAGCAGTGACGCAGTGTTTGTTGACATTTCGTGCAGTCATGCAATTTTTTCCAGTTCTCTTGGCAATCTTGATTTGAGTGTAGAGCTGTTTTTGTACACGTGTGTTTTGATATTGTGACGATGGAAATCGATCGTGATTTTGAGGAGCAGCGAATTGTGGTGAAATGATGTAATCACGTTTTCAAAGATGTCCGCATTTTCTAACCACTCTTGACAATCACGCAAACGATTTTCCTTTTATTCAGTTGTCAAATTTTTTGGTACAGTCTTTGCACAAAGTTTTGACATCCCCAAATCTTGCGTGAGGATTAGGCGCACGGTCTCTCGATTGATTCCGGTAATCTCTGCAACATCTCTGACCGTGAGGCGACGATTTGCGTTGATAGCTTCTTCAACTTTCTGCACAGAGAAGTCATTTCGAGAAGTGGAGGGTCGCCCCGAACGCTCATCGTCCTTCGTTGAAGTTCTCCCTCTCTGAACCTCGACAACCACTTGAAAAACGAACTTCTTTTACAAGACGTCTCCGCAAACAGGTCTCATCATTTCAAGAATTTCCGAGTTCGTTTTCCCCGCTTTCACAAGGAATTTCATCGCAATTCGCTGCTCCTCAAAATCACGATCGATTTCCATCGTCACAATATCAAAACACACGTGTACAAAAACAGCTCTACACTCAAATCAAGATTACCAAGAGAAATGGAAAAAATTGCATGACTGCACGAAATGTCAACAAACACTGCGTCACTGCTGCCAATCCTCCAAGTGTTGTCAAAGCAACATAATAAAATGAGTCCGCGAATTTTATTGTCAGACCTCGTATAACTCTTGCCATGAAATTTGAATGACATGGCAAGAGTTGACAAAAAATTTAAAACATCACCTGGTACAATAATAAGAAATTTATATTTTCACTTGTTTTGTTCAACTTCCGATCGATGTTAATCATTGAAATTATTGTCACCTGCCATGTGTAACTTACATGCAAGTTTTGAATAAGTTTGATAAGAAATACATATGTGACTCGGTATACTTATGTGTAGGGATCGGGGAAATATAAGTCGACGTCATCTCATCAGCGGCGCGCCTGGTGATCGCAAGCTCGCAGCTCGATGCGTTATTTTAAATGAATAAGTTATAATTTTTTCTTCGTAATTTTGCCAGGAAATTTTATTCTTCTACGCCTGTATGGTTCTGACGCAATTATACGGCAAATCCAAAGGTCAGGGTACAATTGATCAGCACTGTGAGTTACGGAATCACTCCACTTTGTGAAAACTAAATTTTACTGTGCGACTGTAATTGTTTTACGATGCTATACGAGCCACATTTACGACTTAGTTCGCATCATTATTTTTTCGCGGTAATACTCAATTAACACGCTAGGTGTGTCTGCAGGACTTGTCCGCTGCAGCATAACAACTTTGCCGTTGCATTAAAATTTGAACCGCGCAAAATATATGGTACCGATCCGTGGTTATGTAAAATGAATGCAAGAGAACTAGGACAAAAAAGAATAGGAATACAAATCTTTCGAACGCTCTGTCCGTTCATTTTTTTCAGGCATACGTGACCGAAAATTGAATATGCAGACACGTTCCTTCTTTATAAATCTGGAAGAGCTTCAGTCAACGAAACGATCTTTTTCTCCAAATATTGCTCGAGGGAATTAATACATTTTGCATACGTAGATTTTATTCAACGGCACAATATTGGAGACATTTATTATTCACATTTACAATGTTACCTTCATAAGTAAATATGTAACGTTCGTTATAAATAAATGTTTTATCAATAACTATTAAAATGAATGTCTATGAATTTCTGATTGTGTAAACAATAATAGGTCTTTTCGCGGAGATGTTCCGAACTAGTTCGGAACGGTTAAAATCAAATGCCCATCGAAATAATGAACGATTTGAACACGCTTTCAAGTGTATAACTTTCATGAGTGCATGGATTTTTAAGGTTCCGAACTAGTTCGGAACGTCTCCGCGAAAAGACCTAATATAATTTATTCAAAAACAAAATAAATACTACAGTTCCTAATTAATCCGAAATCATTGTAAGCATGCACTGATCAAACTTTTACAGTTGATAAAGCAGTCGAATTATGACCTCACTGAGCATCTGATTTTGGCGGTGTCGAATTGGTTATGAAAGCTGTTGGAAAAAGCCCATTGACAAATAAGGAAATTCAGAAATTCAAAAATATACAGTCTTTTTCTTTTGCTTTTCCCCTTTTGTCAATTATGATTCTGAATTTGTCAAATGACTATCCAACCCGCAGGCCTACTGTACTTTGAACGAATTGGAAAGTCATTTGACAAATTAGTCATTTGACAAATTAGGAAACACATTTGACAAAAGGGGCAAAAGCAATAGAAACAGACTGTATTAAGCGAATTTTAAAAAATATTTTGTATGTTTAAGTTTTCTAACTTTAAATTTTCTTTTATCTTTCAGAAATGATCAGGAATGCAGAAAGAAATCAACGACAGCCAAAACGCAACAAGCGATCATCGTCTCCTCATACAAGACCTAGCATTAGCCGGACTCTTAAGCATAGTCATCGTCATCACCGTCATCGGAAACACACTAGTAATATTAGCAGTTCTAACCACCAGAAGACTAAGAACGGTCACCAACTGCTTCGTTATGTCCGTGGCCATAGCAGATTGGTTAGTCGGTATCTTTGTCATGCCACCTGCAGTAGCATTACGCCTAATGGGTAAGTCAGTTCACAAACACTCTTTCAAGAATTAGCTTCGTGTTTCTGAATAGTACGACGACATGAATGAACGTTATCATTCAAGCTTGCCCTTCCCTCGCAATAAATTTTCTATTTTTAGGTAAATGGGAGTTGGGATGGGTGCTGTGCGATGTGTGGGTGTCACTAGATATTCTTCTATGCACGGCGTCGATCCTTAGTTTATGCGCCATAAGTGTGGATCGCTATTTGGCGGTCACGCAACCCCTGAGTTATTCGAGGAAGAGGCGTTCCAAGAGACTCGCTTTCAGCATGATCCTTGCCGTCTGGTTCATTTCGGCCCTCATCACGTGTCCACCGATGTTTGGATGGTGAGTTTGCAAGCGCGACCCCAATTTAACGCGTCGCCAGTTTTACTTACTTTGTTATCGAGATCTTCATCACATCAATATTTTCCTTCAACAAATTTCATACATTGTTATTAAAATCCTTTTTATATTTTCTGTTAAAAGCAGCTCGAGAAGATGTAGATGATAGTATTAATTTTCAATTATTGTTGAGTAAAAGATAAAGTATAGTTGAAGCTAAAAGCTATTTTAAAAAATATTTGGATCCTTTTACACTCGTAAATCTACAAGGGAAAGTTACACTTGAATTGTTGATTAACGTTTTATTTTTTATTGCATTACATGTTCAGTTGTTGTTTGTTTTACTTTCTTAAAATTTGTTTTATTTCTTAAAACTAACGCTAATACTTAAACTTTTTTCAAGATTTTAAAATAGAAATTTAATACAAAAATGCATGCCCCGTTGTGGACAATTTTTAAAGGATGTACAACGCTTCTACAGACTGCAGACTGTATGTTTCACAGAACGTATGTCGACTACGATAAAAAAATGCAATTTACGAAACAATGCACAATTGCTTCAAAAAAGCAGACCTGTGCGGACCCGTGTTCATTAAAGACTTTTCTGCATATTTTCGGCCATACTACCCCCATTCAAAGTTTGTGACACTTTTTTTAACAGCCTGTATATTTTCCTTTTTTATTACTAAGTTTTTTCTTGATTAAACCTCTTATGTATTCATTATATTTCTGCTTATTTTCTTGCAAACATTCAGTTATTTAATAAGAGTAGATAAATGCTGTTAATATAAGTATAATCCCATGTTAATCTAATTTATCTAATTTAATCATTTTAATTGAGCTTTCTTTAATATTAATTTGCCTTTTGATCACACAGTAAAATTATATTTAATTTTTTGTATTTTTTTTCTTCTCTATTTTTATAATTATATTTTAATTCTATATTAGCTTGTTTAATTGATTTTTGAGTACATTTAATTATGTAATTGCCATGCTACACTACATTTATTAATTAATTAAAAGGGAAAGTTGTAATAACTGCGAGCAAATTATCGCGGTAATCTCTACCGCTCCGAGCTAATAACCAAATAAATTCGCTTGAAGCAATTAATAACGTAAAGCTTTTGAAGTGTCTCGAACAGTGCCAAATCTGGCGCGCCGCAATGTTCCATTTAAGCAGACACGTTTTATTCCGTAATTAATGGAACGATTGGGATTAATATTGTCACCCCTTTATCTTCGGCTGGATGCCCTTCGTCGAACGGACCTGATTCCCCAGCAAAAATTAATTCCATAGAAAAAAAAGGGCGAAAATTCTTTCGCTTGATTACAATTGTCTGCCAATCACTGGTAACTTTTTTTACCAAATTAATTGAATTTTACGTTGATTGCAGGTATGAATCTGGCAGACACAATGAAAAAAATTGTCGGTACAACAAAAACGCGGGGTACGTGGTATTCTCCGCGATGTTTTCCTTCTTCATTCCCATGGTGATCATGTTGTACGTGTACGTTCGAATTTCCTGCATCGTCGCGCAAAGACACGACCAATTATCACACATCAGCCGGGCGAGGGTGAGTTTGCGAAGTCACCGGGGAATTCCAGGTCACTTAAGAATTCAGTGTTTTCAGAAGTCGCAAAAGCTGGTGCTGCACGCCAGAGAAGAATCTGACTTGGATAGAGCGTCTTCCGAATGTGAAGAACGTAATGTCAAGTGTACCAGGTACATTAGCCAAATTAGTGCACGGTAAATGTCGTTTTTTTTTAATTTCATTTTATTATGTTTAAGTACCGTGCCTTCAAATGAATTCCTGGTTAAAGTAAACTGTGATTTTTTTATAAAGTTGGCGATACGCAATACAAGAATGATTGTCAATAGGGCATTCAACAAACAAATCGATTGATTACAATCAGATTGAATCGATTTAAATCGATTCATGAAAACACTGATCGGTGTTATAACGTTACCGTTATAACCCTATTTTCCAGAATATTTGATATTTAACTTTTCAACAGTAACAAAATCACAATATTGGCAGTGTAGTTAAGTTATTTCTCAAATAAATCATTGAAATAAACAATACACTGTTATAAACAACTCGCACATATGACACAAACCGCAACGCCATATTTAATCGCAGTTGAATCGTAAAATTTTTACGATGGACAATTTCACGATCGATGTTGAATCGATTCAGATTCGTTGAACGCTAAACCGTATGCAATCATAAATCGATTGTGTCCGTTGAATGCCTCTTCTAACTGTCAGTGTCATATTATCTGATAATAATCACATAAAAAAATGTGCAAGGCAAGCGCAAAACACTTAATTAATTTAATTCAAAACAACACTAAAGCTTAAAGCAGATGCTGAAATTGCTGTCCTTCAGCTTGAATGCACAAACGTACCTTGTGCTTCATGTTTTCAAAGTTCAAATGCATTTGTCAAAAATTTGGGGGTTTATGTTAGTACGAAAAAATAATTTGACAACCGTCAGTGCTACAAATCTTTAGGAGGAAAAAACATTGAAATCAGAACCTACTTTAATTTGGAATTTAATTGAATGCACGCTAGATTTCATTTAAAATTTCTTGGTGTAAAATTTATCAGAAATAGACATTTCTTGCATTTACGGAGATTAATAATATTTATAAACACAACGGTTCTACAATGACATAATAACATTTACCTATACCTAAGTTTTCGAAAGATATTTGCTCGACGTGTACTGTGTGATTCTTGAATAGACTGACAGAAAAAATAAACGTTTATTGCGCGCTTTTAAAAATGTAAACTTTTGGTTCTTGTCTTATGCAAAATTTTCGGGTAAATTTTCAATTAATTCTAAATTGTACAATTTTTTTTAACATTGTTCTGGGAAGTATCTTCTTTCGTCAGTATTTTCTGCGGTCTGTTCATGAATCAACCTGTATATTATTGAAAAATCACTTACTATGAAAACTCATAACTTATTCCTTGCTTTCTTTGCCCAAAAGAAGGAAAACAAACGAAGGGAAATCGAGGACGAAAATCCTTTGTATTTGAAATACTTTCTGTATTCGTTTGAAGTTGTGCTAAAATTTAGGAATTAGGTAAATTACTAAACGAAGAATTATTTTGCAAAAAATGAAGCGAAATATCTGTGCGAATGAAATGTCTGCAATTTAAGTAATTGTCTTATGAAATTCTGAAGTAAAAAAATTCGCAGACGTGTCCAATACAGTACAAGCTATTCATTAGCCGTTTTAATTACAGGCGGTTGTCGAGTCGGAATAAGAGAAATCCAACTTCAAATTCTGCAGCTATACATTTAACAGCTAATATATTAATTTAAATAACATTCTCTTTTTATTAACAAGATAAAATTATATATATTCAAGCAATATTTTTCGCAGAAAAAGCATAACAAATGAATAGATTTGGCTATAGATAATTTATTGCTAAATTTATTTGCCACTGTTGAAGTGAGGTTGGTCCATAACCGGATCCATACCGCAAAGTGAGGATGAAAAATTTTAGTACCTTTGAAGGTCTACCTTTAATAAATGAATCACGCTTACACGCTCGTTTTGACCCGTATGGGTAAAATTGAAACGAATTACAAACTTGTCAAAAGAGACTTAACTATACATATTTAGAATTTAGAGATAAACAATAATAATTATTTTGCATTTCCAATTGATTTTAGCATCTTGCACTATTTCTGTATTAGATAAAGAATTCGAAGGTCAGTCTTGGCGACTCTTCAAAAAATTGGAACTTTTCTAATAAACATGTAATACTTTTTGAAGGGTGGTTACGAAGTGATCGAGTTTGTTCTGCCCAAATTTATAAAAAAAAAACCTTTTCGTTGCTTTTTGCTCAAAGCTTGGAAGTTCAAGATTCAAAAGTTTTATGAAAGGTCTCGCCCCTAATATCATCTAGTTCTTTGACACTCTATTTGAAGCGTAATGTACGCTTCAAATTAATAACTACCATGCCTTCCTCTCAAGAGTCGACTTACGGGTCGAATCTAATCGATGGATGTCGCACTGAGTCGATCGTCTTGGAGCTGTGGGTGTTACATTTTCTGTATTTCGCGGAGGTAAATCAGCCTGATTCGTTTCTGGGGTGTGTTTGAAACTTTTCTTATTTCTTAGTCATGACACCTTCTAATTCATATGTTCAATGTTCTCAATGTACTGGCGGATTTGGTTCACATGTCGTCTATGTGTTCCCTTCCCAGTTTGGATGGGGTAAGTACATGAGGCGGCCCATAGGTTTTATGATTACAGCCTTGATCCAGTGCTCTTTAGAACGATAGAGTCGAATCAGAACTTGGTCATTGATTTTGAGTTTGGTAGTTACCATTGCTTGTTTCGGAATATTCTTAAACTGGTACCAATTTACGAAAGAGTTTTTTTTAATTGACGGCCATGTAGCAATTCAGCTGGAGACTTACCCATTGAAGGAAGTGGTATGATTCGATATGTGAATAACATCTGTGACAGTGCTACTTTTTCCTTCCCACATAAGTTTCTTCCAACGCATTCTTAAATGTTAGTACAAAGAGCTCTGCTCGTCCATTTGATTCAGGATTGGAAAATGCTGTTAAAAGATGTTTGATACTACTTTCTGTGCAGAACTGTTAAAATTCACCAGCAGTGAACTGCGTACCATTGGCGGCTACGATCATGTTGCAGAAATACATTTCAGTATTTCCTATCGACGTCCTTACCATTTTGATTACAAACGAGTATCTTGAATATGCGTGCATCCACTTTGTGTTAAGAAAAGGTCCAACAAAATCGACGTGGATTCGAACCCATGCAACTGTTGCATGACTCCGTTTCTCATATTCTTTTAATGGATTAGTTTGGTGATGCTGGACATGCATTGGCGCAAATAAAACCCCCGCGACCTCCGCCGCGCGGGGACGTAGGCTTCCTAGGAGCGCATCTAAAGAGGAAGAAAATAGTGATTCGAAATCATTCTAAACGCAACAATTCCAGTTGCGGGGGGGGGCGTAGCGTATCATAGTTACGTTAGTGTGGACATGCTTTACTAATTTTCTCTATATCATTTTCAATACTTAGCCACCATCAATGTTTTCTAACTAATTGCTTTGTACACACAACTCCCCAATGTATAGCAAATGAAGAACTTGTTTTCGCAATTTCATAGGCACGATTATTCTAGTACGCTCTCCTGCAACAGTGATTACAAAACGTCGTGAAAAATACAGTTCCAGTTATTCTTCTGTGCAATTGTCCAGTCAACCCTTTTGTATGATTGCTTTAAGGTCAAACAATAAAGGACTTGCTTCTTTTGCTTTCACGAACCGCTCAGCGCTGACTGGTAAACTAATCAGTACCTTAGAGAGTTCAGTTATAAGACTATTACACGTTTCTTTGCTTTTATAGAACTGAAGGTCTGGTCCATAGGGTAATTTTGTTGGTGTGACAGCATTAGCATGCGCTTTTGTTGCACGATATTTGACCGAATAGTTTTAGACCATTAGGAAGATGGCCCAATGCTGTAAGCTTTGATTTGATGTATTCGGAAGAGTTTGGTGAGGTTAAATATTGCAACAAGTGGTTTGTAATCTGCCAAAAGCACACATTTATGAAACCACTTTACTCCAAAAACATTGGCTAAAGCTTCTTTTTCGATCTAGCATGGTCGTTCATCATCTTTGACGCGAATGCAATGGGACGTTCATTTCTATCTATACATATTTCTATGTGATAATACCGCCCCAATTGAGGGGACATCTGTAGCCAGTATAAGTGGTAACTCGAGTTTGTAGTGGACGATGATTGTCGCTTAAATAATACTTTAACTTAGAGTTTGGAAGGCAGTTTTTTCCTTACTGCCCCATTTGAACTGCGCACCTTTTTTTCTTAAGACATTCAAAGGTCCGGCAATTTCTGAAAAAGTGTCTATACAGGGTATAACTTTAATGAGGGGATAAACTTCAAGGGCTTGTTCCTGACGCCGAAACATGTTCATATAAACATATGTCCGCAAACGGACATATGTTTATATGAATATGTTTAATGAGGGGACAAACTCCAAGGGCTAGTTCCTCACGTCAAAACATGAAAAAAAGTTCATATAAGTATATGTCCACAAACGCGTAGTTTTTGAGATACAGTGTGTTTCATTTCAAAATCCAAAAATTAAAAAAAACATAGTAGGCGTTGTTTGATCAAAAAAGTTATTAAGATAAGTTATTTAGAATTACGAGATATACCCGATTTCCAAATTTGGGTGAAATTTACATTGTAAATACATACATTATTTCGGCTAATTTAAAATATGTAATTAAAAATTAAGAATTTTCACCCAGATCTGGTAATCGGGGTTATCTCGTATTCTAAACAACTTTTCTTGATCAAACGCCTACTATGTTTTTTTTAATTTTTGGAATTTGAAATGAAACACACTGTATCTCAAAAACTACGCGTTTGTGGACATATACTTATATGAACTTTTTGTCATGTTTTGATGTGAGGAACTAGCCCTTGGAGTTTGTCCCCTCATTATAGTTACAGCCAGTATACTTACAGTAATAATTCACTTCACCAATTAATGAATGAAGCTCGTCAATATTCTTTAGCCTCAGGAGTTTCTTAACCTCATTGATGCTAGAATTTGATGGTCGAATACCTTGTTTCAAACACAGGTATATGACCCAAGTATTCAACTTCCTCCTTGAAAAATCCAAAGTTTTCCCAGCGGCAGTGAAGTCTATCGGTTTCCAATCGATTGAACAATTCTTTTAAGATATCTCTTCAAATCAGGGATGGAAAATGTAACCGCAACCGTTCCATGATTCCCGTGGATCTAAGCGGAAGAGAACCAGTCCAAGGAACCGAATTCACGTTACTTTTCCATCCCTGATTAAAATGGTCCGTGTCCGTGATTCCTGTGACAATAATGTCCTAATACCTTGCACTCTGGTAACCCATTAATAAGTCTTTTAATCAATTCCAAACGCAAGACGTGAGGTGTACTTTAAATATTAACGGCAATCCTTTAGAACCTGTGGAAAACTCTCGTTTTTTGGGCATTACTGATGACAAATTGGTTTGTTGGAAAAAACATTCTTATAATCTGATATCAAAGCTCAATTCCTTTACTTTTTTATTTCGTAACTTAAGGCAACTCCTGAACCTGGACCAGTTACGATGTCTCTATTTTTCCCTGGTCGAGAGTCGACTGAGATATGAAGTTTGTTTTTTGGGGTGATTCGGTCTTGGTTCCAGAGATTCTTGTCGCCCAAAAAAAGTTAATTAGGTTAATAATGGGTGTTCCTAAGTCCACATCTTGCCGCGAACTCTTTGTCGAGTTGAAAATTATGACAGTTTGCTCGCTTTTCATTTTCGAACTTTGTGTTTATATTTTTTTAAATAAATCCAGGTTTGTGAGAACAAGCGATATCCACTCCAAGGGTACTCGTGGTGGTGACACTCTGCGGCCACTCTTCAGTAAACTAAATATTGTTCGAGACTCTCCTAATTATTTAGGCCCAGAACTTTTTAATAGACTGCCTGAACGTATCAGATCATGCAAAAGTATTACTAGTTTTAAGAGCAATCTCAAAAAATTTCTTTTAAAAAAGAGTTGTTACTCAATTGCTGAATTTATCGACATGTGTAATTGCGCAAAGGTCTCCACTTAGGATATATTATGTATGTGTTGTTTTAGCGGTTTTTATCGTTATTTCTTGTAGTGTGCTAATGTTTTATACATTGTATTTTTGTTGACTGTTAGATTTCCCTTGTTCGACTTATGAAAATTTTATATTTACTGCAGACTGCTATTGACTTGTCCTCTCATGTTACACATGCCTATGTGCTCAATGGTCAGAGCATCTGCCGCGTAAGCAGAAAACTCGAGTTCGATTCTCAATTGCGGCGGAAGAAATTTTTCCGCCAAAAATTTGTTAGTGCTTATTTCTATTTAATTCAAAATATATTTATTGTTGTGGTCGCAGCCACAGTTGCATTTTGCCTAGCTCTTGTTTTTAGAAAAAAATGAGAAGTTGCTTTCAATGTTCAGTCACAGAAGAACTCTTCTGAGGCAACATCGCATTTATTTAAAAAAAATGGGAAAGTTGAAATGCTTTCAGGAATTTGAGGAAAAAAACTGTATTTGTAGTTGATTGGATTTAAATTACATCTCTTTATTTGTAAGCACTGGTTAAATTTAAGTAACGTTGGTGAATTCGACACTAAACATTACAAGGTTTTCTGATCAACTAAAATATTATTTAATATGGTTAATATCAAGAAACTTGAATATTTAAAGTATGTTTAGGGAATTCAACTTAAAAAAGTATAAACATGTCGATTAAAACAAAAAAAGAAGAATAATTAGTCCTTTGAAATCAAAAACTTATTTCTAAAAGTCGTGAAAATAAGGACAAGTTTTTTTATCAATTCAAATTCAATGATTTTTAACAATTTATATGTATAGGTATTGTTTGCATATTATGTATTGTGTATTGCATGTATTATAACATAACAATTTATTATGTATTGATGGTTGTATATATTTTATTTCAGTATAAGCACAGGGGATGCTCTGAATCAAAACAATCACACCGAAACGAGAAAAAATGGAAGTCATTCCAGGTCCATTCGTTCAACTTTAAATTATTCGTTCGCTTCTGAACCAGTTACTCCCCAAAGAACAGCCAGTTTATACACGAGCACAGCTTTATCGACGAACAGATCACGACCGGAATCACTGCAGTTGGACGTGTCGATTTTAAACTTCGAACCGGCCACGAGGGTATCGTCGTTCCGAAGGGAAACCAAAACTGCCCAGACGTTGAGCATAGTCGTGGGGGGTTTCATAGCTTGCTGGTTGCCATTTTTTATTTATTATTTACTTACGCCGGTCTTGCCAGAGAGCGAAATCAACTCTGCCGTAATGGGTTACTTAACTTGGCTAGGCTGGATCAACTCTGCAATAAACCCTTTCATTTACGCTTTTTACAGTCCAGACTTTCGAATAGCGTTCTGGCGACTGACATTCAGGCATTTTTCGAAATCTCGACGAGCGGACATGGCTTTCCAGCATAAGTAACCAATTTTATATGTATTATAATTTGTGAATCTAGTCATCGTATGTGTAGTTCTTAACCAGTACGCAGAAAATATTTTCTGATTTCTGTTATTTATTATCTTTGCCTTTAATTTTGTACATACGACTTACATTCCCGTTTTCTAGCTTGTCTACGACGTTTAGTTAATTTATTTCAAAATAATCTTATTTATTACCGAAGGTTTGTTATATATACCTCAATGCGAATATAGACTAGTTAGAATTTTCATCGTCAATCATATGAAGTCACCTCTGTTGTTTATAATAAAACGTTACAATAAACATGGTGTTTTAATTTAATTTAAATAATTTCGCATAACTCGTACATAGTATGTCTTTAAAAGACTGTATAGATGTAGGTTACTATGACAATATATCAGTATAACAAGCGTTGGTGTTTTCTTTTATGATAGAAAACAAGTAGAAGATGTAGGGATCTTTCTTGCACTTGTAGGTAGGGTCATTGGGGGTGAAAGAAAAGGAATTTTACTAAGAAATATAGATAAGCTTGTTAAAGAACGGTAAAATTGGATAAATTTAACCAAAAGCTAAAAATAAAATAAATACGCTATCACCGTTTAATGTAGCGGCGAATTTCTAAAATTAGGAACTTTATTGTTTGGTGGAAATGATGAATTATTATATTTAAATTAATTACACTGCCACCACCGGAATTTTAAGGGACACCGAACCGTTGCGTTGTACGTTTGTTAAAGCGAATTACTCTCATTTAGTTAATTATTATTCTTCATTGTCGGAGGACGTTGTTCTTGAACGCAAGGGCTGTAGAAAATGAATTGAATATGCAAAAATATACCCAGAATTAAAAGAATTATATTAAGGATAATAATCGAGTATACTATGTACTAATTAAAAAAAATTCATACAATGGGAATGCAAATAGTTCCCACCTTTTGAAAGTACGAATCTTAGTATCAGAGGACCTCCTTTCTCAGCGTTTGCTTAAGGTTTATCGATCGTCCCCTCTAAGTGAAGGATCTTCTTCCTTACACCGTCACTTCACCCACACCAAGAATTTTAGAATTTGCATTCCCGTTCACAAAAAGGGTTCAGCGATTAATCGACGAAAATTTGAAAAACTTAACATTCGTTCAAAAAAACCGCTTCAGCGAACACTATGAAAATTACATGAACGGTCACGAAAATGTTACGGTGAAAATTAATAAATTTTTTTTAATTCCTCCTGGAACCGCGACGGCTTATTCACATTTAAAAAGCAAGAGACGGCTGCCCTCTTCAGCGTTTTCTCTAAATAGTTCTTGAGTGATTTAAGCTGCCTACTTTCCAGGAAAGTATCAGTGAATTTAATCGATCGCTTCTTGTCGCGCGTGGACGCCAATTATCTAAAGGAGAGTCAGTATTTCGTCTAGACCATTTCCTCGCGCGTATTATCGCCTGGGAAATGTTTACATTGAAAATTAAATCCACAAAACGCAGAAGTTGCAGTGGATTTGTCAGAAATCACAAAATCAGAACGCTCAAAAGAATAAGCAAATAAATTAGCCATTTCTTAATTATTTTGTACTTCCCTTGATCAAAATTAAATTAATTAAAAATGACAACTCATACACAAAACTGTATACGGAGTCTTTCAATTTTTTTATACTTTTCAACCTGCGAGTTTTAATGTGATCTGTTTGAATACCAAATACGTTCAGTAAGACTGAGGAAATAATAACCACTCGTCACAAGTTTTCCTTAAAACCAAAGCAAAGTAAATGTGTACGTACAACATAAAAAAAACTACACTGTGAAAATGAAACTACTTTTATTTGGTCTTTCGTTTTCGCCTTGGTTTCTTTGGCGTAGTATCATCATCATCATATTCTACTGGAGTTTTCCCCTGACTCCATTCCTTCTGCAGCTCTTGTAACATATTCGGGGTTAATAAACCTTGGGCTAACAAACGCTCAGTTAATCGACCTCCACCTAGATTAGTAGGTTTTGTGCCTAAAAAAATTGTTGCATATACAATCTTAATAATTTTTTATCCAATCATAAATACCTCTCAAGTAGTTTTGCCTTTGCCTATTAACTATAAAGTCCTCGTCATCCAAAGCTCCTGATGTACCAGAACTTACACCTGTTTCTGAATTCTTTAGCAAACGAGTTAACTGCACCACACCCTGTTGTATCACAGAATCCAGTTCTTTCTGCATGTCCCTCACCAACGGGGCATCCGCAAATAAATCCATGAATCGATAACTAAAAAGTAAATAAAACATTATAACAGGCATAAAACAGCAATAGAATTATACCTAAACCACAAATACAAATCAAGGACATCGAATACGGCCTCTAGATGTACTAAATCTACAATCGTTCTGGGTGTCTGCACTGGCCATCCGATATGTTTGCAAAGCCAATCAAAAGTAATCGGTTCATTTTTGCTGTACTGTCTTGCAAACTGTCACAGAAAAATTAATTTAAAAATATTAATTGAAAGAAAAATTATATACCTTGAGAAATAGGGTGCAAACGAATGGCATCTTTTTATTTATGGGCGCACAGCAAAAGACGTACCGTGCCCTCAAAGGTAAGGGCACGTGTTGGATCATGTCGGCTAGAAATTTAAAATCTTCAATGTTGCACATGAAATAGAGTGAATCGTCTACTGTCGAAAGACTGACAAAAATATCCTAAAAAATAAAACCTTTTATTTAGATCCCGCGTATAAGTAAATGCTTACCATTAAGTTACTTAATGTTGAGTTAGGTAAGTGATATGCGTACAGTTCGATCTGCTCAGCAGTCGGATGTAATCCAGCTTTAGTAATTGCTTCAGGAGTCTTCGACAACAGTGACTTTAAAGTGTGGAGGTCTTCTTGTTTGAATGTTGTTACATATCCTTGCTCCCATTGTGTGCCATAACTATAAAACAGAATTTAATTAAAGTTCATAAATAGTATGTAAATATTTGTGACGATCAATGACTCGTTTTTAATTATTCTAAATGATTGAAATAATTCGCGTTTTTGTTAATACCACCATCAAGAAATATAAAAAATTAAATAAATGCATACCGTCCTGCACGGCCGGCAATTTGCAATGCCGACGACACCGAAATTGTGTCCATTTCTTTCTCTCCTTTTTCATTGATGACTGGCTTAATCAATGAATAAAAAATTATTCGTCGGATGCTCCTGCAAGAACTCTCTTTTAGCAAATTTACACTCGTGAGCGGTCCCTACTACATACAAGTTAAGTCCCATACCAATTGCATCAGTTGCTACCAGTATCTTGCAACTGCTATCGATGTCATTAAATTTCGCAGCCTGTGCTAATTTGGTACCAGGAGGGAGGCCACCGTAGATCACAGCTACTTCTTTTCCTGTAGCCTCAATACCTCGCGAAACAGAATAAATGTCGTTTTTACTGAAGCACACTATGCAATCACCAGGCTGTACTTTACTCAAAGAACCTAATGAAAATACAAATTGTTTTATGTGAACAACTTACTGAAATTGTGGTGATCTTGTATCACCTGATGCATGATTATCCTGCTTGATTTAACTCTTAACAAACATCTAACTTAAAAATTAAGGTGTATACTATTAATGTCCGGTCCTAATGAAATCAATCAAAATTAAATAAGTACAGTGAGTAGTACTTAATTAAGTACCCTTGAAAGTGCCTCTTCATTTCATGAAACAAAAGTCTTAAAATATAATCACGTTTAATTAGGCTTTGTCTAATCAAATATATCTAATTTCAATAAAAGTTACAAACATGTACCTACTCAAGTTTAATTTCCTTTCAAGTTATTTAAAAATATACAGTGTGTCCCCGGACTGAGTTCACGATACGTATAATGGACGAAACAATTTTGAATTCAGATTTCATGTTCTGGAGTTCAGGTCTGCTTGGCGTGAAATGAATTTGTGCCAAATTTGACGCCGAGTCTTCAAGGTGGCGGAATTAACACAAGAAGAAGTAAAGCCTGTGTAGGCATTTGAAAATTGAGAATTTTTGGGACTTTCTGGGTGATTTTTGAGACTCTTTTCAGTGACTTTTACATGACTTTTTGCATATGCCCCATGCTCCTGGTCCAGAAGTAACGATTCGTATACTACTCACATTAGTTGTTTATTATTGCTTATAACACGTAATAGTACGTGAGTTTATGGTATAGGACAAGGTGACTAGATACTTTCGTAAGTAAACTGTAATGTTTTTATTCAATTTATCGTTAATCGTAAATTTTTATACAGGGTGCTGCTCGTCCCATGTTAATTTAGAGGTGTTCAAATATTGACTTCTCTATTTATTTTACAACAAAATTCCATTTAGGTTTTTTAAAGTACTCTTCAAGATGAATCTGTCTGTGCCGTGCTGATAGTTTGATATAAATTGAATTTGGTTACTGAATCTTTTTAAAATATTTTGAAACTGAGCAAATTAAAAATTCTCAAACTACACAGGCAGATTCATCTTGAAGAGCACTTTAAAAAACCTAAATGAAATTTTGCTGTAAAATAATTAGGGAAGCCGATATTTGAACACTTCTAAATTAACAGGGGATTTCCTATGTTGCGTTCATCAATGCAGCATCCTATATAATCACAAAAAAATCATATCATAGATAAGGCTTTCAAAATAGCTTTTGAATATCATTAATTCATTTTCCATTTAAGAAAGTTCTGCGTTATTATATTCAAACAAATAGTTTAGGACAAAGATGATGAGTGCACTATCAATAAAAACAAAAATCAAATTTATTAAATGTTACCCATATTAACAGAGGTATCATTTACTGCCTTCCTACAAATACTTTTCAGAAACTTTGCATAAATAAGTAAATTGGTTTTCAATGTCATACCTAATGCAGTATCTTCAACAATAAGTTCTGTAAGGCGTTTATATTTGCGGACCTCAACATCTTCACCACATATCAAGCAAAGCTGTTGAATCAAATTAATGGCACCAGATTCACCACACAAATGTACTTCTTCGGCAACAACACCTAAGAGAGCTCTCGTCCATGCCCACCCTCTGCCCATATCTCTCACCATTTGTATTTCATCAATTATGGCTACTTCATCTACATTTAAGAAAAGAATTATTATAAATGCATCTTATACAAAGAACTTATCTTACATGGTACATTAAGAGAAGTCATTTCAACTGTGCATGCCACATGTGCTGATGGGTTACCCGAAGGATCTGCAAATTTCTTTTCTTCTCCCGTTACTAAATCACATGGAGTTCCCTGCATTTTTCGTAATGTTAAAGGTAACGTAAATGTTATTCATCAGTAAAGAAACTGACCCTACTATTGCTTTTATTGTAAACTTCATTAGCTAATAACTTTAGTGGGCCACAGTACACTCCGGATTTCGCACTGAGATACCTCTCAAGTGCATGGTGTGTTTTCCCGGAATTTGTTGGTCCAGCATGAAAAATGATTTTGCGAGTAATGGCTCTCGCCTGCGGATACCAATTTGAAGGTGACCTTAAATCAGAAATCTTCATAAGGTCATCCATACAATCCAGATGTGGAAATATTTGTTTAGCATGTCGTAGAAAATATGGGTAGATATCCGTGACATTGCCAGCCCCTTGCAGAATATCACTGATAACAACATGTAAGTCAGCGGGTAGTGCTTGTGCTTCCAAACAATACCTTCTAAAGCTTACATACGCTTGATGCTGGAGATAATCTTAAAATGAATGGCTAAGTCCTAAGTTTAAATGTAAATTATCGAACATACTGTCTAATCCACTGTCTGTCAGCAGCTGCTTAATTTCTTTCTTCTGGTAAAACTTATTCAAAACTTTTAATAAATCAGCCTTATTTAAAGAGCCCGTCAGCTCAGCGCCCACGTTTATGTCATCAGGATTTGGCTTTATTAGCACAGGAGTAAATAGAGAAGAAACGCTTGAATCGTCTTTCTTTCCGCGACTGTATTGGAGTTGGAAAGTTAGACATTCTGGTCTTTTACGATTTAAGAGTCTTTTGGGGAAAACTCGCGAATTTGTTGCAAAATAAAGCAACCTTAACCTATTACTACACTGGAACATATCAAAAAAATGTTAGGTTAAGTCCCGTCATGTCAAATACGATTTGCTAATCAAGATTGCCAACAGAACAGCAAGGACGTGTTCTAAAACTCAGGGTTGCGTTCGAGAACTTTACTTGAAAGTAAATTTTAAATTTTACATATGAGAGTGGGGGTTATAAAGTAAGGCAAAGTTACTTTTACTTTTCGAACGTGTGTTGTTTGCATATGTCACATGTCAGCAGTTTCAGTTATAACTTTTCTTGCTCAATGTGATCTCAAGTTACTTGCTCTGAACAAACGAACAGTCTTAGATCATTTGCTCGAATATCAACGAACGCCTTACTTGTTACTCGGGTTGCTCTAACCTGATTAGAGGCTTAGAGCAGACAAACGAACGAACCTACAGTCGATCACGTCTACTCTAGTACTCATTTCTCCACCAGGCGCCAACACTTGTCATGAAAGTTCCCAATTAAAATTTAATTTTCAAGAGCAATAAATTTGCCGTCGATCTTCGTACTTACTAGCAACAAGTATGCAAAAAGAATAACAATAAGCCAGCGCACATCTAGTACGATACGCATGTCAAGTGATTTTCACCGCAGTCTGGAGTGCGGCGATTTTTGTTACTTCCAAAGTGACACTTTTGAAGTTTTCGAACGCTTTACTGCTCTACTTTTGATGCGCCAAATCATAATCTCGAACGACTATTTTTGTAAAAGTTACAGAAAAGTGTTATTCTCGAACGCACTTCAGAGCGTTACTCTTGGGTAACATTCTTGTCTCTCTCATATAAATCATTTTGTATATTTTGCTTTTCACTTTATTCACTCTGTTGGTATAACTCTTATAGGCACGGTCCGTAAACTATAACGGTTACCTCATGTCGGCAGTTTGTGACGTCAGCTATAGACCAGTCAAAGCCTGTTTGTTGAAGTTAAATGCAGTTTTGATCAGTTGTCAAAAGGAAAATGACACTAAAAATCATATCTGTTGAAGGTGAAGCATTTGAATGGTCAGTTGCACCAAACTCTTAAGCTGAGCTTAAATTTGAGATTATCCAACATTGTGTAAGTCATATTTTAAGTCTAAAGTGACGCATAAAGTTAAGTTGAGCATAAATGTTTGATGCAACTAGTCATAATTGACAATATTTTATCGTTATCTTTACTGTTTACGTTATCAGTCCCGGACAATTGTAGACTAGTCTTTACTCTCATTAATAAAAAATAAATAGTAATATGGTTTAAAAATTCGTTTTAATGCAAATCTTCTGAAAGTTAGAGAAAATTCCTGGAATCCGGTGTGCAATCTGAACTTGTACTAATAGTAAACACAAAAAGATTTTCATCGTACATCGTAATATTAATATTGATGTGACAATAATGCAAAAATCAGTCTAACATCGATTATTCGTATAAAAAAGGGCCGTGAATAGATTTAAATTGCCCATCTGATCGTGAGTGACATTTTACCGTATTTATTATTATCACTGACTGAAATTTACCAGGCAGTTTATAACTTTAACTTTAGTAACCATGGAAATGGCAAGGAAGGTCTATCGGTGACGTTGTGTTGCTGTTGGTTACAAGACGGATGAGGCAACCGTTATAGTTTACAGACCGTGTCTTATTGGAGTTTGCAGCTAAGCATTCGCCACCTGGTGTCAACTAAACAAACCCTTGTATGCTACACCATGGCCTGCTCCATTAACATTCACTGACGTGTATGTATGGCCGTTTCATTTCGCCTAAAATTCTGTTTCAGAAAGCATGCCGTGGAGTACTCCCCTCAGCGCTCCCTATTAAAGATACTACAGAACTACTGATAGTAACGTAATGGCAACTGCAATTACTTAAAAACTCACAAGAGGCGCTGAGAGGAGTACCGTCAAAATTTTTAAAAGTCACATTGAAACGGCCATACATACACGTCAGTGAATGTTAGTGGAGTTGGCCATGGCTACACAACAAATCGTGTTTTGGCGTCGATCTTGACTGTATGATGCATCAGGATTGTGTTATATGTGACATTCACATTAAATCAACTTGTGTATTTGTATTAGTTCGCACTTAAACACGTGCATTACAAAAATTCCGTGTAGCTTACAGAGGTTCAGATTTATCCACGGTAACGCTGCGATCTTAAAATCAAACGCCTATAGGTACTTACTCCCCAAGGTTACTAAAGAGAGAAGGTTACTTGGTAACTCGTGGAGTGACGCATCATCCAGTAGGCAGTAGGCCATCTATTTGTGTAAATGGGCCTCGGCCTACTGAGTGACGTTGTGATGACGTTGAAAGTTACCAGTTACAAGTTACTTGTCTCTTTAGTAACCTTGCTTACTCCCTGTGTTTTCGAACACGCCCCAATGTCGCCAATAGACTTCCACAGACAGTCTGATCTAAACATTGGTTGCATTCAGCAAAATATATCGATAACAGGACCCGCTCCAACAATTGAGCCTGAACACTTGTTTCTGTTGAATGCGCTTTCAAATTTTGAACACTAAACAAATTAAAGACAAAGCTTTAAACTTTACAAACCGTACACAAATTGCATCAAGCAATGACATTAATCACATAAGATGTTTTGAGGTTGACAGAAGAATGAAGATCCACCAAAATCTGCACATGCGCAAAGAAAATCGGTTCCACGCGGGAAGACGAGTGACGTTTACTTCTGGGGTGCGTTTCGAATTAACGTCGGGCGTACAACTTTTTTCCTCGCGCATCATGGCCTTCTAAATGAAAAGCGAGTTCTATCTAGCCTGCGCAAAGGTGCAGTTCAGGCGTGCTCCGCCAAGCACTGCTTACAGGGCGCTTTCTTAACCTAAAATCTTGACAGTTCTGTCATATGTGAAAGGTGGATGAGTTCGTGTAAGAACATTTAATGTCATTGCTGTAAAAATTTGAGCATACTAGATATTATTTACGTTGGAATAAGGTGGAATATTTATGACCAATTTCGACAACTTAAGTTAGCATTAAACTATTACGGTTTTAGATGAAAATCTTACCTGCATATAAAGCTGCATATACTCAGAATTTCTGTGGTAAGTTACAACATGTATAATAAAGCTTCTTTTCTCATTGTGCGTAATTATCAACGCCTTTTTTAACACGTTTTACATTATCAAAAGTCAAAACTCTTTTATGTAACTTGTAATTACCTACCTATTCATAACACAAAAGCTTTTTAAAGTGCCAGTCTTTCCTTATTGCGCAAGCGTACTTCACTCCGATGAAATCAAATGATTTGTGCATGAATCTATTAAATTTATACCACATAAATTATCTTGTACTACGGTAATTACAATATTAATTAATTTTGCGTGAACTCACTTTGATTGACACTAATGACAGTGCACTTCACTCATTGCTGTCAGTGCCCCATAACCAGCGCCAAAGTGTCGACTTTTGGCGTTTTCTCGAGCACAAAAATTCAATGTAAACTTTTCAAAACGCCCAGGCCAGTTAGAACTCGCTTTTGATTTAGAAGGCCATGATTTTTCCATATAAAAATCATGCGCGAGGTAAAAAGTTGTACGCCTGACGTTAATTCGGAACGCACCCCTGGTATTCTGTAGATTGTGGATCTACTACAACCAATGAGGTAACAATATCAGGAGAGAGTCATACGTTATATAACATGTGTTTTTTTAAAAATGCCATAAAGGTTGGCCATGAAAATTAAAACTCATGTCGTAGCTTGGTATCTAACACATGCCAAATCTGAAAATTTAGAGTAAATGAATGGAGCTAAGACATGAATTATCTTTTCCACAGCCACCCCTTATGGCATTTTTAAAAAAACACATAGTAATTCATTCACGTTCTTTTTGTTCAGAGTAGGCCGTATTAGGGTGACATTTTTGTTGGTACCTCCAAGTGAATATGGGCTCTTTTCAGAATTAACCAGTTACTCCACCGGTAGACATTTTAAAATTCTAAAATCCACTTTAAAGCTATAATATTCGCTCATTAACTACAACAACATCATAACTCAAAAAAGTTTATTACGAAATAAACGGAATTTAAGTTGCGATTTACTAACATTCGAATACTAAATACTTTTTAGCAACCTTGTTAGTATATTTAGAAAGAGCAATCAAAATATACTAACAAGGTTGCTAAAAAGTATTTAGTATTCGAATGATAGTAAATCGCACTTAAATTCCGTTTATTTCGTAATAAACTTTTTTGAGTTATGACGTTTTTGTAGTTAATGAGCGTATGTTATTTTAGCTATAACAAGTTATTAACTTATTATAACTGTATTATTATTATTATTATGGAGTAACCGGTTAATTCTGAAAAGTGCCCTATGTTCCGTTTTAATTTGATGATATTTTTGAAAACTGATGCCAAAAAACATTGATGATTTGGAGCATTTTGACTTAGTATTACAAAGTCAAAAGTAATTATTCGTTTTAATGCTATTATTTTACGCTCTTCATGTCATCGTAGAGTTTAAGAAGCAATATAGTCGATGGGACTGACGTTAAAATGTCAGGAGTTTACATTTATCACATTTTGAGTTCTATCAAAATACATGCACGTAACCTAAAAAAAACATGGCCTACTAGAACGCAAAAAGAACGTGAACGGATAATACTAACATTACTTTTTCGTCTAACCTGGTCACCAAATATGGCGGCTGTATGTCATAAGCGCACAGTCAAGCGTTTCACAGAATTCTGGAAGGTTCACAAACCAATAGTTCATCATTGTTTATAACACACTACGTTATACCATATGATTTTTAAAATTTTAGATAAAGGGAGGCCGTGAAGAGAAAAACATATACATAGCTTAAATTAACTCATACGCACGTTTTGGTTAACACCACTAGGAAAATATCGTTCAATTATGAATGCATTTTGAATTTATGTAAATATCATTTTGTTCAATTTGTTGTATTTGCTAATTTACGCCATACGTGTTGCTTTCACGGCCTCCCTTTATCTAAAATTTTAAAAATCATACGGTATTAACTAAATAAAATTCGAGAAATGTCAATTGTATTACACAGGATAGCCCAAGTGAATGTATTTCTTCCTTAACGCGAAAACTGTTTTATACAAAAGTTTCCTAATTTTGTATTCTTCATCTTGTAAAATTATTTTCAAATATGAGTGACTTCCGGTTATACCGGAAGTAAGTACCTACTTCGATATTTTAAATGGAATGGCCCATATTTTATTACATTTTTGAATTCCTCGTCGAATTTAAAGGTCAGTTTGTTAAACATTTGTTATACTTAAAATGCATCGTTTTTGATCAAATCGATGTTAAAGCAAAAAATACGCATAACCGGAAGTCACTCATATTTGAAAATAATTTTACAAGATGGAGAATACAAAATTAGGAAACTTTTGTATAAACATTTTTACCTATTTTAAACAGTTTTCGTGTTAAGGAAGAAATACGTTCACTTGGGCTACCCTGTATACACTGGAGTTTTATCATAAAAGTACTTGAAAGAAACTTAACTTACCTTACATTACGTTTGATGCGCCACTGAACATTAGCAAAATCGCAGCATATCAGTCATATTGTTTCATCAAATTTCGTTTTATGAAGAAAGTTTCCAATTCACTCCTCCGAATTAAAAAACAGACTTTAGACACAGAATACCTATAGACTTTTTTGTAGTAACTGATAAGTTTAAAGTTTATAACGCATTTTATTTATATCATAAATACAAATTGATTTTCTATTTAGGTACTATTTTAATTTTAAATTAATAATACAATTTATTGCCTATAAATGTACTGTAACCAGTATTCTCCTAGGTATAATTACTGGGTATAACTTAATATGACATACAATAGCTATTGGAAATGGACAACAACCATTCAACAAATTATGTAAAAAATAACTCATAACAATATAACATATATGTTAAAAAAAGAAATAATAAATAAATTTTAATAGACTACATTGTTTTATGTCAAAAACACTTTTTTAATTATTTTAGTCTGGAAATAAAATGCATCTTTAAAACTTTAGTTTTTTGCAAAGAATTTTCTTCTTAGTTTAACCGTTCTTACTTCTTTGACTACTAAATATATTAAGCAATAAAATAATTATTTTTGTTTTCACTTACACTTATTGTTTTTAAATAGATTTTAATAAATTATAACAAAATAGGCAACCAAATTACATTAAGCGTTTTAATACTAGCTATTCTGACTAGTTTCTTGACTAGAACTATTTGCTTTCTTTTTCAACCTCGTTCACAAATCCATTCTCGATACTCAGGAAATTTTATTCCTAACAATACCAAGTTTTCCCAGGTTTCTTCTCTGGTCAGAAATCTGAAGAAAACTTTGGCTTCACATAAGGTGGGGGACTAGGCCTGCAGTGTAATCCCCTGTTTATAGTTGATGTAGGACTATTAGTGTGACTGCGAGACCCCATTACAGATTCAGGCGATAAACAGATAAAATGTCTCTGATTAGATAGACTTCGTAAAGTATAAGTGGCCTTGTTGATGGCAGCATATTGAGTCAGTTCGTTCTTCGGCGTTTGCTCCATGCGTTTTGAACTACATACAAGAAATATTTACGTTATTTACCCAACATTAATAATTCGAATTCACTCAAAATAAAACCGTTCAAACTGATTAAAAACAACGCACTCAAATGTGTTACTCTCACTGCAAACCTTTACCTGAATGAATCAGTACAAATATGATAGAGATTATCAAAAAAATCTTCACTTAGGGGATCATTTCTGTAATTTGGAGTCATATAGCTGAAAATTAAGGATTAACTAAACGTACTTACATGCCCTCATGATGGAAGCACAATATTAGGGAAAGCAGCACTGCCAATAATGTCATGATAAACATTGGTACGAGTATTGTGAATAGGAATTCGTGAACGTAACTCCTTTGTGGAACCTCTTTTTTAGAGATCGCTTCCCAACGATTTTGAATCAGCTTGTCTTCAGGAACCTTGTATAGTTCTTCGATGTTGGTTTGTGAATGTTGCATTGCAGAATTATCTTCAAGCTGAAAATCAAAAAAGAAAATTTTGTTCATTTATTCATATATCATTCACTTTATCATTTATTTTATTTATTTACTTTTACTTAAAAATTGAAAATTAATGTGTCGATTCTGCTCGTATCTGTAGCAACTGTAAGATCTGTAAACCTGTAACTCAGTTATTAAAATATGGAATTTTGAAGTTCTGTAGAAGGTTTGATTTTTCCTAGGTCCCTAGGATTACTATTATCTAAAAAGCTTACAAGAAATCGTATCATACTAAGAACTTCAAAATTCCACCTTTTAATAATTGACTTACTGGCTTACAGATCTTACGGTTGCTACAGATATGAGCAGAACCGCTCCATAAGTCATTTTCTTTTTTTATTAGATTGTTTCACACTGCATTTCAACCCAAAGATATGGGTGTCAAATGCCCTTGTACAAAACATATTTTGGCGCCCTTTTAAAATTCTGAACAAAAATTAATTCTACTGAAATAAAGTTTATAAACAAGGTGGTTTTCGATAATTATTTTTGTTGTTTTATGGGTCAATTCTGCGCATATCTGTAAGGACCGTAAGATCTGTAAGCCTGTAACTCAATTATTAAAATATAGAATTTTGAAGTTCTCTGGAAGGTATGATTTCTCCTAGGTATCTAGGATTATTCATAAGTCTCTGCGACATTATCTTAGAGACTTACAAGAAACCGTATCATACTAAGAACTTCAGAATTCCATTTTTTAATAACTGACTTACAGGCTAACAGATCTTACGGTCCTTACAGATATGCGCAGAATTGACCCATTAATCTCAAAAGCAATTCATTTTTAGTTATATCTGTTTAATAATTATAAACAATTTGGCGCCCTTCTGATCAGGCGTCCTTGTGCATTGTACTATCTTCACAGCGGGCAGCGGCAGGCCTGCTTATCTGTTAAAATATATTATAGAATAATCATAAATTATTTTATTTATTTACCAATCTAAATGCACACCAATCCAATGCAAAGCCTTTATCTCGAAAATCTCTTTCAACAGTAGTTCGTTTGAAACCCCTTGGACATAAAGGCATCTTCCACAAAGGTCTCACTTCCTCTTGCAATTCAGCAAGCTCTGTGGATAGGGGCGCTTTGCTCCCAAGTCTTAACACCACTCTGCCCATAAATAAAATACGTATTTTACATAAAATTTTATATACTTATTCGCAAAACTTACCCTTCTCCTTCACTTGGATCCAATGGCAAACGTGCCCCCAATTTAATAGCCGAAGCCAAGAAAGTAACATACAAGTCTTCTTTGCTTTCCTTCCATAGCTCTTCTGTAAAAATATCTCGCAATCGTTTTCTCCTCTCCACATCAAACATGTCTTCTATATTCAAGTTGTCAATCTTCAATTGTACTTCGTACTTGGCCGGATTCAATTTTTCACTTACTTGAATATCAAAGACACGATGTCTGGTCTCGTAGTTCTTCCGATTTAGGGCTATGATTTCCAGAGTAACATCACCATTCTTATTTGGTGGTACACCATATAGGTAACCGATATGGTGCTTCGGACTGTAGATATAGTTAATCCAAGAAGGTAAGTCTGGGGCGTTTACTAATGAAGGTTGATATACAAACTGGTCCACATCTCCTACACGAAAAGTATGTCAGAAAAAATTAGGTTTAACTCATTAGTGTTCCTTTTCACCTTCATAAGTCCAGTTGAACAGCGAAGAATCTACAATTATCTCAAAAACCTCAGTGGTTTTTATATGTTTAGGTTCAGCTATTGATAGTTTATGGATGATAAGCAATATGAATATTAAAAAAGCCATTTTATTTACCTAAATCAAGTTTTTAAGTTTACATTTAGAAAGATGGTTCTTTCAAGAAACCATCAATAACCAGGGTTGCCAGTATTTTCACGTTTCAAGTCGCCACCCAGAGTAACTGATGTCGCCCAAATCGCCTACTTTAGCTGCGTTCGTTTATTCAACTCCGTTCACTCTATTTACTCTTTCGCACTTTTCTCTCACTTTAACTTGTATCAAAAGAGCTTCCCTCTCATTCTATTTTTACTCCAACCCTAAACGGAGTGATTAAACGAACGCAGCTTTTAATAAAGACATGAAGTCGAAACAGTGTTGCCATATCTAGGGAATTCAGAGGTCATAAAGGGAAAAAGGTATTCTTTATGTTTTTGGCCAAAATCTAGCGAAATTTGAACAAAATTCTTCAAACAAGGATAAAATATTATTTAAGTAAGAGAAATAGGATATTATTAAAAAAATATAAAAGTACCAAGAATGCAACGGCTGCGAGAAGTAAAGCTGTTTTACCAATCAATCGATTGGCGTATAATAAAAAAATGACGTATACTTCATATTCGCGAAATCAAGTAAAGTAGGCGACCTCTGGTGGTCAATATTGATACCATCAAAAAGGTAAACAACACTTCAGGGATTGGTTTAATATTGAAAACATCAGAAAACATGCACCAATCAAACTTTCCTATTTAATGCAACTGCAATGTTGTTCACCCTTTTATCGGCAATGCTGCAATTAACAGAGACCTCTCGCGTTGACAATGGGCCCGTTCAGACGACCACAGCAGCTGAGTTGCTAACTCAGCAATCGTTTGTGATTGGTTCACATTAAGGTAATAGCCAATCACAAACGATTGCTGAGTCAGCAACTCAGCTGCTGTGGTCGTCTGAACGCGACAAATTAGGTCGCGAATTAGACGGAATTAAAAATAAATCTGTTTTCTACATTAAACCAACGCAACATTCAAATAAAAACAACTTATGTACGTAAGTTTGATTACCCTGAACATATTTCTGATTTCTCGATTCATTTTAGCAAAGCCGAGATCGGTTATTCACACGGTGCAGATGGAATAAAATTAGAGTAACTACGGTTATTCACACGGGGCAGATGGAATAAAATTAGAGTAACTACGATGCTATTTTGACACATATAGAAGTGAGAAAAAAGCACGAAAAGAGTAGAGTGAGCGAAGCTGAATAAACGAACTCAGCTTGAGTAGCCCAAATCGCCTAAATTATGTTTCATTGTAGCCCAAAAAGTCGCCTGTCGCTAAGTTGTATTTTATGACGCAAAACGTATGTTCAAGGTAGCCCAATTGGCGACAAATCGCCCATACTGACAACCCTGTCAATAACTTCTCGCTACAGTATTGCCAAATTGCCATAGTTCCTATATCGCTAAATCCTAAACGCGACCATTGTTGCCAGATGAACATAAATATGTTGTGGATTACGAGTAAAGAATTAATAGAAGAGAGTCTTACTAACTATAATTTATTGTCCAAAGTGGTAATTAAGTATAGCCGCTGCATGTTATATGGCCGTATACACAGACAAATCTCAAGGTGGACTTGATACTTAAAGCAGTTAAAGCTAACTTCATATCAAATTGTGCGCCGTATAGTTACTACATTGTTCAAAGTAAAGGTTTACTTTAGCTTAAGTCTAAAGATTTGTCTGTGCATACGGCCAATAGGCACACATAAGCGTTTTACAACATTCTGGAGCAATCACAAACCACACAGTTCACTTACTACACTAAATTTAACAAAATAAGATTCTAGAAATGTCAACTGTATTCTAAATAGACACTGGAGTTTTATCATTAAAGTACTTGGAAGGAACTTACTTACATTATGCTTGCTCATCGAAAAATTTCAAAAGTAACCTAAGTCACAGATTATCCAGATACGAAGGCTCGAGGCGATGCCTTTGATGTCGCGTAACCTTCGGCCATTGTTTAGGTCAATGCTGGGCACGAGAGTCCTGGTGAGTCATCCCCTCCACAAGTAACAACTGTAATCGGCGACAATCAAAAATATTCGTCACTCGTCGAAACATTATATTGCTCGTCGTTGGTTCTAGGCGTGCCGATTTCAATTTAAGCTGGAATAAGCGCGAAACACTTGCGGAGAAGTATAAGGGGTGGTGGAACTGTTCCCCTACCGTGCTCGGCCCTAGTTTAGGTGGTTCATAAGGTGCGAAATTTGAAATTTCTATGTACCGCTTGCACCTTTTAATTTTCTATTTTGATCAACGAATAAAAATAAAAATGAAAATCGCGTGAAATCATTTGATTAACAATACACTGCATTTCATAACCTCATAACATAATCAGGTGTTTGATGGATAAACGACTAAAACAAGGGCGGAATGAGAAACAGCGGGAATGCCTAGCCTTCTACGTGTATTAATCTGTGCCTTAAGGCCCAGTTTATAACTAGAAATTTTAATTGCAATCAAATTTTAATGACATTGTTAATTTGACATTTCGTAATGTAATTCTTATGGCAACTTAATCGTAAAAAGTTTAATTCGCAATTAAATATTTGTAAACCTACCCTAAGGGTGGGTTTGCAGAAAGGAAATCAAATATTTAATTACGATTAACTATTTGATTGAGATTAAAATTAGCGTTTAACAATTTGATTTCTATGGCAACACGAATTTTAAGCTCAATCAAATAGTTAATCTTAATTAAATATTTGATTTCCTTTCTGTAAACCCATCCTAAGTCATTCACTTTTTAACTGCAGTTTATAGTAACCTACCAGGTATCGTTTATAATGTATAAAAATACGATATTTTAAAATATTTTGTACAGTCCTACATGTATTATACCGTATTTTATCATAAAATACACGTACGACTATATAAAATATTTTAAAATAGCGTATTTTTACAACTAATCGTTTGTATATAAGGAGCTTCAAAAGTCTGGAATAAAATTGGTATTTTTTTATTTTTGACATTTCTAGAGAACACTCGGACAGGCAAATTTTGTCTTTAAAAGTACAGGGTGGATCAATTTCGATGTCTCTTATGATCATCTCTGTAACTAACGCGTGATTTTTTAAATTTTTTATCAACTCTTGCCATGGATTTTGGACAGCATGTCGTAGCTTTACTGTAAAACAGCATAAAGGAGTGCAATGACGTATTTTTCACTTAAGCTAAGACATGCCATCCAGATCTCATGGCAAGAGTTGATCAAAAATTTAAAAAATCACTCGGTATAAAGATAGAAAAAACTATTGGCCAAGTATCGATCTCTTTTTTATGCTTCGGGCACATCTGCGTTAACGTCTAGCGGCATTCTAATGGACAAGAACGCGACAATTAACGCGAGAAAAATTAATGCCCTAAGTTTTACATTGGTGGTTAAGGTCATTATTTGTCCCACATTTCGCTCTGAAGCGGCTGTAGCAGTGGTATTTTATTTGAATATTGGCAACTTTATCTTAAATGTCAAATATCACAGGAGTTCTATTAAAATATTTTAGCATTTTCCGTTTCCTAACATTCAAAAATTATATTTTAAATTAGTACTTGAAATAATGAAAGAAACCTGCAATCAAAACTAAGATAGTACGTGACTAAAAACACGAGATGTCGCTGTTTTCGTGTAAAAAATAAGGTACTAAATCGACACTCCGTACAGGTAATGCAATCCCATTCCTCTCGTGAGAGGATTGAGAAACAAAGATAAATATAATTGTCGCAAGTGCAATAAAGAAGACAACAGTTTTAGGGAATTCTGTTTACCGCAATGTCATTGGTTTCAATTTAAAAGTTATTAGGTTATGTCTAGTTAAGTTATTTACCAGTAAAAAAGTTGTTATTTTAACAAGAGCAGAATGTTTCTTTTACGAAAAAGGCGGAATCATTAAATATCATGCGATAAAAGTTTGGGATGCGATATTTAAACTCAATTTATAGTGGGCAATGTCTTCTAGCGTTTTAGTTTCACTTGCACCAGAAAAGTTCGGATCACACTGATATTACGTCATGCACTCAATAAGTTTTGCCAGAAAACGAAACTAGTGCGTGTTTCAATCGAATACAAACGTGATCTAGGAGCATAATTATTGGGCGGGAAATATACTGAACCGTAACCTCAAAATTATCCATATTTACAATTGGTCTTGGTGGTTCTGTATTTTTCACTCCTGACGAAGCTGTCGAACGACGGTGAAACGTAAAGTGTATAGTGCGCGATTTAGTGTCCGCTTAAAAGATTTTGTGATACTCAAAATTATCATTTGTTGCAACAAATATAAAAATGCAATATTTATTTGTTATAATAAATTAAAAATCCTAAATACTAATTATTCATATTCGCTTCTTAAGGAATTCACCCCGGACGAAGATTTTTTGCACTAGACAAACTGTGTTTAGCAAATAACTTAATTATTAACAATTTCTTGATACAATAAATTATTTTTGTTATCTGTCAATAAACCATCTGTAATATGTTTCTCCTGAAATGACAGAAAAGTTGCTCTGAAACGCTTGCACTACCTTTGAAGTCAGTTCCAAAATTCTTGCACTGAGTGCAAAACTGGTGCGCACTAACATTTCAATCGAACATAAAACACGAAGAAAGTTTGAACTGGAATTACTAATCGAATACAAAATCTGGAATCAGTGCGCACTGAGTGCTATCAGTGCAGCTCAATCGAAAACGCTATTCATTAAACAGGGATTTTTTTCTGTTTTCAAAAATATATACTTTGTTGGGTTTATTTAGTACACTGGTTTCAACAAAGGCCGACAATTTTTTTGTTTGTTTTTACTAAATATCAACTCTTGTTCTAATATTTTGACAGTTACAGCCGCATAAAGAGAGAGAGAAAGATAGAACGAGCATCCTCTAGGAGTGACAAAGATTACACAATCAATACTGATACCACGTAGTTTGGGTCAGATTCGAAATTCTTTGACATCATTTAATATTTAAGTTTAAACGCATTTTTTTCCATCAAATATGCATTTCAAGGAACAATAAACTAAATTATATGTATAAATTAATTTATTGCAGAAATTAAAACCGAGAAAATAATACAACAACAAAATTACAATTTAAACACTGCCGCGCTACAATACGCAGCCAACCCATGTGACCCTACCCAGTTTTATCGGTGCTAGCTTTCTCTCTTTTATATTCGTCGCAATTCCTCTCACTCTTGTGCATATCTACCTAACCATCAAATCTTTGTTGATATTTAATAAAAACAAAAAAAAATTGTCGGCCTTTGTTGAAATCGGCCTACTAAGAATAGAATGCACCAAACAATAATGAAAAAGGCGTTTTATTCTATTAATTGTAAGAAATAAACCCAACAAAGTATATATTTTTGAAAACAGAAAGAAATCTCTATTTAATGATGACATTGCCCACTATGACTTCCATTTAAAAAAATATAACTTTATGTTATAACTCGAAAATTTTATTAAATATCAAGAAACCAACTACACCACTGCATTCAAAAAAGTGTCCTAATAATTGCAAAACAGTTTTTTAATATCTGTAAAAATAAACGAGATATGAGTGATTGACGAAAAGTCGAAAATGTCAACTTTCGCTTATAACTCGAAAACAAAAGAAGATATTTTTGTTTAAACTATTGACTTTATCTCTAAAGAAAGAGATCGAGACTTGGCCACTAGTTTTTTCTACCTCTTATAGCTATAGAGATGTCCATAAGAGATATCGAAACTGATCCACCCTGTACATAATTTTGTGTAAAAATCAGTTTTTGACAGTAATTTGCTTTCGAGTAATGACGCCATCGTTATTTTCTTTTAAATGAGCAACCCCATTTTCTTTTTCTTGATTCCGATAGCAAACTATTTTTGCATCGGCCACTTCCACGAACGAATATGTGTTGTCCAATAACTGAAATTGTGAAATTAACGATTAAAAACTAGATCTTGACCGCATACGAACATTTTGAGGTTAATCAAATGTTTATCCATTTTTGACAAATAAGAAATCGATTATGTAAGCTGCGACATACTTTTTTTTTAAGGTTAACTCGAGATACTTTTTTTGTTGAAGACCCGATATATATTTTCTAATTAATATACTCGATTGCAGGTCTCAATATCGTTCTTTTATTTTAGATATATTTTTGCATTATATGGATTTCACTTTCGACAACTTTTTTGAGTCCAAGGATCACCTTCTCCGACAATGAAATTATAAATAAATGAGGTTAATATTTAGCAAATATAAGAGTCCGATGTCCCTTAAAACTCCAGTGGTGGCAGCATAGGTAATTAATTTAAATATAATGAATTCTTCATCACTATTCCTACTAATCTTTAAAGTTTCTCATTTTGGAAACTGGCCGCTACTTTAAATGGCGACTGCGGATTTTTTTTTGATATTATTTTTTTGATAAATTTCTCTAATTTTTCCATTCTTTAAAATGTTTCAGTAAGAGCAACATTTGTGTTGAAATACTTGGGACCATAATTTTCCTTTTAATGTAAAATTTAATTGATGGATGACAAATCACGAACTAAATTACAATTAATACATCAAAATCATAAATACAAATAACATTGTTACAACAATATTCATTCTTCATAACTAAAATAACAAAGCAATATGTACACTGAAAAGTTTAAGACAACTTTTATACGAGTAGAAGGCATTTCAATTGGAATAAATTAAAATTTGAGGTACGTAATTGTCACTTTTCCTAACGTTTTGCTTATGGATGATTTTAGAGAAGAAAAAAGCACGGGAGTTACAATTCCTAACGTACAGTACAATTCAGGAATTCGAATTTAACGGTGGTTCCTCGATTAACTGCGACCTTTCCAAAGCGTTCGACCTTGTTGACCATAATATTTTGCTGCAAAAACTATATTTCTACGGTGTTAGAGGTAATGCGTTAGCTTTACTTGAATCATATTTAACAAATAGACGTCAAGTTACTGAAATCATAAATCGAGAGAAAGGGAAAACTATAGATTCAAATATGCTCGAAATTGAGAAGGGTGTGCCACAGGGATCCATTTTAGGTCCCATCCTTTTCCTAGTCCTCAGGAATGATCTTCCATCTAATGTACATAGCGCACTTACTCTATACGCTGATGACACAAGTGTTTATGTATCAGCCGAAAATCAAGCTTCTTTAAAAGCTAACGTAGAACGTACTTTGCAGGAACTTATTGCATGGTTTACTGCTAACAATTTGAAAATGAATGTAGGAAAAACAAATGTAGTAGTCTTTCCACTTCACAAATTTGAATCTTTCTCTGTAGCACACGAAGATCTCAAGCTCACGGCTTTACATGCAAGTACTTTCCTTGGTTTGGTCGTCGACGGCGAGCTCTGTTGGAGGGAACATTTTCACAAACTCAGCCTTAAACTTAATAAAGCAGTTTTTGCTATGAGACGACTCAAACCCATTTGTAATCAATGGTCATTATTATCAGTTTATCATGGATATTTTGAATCGGTAGCGCGTTATGCCTTGCTTTATTGGGGTAATCGTTTTAACTTAGATAAAGTTTTGAAACTGCAGAAACAGTGCATTCGTATCATTAAACAACTGCCTCCACGTGCCTCATGTAGGGAGCATTTTAAACGCTTACGCATATTGACCATTATTAATTTATTCATTTTTGAAAGCTGCATACACGCTTTTGATTATCGTTACAATAACCTACAATTTGTTGGTTCAAAGATACATGATTATCCAACACGCAGCAAAGACAACATAAGATTAACAGTACCACAATCAGCACTCTACGAAAAATGTTTTCTAAATCTTAGCTTTAAAATTTTCAGTAGATTGCCTTCTGACATTTTTAGTGAAAATATTCGTAGGTGCTTTATTAGAAAATTGAAAGTTTAGCTCACTAATAATGTATTTTATTCAGTCGATGATTTCCTCGAGATGACGTCATCGTTTTGATATAAAATTTCTTATATCTATGCATATACATATATGTACTTTATTTGTTTTTGTCTCCTCACTTTTATCACTTTTTATATTTTAATATGTTTAAGATGTTCTATATCGCTGATATTTTGAATAAATCAATATATACATTAGCTGTACCCGAGTATTAGTCTCAAAATTTCGATTTATACTTAAAAAACATTTCATCTGAAGGGTCCTACTTGCACACAGGCAATTAGCGATAAATAATATTATGTTTTGTGATTTTTACTTTTCAAATTTATTTTTTTTTAAATCTGAAATTAATTTTATTGAAACAAACAATTAAAGAAGACACTCAAAATTTCATTATAAAATTTATTTCTCAAACTTCATTACAAATGCCTTAACTATCATTTAAAAAAGTATTGAGCAATATTAGCAAAAATATTTTTTGTACAATAATAAAAACCTCTCACACGTTTTTGGAAAACGGTGTCTTTGGAATACATCAAGACCGACTTATTAAGCTTACGGACCTATGTATTTATTTCCTTCAAAATCTAAGCTACTGTTTTACACTTGCATTAATTGCACGTCAGGCAACGCCCAAATCAAAAGCAGAAGTATAAAATTCACGACCTGAAAACACTAACGACAGTTTCTACTGACTAGGTTAAACATAAAAATACGCATACACTAAAGAAATACATAGCAAAACCTGTTTAAACAGAAATTTATGTAACAGGGTATTGCACAATATGAGGTACGAAAAGTTATGAACGCGTTGTACACAAAACACAATTGCTGGTGCCAGTTATTACACAGAGAAGAGAGCTACATACAATGAAATGGAATGTAATTATTAAACGATAAAATACAACTAAGAGAAAATAAATTAAAAAAATAATTGAAAGAAGAATTTTCGTCTATTCTTTTTTAATTGCTTTTCTAGGTGAATAGGCTTGGTAGTAGAAGTGGCTAAATAACACAAAGAATATGGCAGAATGTAGTAAGAGCAGAGCACCAATGAATTTTGGGTAACCACAGTCGACGAAGAGTAGCTGAGCTGAATGGACGAAAACCAAGAAAAACTGCATCTGAAAAAAAAAGTGTTTTACAATAAAGAAAGTAAAAAGGGATATTTCAGTAAAATCTTTTTAAGTACTTTTGTTTTACTTACAATTAATTTTGTTTAATTGTATTTTGAGAAATCAATTAAGCAAACGAAATAACACTTATCGTTTTTTTAAGTAATCATTATAATTTATTGATGGTCACTTCGAAATAGAATAAATTGTGATAGCTCTTGATTATGGCAAGCAAAATTATAATTTAATAAATGGATTACTCACTAGTTGGATTGTTGTTAAGTATTTCTTCCACCATAAATATTTCTGGTACTCAGCCCCCATAGCAGCTACCATGTAATAAAAATACATGATAACATGTACTAAATTGTTGATTAAATTAGAGAACGTTCCGTGACCACCTAAAAAATAATTTATAATTAAATTTGAATTACTAAACTTGAATATGTATATAAATTATTTTTATAGTTACAATGAAAATAGGTATTTACAAGAAAGTACTTAGAACAGCAAAGAATTGATATGACAAACAAAGTTATGTTAATAACTTTAATTTAAAACCTTATTTTAATGAATCCTCACAAATAAAATATTCTTCCTGAAACTTCAAACCTTTTCGAAACAGTGAGAAAAACTAGGTGGTTATCGAATCCCGTATTATTTATTTACACACGTTGCAGATGATAGTATAATAAAGAAATACAAAAAAAAAAAATTAATATTGAAAGAAAATAAACGTAAAAATGACAAGCAAGAGAAGAACGAGAAATCAAACTGAGGTAGTAATCTAGGAACATAGTTATACAATTAGAGCATTTAGAAACTATCATTAAAAAAAAAGGAAGATTAGGAAACTCACTAAACACAGAATTCTTAAGAGACAAGACAAGGCTGAACAAGTCTTAATTTACGACTACATAACCAGGAGAAGGAAAAGCAAAGATCACAGCGTCGTTGGCAATACGACAAATTTAAAAGTACGAAAATAAGAAGACTATAATAAAACATTATAGAAGAATGAAGTTTCATGGAAGAAACTGGACAGTAATAGAAGAAATGAGTAATGGAAAAAATGTTGTGGGAAGAGATAATACAATTTACCCGAGACAAAGTATGTAAAAGATTTATAACAATGATTTGATATCTTGTTATAAAAGAGGAGTAAATGCATAAGATAATTAATTGTTTATGCAATAACAGTGTTTGACATTGTTGTGAATAATTATTTAAAACGGTTGGCATTTTTAGAAAGTGATGAATTTGGAACGACAGAAACCAAAGGCTTATCATATATTTCAGAATTTCAAGGCAGCCCCCCATTTGACCATACGTACGTATTTGAATTATGCACGTTGACCAACACCATTTCTAAACATTTGTAGACGTTTGAAATACGGCGCGTATGTAGTAATTTCAGGCGTAATTTTAACTTTCTAACCAGTTGTAGGAATGGTCTTTTTTGCACAATTGGCGAAGTTGGGCAACTCTATTCACCGGCGAGAGCGCATAATATTTTATCTCATTCTACATACGTACTTGTAGAACGTCGAATTTTATTTAAACAGTTTTTTTTTTACTCAGATCAACAAACATACACCAGAAAAAATTACATAATTCAATTACACGAAGGTAAAGTTTACTGCTAAAACTTGTTTCTGAAATCTAAGTGAAGGTGTACTAGATGATTAAAATATTTTTCCAAGTTTTACTCTCATTTACGGAAGAATAGGTACCTATACAAATTTGTTGTCCCACAGAAGGCTTTGAATAATATAACATTTAGCAATTTTAGATCATATTGAAATTAATAAACCAAAAAGACTCTATGTATGTTATACTTACATGTAACGAAATTTAAAAGTAAAAACTACCCACTTGCTTGTCTGCCTACTAGTAATGGCGGTCAGTTATATTTACGTGTAATGAAAAGCAAAAGTAATATCTACCCATTTGCTTGTCCGCTTATTAGTAATAGCGGGCAGAATGTATTAGACCGCAATTTAAAATTTTATTGGGGAGACATTACTTTTGCATTTGACTGTACATTATATTAAATAAATGTAATAAAATGTAATAAAATATAAGCAGTTAACGAGATGGGAATGCAGATGATTATTTTCCAATACTGTGAAAATAATTAAAAGTGATTGAAAGACTTGTGAAGAGCATAAATTGAAAATAAATAAAATAACAGAATTAAAAAAGAGGACGCACGTGGAAATCAAATTGAAAGAAATAGGAAATAGAACAATAAATTTATTATTGGAGGCATAAGAAACTCCGATCAGGATGAAGAATGGATAACATTTCTTCAGAAGAGGACGTTGTTGTTACTCCTGATAAAAAATCGGAGCGTTGCATCTCTTTCAATTTTTTGAAATAAATGTCAGAAGGCTTCATCTAATTCTTCTGGTTTCTGGGTGGACATCGGAAATAAATTTCTGATTTCTGTCCAGAAACCCAATCCAAAATGTTAAATAAAATAGAGCAATAGTCTACCTCAAAGATCTAGAAGTTTGAGTTACCACCAAGTGCATAAAGCAATACAAAAGGACTTTTTATAAAACAAACTCAATCCCTTCGTAATCGTAACTACGCTTCATGAGGTGTTGGACACCTATCAGCCCCTTTACTTCCTTTGAAGTTGCCAAGTCTAATTTTCGCTTTCTTTCTACTTTCTCGATTTTTCTTTCTGGATTCTCAGTTAACAGAACCTAGTAACACAAAACAATTGAACAAGCACTATTTTATGATTGAGACAGTATCTGATAGTGTGCTTTAATATCGGAGTTTAATTTCAAACAAACATTGTAGTCTAATAACAATTCAAAAAATTGAATAGATTATAAATATGGAGGGAAGAATTTAAGGAAACATTATCTGGAGAAGGTCATAATATAATCAAATAAACTAAACAATTAGAAGTAATAGCAGCTAAAAATTTAAATGTACTCATGAATTTAAAAAGTGAACAAAATTCGAGAGGAGAACTAAGGTAATTCACAAATAAATAAGAGTTATGGAAACACTAACATTTGATAACTTGGAAAGTCGTCGGCGTTCGTCTTGGTTTAGTTTTACAAGAAAGTGAATATTTACACTTACTGTTAAGTCGCTTTGTTGGTGTGAAGAGACAAAATTCGATAAAATTATTGGAGAATTCGAAAAGAGATTTAGGTGGGGGCGTTCCATTGTCAATTTTCTTAGTGAAGCGGGGATAGAAGATGTACTTTGAATATAAAGCTATTGATCTATAGCCAAGAGTACATAGCAACGCGAAAATTCCCAACACCTTTAAGTTTCTTAAATTTAGAGAATAATGTTTAATATAAAACTTACAGGGACTAATTAAAAGTTCTTGCACATATTAACAAAAAAAGACAGCAGCGTATTACAAGCCCAGTCCCGCTTCAGTTGGCCCATATCTACTGAAATAATCAATTTCTTTGAAAAATTGATAAAATGTAAAACTAACTGTTATTTTAAACCTTATTTAATTACATAGATATAGTAGAATATGTTCAATCACATTAAATTTTTTAGTATAAAACGAAATTGGTGAAAATAACGCATAGGTTTCGCGCTAAAGTTTCTATACTTTTCGTTTTTCTGTTTAATTTATAATCTTAGGTTTATTTTATGACTTTAGGTTTTAGTTTGTGTAAATAATCTCTAAAATGTTTGCTAACAAACAAGAAAATGCCTATGTTAAAATTCTTTTGATTGAGCGTTAATAATAATTGAGAATTTTGTATGTGGGCCAACTGAAGTGGGACTGGGCTCGTATAAACGAGATACAAATTAAAGTTTCATTTTTTTAAACACACTCTATTATTCGCATACAACGTGTCCAAGGAAGTATGCAACAAATGAGAAACTCGTTTATTGTACAATTCTGAAAAAAATTTACTCTTTATAAAAGTTTGTGCCTTTTTCTAGAATCCATAAAAAACTTAAAGCAAATGACATACCACTTCAAATAACAAAAAAGGAAGTATTTTATTAATCATGTAGTTTTAACTAAAATTTTATTTACGGGTGAAGCCAATTCAAGAGTAGTAGTTTGCTGACGAAACTGTCGTTGGTGAATCCAAATTTCAAAACTGAATGTAAAAATCAATATTTGCAAAAAAAATAAATTTGTCTTGTGTGCAACAGAAAAGTAATTGGGACCAATTTTTTCCGATAACCTTATAATGTTGAAAGATATGTAGAATTTCTGAGAACTAAATTAAAAAATTAATTTGAAGTTTGTTTCTCTGATTTATACAGGATGGTGCACCTACACATAGTGAACATGTGAAGTGATTCAGTATTTAAATAAACGAGCAATTTCCTCAAAAATGGATAAGAAGATATTCATCATTCCCGTAGCCTGCACGCTCATTTAACTTAAATCTTCTGAATTACTTTTTTGGGGTTGATTAAAAAAGAATAAGGTGTATTCAAAAAGACCATTTCACAATTTAGCAGATTCGGAAAACAAAATTAGGGGTACCATGATATAACAGATTAATAATCCAATATCTGGAGAACGCTATCAGATGGACAAATATGCGTATGTGATCACTGATCAGAGAGAAGGACATCATATCGAGTGACTTTTATTTAAAATCATGACTTAAATTTTGTACTTTATAATTTTATAATAATTAATTAGTACAATTTTCTAAGATTTTAGATTTTTATGGGTCTTAGTTAAAGCACATGGAAACGTATTTGGAGAATAGTAATTATAAATTTGTTTTGTAATACATCGATTTTAGAAAGCAATCCAAATCGTATTTATATTTTTTAAATAAAAATATTAATTTAGAATTCAACGCAAGAAAATTTATTTTTAAATGAATGTATTTTGAAATATCTTATAATTTTCTTCACACAATTATAAATCTACAAATCTACAAGAACTTATAATAATAATAATAATTTTATTGATGTTATACAATTTACATAAGTCACATATTCTTACACAGAATTACGAAAAAAAAACATACATAAAAGTACAAAACAAAAGTTGCACCTGTCGGTTTGTACCCAAAAGGGGGGGCGAAAGGAATGCTGACCATGGAGATAGCATGACCTCTCTTCTCAGTAAATTTGTTTGTTATTAATCTGTAGTAGAAAGTCAAAAGGGCATAAGTCACATTTTCTGCAAAACGGAGTTATATACGTGAATGTATTCAAAAATGAAATTTGTGATAGTTATTCACAAGAAACCTTCACATTCGGGCGATCAAAACGGACGAAATATTCACAAATTTCATTTTTGAATACAATCACGTACATAACTCCGTTTTACAGAAAATGTGACTTATGCCCTTTTGACTTTCTACCGCAGATTTGATCTTTATTAAGCTGGAAAAATCAACGTTTAAGAAATTATTAAATTCAAACGGAGCCAGGTCAATTCGAAAGTTTTCCATGACTGTTTTAAATTTAGTTATTGGTAGCTTTTTAATTTCATCCGGTAATGCATTATAATACTTTTTCTACTTTGCGTTCACAATGAACTCATTGTGTCACCAAAATTTTAGTCAATTTTTAATTGAAAATATTTAATAGATTTTACAAAATAACTCATTATTTATTTGTTACTTAACAGAATACTCACAATGAAGCTGGATAAGACAAATTAATAACTGGTTAATGTGACTTTTGATTAAAACGAAAGGTTTTCAGTGTTGCCACGCATTACAACTAAAATTCCCCATATAATAAGGAGATCCAATTTTTGACAGTATTTTTCATATTTTTGTTCAATAAGTGACGCAAAGTAGAAAAAATAGTATATTATACACGTTTCACAAGAGGCATTGTAACACTCGTTCCGTTGGGCCACTCCTAGCTCGCTACGCTTCGCTAGTCGTACCCCAACCCCACTCGTGTTACAATAAGCCTTCTTGTGAAATTTGTATAATAATATACTATTATAGCGTAAAAATTTGGGCCATTTTTGATGCGATGGATCCGATGATATGGGGTGTAAAAACTGTTAGTTGATCTAGTATCATGACCATGTACTTGTTGAACATTAGTATAATTGTTTTCGTGTTTTTTTATATACAATAAGCACTTGAAAATAGGGGGGACAGTTTGGACCCTTAAAGAACGGAAAAGAGGTTTTGTCTCCTCTCTATAAGGTTTGTCGGCTAATATTCGGATGACCTTTCTTTGAAGGCTGAAAGTTATTTTTATAGATGGGGAGTGACCCCACATAAGGAGGCCATACGATAAAGCAGCTTCAAACAAGCCATGATATATACAGACCAGATTTTTTCGGGTCAGTTTATGACATAGATTCCTAAAAAGATAAATTAGCGATGTTAGTTTGTTAGCTAGATAATCACAGTGTTCTTGGAACAAAAGAGAGGGTTCAAAATACATCCCAAGCAGTTTGGCTGAAGTTGGGTTTGTGAAATCATTAATGGGTCTAGTTGAGAATATAATGTGTTGCGTTTTTGTTTCGTTTAAGCTTAGCTTGTTAGCGAGAAACCAATTTTGACAGGAGGATTTGATGTTCTCTGCAGAGAGTAAGACATTATGGAGATTGTCACTAGATACTGAAATGGTGGTGTCGTCAGCGTATAAGATTAAGTTGGCGTCATGGATACAATACTCTAGGTCATTAATATAAATTAAAAAGAAAAGTGGTCCTAGGATGGAACCTTGGAAAACTCCATTTCTAATTTCACTAAGTTCCGATTTTGTGTTGCTGATGTCGACATATTGGTATCTGTCAGAGAAGTACGATTTAAGTAACGACAAAAGGTTATTTGAAAAATTCTATATTTTTAATTTACCAAGGAGGGTTTTGTGATCGACACAGTCGAACGCCCGACTGAGGTCACAAAATATATACTGTCCTTGTTCCACCTTGTTATTCGAGGTATGACATGAAGTTGATTAAAGCGTTTTCTGTGGACCTACCAGGTCTAAAACCAAATTGTGAATTACATAGTAGGTTATTTGTTTCAGAATGCTGGAGTATTTTGGTATTTAAAATAATTTCAAAAATTTTACCCAGGACGGGGATAATGCAGATAGGTCTATAGTTCGCGGCGTGAGAAGAAGCACCGTTTTTGTGAATCGGAACTATACGAGACATTTTAAATACTTTTGGGAAAGTATTTTCTTTAACAGATCGGTTTAGCAACTTGGTTAGAGGCTTTATGATTAAATTTTTGATATATTTAATGATTTTGGAGTTTAAGCCAAAACAATCAGGACTACAGTTTGTTTTCAGTTTATTAATCGCATCACGAACCTCATTATAAGTTACTTCCGTTAGATATAACGTCTGTTCAGGGGAAATTACTTCCATCGTTAGTTTTGTAGTGGAAAGGATATCGATAACGCGTGCCATATTAACTACTAGGTTCTTTCAGGGGAAGGAAGTAGAAGTAACAAGGAAGACATGTGGCAAAGCAGTGACCCATATAATTGCCTTAACTACTAGCTTCTTTCAGAGGAAGGAAGTAGAAGTAACAAGGAAGGCATATGGCAAAGCAGTGAGAAAAAGTATGAACAAAAGAAGCTATGGGTACTTAAGAAACTGTGATGAGCAGTAATACACTTAAATAAATTGATGAGAAAGGAAAACACGTCAAGGATGAAACCAACGTCAATTTGGGAACAAAATAAATTTTTTTATTTCATCAATAAAATGCAAAACGAGACTTCGGACATTTCGGAGCGTTGCCAATGCTAAGCAATGAATGGGCACTTCCACTGGTCCTCGTATTACGTAACCATGGCAACGCTTTGAAAGTCTGTTCGTAACACTTAAAATTTATGGTTTAAGTAACTTCCCTTTAATTATTAAATCAAATAAAGTTTAGACGATCCATGTCGAGATCATAGACGCCCTAAATGGAGCATTGAATGCATCATTCACTGTATTATTATATTAAATAGGATATACAAAATAAAAAATAAAGGAAGAAGAAAAGTATCAGTCAACAAGAGATTATGAGCTTACAGATAAACCTCCAGTATTAGAGCACCAAAAATAGGAGACTCAAAGAAAAAATGGCTGAAAGCGAACGGAAGATAATCACAAAAAATGTGGTTACGAAAGAAACAAAAGGAGAAAACCGAGGAAGACATAGTACAAAGAGATTCTAAAAGGAAGCGTAAAATTTTAGGAAGAAAGCAAAAGATCCCGATAAAGATGGAAAGAAATAAAAGAGCTATACGTTACCTGCCAAAAATTTTACTAGAATCCAAGTTTCTACCGGCGTTAAACTATGATGGTACACATGCAGTAGCGTCACTTGACTGTCCTTTTTTCTCATCACGAAGAAAACGGTGTCGGCAAACTCTGTCAGCTTTGAAATGTAATACCACCAACAGAGGTTCGCCATCTAAATAAAAGACAAAAATTAATTTTATAATATGCAACTAGTTTTGGGACACTTATAGATAGGTTGCAAAAACTAAATTATTATTTATCTGATGCAATCAGTAATATTTTCAGAATGTTTGCTAATACCATAAATAATCATTAATGAGGTGAATCCCTAGGTATTTAAATGGAAATTTTTCTAATTTGTTTATGAATGCCGTCAGGACAAAGTTTGCACTGACGCGACGCTGTGATTACTACCGTAAATTACTACGTTTGGAAAACCTACTGACAACTGTTAATTAAAACGATATCAGAATAACGCAAGTTCAAATTTCACCAAGAACGTGACTTGCATAATCCGGAACATCTGTTTTTTCCGCATTTTTAAAAATTAAATCTTGAAGCGGAAATTTTGTCTTTAGAATAAGAGCGTACATATGCAAAACATCTGCATAATCGTGATAATAAATTAAATCCGAATAGTTGTTTTTTGGGTGTGGAAAATTCCAAAATTTTTGCTGACGTGAACTGATTCATTAGATAAGTCCACGAATTGTAAATTTATTACGGCCATGCAGTTTTACAAGCCGGATACTTTAAATGTTTAAATAAACAAACATTGATGTAATCGTAAGAAGCAAAAAATTTATACATAATTTATACAGAGATAATAAATTAACAATTTTATTAATTTAAATGAAGATCTGTAGGAGCAAATTTAAACTTACCGAATTTTAGCAATGTGCTTTATTATTTTGTTTGGTTAAATCAATTTATTTACCTTGTATTTAAATCAAAGAGGCACTATGTTATTTTCTAATAACAATGCATATTGTTACTTGCTATAAAGTATGTAATACTTTTTCTTAACTTTAGTAACATCGAAACTAGTAGAGCATCATGTGTATTGTTTCAATTAATACACTTTTTTTAAATTCTCTCTTCACAATTCACAACTTACTAAATTCCTTACTAATTACAAAAGAAAACAAATAGAACTCACCCTTATAGCTTTCAGATTATGGGAATAATCTACCGGTTGGCATTTGTAACTATAGTCTAAAAACCAGCCACTCATCAAATGCTGAAAAATAAAATAAAAAATATACAACCTTGAACTTCTTAAAGAAGTCGAAGACTTATCACATCAGACGCGAGTTACGTAAAATTTCACTATGATATTACGTAATTTTCCGTCACGAAAGAATTCGCAACTTTCTCCCTTCATGTGTTCACGTGTCCTTGAACCGGAGGAGCCTTGAAAGCCACGTCCTTGAGGAGAAAGCTGAGAGCAAACGTAACTTGCTTCCTGCTGTAAGTCACTTGTTTTACCACCAGGGACTTACGCAAGGTTGAATTTTATTATACCGCGTGTTACGACATGCAAAGAAATCGTGTCTATGCCAAGGGCACGAACAAGAAGATTTTGTGATGACTTAACCTAGTGTAGATGTTGGTGGACGTACCTCGTACAGCATGTATATGCTAAACAGTACTTGACCGCCGTTGTATAAGATGAGGACTTCTTTTAGTTTGAAGGGTTTTCTGTTTGCCATTAACCAAGGGCCGAGGAAAATTACTAGGTAAAGGTACACTAAAACCATGGCTATGGTTGGAATTGGACTATTCATTAATGGCCAGTCTGTTGTTCTTGGATCTGTAAAAGAAAACATAGGTTAAACACTTTAACAAATAGGAATTTATTTTCTCAAAAATGACCTTCTTGTATACAATTACCGAGGGACATTTTTAGCCTAACCAAGAAAACTTCTGGTCTTCACGTTTATATTTTTATATTTAATCGTCGATTACTATTTACATAATTTATTGAAAAGAAAAGTGTTTTATTTGTTTGAAGATGTTGTGTTGTAAATTCAGCTAAACGTCATTTCCTCTACATCTTGAATTATGATTAGTAATGAATTTTTGGCTCACTGAAAAATAGCCATTTGATTTTTTTCAGTTGATATCGTAACAAATCAAGATCTTTTGATATACGAGTAAGGTTGCCAATCAAAATGAAACGTTTAATAAAATGGAATAAGATAAGAAACAAGACGAAGAATAAAGCAAGAAACACTTTGGACATGTAACAAGAATGAACAAATTAGACAAAGAATTAATGGATGCAGGCAAAGAAAGTAACAGAAAAGAGACAAGTCGAGGAAAGTATTAATAAATTAGAAAAGAAAAGAAGAGAATATTAGTAAAAGAAAAACGAAATTTTATTGTTTTAAACTACAACGAAGTTAAAAATCTTGGAAAACCCAATGAGCTAATTTAACATCCCAAAGGGAAAAGAAAAGAAATAGAAAAGGTATTTATAGTATTTTTTGAACGATCAACTGCTATATGTATAATGTCAACTTGTATACTGTCATTTCTTTTCCTTTTATAATTAATTTCAAATTGGAAAGATCATTTTGTCTTCCGCGCACAAATAAAGAATTCAACTTGAAGGCTTCCGCGGCCGTCGTCCATGTTTGAATTGGCTTCCGGTTGGAACCGCGTCACGTTGACTTCTTCTACTGCCGACCTTTCATTCTCCATTGCAGTCTCAACTACTAACGAGGAGCAGCAGCAAGACCACCAGCAGCAGCAGCCCTGAGGAAGTTCTTCTGCAATGGAGAACGAAGCGTCGGCAGTAGAAGAAGTCAACGTGACGCGGTTCCAACCGGAAGACAGTTCAAACAAATAAAGAATTCCTTTAAGAGAAAATGTAAGAATTCCTTGCTTTACAGTCCATTGAAAGTATTTGATATCATCTTCTGCGCAGTGAGGAGTGAGGATATGCAAAGTGACTTGCAGGAATTCAGTCTTCAATTCTAAAACCCCAATAGAGAACATCATTCAGAATAAATTCTTAATCTTACACTCCACTAATAGCTATAGTTAATTACTTCTTATTTTTGAGAAGCATCTTCAAACTTCTTTTGTGATCAATTTATAAAATTAACTTTACAAAATGCATTGCGATTGAAGTAAATTAATTTTATTTATAGTTTTAGGGGTTTTCCTTTTGGAAGTTATCCGCACCCAATTTGCACCAATATCGATCCGTTCGCCTCATCGTATCCTCAGTTCATTCCCATCCCGAATTCATTCACAGCCTCGGGTTCTCTACCGTAGTACGTTTTCATGTTTAAGTCTCATCGAAAGAATTTTTGGGTGTGCGTTTGCGATTTCGGTGTGTGTGTTGCATACGTAATTAATTACCAGAGGAGAGAAAGAGAGAGAGCGGCGATCACCTTTTTGGGTAAGAGCTTCATGATTTTACGCAAGCACACTCAAGGTGATCAATTGGCGGAAAGAAGTTTAAATTCGTTCCCAATTTAAATACCAACGAGTTTGACTTGATATTCGCGAATATGGCTAAAATTCTAGAAAGTATTTTGTGATGATGTTCGCGAAATTATGAAAAAAAAAATTAAACTAGTTAAATTTAATTTTCACAAGTAATATTTCTAAAATAAAATCAGGGAATATAAATACAATGGGTTAGAAATTCGTTAAAATTTCTCAAATTTAAGAAAAATGTTTTTGTTTGTTTTAGTTCATAGATTTTGTTGTATTATTTATCTTATTCCATGCTTTTATTTCATTAGGAAGCTAACCTTCGTACAATTAAATATTGGTACATGAAAGAAATATTTTCTCCATTCTACAAAGTTAACTTCACTTATTGTCTTCTTCTCTTCCTTTCTCTTCGTTTTTCTCTGCCACTTTTTTCTTACATTAATCTTTTTCTTCATTTTACATTCTCCTTCTTGTTATATGTATAAGTAAACATCACAAATTATTGCATGGAAAGCTTTGTTTTGATTAATTCTTTTATTTATTGCGGTTATAATTTTTTTAACTTTTGATTAATTTAAAAATCTTTTATGTAACTACAAACCGTTAATAGCCAATTTTGGTATACTTTTTAGGAAATACCCTGCCCGCTAGGTTACAAAGTTGTGAGCTGGTGTTTATTTATTGCGTATTGCGGCTGCGACTGACTTATTTGTAGTTGTTATTTGAGCTTTACCTTACAAATGCCGAAACGCAAACTATTCAAGCGTTTCTAGATACGAAAATTCACATATATAAGAGATTTTACATCTATAATTGCCAAACTCAAATGCATTGCCTAACCAACTCTGCAACTATGATAATTGAATGTAGAAATATTCTGATTCATTTTATTTTGTTCCACAAGACGAATTTAATAATTAAGAACTCGCAAAGTTTCTTCTACAGAAGATGCACTTCAAAAGTAATTAATTTCCCACTTTCTAAACATTTTCAGAGTGCTTTACATTAAAATGTTTCAATTTTTTGTGAGTCGAGTTAATTCTATATATGTATTTGTAAATTCATCAAGCGGTAAAATCTTTGTTAAAAAATTGAAATTGTTTTCTTTTGGTTTTGAAATTAAATCTTAAAATGCCGTGATGGAAATTAAGAAACTCTAAATGGAATCTGTGATTTCCTCCCTAGTCTGAAATGTATAGTCCCAAAAGAGTTTTTATTGCAAGCTAAAAACGGATTACGTGAAAATTAATAAACATTTTGGAAAGTCTTGTTTTGTTGTCTTGTTTGTCTTTGTTTTATACTGTCAATCCCGTTTAATAAGTTCTTGTGTTTCTAAAATTCGTTATGTTTAATGAATAAAATTAAAAAATGAAAAAATTCAAGTAAATACGAAGTTTGGAGATGTGTCAAGGTCACTAAATAATTAACAAATCTAATTCATAAAGATTTAATAATAATCCGACATGCAGTGGCGGAACTTAAAAATTTTGGCTCACCCGCAAATATTATTCGGGCCTCTACCACGCGACGTTGAAACGATACGATACTGCTATTCTCTCTTTTCACGGTGCATTTAATTTTTATTGTATTACCTACATTGATAATTTAAAAATAGGATAAAGAAAATACACACAAAGAAGATTTGGGCCCCTTATAACTCTGCCCCCCCCGCGTCGCGGAGTCCGGCGCATTGTAGTTCCACCACAGCCGACATGTTCCGGTTGCAGGTAGTAACCATCATCAGGGTCATCAGGGGGCTTGGTTTCTAAGTACTTAAACAATAATTAAATTAACATTTTTGTGAAAGAATGCACATGGTTATAAAATAATTGTAGAACAAATGAATTAATGTAAAAGGGACAACACTACATGTTAAAAATAATAAAAGACATTTTGTCTTTTATTGCCCCCTGATGATGGTTACTGCCTGCAACCGAAACATGTCGCATTATTATTAAATCTTTATGAATTAGATTTTTTAATTATTTAGTGACCTTGACACATCTCCAAGCTTCGTATTTAATTCTGGTCACTACTATCAAATGGAGTAACTCACCTTTATTAAGTTCAAGTAATATTAAATTATTTAATTGACACATTACCATCCCACGTTATCTTTTTATTTAATTGAGTCTTTGAAGCTAGACAATTCTTTTTAGAAGATATCGCGATGGAAAAGAGTAAATCCTAAACTAACTAAAATGTAAACGCCGAAAGGATTAACAAATTTTTAAACATTTTTGTGAGCCTTGTATAAAAACGTTTAAACTTTGTTGTTTCTCTGCCTACGTCTTTGTATTTCTTTTCGTGTTTATAAATTTGTCATCGTCATGAGAAAAAGAAAATTAAAAAGACTCTGCTCCTTTTTTATTTTTATTTCATTTGAATAATTTTAATAATGATTGATTCTAAACCATTTCTTCCATAACTAACAATTAGAACGTATGTATTTTTTACTAAACTATAAATTTTAAATAAGTAAATAAAAGTAAATAACATAATGGCAGTTAATAGATAAGCCTTAAGTCTATCTAATCTTTTAAATTCGAAGTAACACAATGATTTGTTTATCTAAAAACTGTCTTCTACGTTTTCAATAAATTATTACACGAAAGAAGTAATTCCCGAACGTCAAAATGTTTTTGCAAACTAAAAGAAAATGAATCTCGGAATTTCCAATGATTAAATTTTATTTGTATAATTTTACTGGTCCTTGCATTAGCGAATGTATTCCTAACAGTGATGCGTTCGGTTTTTTACTTGCGCAAAGAAATTAATTTGCAGATTGTCGAATTTAATCTTTAAACTCACAGCAAATATTTAACCTTCTTTAAACTTAATGTATTTTGTCAACAATTTTTTAGGGACTTAACAAATAACGCACTAACATATTCCATTAAACTAATTGAGTGTAGAAAGACAAAATAATAAATTTAATTCCGACATAGGTATTTTGCGCAGATCTTGGGGTCTGCTTTGACTACGAGGTCAAACCGCTTAGGTCAGTTTGACAGACGAAGAACGTGGAAGGTGGTCGCGAAATCTTGATATTCGATAATTTTAAAAAGGATATTCATTTGCATTATTAATTCCCGCGGATTTTTTAGGCACCGGAAATAAGTTATTTAGATTAATGCTAATGACATTAATTCTTGAGGTCGCCTCTAAAATCAAAGACGCATTTTAATTTATCGACCTTGTTTTGTATTAAAAAAAAACAAAAATATTTAATATCAACACATTCTAATCTGATGAGACATCCAATTTATTCTTTTTTTGTAGCAAATTTTAATGCAATAAATTTATTTACCTTTATATTTCTATAAAATTTTAAAGAAGTGAATCAATGGTCTTCAAAACTAAAAAAAAATCTATCGAAACCATCAGGTTTTACGTTGACCTGTGTAAATCGAATTCACTCATTAATAGAGCCAAGGTTTCCGATTATGTGTAGATATGGAATTACGGCGTCCCTGACTTCCACGTCTTTGAACGTGGATTTGTGCGTTCCATTACACATTCTAGTGCAATTAATTAATGAATGTCAAAACATTGAATTAACTTTTTTCCCGTTCGTTTGTACTTGACTTTGCAACTAGGCACTTATGAAATTTACCAATTCCAATTTGCCAGGCGTAGTTTAACTGGGCCAAGTAATTTAACTGATATCTCACTTTACTAACTGCATTAAATTTACAGAAACTGAATCAGTACAGGATGGTGTTTGCTTAGAAAAACGATACCGGATCTGAAGACACCTAAGTAAATTTTTCAGGTCCATGACGTTATGTAATAACCGGTAATTTGCAAAGCAAACATTGTTTAATGCGTTAGCACATTGATAATTTGATCAATGCAAATACAGACGTCGTCCAAATTAGAGAGAAAAAAAAAAGTAAACGAAATAGCTTCTCTATGATTTTAGTGCCATAATTATTTTTGTATTAATGTACTAAAAAATAGATATAAATAGAAATCGAATTACTATATTTAGCATTGATGTACACGTGTGCTCAAGGTAACAGACGAATTTCTTGCGTCTCGCCAGTTCATAAGGCATTAAGGATAGTCGTCATGGAATTCCAAAGATGCCACACAAGGTGTTTATGCAAAAAACAGAGTTTATTAGCACGTGCTGCTTGATACAAATGTTATGAATCGGCTGACGTTGCAAAAATAACAAATTAACAAGTAAACAGGATTTAAAAAATCAATCAACACCTTTGTTTTTAAACTAATGTTCAGGTGTGTCTTTTCTGTATTCGCTTAAAATACTTTCTCATCAATACACACATAATAGTCCAAAAGGGCTTTGATTTTTTAGATTAAGTAGTTGAAAACCATTGTTTTTGTGCAACGAGATCGATTTCGACACATGAGTCCTTTACACAAAATAATCACAAATTCAATATCAATTCAATCATGTAATTGGTCTGTTTTTTGATCTCTCTAAGGCCTTTGACGCCGTAGATATTGGGCTTCTATTAATGAAGCTTGGTTGGTACGGTGTCAGGGGCCAAGCAAATGATTGGTTTAGATCTTTTTTAACTAATAGAAATCATATTATCAAAATTAACGATAAAACTTCAAAGTATTTTGATTTGTGTATGGGTGTCCCTCAGGGTTCTGTGCTGGGGCCACTAGTGTTTTTGTTATTTGTTAATGATCTCCCTTTAAATCTATCCATTGGTCATCCTTGTATGTTTGCTGATGACTTGACAGTGGTGGTCTCGGCCCAGACTGAGGAACTCCTACTTCAGAATACTAAATCTGTTATCACTGCAGTTCAGGATTGGTGTAAATTTAAACAAAACCGTTGTAATGCCTTTTTATAATAGAATAAGTTTTGATAGCACAATTTTTAGTGATAAAAAATCAGCCTTAAGAACTCCACTAAATTTCTTGGCTCTGTAATTGATTGTCAGTTGAAATGGAATGAAAATGTGGCTGCAATTTGCTCTAGGGTTAATAAGTCATATTATGCAATTCTTAGAATGAAATCCTACCTAAATACAGTGGTTCTGTTAAACATGTATTACAGTCACTTTACAGTTTATTGTCACTTACAGTTAAATATTGTTGCGTGGGGTTCCTCACCTTTCATATTACGACTTTTTATAGCTCAAAAAAGGATCATTAGGCTGGTATTTAACCTTTCCCCTAGAGAATCTTGCAGGCAGACTTTTATCTCAAATAAAATTTTGACTTTGCCCTCTATTTACATTTAAAAATCTGCGCTTTATGTTAAAAAAAATTATCAAAATTTGATACAGTTGGTGGCCTCCATGATTATAATACGCCCCATGGCTCGTCACTTCGTCTTGTGAAGCATCGCACATCTATGTTTGAACGTAGTCCTTGCTAAAGTAGTTTAAAAATTTTTAATCATTTACCTATCAATCTTAAATCTTGTGAAACCATTACTAGTTTTAAGAATCAACTTAAATGTTTCTTAATTGATAAGTGTTTTTATTCCATGGCTGAATACTACTCAGCTTAGTCTGGTGGTTTTTGTCTTAGTCTTTTTAAGATTTTTATGTTTGTGTTTTAAATTTCACTTTCATTACACAAATATTACATATGATGTACCACCTCTGATATGTCCTATCCATCACCATAGCTAAAGGATGAATAAAGTTATTATTATTATTATTAATAATATAAGCGTTTCGTAAGTGTTTTGTAAATTGTAAAGTGTTTGAAAGTTTGCCAAACTCTTGTACATTAGTTATTTCATGCCTAGTAGGTTACAACTAATTGTAAGTAATTAAAGGACCATTACGGGAATTTCGTAAACTACAAGAGAGAAAAGAAACACAAAGTGGCATAAATTGCCAATTGTAATACTAAAGATTGGGACAATTTGGTACTCGACGTGAAATTATCCAAGGAGGTTACAAATATTTTTCCTAATTAATATGTACAGCAAGACTTCCTTTCTGGAACAGTTTAAAAAGTAATATCTAATTTTTTAAAATTTTTATCAATGATGGAAAGACGCTTTTAAAATAAATAATTGTCATTGTTTTATTGAAGGTATAAGTGAAGTTTTAATAAGCTTTATGAATGTAGACTTTATTTAATAAAATCTAGGGATTCCGAAATATTTTGAAAATTAAAAATTAATCATAATTACAATTGGTCAGACACTTAGTAAAATTGATATAAACATCGACTTTTCGCATTTTCTTTTGACAGCTTCTTCCCCAATATTTTGTGATACGTAATTTTTAACGGAGTGCTTCAAATAAAAATGAGAAAGAAATTTAAAAAGTCAAGGCTTCCGCGACACCCGTCCATGTTTGAATTGATTTCAGGTTTGAACTGCGTCACGTTGACTTCTTCTACTGCCAACGTTTCGTTCTCCATTGGAGAACATAAAACATCAAACATAAAAAAAATTGTTAGAAAGTCATTGAAAGAAATATTTTTACGTTTTATATTTTTTGTTATTACCGCTTCGTTTGTGTTTTCCCATTCTTTTTTTGTGTAATCCTGCATGATTCCGTGAATTTCATGCTTTACTTTCCCTTGTTTTCTTCTTCTTCTCTTTTAAAGCAACCAGTCGAATTCTTTGCTAATAATTTCTCCAATTTCTTCAAAAGTTCAATTTATTTAGTATCTGTACGTCCATTATCTATTTCCATTCTTTTTCTTATTTCGCTGTCACATGTTCTCAAAAATCGGGCTATTATCAAGCTATACCTATATTGAATTTTTTCAGCATTTTTCTAAACTCCAGATTTTTTGTTCCCGTAACAATTTCTTAACATATACATATTTAACATTTTTCTTATCGTCGTCAAACAATAATGTCCCGTTCACAATCACTTAACGTAAAACGTTAACTTAAATTAATCATTTGAATGCACTGCTTGTTAATTTAAATGATTTACAGTTCATAATTAAACACATTAATTAGTTTCACTTTAGAATTTTAAGTGTTTACATTACAAAAAATGTTTCAAACCTATATTTAGCGATTAATTTTGTTACGTTAAGTCATTGCGAACGGACTTTAATACCCCATCACAATCACTTAACGTAACGTAAATTAATCATTTCAATGCACTGTTTATTAGTGTAAACGTAGTAATTCTAAATTTAAATGATTTATAGTTCATAATTAAACACATTAATTGGTTTCAGTTTAGAATTTTAAGTATTTACATTAGAAAAAAAATGCTTCAAACCTGTATTTAAAATTTTGTTACGTTAAGTCATTATGAATGGGGTTTAAGGCGCATTCTTAATTTGACAAATTTTCTTTAAACACAATAAAGTCAAGAACAAATATTTTTGCGTAAAAAATGTATTAAGGTTATCAATATTAAAAGAACGGAATGTCATGTGAGTTATTTAAGATGCTACTTATATGTATATCAAAAGATTCAAGTACTTTTGCTTTTTTATCTTTTATCAATAGATGAACTCTCTGAAAATTCGAGTATTTAATATTTAATATGAAGCATGTTTTCTATTTCTTGGCACAGCATCTATTCTCCCTACAACATCTGAATCATCATAATTTAAAGTTAATTTAATTTAGAATTAAAAAATGTAATTCTTAACTGGATTTCGAAAATTTTCATATCATTATTCTCTTTGTTTTATTCTTCGCTTTTTGATATCAATGTTAAAAGTCTTTTGAAACAAATATCTATAGCATGAATTAGAAAAATAAAATGGATCCTTTTTAAATTAAATATTAAAATAATACATTAAAATTTTCTATTAATAACCTATCAAAAATATTAATCTTTTGATAATCTGAAGTTTCCCTTTAAAAAGTGCTAGATCTTTTTTATATTTATATTTTCTGCGTATTAATTATATGTACTTACAATAATATTACTTAATTGTCAGAAAGTCTGGCACAGTAATAAAATATCAAGATATTTAAAAATAAAATTTATATTTGTTTAGTACTTGGGTTACCAATAAAGAACTCAAATTGAGGTTTATATAAAACGGTAAATATGTTTGGGAAGAAGTTAATTGGAAATTGAAGACACACCTTTACCTGTCAATTTTTTATATTAGTAACAACTAAAAAAATTCTACTCATGCATGCAGAAACATTTAATTTATCAACTGTTATTTTGATCTGATGATTAATTGTGACATCTCCAAGAATACAAGAGAATATTATTTTATATACAATTTGCAAGAAACAGTTTTTAACTCGTCACTTGAAATCGAAAGAATTGACCACTCATTTACATAAATACAGGGTGAGCCAATAGTGCGTATTCGAAAGATAGCGTCTTTATTATTGCAAATTTTGAAAATCCGCTGTTACTTACGTATGGTATAGGTACATGATTTAAAATTAGTTGCAATTGTACAGGGTGATTCGTGTGGCTGTGCCACACCATAGTTATGCTTTTTTAAATGGAACATACCGTATATTATCGATTGCCTTTAAGGGTAGATCAATTTATTGTAAGAGTATTATGTACCTTGAACTAATAGTTTTTGAGATACTGACATTTAGATGTAAAAAAATGATGCTTTTAAATGAATTGTTCTTAATGTTAAATCAATTGTTATTGTTACTATTATTATTGATATTGGTATGTGTGTTGTGTTACGTAATTTTATTTAAAACAATCAGGCAGCGTTGCTTAAATAAAAATTAACTACACCGTTTTTATGCTACAAATCAAATATATACCTTATAGTTCTCAATACACTAACAACTACAAATAGACTGAGTACAGATTTTTTTAAATTAAAGTCAACGATATTATAAACGATAAAAAATGTTGGAAGCTGGAATCATTGCTATTTATTTATTTTAGAATTTGGAGTCTTACTGTGTGGAAGCTTGATGTGTAACACGTACTGAACCTTATGTTCCATTTTAAAATAACCGAGTAAAATAAACATTCGCGTTTTGAATCACCCTGTACAAAATAATAGGAACATTTTCAAAATGATTACTATTTTCTGATCAAGACAGGTTATGTAATATTACTGTAAAATTTAAAAACCTAATTGTAACAAACCCGTGATCTATTAAATACCAAAAAGCATCATTTTTTTACATTTAAATGTCAATATCTCAAAAACTATGTATACAGTGTGGACCAATTAATAAGTATTTATCTATCTATGTTACATTTAAAAAGGCATAACTTTGGTGTAGCACAGCCAGACGAATCATCCTTTACAATTGTAACTAATTTTAAATCATGAACCTACAGCTTACGTAAGCAATAGCGAAAACAGATTTAAAAAATTTGCAATAATAAAGTCGCTATCTTCCGAATACGCACTATTGGCTCACCTGTATAAAAAAATCAAAAAACCTAATTTTACTAAATTCAGAGTAAATAAAAAACTTATTTATATTATCTATTTACTTTTATTAACATTTTCTATTTAGGTTCAAGTTAAAAAAAAAATTAGTATAAGTAATATTTGATCTGAAAATTATTTCTTTTATCAAATTGAAATAATATACTTATCAGTATCTGAATTTTATTCCAGTTTGTTGTATTACACACAACAATTACACTTGCATTTATTGCAATTTCTTAAATGCCAAATCAAATCTTCCAAAAAACAAAATTGAATTAAGAGTAAACGAACAAATAGCAAAAAAAACACAAAAACAAAATTAATGATAAATATGTTTATGTATGTTTATGCTTTTTGTGACGAGGTATTTTATTCAATTCGTTGCCAATGTTGTTTGGATGATTAATCAAATTTGAAAAATATTTTTCGGATTAAATGACACGTTATTCCCCTAATTATTATTCAAAACAAGCGAATACCAATTGACGTCAATTCGAGACGAGTTAATTAATTAGAGGAGTAGAGAAATGGTGAACAGCTTAACTGCAAGAAAGGATTCGGACGAAAAGACCGAAAATTGGCAAAAAATTGGCAAATGATAAAAAATTGGTTATCGATATTATCGATACACATATCACTGGATAATATTAAGGAAAGATTTGTTCTACCATTATTAACGACGTTCTACTTCAGTATTTATTTTGTCTTAATTTCGTTCTACTTTATTAATTTTTCCTTTTTAAAGAGAAATAATTGGTAATTAAATTGAGTTTTAATTTACGTCTTAAACGTATTTATATTTTAACTTCAAGAAAAAAATGTTTTGTATATTTTGGTTTCAACGTTTCTACACAAGTCGGTATCGATCATAAAATTAGATTGATCTTTAATTACTTTTCCTATTTAAGTTTTTTTTTTATGTGATTCTTTTCTTCCTTTTGAAGAGCAAAGTTTTCAAGCAGAGAAAAAATGATTTTTTATGTTTCTTGCGATGAGGTATTTTATTCAATTCGCTGTTGTTGTTGTTGTTTGAATGATTAATCAAATTTGAAAAATAATTTTCGGTTTAAATGGCACGTTATTCCCCTAATTATTATTCAAAACAAGCGAATACCAGTTGACGTCAATTCGAGACTATTTAATTTTATTTAAGACTTTGTAAAATATGCAGTAGGTGTGTAATTGTTTTAAAGCTAGTGCGTAATTAATATTGCTTTAAAGTACTTCCCTAAATTGACGATTTATTTACGTGGGTTGGTCACAACTGCATTTCTGTTCCTGAACACCTTGACCATAAAAAGCATTCTGCTTGAAATCATTTCCGGCTGAACGTGAAGGCTTTTCATTCATAAAAAAGGACGGTCCTGACGAGAAAGGGCAGGGCGTGTACCCATTTACATAACTAAATAAGAAGCTCTTTGTACGCCTAAGTTCTTCCTGAATGTTCCGCTGTGGTTTCATGCAAAAAATTGAACCTTGTCATTTAACCCACTCGAAAATACTGAAGTCGTCCTCTAATTAATTAGTAAAACGATTAAACAATTTTTTTCGTGTAATTCAAACTGACAAACACCATATTCTTTTTTCTGAATCAATCTGAGAATTAACAACAAAAATTTCAACATAAATCAAATTACAGAGGCGGTTGTTGTAAATGTCAAAGGTAAATTTCAACTGTTTTTGCTGTTATGTAATGCGGCAAAAACTGTTGTGTTTGCGTCAAACGCTACTATCAGTGTTTTTCACTTAAAATACAATCTAAATATCTGTTTTCTATCGTCTATGTAAATATTCACGAGCGTACGAAAGTGCGCATTTTAGAAGATTTTTATGGGCCATTAATTTAAAAAAAAATTAATCGCTCCGATTAGGTATTTCAGCGACCTCATGTGTTTTCAAAATCAATGCTCTGCAACGATGTATAGTTTCATTAAAACATTTCTTCATTTACTTAAAAAAAAATGCTTGCACAGATCAATTTTTATATTACCTAAGTAAAATGCTTCTAATTAAAATTCTCATTTAAGTATATTTCTAAAAGGCCATTTTACATTACACGATTTATTGTTCAAGGAATTGTGCAATTTTTGAAACAATTTAAATTGTATAGTATCTTGTATAGTTCCAAGGTATTTTGTTATTCGGCAGTAATTCTTGCACAAGAAATGGTGAGTGATTCTGTGCAGTTAATTGTCATTTAACAGATGTTTGATTTTTAATTAAAAAGTCACGATTATCATTAATCATTATTGCTTGTGTGTTAGTTAAAAAATTGTTGCAAAGAGAATTAAACAGTAGGAAGAAACAAAGAAAGCCTAGAAAAATAGCAAGCATCGTTGTTACAAATTGTAGGAAAAGTAGAACAGATTCATACAATTTTTAAAGAAAGAAATTGTACAATTTCTTGTACAATAAATTGTATAAAATAAAACGGCCTTTTTTGAAATTGTGCGGAGAACTGTGTAGTTATAATACAATTAGAGTAGTAGAGAATGGTGAACAATTTAGTTGCAAGAAAAGATCCGGACGAAAAGCCCGAAAAATGTTAAAAAATGGATGGTACAAACACACACAAAATATATCCAAATTGGGAAAAATTATCGATAATATCGATATCCTTATCAATGAAGAATATTAAGGAAAGATAAATTGTTCTGTTATAATTGACGAAGTTCTACTTCAATATTTATTTTATCTTAATTTATATTCCATTTTATTAATTTTTCTTTTTTTGAAGAAAAATAATTGGTAATTAAATTGAGTTTTAATTTACGTCATAAATTTATTTGTATTTAACTTCAAAAAAATGTTTTGTATGTTTTCGCTTCAACATTTATACTTACACTTGGTATATCGGTATCGTTCATAAAATTAGATTGATTTTCAATTACTCTTCCTATTTCAGTTTTTTAATGTGATTCTCCTCTTTCTTTTGAAGAGCAAAGTTTTCAAGCAGAGAAAAAATGATTGTGTACTTTTTCAACTTGTAATGGCATGGTATATTTATGACATCCTCATGTATTATTCATACAAACGTCAAGATTGAAGTGCTAATTTCAATACAATACACCTACACTGAAGTAATCGGAAGCCAGTTTCCAATTATTACCAAAATAGTCAATGTAGATTAATTGCCTGTTATGTTTTTGTTATATCCAGATAGGTTAAGTTGAAATATAATATCAAAATAGAAGATACACCTTACAAAAACAACATAAAAAAGACAAAAAAAGAAAAATAAACACAGGGAAAAAAGTTTCTAATTAATTAAATCCTAAATTATGTTAACAAGCCAATAGGTCTTTATTCATCGTATGTATTAAGAAAACGTACGTAGATTTTACAATTTAAATCGATAAAGTACACGAATATAATGAAAGAAAAATACACTCAAAAGTGATGTAATACGATTGAAGAATACCTTGTATGATTATACAGGGTATTAATAAACAAACCTTACACACTTGGCAGGTGATAGTAGAGATCAAAACAAGAACAAAAATTATAGTAAACCCAATGGGATGTCATACGACTGAAGACTACCTTGCATGATTATATTTAATTACTTAATTCATATAATTCTTTCTTTGTGTAAATAACTTTTTCATTTAAAAACTCTTTAGTTTTCTTCCAAATAAATTTACGTTATTTTGTTTTACCGGAAGTTTGTTATAAATAAATATACCCATCTGAGCTAAAAGGTGTTTTTAAATATCGTTCGCGTTTGAGAATTTTTGATTTAGATCTGTAGAGCATTTCTAGTATTATAATTGTTTCTGCTGTTATTCAATGCAAACATGTATTATTTATATATTTCAAAAAGGTATACGATTCTATACCAAGAAAATTTCTAATTTATATTGTAGGTTTCGGAATGGACAATTCGGCAAATTTTGAAAGACGGACTCGACAATTTGAAAATTTCTGTACCTGGCAAACAACAAAGTCTCCGTCAGTGGACTCAAATTATAACCACGAAATTAAAAATAAACATAACTGTCTCATCTGACGTCTATGTTTCATTGTGATACCAACAAAAATATCACCCTAACTCGCCTACTGGGACGAGGAAAAAGAGTGAATAGATATCATACGAAAAACCAAGCATATCACAAACTGCAAAAGTACAGAGATTGAGGTGAATGGGTCATGTTGCCAGGATGCCTCAGCATAGACTTGCCAGGAAAGTGCTTACTACAGGGGAGGGAGGGAAGAAACGAAGAGGAAAGCCGAAAAGAAGATGTTGACAGCAGTGAAGGAAGGCCTAGCACAAGTTGGTGTGGAGGATTGGCAAGAGAAAGCTCAGGACAGAACAAAATGGAAAAGAGTAATAAGAAGATTTGAAGCCACGGGTCTAGAGAACCTGTAACTTTGCATGAACGCAAAAAAGTAAACTTGAAAGAGTTGCTTTTAAGTCAGAATTACTGTATGAAATGCATGGAAATATAATTCATTATGTTTGTTTTTTTGAAGTCATGGAAAACTGAAGTAACGCTCGAATTTCTTTCTTCTTGAGGTAGTATTCGTTTAAACTCATAATTATTTTACGAATTCGTTGATAAATTCAATATTTCTCAGAAATGTTCAAAGTACCTACTTACCACTTATTTGATCCACGATTGTCACATATCTATCTAAAGCCATTCGAACTAACCCCGCCATTTCCTGAAATAAAATAAAAATTGATTTTAGTGAAGGTTTATGATTATTTTGGAAAAGATATATACATTTATTTACAGAATTGAAAAATACATAATTATAAATTTGAAGTATAAATAAGAGATGAATAAAACATGAAAATTATTTAAACATTTTTTAAGTTGATAATTTTCATAGAAGTGAGCTAAAATATTTATATGTACTATGTGTTTTTTTTTAAAAATGCCATAAGGGGTGGCTGTAGAAAAGAAAATTCATGTCTTAGCTCCATTCATTTACATTAAATTTTCAGATTTGGCATGTGTTAGATGCCAAGCTACGACATGAGTTTTAATTTTCATGGCCAACCTTTATGGCATTTTTAAAAAAACACATGTTATATGAACCTAATTTGCTTCCCAGTGCGGTTAAAGTAGAACTAACAAAAATTCCCAGTCAGTCATTAATTAGTACCCGCGGCCGTGAATCTGCTTCGAAACATTCCGCATATTTTAATATGAAAAATGTTTAACGTCTATGATGGCAATTATTTGTTTTTTAACCTCGCCAAAATGGTTATTTTTAGTCCACTTGTAATCCTGCGACACGCCTTTTAATATGGGTGTTCAAATATAATTATGAATAACGAGTCAATAAATTTAGGCAATGAGGTAATTGATTCATTCAAAAATCCCCTATGTAACTTGCTTGACGTAAATGATGGGAATATTGGTCGTAAAATAGGAAATAATTATTTGGCTTGGAATATTCATTAGGAAGAACGAAATCCTGTTTGCTATTTTGTATATTTCATTTTTACAGCATTATAATTCTTTTTCATGTGACAAGTTTGAATAAATTTTATCGAACATTAAAGAATTAAAGATCAGATTAAACATAATAGAAAGGACTCGGCTAATTACTATTTTTTTGTATAGATTAAATCATTTGACTTTACAGAATTTTAAAATTTATTAATATACTCTTATCATAAATCGTATTTATTTTTTAATTAAATTACTGGATTAAAAAAAGTCAGTGCTTAGTTGTAAATTGTTATATGTACTTCATAAAAAAGCGGCAGATCTCATAAATTAGTACACACATAAAAATTTTTGGGATAAAATGTTCTCCTCCTAATCGGTGTTAAAAAATACGGATAGAGTTTTACTTGAAAAGTTGTAAAACTCATCTCATTTAGTGATATTAAAATCTTTTCCTGATTAAACTGCGTCTAAAAATAGGTGTTAAAAAATTATATATATATATAATACATATATAGAAATAACTACCGCAAGGATTAAAATGCTACTTTAGTAGACCACGTTAACACTTTCTAAAGTTAAACGTCCTAACTCCGTTTATTTTAACACCAAAAACGGATGGACGCGAGGAAACACCAGACGCGAGGGAACTCCAGATTTTTATCTGTGTAGGTATTAATTTAATTTAAATTTGCTCACTTTACCAAAATCTGTCGATTTTAGTTCAATTTAGATATGCACTTTATTTTTTTGGGACTTTAATAAGTATACAACTTTATGGAAGTTTTCATACATCCGAAACATTCTGAAAGGCATAAGTATTCCAAGATTTTTTTTGTCACTGATTACCGTAGATGAATGAAACAAGACAATTAGGCTCATATCTAAATGCTATTGGTCAACTCAGAATTCAATTGTACTTGTTCCAACTACACTATTGGCCAGACGAAACGATGCTTTGAATTTTAAAAAGAATCATTATGCATGACCGAGTTACATTCAGCTTTCGGTGTACAAAATGGTTTCTACGTTCAGAAGAAAAAAAGATCTTTTTAATTCTAATTAATACATTGAACTTTATTTTGAACTTGAATTTCTGCATTACTGAAATAACTTCAAAAGGAACACAATGCGGTTAAGCTTCTTTGAGGTAGCAAAATATATTAATAAGCAGAACCGCTTAACCACATAAATTAGACCAGATGGTCAGGTGAATCATGATTCAAACTGAAAATGATTATCAGTGATGTACACAATGGCTGTGTATCTCAAGAGATTAAATTTCAATATTTCTGTTTTGAAGGTAAACTAAATCTAAATATCGTGCTTTTAAGATTTGGTAAGGCGTTTGTTTTTCAAAAAGATAAAAAGATAAAAGGACACAATGTTAAAAACTTTCCAACAAAAAAGCAAAGCAAACTTTTATAAAAACCAGACACACTCCAACAGTTTACAAAAGTCAAATACACTCGGTAGAACGATAATATTTATACAACATAAAAAATTATATACCTAAAGATTTTCGGACACAAAGTATTTAGTTAATATTAACATAGACAGGAATTCTCATTATAGGTATAAATTCAACTGTTTTTTTAACAGTAGAAATTAAAAATGAGTTTTTAATAATAAAAACAATATATCTAGCGAGGATTATTTTATTAAATTGAAAAACGCTCGGAATCAAACATAAATGTCGATTTTTACTTCGTATCGTTGAATTGATGTTTCATATATTGACTATTAAACAACAAATAAATGTTTATAATTTAGATACGTAGATGCCAAAGGTCACAAAAACTACAACGTCGGAAAACGATGTATATTAAAGTTGTTATCACAAAAAGCTTGGAGCTGATGACATGTTTCGATTAAAAATAATAATAAGTATTTATAGAAAATCTACCAATACTGATGCTACCATCAATGTTACGTCCAATCATTCTTACCAACATAAAATGTCAGCTTTTGCTATAGAGCTTTTTCTATTCCGATGACGAGAGAGGACTTCATTAGGGAGATTAAGATTGTCTGCCAAATAGCTAGCAATAATGGTTTCCCTATTGAGGTTATCTCTCGATTATTTTATAAAATTCGTAACCATCTTATAAATAAAGCTGTTTTCCCCACTCTGACAGATGTTGCTTTAGAAAATAACTTTAGATACGTCTCTTTACCTTATTTGGGCACGGCTTCAGAAAAATTGAAGAAAATTCTTAGTAAATTGGAAGGGGTGCAAGTATCATTTTCTAATGATTATAACCTTATCTCGATTCTGACGAATCTAAAGATGAGATAGAATGTATGAACAAAAGTGGAGTTTACTCCATTACGTGCACCCAATCCAATTGTAACTCTGTCTATATTGGGCAAACTGGCCGTAATCTAGCTACTCGTGTAAAAGAACATATCTCGTCTGCCAGACTGGGCAAAACAGACTCCAATTTTGCTTTACATTTAATTGATTCAGGACATTATCCAGACCCTAAATTTACTGTAAAATTACTTCATCAATTACCAAAAGGTTTAAAACTTAATATTACCGAAACTCTAGAAATTTTCTTGTCTAAAAAAGATAACAATGTTGAACGATCAGATTATTTTCCCTTACTTAAACTTTTTCGAATCTATAGATTGGATACATCCATAGTTTCATGTCTTGGTTTTGGTGCTTTTACTGTTGTCGGATTTATTTCAAAATTATTTCAAAATTTTGTACTTAATTTTTAATCTCAACTTTATGCCATCTGCCTTTATTCGATTTTTTACCCTTAAGTGGTATTGTTTACTATGGCCTTCAGCCTTTCAAAAATTGTTTCTTATCTTGCCTTCAGCTTTAATGTTGTTCTTACGCCATTTGCTTTAACTCGATTTTTTACCCATAAGTGGTATTGTTTACTTACCGGCCTTCAGCCTTTCAAAATTTTGTTCTATCTTGCCTTCAGCTTTTACTGTTTTTATTGTTTTACTGAAATTTACTCAAAATTGTATTTAAATTTACGCGCCATCAGCTTTACTGTGATTTTGTTTACCTTACGTTGGTACTAGTTAGGGATTTTCTTTCGGCCATGCTTTTAGGTGCTTGCATTGTATGTCATTCAGTTTAAGTAAAAATGGCCACATGTTAACGTGACTTTAAGACAGGTTTGTTTCAATATTTAAATATTTCTTCACATTTTAGCACAAATTCATTTATTGTAGATTTGAAAATGGTTTATTTTTAACCGAAACATGTCATCAGCTCCAAGCTTTTTGTGATAACAACTTTAATATACATCGTTTTCCGACGTTGTAGTTTTTGTGACCTTTGGCATCTACGTATCTAAATTATTTTTATTTGTCACAAACATCATGGAAAATCCGTTAAGATTTTAAATAAATGTTTCTTTACATATTTAATGTTTTGTTGCCATTTGAAACAATAATTAGTTAAAAATGTTTGACTCTACAGCCATCCAGGACTACAATAATTGTTATTACTTTCCATCTAATGCCTGTTTTACACGGTCATATTTTTGTATCAAATTTGTTACGAAGTGAGTGAGAAGTGCCAATTCAACCAATCAACATTCACTGTGGTAGCTTATCTCTCTCACTTTGTCACAAATTTGTACAAAAAATATGACCGTCTAAAACAGGCATTAATCACTCAAGACAAAATTGTTCAAAAATTCTTACTAAGAACACTTGCTCAATTTGAACTTTTGGGGACAAAATTGCGGAACGGTTTTAATATGTAGAGATCTTTTTAAATACAAAAATACATCATTTCCATCAAAATCATACCTAAATTTCCATAAATTCCCGAATTTATAATTAAATTTGAATTGATTACTGCTTCTGAAATTTTCTCGTCACATAATGCCAGTCACACCAAAGGTCTGTTTTATATTTTTTGTTATTTAGTATATTTCCTTTGCATTTGATATAACAATATAATTTCCAAACGTGCGTTCCTTTGAGAAAATTAAATATTTTTGTCTGTAACCAACTAGTATAAAAGCTTCTGCTCTCAAATACGTTGTACACTAAGGAAAATAAACTGTTCAGTCAACCAAAAACACGTTCAGTTAACAATATTTTTCGCTTACCTATTAACAATCACGCGTTGTCATTGAACCAACAGTCAAAAAATGTTAAATATTTTAAATTGAATCAACTCAATGTTTTGTTTGAGGCAAGCATACAATGAAGACATCTTTCTTGTTGCTTTAATGCACAAGAAGATTGATACAAGAACTTTAGTTTGTTAAAATTGCTAAATATTTTATTTGTCTGAACGCTGTTAGGGAATTAAAATTATATTTTTGATATACATATTTAAAGTAATTTTTCAGTTTGGCTAATAAAAGCGTAGAGTCAATTCAATCTAGACTATCGTTTCGGGAAACAAGTAAGATAACCCTTCAACCTTTGTTGAGGTGACAAGAGGAGCTGAATAAACCTATCAACGAATTTGATAATGTCGGACGCATTCGAAATGAATAACTTATCCGTTTAAGAAACGATGTCGAACAACAAGGTTATGCTGGGACAGGCAGTAAATATACGTGAAGTTTTAGCAGGCGCCATCTGGAACTCGATAGCTTATTAATATGGGAATTAACCCTCGCTTTTACTTGACTTAACATTTATTCCGTGAAATAAAAAATCAAAACAGACACATTAAAAGCAACATCACTTTACGATCATTTTGAAATTTCAACTTTTTGATTTAACATATAAACACTTTCATTTTAAGCCAAAACATTTACATCGTTCAGTCAAACGTAATAGTTTAACATTTTCTTAGTGTTACTTCAACAATTTCCAAGATGTTCAGTTAAGAATATTACCGTTGAAACAAGTACATTTTATTTAAGTCAACGCACAAAAAGTTGACATTCAAAAAGTTGACTTTTGACTTGACTTAACTATTTCATTTTTCTCAGTGTAACTCCACAGGACTGCTTTATTATATAAATGTAAAATTTTTTAAATTAAAGTTTAAATTTGTGACAAAAATATTATATCGCCTTATATTTAGAACAAATGAATCAAAACAAAGGATGATGCCAAGAAGGATTATTAACGTAAAAAGACTGAAAGGCATTTCTAAGAGTCATTCTGCGTTTGCTCATCAATCTGTTGATCCTTGTTTACCCTGACGTAAATAGATTTTTTTGCTTTGCTTTAAATCCAGAAACAATAACACAGTTACCTTCGAAGTTAACTAGCGTCTTAAAAATAGATATTTTATGAATTTTTTACGTAGAAATAAATAAGTGCTACAATAACAAAATTCAGATGTTAATTTATGTGTTTAATTTTCTATTTGTGTAACTGACGTTCGATTTTGACCACTGTGTATATTTCCTGCCCCGACTGCTAAGTTCGCATTTTGTTATTTAAAAAAATTAATGATGACGTCACAGCGGAAGAACAAATGTTGATCGAGAAAAGATTTTTGCACTAAAAGGTGTCTTTTTAAAATTAACGATTTACCTGTTTCAGGATTTTGCGAAGAGACATTAAATAAACAAATTATGAGCTTGTTGCGGGACTTTATCACCACCCTATATATACTTATGAGTAACGACAGTAATGACCTACTCATTTATAAGCAGAGATGGGAATTCACACCATTTACTGGCCACGCACTTCTAACTTGACTGTATTCGACTGTCCCACCTTGTTTAACAAGCAGCGTTTAGACATTGGGAATTTTCCAATTTGTATCTGTACCTTATTATTTCAAATATATTAAAAATTAAAATCTGAAATTTGTTCGAAATGAGAATAAATTTAAGTATTTATTTGTAATAACACAACAACATGCATTACTTATATACTTTTTTAATTTATGAAAAAACAGTAGAATAGTTTAACAAAACTTTAAAACGGAAAACCGCAAGGCGACGAAAACATTATACTCATTCCTATTCCGTAACTTGAATTCAAATAGAAATCCATTTTCCGTTCACATAAATTCAATGATAAATTACTCTTTAGAAAAGTAGAATTATTGACTGACCTACACACGGTGGGAAAATGTTAAACATGTAGTAAAGCGAAATTGAGATATGTATCAAAGTAGTCAAATAGTCAATAAAATAATAATCATAAAACTTTATTTTCTTACTATACTGCATTTATATAACGTGGCGTTATATTTCATACGCAGTGCCGCGACATGATTTTGGAGTAAATTTTTTGGTAATTATAAATTGTTTCGAAGAATTTTTAAAACATTTTTTTCCGTAATCTATTACGTTCATTTTCTTGCACTTTTTTTGGCGAAATGATTGTCAGTCACTCTGTATTGTTAAAACGTTTAGTTTCCAATTTGAAAGAATTAACTATTCATGGCCAATTGACATTCAGAATAATAAAGAACAGAACATCTACGATCTTTACATACAGGCTGTTTCAAATTCGAATCTCACCATTGAGTTCTCGATCTAGAGCTATGGCGTAAAAAAATTAATTAATAATCCCCCACTTAACCACCTCTTTTCGTTCGTGTATCCTTTTAGCGGTATTCAATCACCACATAGGTATCACTAAACTATGAATAATTATAAATGTTTAAAGATTTTAATAAAATAAGTGGAGTGGCATTAGAATAAGTCTGGTGTCTTCATGATATAAGTTAAATATGTGCTGTCTAATATAACTGCTTTATTGAAATAAGTTAGCTTCTTTTATTTTTTATGCTGACAACATGGGTTATTACCACGAATTTTGTCGAATAAAAAAATCCCAAAAATTTTACTCAAAAAGAGTTGGAGGAAATTGAAAAGAAAATCTTTGGATTCTGAGTAACAACTACGATGAAGACGAAGATGAATGTTTTGTTTTATAGAATTTGTTATTTTTTTAATAAAATTTTTCTTGTAGCTATATTAACAGTTTTTATTTCAAAAAGTACGCCAAGCGCCTACTAACACATCTAGCTCCTCCCAAACTGTTAAGTGAATGAATGTAAAAGCGTAGTAAAAAACAAATGAAATCCTTAGAAGTTCAATCCGAAAATAAGGAGGATCAATGGAGAATTTTTAAATTTAAGTTTCTATTTAGTAACTTGTTAGATGAAGTTCCTTATTCTTGGCTCGAAATGCTGTTAATAATTTTATTCTCCCCATAGCCTTTATTCTGAATTTTTTAAAAATATGTTTCATTGTTTTTGATACACTCATAATTAAAGGAAATGCAATAATTTAAAAATTAATTGAAACAACAATCTACGTACATCAACTTACAATCAAAATATTTAATTCGACAAACACTACATTCTTGAATTAAACACTGTTTCTTATAAATGGCGATTTTAGGCAACTCAAATCCATGTAACTAATAATTTCTTTCGTAATATCGAAATATTTTAAAAACATTACATGCATCTACATCCTTTTCGAATGTTTAAAACATCGAAATCCTGAAAATAAAACGTGTAAATCGAATAATCTTGAAATGTAAGTTCGGGTTCGTTGCTTGATCATGTATTGAAGTTTCCAAGGTTTCATCACATACATACGATAAGGTTGGTTTATTTTACCAGATTTATTTATAAGACGACATAATATACAGTAAGCATGCCCAGACGAAGAAGTTTATCAATTAAAAATTACTGTAACTCGAAAAAACGTATGAAATTAAGGAAAATAATGACACCACTATATCGAATAATGAAACTTTTCAACAAACTGCTTAATTTGAATCATTCTTTGGGAATCATTGCATATTCACCTTATGTTACTTGGATGACTACTTGAAATTCTAAATAAGTATCACATTAAGCCAATCATTCCTTAAGCGTTCTCTTATTCAGCTTGTAAGTGGTCGTTGTAAACCGTATTTTTCATTGGTACTCCAACGCAATTACGACATATGCATTGTAATCGCCTCTAATCACCGTGACTGCGCATTTAAGATTGTTTTCATATTTCCTTGACAGTTATAACAATCCAGCGTGATTTTTTGCGAACGTGTCATTGCTCTTAAGAACAGGAACTTTTTCTGAAGCACGCAGCAAGCTGACGTCAGATCTCAAGTTCATATCAACTCAGAACTTCCGCAAATGCGTGAAGAGTACTTTCAAAAAACTTTTGGCGCGTCCTTGTATATCAACATCCTAATTAGTGTGTATAATGTTTTACAGGAAATCTCAGTTTTAAACTCCTAATAAAAATATCCTTGAATTATTTTCTATTTAACACGCAACTAATCAATTTTTATCGTAATGAGATAAACCGATAGCGAAAGAATCGCACGCAGTTATGTAAAATAACAGCAACAATGCAAATTATACCGAAGGACTTTACAATAAATTCGACAGAAGCAATAAAAATTAATATCACGCCAGACAAGTTTGTATAACATAGGGCGTGGTCTGCAACATAATAATTTAGTGTTAATTAGAACACTTTCAGAATACTAATGATGAAATGGTAGTTGTTTAGAATTCATAAAAAATTCTGGTTTCTATACGTCGTCTCTGAGTAATACACTGAAGGAAGTTTGACATTTTTGTGAACGTTAAAATTACTTCCCAAATTTATTTATTTTTTTGTGTTATTGCTTGTTTAATTTGGTTATTAAAAATACTTTTTTTGTTCGGCATTGTCCTCTCTATTTAGAAAGAATTGCTTAGTATCTATTAAGTGTTTTTAGGTATCATGTTCAAGGTTCATTTCATTACTTACTTATGCTAATGTTGAACTTAGTCGCCAAATTTATACTTATTTTAAGTTATCATAGTTTTAGAATCCTAATGATGAAATTTTTGTTAAAATTTCGTTTGTAATGTCAGCATCAGAGAGTTCGAGTCAACGTTTTTTTATTTCAAGCTCAAAGTAATGTCTAGATGGCCTAAACAGTTAAAAAATTACATAACATTACAACACTTCTTAGTGGTGGAAGATGAAATTTATTGAAATGTAATTAATTGAAATTATTGTATTGTAATAATTTAGTGTGAAGTAATTACACTGTAAAACGCATAACGGGTTCCTCGCTTATGCTAGCGTTGAAATCACTTAACACATATTTGAAATCGCATTTTACGTTGATTTGACAAATGTATTTACCTTTCAGTAATTAGTATAAACAAATTTTTTTAATTATAAATGGAATTATTTGGAATTTGTATTTCTTAACAAAACTTTTGAATGGAAACGTGATAAGCAATATAAAATGAAATTTCCAATTTTATCAAATCATGCCATGTAATTCCAATAACAAAAAACAAGCAGAGGAATAAAATTGCAAAACGTTTAATAGACTAATAACTACTCTATCAAAACGAAGACAGACACATAGACAAATTGAGACAAACTAATAGTTTGCAAGTTTAATTAATAATTAGATGTTAATGCCCCGTAATTTTAACGATGAGAAAATAATAATAGTTGTGGTGTAATTTGAGAATTTCCTTCTAATTGGTTGTGCACACATATCGGAGCATTTAATTCAGTCAGTCGAAAGCGTTGTTTTGATGCCGATCTCTTGTTATATAAGAGATCGACCTACTTACCCAAGCCTCGACTACGTCATAGATACTGGTCTAGCTCACTGCGAACAGTATTGGTTAATTCAATAAATAACAACTAATTGGCCACCTGTTTAAATCGTTGCACTTTGCTTGAGTAGTTAGGTAGAATTTTGTTCATTTCTGTTGTTCGGTGAATTTTAACTTTTCAAGTGCTTGTGACTCCTTTGAATTTGATCTTCATCTTTTTCACTTCTTAAAAAGTCTATATTTACACAAAAGTAAACTTGTGCCTTCAATATTGAATATACAGAAACCTAACTAAAAAGGCATGAGGTTCGGCAAAACTGGTTAGTCAAAAAAAATGCAAAGCAAAGACATCAGAACCTTAACATAAAACGGTAAATCGAAACTTGAAACTGGTTTCTTGATTTGCAGAGTGTTTTTACCGTTTCTAAAATAAAGATAATGAGCATGTGTCGTTCTATAAAAAAGTGTTTTAGCGGTATTTAAAACTGAACTCGGTTTTTACGAGTACCAAAAACTCGTCGTCAAATGTTGGAATAATAGTAGATTATTCATCAAGGGAATGAAGTGTATGATTTTTACTCGAGGTGTAGTTTGTAGCCCGAAAGTTCTACAAAACACCGATGGGAAAAATCGTTCACTCCCGAAGTGTATATACTATTTTTTACAAGACCCAATGATTTTAATTGAAAAAAACTTAATGTTTTTAAATTATTTTTAACTGTCAACACGACATTCTTATTTTACAAACACAAAAATCATATTGGTTCTGATAGATGGCAAACGGAATATTAAATTGGCCATGCTCTTTTGCCCAAGGAAGTAAATAGCCACTTTACTTCCTCAAATAGAGATCGTGCAAAAAAGAATTACACGCATCACTTTTTCTTTAAATGTTCTTTCAGTTTATTCAAGAAAAGCCAGAAGTAACACATAGCTAAAGCTAAATCCGAAGAAGACGATGGGTGTGGGATACTTTTAATTTAGTTTTCTCTCAAGTACTCGTATTATTGATTTCGCAGCATGGGAATGTAGTACATACTAAACCTTTTATTGTAAGTTCATCAAGGAATATATTAACACAATATTAATATAAGTCATAGGTGCCATTGTTGTTCAGAACAAAATACAACGTTTAATTTATGATAAACGTTTAATTTCTAAACAGTTTAAGGTCACTGATAGCACTTCTGCTAATGTGCCTATAATCAGCTTGCTTATCCCGGTCATTATTAGTCAATTTTGCAATCTCAGAAAATTACTGCCATTTAGGTCTACCTAATCGTAAATATGAAAAGTGCAACGAGGTAGAAGGACAACACTTATTAAAATAATCTACTTGCAAACTGTAAATGTTTCATCTTTTGATTGATAATACATATCGTACCATATATCGTGCCGTTATCAATTTGTACGTTTCAAACTGGTGCAAATTTGTGTCGTGCAAATTTTTTTATATTTGTACGAGGAATAAGAGTACAACACAACATATATGAGTTTACATTTAAAAAGCTTAGATTGACCTTCAAATGATCTTTACAACGTTCTCGAAGTGAAACGTAAGTACATAATGCACTTTGCTTTCACCTTTAAATTCAATTAATTTTTACTTAAAACATTTCTTCCGCAAACGCTTCCTTGGTGAACTTAAATGGTTCACCCTCGTACTAACTAATTTGCTATTTTAATCCTTCCCCAATTCTCCATGGTTAAATCGAAGTCTGAGCTTGCTCTCTTCCATCTGGTGAATATACAGGCTGTCAGTTTTTTGGGCATCACCATAAGGATCTTATTGATAGTTACAAAATCTTCTAAGCGGACACTAAATCGCGCAACTATACACTTTACGTTTCGCAGTCGTTCGACTGCTTCGTCAGAAGCAGTCGAACGACTGTTGAACGACTGTTGTATAGTTGCGCGATTTAGTGTCCGCTTAGAAGATTTTGTGATACAAATTTCATCGGACAAGAACCAACTGTAAATATTGATAGTTACCTTAACGGATACGAAGTTGATTAAATTTGAGCAAAATTGCATATTTTTGTCCTAATCAATAAAACCTATAACAAATTTCACCTATTTTTTTTTCGGTTTTCAAAATATTCGAGAAAAAGTAACGATTTTTATTTTTTTTTAAATAACAAATTAAGCTAGGCACTTTTAAGTCGGACTTGTTAAGGTATGTTCTTTTTGGCATTGTCTTTGTCACGCCGTCAAATATTTCGAACAAATGGCGCCATCTTAGATTTTACAGTTAAAGGAAATTTAACAAAGCACTCTTTCCAAAATAGATGATTTCCAAATATTGTTCAGAATCTAATTGAAATCGTTAAGTGTGCAAATCATTGTAATCAGAAAAAGAAATTTCATTTAACTGTCGTTTGTTCTCAATATTTAACGGCGTACCAAAGACAATGATATATTTCAATTCCTCATGAGAATGTACAACAACAATGTCCTAGTTTTGGTTCTTATTAAAAACGGAAAACGCGTTTTTTTTACTTTCTTCGAACATCTTTAAAACTGTAAAAAATAAGTGATTGGAACAAAAATACGCAACTTTTTCCTCAACTTAAACAACTTCATATCTCTTAAGATAACCGAGAACGCTATGATGAACTTGTTAGTTAGTTCATGTCATACTATTCTTAATTTTAATCTGTGTTACTATGGTGGATTTTACAAACGTTACTTAAATTTAATCATGCGTTAAAAGTAATCGTTGCTATGGTTACATGTGCTGAAGGCATAGGAATGATTATTCTTAACAAATGATTAAATTTAATTGGCTTTTATGAAACCCAGCATTAATGTTTTACATACTACATTATACATACGTTTTGACAACAACTATTAGGCTGCGTTGTATAGAAGGTTTAAGCCAGGATTAAAATTAATCCTAAGTTAGAATGTGACACACAAAATGCTGTACGTCATAACAAATGTCACATTCTAACATAAGATTAAAGTTAATCCTGACTTAAACCTTTTATACAACGCAGCCTAAATTTTCTGTGAGCGATTCGCATATCCTATACATTGTTAATGTCACAAGGATGAATAAAATTATTATTATTATTAGGCTCCAAAAACGGACAGGCTAGACTTATCAGTAAATAGTACACAATATCCCCATTGTAAAAATTACAATTATAGCGTATCGAATAATTCACATTTAATAATAAATTATTTTGTTTTACATTTTAATTTAGCTACAGGTTTTGGTTAATAAATTTTCAGCAGATTGATATCGTCCAAAATTAATAATTGAAATCAACTATCAGTGAAGAGAAGAATGAGGATATTAATTGATATTCCTTCTCCTCCTTCAATGATATCATGTCTTTGATATTCCTCCTTTTTGTCTTCACTGTGGTTGATTTCAAAAATTAATAATTGAAATCAAGAGCAAAAAAACTTTTCACTCGTGACAAAGCTATCAACCGCTAGTGACATGCTAAGCGATTGTGCGAATTTTAAGTGTCCGTTAAAATAATTTGTTATACAATTTTAATCGGCAAGAATCTATTATACGTTTAGTTACTGGCCTGAAGCTTTTAAATTAATCATATGTAATCTTCTTATACTACTGATCCACGAACCTCACGCAATGGATTTCTTGTCTTCATTGAGATAAAAAAAAAACTATTCTGTACGAAAAATTGTTCATGAATGGAATAGCTTCTTTAATTTTCTATTATATTCCAACTCTTGTGTATTGTTTCAATTTTCTAAAACCTCCAAGTACTCTTTGGATGGTAGAACTAAAGGAGTTACATATACCGTTGGTTTTCACCATATTTGTAACCAACAAAAGTTGGTTTTATAACATAACACTAATAAACAATAAATTCTCAGTGAAACTAAAGGCTAGGCAGTTGGTTTGCCAATTCTTCCATAGGGAATGGTTGGGCTTTATGTGCACGTCTCTAATTTTTCGCCTTATGTGGGGTTTGAACCTTGATGGTTGATTTTATCAGACTCGGCACTTAACTCACTCGGCTACTGAGGCGGCAAGTTATTATAGTTTATAACTTCTATATAAGCTACCGTTTGTTGCGCAGTACATGCTGCGCAGAAGTGTAGTTTAGAAAACCACCCCAACCCAACCAACCCAACCAACACAGAAGTCTTATGTACAACGGTAATCCCATATGTAAAAGGTGTCTCTGAAAGAATCAGACGAATAGGAAACAGATTCAACATAAAAACTGCATTCAAGTCCTCGGACACAATAAGATCCGTGTTAACTAGAACAAAACCAGACAATGAGGACCAAAGAACCAAGAACTGTATATACGCATTACCCTGTGAATGTGGTAGGGAATACATTGGAGAAACAAAAAGACCTCTAAGAGTCAGGGTAAAAGAACATCAAACCCTCACACGCAATGGAGAAACAACGAAGTCCAAAATTGCTGAACATGTTTGGGAAGAAGATCACAACTTATGTGTAATGGTTTATTTATATAAACCATACGCAGAAAATTGAAAGAGGCAGCGTACATCGGAACTGCAATCTATTCCATTTTTAGATTACTCCCTTACTTGTACAAGATTTGGATCGATTTGTTTAATTTGTGCAGTAAATTTCAATATTTTAATTGAACCCAAAATTATCAGGAAAAATAGAACGTGTTCCATCTTCAAACAATATCTGCAGCCCATTATTTTCTTATTCTAAATATTGCCTTAATATATTAGGCGATGCTAAACTGCAAGCTTCCTTTTTTCAGTACTCCATTGGTGTACTGTGTCATGTAGTTTTGTTTAAATTGCAACCGTGACAAAGTAATTATCAAAACTTGAAGAAATAATTTGTGGCCCAAAATTTCTATTTTCAGTTATTTAATTTGACTTTATTTACTATGAAGAAGGTAATAAAAAGAAAAAATATTCAAGAATAGTGGTCTATGAATTAGATTGATATATCCAGTCTCAGATTGAAGATAAATGGTAAATATCTTACGAATATGTTTGAAATAGCAAAAATTGAACTTTTACACCTTTGATTTCCTCACACTCATATTTTTAGTTCTTTGTTTACCTTCTTCCTTCTTCATTTGAAATTCTTCTATAAATAACTTTTAATTTCATGATTTACATTTCTGTATACTTTCGTTCATTTATAGCTTTCTGATTTAGTTGCCACTTACATATCATGTTTCATTTTAATTATTTTGTCATCACTTTGTTAAAAGAACAAGAAGATATAAGAGAATGTTCAAAAAGATTATCTTTGTTATTAAAAGATCTTCCTGTATGTACACACAAGCATAGCATAGCATATTTCAGTTTACTGTGTTCAGTTTAATCAATTAATTAATTTTAATTAGCAGTTACTCTCAGTGTAACAACATCAAGAAGCAAGGATTTAATTAACAGCTAACTTTTCTAACATAATTTATTGTGCATATCTAAATATTCGACCTTGATTGCAAGGCTCATATTATGAAGTGCGTACCGTATTAGTATTGCTGCGACACCAAAACAAATAATGACGACGATTTCCGCCAGTTTGAGTACAAAAACTTTTACTCAACTTTAGACGTTATGTAAACTTATAATTATGATGTAAATGTCATAGTCTGATTATTGCAATTGTAAGCGGCCGGGCGATTTATCAAAGTGAGACTGCTCCTTGCGAACACTTCAAATATCTGACCCAGATTTGACGAGCAAAACTTGCTTAGTTAATGGTGAATGTTTTCACACGTATGTTGAAGTTTTTTTAGTTTCTTTGAAATCTGTTTTATAAAAAAGAATCTAAACAAATTCGTAATTCGTGAAGGAACGTTTGTAAACAAGGCAATTACTTCTGACTTATTATTTCGCATTTGTAAAACATTCCTTTATTGTTTGCGTGTTTGCAAACTGTTATATGTAGATGTGTAGATTCATTTACGTAAATAGTAAATTAGTAAATAGTATAGCTTGAAAACCTTTTTCTTCACGCGTTCATAATTATAACGGACATGACCTTCCGTCTACGACGCGCTTTAACGAAACATAGGACGAAATAATTATTTATATTTTTCTGTCGTTTATGTTAAATGTTTTGCATTGCTAAAGCCAAAAAACTTCAGTAAAAATAATAATAGTTGTAAATTATTTAATAAGTCCGAAGTTTTTATTTTAATCAAACTGCTGCCAAATAGTTTTTTTTTTTATAGAACTGTTTTGCTGTCATTGCGTGCATTAATACTTTGTTAAACATAACTCAATCAGATAATAACAGTAGTGTTAGAAAATTAGCAGCAGTAATTGCAGCACAACACGTAACTGCGAGGAGTACGCGTGCAAGAATTGTTATTATTAATGGTTTTGTATACGAGTTGCTGTTTCGTTTGAGATGTAATTTAGGTGTCGAAATATTTAATGCCTGAAAATTACTTAAACGGAGACTATTATTTTAATGGAATTTTATGGAATTATTGATTTTCTTTGCTTGTATTCAACAATACATTAAATAGACAAACAGCTTTTCTTAATTATCCCTTTCGTCTATGAGCCAGGTTTCAATTAGAGTTAATCGATTTTTTTATGTTACTCAAAGCTTACTGTTTGCTTAATTAAATCAGGATGTTATCGTTGCTTTTATTTATTTATATTATTTTTCTCTTAAAATAATTGCAACGAGATATTGGGTGGTATGCATAAAACGAAGTAGATGCTAATACTTCTCAAATTAGTATATTCTTCGAAGTATCTTCTATTATATAAAGTACCTACTACAGTTCTGAAGCATATACTACGAAAGCAAAGTTTATACTACAGCACGTAGTAAATACTACATACTGCAGTATTTACTATTAAAATGAATCTGAGGCTTTGAAGTAGATACTACAGTAGGTGCTTCTACAGCGAAGTAAAAACTTCTATGTGGTCTTGTGCTCTAGTATCTACTAGATCGCATAGTAAATACTACGTTACTATAGTAGGTACTTCACTTTCGAAGTAGGTGCTTGAAGTATTAGCATGTATTTCGCTTTATGCATACCACCCACTATGTCACTTCTTTTTTTTATTGACACAATTATTAGCCTGCATTCGTTTTAACTAAGAAAATTCAAAATCATTTTCTCCAGAGTGTTATTGAATTGAGTGGAATAATTTCACAGGATGGTAAGGTTGGATCAAGACAATCAAAAAGTGTTATATAATATGGTGTCCTAAATGTATTCGTTTTCGAGAAAAAATATTGACTTTCAAAGACTTACATCAAAATGCGACAAAAAGATGGAAATTCCGGCATCCATAGTAATATTCCCATTGGTAAAAACGATTTACTATTTTTTAATTAAATATTTACGTCAGTTTCGCGAAAATAAATTTGTTTGTTGCTTTAAATTTCGAATAAACCAAGAAATGAACGTCTGCATCAACTCCGCATATGGCCGAAAGTATTGTAATGCCTTTCTTTATTCCTTCATAATTGGAAAACGGATACATTTAGGACACCATATTATATAACAATTTTTGATCATCTTGATCCAAGCTACCACCCTATAAAGTTCTTCCACTTAATTCGATAACACCCTGTACTTCATCCTCGTGTAATTTTTAAAATTTTTATAAATCTACAGAATTCTGTGGATTATGTTAAAATCGTGTCATTTACCCACCAAGTAGTCTAAAAATTTTGAAAAAGGAAATTATTGCAACCGAACAGTATAAAGATACACCGAATGTTTCATCAAAACTCGATAAAATCAGAGGCAGCAGTATTATAAAATAAATAAAATTTAAAAGCAATAAAATTGTATGTCAAGCAACAATTCAAACTTCAAAAGATTTTTTTTTATTATTATTAAAATTAAATAAAAGAATGTATATTTCCATACAAAAATTATACAAATTCGGTAAATGTTCAACTGGACATCCTGTTATAATGCGTGCGATAGGGTACGCACTAGAAAAATAAAGCCCATTTGTTTTCGATCCCGGCCACAGCCTGCCGCGGCGCGCCCAGCCGGGCCAATGCAAATAGTTCTCCACGAACCGAATCGAAGTAAACTTGCGTTTAGTAAACAAATTTCCGAATCTGTATACGCAATTTGTGAAGATATAATATGTTGCAATTTAAAAACTTTAGAAGTCCAGAGAAAATGAATGTAATATAAAATTAAAGAGACATAAATAACGAGTGCTCAATTCCAAAAATTCACCAAGTTGGTTTTGATCTTTCATTGAAAGAAGATAGAGCGAAAAAGGAATGACTTCGTAAACCAATTGACGTTTAACGGATGACAGTTGTCAAATAGTTGTAGTATTTTGCTTCTAACCTAATGTCAACGTGAGTTATTAGCGTTCTCCTTTGCTGCCTTAAAATGTACTCAGAGTATCTTCATCTCGTAATAATATATGAGCTAAAAAAAAACAAGGTGCGAATACTCTGTGTGCATACTAGTGCAGCGTACCAAAATGCTAATTGTCAAGTGAAATTTCGCTTTGATCTAATTTAAGACCAGCTTCACAATATTATAAAAAAATTCAAAGGTTACTTGATGAACTTTTCAATTGAACACTTGATATAAAGATGATCAAAGTAAAAGAAACTATCTACAAGCAAGAGACGAAAAATTTTGAAGACTAGAAAATGAAGGAAACATAGAAAGCAAAAGAAAGGCGGACGAAATTAAAGGAGTCCTCCACGATAGAGCGGAAGACGTACGTGTGTAGAGTAAAAAAGTTAATAAAGAATAATATAAGAAGAAACAGTACAGAAAAAATTGACAACCAGAAGGAAGAAGAAAAAATAAAAAGAGGTATAGAAGAAAATTTCTATAAGGGCAACCGTCGCACGGAAGAAATTCTAAAAGAAAGGAATATTGAGAAAAAATGCTTAAAAAAATAAAACTAGGAGATATAACAGAATAAGAACTAAGGGATATAACAGAATCTGAAATGCGAAAACGGACAAAGATAAAAAGAATCAATGCTGAAGGTACACGAAGAGAAAAAAGAAAATAGAAAATTTAAGGAACTGGAAAAGTAGTAAATGAAAAAAGAAAGCACCTTGGCTGCAAAACTACAAAATAATTTCAATAATTTTCTTATCATTGGTGGAATTTAAGTTTATATAAGTATGTGTTCGTAAGATCGAATTAGGAAGTAAATTAGAGAAAAAGCAAGTTGAATTTACAACAAACAAAGAGATAAATACGAAATACAATAAACGAGATAATCCTAAAAGAAAGTTAATATAGATGAAACTAAAGCAATGATAATGTCAACAAAAAATGAAAGAACGTGGTAATGAAATAACAATAACAACAATAAACCGCCAAATTAAACAATTTTTAGAAAAGAATAAATTGGTCAAAACAATTAAAAAAAAGGAATTATAGTAATATGTTCAACTACAAACCTAAGCGCAAGAGACGACCCAAGAAAACATGACGCAATACTCAACAAGATGAAAAATATACAAAATATACAGGGAAGGGCAAAAGTATGGAAATGGTTTAATATTTCGAAAACTGTTTGATGTATCTAAATCAAATTTAATATGTGTTTTGAAGCCAATAAGACTTTCATTATTAATTTATGTCATCTATTTATCTCGCTTTATTTTTGAGATGCAAGGCCAACTTGAGTTTTTTAAATCACAACCTCCTATTTTTTTTTCTTTATTTAGTAGTCCATTTTATTCTCTTAACGGCCATTTAAAAATTTTGATACGTTACATAAGAAAATAACGAGTTTGGTGCACAATCAAATTCGCGAAACGTCAAGTAAGTATTTTATATACAGTGTTGGGGGTATATAGTATACAATGTACATTATATACTGTATATAATCTACTTTGTAGGTATATTGTATCTGTACATAATATACTACGATAAAAAAGTATATTGTATATTGAATATTTATACAAACTCTAGGATATTATGAGTAAATATCCTTTTCCGCACTTGGGAAATATAATATTCAGTATATTATATACAAATTGTATATAATGTACAATTTGTATATTATATATATACATATTGTATATTATATACAAATACATTTTCATTTAAACTTGGTTTCAACAATCTCTGTTGGTAGTTGACATAAACATAACGCGCACTGCATGATCATGTCATGTTATCTAGAATTGAAGCTAAATTACCGAACACCGTTCTTTTTTGAATTAAAAAGGACAAAGCTATGGAACAGCTGATAAAGTGACAAATATGTTGTATGTTTTATGCATTTAAGAAGGACCTTTCAAACATTTACTCTAATTTTTTTTAAATAAGCTTTAATATTACTTGATTGAAACTCGTTTTATTTCATCATAAGTAGCTGGTATACATTGCAATGCATTGACTCGTTCTTTTCAAAATTAAACATAGAAACATTTATCTAGTATATTCAAAGTTAAAAGAAACTCATGGTATATGCACACTGCATAGTTGGGAAAAAAACTCAGTGTATATGTATATTATATTGATATTAATGTTTGAGGACAAGTTGAATTTCCCGCCTTCCAATATTTTTCTTAAGTTGGTCAAATGCATAGGTTACAAAAAAAATGGGCAAGTAATTTGTTTATTTTAAATACAAGAAGCGGCAATAACTACAGACAGGTACATTAGGCAAACGCGTCCCATTTTGTCTTATAAATTCTTGGAGCCGGCTGCAAAATTTACTCAGGCGACACTGAACAAAAATTAATTTTTCAGGACAGCCACACACAAAAAGTAAAAATTACTAGATAGAGATGCGGGAAATTCAACTTGTCCTCAAACATTTATGCTCATACTGTACATATCAAATATATTGTATATGTATAGAGGTACAAATAAAATGTCGTATATTGTACATGTATATACATATACATTTTAAATCAAGTGTACTGTATATGTTTAAGATATACATTTTTTAAAGTATATGTATATGTATATCAGATCCAAAAATAAAGTATATTACCCAACACTGTTTATATATACCTTTGCGCGATATAAATTTATTTTCTTTTCAATATTATAATTTAACGCGTAAGAACTACACCAAACTCGTTATTTTTTGAGTGTTCATTTTTCGTTTTGTTAAGTTTTGTTATTTTTTTATAAAATACATTATTATTTTGTTTAGTTTTAAGACAAATGGCAAATAGCAGCACATGAGGACATTTTTATTGAGTTTTGACAGATTTATTGTAAAGACATTATTTAATTTAAAGATATGAAATAATAACGTAAATAGAATACAAGAGCTAAGAGAAAATTTAAAGATGAAATGAAATTATTAGTGCCGAATAAGAAAGCGCGGAAAAAAATGATCAATCAATCCTCTGCATTCTAAACGTAGAGAAAAAGTAGTAGAAGAAGAAAAAGAAGAAAAGATCAGATAATATTAAGGAAAAAGTTTATCTAAACGAGAAAATTTATTTAGATTGTATTAATGATTTCAATTATGAAAACATTTTTACTTTTTTCATCAAGTAGAAACGAACCACTCAAAAAAGAACTGAAAGTAAAGTATTGAGGAATATATCACATATCAGAATTAAAAACACATGACAAATTCGGAAACTATCAGAGATTACAAAGGAAATAAATATAGTAAATTGCATCATTGCGTTCCACGGATTGGGCAAAGTGGGCGAAAGTTGAAACGCAGAAAATACTTTTGAATGGAAACCCACACAGTAGAAAATGCAAGGCGTATTTAAAAAGGTGACTAAAAAACTGGAGAAGGACAAAATTCATATTTGGATTATAAATTGCCAGACGAAGAAGAAAAATATTCTACTTTCTCGTAGTAAATTAATTTAAAAAAATGTAACTCATGTATATTTCTAAATACTGGCAATAAAAAGCAAAAAGAATTTTTATTGCAATAATTTTTAATTTTTACTTAAAGCACTATTAATTAAATCTCAGTTAAAGAATGGAATAATAATTAAAAACTCGTTTTCAAGTTTGTTATATGTAAGGGTTGTTTTTTCAGTTCCATTTTATATTGTAGACAAATTCTTTATTCCATCTTGGTTCCATCAAATATTATTGCCCTTCCTACTGTACTTACTATAGTTAAAATCAAGTAAGATGTCATGTGCTTTCATTATTCGATTCTTTAAACAATTTAATCTAATTAACTTTAATTTATTCATACCTTCAACCGGTTGTAACTTTAGTTCTCTTGTTGTTTGTTTGATTGCATTCGTCGTTTCAGTTTGAGGCCAATTATCTGGCCTGGACTGTATAATATAATATAATACCTATCAACTTAGTTTTTTATTGTTATTCTAGTTGTTTTTGAAATTATTTGCGTATAGTTTCAAACATTTATGGGTTGTTTATACATGGCGCTTTTTAAAATTATATTTAATTTAGATCTTAATGCGTTTTAGTTTGACGCGAAGAAAACAACTCCCAGGGTTGTTGGATCTTCTCGATGGGATTCCCAGGTCGCTGTTTCGTCCTTGAAGTTCAGTTCAGACAACCAAACTCGTTCCTGCCCGGTGTTTAAAACTGCGACCGGAATAATGACGCACCTGATCAAAGCATTCACCTCTCATCAAATCATTAACGCCGAAATCCGTCAGCATTTTTTTTTTCAAATGCAAATTCCAAGTCATTTAAATGTTAACCTAAACTTTAAAACGTTTAGGTACATACTCGCACAATTCCGACATGAAACGCAAAGAGCATAAGTTCAACTTACAATTAGATATTATTGCTTAAGCAAGCAGACGTTTTCATGTCAAGGCGCGGCCATATTTGCCGAGTAAATTTTGTTAAACCGCGCAGGAATAATTTTCAGCAATTGCTAGGCTACGAAAACAGCGTTTCGCAATGGCACGAACGAAATTTAATTCATTGAATTCATTTGCTGGCCAGCTTGAAATTTATTATTCCGGCTTGGCTCATCTGATCGTTGCAAAACTGCACTTCACACTCTCTAATCAATGTTTCGAAATCGAGAGAGTGCGAGGAGGTACCTCACGAATACAACTAATAAAGAATTGCAGATGCATTTTAATATTTATTCGTTAAAAGTTTTCAAGAAAGAAATTGGAAAATACGGAGCAGAGATGTTTCAAAAGGAACTGTTCAAATAAAATAACGTTGACTTCCAGTCACTTCCGGTTATAACGGAAGTCGCTAACAACTCTCTTATTTTGTAATGGCATGCTACATTTTTTTTTGTTATGTGACACTAGGTTGCTGACGAAACCAATCCTGAACTTGTCGCTCAAGTAAAGTCTGAGATTTCTTATTCAACTTCCCAAAAATATGAATGTAATAAGAACATGAGTTTGGGTTAGATGCTGGTGAATTTCTCACCTGAATTTAGAAAGACCTTTATGTGTGATAATTTCAGTGATGAATGAAGAACACTGAAGGTGCTCTTGCACGAGCAATTAAAATTGCCCAATTGCCGGCAGCTTCATTGAACGAAATATGTGGAGCAACTCTGTCAATTAATTGCTTAATATTGCCCAGCGAATTGGATCAATATTCAGCAATTATGCAATGAGTGCGTACACGATAAATTCAGTGAAACAACTGTTGCCGACAATAAACATCGTCTTAGCTGTCGCTAAAAGTGCATTTGTTATAATGCATTCAATAAAAAAAGAAAAGTAGAAATAGACGAATTTGGATGCGAACATTTCCAGCTAGTCGAGAACAGTTATCTTCAGCATTGTGAAATAAATTAAGTTTAGACGATCTCTTATTTAAAAGCCTCAGGAGAATATCCCGAAGTGATTTTAAGCTAATCGTCAATGAACTAGTTCCAATAAAAAAAACTACTAACATGAGAGATCCGAATCCCGTGCTAATAAAACTCATCGATCACAGAAAAAGATGCAAGTATATAAATGAGTGCGATAGGAACAAAAATTGCTCGATGTTTTCCAAACCCGATGGATATACGCCAACTCGTAACGGCGACATAAGCAGTACGTAACAATATGAAGCAATATTGCCATTCGTTGTCAAAATAATTGCTACGAATCAACTAATTGCCGTAAAAAATGCTCGTGTAAGAGCACCTTAACACGTTGTGCTCTTGTTATCATTACGTATTCGCTGCGCCACAAGGCAGTAAAGACTCGTTTCCACGAGGTCAGTAAACAGGCCTGTAGCTGGAGTCCTGTGACTGGACTCCAGTAGCTGGCCTTGCCAGTCCAATGAATTCCTATTTCATCCAGTGGTGTTTACACGGAGCCAGTCACTGGCGTCCAGTCACAGGTCTCCAGCTACTGGCCTGTTTACTGGACTCGTGGAAACGCGCCTTAAGTCATAAATATTACAATGATGGCAAGAAATTCGGCGATAAATCCATTCGACATCTTTTCATCATTGCTTTATTATGTTTCCCAAATCTTGTTCCTCTCTCTTGTTTCTCCACTTATTCCTTCCTTACCATTGCAACTATTTTTCTTCTTCTTTGTTATTTTATAAAATCCTTCCCTACAACATCTTTGCTGTAATTTTAATTATTTTTTCGTTTTCGTTCGAAGAAAGATAATTCTTCTGTGTTTGAATTTTCAATTTTTGAGCAAAATTTCCAGAGATCTTAGATTAAAATTTCGTACTTTTTACTCTCCTATGTTTTAATGTTTTTCATGGATCTTGTGTGAACTTTTCTATTCTGTATCCTTTAGAAAAATAACTATTGAATAAATATAACCTAGTTCTCTTCTTCTGGCTCGTAGTTATACCACGCCACAGATTCTTCTTCCTGGCGAGCTTTTGTTTCTTCTTGCAAAAAGGACGCTGTTCCGTAAGAACTGATTATGATGTATTTTCTTGCTCCGTTTATATGTATGGGTGAAGGTAATGAAACCAAAACAGAGGAAGATGTATATGCTAGTTCATTTGACATGAGGACAAGCAGTATTAGTATTTCATTAGAACTAGAGCAAAAGTTTATTTCTATAGACAATGTAAATAATTAATATCGTTCGGTAAGTCGCCGTAACATGTCAGTTTCTCTTAATTCCAGAATGACCATTTACGTGAACCCCTTTCACATACTCCAACCGTTTTAACTCTCTCCGTCTAACTCAACGAAATCGTACTTGACCTCCACTTACGAGTGTTAATGAATTAGTTTTTTACTTGGAATTCACTGATTGAGAGTCATTGAATTGATGCACAATTTCAGCAGTATCGTTGGTAGACCTTCTAGGAACTGATTTTAAAAGTTTGTAAGAGCGTTAATTAGAAAACCAAACGCCTCTGCAATACCTTGCATTGGATTTTCCCTTGTACTCATAAGTGCTATTTGTGTATTATGACAAGGTAGTCATCTCTTATTAGAAAATCAATTTTTTTTTTTCATTTAGGTGTGAGAGGAGAAACGTTAAAGTTTAGGTTAGCATTTAAATCATTTGGAATATGGAGTTGGAAAAGTGATGAGTCGATAGGACGGATTTCGTCTGTAATCATTTGATGAAAGGTGGATGCTTTGATCTTGATCTTGATCTTGACCTTTCATAATAGATCCAGTGGAAAAAATCTACTTGCGTTTTGGATTGCAAGACACTTAATTTGACCTTTTTTGCATTCGATTAGCAGTGTGATCCCGCATCGCTTGCGGTGATTTTATTAAATCTAAGTTAAAAAAAAAACTAATTTATAATGAAATATATTTTATATTACCAAAATTTCGATAATGATGTTGTCAAAAATCAGAATTTCAAAAATTTTTGTAACTTATTTGAAAATTAAATTATTTAAATAAAACAATTAATATTATCAAAAATTGATAAAAACCTTAGGTCTTATAATTATCTATTATTGGTGAATTTGCTATTTACCATTTTGTTATTATTCTTTTATTTATTTTTCCCCCTCCTAAATTATTATAGTACTCTGTCGTGTCCAGTGAAACTGCATTTCTCACACCCTTGACACATGAAATTGTCCCAAAATTTCATACTCAACGATTTAATACACTTATCGATAGACTTTCTAAAATATTATTGAACCAACGTATTCGATCCTGGCTTATGCACTTTTACTCTCGAGTAGTAAATATTACGCAAGTACCGCACTATCTGCAATGTTTATTATTGTTGAATTAACAGAAGGTGTAAATTGCAGAAAGAGACAAGAGTTTTTCTGAGTGATACTCAACAGTATGTTATCACTTATCACATACAAAATAAAGTCGTTTGTATACTTTAATTCAGAAGGGCCAATTTAATGGGTCCTACATTTTTAGGGTTAAGAGCTTATTAATTTCAGTTCAACATTTTTCGTAACATTAAGTCTTATTGTTAGTAAAACTTAACTCTTATTTTTTAATTAAAAGAAAATTGTTATTTTGATTAATACAGGTGGTGCTTCATTTGCCTTTCTTTAATTGTTAATTATAATTTACTTTTATTTTAAATACTTACACAAAAGTGCAAAAACTAATAAAAATTAAAATAATAAAAAAGTCTACTGTCTTAATTAACTCATTAATATATGTAGGTAATTGATGTAAATAATAAATTGGATTATATTTACGTTCAGGTTTTGTTGTTGTTCATTTAATAAAACACAATTTTGTTCTTTAGGTATGATAATTATTTTAGAAAAATATTTTTTAATTCAGTTTGGAAAAAGGACTTCCCAACAATAATTACAAAGCAAGCAAAACTCGCAACATCTTATTCAGAATTTTTAGCGGATAGTAATGAATTATATTAGCACAGAAAGTAACAACGATAACGGTCTCAAGAATTTAGCGATATGCTAATAGAAGCAAGCGCAAAAATCTAAGGCATTTTATTACATAATCGTATCGGTTTGTAATTGTAATTGTAAACGTGCATTCGATTCGTTTAAGAACTTTTACCTAAAAATCATTAGGTATAACATGTTTGAGTGTTTAATGGAAGTGAAATAGAATAAAACTTACCGTGTTATTCATAATGTGGGTCATTTTCGATATGAAACAGTCTTAAAAGCTTCTAAGCGCACTGCCGTAACTTAGTCCTTTTTTTATCGTCCTGTCACAACATACACTCTTATAGTATACTTAATATCATGATCGTTTTCGCGTGACATGCATTTTTCGGCGACTAACTTAAAATTATGAAATTATCTGTCGTGCAATGTTCTCGTTCATTCGGCAGGTAACACACTCTCTGCACAAAATATTCACCATACGGCTCGGAACACTTTTACTCAAAGCGAGACAAACTGACCAGTCTAAATCGAGCGTATTTTTGCGGATAGCAGGATAATTGTGTTAAAAACCCCACTAGTTTGTTAATTATAACAAAGCTCTCTGGCGTTGCTAAAAGTTTGTTTCGTCGCGAAGAGTGGGGCCTCGATTTTGTACTCTGACATTTACGAGATGTGTGTGTAGAAATACCTGAAATGTTGAAAGAAGAAGGGAACGGTGCAAGGTCCTTCCACTTCAGTTTTACGCACACCAAATTTTTCTGCACGCTTTATAGTAATTACTTTTTTTTACTTGGAGCATTTACGCGTCAAATTATTTTGATCCTGAAAACGAATTCATTCGAGATCTCGTGATTGTTTCGCGTTTATTCTAAAAATTAAGGATTATTCGCAGATTGAATTATTAAATGAGAGAAAGTGGTCAAGGTTAGAATACTATAATTCGTAAGACTGTCGTAATGCGTGTGTTTACACATAGGCGTAAATAAAGTGGAAAAAATGTAGCAAAGCAAATATTTGAAATCATGTTGTTAAAATATTCTATTCATGAGAGGTAAATGCAATGATCGCACTTTCGGTAATAACCTTCACTTTCAATGGATTGCGGCGTTTTTGGAAACCGTTTATACAAATTTGTACATAATTAGAAAACTTTTTTTCAGAATTCATTACTGTAAACAAAAATTCTTGTTATGTGAAAGAACAAGAGTAACAACGACTTATATTCAAAGTCATTAATAATACATTAATTAAAAACATTATCTTACAATATTCTAATAAAATCAAAGAGTCTTTTGAAATACAAGGGTGTATTTTTATGTTATCTATGAAAAAAACTACATATTATATTAACAATCCTTTACTTCTCTACGTAACTCCCTTTTACACATTTACATACTTATTCCATTTCTTTTCCAATTGTCCCACACCCTCAGAAAAAAAATAATTCGGCAACTCTGCTTTTCCCCGAGATGCTTTTTTAAATTTTTAACTAAAAAGAAGTCTAAGGGAGCTAGGTCAGGGCTATAAGGAGGATTGCCTGGACTCTATGAACCCATAGTCATTGATTATCTGCTGGACTTTGTTTGCTTTATGAAACCGATAATTGTCGTGCAGCAATAAGAATGTAGAACTTTTTCATCCAGAGCAGCTTTTAAATTTTGAATTGTGTTTCAATCTGCCTCTTCAATTATTTAGACCCCCTCAACCAGACCCAATAAACAAGATTCCTTCAGCATCCCAGAAAACTGTTGTCATCAGTTTCTTTTTCGGAAAATTGTGTTTTGGATTTTTTTGTGGTGGAGAGCCTTTAATAACCCACCACATGGATTCTTGTTTAGTGGGAGGGCCCCAGTAATATCCACGTCATCAAAAACTTCAAGTAATCAAAGTCAACCAATTATTTATGTTTATAACAACAAAACGTTTTGAATTTCTTTTCTACAGTAAAAATTCACCTAAAATTTTTCTTTTTTATAATCCCAGTTATAGTCGTCCAAGTTTTGTATCGGTTTTATGATCTTGCTCTAAAAAACGGCTTCAAAGAGACCGGCACTGCGGTCGCCTCTCTTTCGCTTTTTTTGCCAAGGCCATAAAACCGCTACCAAACTGAGACGACTATACAGAGGTCTTCAAAAGTGTTTCCTTGTGAAAGCTTTTAGAATATTTTCCATCACAAAAATTGCGTTTTTTGGATAAGGATGAGAAATAGTGGTCCTTCGATTCACGTCATAAGGAAGAATTACTTAAGGTTTTCTGTGACACACTTTCACATATTTATTAAATCTAAGTGTAATTACAGAAATATTTGAAGAATTAGTTTAAAAAAGCTATTTCTTAGTAACTAATGCAAATAGAATTTAAATAGATTCATAAATATTACGACGACACAATTTAAAATGAATAAATTCTATCTTTTTTATATCCTTGATTAAGTTCTTTTCTATTTTACAAAAAAAAATTAATAGTTTCTAAAAAATCATTCTACGTAATCGTCAGCAATTAGCACCATTTACGCAAGCGAACTACACTCGTTAAAATTATTTTGAAAAAATGTTATTTTGTTGAAGAACAATTAAACATGCACAGGTATCAATCATCACATTCAGGAAATGTTATCACATTTATAATTAATTAAGAAATAATGACATGTCGTAGTTAACTCATTAAATTGATGTTGCGTCAATTCGTTTCTGACGATAGAGTTAGCGCAAATCTATATTTTTTATTTTGATGTTATTGTTGTTGTGATTGGCGCGATGTTGTCGTAAAGTAACAAAAAATTCTTCGTCACAAAAACAATTAAAATTTAGAGGTTTTATTATTTGATAAATGGCAAAATCAAAAGGAACTGCATCTGCTGTGCCCGTTGAACTGGTGAAAGTGGGTAAGGTTAAAACGCCGTAACTTCTTAAGTGTACCGCAATTTATGTTTGCATATTACCATGCATTAATGCAAGTTTTAAGTGATGAAACTCGCATATTCAATCCAATATTATCAAATTACAACATATCATCTATAATTTGGGTTACTGAAATTGGAAAGAGCTGATCGAAATCTAAAAATAAACATCCGCAACGAATAATTGTAGGGGAACACATTTATTAGAAACTAAACCTTCCATTGAAAGTTATTTCTAATAAATTCTTTTGTTCGAACGGAAGTGATGAAGAATTTTATAAGCACATATTCCAATGTTTATCTGCAAATGAGTTTCATTTAAAAAGCATTAACTGCGCATTATGGGCAAATCAATTTTCAAGGGCAGAAAAGCAAATATATTTTTTTATAAACAAAATTTTATGCTGTATACTTTTACGCGTTAAAATCTGAAACTAACTGAAACAGAAATAAAAGAAAGTCATACAGAAGCAAGTCTTAACCGAAATTTACGTAGAAAAGTTTTATCTATTCTGTCTTCATTCATTTTTGAAATATCTTCAAAAAATTGAAAATTCTCAAATTCGAAAATCTTGAATTTATTTGCTACGTGGACAGTAACTTTGTTTTATTAAAGTTCAATTTAAGTCCTGCTTTGTAGATTCTATGATTAATTGATTCAGGATTTTCTGAAGTCTTATTTAATCCTTGGCAAAAAATATGATGATGTCATCAACATAACATGAACAGTGTAGGTTTTTGCCAGACACTAAAAATATATTGTTGAAAGCCTTAATCATATGTACTTTTAATTTATCACTTCATTTAAATTTTTGATATGACATTATTGTAAATGACTAATACAAATTAATGTATGTATGTTCCAGTATTAAATTAATATTTTCTTTAATTAATCAATCAATACAAAACGAATGATTATAATAATAGTAATATGTACTTCCATTCACGTGTCCTTAAAGCCCAAAGGGTGTAAGAGAGCAGATCTGCTACGACTAGAGCCTACAGTACACTAGGATGGGGCTACACATTAAAAAAACTATTTGTTAATATTGATGAAAAGGGAAAATAATTTCCTTTTGAATAAATTAGTATTCGACTAAATTTCCAAAGCATATTTTCATTCGAACAAATTATTTAGAACGAAGTTCAAAATTGGCGATGCAGAATTAATGATCTTCTTCTTCTACTTCATTCTTTTCCACCGAATTTCCTTTCTTCACATTGGCGTTGAATTTGATAATTTTTACTTTACATTGAAACGAACAAGCAATGATAATGAATTTCATAATTTTTGCTTTAAATTAAAACGAATTACAAGTTACGATGATAAGTTTAACAAGCGTAACAGCGCAACGCAACGCATCGACTTCAATTAATTAATCTTTGACGAAATATAAACTGAATCACCTTATATGTCTTTACATAACTGCGATGTCTCTTGCAAAATCTAGGAGATGTTGCATAACAGGGTCTTTAATTTCTTATTAAGTATCGAACTATGTATACGTATACACAAAACCTTTCCTTTTCTATTCATTCATTCATTCTATGTATTCAACAGGATGAGTAACATTTTTAAAAGTAATTAAGGTACGTTTAATGTCTACCATATACAGTATTGGTGTATTTCATCAAGTTCCTCAACAAACCTAATCATAATCACTTTTCATAATTGCAAAACGCGTACACAGAATCGAATTAATTTCTTGGTTGGATCCAGAAGTATAAAGTCTAGTCTCGCGAATGAAAAGTAGTGTAATTACATGTTATGTAAGAAACTCGCGCCGTATTATATCGCAACTTTTGCTGATTTGAGTCAAGGTCGACGAAAAGTTCTTTCACTTATGGCAGTGAATTTCTCTTTCGACATTTTCTTGATTTATTTATGTCGCAACTTGCGTGCGCCCTCGGCGATGGCGCGACAGGGCAGAAAAACCACGTGACTTAGAAATTAATAACTCAACCACTCGATCCTTTACTTTTTATCTCCGAAGAGTTACCAAAATCTTTGAAACTTTCTTGATAAGAGCCTATGCATTTCAGTTACCAATAAACGGGAAATAAACACTATTTGCAAATTCAATATCTCGATAGTAACTTACAACTTTATTAGCTTTCCATTTTTAATTTGAACTCGAAGATTTCTCAAGGTTTTGATGGTTTTTTCTTAATAGCTATCAAAAATATAGAAATTTTATTTGCACTTTAAAGTTTTGTTGTTAACTGAAATGAATAATTTTTTTTTTATCTGTGGTGGTTGCCCAACGGGGTCAAAGACTTGTCAGGACCTCAGGAGCGGGAGTGTATTTGAGTGTGTGCAAAGTGTTCCATGGCTTTGTTACTTCCAAACCTCTTCGCCGCTTAAGGGGAAGCAGTGTCGAATTTTATCCCCAACACTGAAGGGTGCCTGAAGTCGATACCGACCAGCCCCGAGAAAAATCCCGAGTGCGGTTCGAACCGACGACCATGAGATTGCAAGGCCGGTCCCTTAAATAATAATAATAATATTGTGACGGAATGGCGAGACGAAGTGACGTCACTCAAGCAGGTCTTAAATTAGCATGAAAAAATTTGGAGATTTATTTTACATGTGCGCCATGAGCAACTTCCATAGCAATGGAATTGTTTACAAACGACAAGCGAATTAAAGCCACATCACGTTTTGCTTTATTACGACGATTTTAATGTACTAGAACTTTAAAGATGCATTTTGTGTATATAAATGGTCGGAAAAACGTCACTTTAGAAAACACTGTGAAAGAAAATATATAATTGAATTAGAAATCTAAAAAGTAGCTTACGACATACAAAGAAATAAATTTTTAGGCTGACTTTTAATAAAATAAAAAATAATTCAACGAAAAAGTAAAAGTTCAGTATATGATTCTCTCACTAAAAATTAACTTAAATAGGAAGAAGAAATAAAGATAGAAGAGTCAATATTAAAGATACACATCTTAAAATTACGTAAAGGACATTTTGAGAAAAACGTATAAAATACAGAAATGTATGTAAATAAAATTAAAATACCCAGAAACTGAAGAAATAACATGAAAACAAATACATAAAAAAGAATACGTAGAATTTTCAGAAAAGTAAAGTCGAAAAATGTATTTGCCTTAAGTCATAATAGTCACTTTTCATTACTCACTATTATGGATAATCGTTAACAAAAAGTAAAGTTTCCAATCAATTTTTAGTTGCCATTACAATTACTTCTGATCATCTCTGGTTTCTGTTTTCACACAAACCTTAAATTTTTCAAAACTTTAGTTTCTGATTACTATTTTATATTTTTCGTACTTGCGGCAGATTTTTGAAGAAAGCTCGTAATAAAATCGTAGAGATATTATTAATATTTTATTGCCTACGATTTGAATAGTAGTATTATAAAAATAGAACTTACCTTTTTGAATTTTAGAAGAAAAATTATTTTCCTAGTTTCTTGCACTCATTTTTTTTAAATTTTAATGAAGTTCACTTACATTGATTAGATAATAGCATGGGATAAAATGGCTCAAACTTATTACAGAAACAAATTCATGTAGAAATTAAAACTATTAACTACTTAGATCACAAATGAAATAAAAAATTTATAAATAACTTCATAGATCCGTGTTTTTGTTCACAGAGTTTTTTTAATTTACTGAAAACAACTTTAAAAAACTGACCAATTTAGAAAGCGGGAAAATATTAAAAGATATTGATATATAAACTATTTAAAATTTACAAAACTATTTAAATAAATAATTTTTGCTTTATTTATTTCCATGGTATTGCTGAAATATAATACTGCATTGAGGTTTGTGTAGCACATTTATTGTATCTTGGTTCACAGAGCTTCTAAATATAAATGTAGATTCTCATATATAGGGTGCAACTGATTGTGAGTCATTTATTACTTCCGGACTGCCTTCGTCATACAACTAATCTCAATGGTCCAGGTCTAGAGTCTAGATCAAAAATGAGAAATTGACGTACCGCAAGATGAGAGAACAAATGCATTAAATTTGTATGCAACTTGGTAAAGATTTTTAGTATACATATCGAGTGACTGTTAATTAACCCGACAAATTGAAACCACGATAAGAAGCGACGTCCGAGAGTATGGGAAAAAGTTAAGAGATTCTTTCTATTTTAGTTTTCGAGAAATAATTAATCAAAAATTAGCCTCAAAACGACGATGCATCCCTGGTTAAAAAGTAGACGAACAGATGAACGAAATAAATACTCATAAAAGTTTTTTTTATAGTTTTATAATACTGCGACGTGGCTTCTTGATCTTGACCTTTAAATGGAACTTCACAACTCCGTTTTTATGTCAACGCCCGATGCCGTGAAATACGAATTGGAAAATATTTAGATACTTGACCAATGCTTCCAAATTACCTGAAGTAGATTATTCCATTCAATGATAATAACGGCTACACTTTGAACACCTACATTGACAGGTAAACACTAAAACGAGAAATAATTTAAATCTCCGTGTTAAGAATTCCGATGAATTTCTTTCATTTTAATTTAAATTGTATTGTAAATAAAGTTTATTTCCACAAAAACGTATCCTTCATCACCAGAATTTAAAACGTTATAATCAGTAAACTCAATCGTAATCTGTTTCGATTGTTAATTTATAAATTCGTTTTGTGTGTGACAAATTATTAACACAAATCTATTAAAAGTTTAACAAATTCAAGACGCGTTTAGAACTCCCTATAACTGTGTTTTTAGTGCACTTATTCGCATTATTTCGTCAGCTGGTTAAAGCGAATTTTCCGTCGCGGTCTCGTAAAAATTTCGCATGAGAAAGTGTTCGCCGTTGATCCAGTTGTTCGTTGCTCGGCGGGTTCCAACAATAGATCCTGTTCAGGGTTGCGCATTCCCTGTACAGCTGTACACACCATTTGACATCTTGGAGGAATGTCGGTCGCATTTTTAACGCGGACGTGACAGCTACCAACTATCCCGTCCTCCATCATTGGTAGTGATGGTGTTACCCTGCGATCTTCTTCTCCTTGAGTCTCCTTCTGGGTATCCTTAACGACTTTCCTCCCGCTCTTCATTGACTTTTCCACTTCCTCGCGTTCCAGCATTCTTTGGTTTCTTTCGGTATTTCCTTCCCGCACATCACTTGCATCTCCTTTTCTTTGCCTATTTTCTTTGAACACACAGACTAAGATGTTTATCTTTGTTCCCACGAACACTCTTTTTATCATCTTGCTAACCACGATCCAGTTCAGTCTGTCCAGTCCGCACCCTATCCTAGGCATTGCTAATTTCCGGACCTTGTTCTGTAGACAATGATCCCGTAGATTGATTAGCGCCTGTTTTAAGGATTCATAGGTGGGTTTCTCGTGACTCCGACTCTTGGTTACAAGGTAATAAAGAAACCTGTGTCTTCCATATGCCAAGTGGTCTTGCAAGACTGCTATCTCGCCGACTTGCGCATTTTGTCTCCTCAGAACTCCTACCTGTCCAAATCTTTGTTTGAACTCTACTGCGATACCCTTACTCATGTGGAGATCTCTTGCTACACAATGCACTAAGGAATATTCCTCTGGAGCTGAGAATAACTCACCATAAACTTCACTTAATTTAACACTTTTCTGCTCAAACTTTCTGCCGTTTTCGCGCACTTTCCTATCGTTTTGTTCTTCGTTCCTGAAATTACTCTCATTCTTATGTTCTGGTTCTGATTTCGCTTTTACCGTCCATTTTCGTTTTCCTTGTTCCACTATCTCACTATAACTGGGCCTTTCCATTTCTTTCTCCATTTCCGGAATTCCCTTTTTCCTATTGTTTAACCTTTTCTGTTCTTGATTATTTCTTAGCCGTTTAACTTCTCCGTTGCTTGGTTGCATTCTTCGATCCTGGCATTGAGATTTTGTAGATCCCTTAGATTCTGTAGATCTGTTTCCCGATTTTCGAAGATTACGTTTTCCTTTTGCGTTTTCCACTTTTCTCTTTGGTGAAGAGGGTAAGCGCTGTTGAGTCCTAGATTACTAAGATCATTATGGCTCAGCAGCTCAATCTTTTCTCTTCCGAGCCAGAGAACATTTTCCCCACAGTCGGCTATTGCGGCATTGGCTCTGAGAAAATCTCTTCCGAGAAGGCCATCTACTGTCAGGTGGATGGAGTCCGAGCAGATCATGCATTTGGTGGGGTAATACTTCCTTCCTACTCTGAGTGGCAGTATTATCGACCCCAAGCATGGCTCTTCGTCTCCTGAAATCCCTCGGAAAACGACATTTGGTTCCGGTTCCATTCGGGCCCCGATCCTCCGAACGAACTCTTCTTTTAAAATGGTCAAAGAGGCTCCGGTATCCACTAGCATAGTAGCTACATGTCCCCATACCGTTGGTAGGACAATACACTGATTTCCTTCCTCTTCGACCGTGTACACTAGGGGGAGCGTTATTCTTAGTTTTTTCGTTGTCCTGGTCCTTTGACTTCGGGGTTCTGCAAAGGACCTTTGAAGTTTAAAGGCTTCCGGAAGTTATTTGGTGGGGTCCTCGGTTGGTTAACGCGTTCTCTACATTCAGGTGCATAGTGCCCCATTTTCGAACATCTGAAGCATCTCACCTGCTTCTTATATTCCAAATTTCCTTGTCCATTGGGTCTTGGACTGTAGTTCGGTCTTCTTTCCCAATAATTTCGCGCGTCGTTCTCCCCATAATTCGCTGCAAAATTCATCTGGTAATTTGAGGTTGGATTACCGTATTGCGGAAGACTCTATTTCCTTATCGCTCCCCTTGAATGTTCATTCCTAACTGTCGTCCCTCTGGGTTGTCCGCTTCTGAATGTTACCCCTCTTGAACGTTCACCTGTATATTTTGCTTCTCGCGAATAGTTATTTCCGCATGCTTCATCTTTTCGTTGTTCGTTTCTTACGTATGTTTCTCTTGGATACTCGCTCGCGGGAAATTTATTTTCTCCGACGAACCCTCTTCCAGTAGGAAATCTATTGTTCCTATTTTCTGGAAGGTAATTTGATTCATTTACCCAACGAGCCCTTTCGTTACGTTCCGATTGGTATTCCCTTTTTTCACGATTATCTTCTTCACATTTGTAAATTTGTTCATCCGTATCCCCTTCCCAATTTTCTACTTCTTGGTTGGCAATGTACAAGTTGTTCAGTCTTCTCATCTGTTTCAACATTCTCCCACTCGTTTCGGCTTGTCGGGCTAGTTCGACTATTTCCTCGAAAGTCATTCTCGGATTCCTGTTTAAATCGAGGATAATCATCTTCATAAGTTCCTGATCTAGACCTCGTTTGAATTGCTCCGCGAGGTCCCGTTGATGGCGTCGGTTAATTGTGTCCTTTTCCGTTTGTTCACTTGTGCTGGCCAGGGCTAAATTTTCTTCTAGCAATTTTTTCCAGCGCGTTTTATTCGGACGGCGAAAGTCGTCAGTATACAAATATGGATATAAAAGATTAGGTCCACACTGATCACCGATAGCATTCGGATCGACCCGAGGTCGTACTCCGCGCATCCCGAGACATACGGTCCGTATACAGCTTAACACGTCTGTTATGGAAGGTCAAGTTTCACAGGCTTTATTCTGTGCATCATAAAACGTTTATGGCATACGGACGCGTGAATTTGGCGTTTTATTCCAAACATACCTACTTTTTAGGATAAATTTATAATGAATTAATTACAAACTGTTCCAGGGATTTTTCTCTGCATTTTCTCGTAATTTGATCGCAATTTGATCAAAAATTGTACACATATCGCCGAGGTTTAAAACAGCTTATTTAATAAAAAATATGTCTCCGTGCAATATCGATCGGCTCGAATGCAATCAGCTGCCTGATTGTCAAATTGGTTAAGTACTAATTATACCAATAATTATTACACAATTATTTGCGAATTTGTTACCGTTATTTCATACGCAATTCCAGTTGTTTTAGAAATTACTGATAATTACGTTGCGTAAAAGAAAAACCCAGGCTTCCGTACTCCAGCTGTTAAACGTGTAATAAAACGAATTAAAATATGTGTCAAGATCGCAGGCTATGAGTCAATAAAATAGTAATCATAAAATTATACTGCCGCACTTATAGAACATGGTGTCGTATTTCGTACGCAGTGCCGAAGCTTGATTTTGGGGTAATTTTTTAATTGATTATAAACTGTTCAAAAGAATTTTTTAAATATTTTTCCCGTAATCTGTGACATAGATTCTCTTTTTTTTGTCGGAGCAATTGTCATTCACCCTGTATAAACACACCGACTCGTCGACTTGAAAAATTTGGCTTTTTCATCATGCTATTTGGAGAACCAATGGCGGTTATATACAGGCTATCCCATAACTAAGGCAGCAGTGGATAGGTGACCATATTTAAACCTTTTTTCATTTAGCAAAATTACGAAAACGGCATCGTTTGGAAGATATGCTAAAGTGTAATAATAAGTAATAAGTACGTACCTGCCCTCCCTGACCTGCGTAACCCGAATCCTATTGTGCCGCAAGGCGAAAGCTTTCAGTAAATCACAAAACTTAATCAGTTCATTTGTGACAATGTATTGATGTAGAAACACTTATCGCAGCATGATTACGACTGTTGAATATGTGGATATGTTTCTAATAAATACTAATAATAATAATCCAGGGCACAGTATAAATGAAATTGGCGTACCATGTACTGTTGTGCACTATACTATTCTGAGAGAAAATTTGATACATCCCTATCACGTGAAACGTGTGCAACACTTGATAGAAGAGGATTACCATCAGTGACGCGGCTTTTGCCAGTGGATGTAACAACAAGAACAGGCAGCAGCAATCTTTAGTGCAAGCAAATTTTCGTCGCCGTTTGAACGCCAACGGAGGGTATTTCGAACACTTGCTGTAAACATCGCGGCAGGTAATAATGACATAACGATTGGAATCCAAAGAACCCTAACAATACATTGGGTGGTATGCATAAAACGAAGTAGATGCTAATACTTCTCAAATTAGTATATTCTTCGAAGTATCTTCTATTACATAAAGTACCTACTGCCGTTCTGAAGCAAATACTACGAAAGCAAAGTTTATACTACAGCACGTAGTAAATACTACGCTGCAGTAGTATTTACTATTAAAATGAATCTGAGGCTTTGAAGTAGATACTACAATAGGTGCTTCTACAGCGAAGTAAAAACTTCTATGTGCTCTTGTGCTCTAGTATCTACTAAATCGCATAGTAAATACTACGTTATTATAGTAGGTACTTCACTTTCGAAGTAGGTGCTTGAAGTATTAGCATGTACTTCGCTTTATGCATACCACCCATTATGTTGAGCAGGTCAGTTTTATTATCGTTTTATTTTACATCACATCTGCATGCTAATGATCAGTGGCGGCCGGTGCATACAAATAGAGTATGTCGTGTGCCCCGCTGAATCGGATAGACCGGCCGCCGCTGCTAATGACGCATAGAATTTATAAGCAATGAGGACTGTATTCCGTTCGTAATTTCTCCGAACATTTTCTTAAAAGAATTTACCGAAACAGACCATTTTAATTTACACCCGTGGACGCTATATGTGTCACTGTGTTAGCCCTTGCATTATGGCCTCTTATTTATGGGACAACCTGTATGTATATAATTGTGAGTGGGTTTTCTTTATGTACTGGTGAAAGTACGAGTGAGAGATGATGAAGAAAAAATGGTAGATGTTCTCCAAGATGCATACATGCTGATGAGTGCCTAAAACTACAAACTAAATATGCATGACAAGATATTCTTCTTAGGGACGGTCTCTCCATCTTTTAATAAAGTGACTAATAGAGTTGTTAGACTAATAACTACCATGGAAACAATTCAGAAAATCCAAGTTATTCGCCAAATAACGTTAATGGGCAGATGGAAAGACAGGCCCTTAGGTGGGCAACTTCACGATTTCACAAATTTTGATATCTATATTTCTTATATGAGATGTAACTGCAGCGACGTAACCGCATCTTGTCGTTCTATGGTCACAACAAAGATATGGACGGTAGACCTTCAGCATTATCACTCTGTGGTCTGTACCGCAATTTACAGCTTCGTCACATGTGATGTTGATGAACTTATGTCTTAATGTTGCATAATGCTCTCCAGTGATGTGTTTTTTTTTCTTCTTTGAGGTAGTCGATTAGCACAACTCTATGAAAATGCCAGTTGCCCTCACCTTTTCTGCCGACGGAATTGTTTTTCTTTTCCTTGGAACACTTTCACCTCCTTCTACCCATTGTTCCGACTGTTGTTTTGTTTCTGGAGTATAGTAGTCCAGGTTTCATCAGCAGTCATACATTTCCGCAAAAAATGTGTTGAATTGCATTTAAATACCCCCAAAACATGGATTTTTTCAGGTTTTTGAACGATCTGAACTTTCAACATCTTTTATGAAAATTCGATCACGTTTAACTTTCGACTGTCCATCCTTTAACTATAGAAAATGAAAATCTAAACTTTTCTAAAGTTGAATCTAGCTCATTTTTTATTTCTGTTAAACCTTTTAAAACCTTTCGAAGTTTCTTTATTACTTTATCACGATATTCATAATTATCCGTTTTTAAGAAAAACTAAAAGTTGTTTGCTTTGAACGACCATGACAAAGAAACTAATGAATCTATCTATCAGAAGTCCTGATAGTAAAAAAAGCAAAAAGGTTAAACTTGTCAAAAATGAGTTTGATTCTTTGGGGCCTCTCTATGTGTCTGGCTGAGAATATTCCGTACTCTGAGTTCAAAAAAGCAACGGGTCTGTATAATGTCCATTTTCTTGTACTATTTAATTTTTCATTTAGGCCCAGTTTTACAATAGTGGAATAAGATCTATTCGTCGAATAATAGCAAAATATCTTTTAACATTCTTCCATATCTACGTCACGTTATTCCAAGAATAGTCTTATACTCAGGTTATACGACGATTGTAAAATGTGGCCTTAATGAAATAAACAGTGACCTGACCAATGAAATTTATTACTGTTTTTACAATCTTAATAATGTGCTTTGTTTTCCCATTCCTATACAATATTTTTAACTTAGATATGTATTCTGTCCAAAAAATCAATGTCGGAGAAAATTTCTTCGATTCGGTAACTTCATTCATTTTCGTTCTGATGAGGAAAATAAACATTTTTGAAAGCTCGACAAAAATTTAAAGACGTTTCTATTGTGCCCTTACCTGAAACTAATCGCTTGCATTAACATCGATTAAAGTTAATCTCGAATTAAAGCGAAGAAACTCTTAAGATTAATCTAGAATTAGTTAACGACACAGACTAATTAATTGTTTTATTTGTAAGTCTTATGGTCCTTGATTTTCAAAAAGTACAATAAATTTTGACAAATCACAAAACTGGGAAAAAAGAAAAGTACTACTATTTAAAAATGGGACTAAGTATTATAAATTAATATTTGTAAAAGTTATTATCTTTTTTTAAATATGAATAGCCAATTATTAATATTTAAGCTACTAATGTTTTTGGAGTCGTTGAATGAGGAAAATAAAAAATTATAACTTTTAACATTTTCAGAAAAAGTTTAAGGGAAGTAAAAATTAAAAACAGTTATCAACAATTAACTTCTTAAAATTAATCTTCTTGATTGATAAATCAAATTATTAATTATAAAGAAATTAATTCGTTTGTACTTAAATTTATCATTATTTTTAATTTTAACTTAAAACATATTACCTACAACTTCGGTTTAAATTTGTAACCAGCAGCGATGTTTCTTCATTATATTGTCATTTCCGAGTTCTTGGTTGCCTATTAAAAATTTTATGGTAACTCAGAATTGCAAAATTACGCCTTACTCTTATACAGCTTCATATATTACTGTGCATTTTCTTGCATAGCCGATACCCCTGTGATTTATGTTTATTTTGAAATAATAACATGTTGCTACGTTATTCCTTATTGAGAAATTAATTAATTTTTTAACGTACATAGGGGTCTATTCTGTATCTTTTTCGTTAAAATTTAGAAGCCACTTAAAATATAATTTTTAGAGGCCTGCTAAAAAATTAGGGGGTCAGCGCTATTCTGTACTGTCATATTTTAGAGGGCTATTAAAACAATACTGTTTTAACAGACCCGTTAAAATTTGGTCAGTTCACATTTGACAACACCGCATTCGGCCCGAAAAGTAAAACTGATCTAGGTATCAGTTTTACTTTTCAACGATTTTTATTTAAGAAAAAAAAACTGCGTTTGATGACACTTAAAAAATTTGGCGTTCATGTTTAAAATTTTTAAATTACTGTCTACGACAATTTGGCAATGAATGCTGTAAAATCCTTTTCGACAGTAGTATGGCAAAGCAGGATAATTTTCAGGGGGCGAAATAATTGCAATATGCGTACAGTCGATTGCACCCAAACATCTGGGAAAATGAAACTTTTCGTAAAATGTTTCTTTGATTTTATTTCTTTCATTTTCTGTCGTGGGAAAAACAGGATTGTTTTTGGATAATTGGATAATTAGATAATTAGCCACCAAATGTCGATTTATAATATTTGGGACTTCGTTTATACAGCGACTCATGCTAGGTTGACTCAGGGCAAAATGGTATCCCTGACTAGCACTTAATTGGTAACTACCTGTGGCGTAGAAATGTAATGTTGCTAAAATTTTGATGTGGGCGTGTATTCCGGTGATTTTTCGTGGATGTCTCATATGATTACCTATCATATTTACAATGGCAAAGGCGATGTCTTTATTAAAGCGAAAAACATTTCTAAACTAATTTGCCGGTATCTGGTAAGGATCACTCAAATCTCGGATTTGCCTTTGGTGTAGTCGAAATGCAGCACTAAAAATCGAAATTTATAACCAAAAATTAATTAGAAAATGTAAAAGGTGTTTGTAGAATTATTTTTACACACACTTTTCTTCATTTTCTATTATTTCTTGAAATAAAAATTCCCCCCAAACGTCAAAAACAGCCATTTCGGAGAAACTGACGTCCGCTAAAAATTAGAAGGTACAAATAAACACCCCTCTAAAATCAACATTCATAACGGGAGATTTTAAAGGGTTCCTCTAAAATTTTAATAGAATTGGCGTTACTGAATAACAAACGTAATTTAAAGGTCTTTAAATTTTTAACAGCCTCTAAATTTTAACGGAAAACGTTACAGAATAGACCCCATATTCGTCTATATCTAAACATGAAATTCTTTCAGATTCAGGGCGTAACCTTTTTTCTTTTGTTTTAATTTAATAAAATCTTGCCCGCTAAGGTAAAACAGTATGTATATCGATGGTGGAAATTCTATACCACTTATCTACAAGCAGTCAAAATATACAGGATGAATAAAAATCGTCTAGCACCCCTAATTTGCAAGATGCATTAACTTTCTAAGTTTGTGAAACATATAAAATGCATATTTACAGTTGGTTCTTGTTCGATGAAATTTGTATCTAAATCGCGCACTATACACTTTACGTTTCACGTAAAGTGTATAGTGCGCGATTTAGTGTCCGCTTAAAAGATTTTGTGATACATATAAAATGCGTTTTGCTAGTATTGCTTGCAGAAACAGAAGTAATTAAATTATTTTTTATTCATTAGTGCACTTACGGGGTATTGCATCCAAATTTCCGGAACCAAGTACAGATACGCGCTCTTGAGTGAATGCGTTTTATAGAATAGGAGTTCGATAAGTTTTAACTTAAATATGTTTTAGGGTCAAATTATTCTTACCTGGCATAACTTATCTCAGCCTGCTTGAATGTACACTACACCATTGTTAAAAAAGAAGAAAATTACAGCAAAATCTCCAAAACAACTTTAATGGGGGAGAGAGAGGCACATTGATACACGGGGCACATTGATACAAGCTTGAAATTTGCCTCCAAAAGTAGGTTATTAAGTTAATATTTTGGTCAATAGATTGCATTACTACGATGCATTTGTCCAATAAAATTGAAAGTTCGGACGTTACCTTGCGCAGAGATAGTGACTCTTGTTGCGAATTGCGAATAATAGGTAAATATATCGTATATTTTAAAGATGTAAATATGTAATGTCCAATAAGACTATTTATATTAACATATTTATTGGTACATGTTGCATATCTCGGACTTACTTCCCAACAAAAGCCAATCCATAATACGTTTGGGTTAAAGAATAAGTTGCGGAAAATTAAGACATCTTATGTGAGGCACATTGATTCGTGTATCAATGTACCTCCCCAGTGTACCAATATGCTCATGATTTGTCATTTCAGAGTTTTAACTACAATATTGAAATTGCAGCCAGGAAAATGGCCTATAAATCAACTGGCTTTCGCCGATGAGGAATTTCTTTCTAGTTATGTGACCGTAACATTTCCGAGAATGTGACTGAAAACGATAATGCCTTGAACACAGAAAAGAAGTAACAGTGACGCAATTCTTCCATCAACTTCTGGAGTAGAAATACTACCAACTTCAGGATTCAATATGATAGCACCTGAAGATGTGAGACCATTTCCAAAATCAAAGCCAAGAACAATTGAGAGAAATTGAGAGTAGCAAGAAATTGAAATTACTTAGTTACTAGAGATTTGAACTTAGACGAAAGGAGGAAGAAGAAGTTGAAGAAGGGTGACTTTGTTTTAGTCAAGTTTTGCTCAAAGAAGATGAAAGTTCATTATGTGAGACGCATTGAAGAGATTTTAGAAGAAGGAATGGAAATAAAATTTCTAAGGAAATATTCATCTAAATTTGTATTTCTCCAGGTAGATGATGTCAGTTTCATAATCCGAGAAGATATTATTTTAAAACTACCTGCACCGTTATCAACTGGAACTACCGCACGACAAGCAAATTCTCTATTTTATTTTGCTGTTAATTTTGATTCGCTAAATCTGTTGATTAAGTAACCTTATATTTCTAATAAACTGTGTTCACAAATTTTTATTTTTCTGGAGTTATTAATAGGTATTTGTTGATGTATCAATGTGCCTCATATGTGTATCAAAGTGCCTCACATAGGAGGCAAAAGCGAAAAATGTATCAATGTGCCCCTCTCTCCCCTAGTTGGTACAAAATTAACTAAACATCTAATTTTTCTCCGAATATTTTCAATAGAAGAGTCGAACGAATTATGCAAACAAATGAATATTAATAAAACAAATAAAGATCTGAACGGTCTTTCTTGTTTCTAAGTATAATCTTACAAATAAAAATGAGTATACAGGCTGATTGAAATTCGAGGGCCAGCATGGGGATCTCGCTTATTATAAGAGATAGAGAATCGGATATGGAGGCAAAGTTGCCAAATTTTATGCTGATTAATAATCAGTTAAGGTATTTGAAATATCTCAAACGGTTTCTTCACAATCGGAGAAAAACAAAAAATTGCGATTTTCGAAAATCGGACATAACTTCTTTATTTATGATTTTTCTCAAAATCTGTGAAAACATACTTTATTTCTAGAGCGATTCGTTTTTGTTTTTCCAGACCCAACTTCATTTTTTCTTATGGGCGCGTTTTTTGTAGTTTAGACAGATGGATAGCACATTTCCTTTTGGATTGATTGGTATGCTACACTTGCTATTTTGTTTTAATTTTCATTGACAGATTTTGAAAAAACTGAAATTAGATTTATGTGCACACATTAGGTTCAATTGTATGCTGCGTAGGCAAGGATACATATACCTTTGTTTAATTGGTCTATCAATAAATACAGAATCGCGTATTCAAATGAAGAAAAACGTGATATGTTGCGCATTTTTTATTTGTCACAAAAATTCCACTACAAGTGCTCAGTGGTATTTAGAAACCTATCCGAAGATAATTCAACCAAGTGCATATTGGATATTTTTCCAAGTTGGATAACAATTTCATTCAAAATGGTTCATTTGAAACTCGAAGAGAATGTACAGAAACAGAATACAGAAAGAAAATTAGAGTATTTGTTCGAAGACATAGCAATGTGACGTTAGGTATGTCCGAAATTCATATTGAAATTCCTGAAGAAGTTGTATTTTAAAGAAATTACTTCACATGGGAATAATTTCTGTCGGGATTCTCTAGTGTATTTGTGGTAATCATTCGGAATTTCTATAGTCTTGTTTTTTTAGTCTCTTTTCAATATAGCCTTTTACTAAGAATTTTTGAATTATAGTTATGCCGTAATAATAAGACAAACTTAGGGCCAATTTCACCAAACTAGGTTAAATTTTTTCTAACACAGGATTAAGAAAACGCGATTAAAACTTAATCTTATATTTTAAACGAGTTTAATGCGCTCGTGTTTCACCAGTGATATTACTGGTGACGCTAATCGAGATTAGTTAAGCGAGTTTTAGTTTCACGATCTCGTCGAAATCGCACGAAAACAATCGAAATGTGTACAGTGTACCTGTTGTCGTTTTGAAAAGAGCTGTCAGTGAAAAAGGTGCCTATTATTTTTTATAGATAATTTTGTAATCATGGCAAATACATCTGTTGTTGGAATGGAAAAGAGGAAAATGAAAAGAAGTCCTAATATGACGGCAGGAAAGAAATTTTTTTAAGTAGATTTAGTTACAGATCACTTTAATGTAATTGAAAATAAACGGACAGATACTGTCACACAGCTACAAAAAGCGGAGGAATGGGAAGAAATTGCCCGCAGCTTCAACGCCATAAGCAATATACAAGAAAAGTATTTACCAATGAGCGGATGCAGACAGTAACTGGTACCGGTAGCGGACCAGTTTTGCAAAAGAACCCACCTTTTAGAGGAAAACTCCAACTGCTGCCAATTTGTTCAAGAACTACAAGGGCAGATTGTGTGGAAAGCCTGAAACGAATTTGAAAATGCACATCGTCGTAGTCATCAAAATAATTGTTTCTTTCACGAATCAATCTTGGCCGACGTCTAAGAATAAATTCTCCTTCATCGCTATCATCATCAAAAATCAAATCATACAAACTCTTGAGCCATTTTTACTATTTTCGCAATGAAAACTTGACGTTACTAATCGCGATTAAGTACTTGTGAAAAATGGACGTTTAACGCTAAACTCGATTAATCAAAATTAAACGCGATTTAATGTATGGTGAAACGCATCAAATGGTTAACCCAGATTAACTGCACTCGTAATCGAGTTTAAAATAGTAAACTAGATTGGTGAAACCGGCCCTTAGCAAGGCAATCGTCAAAACGGCATTTCTATTCTAGTAAGTACATCCATCAGAATAGATGACAATGGAAAGTACATTTTCGCTATTTTGGAGATATTTTCGTTCTAACAAATCGAAAATCATTGAAGCAAACGTTGATGTTTGTAGGTCAGCGTGTGTTTCGTCAAACCAATAGCAAGTGCCTTCCGCTGTGGTAAGATCATAGAATGTGAAGTTGTGGCACACCAACTTAGTTTCAAAATGGATACCGCTTGCTGGTACCACTGGGCATGTTTTAACAGCCTGCAAATCTATCGTCATTACGTGGCACAGTATTCTCTTTATCCGTTATTTTTTCTTCTTGGGCTTTGGCTTTGTCTTTCCTGTGATTCTCCCAAACTGTTTGTTCAACATTTCCACATTTGAATTGCACACAAGTATCGCACTGGTCCTTTCGCGGAGAAAATAAGCTAAAATTCAATTCTCTACAGCATTTAGAAACTGTCTTTCTTGACATCGGTGACTGATTATGGGTATTGCAGTGCTGAGAGTATAATCTGTGTATTTCCGCAAAAGAACCAAAGCTTTGTTCAAAATATAATTTCTTAGAATCCCGTCTACAGTAGGTAGGTAACTTGGGCAATTTTTCCAAAAATTTTTTCAGGAACAAATAGTCTTCATTTTCTCTAATTGAACGACGCTTTGTTTTTGTGGAAGATTTCACAGTTTCGACAGCCAATTGTGGACGCACCATTCTTTTAGTCTGTAAGTATTGCTTTGGACAACAGGGTTACAGACATAAATTTTCTTTTGGTCCCAAGTTAAATCTTTCCAAAAAACGTTGAATATTTTTTCTTTGTCATATTGAGAGATTTTATCGCACATGCGTTTCTTCGACTTTTTACAAAATTTTGAGGTACATGGTGCTCCTATCTTTCTGGAATGCCTTTCAATGTCTTGGAAAGTATTTTTTGATTTTTGGGTCTTCGGAAGCCCACCATACGTAGTAATTTATTTAATTTTTTCTTTTTTTCTTTTACGGGGTTGCAGTTTCTGAAGATGAATCACTTGTAGTCTGCATACTAGAATCTGATTCAACTACATCACTGTATGAATTAACTTTAATTATTTTTTATTTTAATTTTTGAAGCGAGCTAACGTTTTTGACATTAAACGTCAAAGTCACTGCGATTTTTTAAAGAAAACGAAAGCGCTTAGCTGCTGCTGATACTACGTTTTAAAATTCCAATAGATCACAAACAGTGACTCTTCAAATTGATAAAAAATTACTGGAAGAAAAGTTTTATTTCGTCTATTTCAGCATACATAAAAAATTGTTAACTAATATCCCATACATCCTGTATATTGTCACTTCACCTTACGTAAGTGTTTTGTAAAACTTGATTAGACCATTTTTTTTTTTTTTAATAAGCAAAACTTAATTGATGTATGATGAAACACGAACTACATCAAATCATAAATACAAATAATATTGTAACAACAATTTTCAAACTTCAAAGCTAAAATAACATACCAATATGTATAATAATCGCACAAATAAAAAACATTTGTATTTGTTATATTAATAACTAATTTAAAAAAACAAAATTGTGTAATACTTTTTTAGTATAACAGAATTTTCCAAACTCTAAATAAGCATGTTCCTTATCCAAAAGATTCAACATAAAAATTACTTCAGAAGTTGGCACATTCTTTTGAAACATACCTTTAAAAATTTGAACATCAAATAAAGATTACTTTTACTATTTACCTATGCATGTAAGTTAATGAGGTCAATAGCAAAATCGCTCGAAGTAATTCAAACAAATTTGTATTATCTTTTGGCGATTTTCAAATTCCATTAGTAAAATTAATACAAAGTAATGGCTTATAAATTGCCCTTTAAAATTGCAAAGCTTTCCCCTTTTAAAAGAATGTCAAATAATTAAAGAAAAAATGCCAACTGTTCTTGGAAATAATACAATACCTTTGTATTGCCCCTATGGGTAAATTATTTATAGATAAAAATAATTATCAAAGATTTACGACAGTAAAAGAAAAAAATATAATTTACAATTCTCCGAACGTAAACATCGATTGCTTGTTTATTAGCAACGATAATGACATTTACATATTTTATGGTACTAATTGGTGGTTTATGATTCTTTTCTGTAGACAAGCAGACAATAGGATGATAATTATCTTTCTCGTTCACAACGTACTACTAATGACATTACCACTAATTAAGTTTCACACCGGTGGACTGGGTTAATAAATAAAGAAACCAGTACATTGCAAAACAAAAGATAACAAACATAAGTCTTGGAAAATTTTATAATGAAATTACCTATTTAAAAAAGTCTGTCACTCGATACAGCAAAATAACGATTATAACATGTGTCCAACAATTATTGTAGTCCTGGGTGGCTGTAGAGTCAAACATTTTGAAGTAATTATTGTTTCAAATTGCAATAAAATATTAAATACGTAAAGAAACATTTCTTTGTTGTTTAACAGTCAATATTTGAGACGAAGTAAAAAATCGACATTTATGTTTGATTCCACAGCCACCCAGGACTACAATAGTTGTTGGACTCATGTTAGAATGAATTAAAAGATTATTTTAATACAAATTATTAAATAAAATTAAAACTTTATTGAGAAACATGTGCTACTGTTTACTTTCTTCAATTTATGCTTTAAGAATTTTTGTTTCGTGTAACACCATGTATACGTTAATGGCGAAATTAGTGAAAGTGGTCTGCATTCTTGAAAACTCGTTCTACCATAGACGTGTGTAATTTAGAATAGGAAAAAAAAATAATAGAATTATAAACAGAGTATACCTGCACACTGAAAAAATTTCACTAAATATTACCATGTCGATGTGATTAATAAACATAAAAGTTGTGTAAGTTTAATAATTATTATAAACGACTCATTATATTCGCTGAGCTCGATTTTCTTTAAATACCATGACCAATTAAGTAAAGCGCGTCGATTACATTTAGGAAGATGGATTTTGAAACGCGAAAAAACCTGTCAGTGATGTAACAACAAAAAGAAAACTGCCATTTTGAGTTTTCTTCATTTTTCACTATGGTGTAAGTAAATTTCTAATTATGGCAATTAACATAAGCTTTTGGATTTCGCTTTTCTCACATATTCAGCATACAGTCTAATTGCCGAGACGAAGGTGAAAGTAGTTCAATGAATCTCTCGTCGTATACTTTATAGTCACTATTCATATTCAGCGTTTATTTTGTTGCAATTAATAACGTATTATAAAAATAATATTTGACAAAAATACAAGGTCATTGTTTTCTAGAAAATAATTCAATCATGTTTGCACAAGGTGTACACAATAAGTTTGTTTTATTTAAATTATTACACCAATACTAAAACAACCTAACGTGGTTTATGAAATTAAATTCTTAAATTGTAATTCATGTTATATTGAAGAAACAAGCCAAAATTAAAAAAAAAAAAAACGTCTAGACCAACATAAATATCATATCCAAAAAAATAATGAAAATCATTCAATGCTTGAAGAACATATACTAGAAAATGACCATAATTTTGATTTTGAAAATACTAATATTTTATACTGTGAGTCTAATATTTTCAGGGGAATTTATAACGCAGCATAACTTTAAGTCATCCGCAAATAAGAGCTTCTCACAGGTTATATTATTAGGTAAATCGTTTATGTACATATTAAAAAGCAAGGGTCCTAAAATAGAGCCCTGGGGAACTCCAGATGTGGCAACAAAAGGTAACGAACAAAACCCATTGTACCTGACATTGTGGATTCTGTTACTTAGGTAAGATGTGAAAAACAATAACGGCGGTTTACTGAAGCCAAAGCTGTTTAATTTATGAATCATGACGCTGTGATCAATTCTATCAAAAGCCTTGGACATGTCTGTGTATGCGACATCAATTTGACCTTGCGTATCCAGAACACCAGAAAGACGTTGTGTGAAATATGTCAGGTTTGACACTGTAGAACGCTTCTCCATGAAGCCATGCTGATAAGGTGAAATTGAATTCTTAACTACAGAATAAATGTTGGAATACAATAATTTCTCAAAAATTTTACCAAAGTTAGACAAAATCGATATGGGTCGATAATTAGTAAGAATAGAAGGATCACCATTTTTTAAAATTGGACAAACGACAATTTACGATATGTCAGGGTAAGTACTAGTTTTTAAAGCTAAATTAAAAATAATACACAGAGGCAGAGCGAAGATAGAAGCACAATCGCGAATTAGAAAACTTGGAACAAGATCAGGGCCAGAAGTCATTGAGTTTTTGAGGAACTGAATAGTTTTCATAATATCATCTTCCTTTAATATCATCTTTCTTTAATATCATCTTCCTTTACTTCAGTAATATTGCATGTAGGAATATTACAAAACTCACTTGATGAATCTCCCAGATCGCTTGGTTGAGCGTAAATACTACTAAGAAAACTGACAAACCCATTAACTATTGACTGAGGGTCCTCATAAGAAGTGTTCTGAAGAAGCTATTAAACGATAGCGAAACATAAAGTGTTAGTGCACATAATTAATGTCCGTTTAAAAGATTTTGTGATACAATTTTCATCGGACAAGAACCTGCTAATTAAATTATTACAATATACTTGAAATATAAACCTAAAAAAGTAACAATAACTCGCATTGTCATAATGAATCTGTGATGATTTACAATGACTTGAATACGATATGGCCATTGGTAACTCGAATATGATCTTAAAAAACCATTAAATAATCTATTCTGGAAAATTGTAGATATCACATCAATTACATTTGTATGTAATTACTGCTATGTTTAAATTAGTTACATAATTTTAATCAAGAGAAAAGTATTAAAATTTAAAGCGGACAATTTGCCTTAATTCAAATAGTTATTTATAATTCAAATAATCTATTTGAATTATAAATAACTGACCTGAACGGTCCAGTGGTAAGAGGACCGGCCTTGCAAACGCATGGTCGTCGGTTCGAACTGCACTCGAGATTTTTCTCGGGGGTGGTCGGTATCGACTTCAGGCACCCTTCAGTGTTGGGGCTAAAATTCGACACTGCTTCCCCTTACACGGCGAGAAGGTTGGAAGTAACAAAGCCATGGAACACTTTACACACACTCAAATACACTCCCGCTCCTGAGGTCCTGACAAGTCTTTGACTTAGGACCCCGTTGGGCAACCACCATAGATTAAAAAAAAAATACGAATAGCTTCTGACGTAATTGACTCAAACTGAGATTGTAAGTAGAAAATCAATTAGAACAACTAGCGTAGATAACAGATAAAAGTGAACGGGATAGCATTAGGTTGCGTATAGGGACACGGCTTCAAGGCTTCCTCCATCTCTTTTACGTGACTTTCCGCTTTTTGTCTGCTAGATTGCTTAAGTTCTCATTTTAAAACAATTACCAGTATATTCAACAGAACGTAAATATGAATACCGGGTGAGTCTAAAAACGTGGCCGCCATTACAAATTTTGAAAACGGTCAGTTTTGCAGATTTTTACGAGTTGTATTGCATTTGCTTTTTAAAATTTATATTGTAGTTCTGCTTATACATAATGAATGTAAAAAATGGAACTAGTGAAATAAAAAGCGGAACAAGAACATTATACGAGAGTCAAGCTGAATCTATTGAGAATAAAAAATATGGTTAATATTTTCTAGGATTTTATTTTAAATATGCTCGAAGTAATTCCCTGCAGCAATTATACACTTGACCATTCTTTCTTTCCACTGTTTAAAAGCTCCCAACCAATCTTCTTTCGGAATACCTTCAAAATAAGCGACGAAAACCTTCTACCCCGCAAATTCCTTTTAAGCCCAAAAAATAGCCAAAAGTCGCACTTTGCTAAATCTGGTGAATACGGCGGATGTTCTTTTACTCTTATATTTTTTTCAGTCAAAAACTGAAAATTAAAGCTGCCGTATGGGGCGATGTATTATCATGGTGCAGTATAATTCCCTTGTCTGGAACTCTACTGGAACATTTTTCAGTGTACCATTTAGCTGTAACTGTCTTTTGACCATCTAGCTTAATTGCCTTTACTAGGCCCGTACTTCTGAAGAATAGCTCGCTGCTTGTTGGTCATTGTTGGAGTTTCCTCAACTTCGTGAATCCATACACGACTCTCTTGGCGGGCAGGTACGTCGAAAAAGGGAATATAAGTTTCATCACCTGTCACCTATTTTGGAAAAAATTTGGTGTCCGCCATTACTTAAGAAATTTAAAGTTTCATGGCAAATTCTTACACGCTCTGCTTTTTGGAAGTCAGAAAGGTGATGCGGCACAAAACGACTAACCACTTTTTTTAAATGCAGGTGATCGTGTATGATTGTTCTAAGGGCTGAGGATCCAATGTTGAGTTGATGCTCTATTACCGCATAAGTGGCTTTATTGTCCTCTTCGATTATTTTTTTAACAGCAGCAATGTTTTCGTCGGTAGCAGCTGTAGGAGGATGCCCTGCTCCTTTTTGATACTGAACAGAATTCCTTTCGCGTTCAAATTCCTTATACCATCGGTAAATTGTAGTCAAGGAAGGTGCTTGTTCACTAAAAGCCGAATATAAACTCTCTTTGCACTCATAAGCGCTTAAACCTTTTTTAAAATCATAATAAATCATGATTCGAAAATGCTCTCTGGTTAATTCCATTTTTTTACTTGTAATGTCACTTTAAAAAATTAGTAACTTGAGTTATAACGAACGTAACTTCAACAACTACCCTTCAAAGAGTTGCTCTAAATAACACTAAATGTTTTGTTTTTCACGGCTTACTAGATTTTCTTATTCTCAATAAATTCAGCTTCACCCTCGTACTGTCTTGTGCAAATGCCAAAATAAGTCCAATCTGCTTTACATTTGAAGTAGCATATAATAACATAGAATAATAATAAAAAAAGTTTTTCTAGATTTCTGTAAAGTAACTCAAACAAAGACATGCACGAAAATAGGTGTAATAATAATTTCCAATATAGTGTTTCATTATTCATTATGAAAGAGTTCACGAAACATCTTCACTTGACGTTTCCACGCCCCCACAAACATGAGCTAGACATATTAGGAAATATCTCATGAACTTTTTGACTTCTGGCCTAGAAAATGAAATTACTTTTGTATTGAGTAAATTATGTAATCTCTTGAAACATCCAGGCTCTAGCCAAATTCCCTCCAGCAAAATTCACAATTGTTATTGGAATGCGGCGATCAAATTTGTACCAGATTTTTTTGAAAATGAGAATTTTCATTTAATCTTCTTCGGGCAAGAGGATACTTATTATGAACATTAGAATGTATATTAGCTTTTGTTAACTAATTTGTGAAATATTAGAACCTATTCGGTACTAAATGGCTCTTACGTAAGTTTATGCAAAGTGAGGAGGATTACTTTCACGTCGGTTCTTATTATTATCACGGCAATACAAGAGGGAAATGTAGATAATAGCGTGAGCATGAATGCGGCCTTAGTTTTGGCCTGACTTTCTTCCATAGCGAACCTTTCTTGAGGAGGTTCCCCCGTGTCGAGAGAAAGCGGTGCAAAGTTAAATAAACTAAGTCGTCGCGGCGAATTGGAATCTAAACATAATTATTAGTGGTGAAGTTCTTTTGTTTGTAAGTAACGTTTTCTTTAATTTATTTAAATAATACTTTTTGACTAAAATCATAAGGATTAGGGTTGGCTAATTATAAGAAAAAAAATTAATGTTCTTTTTTGTGAAATTACTTGAAACCCAGATTTCACATTATAATTGCTTTCCTTTCGTATTTTCAAAATTAAAATATTAATTAAAACGTAATTGTAATAAAAAATTATTAATTTATTTCAACTCAAGACATCTTTTATTAACAATATTAATATTAATTAATATTGTGTTACAAGGAAACGAATATGTAATACTTTTACTATTAGTTTTTGTTTTGTAAGCTTAGTTCACTTTCTCCAATTAGTTCATAATTTTTTTAATGTTTAAAACTACTGGTGTTCATTTATGTCATATCAATAAAATGTTTATTACTATTATTATTATTGCTTTCTGATTGTTATTCTTCGTATTGTTTTAAAACAGTAGTTGTTAGAATTTTAATTAATATCAAATGTGACTCGGAGCTTTTCTTTCGCACAGTCTATAATCTCAGATATAAAATTGTCGGTTCAACACAAAACAAACTACGTTAAGGCCGTTTTACACTACCCTGTTTCTTGTGCAAGATTGGGTACAATTTGTACAAGTATTTAGAACAAAAAAATTATTGGGATGCAGATACGATATGGAGATGAAACACGTTCTATTTTGCAAAATAGTGTTGGATTCAATTTAAATCTTTATACAATTTACTGCCTAAATTAAACTGTTTAAGAAATGGAACCAAATCTTGTACGAAAAATAAGGTAGTATAAAACGGCCTTAAATACTTTAACCTAACAAATATTAACTATTATTATTACTTTCCGTTCCTACTTTTTTTAATGACAGGACATTAATTAACATCATGTGATTATTAATAAGACAAAAAATATACTTCAAAATTGTCTATTATCATTCAGCATTTACGGAATTGATTATAATTCCTAAAATATTGACTATGGTTCTAAAAAAAGAAACAAGAAATTAAGAATCAAATTTGCGAAAAGAAAATGTATTTACAATGTCGTAAGAGTTCAAAGAAAATTCAGGGAATTATCAATTAAATTAAATCGAAAAAAATAATTCCGTTTTCTTAATAACAAATTAAAACGGGAAATACTAATGTACTAATAAATTGCAAAATATATATACACTTGCATGTCTGATGATAATAAATAAATAGCAAGTCGATGCTCTTCTTAGATAATATGAGCGACTTTTAAAATTAAATATTTACTTATGTAGAATTTTTAATTAAAGTTAAAAAATAATTAAATAATAAACACTGTATTTAAAAAAAAATTAAGTACAATTTTACTTTTTACTCATTTACTCACTTTCTTGTACCTTGAAAAGTATTACAAAATTTTTATTTATAATTGATCGAACAGGTTGCAAAATCAATTTAAAAGTTGACGTTTCGTTGTAGGTACGTCGACAGTTTTATCCTGAAGAGGCCGTTAACTTGAAGCGAGACTTCGTCTTTTGAATTAATTTTGAATTAAATTTGCAAATTTTATTCATTTATTATAAATTTGTTTCGGACCATTAATTAAATTAACTTAAATTGCAATTATTGTTCAATTTACAAAATTGCAAAAAAGAAAGATAAATGCAGATATCAATTCTTTCACATCTCAAATCAATAAGAAATGTTTAAATCATTAATTATTTATAGAAATTCACTTTTATGTAACATAACTTTCTGTATTAACATATCATGCATTTTGTATAAATTTACAGTGACGGACGAAGTGATTTGAACAGAATAAAAAAAAAACGGAAGCACATTAACATAAGGAAACTATAAAACTGAGTAGTAGTTTACGAATTTGATATTAGGAATGCTTCAACTCTAAAGCTTCGTTTTGTTTAAACAAACTTTCGTATCGCATGTTTTGTGCCGCTGCACACCCACATATGTCGTTTATTATTATTATTAATTTTGTACTCTCGAAAGTTTGAAGATCATTTTTTGCAGAGAAACATTTTAAATGAAAGTTAATTAAAAAATTTCGCCTTGGTGTTAGGTGAAAGCGTCTGTCGGTTTTTCTTTTCGATTCAGGCGATGTATCAAAGAAGTATTAGACGGTAACATTTGAAAGTAAACAACTAGGACAGGTCAAGATAAGAAATCGTTATGAAACATCTTAGTTTCTTCTGGTGATTAATTATATGTGTATCTTAATATAACCTTAAGCAAGAACTGGAAAAAGAATTTGGTTAACGGAAGAGAGGGATGGCTTAGATTAATGTATACGTATAATAAGGGAACACACATTAAAAATGTCATCGTAGGTAGCTCTCAGTAAAAATTATTATTGTTGTTCTTTGTATACTCTCTAAAACATAAAGTATCATAATTATTTGCTTAGAAATTTTAATGGTCCCCCCCCCCTCCAGAACTGTTACTATTTAAGTGTCTGCTTAGGGCAGTATAAGTTAAAATTACTTCATTTTTGGGAATATATTTGGAAAGAAAATTGCTTTACCAATCCTCTAAGGCACACTTGAATCAATCCTTATATTCTGAACAAGCTTTTAATCAACGAAATAACAGTACAAAACAGTACAAAAGATTTTAAAAATACAACAGAATGAGCACAAATTTTAAGAATGACAACCTGCTTTTCAAAGTTGAAATTGTTCTGTAAACGTGGCTAAATATGCAAGGAAAATAGAATATAAAACATTAGTTGTAAAAAGTTTTTAACAACAATGAGAAAACTGGGTTATAATCATAAAGCATAATGATTTATAAATCGTCAGTAAAGCGGAAAGATTGTTCTACATTAAGGTAAGAAGACAAATCATTCTATTTTCAAGCCTCCCTCTACACTTTCATAAGCAGAAAGTTCGATGTATTACGTGTTTCCATAACTACCAATATTATACATCTTACCACTCTTATTTAATTTGTTTCTAACATTTCTACACATCGATCCTCAATATTATAAGCATAAATTATTTGATAATGTTTTTATTACTTCAGTATTAAAATGCAATTATTTACAGAGAATTTTCATTAATAGACTTTTGCACAGTCGGAGCATATTTATTTTTTAAATAGAAAATTACTTCTTAATGTATTTTTTTTATTTATTAACAGTTTGTAAAGCGAATGTCTAATTGAATCAATGAAATGACTCAAAAAATATTTTATTTTCTGATCTAATCATGATAAACTAATTTTCTGAAAAGTGTTTGTAGTTTTATAATTTTTTTAATAAAATAATTTGTGCAGCTCTTTTACTTTATAAGGTTTTTTTTTTAAACTTCATACTCTGTATTTACATCCATTAATTTAACAAAATCGCAGAATCTCAAACAAAATAACATTGAGTTGGGTGTTGTGATGCGACAATAATTTATTTTACCTCAAAATCACAACGACCAACAAGGAAGAAACAACTAGATTATTAGAAAGTTGTCAGTGGATATATATACATAAATTATTTTTGGCGAGAATGTCTCTTGTAACCGGGTTATAAATTTTGGACATGACTGGTTTGTCATTAAGGTAAATTAATACTTAGTCCGCGCCAGTGAACTCCAAAGTGTTACCGAAAATCTCAAATAAAATACAGTGGTTGTAATTTATTATGGTATTAGTTTAGTTTTTAAACAAACTAAAAAAATATCTTTGTAATACAGATACAGCGGATATCCGGCAACTATCCGGATATCCGGCTATCCGGCCACATTTTTGTTATCCGACCGGATACTGGCTATTAATTTCCAGCCTCGCCGGATATTTAACGCGGGCTATGATAATGGAAAAATTAAGGTTCAATAATAAATCAGAAGTTTCATTTGAATCTTTTATTATTAAATAAAATTTATAGTTTCATCCAAAAATTGGTAGGTACACCTTCTTTAGCTTTCGCTAATATTTAATCGCTTCACCAGAACACTACAAAATATTGGTTACAAATTTTAATTTCAATTAAATAGTTAAAAAAATTTATTCTAATATGTTTACAGAAAAAAACATTATTTCATATAAAGAAAAAATACCATAACATACTATTAATGAATTTTCAACACTATCAGAAAATTTTTTGAACAAATCCAGTGATGGGAAGAATCGAATTAAATAATTCGATTAATTAGATGATCGGATGAATCGAATTATTTCGATTAATTTCAAAATATTTCGAGATAATTTAGTAGTATTATTTAGTGATGGGTGAAATTAGTATTCGAATAAAATAGTAGTCGAATGAAAATAGTAGTCGAATAAAAACAGTAGTCGAACAATCGAATGATTTCATTCGAATGCACTGTTTCGAAGGAAAAATTTCCGATAAAAATAGTAATGGAACAATTGAATAAGTCCTTCAAATGCAACTGGTCGAATGTCGAATAAAAATAATAATCGAATCAAAATATTAATAAAAAAGTTTTGTGCAAATCGGATGCAATGTCAGGTCAAAAAGCGATCAAAAGATGTCGCTACTTGAAATGTTCAAAATATTAATGATTAAATGTGCATTATATTTAATTACTACACATAAAAATTATAGAATAAAAGTAGTAGATAACAGACTGGAAATAGTTACGACTGAAAATACTCGAGTACATGTAACTTTTGAACAATAATATTAAAATATAAGTTTCAGTGGAATTGAAATACCTAGCAAGTAAATATTACTATTACGAAATTATAGTAAACGTAGATAATAATTTTGAAAATTAATTTATACGCCGAATACAATACAACATATTTGATTTTGATTGAAAATAATTTTTCTCAATATCCAAAATGTAGTGATAATTTGTTCTTATAATGCTAATAGAAATTTGGGACAGGTACACACTGATGATAATATCATCTGTGCATAAAGAAATTAAATTTCTTCGCAATTACGACACAAATGCCATAAAATAATAACAGCCAATGACAAATTAAAATGTTATTGCGTCCTGCGTCATATAGTAGGTAGATTTTGTATGGTATAAACTTCGAAAGAACAAACATAAAATAAATTAATCAATGAACTGATTTTACTTTATTAATAAATGCAAATAGATAGTTAAAGGTATAATCGATATACACCAAGTATGGAATAAATTCATTTTCTACGAAATAAACGATTTTTATGTAAAATCCTGAAATAGGTCGATTTTTAATTAAAAAATGACACTATTTTAGTGGAATTTTGTATCTCCCCCTCCAACCCCCTCCGAGTGACAGTTGCCTCTTTAAAATTTTTAAATGGAATGGGGGGTTATCTGATACCTCATTTAGAAGAGCTTTTCATTCTCTATTCAGTAGTATAAGAATTTTTTTTTAATTCCTATTTTTTCTAAAAAGAATAATACATTTTAAAATCAACACATAAAATTTTAAAATGAAATAATTTAAATGAAATGTTCGAACTGGGAACCGTTTGATTCATGACAATAGTACAAACGTTGCAGACGTTCATCTTAAACATTTCATTTCAAGGCTAATTTGATTAATTCCAATTTTTTTGAATTTTTTAAAAATTCTTTATGAAAACGAGTAGAAACTGTAGATACTAATGTATGTAATCAACGTAGAAATAAAAGTAATAACACCAATATCAAGGAAACTGTTCAAAATGGCCTGCTCCTACGTCTTGACTATAACCAAGACGAAATTCAAACTCATGCAAAACATTGTCGATTACTTCCGCACTGATTCCTCGTATTTCATTTCTTATTGTGTCTTTTAATTCTTCAAGACTGTTTGGTTTAGTTCTGGAGACTTTACTTTTTAGAAATCCCCATAAAAAGAAATCGAGAGGTGTTAGATCAGGAGATCTAGCCGGCCACTCAATTGCCCCCCTTCGACCAATCCATCTATTGGGGAAAACGTCATCCTAATAATCCATTTTAAAATTTTGTGTGTTGATTTTAAAATGTATTATTCTTTTTAGAAAAAATAGGAATTAAAAAAAATTCTTATACTACTGAATAGAGAATGAAAAGCCCTTTCAAATGAGGTATCACATGTCCTCCCATTCTATTTAAAAATTTTAAAAGGACAACTGTCACTCGGAGGGGGTTGGAGGGGGAGATGCAAAATTCCGCTAGAATAGTGTCATTTTTTAATTAAAAATCGACCTGTTTCAGGATTTTACATAAATGTCGTTTATTTCGTAGAAAATGAATTTATTCCATACTTTACGAACGCAGTGTATAATAAATCTCTAATGCTAATATTTAGGGCTGGGTCGATGTATCGATATATCGATACGTATCGATACGCCAGCTGTATCGATACACATTTTCAGCTGTATCGACGTATCGCATATCGATACGTATCGAAATATCGGATATCGAATATCGATACGTATCGAAATATCGATACGAATCCAAATATAGGATATCGAATATCGATACGTATCGAAATATCGGATTTCTTATCATAAGTTTAAGCAATAACATTAAACTAAATTCATTTTATTTTACATTTTAGAAGATATTTAGTTTATTTCAATTTTCTCGAGACTTGAAAAACTGGTCTTAACCGGTTTTTGCACCAAAGTTTTAAACCTCTGTTCAATATTTGATATGTATCGATATATCGATACATATCAATCCAATATTTCGATACATATCGATACGTATCGGTAGCCGATACTCGATACGTATCGATATTCGATATATCGATACGTATCGATACAGAAATCGTATCGAAATTCGATACACAATTTCCCGTATCGCCCACCTCTACTAATATTGCTAATAATAAAATTAATAATCAAAAATAACCCTTTCTTTTGACGTAACAAAATAAATTAAAAAAACTTTTTATATTAACATAAATATAAATAATAAATTAACAAATATTTCATGCTACAGAACACTTAAGTTTTTAAAATGCTATTTAAAAAAATTATATAGTCCAAATTTTTTGGATTAAGTCGAAATTTTACAAAATGATCTGTGGTCAACGCTTCACCTTGATAACAGGTCATAAACCAGTTTTAACAATTTTTGGAAATCACAAAAGCACTGCAACCTATTTTGACTTCAGTATTGGCCTTAGGTGTCCAATTTACAGGACTTCAAAATTTAATATCGCAACATAGTTGTTTTGCAGTTGCTTTATTTATCCTTATTGCAAGTAATTCAGGTACAGACGTACAGATGATGAAAAAGTTATTTTTTTTTAAATAATTCATGGCTTCAACTGCTGAGGTCATTAGCCATATTTTGAGAAGCCGCGAACGGAAATCATAAAGGCAGAACAAGAGGTCACAGAAGAAAGGAAGTAAATGTTCCGATCCACGAAATGGGTAATATGGAGGAATATCACAGATTATTGCTTCAATTCTAGAAATATCTGATTTAAATATTTAATTGCAATTTGCAAACTTCTATTACGAAAAATTGTAGTTCCTCAAACACTCGGAAGAGGAATCTTAAAAACCTCATGGTCCGTTTTCACGATCAAGCAATTTGCGCAAATGGATTTTTTCAAGCATTGGCGCATACAAATTTGCTTGCGCAAATACATGCAGTTTGCCAAACTTGTTGGAAATAAATCGATATGTATCTAATTTATTTGTATGTAGTTAGCGTAGACTAAATTGTAGATGTTGTTATGTATGTGTAAATAAGTCGCACTTGTTTAATGAAAATATTGTAACGTTTTTCGAAGAATAAATTACAATTAGAAGCACAAAATTTCAGATGCAAATGCCAACGAATAAAAAGATTTTAACGAATAGATGGGTGTTCAAGACAAAAATTAAGCAAGACGGTGAAATAGAAAAATACAAGGCGAGATTAGTTGCAAGAGGGCACACACAGAAACAAGGTATTGATTATGAAGAAGTGTTTGCACCTGTAGCAAGGTATGAAACTATTCGTACATTACTCGCAGCATCTGTAAATGAAGAAATGCATATACATCAAATGGATGTAATTTGTGCGTATGTACAAGGTGAATTACATGATGAAGTTTATATGGAACAACCCGAAATGTTTATTGAATGTGGACAAGAAGAAAAAGTATGTAAATTATTAAAACCTTTGTATGGCCTAAAACAATCCGGTCGTGAGTGGTATAAAAAATTGGACAACTATATTACAGAAATTGGTGGTAAGAAAAATTTATCGGATCCGTGTGTTTATGTATTTGGTGAAAAGAAGACCGAGTCATAGTTATTATTTATGTAGATGATTTGATTTTAAGTTCCAAGAAAATTGAAAAATTGGAAATTATAAAATCAAAATTGAAGTCAACATTTAAAATGACAGATCTTGGAAAAATTAATAATATACTAGGAATAAATGTACAACGAGAAGGTATAATTGGAAAAATACATCTTTCACAGAAGAAATATATAGAAGACTTATTAAAAAAATTTGACATGACAAATGCGAAGACAGTATCGACTCCTATTGAGTCAAATACAAAAATTTCAAAAGAAATGAGTCCAATGTCCGAGGATGAAAAATGTGAAATGATGAACAAACCGTACAGAGAATTAATAGGTGGATTGATTCATTTAGCAAACGCAACCCGACCTGATATAGCTTTTGCAGCTAGTACATTAAGTCGTTTTTGTAATAATCCCGGTAAGGATCATTGGCTTATTGCAAAACGTGTGTTGCGATATTTAAAGGAAACATCTAATTACGGTATAACATATGTAAAAGACGGTGAAAACCTTAAAGCGTATACAGATTCAGACTGGGCTGGAGATATTGATGAACGAAAATCGTGTTCAGGCAATGTACTGATATTATCCGGAGGACCAATTAGTTGGAAATCAAGAAAACAAGCATCCGTAGCCTTATCAACAATGGAAGCTGAATATGCAGCACTCTCTGAAATTTCACGTGAAATTATTTATATCAGAAGAATTTTATTTCATATGGGTTTTGATAAGTATGTAAGTTCTCCGATCAATGTATTTTGCGACAATCAAAGCGCAATAGAATTATCAACGCTGTATTTCATAAACGTAGTAAGCATATAGATATTAGTTTTCATTTTACTCGTGAATTAGTTGAAAACAATATTATATCGATTAATTACATACAAACGGATTTTATGCCTGCAGATATTTTTACAAAATCATTGGCAAAATATAAACATAACCGTTGTGTAGAAATGTTAAATCTAAAATAGAATGATTCAAATTTAATTGTTTGCATTCTTTAGAGCACATATCCATAGAAGGGGTGTTGGAAATAAATCGATATGTATCTAATTTATTTGTATGTAGTTAGCGTAGACTAAATTGTAGATGTTGTTATGTATGTGTAAATAAGTCGCACTTGTTTAGTGAAAATATTGTAACGTTTTTCGAAGAATAAATTACAATTAGAAGCACAAAAACCAGAGTTTTCTGTCAAAACTTTCTGGATTGTGCAAGCAAAAAAATTTCGTTTTCACGCAACGATTTCCTTGTGCAAATTTGCATGCACAAGCACATTTGCGCAGATTGCATGAACGTGAAAACCGACCTAAACACCTAGGTATCAAAAGAATGAAGGCTCTCTTAAGGTCCGTTTTCACGCTCATGCAATTTGAGCAAATGTGCTTATGCATGCAAATTTGCACAAGGAAGTCGTTGCGTGAAAACGAAATTTTTTTGCTTACACAAGTCAGAAAATTTGGCAAACTGACCGTAAAATGGATTATCAATTCAATTCTTTTTTTATGCAAATTTGCATGAGTACAAACATGCGCAAATCCATTTGCGCAAATTGCTTGAGCGTGAAAACGGACCATTACGAAATTACGTATTTTGGCCCAACACGGTCAAAACCATTGAAAATTATGTCAGAGAATGCCAACCATGTCACCAAGCAGCACGTAATACAGTCACTCATGAGCTCATGACAGAATTTTATTCCTGGCCAAAAACCGTGGTCTCGAATTCATGTTCACTATACTCTATCCCTATCAATGGAACCTACTTCCTGGTTAATGTTGATGCATTCTCCAAGTATGTGAGGTATTTGAAATGAAGACGACGACATCACAAACAACAATCACTAAACACCTGTTTTCTCCACCTTATCACGGATACGCTGAACGTTTTGCTGACACGTTTAAGAAATATTTTATTAAAATGACGAATGAAGGGAGTGTATGGAATATATGTAAGTACTTGAAATTACAGTACAACTCCTCGTTCCAGTTCACCAGAAAATAAAACTCCTGCAAAAAAGTTTGAAATCATACGAAATGAAAAGATGGAGCTACAGTTTAATAGGTGTAATGGAGTAATGGAAACGATCTTTTATATCGAAGATGCTGTTTATGTACCATTACGAGATAAATAATTGGTACGATTGCTTTGTAAAGTAGTCTGAATTTTATAATTCTTACGCTGGATTTCACAAACGTCACTTAACTTTAATCATCGATTAAGAATAATCATTCCTATACCTTCAACACATGTAACCATGGCAACGTTTACTTTTAACGGATGATTAAATTTAAGTAACTTTTGTGAAATCCGCCATTAACATATTGAAATGCTCTTCAATGCTAGAATTAAAATAACATACGAAAAAAATTATTATTTTATGGGACCACTATTCCATTTCAACACATCAGCAAACGCTGAATTTCACAAACGTCACTTAACTTTAATCATCGATTAAGAATAATCATTCCTATGCCTTCAACACATGTAACCATGGCAACGTTTACTTTTAACGGTTGATTAAATTTAAGTAACGTTTGTGAAATCCGCCATTAGGCTCATTGCTTCTACCAATGTTCATGTGGGAAATCTGCCATACCAAATATTTATCTTGCAATAGTATGTCATCGTCGAAAATAATTGTGGCAAATCGGTACAATTAATCGTGTCAAAGGAGTTTTGTATAAGGTCAGACTTCTCGATGGATCCCTAGAAACGTTCCGCATTTATCAAATAAAAAACCATACCCTGTAATGCATCTAAAATTCTTCAAATTGTTAATTAGAAGTTCGATTTGCAAACATGACTGGACAATAGACCAAAAAGAAATGAAATATAAAAAAAAGAAGAGAATGTGATTCTGAACAGCATGCAGCCAAAGAATTCGTCATTCAACAAGGAATCGTTTCCTCACTACGTTATTATAAGTTGATCCCAGATGCAGGTCTTACCAACAGGTTCATAGCATCAACTAATTTCATCTTTTTTGGGTGCTGTGATGCGGCAATACTTATTTTCCTCAAAATCATAATGACCACGAAAAAAATAACAGAAAAAAGAAAGATTATTAGAGAACTGTCAGTGGATACATAGTTTAATTTAATTTGTATATTCAAATAACGAAAATAAAAATATTACCGAAGTGATTGTGATATTTTGTTTGGGTTTTGGCTTATTACCATTTTTCTTGTACTTTTAACTGTATTTCTATGTCAATGATTCCATATATTAAGAGAAGAATGACATATCTTAGCAATTTGATTTTTGTGATCAATATTATATGAAACTTTTGAATAAGGAGTTCATTATGGATGCATAACAGAGAGCTGGTTAAATCCGCTGACAACATGACAACGGACTTGATGCTTGGCCAGGCAATTTTAGGTGCGGCTTCGAATCCACTTCTGGTACATACGGATTCTATGTAAGAGAAAGGGTTCTCATGACTAGGATCGTGTTCGAATGCATACCGACTCCTTCGAACTGGGTTTTTTGCATTTCCACAGTTCGTAAAGTGAATACCGAAAGAGGATAAACCATAGAGTAAATCGATCGCAGCCGCAATCACCAGGGTACAATCACCAGCCCGACAAGCTTTGGAAAGCTTAGGCTTTTGAACAGTGTTAAAAAAATAGAATGCAATCTTGGTCTTTTCTTGTTTTAAGCTGATTGATTATTGAGAGTGAGAGAATAAGTTATTTTGATGATGGGAAACCGTGCTAATAAATAACTTAAGTATAGTAACACTCTGTATTTAAGAGCAGCACTTAATTTCTTGAGTTTCATATTGTTTCATATAAAATTTGTGGTTGCAATGCAATATTGTAAAAAAAATGGTGAATTTAAATTTTCATTTTCTTTCTTAAAATGTTGACAGTTTCTTAATTAAATGAAAGTTACTGGTAACTACGTATATTGCGTGGGAAAACGAAATCCGTCGAAAGTCATCTTAGAAATTCCTCCGTGCGATATACACACGAACGGAACCTGATACTTGTATTTTATTGAGATTAGTTGGCCTCGGCCTTTACCTTCGCTAAGTTTAGTGGGTCGGTAAAACATAATGGCAAAATGCCTTCGGAAATGCAACAGAAAACTTCCCACAAAGAACAACAGCAACTTTGCAAAATGTTTCATGGCAGTGGCCAATAGATTAAAGTTAAATCATGCAAATTCGATAATGGTATATTTTTTGGTATGATATTGACTGTTTCTTCTGCATTCAGACGTTTATAAATTTTATGATATACCGGGCAAAATCTCCACCATTCAAACAATTGGTGGCCTCGCAATTGAAGGATTCAATAATCAGTTAAAATTTACGTATTGAATCACGTTACTGTTCAGGACGCTGCAAAACACAAAATTTATTACGCTGACTCATGCAGGTTTTAAGAATTTAATTTAAACTAAAACTTACGTTAAGAAATTTATTAAATTTATTTGTTTAGTTTAAGATCCCGACAATCTTACAATAGTTCGGTTTTTCCCTAAATAAATTGTTATCGATCCTTCCCGGAAACAATTTCATTTCATTTCTTTGATCTCATTTCTTCACGACAGTAATATAAAACTTTGTCACATCCCTCCTTTAAATTTTTAATTAATTATAAATTGTTGTATAGAATTCTTTTAACATTTTTCCCAAGTTCTGGGAAGTTTTTTCCTTCATCAGTATTTCTTGTCGATCTATTCAAGAATCACCTTTATGTAACATACAGAGTGACTTACTAAGTCTAAATTTCCTCTAAAAGTTATTCAGTTAGTACTAGGGCCAAATCGCGGGATTCCTATAGTGCCAGAAATTCCTCTTTTCTCTACTCTTACATGGAGTATTAATTAATATTGGAGTCTTGCATTAGATATATTTTGTTTATAATGTTTGTAAAATTTATAATTTCTCAATTTGCAAGTTTACTGCGTACTACTCTAATATTCTTATTTATGAGACAACAGTAGTCTTAGAAAGATTAAATCATTTATAGTAATTATATTTATAGTAATTAAATTCCAGAAATTAACAAAAATATTATACAATAAAGAAAATAAAACTTACAATGCGTGCGCTCATACGTGTATATAGAAAGTCGTCCACTTTGTACCTACTTGGTTAATTTTCACTGATTTATAGTTAATGCCTTGGTATGTTATAATGGAAAGGAGACAGTCTAGCAATAAAGAAATCAACGGAAGTAATTAAATAGGGTTCTACAGGTGCCAATGCCCAGCAAATGCCCGCTTTCAGTAATCTGAAATTGTTAGCGTGTGATCAATTGTAAATTAATTATTTATTTTCTGATGATTGTACGTTAATTAATTTTAAAGTTCTTCTAATAAACTAAAATTTAGTACCTAAATTACAAGCAATTAAAACTTACACATTACTTACGAACTATTATTTACAAAGAAGCTTACGTTTTCTTGATTTAATAAAATGAGACTGTGGACGTAATTATTTTAAATTGCGCTTGTAATTTACACTTTAATTAACTGCTTTCAACATATAAGATAGTTACAAGTACAGATGAAAAAGTATTTATTTGACGTGTTTGGTGCTTCTCAATTCAAATTTTATACTTTGATATAAAAATAAATTAGAACCGCAGAGTTAAAGCTTCACGAAAATAATTAATGCATTTTAATTCTCGTGATAATGAAATTAAAATATGAACCGCCAATATTAACTTTTTTCTGCGTTTTCAGGAATAATTAATCAATTTCTGGTGATTATAGTTTTGCCTTGAATTTATCAACATATTTAATAATTTAATAATATTGTTATGGATTCGGCGTTCATAGAAAAATTGTTGTTTAATTTTAAAACGTTTTAATTGCTTAACAAATAAAAACACAAGAATAACACTTCTATAACTTAAATATTTTACACGTACCACTAACGGAATAATAACTGATTCTTATAGCGCCGATCGTCCCTTATATAGATCATTTCCTTCTCGAATTTTCTGCTTACGACCGGAACCCTCATGCGTTGGACTCGAAACCCACTGGAATAATCGAGTAAGGCTAAAATTGAATAATCGGCGGCTCGGACGCAACAATATATTAATATTACTCTTTTTCTTTTAGGAGGATTGTATTTTTTTTTCATTTTATAATACACAGAAAGTTGAGAATAAGCATAATTAATTTTATACAGCAAATAATAAGTCATAATTAACAAACACCGTAATATCACGTGATTGATTGGATCCCAAATTAATAAGTCAATTTTCCTTGAAATTGCATTTTTGTATGGTGGAATCTAATAAGAAACGGCAGAATTTTTTTTTCAATTTACTTACAAAATTGAATTGTAAACATTCGAGGGATTTTTGTAATCTTGTTTCTTTTTGATTGGCCCTCCTATATATTATTATACTGACTATACGAATTTTTGGTATGTAATGTCAAATGTGCAAAACTTTTTCATCATCCCTCCTTTACACTTTTATAAATCGCAGCCGGAATTCGGATTCTGTTTGCACAATGTTTACTTTCTTTGGAGAATAAATAGGTATGACAAGTGAATATTGATAGTGATGGTGATGATGTTTATGTTATAATTAACATAACATAGTTTAATGACAAATAATTTCTTTAAAACTATGAGGCTATGAAAAATAAAACCAGAGTCTTCATTCGAAACTTTTAGTCTGACATTTGCTTTCCGACTCCTGTCAAATCTGTTTAAACGCTCTCGAGCACTTTATTCATTGGTCAGCAAGCAATTACGAGACATTTGAAATTGGTCGTCATCATATTAAAGAGTTTTAACAAATCCTTATGTAAGAAGATTTTTTGGTGCTACTGTAGTGTGCAGTCTACCTACGAATCTGAGATCTACCTATTTTAAAGTGCATTCTACTCTCAAAATATATTTAAAAAACATGATAATCTCTAATTTGACTCTATTTGTTTGTGACGAAGTAATTAAAGGATTTACTTGTTCCGGTATAAATGTTGTTCTATGAAAATTAGGGATATTAATTAAGATTTTACAAGTTTCGGGAAGAACAATTAGAAACATGTAGATAGATAGTATTTGTATTAGGCACTTAAACACGTGCATTACAAAAATTCCGTGTAGCTTACAGAGGTTCAGATTTATCCACGGTAGCGCTGCGATCTTAAAATCAAACGCCTATAGGTTAATAATAATTAAGCTAAGACTCTGATTTTATTTTTCATAGTCTCCCCTTATCTAAATAATTTTGTATCACAAATTCTTTGAAACGGACACTGAATATGCGCACTAACACTTAACGTTTCGCCGACGTTCTGACGAAGCTGTCGAGCGACGGCGAAACGTTAAGTGTTAGTGCGCATAGTCAGTATCCGTTTCAAAGAATTTGTGATATAATTTTCATCGGACAAGAACCTGTTTGAATTATAAATAATTTTGGTTCGCACTATACTTCTTAATTAAATTTTTTGGTATCATTTCTTAATTAAATTTTTTGGTATCATTTCTTTGAAATTTTATTATAATTATTTCTGTATACACTGCAATAACATATTTTAAAATATTTAGACATTTCAGAGAAGTAATTTAGAAGTAAATACATATTACGTTAGATTTACGGAAATCCTTGGGTGTAAACAAAACGAAACAATTCCATATGTCGCAATAATACAGTCGCTTACAATTAATTTAATATGGAAGACAAGTTTATTAAATTGTTATTGAATATAAAAACCTTCAGTTTTCTTAATAATGTTCATCTAATACGGTAAAATTCCAGTTGTTTATAAAAATTACTTTTACGGAAAATAACATGGTATCCACTTACTAACTGTGAATATATGTAATTCATTGGTGCAATCTTTTAGAAAACACGTGCAAACCTGTTCTTATAATAAAGACCGGAAACAACTATTTTAAATGAAAATGTCAGTTAAAAATTTGAGCAATGTAAACTTACAACAATAAAATAAGACATTATGAAAAGGAATACGAAATATAAAAGAAACTAAATAAATGAAAAATTAATTCGACTCGAATATTATTGTTGGACTAAAATGTTAAAAATAAAAAAAAAATGTTAAAAATATTATTGCAGTACAATTTCAAAATATCGTTCATTTTTGCTTATTTAACGAAAAATGTAAGAACTAAACGGAAAGTAGTAATATAAAAAAATATTCTATTTATTTCGTCTTTTAGTTTAATTTTATTAATGTTATATGTGCTTTCAAAGAATATATCTATCTATATATCTACACTGTGATTTTTTGAAAAAGATCCACCTGAAATATTTTAAAAATGAAAAGGTGCTCATTTTGAGTAAATGTTTTTTTTCCATTGCTTTTCAGTTGGTTGTTTATTATGTAATAAAATGTCGCTAACATACTGTTATTTCCAACGTCCAACGAGATGTTTAAAGATTTAATAGGCCAGTGTTAATTTTTCAGTTTGCAATTAAATTTTTTGTAAAATACAGATACATTAGCACATTCTTTGGAGGATAAGCTTTCATTTGAGGTACCACACAATGGGTCATTCCATTAAAAATTTTTGGCAGGGTATTCGTAGGGGCATGGGAGTAAATGTTAAAAGTGTGATTCATAGGTCAAAACACCGCCCTCTTAGAATAAAAGCAGACGTGTTTTTGGAAAATTTTATTTTCCTTTTCATTTTTGAAATATTTCAGGTGGATCGTTTTAAAAAAATCAGCCTGTATACAGGGTGGTCCCGAAATAAGGTGCCAAAAGGAAATCAGTCATAGGAGATGATAGTAAAACTCATATACAAAAAATATTTCTAATAAAAGTCTTTTCGTTTTTGAGATTAAAAATAATTGAAAATTTGCTGTATGCTAATGAGTTAATAGGGATTGAAAAGGTAATTCTGGTTGTATGGCAACAATGTTCACATTTTTTTCGCACCGGTACCTGCAACATGTTCAATCCCGATAAACTCATTAGCGTACAGCAAATTTTCAACAAATTTTCAATTATTTTTATCTCAAAAACGAGAAGACTTTTATTAGAAAAATGTTTTGTATATGTTTTACTCATCATCTCCTATAACTGATTTCTTTTTGGCACGTTATTTCGGGACCACTCTGTACAATGTCTTTTAATTTTATTTAGAGATTTCGAGAAATCAGTATTATACAGTATGGATAAAAAGTCAAAAAATAGATACACGTAAAAAATATGCCCTTTTAGAATCCGTAATAAAAGATGGGGTTTCCTTAAAAAAATTAAAATTAATTTTGTACCCCAACGGTACGCCACTGTCCAAATAAATAAACCATTTCAAAATATGCCAAATTCGCACTAATAATAATCGTTACGTCCAAGCGTTTTTGCGAAAAAGAAAATTTTAGGAAATATTTAAAAGTGTTCCACAATTTTTATTCACGCTATAGATATACGTAGTAGATAATATCATAAGAATATATTCATATAACTACAGTAGATACAAAAATAATAACAATAATTATTATTTCTGGAATATTAATTAAATTGCATTTAGGTATTTAAATTTAAAAAAAATGATGCCTTTATAAAGAAATGTTTTGATACCTTCATTACAAAATTAATAATAAATTAAATTAAGAAAAACTATCTACTGCTCTAGACCATAAAAGTAGAATGTTTTCAAAATACAAATATGTAGGTTGATTTTTAATTTTCATTTCTTTTTAATTTTTTTTACAGAGGACTTTTCAATTTAATACATATTATTGAATTATTTTTTTTTTAAAGAATTTATTACCTATTATTATTGATAGTTATGTATTAATTTAGGGAATTAAATCGTTCGGTTTTAAAAAAATGATTGATTATTTATTAAATAAATTATTTTTTAATTCTTAGTTTTTTAACCACATTTTTTTAGTAAACTGTCTCTAATTAAAAAAAATCCACTTACCGAGTAAGTCATATTTTGGTTAAATTCAGATAAATTGAGGAACTCATCTAGACCGGAAAAGCGAACTGCGCTTTCAAAGGACATCTTTCCAAAATTATTTATGGTCTCCAGAAAACTGTAGGTTGTTTGATTGAATTTAGTTTTTCAAAAGCTCCGCTTGAAAAATTTCGAGAAAAAGTGTCTCTCGCGCGGACAACTTTGAACCGACTGCTCCGAAGAGGGCACAAAATGCGATAAATACACCGCGAAAATTGCGCGTACCAAGTACGTCAAAATTAGTTTGGAACGTTTTCAGCGATTAAAAGCATGTTTTCTTAGCGCGAAAACCTGTTCTGTTTTGAGATGTCGGAAATCTATTACGCATGCCAATTATCGAATTAATAAGTTTAATGGACATGGTGACCAATTAATTTGTTTTGTTTAATGAAAAAAGGGTTACATAGGTCGATTTTGAGAAGGCATCTGCGATTTTTTGCGCGGCTGTGCGAATGCGACGAAGGTTGATTGCGCTCCTATCAGGAAATACAAATGATCTGGTATAATTGTAACAATTAATTTTATATTTGACTTTTGTAATAATTGCTGCTACTTATCTTAATGTTATTGGCAAATTAAAGCACACGGCGCACAGTGGTCCAGAATGAAATTCTAGCCCAACAAAATTATTTTTTTACATCTAAGTTTCCAAAATGGTGAAAATAATAAAATTTTGCAGTTTTAAATAAATTTTCTAAAGCAATGATTTAATATCAGAATATAATTATTTCTATACAAATTTTTGTCTGATTTTGGATTGTTACCTTGTAAGAAAAACTAGATTTTTCTATTTAAAAAATGAACTGGGAGGGGTCCACCACAATTTTTTTTTATATGTTGCGTAGAAATGATTGTATATTGATATTCTACTTCTTATTTTTTTAAATTTTCACGTCAAGTATCCAGCAAATGTTTATCTTATCTATAAGTATTTACTCATGTCAAGAACCAAATCAAAAGACAATTTTGAAGAGATCTTAAAAAACAGCAAAAAGTAGCACTTCATCGGGCAACATTATATGAAAATAAATTACTGACTACTATTATGTAACTCGTAAAGACATCTAATTTGATCTTATTTTTACTTCTTGTCTTTTGAAAGTTTAAAATGTAGATGTTTAATACAACAATTTGAAATTTAAAAAATTATGTAAATAAACCTTTAGATCCGATTGATTTTGAATGGAGTTGTTAAAAGAAATTTAAAGTAACGAGATTTCACCAAATTTACCCAATAAAACTTGTTAAAATATTTTCAAACTTATCAGCTATTCAGACACGTTTGATACTTTAAAAATTTATGGTGAATTTTTCAATTATCAAATGTGTCTGAAAAGCTGAAATTGTCAACGCTGAAATTGTCAAATTATAAATACGATACTAATTATCTGAAGTTAGCCATTCATAAATACGTATCATGTGACAACGATTTAAGCGTTTTCTTAAATTCAGAATGTGTCTCTTTTTCAGATAATTGTTATCGTATTTATAATTTAACATTTTCAGCTTTTCAGACAGGTTTGATACTTGAAAAATTTATGGTGATTTGACAGCGCCACAGAAGTGTAAATAAAATCATAAGTTTCCTAAATAAATGAAACGGACATGAAATGACATTAATGGAAAGATTTTCTTTATTTTTACGTTAATTCAAATGTTTCAAGTTTTTCCTTTTTTGACGCGCTAAAAGTTCATTCTGGAACACTGTGCGGCGTGTGATTTTTAAAAATTTTTATCAACTCGCGTTGAAGTTTGGACGGTATGTCTTAGCTTAACTGAAAGATAAGTCATTGCACTTCTTGCGGCTATTTTACAGTCAAGTTAAGACGTACCGTCCAAATTTCATGGTAAGAGTTAATAAAAAATTGGTATAATCTTCCAATATAATTCTTTTTTAATTAATATTCAAGTTGCTCATTCAATAACGTTCAGTTCATAAAAAAATTGCATAATTATTTTTTGGATAGGTTTTAAAATGCTTGAAAATATCGACGTTTCGCTGTGAGTTGACAACTTTCTCATAAATTATCCAAATTTTAACTATGTACTTATTTTGAGAAAGTTCAAAGCTGTAATGCATTTTATCAAGACGCTGTTTCTCGATTAGATTGCAGTAATTTTCGATTCACCTGCGCCGGTTGCTTTCACTGTATTTGCATCTTCTTTCAACCTCATGTATTAACACGAGATGAAGATACCCTGAGTGCGCACTAGTGCAGTCAATCGAAAATGTTATTAGAAGGTATAGGCTAAAAGATCATAAATGGATCATAAAAGCGCGTCTTGTAACTCTTTTTACGCACCGTTTATATTATTAGCCAATTATGTTGCAAAATGGAGAAATTATACCCAGTAGTATTCACCTTTGATCTATCTTTTTCTATCATATTTAGAACCGTAAACATCTTATTCTTTTCTTTTATTGGCATTGACTGAAAGTTTGGAAAGCATAATCTATTTTTGTTAGTGGCTACGCATCCACAAGGGTGTAATAAACGTATTTATTGACGTTCGGCTTCTTTTGCGAAGTCGAAATTGTGAAACGAGGTCTTGATAAAGTAAGTACATGCTACTAGACGTGTACATGTTCAGTAAAATATCCATATTTCAAGAATTTAAAGAAACTGTTCGAAAAATAATTATTATAAATTTATTTGATGAGTTTTGAATGGCTAGAAATCGATGTTAAATATGGCAATACATAATAGTTTTATAGGATGATTTTCGTCGCACTCAGTTAATTACAGGTAAATCAGATATATTAAAAAAAAACGTCGGACTGGAAGACATAAACTTTTGTAACCAAACAGAACATCAAATATATTGAAAGAGTGTATCCTAGGAACATGAAAAAAATACAGAGAAAAAAAAACAAAGAGGATAACCCAAGAAAGTGGGAAATTCTAGAAGAATGTAAAAAGTAAGCTCAAAAGCTCGAACTAAAGCAGCACACGTTATGCAAATATAACTTTAAAAACAAGCACATTACATATAGAACAATTAAATTATATAAGTACGTCATAAATTAAAGCATAACAACACAAAGTAAATATTATTTATGAAGACGAAGGCATCCATAATTTAATCTATGGAATTAGGACGTAATCTTAAAACGGAAGCTATGCTATTTATACAATACAAAAAGGAAAACCTGTATATAAAAACAAAAAAGAGACACATTCCGAATTTAAGGAAGCGCTTAAATTGTTGTTGTGTCACATGATGCGTATTTATGAGTCGCTAACTTCAGATAGTTGTTATCATATTTATAATTTAACAATTTCTAGTTATTTTTATACCAAAGAATGTTTTTATTGATGCTAAAAGTTTCCAAGTCTACGCTGATGTAATTGTTATGTTACATTTTTCTAATATACAATTAGATTTTTATCAAATTTCTTATACTTATCAAAGCAGTTTAATTGCAGTCAGTGAACTAATGGTAATAAGTAGAGATGCAGCGGATAGTGATTTGGCCGGATACACCGGATAGATCTGGCCAATTTTACAAAATTGGATCAAATTTAAAACTATATTTTTTTGATAAGAGTTCAGGTCGCGATATCATGCAACAAATTTTCAAAATTCTATATTTTTTTGAACTAAATGAAGTCACACTTTAAACATTTTCCTAATTAGCAAGTTACAAAACCTGCTATGTATAAGAAAATAATATACATATTACAACATTTCATGCAAATGCAACCATTGCTACAAAATAGAGATGCAGCGGATAGTGATTTGGCCGTATAACCGAATTTTCAGCGTATATCTAGACCGGATAACCGGTTCATTTTTTATAATCTTTTATCATATGTATGTAGCTATTGTGGTAAAATCTTTATCAGCCTTCAATATGTATATAAATTCCAATCTAATTAAATTTCTTTATTCTTTTGGAAAAGCATCAACAAGAGTCTCTAAATCCGTCAAAAATTTTGCAATATTAATTTTGATTGGTAAACTAAATATTGAACCCAAATATAATAAACTTTTAATTTCTAATGTTAGTCTACATTAGTTAAATTCACAAACCATTTTTGATTATTGTTAAAAAGGTTTATTTCATTTTGTACTTCCGAATTATTGTTTCTTAATGTTACTAGATTTGATATGATTAAAGGATTTTTTAAAAGAATTTTCTATCCGTGTTGAAAATTCATTAATATGTTGTGGTATTAAATTTGAAAGTTTTTCTTGATACGAAATAATATTTTTTCTAAAATGTCAAATTCACGGTTTGTGATTTTCATTTCAAAACTAAGTGTTCCATTTCCCAACCTTTTGCTAAAATTTAAGATTTCGCTTCTGATTCTTTGATGATCAGTAACTAAAAATGTACTATCCAAATGTTTAGTCTTAAATGAAATGTGATTGGGAATTTTTTGTAATTGAGTAGGTAAATCCTTTGGTCTCATTTATGTGATTTTTTTGTTTTTAGTTTTTCGCCAAAAACATGAACAATAATTCAATGAATTTTCGATTTCATATTCAAAATTTAAATTTAGCATATGAATATTTTATTAAATTTGATTTCTCAAAACATTCAGAACAATAATAATGATTCAAATAATGTTAATCTCACAAACAATCTATCAAATAAATCTCTATTCATTTATTAAACCTTGAAATTATAAAAAAATTGATTATGTCTTACAAGACAAGAAAAAATGTTCTTCGAAACGAGACAGATGAAAAGATCGGTAAGTACACGTAACTTATTTAAAATTATTTTGTGAACTATTAGAGTGAATCTTTTTTATTATTTAATTGTAATTTAAAATTGTAACCAATACTCGGATGAGACTATTAAGGCTACTAATTTTTGGATCTCTCTGTTAAACTATAAATTTGATTTAATAATAAACGAGTGAAATTGAAATAAAACTTTTTATTTATTATTGAACCTTAATATTTTCAAAATCTTTTAACCGGACACTAAATAACGTACAAACACTTAACGTTTCGCCGTCGTTCGACAGCTTCGTCAGAAGTGAAAAATATAAACAAGTTGTCAAAATAAGCAAGGTTGTCATTATCATACCCCGCGTTAAATATCCGGCGTAACCGAATATTTAACAAAATGTGGCCGGATAGCTGGATATCCGCTGCATCTCTAGTAATAATAATAAGTTTCGAACTGCTCTTTGTTTATTTTGTTCTGTTTATGAACTTTTGCAGGAAACTTGATAAGTTCCAGCATAAAAATATTTCTTATAATAAGTCTCGTTAGTTCTTTATAACTCTACTTACTGATGTTTGATTCATATGACGTGGACTTTGATAGCAAGAGAATATAAGGTATAGAACGCAATGTGTGAAGTTCAAATATAAACGAGAAGAAAGGTGCATGACCTCAGATGACGTTAATCTTAGAGTACAAGATGCCACGCGATCTGATAAATGATTAAGTATTAGATTCATGCCAAAAGAATTGCAGATTAAACAAAAATAGGTTTCACCACATTGGTGTGTTTTTTCGATCACCAGGGAGAAGCCCACTAAGAATACGTTGAAGAGGTACAAACAATCAACAAGAAATGCTATTTAGAGAAAAGATTATGAGTTTCCGTTCGAAGAAAAAGATTCGAATTGTGGCTTGACAAGTGGATCTTTATATCATTAATATTGCGTCAAGCTACAGTATATTCACTATAAAAAAATTTCTATCCAAAAAAACGATTACTCAGGAAGACTTGAAGGTTTTCGTAGCCGCTGTCTATCTTCTCTGTGGCTTTCGTGGAACCGCTTAATATTCAATTGTGAGAGAAAGACCAGCGTGTTAGAATTGTTGCTTGTTGCTTGACGACGGTCGACAGTCGATTTTATTAATTCCTTTTTATTTCTTAAATCAAAATTTTACGATTATGAAAATATGAAATGGGTGACGGTTCGTTTTTGAAAAATAAATTATGACATTTTTCTACCTGTTTTCTTAAAAATAAGAATACAATGTCGTTACTCATTTATATCATCACTAAAGACTCCAACTCTCAAGCCTGAATGCATAGGCGCTTCGATGCACGCCTGGCGCCGATCGAATTACGAAGCTGCGAGCATTATTTCTTTGATATAGCGAGAATATTTGGATCAATTTTGTCACATTTTAATTTGTTATTTGCTGTATTTTTGATGATCGATATAATTTAAAAGAAAAGGACAATATTCGTTTAGATAAAACACGTTATACCTACGTATCATATAGCCGTAAACAGCATTGGATACTTGACTAGTCGACCGATTGAGGTTTACATCACATCGGCGCGGCGCGAGCAGCAAGTAATATACAACAGGACAGATAAACGGATCTTTAATTTGGAGTCTTTAATCATCACTCAATATCTGAGTTTCTAATATAATTAATATTCACAACAGAATGTAAGGCCGGAACTCGACAGTATTCTGGAAAATAAGTTCTAGGTTTCGTTAGTTTTTATTAAGTATTTGAAATATATTGCACTAAATTTTACATTAGTTTTCACAATTATCGTTTTCGTTCAATAAAATACAAAATGTGAACTATCATAAGTTAATAAAAAGAAAAATAACAACAAATAGATAAAATTGCAATATATCTAGGTCGAAACATCTCATTGTAATATATTGCTTATTGACCGACTAACCGTACCAGACTGACTTACCTAAGAACAGAAAGAAAAACGAGGTGTGACGATTCAATTTCCTGAATATACTCGTAAAAAATAAACATGTAGAAGGGTACACTAATGGTTAATGTCGCCTTCAAAGTGCTCCCTTGCGTATCTTTATTCATTAGCTTTAAAGACATTTCCTTTTTTGAAAGCAGGATATTACATGCTCAAATTCGAGCTGAGAAGCAATTTTTGTCTGGCCTCTGATTTTTATTGCTATTGGTAATTTAATGTCCCTCATTTCCTATGTTAATTAAAATTATTGTCACGCGTACAAATAAAAGCATGTTAGCAGGAGGGAAATTTTACAATATTATAGCAATTCCAGCAGTACTCAGGAAATCCTTGAATCCGTTTTAGGATAATAAAATCCCATTATTGATCTAGGTATGATCCATAAGTTACTGTTACTAAGATCCATATTTACTGTTAAATTTTCACAAGATGTAACTACTTCCAAGAATTAAAATCCATTTGAGAGGTTTCCTGTATTCTGGATATGTAGGAAATGATAAATTTTTAATTAGAAACAAAAGTGCCAATAGTACTTAAGTGCAAACTATGCTCTAGCAGAACAAGTCAAACAAATCAGTGTTTAAACTTGTTAAAAAATGACGAGAATAAAATTAAAAATATAAAAAAATAAAAGATGGACGGGACGAGCTTTTATGTCTCCTTAGTCCTTCTGGAATCCTCTGGTACGTCGGCGTATGTTTTCGAAAATACCCGTGACGTGGACCAGCATCGTTTAGGCGGTGACGTCACCTCGTTTAGCCATTTCGACACAATGCACATCGAAAACCGATTTTTGTGACATAACTTTGCATAATAGTCGAGACAAAGCAGGAAATATATTGAAGTAAACAGGGTAGAAAAGAGTCTGCAACAATAAAATGTGAAGATACGTAACACGATGCGTGAGTCGTGCTGTTTAATTTTAAATCGTGAGAAATTTTCGACACTGAAACGTGAAAATATTATAGTCTTTGTATTTTTCCCTTCAACACAAATCAATTTTCAATCCAACCCAGGAAAAATTGTTACATATTCATCAACGACTGCAAATACTTTCGTAAACATGTTTTAGAAGGTATACATCTAAAATCTGAAGGGGAAGCTTCGAGACCAGAAGCTCTCTTAGAAAAATATTGATTTCTTATTGAATAAAACTACCCAAATATTACGAACTTTTTTGCTAACTAGCACCAAATGTAATCATTAAGGAATCAATAAATATTTGAATCATTCTCGAAATTAAAAAAATAATGACTATCAACAATCGCCTTTTTCAATGTCGAAAATGTAACAGTCAAATTTTTGCACTTACGTTCACAAATGAAAACAAATGAAAAATAATTGTATTCTTTTTTTTTCAGCTTAAGTACTCTCAAGGAAAACCATGATGTTCATCCAAAGTGTTGTAACGTACCTGAGCGACACGTACAAGTTTTTATTATACGACCTAGCCGGTAAATTACCGACTCAATTATGTCAGTTATAATTAACCAATAATACTTGCAATTTTTTGCCCAGATCCACGCACCAACGACTGGTTTCTGGTGAAGCATCCTTACATCTTTCTGATAGTAGGACTGTACGTTTATTTTGTCAGGACGCTGGGGCCAAGGTTGATGAAGGACAGAGAGCCGTTCAAGTTGAAAAATACGCTGGTCATTTACAATCTGATACAAGTCTTAATTAGTATTTATATTTTTGTATGGGTAAGTGATGACGTTTCTTTTGCAATCTAATCGGAGTGTTGGTTTTATTTTTTTATTGTTTAGGCCCTGGATGCGGGATGGTTGAGGGATTACAGTTTAAGATGTGAACCAGTCGATTTTTCCAATTCACCAAGAGCAATTAGTGTAAGTTGGACCGCATCAACATAAAATAGCTGCTTTCTTTCGTTTGATCCAAACGCAACTTAACGCATTTAGATTCAAAGATGGATGCTCTCTTGCAAATGGATTTTCGTGAAATTTCAATCCCGATCGGGAGTCCCATTTCCCCTTTCAATTATCCATTTTTACGATTCATTTGGATTGAAATGCATTCAGATCCAGAGCGGGTAATGAAAAATTATTCGAATCACGATTCAAACTTTTCAGCGAAAGAAAGCAGCTATTATCTAAAAATACTTGATAGACAAATCTTTTTCGTTGATTATTCGATGATTTAAATGTATTTAGGCTGCTGCTGGTTGTTGGGTCTACTACATGGCAAAAATTTCGGAACTTCTAGACACCGTATTCTTCGTACTCAGAAAAAAGGACAATCAAATCACGTTCCTTCACCTCTACCATCATTCAGTCATGCCAATGATTAGCTGGGGAGTGGTAAAGTATTTTCCAGGTGGACATGGCACATTCATCGGATTTATCAACACTTTTGTGCACATTATAATGTATTCGTATTATTTAATGGCGGCCATGGGACCATCAATGCAGAAATATTTGTGGTGGAAGAAATATATAACAACTCTTCAACTGGTAAATATATAAATTTGATTAGAAATAAAATTACAAAGAAGACATTCATTCAATTGGTAAATATATAATTTTGAGTAGAATTAAAATTACAAAGAAGATATTCATTTGGATTTTAAAAAATTTGAAATTTAAAATCAAAAGAATTCGAATTAATAAATACCAATTAAATATTTTGAATATTTTTACTTCAAAAAATGAGAAACCACTTTGTAATTAATATGCGCTAGACATTTTTATAACCGATGTTTCATAATACCATATAGCTTCCTTATAAATTTTCAAAAGAGAAAAATTCGTGTAAAATATGAAAATATTAGAATACAGTTGGAATGAAATGATTAATTTTCTAATTTCATTTTCCCATTGAATAGATATAAAAATCCCAAATTTTAATCTCTTACATAGGTCTTTGCAAAATGATTTTCCTCAAAGACTAATTGACAAATATGAAAGAATTTAGTGCAATCATACTTCAAAATACTTATACCAAAAGAATACACAAGTAAAACAAAATAATTCTTAGAGAAAGTTTCCATACTTTCCCTTTTGCAGAACTACTAAGATAAGTATTTTATTTTTCTGCAATGTTTGCAAAATTAATTTTTTTTCTCATTCTCTTGCTTTAATTTAATACTTAGTTTAATTTCATACAATTAACTTGTTTGAGAAGAAGGATAGTATTAATTGAGAGAAAAATGTCACATTTAACCTCATATTAAAAAAAAATTCACTGAACTTTTTGATTGAGAAATAAATTGCTAATAAAATCGATTTTACAAGAAAATATTTTCGATTTACTCAAGCGTAAAAAAACGTTATAAACATAACTTGCCTAAGTACAATTATTGAAAAATATAGAATTTTTGAAATATATATATTACAGTTCAGTTCATACAGGTGTCCCGTGACGTAATGTCACCTACGTGACAAGCAATTCATATAAGTAAAAAAACTCTAATAATCTTTCGTTCTAAAGTAATCCGTATACTAAACTAATTCTGAGACCGTAGAAGAACTCCGCCAGCACATTTTTAATAATATGTTACTAAGGGCAACCACATCTCTTTTAAATCGAACTGGAATGTGGAGCCATTTAGAACCTCTTTCGAGGTCAAGTTTAAAAGTTATAAGAACTGTAAAACACACTGTAGTTTGGAAATACATAGTTTGCTTTATGAGATTTTTTTACTTCGTTCGAATTGATTTTTACGTGAATGAAGACATTAGGGGCCGGTATTATAAAGGCAAGTTAGCTTTAACCATCGGTTTATTCCCATGGTAACAATTGTGGACACAATTGTTGTTATGGCAATAAACTGAGAGTTAAAGTTAACTTGCTTTTATAATACCGGGCCTAGGTGAAGTTTAAAAATTGTAGAAATAAAAATTAAACATTAAACACCCTGCATTTCTAAAACGGATTGCCTTAGATCGAAACTGTTACAATTAGTTTGAATTGTCTGTTATGTAGGTGACTCCATTTACGTCACTACTCAATGACATTATGCTATTATGGCACATCCTGTATATCCCTATTGTATGAATCAGTAAGAACTTTTCTCCATATAAGTTTCCAGAAATATTCGTGTTGAATGTTGTACCTATCTATTTTATAAATATCGTGTGTTCAATAAAAAAAACGGTCAAGTAGGCTATAACACGCTTTAATTGTTGTAAAATATTTTGTAAATTAGTAATAAACGTTTATTTTTGAATGTCTTCTTCTAACATCACTCCAACTCAAAAAAGACATTGCAAAAATAAATGTTTATTACTGATTTATTAAACTTTTTACAAAAATTACAGCCTACTTGACCGTTTTTTTTATTGAAAACCTGTATATAAAAACAAAAAAAGAAACGCATTCCGAATTTAAGAAAGCGTTTAAATTGTTGTCACATGATTCGTATTTATGAGTCGCTAACTTCAGATAGTTGTTTTTTTATTGAACGCACGTTATATACAGGTGACCCAGAGCTCCGTAAAAGTTCCATAACTTTTTTGCTATTCTAGGGATCGACTGAATTTTTTTTTATATAATAGAAGCGCTTCTATTGCACATTTTAAAAATATTTTCGTTTATATATAGGGTGTCCAGATATCATAAACACATCAAAGTTATGTTTTTTTAAATAGAACCACCTCATTTTGATTTCATTTCTTAATTCTACACTAAGTTCTGCGTTAAATTCATTTGAGTCATTTTCACGTATCCGTAATACTTTTTGATGTGCGTTAATTTTTTCTGTAAAATTCCCAGATGCAAGGTTCTGTTCAAAAATGTGTAACTTCTAAACCGTTAAAGATAACGCAACCGATTTTTCTTCAGTCAGTGTCCTAGGCTGTGGCCAATCTTTTGAAGGGATGTTCCAACGCGTGCTACGATTTTTTGAATATGATTAATCACAAATAACAAAAACTCCATTTTTTCAAATAGAATACCCTGTATATTTTCACACCATTCCATAGCGTTTTTGATAATTGTGAATGTACGGTTTGTGGGGTCCAATTCATATATTCGAGGAGTTATTGAGAAATAATAATTTTTAGATGTAAATATTTAATAAGCCACTGAAAGTTTCTAATAGGCTGGTGCCAAAATGAAATATTAAGTTTGGCATAATATTTGATTCTAATTTTTATTCCGTCGGAATGAATTTTACGCGACAAGAAATGATAAATATGGTTTATTGTATTGGCGAAGCTGATCGAAATGTTCTGCTAGCCAGTAGAATTTATCACCAAAAATATCCAGAAGCAAGATTACCTCAAATTATTACATTTCAAGAATTGAGGGATAGGTTTGAAGCGACTGGTAACGTCTGTTATACTAAGCAAGAATTGATTGGACGGAGACTTCGTGAAGACCGTGAATTGCAAGTTCTCTTGATGATTCATGAAAATTCTAACTTGAGTACTCGGGAAATCTCAAGAGAAACTGGCTTATCGCCAAGCAGTGTTAATCGCATAATTTTGAAGCATAAGTTACCATATGGAACTTCATCAAGAACATTTTATTTTCGGACGAAGCTAAATTCAAAAACAATGGATCTGTTAATAGGCCCAATATGCACTATTGTGCGATTGAAAACCCTCATTGGCTGAGAACCATCGACCACCAAAATAGGTGGTCATTGAACGTGTGGGGAGGAATTATTGGAGGACGTGTTATCGGTCCGTTCTTTTTTGACAATGTACTAAATGGCGAGAGATACTTGGAATTTCTTCAAACTGATCTCCCGTTACTACTTGAATTTGACAATGTGCTAAATGGCGAGAGATACTTGGAATTTCGTCAAGCCGATCTCTCGTTACTACTTGAAGACGTAGACTTAAATACAAGAGCGAACATGTGGTTACAACATGATGGTGCTCCAGTTCATTATCATCGTATCGTTCGACATTTTTTGAATCAAAGTTACACCAACGGGTGGATAGGAAGAGGAGGAACAATTGCTTGGCCAGCTCGCTCCCCAGACCTGACACCCATTGATTTCTTTCTCTGGGGGTTTGTAAAGGAAAAGGTTTATAGAGTTCGACCAACTACAGCAGAGGATATGAAGCTGCGAATAACCGATGCAATTCACTCTATTGACGAAGATATGCTAACTCGCGTGAAACTGTCTTTTGTACATCGACTGAATGTTTGTGTAGAACAGAATGGTCGTATATTTGAACATTTGTTATGATGTTAATGACCAACTGAAAACTTCGATGATTTATTTTTCTAATTATTGTTGAACTTGTTATTATTGTTCGGATTCTTCTATTATTAAACATTCGTGGATAATCTTTGACTGTATTATTTGTATTAACTATTGGGAGATATAATATAATATACTAGAATAATAATAATTTATTACAAACTTTCAGTGGTTTATTAAATATTTACATCTAAAAATTACTATTTTCTCAATAACTCCTCGAATATATGAATTGGACCCCACAAACCCTACATCACTGAAAAGCTTATCAAAAACGCTATAGAATGGTGTGAAAATATACAGGGTGTTCTATTTGAAAAAATGGAGTTTTTGTTATTTGTAATTAATCATATTCAAAAAATCGTAGCAAGCGTTGGAACATCCCTTCACGAATCGGCAATATCTCGAAAGATTGGCCACAGCCTAGGGCATTGACTGAAAAAAAATCGGTTGCGTTATCTTTAGCGGTTTGGAAGCTACGAATTTTTGAACAAAATCTTGCATCTGGGAATTTTACAGAAAGAATTAACGCACATCAAAAAGTAGCTCGTGTCTAAATAAAAACCTGGTCAAGTAGGCTACATTTAGTAATTCTGCTATGTAAATGCAGTGGATAAATTCTCTATCACAACCCACTTGACCAGGTTTTTATTTAGACGCTCGTTATGACTGACACGTGAAAATGACTCAAGTGAATTTAACACAGAACTTAGTGTAGAATTCAAAAATGAAATCAAAATGAGGTGGTTCTGTTTAAAAAAATAACTTTAAAGTGTTTATAATATTTGGACACCCTGTATATAAACGAAAATATTTTTAAAATGTGCAATAGAAGTACTCCTATTACAGAAAAAAAATTTCAGTCAATCCCTCGAATAGCAAAAAAGTTATGGAACTTTTACGGAGCGCTGGGTCACCCTGTATATGAATATACAGCGTGTTTGGGATATAACTAACTTTCCCTGTTTACAGAACTATACAAAATGAAACTTTTCTTCCAATTTTTTTTGTGTATTAACATTTTCAAGTAACAATTTTTTCAGTTTGAAGAGCCACGGTTTGTGATCTACTGGAATTTCAAAAGGTAGTAGCAGCAACTAAGCACTTTTGTTTTCTAATTTTAAAAAGTCGTTTAATGACAGCAGATTGACTTCCCAGATTTAACGCTTGTGGACTTTTACTTTATATTTTCACGAAGGTGAAGCATTAAATCTGGGGAGCAGTCTTCCGGTACGAAAGCTAATAATTACAAAAAGCATTTCCTTTTAAAGTCATGGCTAACTTTAAATTTTGAAATTTCTTTAGATCACAAACAGTGGCTCTACAAATTGAAAAAATTGTTACTGGAAAATGATAAGACACAAAAAAAATTACTGGAAGAGAAGTTTTATTTCGTCTATTTCTGCATACACAAAAAGTTTGTTACCCTACATCTCAAACATACTGTATAAACTTTATCAAATAGTGATATTAAATAATGGTTTCGTTTTCGCGTGTTATCTTTCAATTAACAAATCTCACTTCTTTACTAAGAGCGAAATTTTGAATCATCACTAATACACTCAACTTGATGTTAATTTGAAATTCAGAAACGTTTCAATTTTAATTTTAATGATTTTTTAACTTTCTGTAAATAGTAAATCAATGAATTATCAAAATATCTACACTGACCATACACTTGATTATACGAGTAAAGAAAAGCATTGATGAGTTATGTTTCAGAATTTGGGCTTTAATCATTTTTTGTACCGTAAAAATCCTCTCTTTCTTTTTAGTTTCTTTTTTTCCAAGGCGAGTGTTCGAATAAAAAGTCTCTCTGCGATTTTTTTGTTTGAGTCGAGATCAAGTTTCTAAGTCAACTATCGGTTCCTTTATTTTCCATCCATCCTTGATAGCTTTGAAAGATGAAAAACGGAAGTAGAACAAAAGCAAGAGCTCTTATTCTACTTACTCATTCATATCAATACGGCTTTTGTTCTTCTTGCGCTCATTACAACATAATGAACTTTTGATTATGACCACCAATCATTTTCGGCGCTCATCACTTGTAAAACCAAAGAAGTTTTATTTTTAATTTCTCTGTCGTTGTATATATTTTTCTTGTTTTGATTTATTTCTTCAATAATTAGTACAAGTTGAAGTTATTAATTTTCGAAATAAATAGCAATCAGGAAAAACAAATTTATTTTTTTGCGTTTAAAAACAAACTGATGTGCTGTTCTTAGAAATCCTCGCGTTGTCTGCGATTCTTTCCAGGTAAGTTTGATTTATAAACGACTGCGTAGAAGTTCATGCCAGGCTAATGATTTTAATTGCTCGTCAATCATAAATTATGTTTTTTTTTGCTCACCAAATGTCATTAACTGAGAGCACACACCTTGCACCTGTAATTACACCTCACAAATGAAGGTGAAGCTGATACCGAACGTAGCTGCAAAATTGAGGAAATAATTACGTATGTAAAGTACCGAACTTACAAATATTCGTTTTTCCACTACTAGTACTATAGCCTGTCATTTTGACATGTGTTAGGTTGCTGTGAAAAACAATTTCTCGACCTGAGGTAAATTTTTTTATTATTTACCACGGTAAATAATGAACATCAATTGTTACGTACGCTTTCAGGTACAAATCTTTTGATTTTTCAGGCAATAGATTGTTTGCCACTTGTCCGGCAATTTCCCGCATTTCAGGCGGCGTACAATTTAAATCGCCGTCAACCTCAATCAAAAGTAATGAAACGCTCAAAACCGAAACGCTGTAGTCAGAGAGAGAAGATACCGAGTGAGATGAAGTCTTATGACGAACGAATGTTTCCGAAGTCCTTCGGAACCCCACAACACGTTGCGCTCTCTCTAATTCGGCATCGTTGCACTCTGACTACAGTGTTTCGGTTTTCAAAGTTTCATTACTTTTGATTGAGGCTGTACATCGTTTACCATACTTACTTTATTTAATTGACGATTTGGCAAAAAGATCGACGTAATGTTTGTGACAAATTAAAAAATTTGAATCAACTGTCATATCGGTAATATAGAAAACTGTAAACCTTTCGTAATTTGTAATAAATATTTGTTCAAATTGAAATTATCATTTGCACTAGTGGTGGAAAAAATAGTATATACACCACGGTAGAGAAGTCTTATAACCCTCGGTAATCATCCCCTCGGGTTATAACACTAGACTTCTCTACCTAGGTGTATAATATACTATTTTCTTATGTTTACTTTTTGCACATGTAATAATGAACACAATTTTTCAATATTTACATCACGAAGGACGACTTTTCGAGTTAATTCTTTTGAACCAACAGTTTCACTGTCCCACTAAAAAATATAGCTGAATTCCTTCCCCTTTATTGATCTTTACCAATTTCGAAGATGAATGTCCTTCATGTTGATAATGTTGTGGTGGAGGAATTCCATAACACAATAGAAAAAAATCTTCTTATAAGCTTATTTTATGCTTTCATTTATGTTTCAGCTTCAATTTTGTGTGGCTTTCGTCCATTCCATGCAGCTGTTTTTCTACGATTGTGGATACCCAAGATGGTCAACTTGCTTTACCTTGCCAAACGCCATCTTCTTCTATTACTTATTCAACGACTTTTACAATAAAGCATACTTATCGGATAAACATTCGAAAACGAAAAGCAAGATTTGCACGAATGGAAGTGTTTCCGTGCTGAAAACCTGCAGTAAAAAGGTCGCATGAGCGCGCGCAAAATTCAGAAAGATTAAGTACTTAACTTTGTGATAACCACGACGTGTATTAGGATATGTTTGACTAAGTACTGTTTAAGGTTACACTCAATATAATATTACCGCAGTAATTAATTAAATGACTGATGTAGAAATAAATTAATATTAATATATTTCTGTGAGATAGTTTAAGTTATTGTTGAGGCTTTTCATAAACTTTGGTGGAAAATACCTTAGTCTGATTTGAGCGGATTTTTAATTTTGCAAAGCACGTGAATGTTTATTTTAAAAATTGGATGGGATGAATACTTTATTCAGGCTCGGTATTTTAGTCACAGTTTAACTTTAATCTTGACTTTATTTCCATAGTAACAATTATAAAAACAATTTTTCCTATAGGAATAAACTGAAACTGAAATATCGGGCCTTAGAGCTTATAATCTACTTACTACTTGGATCTAAACAATTTTTACGGGTGTTTATGACTATTAATACAAATTGTTAATGAAACTGAATAATAAAAATAAATAAATAAAAAGTATGTAATTATTTGAATTAAATCAAAATAACATCTCTTCTCTTATAGGTAAAACCTTTTGCTGACGCTTTTATTTAATGCTAAATTCAAGAAAAACAAAACAGTTATTTAGAAGTAATATCCACGAAATTTATTGACTATAAATAAATAAAGATCCTTTTACTAGAATAGAAAGATTATTTCACTTTTTTCATAATCGTAATCGTAATCCTTCTTTCTTCTTTCATATCAATTCCTCAACTGGCGGATGAAATGAAACTTCCGGAAGGATTAAATGTGTATAACATTAATCTATTATCCTAATGACAATTTTGTGAAATCGAATTCCGAAAGCAATAAACCTTTGATACGTATATCTTTTGAAAAAAGATTCACAGTATCTGAATTAAATTTTTTTCCATTTATATTCTACCATCCTAACCACCATTAGAATATTTCGTCGTAATTAATTTTCTGTTAATCATTTACGTGCGCGAGTACCTTAAAAAAGTTCAGTAATTTTTTTACAACAAAACAAAAACATGTTTTTCTATCCATTATCATTAAGATGATGCGAAGTCAATGTTTGTTTGATCAAACTGATAGAAAATAATTTTTACGTATTAATTCTTGGAGAGAAAATAATTCTCCAGATATGATTGCTATTGAGATCGATTTAAAACTTGTTTTGCTTTTAATTAAAATAACAGAATTTCTCAGAATAATATTTGCACTTACAAAAACGTTTCCCTCTGAGTGTGAGATTCACTTGTACGTATTTTTTCCACCTTAGTTAGTTTACAAGAATATTTCCGGATTTTAAAAACAGTTATAAGTATTACCTTATGAAATTAAAACATAACTTTATAATCGTTAGCATGTAGGACCTTCTAAATCTGTAGTTATTAGCGTTATACGTGTACCTATTTTCTAGGTTTTAAAACGTGTTGACCTCAACTTGGGATTTATTTTGTATTATTCACTTAACTGATTGCCTTTAGAATTTAATAAAAATATGTACTGAATAAAATCAATAATTAGGCACTCTAAAAGTCATTGAATTTTCCGGACTGTAAGAAAACGGGATCGGAACATGCTCCTGCACATTTGCGCTCTCTATATATATATTTTCTGATCTAATTTTAAAAACTGGTGTTTGTCGGATAACGTACTTAAGATTTTACATTTGCATGTAAGATGGATTAGTTTCCACAATTTTGTAAAAATAACTCTGGGGTAAGTTGTAATTAATATTATTACTGTTATAATTCTGAACTGTAATCTATTCCTCATAAATTAAACGATTAATAAGGGCTAAGTTTAAAAGAAATGTATATCCAACGAACACCCAAGCAACATAGATTAAAGTTCTATGTTTACTATTTGTAATATGAACATTACAAGATTATACTGTTTTTCGTTTTTCCATTTACTGTTATTTATTAATTGAGGACTAACAGGCAAATTTACTTGGATCAATTTACGCAAATGTTTAAATTGAGATTTATTGTTCGATACATGTATGCTTATATAAGTATGTTTTTTTTTCTTCGAAAACTTCGATGCACAGTACAAACCTTTTTAGTCATAATGTCATAAAAGACAATAAGGAATCTTCAAATCTCCATGTCAGTTCTTCCTCTTAATTTCTATAAGCGGTTTAAATAGTGACTTTCATATATTACATGTAATATCAATGTATTCAAAAAGTAATTACAATGGTCCGTGCAATTCAAAAGTAATATCTTTTGCAAGCTTTAGAAATCTTTAACTGTCAACACTGTTATTGTTGTCGTACAATAAAACGCAGCTTGCTGCAGACATAACTATTGTTTTCCATGACTAGGCCTTATACAGGGTGTTAATAAAAAAACTGTACACCGCTTGGCAGGTGATAGTAGAGGTCAAAACAAGAAAAAAATTCTAATAAACCCATATCCAATTCTCAATACGGGGTGTCCACGCCATGTGTTCACTCTTCTAGAATTTTTATTTTTTACATAAAATTCGGAAGCGATAAATTAAATAAAAAGCTGAATTTTCCGACATACCACTGGTCACCGTAGAACTTCCGGTTTCGCCGGAAGTGTTATCAACTTTCTTATTTTAAATTGAACGCCCTGTATATTTTTAAATATTTGGAATCTACGGATGATTGTGAGTCCGAATATGTATCACTTGGTAATTTTGGTTTCCATGACAAAGAAAAAAATTTTTTTTTTTTGTTTTTTAGTATGCAAAGCTATGTATGGTGCATTTTCGTTCTAATACGACCAAGTAATTCGAGAAAACAACTTCTTTGGTTGCACTTTGGTTTATTAACATTTTTACAGCATGTGAAATTTTCATTAGGTCGTAAATTATTTTTTTGACGGGACTTCTTGCATTTTTTAGCGTAGTTTAATAGAACATTTTTTAATACGCTGATACCAAATAGAGAGTTATTTTTTAAATTCTTTATCAGCCCTTGCAATGAAATTTGGGATGGCATGTTGCAGCTTAACTGAAAAAATAAGCCATCGCCGGTATACAAGTGTTAACATAAAAACTTTACATACTTTAGCACGTGATAGTAATAGCAGAGAACAAAACACAAAAAAATTGTTCAATATTCAGTGGTATTTGAAGTATGGTTTAATTAAAAAAGAATCAAACAATCAATAACGAATTTAACAAACTAAAATTATCATAGAAGTTGTTCGAACTGTCGTCCTTGCTGTTGTAAACAAAGTTCTATCATGTAAAAGGATTCGGTAGGATTCACCTTTCAAATTCACCATTCAACCGATTTGGCAAACGAAATGGTCAAATAAAACAATCACCCACAACACCTGCCCAGATATTAATTGAAAATCCAAAATGATGATTTCTAACAAGAACTCCATGAGGATTTTCATCGGACCATTCGTGCATATTATGAAAATTGAAAGCAAGCTTCATCCGTAAACATAATTGTAATAAGAAAATGTGGATTTATGTTATGTTCTTCTAACAGCCATTGGCAAAACTGGATGCGCGGATGACAGTCTCTTTCTAACTGTAGATGATGAACTTTTTGGAGATGATATGGATGAAGTGATTGTTTTTAAGAGTTTGCCAAACAAACACATGATTTACGCCCTAAAGTTCTGCTTACTCGCCTGGTACTTACACGAGGATTGTCATTTACAGCTTCCAAAAACAGCCTCTTCGATGTTTTGCGTACGAACTGTCTGATTTTCGCGGCTTAAAGAACCTTTTCTCGAAGTCTGCGGTCGACTTCTTTGAAAAGTTTGATGATTTGGAATAGGTATGCCTTAGAGGATATCTCCGCTGATGAATTCGTCTGACTTCACGGGAATTTTGACGAGCTTCGCCATAACATAAATGCCTATCGGCGTATGCCGCTGAAGTGAACGTAACCATTGCGAAACTAAACTTACTTACTAATAAGCAAGCTAATAAGTATTTACCACCCAAAATAGGACAATTTTTGTTTTACGATGTTCTGATTTTAATAGTTCCATCAAAATTGAATCAAGAACTCTCATATTTTGAAAGTTATTGAATATTGGACCTGGGTTTATTAGAACATTTTTCTTGTGTTGATGTCTACTATCAACTACCAAAGCATGTAAGGTTTTTTTTATTATCATATAATTAAAAATGTTTTTTGAGCAAGGCTAAAATAAAAAACGCAAGAGGTTCCGTTTAAAAAAAATAATTTACGACCTAATGAAAATTTCACATGCTGTAAAAATGTTAATAAACCAAAGTGCAATCAAAGAAGTTGCTTTCTCGAATTACTTGGTCGCATTAGAACGAAAATACACCATACATAGCTTTGCATACTGAAAAACAAAAAAAAAATTTTTTTTCGTTGTCATGAAAACCAAAATTACCAAGTGATACATATCCGGACCCATACTAATCCGTAGATTCCAAATATGTAAAAATATACAGGGCGTTCCATTTAAAATAAGGAAGTTGATATCACTTCCGGCGAAACCGGAAGTTCTACGGTGGCCAGTGATATGTGGGAAAATTCTGCTTTTTATTTAATTTATCGCCCCCGAATTTTATGTAGAAAATAAAAATTCTAGAAGAGTGAACACATGTCGTGGACACCTGTATTGAGAATTGGATATGGGTTTATTAGAATTTTTTTCTTGTTTTGACCTCTAGTATCACCTGCCAAACGGTGTACAGTTTTTTTATTAACACCCTGTATAATTAAATTACTTTTTGAACTCATATTAGAATTAATATTGGTATAAATTGTTAAATAAATATTCAGGAAAAAATACGTGTTTTAGTTCTACTTTATTCTGTTTTAATTATAAAGTTTAATATGGTGGTTCTAAACTGAAACTTGTTGAAGATCGTACAATGAGTAAAAAAATTGATGAAGATCGGTGGTGAAGGAAAAATTGTTATATTTTGAGAATCTCAGAGGTGTAAAAAAATAATCTTCAATAAACGTACTGCTATTGTCTCATTAATTGCAACAAATTGATAGCAGAGCGTGGTTAGAAGACTTTGAAAACAAAAGTTAATCACCACAGATTGGTAGCATTAATCGTAATGATTTACAAGCTAATGAATTCATTCAGGAAGAAACAGGAGCAAATGAACGACAACTTCGAAAATAAAGAGTAAGACGAAGTTCAGGAGATAGAAGACCAAATCCAGAATACACAGCGAACACAGTACAAGAAAGCGTGACAAAGAATTAGGCAAAAGTCCAGAAATCAAAATATAGCGAAAAATGGAGAAAAGCAATAAATAAGAAATTGCATTCTTTAAAAAATTACAATGTTTGAGAAGTAATGTAAGCAGATCAAAAAATGAGAAGATAATTACGAGTAAAAGTAAATGGATTTTCACTTTGAAGCAAGAAAACGAGTTGCCAAAAATACAAGGCAAGAATGGTAGCAACGAATAGGAAAGGACTAGAGGCCAATTACGAAGCCCAGAATCATTTAGAATGCTCTTGTCCATTACAGCAATAAAAGACTACAATATTTAAATGCGAAGTTGGAAATTGGAAATTGACAGGAGATCAGTAAAGTAGCTATGGGGGTTCTGAGCCAAGATCCCATTTGATTTAAGATAGGGGGTCTAAATTGCAAAAACGGTGGCAAGATGTATGGTTGCCCACCTTCAGGGACAAGGAATGTCGGCAGTCGACGCGACACACGTATGCAACGTGCAAGGCGTAGGAACGGCGTATGTGATAGAAGTTGCCTATATGAAAGGTTTAGGAACAACGTGTGTAGAAACTGCATATGTGTAAGGCGCAGAATTAATTCTTTTTCAATATGAAATAATTTTTGATATGTACATATATCAAAACTGCGTGCAAAATTTTAAACAGATGATAGTTTATAAACAACAGATAAAACTGTTTCCGAGCAGTTAAAATCAGTTTTCAAATAACAGATATCAATTTACAGATAACAGATACAAGTTTGTAGATAAGAGATACCACTTTACAGATAAAAGATACCAGTTTTTATCTGTTATTTATAAACTGCTATCTGTTTTAAATTTTGCAGGCAGTTTTGATATAAGTACAGGGTGGATCAATTTCGATGTCTCTTATGAGCTTCTCTGTAAATATAAGAGATAGAAAAAAACTAGTGGCCAAGTCTCGATCTCTTTTTCAGAGATAAAGTCAAAAATTGGTTATCTTCTTTTGTTTTCGAGTTATAAGCCAAAATTGAGATTTTTGACTTTTCGTCAATCAGTCATATCTCGTTTATTTTTGCAAATATTACAAAACTGTTTTGACATTATTAGGACACTTTTTGGAATACAATTTGATGGTGTAGTTTTTTGATATTTAATTAAATTTTCGAGTTATAACATACAGTTATATTTTTTTAAATGGAAATCATAGTAGGCAATGTCACCATTAAATAGAGATCTTTTTTCTGTTTTCAAAAGTATATACTTTGTTGGGGTTTAGTTCTTACAGCTAATAGAATAAAACGCCCTTTTTATTATTTTTGGTGCATTCTTTTCTTAGTAAGCTACCCAGCGAAAACATGTACGTTTATTCAACGTTAATTTCACGTTGTAATGGTGGAAATAACGTTATTCGTTGAAAAATGCAACGTTGTTTTTTGGTTGAATTAGCAACCATAATTATATCACGTTTGTATGACGTGTTTTTTAACGATCAGTTTAATATGGACATAATTATAACGTGAAATATATGCGTAACAATTTTGTCTTTTTACGACGTGATTTATACTATAAGTAAATGCGATGTATCTACCATACGTTGATTACCACATCATTTCAACGTTAATTCAACATCTACTATTCTACGTAATAAATGAGAAAAAAATTAACGAAACTAATACGTTAGATAAATCATAATTTACAACTAAATTTTTAACCCACGTTTTATAACGTTATTTTAACGTATACCGAATAAATATGCCTTACAAAACGTGATGTTGACGTTAGAAAACACTTAATTTTACAGTGATTGTCTATCGTGTTTCACACCTTTGAATTCTAATTTTACTAAAAATCTATGAAATATGAGGTTCTTCTCCATGCTTGGCAACTTTGAAATGAAACGAAACAGGTATGAAAAGTACTGCTAATTTGGACATACGAGTCAACCACAACCCCTTTTTAAGTTGACGTAATCTGTCAAATTTTTTTAAGTTAGTTTGAATTTGATGCCCAAAATCTGTGATTAAAAATACTAAAGAATGCAATAGTCAATCAATTATACATACATATTGTCACGAATACTCATTGGGGACAGCTGTATACAGAGTGGAAAGTTTAACTGGAATAAATTCTGTAACTTAGAAGATTACGATTTGTAAAAAAATTCTTGGAACAGGTCAATTTTATTTTTAATGGCGCATATTACAAATGGACTTTTTAACTTTTCAATTATTTGGAGGGGTGAAACGACCCCAAACTATGTTTTTAATGGAAGGATATGTTGAAAAATTAGGAATACAGCTACGTTTTATTTTTTATTTTCTTTAGCAGTAAAGGTAAAAAACAAAAAAATTTTTTACTAAAACCGTTTTAATGCCAAAAATTCAGGAACTCCATTTTTTATTATTTGATGAGAAGAAATAAAGCATTCCATATGGTATCGTATTGTTGCGTGCAGCCAATAGATGGCGCTGCCAATGCGCTAAATTTTTAATTGTACGTAATTACCTCACTGAAGTTTTTCCCAATAGGTGGATAGGAAGAAGATGACCGATGACCGATTGGTGGCTAACAAGATCTCCAGATCTCACCTTTAGACTTTTTTTGTGGGGATATTTAAAAGTAAAGTTTATGTGACTAAACCAAACGACATAGCAGAACTTCAGAACTTCAAATTCTGCATGAAATTAGGAGAGTAACGCCGGAAATGTTACAAACTGTTAGGGATGGAATTTAAAATCGATTAGGGTATTGTCAAGTGAGAGGTGGCGAGCATTTTGAACATCTGATGCGTTAAAATCGTTCTAGTCAAAAATTTATTTTTATATTTTCGCCTTTTACTGTTTAAGAAAAATTAAAAAAATAAAAACGTAACTGTATTCCCAATTGGACAAGCTTTAAGAAAAAATTACTCAACATACCCTTCCATTAAAAAAAAAATAGTTAGGGGTTGTTTCATCCTTCAAATAATTGAAAAGTTAAAGAAATCCATTTATAATATGCGCCATAGAAATAAAATTGACCTGTTCAAAATTTTTGCTACAAATGGCAATTTTCTAAGTTACAGAATTTATTCAGTTAAACTTTCCACTCCACTGCGGTGTTCATGAGCAGCATGTAATTTTTTAAATTTTCATAAAGAAATAATTTTGTAAATAATAAAGTAAATTGAGAGTACTGTATTAAATGTGTTTTTGTCAGATATTTTATGTTACTGTAAATATTTTTAGAAATAGGCGATTTAGAATTACATATGTATTATAAATAAATAATTTAGAATTTTTGAAATGTATATACAAAGAAAATAACCTTAGGATTGTAATAATTAGAAAAATTGATTTAATGATGTTATGATAATATGGATGTTAGAAGGAAACTGTAGGTAGTAAAGAGTTCGGAAATTGAACGAGTGAGGGCGGCGCGTAGCTATTGTAAGTTAAAGTCCCCGATTCGGCTTTATTACTACTGCCTCCTTCCGCTTTACGAATCAGTCACGGAAGCGATACGGCACTGGGATCTCCAAATGGCTTAGCGGTCTAGTCTAGCCGACTTGGAAAGTCGTGTCACTCGGCGGCGTGGGTTCGAATTCCACCATTAGCCATGTATGTTTGTTCAGTCTAATGATTTAGACCCAGCTTTAATACACGTCGTAATTGTCTGATTCAACGCTACACGTGGACATTGCCGCGACATTTTTTCGTTGTTTTAACGTAACTATAACACACGAATTCAACGTTTGTTACATGTTATTCCACAACGTTTTTTATACGTATGTATGCACTGGGATTTAACGTAGAAATACCGTGGACAAAGAAGTTGATTCGAGCGTTGTTAAAACGTATTAATAACACACGAATTCAACGTTGATTAATTGTTATTCTACAACGTTTCTTACACGTGGACAGAGACGTTTAAAAGAAATTGATTGCCGCGACATTTTTTCGTTGTTTCAACGTAACAATACCACACGAATTCAACGTTTGGTTACATGTTATTTTACAACGTTTTTTACACGTACGTGTTTTCGCTGGGTAGTTTCAACAAAAGCCGACAATTTTCTTTTGTTTTTATTAAATATTAATAAAGATTTGATGATTGGGTAGCACAAGAGTGAGAGGTATTGCGATGAACATAAGAGATAGAAAACTAGCGCCGATAGAGCTGGGTTGGGTTACAACATGAGTTGTCTGCGTATTTTAGCGTGGCAGTGTTTAAATTATGATTTTATTTTGATATTATTTTCTGGATTTTAAGTTATTTATTGTGATATATTGCAAGAATTGTGTTTATTATCTACTTACTTTTCAATATTCTTTAACTTTTCCTGCAATAAATTTCTTATTTTTAAGATGTTTTTAGTTTATACATATAATTTAGTTCATTATCCCATGAAATGCATATTTGATCGAAAAAAATGCGTTTTAAACTTAAATATGAAATGAAGTTACATAATTTCGAATTTGACCCAAACCACATGGTATCGGTATTGTTGTAATCTTTGTGACACTTAGAGGATGCTCGTTCTATCTTTCTTTCTCTTTACGCGGCTGCAACTGTCAAAATATTTGAACAAAAGTTGATATTTAATAAAAACAAAAAAAAATGTCGGCCTTTGTTGAAACCAGCCTGCTAAGAATAGAATGCTCCCAAGAATAATAAAAAAGGCGGTTTTTTTTCTATTCATTGTAAGAAATAACCCCAACAAATACATATTTTTGAAAACAGAAAAAAATTCTCTATTTAATGATGGCATTGCGTACTATGATTTCCATTTAAAAAAACATAACTTTATGTTATAACTTAAAAATTCTATTAAATATCAAAAAACCAACTACACCACTGGATTGTATTCAAAAAAGTGCCTTAATAATGTCAAAACAGTTTTTTAATATCTATAAAAATAAACGAGATATGCGCGATTGACGAAAAGTCGAAAATCAAAATTTTGGCTTATAACTCGAAAACAAAAGAAGATAGCCAATTTTTGTTTAGTCTGTTGACTTTATCTCTAAAAAAGAGATCGAGACTTGGCCACTAGTTTTTTTCTCTCTCTTATAGTTACAGAGATGCCCATAAGAGACATCGAAATTCATCCATCCTGTACATAACAAAAATTATTTGATATTGAAAAAATAATAATTTGATCCTGCGCCTTACACATATGCAACTTTTACACACGTCGTTCCTACGCCTTTCATATAGGAAACTTCTATACACACACCGTTCCTACGCCTTGCACGTATGCAACTTCTGCACACGTCGACTGCCGACATTCCTTGTCCCTGAAGATAAGCAACCATACATCTTGCCACCGTTTTTGCAATTTAGACCCCCCTATGTTAAATCAAATTGGATTTTGGCTCAGAACCCCCATAGCTACTCTGGCTCAGAACCCCCACAGCTACTCTACTGAGATCTTTACGGATTGCTAGATGCTGGACGATATTGGTATGAAAAATTTTCAACTTTGTTAAAGAATACTGGATTAAGATAGACGAAGGCTGATCAACGTATTTTCAAAGTTTTCACCCGTTTGGAGTATAATTTTAGGATCGACGAACACAGAAATTGAAACGTTAATCACATATGAAGAAAGAAATCAAATTAAAAGAACTGGCCGGAAAGATAAAATTTCTAGTTATTGAATTGGTTTAAACGAAGATGAGGATGTGGAAAAAAAATTAAAAAGATTTGGTATGGAAAATTGCGATGCAGTCAGAACCCCTGGAATTTTTGGAGAGAAATTAGATGATTTTGAATATTCCAAGAAGGTGGTATTGCTTTGTACCAGGAGATGTTAGGAAGTAGGTATCGGATATTTAGTCAGCGGTACAAGACCTCATTTGGCATTCACAGTTAGTTAACTTCTCACAATATGCCAAAGATCCACATGTAGTACATCAACAGCAATCAAGAGAGTATTGCGTTATTTGCAGGAGACGAACAAGTTCAAACTAAAGTAATAAATGTGGTATGGTATCGAGCGGTCGCGTGGCAAAGAAGTGACAAACAGTGGCAAAAACAACAGGAAACCAAAATTTCTTGGAACCAATCCTAACGAATCCTAACAGTAACCCTTGCCTTATGATGTGAATGTTATTAAGATTTAAATCAGACTAATAGGTAAATATGTAAAAAAACTATAATTACATAGGAATTATTACTGTGGCGATAGTTAATAATTGAGTGTTGTATAAACAATTTGTTCGCGATACAAAAAGAGGTGGGTCAGAACTGTTTACACACGTTAAAAAACATTACTTCTTCAAATCGTGTTTTGTGGACTTCAGAATGCTCTTTTTCCAAAAAAAAAAAAGAACTAACAGAGACATGGCCAGTGACACAGGTTCTTGTGTACTTTGTAAGCAGCCATTTTCTGATCTTAAATTGTAATTCAGTGCGCATTATGTAAGGTCTACTCTTATGCTTTGTGTGGCGGTATAACTGACAAGGCGTAGCCTTCGAATGAGGAAAGCAACTGGAAATATATTAACTGTGACACAGGTCCTTTGAGTTCTTCCGTAGAAGTTACTGCAACGCACGCATCATCTCAAACATGCAAAGACAGTCAAGATTCTGCCTTGTCAAAGATGTAGCTGTTGAGGATCTGTATAAAACAGTAACTGCTATGTCAGATCAAATTTGTCTTTTGCAAAATAAATTGGAACAAATGTTAAAGCAAGAAATTAAAACACAAATTAAGGTTGATCAACTCATCAATAAAAAGAGAGATCTAAGAAGCGAAATTGTTGGGCTAAAAGATATTATTGACTTAACAATAGTGTCTGAAAATGCACCAGCAGACAATAAATATGCAGCTAAAGTTAAAAATAAACTCAAGGTGCCAGTCGTTATTATAAGACCTGAAAATACTGAACAAAAATGCAAAGAAACTTAAAAAGTAGTCAAAAGTAACATCGATCCAAAAGATTTGAAAATATCTTCGGTTCGTAATATTTCTAAGGGTAGTCTGGTTGTGGAAGGCAAAAGTACGAATGCATGTACTGCATTAGGAGAGCAGATTGTTCAAAAGCTAGGAGACAAGTACGAAGTAAGAATTTCGGATCGGAAGTGCCCCAAGCTAAAACTTGTAGGCTCTCCTTTGAGCTCCGTGTTCTTTTTCACAAGAACGTAATAGCGTTCCTTTGAACAACTCTGATCTGTTCCAGGCTCTAAGCTACAACTACTTATAACTAATTTATATGCCAAAATAATTTATGTCGCGCAATAATTATTCTTCTGTTAGTTTCGTTATCGGTTTGGCAACATTTGCAAATCTTGGAATGTACCGCCGATAATAATAGGTACAAAGCCCTAAAAAGCTTCTTATCTAATGTTTGTTTTGGGGAAGCGACCTGTCTCTTACTATTTGTATTTTCGTCGAGTCTACGGCAATGCCGTCATCACTGATGTGGCCCAGATAATTGATCTCCTTCCGAAAGAGATGGCATTTCTTGGGGCTGAGCATTAAATCAGTTCCATGTAATCGCTGGAACACTTCTCCCAGGTTCTTCAAGGTATACCATGCAAGTTCTCCAAGACAACCCCCTAATGAACCGTTTTCTCTCGAATGTTGCTGGAGCATTACACAATCCAAATGGCATGGCTGTAAACTGCCAAAGACCCATACCAATAGAAAATGCAGTCTTTTCTCGGTATTCAGGTGCTAATTCCACTTACCAGTAGCCACTCTTCAAATCCAGTGTTGAGAAAATCTTAGATCCGGACAAGGTATCCAAAGTATCTTGTCAGTACGGGGTGAGGGATAGTTGTTCTTCTTAGTGACTTTATTAAGTTGTCGACAATCTACACAGAACCGGGTGGAACCATCTTTCTTTTTCACCAATACATGTCCATGAGCTATTCGACGTCCTTTTCCTTTTCTCGAATGATTCGTTCGGCTTCATCGCGTTTTGCCAACAGTAGCCTCCTAGGGCTTTGAGGCTTTGACGTATTAGTTTCTCGTTGCCTGTATCTATTTTATTTTGGATCACATCAGTTCTCCCTTTAGATACATTCTCCATTGCGAAAAGGTCTCGATAGCAGCAGATAAAATTCTTCGCTGCTATCTCCTGTTCTTGCGTCAGGTTTTGGGCACAACTTCCAACAGTTTCTTTGGTAACTTTGGTCTTGTCGTCTCCGTCTTTGGGTCCATGGGAAAGAAAATAGAAAATACCAACGCACAGCTCCCCAAGGTCGTACCTTTCTTGATGTTGACGGGATAAGAATTCACATTCATTATGCAAACTGGTACTGTCTCCTTTGCTTTTAAAATATTTCCCGCTAGAATTCTCCGTGCAACCTTTTGGTCGTCATTGCTTGGTTCCACCAGCACTACTTGTCCTTCCTGGAAGACGTCATCTAAATTTGCATTTACGTTTACTTACTTCAATTCGGCTTGGTAGCACAGCACGCGCAGCTACGTCTTCTCCTTGATGTAACACTAGCTCTTCATTGTTGACTGTCGTAACACCATACCTTAAATCTAGCTGGAATCCATAGGTGCTCATGATTTCCATTCCAAGGATGGCTTCATCTTCTATTCTGAAATTGACACCAATTTCTCCATGAACGTTGGCTGCTTTACCGGTTGCGGTCCTAAGTTTCCACTTGATCGGTTCGGGCCATCTCTGTGGTCTGATGACATCGGGTCTTAAAATCGTTTTCATCGCACCCGTGTCTAATAGCAGGGTGTGAGGGCTGGTGTCAATGGTGACGTGTACAAAGACACTGTTAACTATTGCCTGCAGAGATGCTTCATACATGGTTTTCTTCGGGGGCTCTCGAACATAGATCGACGTTTGCCCCTTGGCGTCAATTCAACTCAGATTTCCTGAATTATTCTTCTTTGGAGAATCTCGCCTTGGTTTAGGGCATCGACTGCGGATGTGCCCTACCTCGCGACAGTTCCAACATATCAGTCGTCTTTTTTCGGAAGTGGTTCCTTAAAGCAACTTATAACATCTTCGATGAATTCCTCAGACTTTCCCTCCAAATTATCTTTAGCAGCGCGCACTCGGTCTTGGATCTTCGAAACTTGTTCCGCTGTCTCGTATTCCAACGCGTAAGCCAATGCATCCATTGATGTTTTAGGATGAGCCATTCTCAAAGCTCGTTGAATTTCGGAGTCTCGAATTCATTCAATAAATATACGCATTCCCATTCGCTCTTGCTGTTGCTTCGAATTGTTTGAAATAATTGGACAAATTCTTTCCATCGAATGTTGGTGGTTTCATTTTTATTCTCGAAAAACTTTCTGATTCTTCTCTTCTTTTGACGCTGTTTACTTGTTCTGCATGTTCTAATGTTTTTGGTAAACATTCGCTAAAGGTGGGTAATATTCTCCTTGCCGCAATAACTTCTTCGAGAGTTTTTATTTTATTATCTTGCTCTTCTAAAGTTGCTGTCAGGTTTGCAGTTGTTCTGGTAATTTCGCTTCCAAATTCACAAGTTGTTCTAGACATTTACTCTCCAAATGTTTCGACTGTTGTACTAATTTATTTTCAAGCTTCCCTCGTAAGTCTTTCAAGTTTCCAAATTGTTCTAGGAATTTATCTTCCAAATTTCCGGATTGTTCTCGAAGTTTATCCTCCAATATTTTACTTAAATCGGCAGGACCGCCTGAGGTTTTAAAAAGAAAGGCTTGTGGATCCTCCTCTGCTTCTAGTAATGCTTGACGTAGTCTCCGTTGCAAAGTTTAGATTTAATTTCATTTTTAATTTATTTAAATCCAAGCTGCATACTTGACACCAATTGTAACGGTTATAAATTTTAAATATAAATTAAAAAAACATTCTGTTTTAAAACAAAGGAATATTTAATAATGAGTTGCACAAAAATATTAATCTTATAAACTATTAAACAAACACTAACACTTAAAACTAACTACTACTAATTTTTATACCAAAATAATTTATGTCGCGCAATATTTATTTATTTATACGGGCACCACCGTTAACGTTGATCGCGGTAAATTGTAAGTGTTCTCGTTCGACGAGGCGAGCTTTACATCCCCGTAGACATTCTGGCGGTAGCGGATTCTTCTTCGATTAGTCTAGCGCCGTCCAGAATTTAACTTAATAAATCCATTCCATTAAATATTTTTCTTTTATTTATACAGAATTAAAGCTAAATGCCTACTACTCTGTAATTTATACATTTCATTTTTCTATAATATGCTTCCAGTTTTTATCGCTTTATTGTCACTTGCTTAGATTCTCTCGTAACAAAACACTTACATTGAAAAATTATAAAATTATTGAAAGAATTTCGTTATTTATTTTAAAAAGCAAATATTTTTTAGTCATTTCCGTAGCTAAAAGTAATCTAGTCCGAAATGTAATATTTTATAATTATTGTAATACCTACTTGCTGAAAAGAAATTTAATTTAAAGAAAACTGTGTTTCTCATTAATTAATTAATATTTCTATTTGTACTTCAACTTAAAAGAAAGATTTTAATCATACTATTAACTATCTATCTTTATTTGCTATTATACAATCCAATCTAATAAAACCTGCGCATACAAATACATATATACATCACTTCTTTCAAGGGCAGGCATCACCTTATTTTACAATAAGTAAAGCAAACACCCTCTAAAACATAAATACATAAATATCACTTATAAATATACGAAACGAAGCATTCATTCCATTTTGATCTGGTTCTGATTTCTCGAATGCTCTTCGATGATTTTCGCCTTTTTATTGTACGCCTTCCTGTAGAAATCGCTGAAGAGGTATAAGAAGATGACGACATGAGCTACGAAGAAGAACGTCAGGGCTTTCGGTAACTTGCAATCCATTACGATGAGAGAGATCAGATAAAGTAACATAATGCAAAACTGAGTCTGAAAATAACAATAATATAGAATTCAAAAAGATTTCTTCGTAAATCAGCAAACATTTGCTTCCCGGAAAAACCAGTAATTAACTGTAAAATTAAATATTTAAGTTGACTAATTAAAACTGTAAGATTTTCAAGTAACAAAACATAATTGTGTTTGTCTTGTAATTATACTGTTTCGTAGTAACATAGTCAAGTGTTTCCAGGAATATTTGTTTGCATTGGGGAAAAAAAATGTCGTAAAAAGTGTACAAACCAATTGAATCCACGTCATGTACTTCTTCCACCATAAATACTTTTGGTATTTTGGACCAAGCGCGGATACCAAATAATAAAAATACATTACGACGTGCACCAGGGAGTTTAGGAATCCTATGACTACGCCTTGTTCACCTAAAATCATTTTAAAATTAATAGAAAGTCATTATAGTAATAACTGGTTACAAAGTATGGCTCATGAACAGATGTCCCTTCTTTATTTAGACCAGCAATATCTTGGAAATCGTTCAATGCAATTAAATATGTATTTCAAAATATATTTCAAAATATATAGTGTGTTTCTCAAGATAATGTCAACATAAAAAGTATCACACTAGAAATCAAAATGTTTATTAAAATTGATAACATTAAAGGATGGTGCTCAAATTGATGCACATTTTCTGTTTGACAAAGTTCATATCATCTGAGGACCTCTTTTTCAAAAAAGTGACGTAAAGAAACTTTCAAATAAATTCATATAAAAAAATCTTGATATCTGAAGATTATGTATAATGATTATACGGTCGTGTTCTGATTTTAATTAATCACAGAAAATTAATCAGATTTTAATTAATCACAAACGGACAAGTTTTAATTAATTACCTAATAATTTATGTAATTGATTGCTTTTGTTTTTTTAAAGACAGCATTTTTTTTAAATAACACCTCATAGTTACAAAATAATTCAAACTGATTAATCTATTTTTCTTTTCAATAAAAAAAAAATACAATTAATACAATTTACTTACCAGGTAAGAATTTGAGATAAGCCCATGAGAAAAACATCGTGCAAGAATGATGATAAACATGTAAAAACGTAATCTGCGAATTCTTTTTTCTCAATACGAAAAATATCGTATCCAGCAGTTCCACGATTTTTGAAAAAAAGTACCACCAAGCCCCATTGGATAACTAAACAAACAAAATTCAACACGTCCAAAGAGCACCTCAACCAATTAATTATAACTTACGGCATTTTGAAACGTTATGTTGAGACTAGAATGTGAAGAACAAGAACTGTTAAATAAGTGTGGTATGCCGCCTTTTACCGAAAAAGCTTGAGCGCAAAGCCACAAGCTAAACAGGACCTGATAAGCATTGTATCCTATCAAAACGTTCTTCAGCTCAAAAGCTTTACGATGCCTCATCAATTTTGGACCTAAATTTAAAACAAAGTATAAGTATCCGACTAGAATGGAAACTACTGGAATTGGGGACTTCATAAATAACCACGAATCAACCAAGGGATCTGAAACAAAACAGAATGTTCTTAAAAAAAAATACATTCATTTTAATTTATATGCAGCGTTCTCATTACCTATTAATTTAATCTAAAAAAATACATATTGCATCACTTACCCTTTTTGCTTTGTAGTATTTCATTGTAATTGTCTACGACGAGGTGCATAAGAGATGCCATTGTGTCCTGAAAAAAGAATTAATTCATTACTAACCTCTGATCCTTTCGAAATTGTACGTTCTTATTCTGAGATCTAGTTTATAGTTTTTCTGAATACAATCAATATGGTTATTAAGGTACCAAGGACGTTAAGCCTACTTCTCATTAGGTCTGTTCGCGGAGACGTTCCGGACTAGTTCGGAACGGTTAAAATCAAATGCACATCGAAATAATGACCAATTTTAATAACGCTTTCAAGTGTATAAACTTTCTTGAATACATGGATTTTAAGGTTCCGAACCACGAGCCCTGCGTCAAAAGTATTCCCCTACCACCCTTTGATAAAGAAGGAAATAGTTAATACATTACTTAGTGGTAGATTATTTTTCTAGAATAATAATAATAAATAAATAGAAATTAAACATTTTTAAGTAAAAATTTTGATATTTAAGTTCTAATAAAGATATTATTTTCAAAAACAGCGATACCAGCTAGGCGAATACTTTTGGCGCAGGGCTCGTAGTTCGGAACGTCTCCGCGAACAAAGCTATTACATCCGATGTCCGATATCCGACGGATAGAATGCGTTCCTACTGGCTAATCCTTTCTTAAATATTTTGGCGTTAAAATGTATCCGAGAATTCTTAACATCTGTCCGGCGGTGGCGTCGGAAAAAGTTAAACCATTTTCAATTTTCATATCGAACGTGTTTGTAACTTCACAAGTTTTTATGTGTTAGTCAAAAACGGAAAGTGAATTAAGTGAATATTACAATTACTCTATATTACTATAATTTACTACAAAAAATTAGACTTTCAGATAAGGACTACAATTGAAGTGTTGATTTCAAAAACAGCACATGTCCAAAATGGACAAAATCGAGATGTTACCGGTATCTTGTGGATTTTTTTGCAATTCATATGTTGGTATTCGTTTGTTTAAAAACCTCACATAAAACAGATAAGATAAATAAGATAAACAGTTTTTATCGCTTTTCTCAAAACTTTATTTTTGGACTTACGTTGTTTTTAAAATCAGCGCCTCAATTTTAAACGAAATTCGGACATACAGGGTGACTGTTAATTAACCCGACAAAATGAAACCACGATAAGAAGCAATGTCCGAGAGTATAGGAAAATTCATTCGTAATCTGTTTCGAATGTTAATTATTATAATTTCGTTTTGTGTGTGAGGAATTATTAACACAAATCTATTAAAACTTTAACAAATTCAAGATACGTTTACAACTCCATATCCTGTGTTTTTACCGCACTGGTTGTAAATCGTTCCTCTTTCTACCGTACACATTATTTTCACTTTGAATTAATTTCTTAATTAACACTCTCGCTGCCATGAGTATCGTTGGCGATACACCAAATTAGGTTTTTAATGCGCCATGTGTATCGCTAGTGATACATGGAACTTGAGATTGTTTGAACTGTTGTGTAATGTAAACTACACACACTATACAGATATTTCCATTAATATTTGGTTTTAGTGGCCTGGGACTATCTACCCGTGCACCCATTTTTGGCGCAGTACCTACATATGTGTAATAATGTTATCATTTAAATTATGCATCATATGTATTTTATTTTTTATTTTGTTTGGCCTGTGATGAAAAAATTCAAAAAATAACCGTGGCGGCGAGAGTGTTAATTATGAACTATTCATTGGAATTTTTTAAGCATGATCCCATAATTTACATTGTACGTGATTTAATTAGAAAGTGGACGCATGTCACCAACGACGTTTGAAACAGCTGTACATAATAAAGATTTCATAAACTATAAACAAGTGACGTATTTTATTAATGTCGGTGATGAACTTCAGTTCTAATAAATCGTTTCACAATTTCGGAGAAAACCGATTCGTTGCAAATGTAATCAAGTAATAATTCTTTTGTCGCAATAATTATTTACTACCAATTAGTATTACGCATAATACTAGCGACATTTAAAACAACAGATTGTATCCTAATTGTTTTATTGTCTCCGTGCGATAACGAGACTTAGATAACATTTCACTATCAGCTACCTGTCGGGCCGTGCATTTGACCACTGCGATCACCAGATTTAAATCCTTCCGATTCTTTTTGTGGACGAAGCGGCTGGTACATTCCGCTCTAGTAAATAATCCGCACGAATTAATAAACAATGATTTACACAATTATGTAGTGCAATGTATGTAGTGCGACACATGTATGTAATTTCTGACGTGCCATTCTTTGTAAAAAGTAAACATGATTAACAAATATCTTATCTTATCTTACTTGTGAATTTATTATTCGTATTTCATAGTTTCGTAGTTTTTCGTAGTTATTTTAGAAATTACTAATAATTACGTCGCGTAAAAGAAACTTGCCTTCCCCAGCTGTAATAAACCATCGTGTAATAAAACCAATTGAGGTGTGTGTCAAGGTCGCGTTGTGCGCAAGCGAGAGTCAATAATAGTAGTTTATGTATCAAGTACGCAAAATAAGGTTTTAGGGGACGAATCGTAATTAATGAGATGAAATCCCCTAAAACCATTTTGCGTACGTGGTACATACGATATTTTTTGGTACACGCTCGCCAAATCACCAACATTAATGTTAAATTGCTCGAATTTCGAATTAGCAAGTCTAAATTGTCCCTCTCATCAGACATGGCAATGATCGGTAATCATACCAACGAGTTGAATTTTATACTTAGTCACTTGATTTATTTCATTCAAAAAAAATCCGCTAAAATGTTGCTATGGCAGCCTTAAGTACTAGGTTGCTAATAGTATATCACGTATCAAGTTTAGTAAAACACTTTTCTAACGAGTTATGTATACTATTTTTTCGCATTTCATACAGTAACGTATTTTATTAATGTTTAATATAAGTGACATTAATCACTGTCTCATCAATAACTGTCATAATTGATGGATGAAAAATAATAGTAGTTAGTACGTTGCTATACAGTAATGGTTGCTATGAGTAAAGTAACCCATTACTGTACGATTTTGAGTATATTAATATGATACGTTACTGTATTAAATGCGAAAAATTTTTTTAGCGGATTCTAAGTGTTGCTATAACGATTGAGGTTGCTAAAGATACTTTTTCGTTCTGAAAATAGTCCCCTAAGCGACCATTTTGCGGAGCGTGTACCAAAAAAAAATTTATAGTCCTATTATACTGCCGCGTTCATAGAACGTGTCCGCTGTATTTCGTACGCAGTGCCGGAGCTTGATTTTGGGGTAACTTTTTAAATAACTATAAACTGTTTACAAGAATTTTTTAAATGCCTTTCCCGTAATGTGTGACATCGCTTCTCTTATGCATTTTTTTGTCGGTACAATTGTCATTCATCCTGTATGTGAACGAACAGTTTTTTACGTCCTTTTGAAATATCCGATTCATAAATCGGATGTCGGATATCGGATGTAATGAGAACTAGGCTTTATAAGGTCTTTATAAGGCCTGATAACGCCCAGTCGCTGATCGAGGACGTATCCGCGGTGCCTTCAATGTTTAATGTCTGACTAGTTTTATATTTCGTTAGATTTATAATAATTTGATTAAAACTATCAAAACACTAGAAATCTTATTTTTTTTAAATGCCATCCGTATCTAAGCAACATATTTTGTTTGTCAATGTCACTTTTCATTTAAGTGCTGACATAAGCTTTGTTCCAACCCAGAGATTAAAACAGAAAAAGAAGAATTTAATCTCACAGAAAAACTACTACTGAAGGCTGCAAAGGCGAAAGCCCTTGTACCCCAAAAAACAAAACAAAAATGTACGAGAAAGAGAATGCCCTTTTTCAAGAATGGTTGCGTTAATAAAGATTACCGACGATATTTTCTAATTATGAAAATTTTGAAGACTTTGAAAATTTATAATGCCCTGCTGGGCATTATTTTAAAATAAGCCCTACACTGTAAAAAATTTCATGGTAAATTACCTGAATTGGTTATTTATGGCCAGCAATAGTCGTGGTAAAAATATTGTAAAAATACATGTAGGTTTACCATGAAATGGTAAATTTACATATATTTTTACCATTTCATGGTAAACCTACATGTATTTTTGCAGTGTTTTTACCATGATTATTGCTGGCCACAAATAACCAATGATTATTCAGGTAAATTTACCATGAACTTTCTTACAGTGTAGGGCAGGGGTCAGCAACCTTTTTGGACTACAGCGCCAATAATCTGTAAAAAAATATCTCAAAATTTATAAAGAGCCAGATATTTGCCAGATACTTGTTTTGTATCAAAGTCTCCTGGATTTTTAAATTGCTTAAATTAGCTGTATTAGTTGTTTATACTATAGCGCTGTTCCAACCACGCTTTTTGACCGTTTAAGAAACCGTCATAGGCCCGATTTTTTCACCTCCAGTTAACTTTATCTGGCGATTAATTCCCACAGCAACGATTGTGATCACAATTGTTCCCATGGGAATAAACTATCAGATATAGTTAACTGAAGGTGAAAAAACCGGGCCATAATCAGTTGCCCACCGAAATAATGATCGATGTAGACAACTTTGTCAAGTGTAAAACTTTGATGAGTGCATGCTTTTGACGGTTTCGAAACCGTCACAAAGCGCGGTTGGAGCAGACCTAAAATGTCCAAATAAATTTTTGACAAAGGTAGCCATGGAAAATAAATTATTACATTATTTACATTAAAATATTGTCTAGTTCTTGAGTAGTTAAATAAAATTGAAGTTTACTTTGCCACATTTTACAGCTTGATGTGTCACTAACTTCAAAGACTGCTTGGTGATGTAGATTAGACATACATTTACATTTTCTTGACCTACCTTTATCAAAAATTTATTTGGACATATCGTATTTACAATGCATTGATAGTATTATTTTAAAAAGTGACATATGGAAATGTTGCATTGTTAAATAATTGCGCTGTATAAATAAAATAATAAGTAAAAAAAAGCAAAAAAAAAAATTTAATTAAAAACATGATTCTTAATAAAAGTTCTACAGAACTAATAACTAATGGAACTGCATAGCACCGTAATTAGACACTTAGACTTACTCTTCTCATACCTAAGGAAGGCACAATAACAATAAATATTTGCAATGAAAGTACTAATAAATAATACTGTTAAATAATGAACTTAAACTGTGATTACTAAAAAAGCCGCATTCACTTGCATGTGGCTCGGGAGCCGCAGGTTGCCGACCCTTTTATTTCAATGCTAATGTGACTAAAAACTGATCCATTATTTTGTTATAGTACTCTAGTCGGATATTACAGTCTTTTCTATTGCTTTTCCCCTTTTGTCAAATGTGTTTCCTAATTTGTCAAATGACTTTCCAATCCGTTCAAAGTATAGTAGGCCTGTGGATTGGAAAGTCATTTGACAAATTCGGAAACATAATTGACAAAAGGGGAAAACCAAAAGAAAAAGACTGTAATGAACATTAATAATGAAAATACTGATAAATTGACGTTAATTGGAAAGATACTGCTAATTAATTGATACTAATTGTACCGAAGGCGAAGGTTCATTTTTTCTATAACGGTATAAATGCCTGGGACTTACCAAAAAAATGAGTATACAGGAAGATTTTTTGAAAACGATCCACCTGAAATATTTCAAAAAAGAAAAGGAAAATAAAGTTTTCCAAAAACACGTCTGCTTTTATTCTAAATTCTATATAAATCACACTTTTGACATTTACTCCCGTGCTCCCACGAATACCCTCCCAAAAATCTTTAATGGAATGACCCATCGTGTAGCACCTCAAATGAAAGCTTATCCTTCAAAGAATACGCCAGTGTGCCTGAATACGTACGTGAGTATTTACAGCATGAATTGACATCCTATCTTTTGTCACTCTTTATTATTATTATTATACAAATATTTTAAACCAAAAATCACGTGAATATTTACAGCATGAATTGACATCCTAGCCTTTGTCACTCTTTATTATTATTATTATACAAATATTTTAAACCTACCCAAATTGATCTGGTCACTCCTAAAATTACATACATCATCGATGTTGAATTTCTACAGCTTAATATACCGGTCAAAGTTTCATCAGTCCCTCGCATGGCTACAGCTGCTCTACAGCATCCATACCACATATACTACCAAGTTCAACCTCAGTTAAACAATGAATTAAAGCCAAATCAATGGGTTTGGATAATGAATAATAATATTTCAAAGCCCATAATGACACCTGCGTCCAATGTATGCCTCAACAATTTTTTTTGCAGTTGTACAGAAGATTATGCCGCTTATTGTGGATGTAGAAAAGTGGGATTGGCATGCTCTATAGTGTGTTCGTGAAAAATCATGCTAATGCCACTTCTGAGGCTGATTCATCTGACACATCTGCTGACATCAGTATAGCAATAGATAACAAAAGGTCTGTTCTAACAGTTATGTACTGCTGCTAGAACAGACCTAAAATAAATTCCCCTAATACATTGAAGAAAATTAATTACCGTAAAAAAAGAAGAAGAAGAGAAAGAGGTACCTACCAGAGGATTTTTTTTTTTGAAACATGAATTAGGTCTACCGGGGAAACACCATTCCACGTTGAAGGTGGTAAATACGGAAACGAATGTATCGTACGCTGTTTGTGCATTCTCGGTCTTATATTACGAAAACGGTTGATCGTACATAAAAAAATGTAATGAACTTTCTTGTAGGGAATTATGTAATATACAATTTTTATAATAAGCTAAACTGTTGTCGGACTAATAGGAAGCGAGATATTCGCGAGAAACCATTCTTCGTCACTTTTGATCTTCAATAACATGAGAAGCCGGCGCAAGCATGATATCGATGGAGACTTTTTGCATATTATTTATAATGACTAAATGAAGGTGTATACAAATACTCATCTAGGCTTGATTTATTCGGAAGATAAATTCTTATTTTACTGTATTAGTTAATGTTGGTTGATATGTATTTTGGAAAAGAAATAATTTTTTTTTATTTTTCTAGGTCTCTTCGAAATTTGTTGTGAATTTCGTTTTAAATATTTAACTACATATTATAAATAATTGGACTACGTATTTATTTGTAACTCTAAAAATAATTTACAACAAACTAATCAAAATTTATCACGTTTTTTCACATTTTTCATGTAAGCTTCTTTTCATGTTTCTAATAATTCTAGTTCAGTTTAAACAATTGCCTCTATTGAATAACTTCAGTTTAAACCTTCCTCAGAACATAAGACATTCTGAATTATACTGGTTCTAAATTTGCAAAAAAAATAATGTTTTAGCCACAATTAAACTCTAATGGCGGATTTCACAAACGTTACTTAAATTTAATCATCCGTTAAAAGTAAACGTTGCCATGGTTACATGTGTTGAAGGTATAGGAATGATTATTCTTAATCGATGATTAAAGTTAAGTGACGTTTGTGAAATCCAGCGTAAGTCTAATTAGAAAAATTAAAGCTATTAACATATTACGATTTTTCAATTTTGGTATTTATAAAGAAATCATTTTCTATCATATTAAAAATCGCTTACTAGATCTGTTCAGTTAATATTTGGTTATTGAACATGCACAAATTGACGTAAAAACAGCTTAAAATTTTTTTGCTGCGGTCACTGTACAATTTGCAGAATTTATTAATAGTGTATAGTATTGGTTTTTTAACCACAACTTGTTCAGATTTTCCCATAAATTTATTTTATGAGAAAAAAACAAACATGTAACATAAAATATTGACAAAGGTGTTAACACTCATAAAAGTAAATACACATAGATATTTCCTGTGATTATATTCGTCAAAAGCCGGTATAAATTTTTTTTTTAATTAATTATTAGCGAAGGTTTATACGAACATCGAGCTGACGAATCCATTAGTTACTGCAATGAAACTAAAGGTTATTGAAGAAATTTCTATAATGCTACTGAATCGTGTGTATTCAGCTTTTTAAGTAGGTTACTGAACTTATGGAATCCATAGTATCTTACAAATTCGTAAACCTCCGCGATATCATTTAAAAAATTTAGTTTAATTCAAGTTAGTTTTAATTTTTTAAATACAAACAAACAAATGTGTTAAAGAGAGGTTTCTGTGTTAAAACATTGCAATAAATACAGGCTGTTACAAATTCGAGGCTCACCATTGGGATCTCGGAAACGGTAAGAGATGCGAAGTCGGTTAAATTGGGGCAAAGTTGCGTATTTTGGTGCTGAATAATAATCCGTTCTGAAAAATCTTCTACGTTTTGTAGTTTTTGAAATATTTCAAAAAAACAAGAAAACGTAATTTTCTTTTTTATTTTTTCCTGAAGTTATTACTGCAGGGATCATAACAAAATTAATACATTCTACAGGCACTTTTTTAAGCTCTTTATGATGATATCATTAGATTTTACTTAAAACGTTTCGTCTCGTTCTGACCATCATCAACTTCATTTTTTCTTATGGGCGCTACATTGGGTTTTAATACCATTGAATAGATCTATTTTTTCTGATGCTTTTCCATGTATCACACATCCCTATTTAATAATTTGAAACAGTTGGAAATGCAAGAAATTGTTGAAAAATAACACTGCAAAGAAAAACATGGTATGCAGTGAAAACAAAAACCAAAAAAGTTTGATATACTTTCGGAGTTTTATTTCGTCTATCACAAAAGTAGATTTTTGAAAAATTTTTAGATACAAAAATGAATGATGTGAATCCAAGAAAGACGTACATTTTTAAAACGTATTGTGCTAACAACAACAATTTAGTAATAGCAAGAGAAATTTACTTCCAACAATGACGATGACGCAGTATTTAATTAGTTTCGTAATTAAATTATACATTTTTATGATTAAAGCAAGAAAGTATCACAAGAAATTATATCTTTAAAAATCTCTCATTCTTATAAATTTAAAAATGTATTTTGCTAACAACAATTTAGTAATAGCAAGAGAAATTTACTTCCAATAATACCCAGAAAGATGCCATCCACACAGAACAATGTTATTAAGTTAGATAGAAACATTGTACTTTATGGATATTTTCGTAAAGCTCGAAGGACGTATCGAGATCGCCTTAATGATGATGAGAACGAAGAATTATTAGTAGAGGTAGTTTGTACTTGACGTTTCAAAATCGTTGTCATTTGTCATTGTTTTCATGGCCAGATAGATTACATAAAAATAGTTACTTATAAAATGTATAAAATTATGAGACTACAAGAAAGAATGTTTCCTCGAGCAGTAATATCTTTTAAGATACGAGTTTTCTAAAGACATACATAATTTAATTTGATATTTTCTTGCTTTAATAATAATAATGTATAATTTAATTACAAATCTAATCAACTATTGTTTTGTAGTTGTCTTTCTGGATATTGTTGGAAGGAAATTTCGCTCGTTGTTACTGAATTCTTGTTGTTAAGACCACAATAAATTTTTAAATTTACGTCATTCTTGGATTCAAAAACATTCATTTTTAGATCTAAAAATTTTACTAAAATCAGCTCTTGTGATGCACGAAATAAAACTCCGAAGGTATATCAAACTTTTTTGGTTTTTGTTTTCACTGCATACCATGTTTCTCTTGGCAGTGTTATTTTCAACAATTTCTTGCATTTCCAGCTGTTTCAGATTATTAAATAGGGATGTGTGATACATGGAAAAGCATCAGAAAAAATAGATCTATTCAATGGTATTAAAATCCAATGTAGCGCCCATAAGAAAAAATGAAGTTGATGATGGTCAGAACGAGACGAAACGTTTTAAGTAAAATCTAATGATATCATCGTAAAGAGCTTAAAAAAGTGCCTGTAGAATGTATGAATTTTGTTATGATCCCTGCAACAATAACTTCAGAAAAAAATAAAAAAGAAAATTACGTTTTCTGATTTTTTTGAAATATTTCAAAAACTACAAAACGTAGAAGATTTTTCAGAACGGATTATTATTCAGCACCAAAATACGCAACTTTGCCCCAATTTAACCGACTTCGTATCTCTTATCGTTTCCGAGATCCCAATGGTGAGCCTCGAATTTGTAACAGCCTGTATAGTGAAAATGTGAAATCTTGTTTACAGAATCGTAAACACTTTCAAATTCGGATATTTTATTGATTATTTTTTAACGTTTTCATTTTCCAATCGTTTTGCAGTATTTTTGATTACGTGTTTAATTCTGACCAATAGTATCATTATTATTATACTGGGAATAATCTATTTACATTATTTTCGCGAGAATAATTTACAGAACTTCGTTTTGTGTTTATTAACAACATACCAGCTGTCATCGATGTTGTGTCAAATACAGCAAATTTAAAAAATGAATCGGAAACTCTTTAGTTTCGCGTCAGTGGATGGAAACTAGTATAAAAATTCAAAACAATCTACCGAATAAATTAGAAAATTATTCTCCAGATTCTTTCTCAAACTTGTTGCCATTTGGCCATTCGAGCCCTACGGGCTCTCGTGACTATTGCCTGACAACAAATTTTCAAAAGAAAATTTGTTGAATTATTTTCAATTTATACGCAATCTCTTGTGATATTACATATGACAAGTTAATTGAATGATGTAGTCCTTCAATTTATCTACAGAGCTAAACCTATGGTATATAGTAAACATTCAAATTTAACCATTAAAAGGTCAATTTATATGAAGCAATTTGTCTTGCAGCAAGGCGCAACTTTTATTGCGCTCATGCTCATCAGCAAATATGTGTAAACAATAATTGTTAATTAACCACTGAAATATAAGACACCGTAAATTTTTACATTCAGAAATTGGCACCTTTCAATGCAAATACTCAGAAATTACTTAAATGCAAAGCCACCAGAAAATGCAAGTTTGTGCTTGCAATCTTCACTGCATTGCATACTTGTAAAGCGGCGTTTAGATTCAAGGCAATTTTCAATACAAAACTTTAGTAAACAGTAAATCTAATTAACATTTTTTAATTTTCTGGTTGTCGAAAGTACCATATATTTTAACAGACTTGTATATCAAGAATTTAATAAAAATACATACAGCTGTTCGTTTTTCAAGATTAACTATAGGAATCTCGGTTACCTTAAGAAATTCGAAGTTAGTTAAATTGGAAAAAGTTGCATTTTTTTGCCCCAACTTTGATTTTCGTCAAAAATTGCGAACAAACGATAATCAACTTTTTATTTTCCTGACACCATCTTGAATTTTTACACTATTAACAAAAGCTTCTTTTCCTGATTACAATGATGTATCATATTTGATGGTTTGAGTTAGATTCTGAACAAAATTTCAAAATCGTCTGTCTTGAAAGAGTGTTTCGAAAACAAAAAGCAACACTTGTTCCCAAGAAGAAAGATTTGACAATTCAATTCAATTTGAAGTATGATGGTGACGTTTATTGTTAATCGCAGTAAGAAAATGTCATTTTGGAACTAAAGCAGGTTTTACACAAACACAATGAACTTTGCACGCAAAAATTATATTTGCTCGTGGCTTTATATTTATAGTATTTATACTATTTCTGAGTAGTTGCAATGAAAGGTTTAAAATTCTGAATGTAAATATTTATGATGTCTCATATTTGCCAATGCACATGCGCACATTGCGTCTTGCTGCAATATAAAATGCATCGTGTAAAGCCTGCTTAAAGAAAAACGAGAAATGCTTGAATTTTTACGCCTCTCATTGCAATGTGCATAATAACTCAGAAATATTTCTGCAGCCTTACATGAAGACAACAATCCATCAAGTATGTTGGATTGCACGGTCATTAGAATTTTAGATTTTATTTAGTGGGGTAGGTATTATGAAAAACCAAATTTACAAAAGTATAGCATTCCATGTTGACGTATAGCGTAGAAGCATTGTTACAATTTTGCTTTAGAACTAGAGGATGGACAATTTTAGCATCATCCAAGATAGCCTCCATAAAAAAATTAAAAGTTGAATGTCGTTCACAGAGAGAAATGACAAAGTGAGATTTTACACAACGTTGCGTGTAAAATGGAGGTGGAGAAATTATTAACACAATTGTTGAAAATTACAAGAAGAATTTCAGATATATTTCCACCTCTACCTTAAAAAAGTATACATTTATATCTATAGCAAAATTATTGCTCCATTTTAGAGTAAAAAGTTCCATACTAATTTGACTTTTGTACTACAATAAATTCTCGTAAGTGTGAAGGTAAAGTTTTAACACTTTGTTGTATAAATTTTACACCTTATATAAAAATTTACTACAATAGACTGCGAAGACTTTATTGTCACATTTTGTTGTATAAAATTCTACACATTGTGTAAAGCTATAACGCAAACGCAATGAAAAGTTTTCTATAAATTGAAAATTATTATATTACACGAAAAAGAAAAGAATAGTAAAAAGTAACACAATTATAGTACAAATAGGGACGGAAACAAATTGTAGGAGACATTCACACAGTTAATTGACATGTCAATATTCTTGTAGTAAAAGTCTGATTCAATGTATGCAATTTTACTACAAGAATATTAAGGTTTATTCGTACAGCATTTTTGACTAGATTGAAACTGTCAAATATATTCGCCCGTCGAATTAATCACCACTTTCAAGAGCTGCATTAAATGTGAAACTTAGATCGGCGCATGCTTCTGACAGTTTCGGACTTGTCACAAGCCGCTGTACGAACAAAGCTTTATTATGCCAAATAACTGTGCAAATATGTCATACAATTTGTTTCTGTCCCCATTTATACTATAATTGTGTTACTTTACTATTCTTCTTTTTTTTCGTGTATTAATTCGCTAGAAAAAATTACCATTTTATACAAATTGTTGAATAGCATCGAAGTGGGGTGTAATGTAATTACATGATTATTTGCGCATTTAATGCCGATGACGATTAAGTGGCGTACGTATATTTTTATTGATATTGTTTGTGCGAATTATACACTTTGTGTTAACAATCACTCAAATTGTGTTACTGGTGTTAATAATAGTAAGTAGCATAAAGTGCAAAGTACTTGTAAGGTGTACTAATACAAAAGAAATATACCTTAAATAAAAATAAATATAATCCAGGAACTAATTCCTAATTAATCTAAATCTGAAAATGAGTAGGTACTTTCTAACAGCCGCTAATGTACTTTTTAATGAAAATATTTTCAAAGTATTTGAACTTCCGGTTGTATCGGAAATCGCTGTCAACTCCATTATTTTAAATGAAATTATGTACTTTTTCTTACAAATTTAGGATCTACAGATAATTTTCAATAGGAAATTATAAGGTATCCCTATACCTAAATGCAACCGTTTTTGAAATATTTTTAATTTTGTAAATTTTTATGCTTTGTTTCCTTCTTAAACTCATTTTTTTTTTTTCACAAAAATATGGAAGGTCTAATCTATGTCATTTCAAAGTGGAACCTTTAAGTAATGCGTAAACGTTTATAAAGTGTCCTAAAAGCTTACATTGTTCTCGGCAGATTTAGCTAATTTAAGCTAACTTCAAGTCACTAAAACTCAATTTTTTTAAATGGAACACCCTGTATATTTTTACTCTATCGGATGCAGAATTTAATTATGCATTGATTTTCATCACCTTACCCGATACCCAAACCTGTTAGTTATCTAGTTATAGGAATTCCCTTAAAAAAATATATGAAAGTCAATGTAAACATCGCAATCTATTTCGTAGTAGGTTCTCAATATGATTTTTCTTTTGTTATCTGTCAAAATAAATATTACATGTGTTATGTCATTTCATTGCAAAGAGGAAAAAAGAGCGCATTCTATTAATCCAAAGTCTACTTGACGGTCCATAAAAAAAACTGAAGTTGGGGATTAAAACGGAAAGTGAAAACAAAAATCTGAAAGCACAATTAAATTCTGCTTAAAAAAGTGCCTTGGGAAAGTACAAATAACGAAAACGTATCGATTACAATAAAGAAGTTATTATTAGAAAAAAAAAACGAAATTTGGACATGGAATTTCTTAAATTTCAAAATAGTTTATGACTACCCGAAGACTTAGGAATAATTCACCGCATTTAACCGAATTTTTTATTTAACCCATTTATCCTATCGTATCGTCTATTGCTTAAATTTTAATTTTGAACTACAGTGTGTCTAAAAAATTTTAAAAATAAATATAGACCGCCTAGAAAGTATCCGGAATTTTGAAATTTCTATCAATATATTGTTTATTATAAATATTATATTATATTTGTGATATATTTAGGAGCGCAGTATTTTGTCAAAATCATATTTTTCAAAGAATCTAACAAAAAAAGTGACCACAGATGTTGACTGTTAACACTTTTCAACAAACAGAAAAATTTGAGTAATTGTGTCAAATCGGAGAAAAGTGCAAACTGAGAGAACATATTTTCAACAAAGGGGTGCATAATTAAAGAAAAAGGATTTGTACCAAAAAATCTAAGAAAAAAATAAAATAACAGCATAAATTTTACACGCATGAAAGTTAATTTGATTTGAGATTCCCTGGACGTTTAATATAACTTTCAGGATTACATAAACAAATAACTAGAATTGCTTTACTCTATTGTAATTGTTTTTTTCATAAATTCAAAAACTTGAAGTTACAGTGTTATTTTCTTTTTTCCGGATACTTTCTAGACGGACTATACTTTACGAGAAATCGCTACGTTGCGTTGGGCAATTTTATAACAAATCTCATGTACTTAGAGATATGTAAAGTAAGTAAACATTTTGTATGATTTATTAGCAAGCATGTTGACTAAGGGAGAACTCGTTTATCTGATAAAATAGAAATGTCTCCTATCGATATGCGATTGATGTTTTTCAGCAAAAGTTTCCTGGTATCTTGTGAAAAACTCCGATTATTTAAAGAAAATGATAAGTATTGATTGGATGTGATGAGACCGTAGAAAAATTATAACGAACACGATGCAGCAACAAATTCAGTAACAGAAAACCAGGAGTTATCCTTGCAAATGCGCTTACAAGCGCCGCATATGAGTAAAAGTTTACTACAGAAAATTTATAAAGGTGCATATTCACCAAAACTGTGAACAAGTTCAGAGGTGCTCAGAACTAGCTCGATAAAAATCTGAACTTGGTGAGGACGCTTCTCGTGTTCGCCGATTCTAAGCTTTTAGCGAACCCAACCCGACCCGTGAACGTGAAGTAGGGGGAAGATGAAAGGGTTCAGTCAAGTTACAAACCAGCTCGGAACTCATTTCTAGTGTGGACGTGTCACTCAATAAGGGAACAAATGAATAATAGCGAACCAGTTCTGGGCTCTCGTTCTGCAGTAATTTCGAACTCCTAACAGATTTTGGTGTATACAGGTCGAAAAGTTCTTAACCTGCTTTGAACTCGTGAAATAGCTCCGAGCTAGTTCGAAACACTGTTTTTGGTGAATACGTACCTTAAGGAAAACAAGGTCTGTCTGGTTAAATCAAAAATCTCGAGAGCAGATTTTTTATAAGAAATACATTTTTGCCTAAAATTAATAATAAAGTTTCTTTGTTTGAAAAAGTTGCTTGCTTTGTTTTGTAAAAATTAAATTAAAAAATATGAAATTTTCCGACACTCTATATTGCGTGACTCAAATTTCGGTATGGTTACTGAGGTTCTCCGGAAAGATTAATGTTTTTATACAAAACCTAATTGCGTAAAATCAATAATAAAAAACTTTCTTTACTTATTTGAATTTGAATATTTCAGACAAAAAATTTTAATTTATGTGTGGTTTCTGAAGATGCTCGAACAGTAGATTTTTTTGTAAAGTTACATTTTTTGCCTAAAATCAATAATAAAAACGTTACTTTGATATCTGCAACATATCAAAGTTTAAATGCAGTTCAAAGTTTAAATTTAACCAATGTTTCTGAAGTTTCTTCAGAAGCAGAATTTTTTGTAAAGAATATTTTTTTGCGTATTGATATTAAAAAAGTTTTTCTCATGTCAAGTCGATCCGTCAACACATTGTATATTTCTGAAATCAAGAAAAAATGATCTTTCGTTCTAGCAAACAATATGTAGAGTATTCCATTAAAAAAAAAATTGTATGCTTTTCTTCACTTTACGATGCACTTTCCTTTTTTGAAGTAGCATGTATAAAACCCTTCAACTTTTGTATTTAAAGTTTTTCTCTACAAAAAGAATTTACTTTTTGTTTACAAGTTTTTGTACTTAGAATTTATGCATCTAATTACATTACAGTTTTGTTGACTTAAAATATAAATAGAAGTGAAAGAAATTATATCTCGAAAATAACAAAATATATTTTTGCACATTTCTGAACGGCTGATGCAGCTAAATACATATATTAACCATTTCACCCACTTTTCCACCTTTATTTGAAAGATGCGCAAATAATATTAATTAAACACAATATTAGCTGTACATAAAATATTAATTAAACGTAGAATTAATGACACAATGAATTTATTTTAATATGAAATTTCGTTTTACTTACGCTGTGCTGTAAGATAAGCCTAAATTATATGTAACGCCTGACTTGCGCACCGCGACACCAATTTCTTAGTGAGTACTAAACACTGATGAGCAGTGCTGAGACAACAACCTGAAGAATCCCCAGACTCGACACTTTTCCCCTTTCACTGTTCGGGAGGGATATTTGTAGCGCCGAACTGCACACGTCAGAAATCAAATGACCTCTTGTAATATATTTAAATTAATTCCCGTAAGGCATTTCCAGTTTGCGTAAAAATTCACTGATAAGAAATAAGACAATTTACGTAAATTTGATTGTTCCAGTTAAACATCAATAATTAGGCTCTGAAGGACGCAAGTTTGAATTTGTTGGACCAAAGCAAAACTTGCACACAATTTTGACTCAAGCTTAAAGATAAACTGTTATTGCAGTAAAAACCCCAAATTGACCCACAGGATACAAACTTGCCTCAAACAATTTTTTTTCTAATTTAATAATATGTAATCAGTTAGATACATATTTTTATTTCCACTACCTACTATGTTGAACATTTTTTATTTTCTTTTTTTAAATTTACTCTAAAAATTATCTATTAACAATTCTCAACGTAGCTTCCATCTCCAAAAATATCTTGATTGCTTTTGTCAACTTACATAAGAAGGAATAAGTTTGTACCTTGTTTGACACAATCGTTCTTAGACATCACGAATCACGTCACGAATAATCTTTTAGTCGTGCGTAATGATGTCGTGTGAAATGATGACCCATAACGTGCAAATGCATCTGAATCCGTGCTTTACCAATCACAATATCTAAAATAAATTATTCCTTTACGGAACGGGGGGTAAGTAATCATAATGGATAATAACTGACGTAACTGCAATAGTATGCTTGAGGTAAATAATCAGCTATCCTTATCAAAAAAAACATAAAGACTTTTCTTATACTCTTACGCTCTCAAAACTTTTTTGAACGCGAAGAACCAGTGTCATCTCCTTATTCCGTTTATAAGTTTCTAGATCGCAGTGATTATAATGATTACCTCTTTTTGCCTCCTACTTCCACTAAATTATTTACGCTCCTTCCAGCTCTACCTCAATCATTTTTTCCTTGCCCAAGTTTCACAGATGATAAATACCATTGGTCGAATTTTGGCAGCTCTCCTGACAATCCTCGTTTTTAATATCCTATTTAATTGTTTACTGCTCTACAACTTTTGGTATTCATTTCCGTGCTTCCCTCGATCTTATTATGTGATCATTACTTCTAAGTAATCGAATTTAATAATTTTTTATGTCTCCGAATTTTCTTTGTATTGCATCCTCTCTTCGTACCGCTTAGGACTAGAATGAAGAACACATGAAATGGATTCTCTTATTTAAATGTTTCTTCTCCCACTAACACACCTAAAGGATTTGAGAAGTACCGTTTTCTCTTGAAATCTTTCGAATTTTGCGTTCTCGTCATCAGTTTGGGAAGATCTACTGTCTTGTTTCCCACCGTAAAAACTTGGCGATAGAAAAAATTTGCAGTACCTTCATCATGATGCAAACCATATATGTGACATTTGTTACTGTTCATAAAATATTATGTAATTGCAGAAAATAAATAAGGGGCCATACGGCAGCAATGGATAATTAACCATACATAGAAACTTTTTTCCTGTAACAAAATTACCGGAGTTATGGGAGATATGCTAAAGTATAGTATTAAGTCCGTACCTGACTTCTCTTATCCGCGCAGCACGACCCCTATTGTGCCGCAAGGCAAAAGCTTTCAGTGAATCACAAAGGTTAATCAGTTCATTTGTGACATTGTATTGACGTAGAAACTAGAAACACTTATCGCAGCATGTTTACGACTGTAGAATATGCGGATGTGCTTCTAATGTATAATAATAATCCCTGGCACAGTACACATGAAATCGGCGCGCCACGTACTGCTGTGCACTGTATTGTAAGTAAAAATTGGGTATATCCCTATCACGTGAAACGTGTGCACACTTGAGAGAAGAGGATTACCATCTCCAACGCGCCTTTTGTTAGTGGATTCAACAACAAGAACTGGCAGCAGCAAATTTTCGTCGCCGTATTGACGCCAACGGAAGACATTTTGAACATTTGCTGTAAACATCGCGTAAGTAATGACAACAATCGGAGTCCAAAGACCCCAATAATACGTGTCATTGTATTGAGCTGGTCAGTTTTATTATCGTTTTACTTCACATCTGCGTGCCAATGTTGTATAGAACTTATAAGCAAACAGGACCATATTCCGTTCGTAATTTCTCCGAAAAATTTCTCAAAAAAATTTACCGAAGCAAACCATTTTCATTTACATTCGCGAACTCTATACCTATTATGTATCGTTGTGTTAGCCCTTACATTGTGGTCCCTTATTTATGGAAAGACCTGTATATGCGCTAATTTTTATTATTTTTTATCGTATCGTAACAGAATATAATTATAGAATATAATTTTCATTGTATATATTCCAATACCAGTCTTTCAAAACGTGTGCTACAAATGGGATATTTTTTATTGTCAATTTTTATAAAAATTTATTGACGCAGAACGCTTCTGCATTCTTTAAAGTCAAATTGAGAAATGTCAGATGAAATTTATATTGAATGGTGTACAGCCTACTATCTCAAAAATAAAAAAATCACGATTTATTGTCAATCACTCTTTATACACACTGTATTAGGAAATTCTGGTGGGATTAAAGTGTCCGCCTAAATAATATGAATAGGAAAACGCGAAATTTATTCTTATTTCTCAATTATTTTATTTAGTTATACGAGTGATTATTTCAATGCGTTCCGAAACTTTGTACTTTCTTGTAGCACACTTTTTGAAAGACACTGTGTGTAACGTAAATGTTTAAAAAGTCAGACGTTTAAATATTTTATTTACGTAATCTTAAAAAAATTACATATTTTATTTTATCAATAACAATGCACAATTACCTATTCACAATAAATTTCCATTACAATCGCATTGGGATTAATTTTATTCTTAAGTGCTAGATAATTATCAAATTCGATTACGCACATGGAAGTAAGGGCAATTTTACAAGTTCAAGGCAAGCTTTACTTCCAAACACATCGTTAGAAAAGATCGTCACACGTAGTTTATTTATTTTTTTTAAGTAATTAAGCCGACCTAATTTATGGTTCTAGGTACGCGTGTCTTCAGAATCGTTTTTTGTCTTAAATAATTTATATTTGTAAACAGAAAATATGTTTCAATCATTTCTTTTTAAATACAGAAAGCAATTATGAGGCTCATTGCTTTGTTGCTACATTTATTTTCTTAGAAATTTATTTTAAAAAAATCGGTTTACTTAACTGGGGATTTTCGGTTAAACAAAATCAGTTTGGATACATCTATTCCACGATTAACCAAACAAAAAATTAAAACTTAATGCTTGGAAAAGTTACCGGTATGAAGTTAGCAATAACTTTCAGCAATAAAAAAAAATTCTAAAATAATACCAAAACAGTCTCAGTATTTATATATTGGTACAAAAAACTACTAATTAAGTAATATTCAATAACTTAAAATAAATATTTTTAGAAATTGATTCGAAATTGACCCATCAAGTATTGTTGCGCGAGGCGTACTCAACTTCTTCAAAAATGACAGCGTTGTCTTATTTTTAAATCAAATGTTTTTAGACGAAAATAATCTATTAATAACGGGTTTTCAATAGTGTAAAAACAAAAAGGGACATATTTTTTGTTCGGCCACAATTAAATCTTAAACTTTAGCTCCCCAGGACGCGCGCTTCGTTTTTCTCAAAAATGACAGCGTTGTCTTATTTTTAAATCAAATGTTTTTAGACAAAAATAATCTATTAATAATGGGTTTTCAATAGTGTAAAAACAAAAAGGGACATATTTTTGTTCGGCCACAATTAAATCTTAAACTTTAGTTTCGCAGGATGCGCGCTACTTTTTTTTCAAAAATGACAGCGTTGTCTTATTTTTAAATCAAATGTTTTTAGACAAAAATAATCTATTAATAATGGGTTTTCAATAGTGTAAAAATAAAAAGGGACATATTTTTTGTTCGGCCACAATTAAATCTTAAACTTTAGCTCCCCAGGACGCGCGTTTCGCTTTTCTCAAAAATGACAGCGTTGTCTTATTTTTAAATCAAATGTTTTTAGACAAAAATAATCTATTAATAATGGGTTTTCAATAGTGTAAAAACAAAAAGGGACATATTTTTTGTTCGGCCACAATTAAATCTTAAACTTTAGCTCCCCAGGACGCGCGCTTCGTTTTTTTCAAAAATGACAACGTTGTCTTATTTTTAAATCAAATGTTTTTAGACGAAAATAATCTATTAATAATGGGTTTTCAATAGTGTAAAAACAAAAAGGGACATATTTTTTGTTCGGCCACAATTAAATCTTAAACTTTAGTTTCGCAGGACGCGAGCTCCTTTTTTTTCAAAAATGACAACGTTGTCTTATTTTAAATCAAATGTTTTTAGAACGAAAATAATCTATTGATAATGGGTTTTCAATAGTGTAAAAACAGGGACATATTTTGTTCGGTCACCACAATTAAATCTTAAACTTTAGTTTCGCAGGACGCGATCTCCTTTTTCAAAAATGACAACGTTGTCTTATTTTTAAATCAAATGTTTTTAGACGAAAATAATCTATTAATAACGGGTTTTCAATAGTGTAAAAACAGGGACATATTTTTGTTCAGCCACAATTAAATCTTAAACTTTAGTTCTGCATACTGCGACGCGCGCTTCAGTTTTTCTCAAAAATGACAGCGTTGTCTTACTTTTTTAAATCAAATGTTTTAGACGAAAATAATCTATTAATAACGGGTTTCAATAAGTGTAAAAACAAAAAGGGACATATTTTTGTTCACCACAATTAAATCTTAAACTTTAGTTTCGCAGGACGCGAGCTCCTTTTTTTTCAAAAATGACAACGTTGTCTTATTTTTAAATCAAATGTTTTTAGACGAAAATAATCTATTAATAATGGGTTTTCAATAGTGTAAAAACAAAAAGGGACATATTTTTGTTCAGCCACAATTAAATCTTAAACTTTAGCTCCCCAGGACGCGCGCTTCGTTTTTCTCAAAAATGACAACGTTGTCTTATTGTTTTTACACTATTGAGAACCCATTATTAATAGATTGTTTTCGTCTAAAAACATTTGATTTAAAAATAAGACAACGCTGTCATTTTTGAGAAAAAAGAGGCGCGCGTCCTGGGGAACTAAAGTTTAAGATTTAATTGTGGCTGAATAAAAAATATGTCCCTTTTTGTTTTTACACTATTGAGAACCCATTATTAATAGATTGTTTTCGTCTAAAAACATTTGATTTAAAAATAAGACGACGCTATTGGGCTGAGAAAACGAAGCGCGCGTCGGAGTATGCGGAACTAAAGTTTAAGACTTTAATTGTGACTGAACAAATAATGTCCTTTTGTGCTGTTTGCGCAATGACTAACCGTTGACAGATTAATTTCATCTAAGAATATTCGATTTAAAATAAGACAACGTTGTCATTACGAAAAAAAAGGATTGCTCGCGTCCTGCGAAACTAAAGTTTAAGTTTAGAATTGACCAGGCTGAACAAAAAATATGTCCCTTTTGTTTTTTACACTGTTGATGGCTGGTTAATAGATTATTTTCGTCTAAAAACATTTGATTTAAAATAAGACAACGTTGTCATTTTGAAAAAAAGGCTCGTCCTGCGGGAACTAAAGTTTAAGACTGATTGTAATGAACAAAAAATATGTCACTGTTTTGCACTGTTGAAACCCGTTATTAATAGATTAATTTCATCTAAGAATATTCGATTTAAAAATGAAGACAACGCTCATTTTTGAGAGAAAAGAAAGCGTGCGTCCTGAAACAAAGTTTAGACTTAATGTAGCTGGAACAGCAAAATATGTCCCTTTTTGTTTTTACACTATTGAGAACCCATTATTAATAGATTATTTTCGTCTAGATAAACATTTGACTTAAAATAAGACAACGCTGTCATTTGAGAAAAACGAAGCGCTTTGTCGGAGTATCGGAACTAAAGGTTTAAGATTTAATTGTGACTAAACAAAAAATATGTCACTATTTTGCACTATTGAAAAACCCGTTATTAATAGATTATTTTTCACCAATACATTTGATTTAAAAATAAGACAACGCTGTCATTTTTGAAGAAGTTGAGTACGCCTCGCGCAACAATACTTGATAGGTCAATTTCGAATCAATTTCTAAAAATATTTATTTAAATTTATTGAATATTACTTAATTAGTAGATTTTTGTACCAATATATAAATACTGAAACTGTTTTGGTATTATTTTAGAATTTTTTTTTTATTGCTGAAAGTTATTGCTAACTTCATACCGGTGGAAAAGTTAATTATTTTTTTATGGATTCTACTTAACAATGTTTATTATTCAATGCATTACTTAATTTTAATGATCAAATACTGGCGTAGCTCAGAAAATGATGGAATTGCAAAACAATTCTAATTAATGAGAGCAGGCACAGTGAGACTACTTTCTCCTTTCAAGTGTGAGGGTTAGTTTAAAGTGTGGAAAGGAAGAAATGGGATATCTCATTTCATTAAAATTTGCTGACCTGCAAACTAATCCGGAGTAGTCTTTTCGATAAATATTTCTAAAGAATTATCGACTTGTGCAAGAAAATTTCTCACCTTTTTTTTATAAAAGTGAAATGCATCTACGTACATCAATAAAATTACAAAGATATGTTTTTAATTTTAAATTTTGATTAAGCGAGTTTTAATCGGGAACTCTCTAAGGGGTTCTTTTCCATTCCTTTTCGGAGAGTAATCTATAGCTACTGCTATAAGTATTTCGTAGGATTTGCAGAATAAATTGTTTGTCTACAGAATTGTCCTTTAATTGTGTGGAGCAGTATATTTATTCTTACATACATTTTTATCTCGTTTTACATAATTAATACGTAATGATGGTATACGTATTTTTCGTAAGAACTTCTGCACATTGATTTAGGTCAAGGTTTCTGTATTAATTTCCTGCCTGGGGGAAGTACAAATAACGAACCATTTGCGAGTCGTCGGAATTTAACAGCTTGAATGAGAAGACATCATTAAAATGAAATTGGTACTTTCTCTTCTGGCTGCGAAACAGGTTACGATGTTAATGCAACTTGCTATCTTCGATGACCGAGAGAAAGCATCAAGGAAAAGATTTGGCGGTCTATGTCACTCGTTTGACCTTGAGAAATTTATAAATTTCATTTTCTCCAATGAGCAATCAAAATAATAAATATAATTTTAAACATATTTAATCATAATTAATTATTTATTAGGTACTGAAAAATGAGAAAGGAAAAAATTCTACTTGTCCATTTAAAAGATCAAACAATCTGGTTAAAATTAGTAGTCGCGCTTGTGTGAAACTTAAATTTCAAAATTGAATCTTCTGATTTGCTTGTGGAATTTTTTTGATTTTTAAGCCTGTAATCGTAACTCATCGCAAATAACTTTCTAGCACATATCATAAACTTCCTAATTATCAAACACTTAAACTAAAGGATGTCGAACGAGAAGTGCTACACAACTATAAACTAATGTGCTAGAAACCCACTTTTTAGATGTTCTAACTTCTAACCCTAATTTTTATCATTTATTTTAACTTATACGCACAGTATAGATTTCAAGTACACGGTATAACTTATGAGTTTAAAATAAAGATTAAAAAAAAATAAATTATGAATGCCTAATAAATAAAATGGTATAGTAATTTCATTTTTCCTTTAGATTTTTTTATTCGACAGCAAATTTCTTCTCAATAACTCGCATTTTTCATCGATGCAGAAACTGGAACACATTTTCGTAATTAGATCACACTGAGACAGATGTTAAATAGCTAAACATTTAACTGGATGTAATTAAAACATTCATTAAATATTAATATAGTATTAACAATAGCAATTACTATACTATTACTAAAACACTATAATTGAAACACTAACTTGTCCGTTAAAAATTATCATAAAATTTGGAGTAATAAAATTGATTTCGGGAAAAGAAAATGTTAAGGAATATTTCGAAAAAATTGAACAAAGATCACGATTAGATAACTGGAACGAAGCCACGACAATTAAAATTGTTAAATACAGATTAAGTGGGGATGCTTACAGATATTTTAAGACCGATTCAGAATTAGATACAGATACCGTTTCTTATGGTGAAGGAAAAATTTATCCAAAAATGTGCTCCTATTTCTATACCAGGCGAAACATTACTGAAACTAAAGGCTGTTTTACATTATACTTTTTTGTCTAGAAACTTTGACAAGTTCAATACTAGAACTAACTTGAATAATGTAAATCAGAAAAAGTCATCCAAGTTTTCATACTAGAAACGTCTAGAAACTTATTTCCAAACTAGTTCTCAACCTATTTTTCGTCAAAGTTTACAAACTGGACTTGCGCATAAAGTACACGTCGCAGTATTACCAACATCCTAAAAGATAAACATAACTGTGATTGAAAATATAACCTCGAAGTACCTCCGCAATAACCAGTCCTGACGCCAAATTCTAGGTTTCGTATTTTGTTTTTGCAAATAATAAATATGCAGAATTTTTGAAATTTTCTGAAATCTGGTTTGGTTTATTTTATAAAAATTCATTTTTGAGCATTTAACTTCTCTTTAATTTTGTATGTTGGCAGTTTTGTTCCACGTTTAAATTTTCCCCACTGCGACGCCAGTGATCGGTTTATGAACTAATATTTAAAACAACCTTGAATTTAGATACTAGATTCTAGTATTCAAACTTGTTCAAGTTTCTAGACGAAAAAAGTTTAATGTAAAACAGCCTTAACAATAAGTAAATGTTTTCAGACACACGATTAATCAATATCAAAATTCGTTACTAGACTAAAATTGTTAGGCGCAAAAATATTAGAGGAAGATTTGTCGACAGCACGTAATAACGAGAAACTGGGACTCGAAAAGAAATGTAATGAATTAGTTTTGAATCAATTTAAAGCGGGTGTAAGGCGTGGTATAATGAGAAATCTAGGAGCTATTTTAATGCGTACGGAAAATTTAACTATTGATAAAGCAGAAGAATTAGCGCGACACGAAGAATTAAATGAATTAATGTTGCAAAATAGAAATCCAAATAAAAATGTATTGTCGGTTATTGATACGGAAAATTTGGACACGTTGCTCGAGATTGCGTCTTCAATATGGGCCGTAATTAGAGACAAAATCGTGCGCCGGATTATACATACAGGGGTGACCAAGAAAATAGAGAATGATTCTTCAAATCAAGACCTAATTATAGTAATTACAATTCGAGATATAAGAATCCAAACTTTACCAAAAAGGGAGTTGATTATAGATCAAACGCAAATGAGGATAGTGGGAATATTAAATATTATCGAAACGGCTCAAGATTTAATTATAATGAATCTAAGAATGCGTCTACGAATTATTTTCAACACGGAAGAAACAGGCAAAAAACTGGGGAATTTTTAAGTAATAATATAGAAACAAATAATTTTGATCCCAGAAAAATTAATACAGCGTCAAATTGTGGATCTGGTAATACGGCAGTTGCCACATGTGAACGTCGTTCTTTAACCCTTTCCCTAGGGGTAAATTGTTGCACGGTAGCTCGCTCCATGCGCAAATTATTAGCTAAAATTATATCATACCGCATATTTTATAATCATAAATATATTCTCAAAATTGCAAAAAAAGACTATATGTATTTTCTAATAGTCAATCAAATTTGTTCCATAAAAATAGTATTAACGTATTCAGTAAGTAAGAAGCCTGGCAAGAAAAATACATCCTAGAACACAATATACTCTGCTGTAAATCACTAATTATGGTAATAAATTTAATGTTTACTGCTACAGAAAAATAATACCTACTTATTTGTTATAAACAAATAAAAAATATGTAATTTTCACCTCTCCGACACTCAAGACCCTCAAAAACAACATTGTTTCCGCTCACATTTACAGAAGTTTTTGACTTTATTTTGAACACAACATAAATCCCACACCTTACTTTATTCAAAATTTTCAAATTTATTATACAATAAATTTTAAAATTTGGAAACTTGTTGCAGGTCGTTTTGATTGCAACGGATTCCTCGAGCATCCTCTGGACAGCTGTTTCAGCTATTTGGAGTCAACAGAAGAGTAACTCGAGAACCCACTGCAATCTCACCGATCTGTGCTGGATTTCGACATACCTTGGACAGGTTGGTGAGATTGCAGTGGAGTTTTCGAGCTACTCTTCTGCTGATGAGGTCCCAAATAGAGCCGAAACAGCTGTCCAGAAGATGCGTGAAGTATCCTTTACAATGAAAACCAAATTTCTAGATAATAATATAAATAGAATATAAGACTATAAATAGAATATAAGAATAACCTAATTAAAAATGTTTTCTGATATGATAAACATATTTTATAACGATTTCCTACACACAGCCTAACTTTGCACTCAAGGCACCAAGTTGCCATGTCTAAGCATTTGAACTGAAGTGCTCTTTCTGCCTGTATTGGATAATTTCGTTGTCGCGGGCTGATCTATAACAAAAATTTCTACTCTTTCAAATTATAAAACAAAATAATGATCTTTATTTACATTGAAATCAAGATTACTGGCAATAACATGCAAAACTAAATGTAATTTACTCTTCGAAATTCAAAAACTAAATGAATTGTCTATATCTAAAGTTCATTTTTTATTTATATGCCGATCGTATAAGAAAATATACGACGAAATGACTTGAGATGACTTATCCATCGATCGGCAGATAGTAAAAGAAATGACCTGTATATCAAGGTGTAAAGCGTTAATTAATTCATGCTTGTTTGCTTTTTATACTATATTTATATTTCTTTTTATTTTTTGGAATATTCTTTTCGTTTATAAAATAATTTTAAAGTTTTTTTAAATATCTTTTTATATTAGATCGAAATGCTTGCCATACCCGGATGGAGGAGCCCAACCGGTGGCGCTGAGCTGGAATCCAATATTCTGGCATTTGTGCAAAATAAGAATCAACAAAGAAATGTGTTTATTAATAAATAACAGAGTATGGATAAACATGCATAGGTACAGTTGAAATTTATAACGCTACAGGTTCCTTTGCCGTAATCGCTTATTGACGACACGACGCCCGCGTTTCAGAAAAGTTTTGCCAGGTCGCTTATTGACGACTGCCGTAGCGAAAGGGTTAAACTCGAAAAGTCTTTCGGTTACGCCTCGAACCGAGGGGAAGCATTAAGTATTAATCCAAATAATAGTAATAGTAGTGTAAGAAAATCCAAGCATCTCATAATTAACAAGCCTAGTCCGGAAGTTAAATTCATGACCGCGAAATCCGCCCACCTAAAGATTATGTAAGTAAGCGTCGCAGTGGCTCGCTTTATCTAAAGCCTTGACCGAGATGAGATATGATTAACATTTGCAAGAACTGCAGTGGCATTGATAGTCGACCTCGTGAATCATAGAGAAATCACACACATATGGGATACTACGTAATCTGTTACGATCTTCGCAAAAATTGTATAAACGGCAATGGCATAGCATGACAGGCATCAGACAGCTTTTAGCGGTTTGGTCGTGAAGACAGCTAGTGCCCGTCTTGTGGAGTACATCTCCATAAGCCCGAGGGCGTAACGGACATTTACAGAATGTCTTAGTGTGTGTGGCTGTTCTCCAAAAAGTCCGTCCGTCTCTGTATCTGGTACTATGGTTGGGTGAGAATTTAATTATTGATTTTACTATTTTGGCTATGTTTTTATAAACTAACATTTGCTTGATTTAATTATGAGATGCTGTTTTTCTTGTTATAAAAATCATTTTGAATTTGTTTTATGTTATCTCGTATATCGCTCTGAAGTTATCTGAAATGGGATCTAAATTTTACATTTGTCTAAGTTTGTGATCTCTAGTAATTTGACTAGAATGTCGTATGTACTATCGCGGCCTTATAATTTCGCACGATTCGATTTTCCGCTGTAAATATGGCTTTCTTTGACGGCTTGTCAAAAATAATCATTTTAGACGTCAGATTTCAAATGTTGTAGCAACGCAATGCCAAATCACGTGCTTTCTGAAGGAGAGAAGGGTTTTGCAATCGCAAAATTAGGAAATGGTTGGTTGCTACTTTTATTCTGTTATTTCAGTTCTAATACTTTATCATCTTGCTATTCTTAAAATATAACCAAACAATCTGAATTTTGGTTAAATGTCTTTAGTGTCAAAATTAAGGAAAGAGCCTGTTCTACAAAACTATAATTTAGAGAAATTCTAGCTACTTGATAAAAAATCGTGCGAAATTTTAAGGCCGCGATAGTACGTAAAATTGTCTTAATCAATTTATAATTGTTTACTTATTCTTAATATATTTATTTGTATAAATTTTGTCTGTATTTTCAAGTCAATGTCATTCTTAAAAGAAAGAACGTAATTTTTCGTCAATATCGAAAAGTATATATGTATGTGTGGCGGGCAAGGGCTGAAATCTCATTCCGTATAAAGAGGGCGTTAATAGCAATATCTAGCGCAAAAGCTCAAACCAGATACCTACAAACAAAAAAATTGCTACTTAGGTCCTTTATGGTTTGATTAAAATTTCAGTAAAAGAGTGAGGAGAAGAAGTAGAAATTGTTGATTATTGTGGTGTAATTAATTTTGGAAATTAAGACCTAGTTTAGGCATCACAATAGAACTTCTCTCTTACTCTCGTTGAGATATCTAGACGGACATAGTGTTTCGACGAGGCCTTGTAAAAATTGATGAAGTTGAAAGTAAAGGATAATTCATCCCCTTTCTTCTGTTATCATTATTTTTAACCACCCATCCCTCACAGTAGCAATAATTATCGTAAGCACCAAAATAAAACATTTATACCAATACCACTTCTGAATTATTCATTTTTGAGAGAGATACCAAGTTTAATTTACTTTTTCGTTAACGAGGAGAAAAGAAAATTTTTATTAGATAGTGGAGCAGCAATTTCAATTTTAAAATGTAAATTTGTAAATTTGAAGGAAGTTGAACCGACAAAAGAAACTATTTTAACTGGAATTACCGGTCATGGCATAAATGCATGGCATAAATACTTTCTGAAAATCAAACGATAACCAACACGGAATTTGTAGTTTGTGAAGATAGGTTATTTATTGGTGCTGAGAGAGATTTTCTTAAGCAAAATTGTGCAGAAATTTCTTTTGGGGAAAATATTTTGAAATTATGGGGTGCAAAAATAAAAATTGTTGCTAGTGATCAAGATAGAGCTTACAGTGATGAATATTTTAATAAGGTAAACATGAACGTTAACAAAAGTTGTAGTGATCAAAGTGAAAATTATGCAGGTGGAAGTAATAGATTTTTCTTACATGATATGAAACCGGAAATACGGAATAAAAATGACTATAAAGTGAACGATGATGATTATCAATGTACGGTGAAAATGCAAAATAAACAGAGAAGAGAGGAGAGACTTAAATTAGAAGGACAGAATGTAACTGAATATTTTCAATTGCCTAATTATGATGAAGAATTTAGCCAAGTTGCTGCAAACGGTATGGCAGAGCGAAAAAAGGGCAGTGAAAGTCCTAGTGGACGTGAATCACTAGAATACGAGGTGAAGTATTTTCAAGAGTGTAATAATGTTAAAGCAGTTGGTCAAGTTACTGTAAACGGCATGACAATTGTGAAAAGGAAAATAATAATGCATGTGTAGAGCAAGTAAATTATGAAATGGAATATGATCGAGAATCTAACTTCGATAAAACAGTAGGTCAAGTTTCTGTAATCGGCATGGCGAATCGTGAAGCGAAGTTAACGCAAGAAAGTTTAAATAATAAAATAAAGAGAGTTACTGAAGATTATTTAATGAACAGGAAAAACAGAAATCCTTGTGAAGAAGAAAATAATGCGATGGGATAAGAACAAGAAAGGAAATATGTTCGTTGAAAGAGGAAAATTAAAAGATATCGTTTTAGAAAAGAAAACGTGTTGTGGTGAATCCGTATGTATAGTAGGTAGGTAACTGTGGAACTGAACCTAGTGTAGTTAAACTTAGAGGAAAAATAGGAAATTGTAGTCAAGAAAATATAAAAATCCAAGAAATTAACAAAGCGAACGGTGTTGGGAAAACGTACCAGAAGTAGTCAAAAGGGAACCACAATCCAAAAGTATGCAGAAAAACGAGAATAAATCACGTGAAGACTCGTCTAATGGTGAAACTATAATAGAAAATGAGGTAAATGTTAAATGTCAAAATCCCTGCGAAATTTATAACGAAGATTTGATGATACCTCTAAGATATGAAGTTCTTTGTTTAGGTAAGTTTAAGAATACTATAGCAGGTAAGTACATCATAATAAATCCTGTTGATTTTGGGATTGACGGGGTAATTGTAGCACGTAGTGTGGTGCAAAATGATAAATTTTGTAACATAATATTAATAAATGTTAATAATTATAGTGTAACTATTAAATGAAATACTGTGATTGGTGTTGGATATTCAAAATTTAAAATATTGGAATGCACTAATAATGCAGATGAAAAGGACTTAAATTTGTTCAACATTTCAGTGACCGACAAAACTAGTATTTCGACAGAATTTGATTTTCTCACTTAGATGAACGTTCTGTGAAACTATTAGCAAAATTAATAAGTGATTATAAGGACATGTTTTGTGATAATAATACAATATTATCTAGCACCACAAAAGTTAAACATCGAATTATTACCGAGGATGTTATGCCTATTGCGAAACGTCCTTACCGTGTTCCTTATCATCAACAACAGTTTTAAGAAATGAAATTGATAGGCTTTTGCAGGCTGATGTAATGCGACCATCCGAATCACTATGGTCAGGTCCAGTAGTTCTAATTACAAAAATATTGCCAAATGGGGAACAAAAAATCGAATGTGTCTTGATTATCGAGGGTTAAATGTGGTTACTAAACGTGATTATTATCCCCTTTCAAATTTACACGAAATAATTGAATATTTTGGGAAATCTACATTGTTTAGCGTATTTAATGTAACAGCTGCCTATCACCAAATTGACGTGGAGGAAAAAGATAAGGAAAAAACTACTTTCTCTACTCCGCTCCGTGGTGAAATGTACGCAGAATTTGTTTTCAAAACAAAATCGATTGTTGCATGTTTAATTTCAAATAACGAACATGTGTTCGAAAACTGCACGCTGTAAAAATACGACCCGGGGTATTTAAGTTCGACGCCCTGTCCCGTTTCAAGAGGATATACCACCCAGGCTTTAAAATTCCATAACGTCTGGCGCCATTCAGATGCACTATAGCTGCACAGACATCATAAAACAAATCTACTTGACACAACAAAATTGCCAATACATGTTCAGTTTGGGTAAAGATATCAAATTACATTGCGAGTTGAAGCATTCGCTTTAGTCTGTTTTCTTTCAAGCAGGCACCAGATACTTTTAAAAATGTCAGCTTGGACACTTGTAAAGTTTAAGTTATGAGTGCTTCATTTGCAACAGACAACAGCAAGTGTTCCTGATAAGCTAATGGGGTGTCTCTTGATACATGATGGGCATCTGGAATAGGCGTAGTTTGAGATTCGAAGTAGCGATGGTCATTGGTCGAAGGGATTTCAAAATTGATCGTAATAAGTCCGTCGGGTGTGTTTTAATTTTTCTTACTTGGAAAGGACGGGGGCGAAAAACAGGCAGAAACGTTCGAGTCTCTTAAACGAGCGGTCGAATATTTTAAATTCTGACTTAGCGGTTTTCTCTATAGTGTTTGCAGTCATTTATTCATTATTCTAGATAAATCATTTATTTTGGTACGGTTAAAATACAGTGTGTTAAGAAAGGCAACTAAAAACCAAACACGTGAGCGTCGCGACGCGAGTGTTTAAATCAGAGTGTGAGGTGCGCGGGTGTTACACGGATTACCCGGTTTTAGGTAATTGACATTTATTTGTATTTCTTCATCGCACCTTTGGTGGTAACAATTGCGTAGGGATAATTTGATTTGCATTAATTAGTGGCTAAAGAGTCACTAAAGTTCATATTACCATTGCATTTAGGTAACTTTAATAAAACTATTTTTATTTACATTGAAGCGAGTATTAAAACTCACTAGTGACATTCATTTTAGAAAAATTTGTTGGTCATTGTTTCTTTAATTATTAGACCAGTTCTATGATTTAAACAACCAGCAGTAATTAACTATTCCCCACATCTACCTGGGAATTCAATACAGTGTACTTTTAGAAATCATTCTACCCTTGGAGATTTTCTCCGGCAAGTTGGAAACACGCTAACGGTTGTTTTAGATTTGTACAGGGAAGTCGCCAATCTCAATCACTGGCGGGAGGCGATTGTATCTGCCGCTGGAACCAAGTGCGCCAGCACAAAATAAATTAAGAAATCAAGGTCAATTAATTGTCCCTACGAATTTCGTGAAACTACGAGGCCGAACAATTTGAACTGCATAGTCATAGCCATTCTCTTAGTAAAGTTTCTCTTTCACCCTGTATGTGTGTGAACCGAATTGAGGCTTTGCCGAGAGATTTGCCGGTTAATTAGAAGCGATTGCCTAGAGACTGCAAGGCCAAAACCACCCATAGTGGAGTGCCAAAAAAGCAGTCAAAACTGATTTCTTACGCTATAAATTAATTAGATAGGTTAGACGGCGAAAGAGCGACAAATAGAAGGACCTAGTTCTATCTGCCGCTGAAACCAAGTGCGCCAGCACGATATAAACAAAGAAATCAAGGCCAATTAATTGTCGTTACGAATTTCGTGAAATTACGAGGCCGACCAATTTGAACTACATATTCATAGCCATTTTCTTAACAAAGTTTTCTCACCCCAGTTGTGTGAACCGAATTGTGGTCTTTGCCGAAAGATTTGCAGGTTAATTAGAAGCGATTTGCCGAGAGACTGAAATGGCCATAAACACCCATAGTGTAGTGTCGAAAAATAGTCAATCTGGGTTCTTGCGCAATAATTTAGTTAGATAGGTTTAGCCGACGAAAAAATGACGAAGGGAGAGATTTGAAAAAAGGAGCCAAAAGAGCCACTCTCTCAAGGCGATTGGAAGTAGCTGGGAGGGACTCTATCCATTCGACCTTAATTAATTAGTTTAGCCAGTGTTAAGGTTATTCCATCACCTCCAAAAAGGAGTCCCTGAAAAACTGGTGATTGCTATTGATTGTCCTGCAAATTGATCGCCGAAGGCGGCATTTTGTATCACATACTTCTCCAGGACATCTGATTAATTCATTAATTAACTCCATTAATTAAGTACACTGCAGGCCCACTGTGTCACACTGTGCGTTGGTTTATTAAACAGAACAAGTCTTAGAGTACGATCTGAAGTGACGAACACTAGTACCAAGACTCGAGCTAAGTTGAAATTCAATTAATTGTTAATCTAATTACGGAGCAGAGCTCTCCAACTGTGTAGACGTTAAACCACCAACGGTGCGAATCGAAAGAAAGTACATCGCGCCGATATTCGAAAGTGAAATATGTTAAGCGGGTTATACTGTACTTTCTGAGAATGGTAATTTTTGTTTCTTTGTATTTGATTTCAACGCAAGGTTTTTACGCTCATTATACCAGGCCCCGCAGTGGCTGGTATATGAGTTTTTACCTTTTTTTCCAATAAATAATTAATTAAATCTAATTTCGTGTCGTTATTTAATGTAATTAGCTCCTTTGTTCTTTCAAGAGTTCTTTTACCGATGCACCAAGAAGAACGGATTATCACGACGTACAATCCTGTTAGCAGCGATCACGAGCCATAATTAAAAGTATTATTATTTATAGCGGATTCCCGCAAGGGTCATTCAGCCGTAACACAATCAGTAGGCTTAACCGCATCCCTCTTAAGGCCGGCCGGCAAAAATAAATCTTACATAGCAGACTTAGCGTAGGTAGATAGGGACGCATGACCAGCTGTAGTAAGAAACATCTGGATGACCTTTTCTCGGGAAATTTCAGTTATTTCTTTCGGCAATAAATTTTAAGTTGGTTTGTTTGTACATTTTTATTGCGTATTTACTTGTACGTAAAAGTAAACAAACAAGGGTTTTAAACGGGCGCGTTACAATGGGGTCATTGGGAATATAACAAAATGCCTTTTGGACTTTCTAACGCACCTTCAACTTTTCAGAGATTCAACTTAACTTTAAGCGGGTTAAGTGGGGAAACATGTTTAGTATACTTAGACGATATTATGGTTTTTAACTCCAACGGATTAGAACAACATATAGAAAAACTTAAATTAGTTTTTGATAGGGTAAGGGATGCAAACATTAAATTAAAACCGAGTAAATGAATTTTTTTAATGAAAGAAGTCAAATACCTAGGGCATATTATAACAACGGATGGTACTTAAAATTAGATTCTATTGGCCAATATGAAAGACGATGTAGCACAATACTATTCTAACTGCCATTCATGTCCGCATTTAAAACGAGTTCCTTCACAAAATTTTAAAGAAATGTCTTACCCGTTTAAATGAACAGCAATGAATATTGTGGGTCCATTAGTAAATTCCTATAAGAATAATAAATACATTTTAACTTTTCAAGACTATTTCACCAGATACATTGAATTAATACATCTCCCCGATCAAAAAACTGATACCGTGGCTAGAGCTTTTGCCACTTACATTGTTGCACGTCATGGAACTCCACCTACTTTTAACTGATCAAGGTGCAAATTTTTTATCAAAATTATTTAAATTCGTTTGTGAAATTTTTGAAGTGGAAAAATTACAGACAACGACCTATCATCCCCAGACTAATGGAATGTTAGAGCGTAGTCATCGAGTTATAAAAGACATTTTATTACAGTATATCGCAAGCAGTCAACAAGATTAGGACGATTGGTTACCTTATGCCCAAATGGCATATAACTTTAGCATATATAGTTCAACGGGTCATGCCCTTATTTTCTATTACATGGTAGAGATCCTATTTTACCTTTTGAGGATGTCTTAATGGCTAGACGAATTAAATATGACACTGATCAAAACTATGCGTCTGAGTTGATCGCACGATTAAATCAAGCTTTTATTCATATTCAAGAAAATGTAGCATAAGCAACAGTTACTCGAAAGACACAATATAAAGGCTGTTTTACATTATACTTTTTTCGTCTAGAAACTTTGACAAGTTCAATACTAGAACTAACTTGAATAATGTAAATCAGAAAAAGTCATCCAAGTTTTCATACTAGAAACGTCTAGAAACTTATTTCCAAACTAGTTCTCAATCTATTTTTCGTCAAAGTTTACAAACTAGACTTGCGCATAAAGTACACGTCGCAGTATTACCAACATCCTAAAAGATAAACATAACTGTGTTTGAAAATATAACCTCGAAGTACCTCCGCAATAACCAGTCCTGACTCCAAATTCTAGGTTTCTTATTTTGTTTTTACAAATAATAAATTTGCAGAATTTTTGAAATTTTCTGAAATCTGGTTTGCTTTCTTTTATAAAAATTCATTTCTGAGCATATAACTTCTCTTTAATTTTGTATGTTGGCAGTTTTGTTCCACGTTTAAACTTTCCCCACTACGACGCCAGCGATCGGTTTATGAACTAATATTTAAAACAACCTTGAATTTAGATACTAGATTCTAGTATTCAAACTTATTCAAGTTTCTAGACGAAAAAAGTATAATGTAAAACAGCCTTAACAAAAGGACTAAGGAAAGATCGTTTAATTTAGGAGATTAGTGTATTTACATGACGTAAGCGCTCAGATAGGACTATCGCGCATAGTTAAACAATGGACAGGACCATATCGTGTTATGGAAATTAAAGGATCCGTTATATATAAAATTAGAACGTTAAATTCACGAAAAGACTTCATAGTACATGTAAATAGGTTAAAATTTTGTTATTAATTCAGTTATCGCGAGAACTTAAATCAACACAAACCAGTTGACGATGATATAAGTGATGAAGGCAGCGAAACCGACTTGTCTACGGAGAGTAACAACGTCTTGAAGGTAACTTTGGATATTGCCAGAGATATAGGCATTGGATTAATTCCAGACCAAAGAAATGAAGGTCCTAACAAAAGAGCTATGCCTGAAGCCGACCCAGAGGACATTGCACCATGCCCTGAAGATGAAAAAGCCTTCAACAACGAGAAGTTTCGTGTACACGTTCTACAACGCAACGGTATTAAACCAAAGCATGTTCAAACCTGTTTAATAGAAGTCACGAGAATCATATCGTATTGTGGCATTCACAGTCATAATTCTGCTGTAGCAAGTGGATTATCAAGCTACCATTAAAAGCTGAAGAATGTAGAAACGCACATCGGTATCACAATCCATATTCATAGACTTAGCATTGGTATGTTACAGTTAAACGGTACAACATCTGTCTCAATTACTTTAGAGGGTGAATTGAAAGTTGATGGAACCTGCAGCGGAGTTCATAATACTGAAGGTGGACATACTTGGTCCGACGTTATCATTTATGCAGCGGTTAAAATCCATTTAAAAGACTTCTTAGCGAAGCTCAAATTAGAAAGTAATGAAATAAGCCTTAGAGGTGGAATCGTATGTCCTTAAACTGATGAGGGAGCGAAATTAAAATTTGGTCCCATACAGCCTCTGGGAGCAACGGGTTTATACACAAGGCAAGAAATTGATAGTGTCCAAATAATCTTAACTTGTGGAATTGAAAGAAAGGCTATTTTAACCAGAAAGTTATCAGAAAAAGATACCGACACTCAAGGTTACCGTACATATTTTTCATGCAGAGGAGATAGAGGATTAGCAAAATCAACCCTACACTATGTTTGGGGATGGTTTACTAATTTAGGGATGTTCATGAGTAGATTTATAGGATTTTTCATCGTGTTTAAAATACTCGCTTACTGTGCAGGAGTGATTATTAATGCTGCAGGATGTGGACCAGCTTTGTTAGCTAACTTATGGAGTACTTGGGCCCTGTGGATTGTTCACCGTTATCGTGATATATCTCCAAAACCAAGAACTGAAACAGAAGGTACGACTGCTCAAATAAAGGATACTGAAGCTTAGGACATACGCATTACCATGGAAGAATCAATTAATAATGATTGTGTTCAAGAAGACGTTGCACCACCAGCACACTTATATCCAGATTTACAAGACTGGACCGAAGTGAAACGTCCAGTTCAGTAAACGAATTAAATTAAAGATTCTAAATTCCACCAGGGTTCCCCAATCTCCAACCTCATTTAACTTTACCGTGGTCTATCCAATGATGTACCTGCAGCGTCGGACTGCGCTTGCAAAAATGTATTCCTCTCAAAATTATAATCCCATTTGAAGCCCTAGAGCAGTCAAAATATAAAGCAACCTACTGGAGGGCAGAGAAGAGCACAACCAGGAATAAAGGGAACTACGGAAATCAGGACTGTGACGTAAGTTAGCGCATTTCATGACCCAGTCTGGCCTGTTTTCAATAAATCGCATGGTACTTACATCGTACCCAAATATTCTTATGAGCGTAATTGCAGTCGTTATTTTGAACGAATCAATTCATATCTTTGATACAAATTTCAATGTATTTTTAATATTTTGATAGGTTTATGAGATATTAAGTGAATATAATAAAATTAATTAAAAGTAACTAATTCATTTTACAAATATTTTCATTACTTATTGAATTTTCTAATACGACGCAATTTAAACTTTCTTTCTGATTTGTATTATGAAACTATTATCAGGCATTTTCCGAAAATTTAAGGAAATTTGGAGAAATTCATTTAACTACCGAGACACTATTTTCAAAAATGAGATAAATAATTGATGTAATTTAAAAACACTGGAATTGAATCGTAAAGAACTAAAGCAAACTTAAAAATTTAAAACTTCTATAAATATAATATAAATCTAATTCGTTTAAAGTAGGTATTTAAAATGGCCACACGTGCCTTTTCTTGTTTTAGTTTTGTAGCGATAATCATTTTATTGGTAATTGTTCAAAATTCTTAAATTTGTCGGTAAATGATGGATTGGTTCAAGCGAAAAGTCGAAAACTCTGTATTAATTGTTTATGAAACAATCATTTTCTAATAGATTGTAAATCAGGTCACTGTCATAAACAGGGTTAGGAGGATGAGATTCCGCTTGCAACAGTCCGCCTGGGTCGCCGCTTATACTGTGCATGTTTATGTACGATCATTACGCTGGCTCATTTCACCATAAGCGTCGGACGAAATTTTAATTTCATCGCGTAAGAAATTGTTAAATTTAAACAAAATTTTGTATTTTAGAATTAAAAATTAAATAAATTAAATTAAACACTAAACATTCTTTGGTATTACAAATTATGCATGCGATTATTTGCTATTCCCGTATCGAATCCACTTAGATGTGACGCTCTTGCCAGTGCGAGTGGAATCCGATCCGCCTAACCGTGGTCATAAATGTTCATTGAAGCACCATTCATAGTTACACAGAGACAGTCGAAAGTGTCTAATAAAAATGAAATTATAACAAACAGTCAAAATATAGACGCAATTGAAGGAACCAGTACTAACAATTCACAACCTAATGTTGCATTGACAAATCATAGCAATCAACAATCATATAATATTTTGCTATCAGCTGCGCTAGTTCAAGTACAGGATTCTTCAGGTCGATCTCACACGTGCAGAGCGCTTCTTGATAGTGACTTACAATCTAATCTGATTACTCAGGAATTATGTGACATATTATGATTAAAAACGTCAGAAGTAAACGTATCAATTGTAGAAATTGGACAAAATATTTCTAAACTTAAGGGTAAGTGCAACGTAACCATTACGTCAAATGAAAACAATTTCGAAGCATCGATTTCTTGTTTAGTTTTACCAAAAATTAGCTATTTTATTCCAAGTAAACCAGTTAACATTCCGTCATATTTAAAATTAGCTGATCCTAATTTCAATCATGCAGGACCTGTTAACATCCTCATCGGTACTAGCTTATTCTACAAATTACTTGCCGCTGGACAAATTCATCAAGACATATCACTTGTAAGCTACCAAGTACAATTGAAATCCAAGGCTTCGTTGATGTATGCATCTCAGAAAGCAGATGAAGCGTGTGTACATATTCGAAGCACCGACTCGTGTGGTGAAACGCAAGTTTCATTATTGCTTTCTAAAACAAAAGTTGCACCTTTACAGGCAATTACAATTTCAAAACATGAATTATGTGGGGCCCTTGTACTCGTCAACTTAGCAAAGAAGTAAGATTAAAATTTGATACTATCTATTTTTGGCATGATTCAACAATTGTATTAAGTTGGATACGAACTTGTCCAAATCTTATACAAGTTTTTGTGGCAAATCATGTTTCACAAATCCAAAGTTTCAAGGAAAAGCCCATCTGGCGCCACGTTCCGACTAAGGATAACCTAGCAGACTTGTTGTTACGAGGTGTGAATCCAAGTTTACTTCAGAATACATACATTTGGTGGCATGGTCCAAATTGGCTTCCCGGCACCAAAGATACCTGGCCTAACGAACTTCCAACTTTCGAAAGTAGACTTCCCGAGTTGAAAACAAACTTAAGTTGTTGTTTGTAAGTCAAATTAACGATTTATTTCCCTTTGAACGCTTTTCAAATTTTCGACGTATGAATCGTTCTACAACATATTGCCGACGTTTTATTTTTAATTGTCGAAATCCCCACAATCGTAAACTGGGAGCTATTACAGTCAACGATTTAGACGAAGCGTTAAAATGCTTGATTAAATATCTCAAAATGAAAGTTTTCCCATTGAATTACATTGTCTTGGGAGAGGCAACCTATTAAATCCAAGTGTAACTTGATAAGTCCAAGCCCATTTCTTGACTCAGATGGTATCATTAGAGTAGGTGAGAGACTGCAATTGTCACATTTTCAATTCAATAAACGACACCCTGTATTACTTTCGGCAAAATTGTATAAAATGTTGTAAAGCTAATTCTATACAGATAACTCCTATTATGGGAGTATTGCCTAAATCGCGATTGCATCCTATACATGCTTTTGTTGGGGTTGATTATGCGTGCCCTTTTCTGATCAGAGATAAGAGAGGACGCGGAAGTAAAACTGTAAAATGTTATCTCAGTCTTTTTGTATGTTTATCGACAGAGGTGGTCCTCGTGGAACTAGTGACCGAGTTAACAACTGAAGCATTTATTGCAGTTTTTCGGAGATTTGTGTCAAGACGTGGCAAACCATATGCGATTTTTTCTGATAACGGCAAAAAGTTTGTAGGCGCGCAGTCAGGGCTAAAAGAGTTACGGAATTTTGTTTCACAACAGAATAAGATCCTAAAAGGAGCTTTCGCTAATGAAGGAGTTAATTGACATTTTATACCGGCCCATAGTCCTCATTTTGGAAATCTAAATATCATATGTAGAGAGTAATGTCTAATGCTTGTTTAACATAGGAACAATTTTATACAACACTTGCTCAAATCGAAGCCACTTTAAATTCCCGATCTCTAACTACTCTTTCTGGTGATCCCAATGATTTCGACGTCTTCACTCCGGCTCATGTCTTAATTGGTCGACAACTCACGTCTCTACCAGAACGTTAAGGAGAATCATCTATCGATGTACCAACTCGCGCAAAAGCTGCAGCAACATTTTTGGAAACGTTGGGCTAAAGGGTACGTTTCAGAACTACAACAGCCAGTCAAGTGAAAAGAAGGCCAGCTACAAGAAGGAGATATGATGCTCATCAAAGAAGACAATTTACCTCCTCTTCAGTGGCATCTCGGACGAATCACCCGTTTACATCCGGATCCAGATAGTGGTGCGCGATTAGCTTCTATTCGCACAGTGAACAGCAGAGTTGCGAGGAGGTTGTAGAAATGTTCACCAGTTCTCCCTCCAAACTAAGCTGCGTTGACTTTGCGCGTTGCGTGGACCGTCAATTGCCGCTATTCCAATTGCAATTGCACAGATGTCTGGTGAAAATTTTTGCAACTTCCTGGCAACTCTGGTGAACGGTATTGTGAAACGGTCATTTTCTAAAATATGCGTACTGGCGATAGAAGTTGTCCAGAGTGACGCGTTGAGAGATTTATTACGTTGACTATCAAGTTGCAATTGAACATTTTTCTTATGTATTGTTAGTTTAAAAATTTGTATGTTGAAAGTTGACCCTTTCAAGGCGGGGAGTATGTTAAGATTTAGTCTGCAACATCTGTTTCTTTTTGCGTCCCTGGCCCAGCAAGGGCCTACGTTAAGGGGCGTTTACATTACATACATGTTTGAAATATACATGTATCCTACATGTCGGTTGAAAAGTTTGGAACAAATCTAAAATTTGTCTCATACAAGTGCTAGACTTTTCTTGTATTGGACATGTTTCCGACATGTTTTATATTATGGATTTGTATTCCAAATTAATGGAAAACAGAGCGATCACAGACCATACAAAGGTACTTGCGCATGTGCACAAAAGTTGGTTGTTTTCAATTGTCAAGCGAACTCATGTTTTGTGAGAATGGAGTGGTCCAAAAAGAGCACAGTTGTATTAATTGCTTTTCACGTAGTTTCCTAAAGTATAATATGCGGCCGCGGACAAAAACAAAAATTTATCATCATTCATGTGCGAAATTTTTTATTATTAAATACTAAATATGTACTGAACAAGTCACACAGTGTAAACGAGGTCCTTTTCTAGTACTTGTCGAAGATTTGTGCTAAACATTCATCCTGATTTGTATGCGACAAATCCACATTTTTGTATAGATTTGTCTTTCAATTTGTTGAAAACATGTATGTAATGTAAACACCCCTTTAGGTAGCGGAAGTGAGGGGCAAGTCAGTGTTATACACTTACACAGTCCACTCAAGATGTCAGATGTTGGTTGTATTTTTAGTTTTAATAAATCTAGTGTTAAATCATAGTGGTTTTAAAATCAAACACCTACGACGAACAGAAACACATACACACTCACAACCAAAAACAAAGATAAAATTTAAGTTTTTTGGTAAAACATCTCCGGATGTTTTTGCTGGAAATGTCGCTTGGCAGCTTATTATAAATAGATAGACTCATATTTAGAAAAAATTTTTCGTAAAGTGCTGACTGCGGTACTATATACTACTAGTCTTATCTGATTTCTACTTCGTGTCGGGTGATTACACGATTGTGTATTTCTGAATTTCGGTGAACTGCTGCCAATTTTGTAAATAAGATTTGAACAATTCTAGAGCATTGCCTCTTATATCATAGAAGAAAATTTGTGCAATAATATTTCGTTTTCAACAAGATCGAAAGCTTTGGAAAGGTCACAGTTCAAAGTAGCTACAGTCTATTTCTTATTAATGATGCTATAAATATTTGACATTCATCATTTATATGTCTACCTAATAGGGTTCAGTGCATATAAATTGATAAAACAATGTGGGGAATTAAAAACTGACCGTACAAGAAAGGTGTCCGTCAAATCTCGTTTCACTGTACCAAACTTTCCCGAATTTGAAGCTGCAAGAATCAGATATCCGTCGATTGGTGTAAATATAAACCATTTTTTAATAAAAGCTTATCTGCATTTTCTTATATTACAAGTTAAATCTGATTTTAACTGAAAATATCCTTAACGCCTGAACGGTCCAGTGGTAAGAGGACCGGCCTTGCAATCGCATGGTCGTCGGTTTGAACCGCACTCGGGATTTTGCTCGGGGGTGGTCGGTATCGACTTCAGGCACCCTTCACTGTTGGGGATAAAGTTCGACACTGCTTCCCCTTAAACGGCGAGAAGGTTGGAAGTAACAAAGCCAACAAACACACTCAAATACTCTCCCGCTCCTGAGGTCCTGACAAGTTTTTGACTTAGGACACCGTTGGGCAACCACCACAGATAAAAAAAGAAACAAAATGATATTACAGCCTTCAATATGAAAAGCAATAGTAACTGAGGTTGCATTACGAAAAATCTAAATATTTAACAATAATAGAATAACAAAAACACTGATAATTACTTTGTTAATATCACATTTAAGTGTGGAATATCACAAAGTAACGGCGGAACGTGTTAATGATAGAATAGATACTTAGAACATTTTTTTATGAAAGCATTATTAACAATGCCATACCATTCTCCATCATTACTTTAAGAAACAATAATGCCCGTTTGCACCAACTTTTTAAGCAGAGTTTAAATTTAAGTTATGTTTAGAATGTGACATATACATACGTATGGTCAGTATAATGTCAAATACATTCTGATTGACATTTAAACTTCAACTTAAGTATCAATTAGAACGTGACTAACATTTTGTTAAATCTATAAATAATGTCATAGTCTAAACACCACTTAAATTTAAGCTCTGCTTAAAAAATTGGTGCAACCGGGCATTAATATACTAACATGCGATCATCACGAGAAGTTCCGGTTCAAGTTTCTTTACATAGAGATGAGACATAAATGTTCTAATCTTCCAAATACAGGATGTTTCGCAACTTCAGACAAACAAATGCAGCTAATGAAAATTTGGGTGAAAATTATTACAATGAACCTTCTTTTTGTATGACAAAATATTAATCAATTTTAGAGATATCAAAGGTTTTTTGCGTAAGGGTAAATCGTTTGATTAGAAAATATAAAATGTGTTATTTTAGAATACTTTTTCTGATATATTACACAAACTTGTATTAAATATGTTATTAATGTGTGTTAAATTTGTACTAAAATTTAAATCTGTTTTGAATATATGTTGAATATATGCATATATTATGTTCTTTTAATTTATTTATACAGTATGAAAGCCAATTTACGTATCATAGCTGTCCACGTAATTATCAAGACAAAAGACGAATAGAGTAAGTGTGATCAGGACAAAGACTTGCAACAACAAATTATGAAGATGCGTACGTGCAAGTCGATCTCACCCTATTGTACTTTTTGTTATTAACACGCTTAATATATTTCCTCCTTTGTCTAGATTCTAGATCATCATGTAAACTGCTGTGTATCACAAATTGGTTTTCAAATCGTATAAATTAAAAGAAGTTAGTGGTATCCGAACTAGCAACTAGTTAATTAAAAGTAGTTGAACATATCTCATACCGCCCTCAGTTTATGATCTATACGCTAGCAGTGCCATCGGTTCTCAAAAGGTTTTGGAGAAACGATTAACTTTTGGTTAAGGACATATTAGCTCAATCGTTACCTACCATTTATTACGGGTTTCAAGCTTTTCACAAGTATTAAAGTCATACTGTAATTAAGAGCAAACGTGAAATACCAAGTTGTCGCAAATCGCCTGGGGGTAGTTGTCATATATCGGCTGAGGCAACTTAAAGCTCGAAAAAAACGTATGCAATGTACAGAATGTAAAAATTGGGCTCATGTTTTGTACACCCCATGCCTTTTACATCTGTCAAAATTGTCAGTGAAGACAGCAATTAACTATTTTAATATAAAAATTAAAAATTACTGTAGTCCAAAGTGTCTTTTTGTTCTAAAGCAAAAATAAAGATTTTTACTATCTTTTAAAATAATTCTTACTTTTATTGCTATTTATTTATCTTCACTTACTTAAAAATCACAGTTCATTATTTTTGTTTTGAAATTCCCGCAATACATATGGCAAAAAAAATAAATATGGCAAAGCTTGTCGGTGAGCTAATAAATCACCCTGTATATTCCCAAAGATATATTAAATAAGATAGGTTGTCGAATAATAGGATAAAATAGAAATGAACTGCATAATATACGTAAATGTAAATTTTGTGACAACGTTCCCCGGTCTCCCCTATGCTTTTTCCCGGTGCTTTCCAGATATTTTTCTTTTTAACTCTTTTCAATTGTCCTTTTTGTCGAGATTATTAATAAATGGTGTCATTAAAGTAATCAGTTTAGATTGGATTTTTTTATTAAAGTTAAACTTACATTGTAAACTAAAAATGAATTACAAGTAAAACTGAAGAAGAAAATGATACGTCTCAGTCTTGATAGAATCCATTAGACATCCAACAGATTAATTAAACAACAAAGAAGACTACAGTAACTAATCTAATTATCTATGCTCCCTCTGTTGCATTCCCAATATTTGTCCAAATTTTAATATAAAGACCAAAATTAACCATTTTCCTTACCGATACTATTGGTAATGACTAAATTTAAGCTCTCAACTATCAAACAGAGTCACGTAAAAACCTTAAAAGTGCCCTAAAAAAATGTATCTAACGGAACCTTGCCTTACAAGTTGACTGAAAAATTATTTTTGAGATGTACAAGGCCTTTAAGGAGGGAATTTAAAAATGACGACTCCACTAGAGCAGTGCACTATGGAGGGAGGAGCAGCGCTCTGTTATTATCCGTTTCTTGACAGTGAAGAAATGAAACCCATTGATACCCATCGTACAATGGGGTAACAAGTTCTAGCTAATTCTCTCCAAATCGTGTTGTGACATGTAAATCAATTGCAGCAGTTCAAGCCTTAGTGAAAGAAAATCGTCGGTTTATCTTTGAAAACCAAACCCAAAAAAATTCGTGCGTAAAGGCTGTTTTTGACTAGTCTATTTCTTGTACAAGATTTGGTTCAAGTGATTCAGGCGGTACTTAAGTGGCTGTGCACGTGACCAAAAGAATTTTTTCCTTCGGCGCTTCCAAAACGGTGGAGGACGTGCATAGAGCGTAATGGGGACTACGTTGAAAAATTTTGTTTTTAACATTGCTTCAATAAATTTTATTTAACAACGTTTTTAAGGTTTTCATTTAACTCTGTCTCGTAAAAAAGAACAATTTTGTGTCAAAATTTAAAGAAATAGGTACCTACTTAATTTTTGATAAAATGTTATTTCGTCATTTCTCCCTGCAAAGTTCGAGATAAACTACAGTTTTACTTTTAAAGCGTTAACTGTTCTTATTTTCTGTTTCATTAGATTCGGCGACTTTAAGTTTGTTAGTTTTCATGTAAGCTCTGTAGTAAAAATCACCAAACATGCCCAGCATGAAGAGATTCTGCGGCACCAGAAATAAAGATACTATTTTAGGAAATCCGCAATTAGGCTGAAGGATAACCGCTGTGTGTTGTATAATTATTATTCCAAACTGAATCTGAAATTAAAACAAATCATTAACAAATAATTCATCAATTCATCTGATTACTAATTACCATTTGCAACTGGGTCAAGTGTTTTTTCCACCACATGTTTTCTTTGAGTTTTTTATCCCACACGCACAGTAAGTAGTAAGTGTACATAATTGTGTGAACAATCAGATTATACCCTCCCAAATAAATGACAGTACCACCAGCGACGAATTTTGAACCAACCCATGCCGCAAGAACCATTCCCCCGTGGTGATACACATGAAGAAAACTAACTTGACTTTGCTTTTTGCGGACCACAAAAAATATCTAAAATACATATTTCTTGAAATTTCAAAATCAAATCAAAAATAATTATTTGAAGATACTTACTGTATCCAAAAGATCGGTAATTTTTAATATCAAATACCACCACACCCATTTCGCAATGAACAATCCTTTATCAGAAGTGTAATCCATAGGTTCACACCAGAAATCATATGTTGGAATAATAAGTATACAAAACTGAAAAGACACATAATGAAAGCACAATGTAATAAAAATATTGATGATGTAAAATTAAAAAAGAAAATTAATGTAAATTGTTTGAATTGGCTTCCGGTTGTAACCGCGTCACTTGACTTCTACTGCCGACTTTCGTTCTCCATTGCATAAGAACTTCCTCAGGGCTGCTGCTGCTGGTGGTGTTGCTGCTGCTTCTTGAAACTGTCCAGTCTCAACGACTAACGAGAAGCAACAGCAATACTACCAGCAGCAGCAGCTCTGAGGAAGTTCTTCTGCCAATGGAGAACGAAACGTCGGCAGTAGAAGAAGTCAACGTGATGCGTTCCAACCGGAAGCCACGGCCGCGGAAGCCTTCAAGTTAAATTAATGTAAATTATAAAACGTGAAACTGTACCAGGTAAAATATGTAAGAACAAGCTAAAATTTGGATAACATTATAACATATGAGAATGTTATCGATCTCAAACGGTTTTCTGTTCTGCATGAACCTCGGTCCACATTTCAACACAATGTACAAGTATGCGCCGACTATACAACACACAGGAAACGGCGACTGCATTAAATACCAATCTTTAACGCGCGGATCTGTAATTAAATATTGTAAAATGAAATCTACTTAAACCTTAAAATTTCTTTAAAATTCTCACCGCTGTAATCCTCCATTGCTTTTTGATAAACATTGAAAATTGTTTTTATTGTGTACGCCATGGTTAGAGCGAAGCAAAATTACAAGTGCGCGTATAGGAATGTGAATAAGTTATTCAGGTCAAAATTAAAATGGTAATGACTCCCGTACACAATAGATTTTAGAAGTCATCGTGACCTTTCAATTTCTTTAAATATTATACAAGGTGGGCCAAATTTGACACTTTTAATAAGAAACACCTATTTTTAGAAGAGTTAGACAAAAACTGACCTCGGCTTCTGGAGCTCGATTTTTAACACAAAATTAATGGTGAAGACCGCATTTCGATATCTTGTAGCGCTTAGAAACTACAGCGTATTTTTTTAAAATTCTACGATTTCTATAAACCTTTATAGCTTTCTTGTATACGGAATTTTTTGATTTCTGTAAAAACATTTTTGAGGCAACTTTTCATGCAGAATTCACTACTCTGAATTACTTCTTTCCAGAGTGGACCATTTTTAATGGTTTTACAGCGTCTCTAAGTTTTTTTTTATGGGAATACAAGAAAATCGTTTTCGCGACACAATGCTACTTTTTCGAGAAAAACACAATGGTGAAGACAAAAGTTAGCTGCCCCGATTCGTTCGGGAAATATCGGCCGAAGACAAATTTTCACGAAAAACTAAACTACGTGCCAATAAAAACGCACCACCCAGAAGGGGTCAAGTTGCAAGGTCAATATTTTTACCAAATAACTATCCACATCTTAGCGCGGCGTTTAAACCGAAGTCATTCTAGGGTGCTTCGAGCATGGACATCATGATCTGAGGAAGGCATCCAACACCGTAGACCAAGAAGTGGACGTCCTAAAAGAACAAATGAACGTGAAGATCGGCGTCTCCGTCAACTGGCTGTAAGAGATAGATTTCGCCCTTCAACTGCAATTGGATTTTTTAAATGCAACCCCCTGTACATTGTTACTGATTCTGATACATTGTTCATGAAGCTTTTCAGTAATATGCGGTTCGGTATAAGTTACACTTCGAATTTCCATACAATAAGACTTCAAATTCAATGAATGCTTAATGCACGTATTTTTTCGACATCCACCGTATTATTTCGCTTACAAATCGTTCATTTAAAATTACTTTAAAAAGTTGTAAATTTTCCGTTAGTTAATAATTAATAATAAGTATTGATTTATCTACTCAGTTATTTTATTCAAAATTAATTAATTCAAGACAATAATGAAAATAAACATGAACATGAATAAAACGTAATTTAAACATCAAAACAATTAATTTAGCAAATGTTCAAAGTGCTGCTCTTGGTGTTCTTCACATAACCGTAGGTATCCTGTCTTGAGTAGATCTGTGAACATTTTCCAACATCTCCACACTAATCCTGGCAAATGCGTCTTTAATACGATTTTTGAAATCTTCGATGTCGACTGTTATTTCTCGATAAACAATTTCCTTGACGTAAGTAACTCCAGTGGAGTTAAGTCAGGAGATCGTGGTGGCTAATGGAAAGGTCCATCGCGAGACGACCAGTCCACTTATTTGGAAAATGTTCATTCAGATACCTCCTGACTATAACAGCATGATGTGGAGGTGCTCCATCTTGCTGAAACCAAGCATCTCTTCTTAAAGCGAGAGGAATATCTTCGATGAACTCGAATAAATACTGATGTTATATTCCCGTCTATAAAAAACGATCCAATGACATAATTATTCAAAATCCCTGCCCACATGTTAACAGACCATCTTCTTTCATTATATTCTCTAAAGGAGTGGAGCTTTCCATCGGAATAATAGTGAAAATTATGTCTGTTTACCATACCGTTATTATGGAACGTGGCTTTACCCAGTGACAAAAATTTTGACGACCGCCAAAATCTACTTCTTCTAATTTCTCATGCAACTGCATATGGTAATTTGGAACATGGAATATATTTTTTTTATTATTATTCTTACTGTTGATTGTCTTATTTCATATGTTTTACTCAGTTGCCAAGTACTTAAATGAGGATTTTCGATAATACCATGGTGGAATCTTATAGGTGAAACGTTACGCACAAAATTTTTCGATGGGGTACCAGCCAATGAAGTGTCATCGGAAAAGGGCACGCGCCAATTTCAAAAATATAAGCGTTTTTCTTTTGCGCGGCAATTCGAGACGCCCATAATTTGTTTGGCTTGACAGATATTTACGTGCGCATATGTGTAACCATAATATAGGTTATGCTTCAGCTAAGCTGAACATTACAGGCAAGTCAAATCACGGTAATTGATTAATTAAATTCACTTACGTGAAATAAACATTGAATATTAGCGAAATACTCAAAATTACAAACACAATTTAGAAAAAGCACTTGTCAATCAATCATTAGTGTCATAACAAACGTCAGACAAGTGTCAGATGCCGAGATCCACATGTTTCCTGTTGCTTTTAGATGACACCTCATTGGTTGACTAATGCGCATTCGTTTTAGCATGTCACCTTATGTATTTACACCATGGATAATACCACAGACAATGGTCGCGTTCAGACGACCACAGCAGCTGAGTTCCTAACTCAGCAATCGTTTGTGATTGGCTCACATTAAGATAATAGCCAATCACAAACGATTGCTGAGTCAGCAACTCAGCTGCTGTGGTCTTCTGAACGCGACCAATACTAAAGCAGACCTGCCAGCCGCAGCCCCATACATATACAGGGAGATCGAAATTGATTGTCCTGATCCCAAGATTACTAAAGAGAGAAGGTTGCCTGGTAACTCGTGGAGTGACGCGTCATCCAGTAGGCCATCTATTTGTGTAAATGCATTAAATGGGCCTACTGAGTGACGTTGTGGTGACGTTGAAAGTTACCAGGCAACCTTGTCTTTTAGTAACCTTGTCCTGATCCTACACTACTCTCCATGAGCTCGATATCAATATTTACATCCATCACATGAAGGTTAGAACGAAAAGCAGTGGGTGTTTAGAACATTCATGAAACTTACATTCAAACCTAACCTAATTAATAAACAACATAATTTTGGTTTAATCAGATTGCTATTACAATGAAATAAACCATTTTTCATGAATGAACGGCAATGAACTGTCAACAAAATCTTGGGATATCTAGTAACTTCCCCAGATCTTTCTATGTTGCTAACTTTATTTGAATAATTGGATGTAAATATCAATATCAAGCTCGTGGAAAGCAGTGTAGAATCAGGACAATCAATTTCGATCGCCCTGTATTTACACTAAAGTCCCTACGTAATTAAAATTGAACGTCAAGCTGACACAACTTTTTACAAAGACGACTTGTTAAAAATAACCAAATCGACAAGTTTCGTATCTGCACCTATGAAATCAAAATTATTTTGGGTAAGGGTAGTCATGGATTTTAAAATTATTGCCGGAGCTAGGTTCGTGCGTTGTATCAATCATTTTTTGATTATCAAAATTTGTCAAACAGTTCTGAAAAAATTACTTGCTGTTATTTCTTTAGTTTCTTGGCTTTACCGTTGATTACCGTTCTTTGACATTTTTTAAATTGCCAGTTAAAGAAGAAGTCCGGTGTAAACAGTGGTTAATTAATTGTGACAATTTAAAACTTATTGATAAATATCTGAAACAAGTAGTGCCATTAAGTGAATTGTTAAGAAATAAGTTAATTTGTGGGAAACATTTTGCTCCCACTAGCTTAAGTGTGTGTTTATAGTGGAGCGACGAGCCGAGAGTAGAGCCAAGCGGCGAGCAGAGCGACGAAAACAAACTCCTTAACACAAATGAGAGCGTTTATACTAGCGCGTCGAATAGCGAGGCTGTTCGACCCTAGCGGAGAGCCAAGCGAAGAAATCAAAACAGTTTGATTTCTACGCTCGGCTCGCCGCTAGTGTCCGAAGATTTGCATCGAAAATAAAACATTAAAATGTACACTGAAAATTTTTTCAGGCTGTTGCCGCAAATCGTTGTATAAATGATGAAATTCACCCATCCTCTCTGCGTTTCTGATAAATTTCATTTATTTTTCCACAACTGTTAGGAAAACAATCACTTAAATACAGTATCCTAAGAGAGGAATTTTCTAACAGAAACCGTTGCATCCTTTCCTTCGGCATCTTAATGTCGACTATGACCCTCTACTAGAAATAATCGCTTTTCTTAAAACGTGCTGCTCTGCGTGCCGCTTGGCTCTACTCTCTGCTCGCCGCTCTACTATAAACACTCGCTTCTTTATTAAACGCGCCGCTCTGCTCGCCGCTTCGCTCTACTCTCGGCTCGTCGCTCCACTATAAACACACACTTAGAGATTTTGCGGCGGATAAAAAGTACCTATTTAAACTATAATGTAACGCCTTTAAAATGTAATTCAGGTGAGAAGTATATCGGGTGATTTAGACCACCCGTTCCACCCCTTTTTCTCGAAAATATGGGAACATATGTCGAGTGGGGTATCATTCAATAAGATGTTTAAAAAGAAACAAATTTTCTTTGAATTTTTTTTTGATATCTGAAATTGATTTTACAAAAAAAATAAACTGTTTTTTCGTTTTTAATATATTTTAATTCTTTTCTCGAAATTAGTTGAGACATTAAGAATTGTTCAAACAAAATTAATTTCTTTTTTAAGATCCTATTCAACAACGTTTAATAAATTATCAATATACAGGGTGAGTCATAATGGGCGGAATAAATTTTACCAAATTTTACTTACTCTTTTACTTTTAAACCTATGTCCTAATCCGCACAGTTGAGGAACTACAAGAAGTCAAAGTTTTTATTAATTAAAATTAAATTCAAAAACTAATATCAAGTAGTTTGCGCTCGTTTTTTGTTTTGATAATAATTGATAAAATTCTTATATCAGTTTGATGACAGTTCATATTATTTAAGTCGTTTAAAATGGGAGACTTTAGTGCGACTGAATATGCAGATTAAAGTGTATGATTCCCTTATTCGTAGAGCTCGTGCTCAAGGAGCACAGTTTGAACAGTTTTTGTAATACTCTGATTTATTCGATTTCTTAACAGTTTTCACAGTTGCTATTAAATTTATTTATTACAAAACATTGACTTCTTGTAGCTTCACAACTATGCAGTTTAAGACATAGATTTGTAGGAACTTTTTTACTCAAAAAAGTCTTTCCTACTTACTGATAAAATTTGTTCCGCCCATTATGACTCACCCTGTAGTGATGGTTATTTTGTACAACCTCTCTTATGCCTGTTTTAGACGGTCGTATTTTTGTATCGAATTTATTACGAAGTGAGAGAGATAAGCTACCACAGTGAATGTTGATTGGTTGAATTGGCACTTCTCACTCACTTCGTAATAAATTTGATACAAAAATATGACCATGTAAAACGGGCATTAGGCGGACAATAATAATGCGGACATCCACTTTTAAAATTGAGATCTGTTGATCTGTTGCACCATTCACGGGTTGTAAATCCGTACAGATATAAAATTTTATTGTTTCGGTGAAATTACTTTGAGATCAAAAATTATAAAGAGTTAAAAAATGTGGGTTTTAGTTCCAGTATTTTATTCGGAGTTTAACTTTAAGCTTCGTTTTATTTCTACGGAAACAATTGTCTTTACAATTATTACTGTGGGAATAAAACGAAGCTTAAAGTTAAACTCTGAATGAATACTAGGCCTTACAGTTTTGCAGGCTAACTGAATGAATACTTTCGCTTTTCTAAATGAAGTTCTAAGGGTCTGAAATTGACTCTAACGGTGGTTTCGGAGAAATTTCTGGTTGGTTTATGACCTCATAGGTACAATAGTTGCAGCAGCTGTGCTGGCCGAAATGCGACAAGTGAAAATACAGTTCATTTTTTCAATATATGCCGATCGATCGACCGATAAACCAGAGAATTTTTATATAGCTATCTCCTTCTAACATTCGTGAAACAGCATTGTGGCATCTGTCATGTCTTGTCGTTTCATCGTTTGCTAATTCAGATCTATACGATCGGCATATATTGGAAAAATGAATTGTATGCACATTTGAGTAATTGTAAACTTAAACTGAAATATTCTAGATTTATAATACTTAAATAACGCGTATAAAACCTAAATTAAAAGAAAAAAAATATAGGGTCATTCACGTAACATGTAACAGTTAATATCACAGTAACTACAAGTGTAATCTGATCGGTTGATATACAGAGTGTTTCGTAATTGCACGGCTCCAGTTTAGGGATGTCATCTGTAGCCCAAAACAAACAAAAAAGTTCATATAAACATTTGCATCAAACTAATTTATTACTCAGATACTGAGGTATAAATGTGGAAGATTTAACAACAAAACATTCAGAGTAACTGTTCAAAGTGGCGTCCGTTTTGTTGAATGCAGCATTCAGCCTTAAGTCACTGTGGTACCATAGTGACTTAAGACACCATCCATTACCTAGACAGTCACCCTATTTATCTTTAACCTTCAATATCTCGATAATAAATTAGTTTGAGACAAATGTTTATATGAACTTTTTTGTTTATTTCGGGCTATACATGACATTCCTAAACCAGTGCCGTGCAATTACGAAACACCCAGTATATTTTTTATATGGAATCAAAAATTCTATTAGTCGCGGTAATGGTTCAGCCACACTAACGGCAAATGTGCTGCCTAACGTCATTTTTAACGTCTAATTTGCCATTAATCAGTCGCTACACATACAATTATTGTCAAGTTAGACGTGAAAAATCACGTTAGGCAGCACATTAGACGCAGCGTGGCTCCGACAACGATAGTGTAGCGACGGATTATTGGCATATATGGCACTAATTTTGTAACGGCATTGAGAATGGCATTGCGCGCTAGACGATAGCTGGGCTGGCGGTTTTTGATACACATCAAACGGATTGCCGGCGAACGTATCGCATAGTTGTTGCCATAGATAAAGAAAGATATATGTGAGGAAGACAGAACATACATTTTTTGCACGAAAACAGCGACATCTCGTGTTTTTAGTCACGTACTATCTTAGTTTTGATTGCAGGTTTCTTTCATTATTTCAAGTACTAATTTAAAATATAATTTTTGAATGTTAGGAAACGGAAAATGCTAAAATATTTTAATAGAACTCCTGTGATATTTGACATTTAAGATAAAATTGCCAATATTCAAGTAAAATACCAATGCTGCAGCCGCTTCGGAGCGAAATGTGGGACAAATAATGACCTTAACCACCAATGTAAAATTTAGCGCATTAATTTTCTCGCGTTAATTGTCGGGTTCTTGTCCGTTAGAATGCCGTTAGACGTTAACGCAGATGTGCCCGAAGCATAACAAATATATTTACATTGATAGACTCGACGTGACTCGACCTGCAAGTCGACTTACATAAAATCGCTTAGTCGTCCATCTCTAAAATAGTCTACGGGCATCGAATCCGGAGACCTGTCAATGTGACAGTATTTGATACCGTGACTTAATAGAGCTTTTGATTCTGTATAAAAAATACAGGGTGATTGACATTCGAGGGCCAGCATGGGGATCTCGCTTATTATAAGAGATAGAGAATCAGTTTTTTCAAAAATTTTCAATGAAAATTAAAATAAAATAGCAAGTGTGGCATACCAATGAATTCAGAAGGAAAGGTGGTATCTACCTGTCTAAACGACAAAAATCGCGCCCATAAGAAAAAATGAAGTTGGCTCTGGAAAAACAAAAACGAATTGTTCTGGAAATAAAGTACGATCGGCATTCAATCAAGCATAAAAAGTTGCTTCGGGAATGTTTTCACAGATTTTGAAAGAAATCATAAATAAAGAAGTTATGTCCGATTTTCGAAAATCGCAATTTTTCGCTTTTCTTCGATTATGAAGACACCGTTCGAGATATTTCAAATTTCTTAGCAGATTATTAATCAGCATGAAATTTGACAACTTTGCCTCCATTTAACCTATTCTCTATCTTTTATAATAAGCGAGATCCCCATGCTGGCCCTCGAATTTCAATCACCCTATATATATCAACCGAACAGATTAGATTTGTATTTACTGAGATATTGACTGCTACATGTTACATGTATATAATAATTTTCTTGTTCGGAAGCTGAATACCCACCGTAATCAATAAACTGTCCGCAGTTTAAAAATTAAAATCTAATAGAGGTATCAATGCATTTAAATTACATATAAAGCAATTTGGGGAATTAAAAGCTACCCGTCTAAGAGAGGTGTCATCGTAGTAAGGCACTGACTGAATGCATGAATTAATGAATGATTGCGTGAATGAGATTTCCGTCATGGGAGGTTTTACTGTACAATTTTTTTTATTTAGGGTTCGACTTAGCAACAGAATTACCATTTACGGATTATCTAGATCAATGCTGGGCATGAGAGTTCTGGTGAGTAATCCCCTCCACTCTGCAACACCTATAATCGGCGACAGTCGAAAATATTCGCCACTCGTCGAGACATTATATTGCGCGTCCTTGGTTCTAAGCGTGCCGATTTCAATCTAAACTGGAATAAGCGCGAAATACTTGCGGAGAAGTATGAGGGGTGGTGGTACTGTTTTCCTACCGTGCCCGACACTGATCTAGATCTAGAGGTAAAATGTTTTTAAATTCCAATCCTGCGTACGTACAGCAGATTTCAACAAGGAGATTTCAACAACGGTGATAGTTATTCAGACACATTACAAATAACAAAACTGATAAGTAGTCCTGTTAAAAGACCTGTCACACCTGTTGTCTCCAACAGAATTTCTTCGCCTTATAAACAAGACAGTGACAGTTCTTCAGGAATAATTTTCAAACGTTTTGCTACATCCACCCAGTTCAGAACTTAGCAAACCGGAAACAACGATGTCATTGAACGACTTGTTTGGTAACAGCAAAACAGCAAATGCTTAGTTTTGCTGATAGTAAAACTCATCGTCGATTTCTTTCGCTTCGTTGCCCCAACAGCAACAGTAATGCACGGGAAAAGTATTTTTTGTTTTAATATTGAGAATATAATCTTGTTTTCTCAGCGTGAATGTTGCTTTGTGTATCAAAGGTTGCGGGAAAAGATTTCAGGTTAATATAAAACACTTTCTAAATATGAATAAAAAAATGAGTTATCTATTCAGAAAAGAGGTTTGAGAACTGTCAAGCAATTTCAAGATATGCCGTTCAGTAACATCTAAATCTGACGTTGTTTGCTTGCAAAACTAAGCAAATGATAAGTTTTGATCGGTTTTGATAGTCTCATTGAACGTATCTAATAAATTGCCATTTTTGCAAGCAAGAGATGATTAAGGACGATATGTTATTAAATTTTTAAATTCAAACGAATTACTTTTATTTTACCGAGATTATGAAAAAAAGAAACAGAAATTAAATATTTGGTTAGGCCAACTGAAAATTTCACCAAAATAGTTACTTTTTTGCTGCAAACATTCGACTTTCAATTCCGAAATTATAAAGCGGAATATAATATCAATAGAAAAATTAAAGCCGGTATGTTAACTGCAATGCATAATAAACAAAACACTTGGTTCAACAGGTGCCAGAACAAAAAGACATTAGCTGCTTTCTTTCGCTGAAAAGTTTGAATCGTGATTCGAACAATTTTTCGTTACCTGCTCTGGTTCTGAATGCATTTCAATCCAAACGGATCGTAAAATTGGAAGATTGAAAAGGGAAATGGGAATAATGGGATTACCGATCGAGATTGAAATTTCAGGAATATCCGTTTGCAAAAGAGTCTCCATCTTTGAATCTAAACGCGTGTTTGAGTAAGTACTACTATTTTGTTGTGGAGATAGTAGTGAAGGAAATTCTTAAAATAAAAATATAGAGTTGGCTGTGAAAATTATCCATCAGAGTTTTTACTGTCAAGATCCGAAGATTTTACAACATTTTATGGTCCTTCGAGCCGGATCAGCTTCCTGCTGACTTTCCGTGAATCCCTAATCTTCCGTGAGTAATCGTGATTGCGGACATCGAAAATTTTTACCTTCATGTGTATGTCGCATCCGCGTCGCTGAATCACTGACAATCCGATATACGTGTGTGCAATGCAAGTGCCAGGCGCAGCAATTGTTAACTCCCTCATCCCGTAGTGCAGTGTCCCGGTTTTTGCTTTTCCTGATAAAAAAAATACTTTTGTCAGTGAAAATATTTCGTCTCCAATTTTGAACTTGGGTGTTTCAATAGCTACATGATGGCGCCGACGCACTATGGGGCCAAAAGCACTTTCGCGTCTCAAAAATCTGTAACTCTTTTATTTACCGACTTACGTTAATGAAATTTGGTACATAGATTAAGAAGACTATAGGCTTTATGACTGTGATGTGATTTTTAAAAATTTTTTATTTACTTCTTTATTATATATGTTGTAACACCGAAAAGTGAAGATTCCTTAAGAGTAAAGTGCCCTTATTTTAAAAGATACATAAAAATGTCATAAGAAAATGTTGTTTAGAATTAAAAGTTATAGTCAAATACAAAATTAGAGCGATTAGTTTGAAGGTTGAGAAATTTAGAGTTCGATGCGAATCTAATGGCGGCTACTCTGAAGCTCATTTTCAATAAACAATTACGTACCTACGACACAACTAACATGTAACGTGTTATATATCATTGGAAAGGGCATTTCTTCTAGTTTTCAACTAACTATACAAACATGTGAAATGCTTACTCGTTTGTCAAATAAAAAAACATAAACACAGGCACGTTTAATTTGCCGTTTTCAAATTTCGCTTAAAGATTTAACTGTTATCGAAATTTGCCGAAGTTGAGTTCTTGGCTGCAAATAATAGAGAAAATAGTCCTCTAGGTGAGGCAGAAAAAAAAGTTTGCCCATATTTGCCCCTAACATAAAAAAACAAGTTGAAAGGTGGTGACCTACGTTTAGTGTAAGTAGCTAGTCATATTTTATGTTTAACCACAAAAGACGAACACAACCACTGGAAAGGTAATAATACTTATTTATTGTCAAAAACCATACATTTTTTTTTCCACCATATCACCAGCAGAAAATACGAGTAGCTACTTAAACTAAACGTAGGTCACCACCTTTCAACCTGTTTTTTTATGTTAGGGGCAAATATGGGCAAACTTTTTTTTCTGCCTCACCTAGAGGACTATTTTCTCTATTATTTGCAGCCAAGAACTCAACTTCGGCAAATTTCGATAACAGTTAAATCTTTAAGCGAAATTTGAAAACGGCAAATTAAACGTGCCTGTGTTTATGTTTTTTTATTTGACAAACGAGTAAGCATTTCACATGTTTGTATAGTTAGTTGAAAACTAGAAGAAATGCCCTTTCCAATGATATATAACACGTTACATGTTAGTTGTGTCGTAGGTACGTAATTGTTTATTGAAAATGAGCTTCAGAGTAGCCGCCATTAGATTCGCATCGAACTCTAAATTTCTCAACCTTCAAACTAATCGCTCTAATTTTGTATTTGACTATAACTTTTAATTCTAAACAACATTTTCTTATGACATTTTTATGTATCTTTTAAAATAAGGGCACTTTACTCTTATGGAATCTTCACTTTTCGGTGTTACAACATATATAATAAAGAAGTAAATAAAAATTTTTAAAAAATCACATCACAGTCATAAAGCCTATAGTCTTCTTAATCTATGTACCAAATTTCATTAACGTAAGTCGGTAAATAAAAGAGTTACATATTTTTGAGACGCGAAAGTGCTTTTGGCCCCATAGTGCGACGTCTCCAGCTCTAATCAAACGCCAATGTGAACTTTATAATCGTATTTCATCATTACCAAAAGAAATGAAAGAGAAAATTGACAACTTAGAACTTCCCAAATCTAACAAACTTGTTGATCATTCCTGTGCCTCACTCAAAAAACATTGGGAGAAATTTTGTAATAATTATGAAATATTAGCAATAGAGAAAGGAATCGAGGCTACAGAATACTATGAAAATGACATGTTCGCTCAGCTTGAAGTAGCCTATCTAGCAGGCTTGACAATCTTGGAGGGACTTCGACCGCCTTTGCCTTCAGAAGTGGACTCACCTGTAAGTTTATCTTCTTCTGTTCCAAGAGAGATGCTGCCTCCGCTTCCAAAGGTATCCATACCAGAGTTTTCTGGCTCCTATCTGGAATGGGAATCATTTCGTGATATGTTTGAAGGGCTCGTGCTCAATAGGAATGATGTTACTGAAGTCCAGAAGTTGCTCCTGCTGAAGAGAGCTCTCAAGGACGAAGCAGCTGTTTTGGTGAGAAATATTGCGAGCACAGCAGCCAACTTCCAGGGTGCTTGGCAGGCTGTATGCACTAGATACACGAATGAGCACCTCCTAGTCAACGCTCATTTGTCGGCTCTCTTTGATTTACCAGTGATTTCACACGAATCCGCTTGCAATATGCGTGCTTTACTTGACCGCGTCCGTGAAGAGCTTCGTGCTCTCCGCCAGCTTTCTCGACCGATTGAGCATTGGGATGACGTAATAGTGTTTATGATTCTACGTCGTCTTCACTCCAATTCTCGCCGAGAATGGGAATTGTATGTAACTGCCTTCGACACTCAGAAAAAATTGACCGATCCACAGTATACTCCGACGCAACCGACATTCGCGCAACTGGAGATGTTTCTTGAATCCAGGATTCGCGCTCTTGAAATGTCCGCTTCGGATCCATCGACCAAGACTGTCTCCGGTTCCAACACGCTAAAGGCTCCGAGTCGCCGCGCGCATCAAGTGTCAATCCGACAAGGCAACATAGGTCAACGAAAAACAACATGTTCGTTTTGCGAAAGTGAACATTCTAATTTCTCTTGTGACGTGTTTCGCCAGAAGAACCTGCAGGAACGATTATCCGAAGTTAAAAAACTGCACCTATGTTTCAATTGTCTCGGACGTCATACAAAAAAAGACTGCAAATCCAAAATAACTTGTTCCACGTGTAAACAAGCTCACAATTCGCTATTGCATAATTCAATACAAACGAACTTTAATGTACCGAAATCGAGCTCATGTCCATCATCAGTCAATCCGTATGACTACACGCTCAGTTCTACCAAAATCGTCAGCACTTATCTCCCGTATGATGGTGTTCCGCAGTCTGTATTACTGGCAACCGCTCTTGTGACTATTGTCTCACCTGCAGGCGAACATATTCAAACGCGTGCGTTGCTGGACTCCGGATCCGAAGTATCATTTGTCGCTGAGCACATCGTTCAATGTTTGCGACTTCCACGACAAAGCTCATCGGTTCGTGTCGTTGGAGTTGGTGTATCTGTTTCCCTATCCGCTTCCTCCGTCGTCCAAAGTTAATTTTGAATCTCGATTCGAAGCAGAAGCTCAATATACCGTGCAAGCATACGTGTTACCGCGATTGAGCAGCCGCATTCCTTCTCGAAGTATTTCTCCTATAGACCCATCACTTTTGAGTGGACTTCAATTAGCCGACCCTAGCTACTATCGGGATCAAAGAATTGGATTACTCCTCGGAGCTGACGTCTTCGGCTCCTTGCTCCGCCTTGGGATACATGTTGTTGCTGGCTCTAAAGTTGTAGCTATAAATATCAGTTTGGCTTGGGTATTAACAGGCACCTTGGAGAACCCCACCAATTCAACAGTGTCCTCACTTCAATGCCACATCGAGGATGATCTAAACAACACACTGCGTGGGTTTTGGGAGATGGAAGAAATTCCTGCAAACACTTCCAAACTTTCCCCAGAAGAGCAAATGTGTGAAGAACATTTTTGTTTTACATATCGCCGTGACGAGCATGGACGTTTTATTGTTCAACTACCACGGCGCGCAGAAAATTCCAAAGGGTGAAAATCGTGATCAAGCAATTCGGTCACTGTTTTCACTCGAACGTCGTCTGGCGCACGATGATTTCCTACAGTCAATATGCAGATTTTATGCATTAATATGAGTCCTTAGGACACATGGAAAAAATTGGAACTTTTCCCACCGCTCCGTATTGGTACCTTCCACATCACGCTGTGATTCAAGAAGGTTCTCAAGAAAGCAAGTTACGTGTCGTGTTTGACGCGTCGCAAAAGAACGCACAAGGTTATTCTCTTAACCAGGGTTTACTTCCAGGCCCTGCTTTGCAAAATGATCTCACCATTGTGTTGACCCGCTGGCATAATCATCAGTTCGTCTTTTGCGCAGATATCGTGAAGATGTTTCGGCAGATTCTCGTCGATTCTTCAGATAAAGATCTACAACGAATCGTTTGGCGAGCCAAATCATCAGAACCTATTGCTGAATATCGACTCAACACGGTTACATACGGTACAGCGTGCGCTCCATATCTCGCCATTCGCGTCTTGCGTGAGCTAGTAAATCTCGAAAATAAGCATCTGCCTAGTGGTGCTGAATGTCTCGCTCATGACTCCTACGTGAGTGAAATTGCAGAGGCAAAAACACGTCTTATTAGGTTGGCTCAAAGCTCGTCATTTGTCAAAGAAATTAGAGCATTGCAGAATTCGCATCTGATCAAACGTTCTTCGCCGATTCACAGTCTCCATCCATTTCTCGACCAAAATCAAGTCTTATGTGTAGGCGGACGCCTCGAAAATGCTAGATTGCCCCGATCTGAAAAGCATCCTCCGATTTTATCAAAATCCTCGCCCCTAAGTCTTTTATTTGTCCCATTTGCACATGAATCTGTCCTGCATGCTGGCCTATCCCTTACTGTTAGCTTCCTGCAGAAGCACGTATGGATCGTTCGTGGACGAATGATAGTCAACGACCTTCTCCAGGACATCAGCTCATGGGTCAACTACCAGAAACTCGAGTTACGCCAAGTCGACCATTTCTTCACTCCGGGGTTGACTATGCAGGACCCATACGATGCCGAACATTTGTCGGGCGTGTTCGAAGAACACATAAAGCCTACATTGTGCTTTTTGTATGTCTCAGCACAAAAGCGATTCACATTGAGGCAGTCAGTGATCTTACCACTAAGGCTTTCTTGGCTTCATTCCGAAGATTCACTGCTCGTCGAGGTGTATGTTCGGAGCTGTGGTCAGACAACGGAACAACATTCGTCGGAGCTGATGCAGAATTAAAAACGTTCTTTCGTGAGAGTTCCTGTTACTATCGAGAAGTAGCCACTGACCTTGCAAATTCCGGCACATACTGGCATTTTATTCCACCAGCGTCTCCTCACTTTGGAGGTCTCTGGGAGGCCAGTGTTAAATCAACTAAGGGCTTGCTGCGTAAACTTATTGGAGATCAGACGCTTACGTTTGAGGAATTATCGACGACACTGGCACAGATCGAAGCATGCCTAAATTCTCGCCCACTGGTACCACTTTCCTCAGATCCTTTTGATTTTTCTGTGCTGACCCAGCACATTTCTTGGTTGGAACCTCACTACTCACGGTACCTGAGCCAGAAATTCATGACAACGTATCACGACTCACATCTAGATGGCAGTTAGTGCAGCAGTTGCAGCAACATTTTTGGCGTAAGTGGTCTCTGCATTACTTGCACCATCTTCAGCAACGATCCCGGTGGCGTGATGCAAGCACCAATTTCAAAATCGGTCAACTGTATATAACCGCCAGTTGCCAGCCGGAAAGTGGATTCTTGGTCGTGTCATCGCACAGCATCCTGGATCAGACGGTCTCGTACGTGTGGTTACAGTACGTACTGCCAACAACGAATTACGACGTTCGATCACTCAACTCAGCCCGCTAGCAGTCGATTCGAATCAAGATGCAACTACACCCGAGCAAACATCCTGAAGCGGTCCTGTCACTCCCTTGCTAGTTTACGGTGGGCAGCTTTGTGTCCACGTATTCTGTATATTCGTTTTAATTTCCTTGTATTTTATTGTATTTGTTATGTGTCTTAACTGCACTCGTCTCTCCACAGCGTTATATTTATTTCATACCAATGTTTAGCCTACTTATTGAATCAGTTTCGCACAGTTTTGAATCGGTTTTTATCAGTAAAGCAGTTGAGTTAATTTCTCACTTTGTTCGAAGGTGGGCAGTATGTTTGAGTAAATTATTTTTGCTCTGTTCACCGCTTCTTCAGTATAGAAATACAAAAAATAAAATATTTGGCGTACTATTGCGGCCTTAAAACTTCGCACGATTCAGTTTTTCGTTGTAAATACTATTTTAACAACTTGCCAAAAATATCTGAATATCATTCTGAATGACATTTAAAATTTTAAAGTTGAAATTTTTAAAATGCCAAGTCACAGGCTTTCTGAAGTAGAAAACAGTTTTGCTTATGTTTATTTTAATTTTCTGTTAAATTATATTATGTTCTAATTTAATACCTTATCTTTTTGTTGTAGTTAAAGTATAATCAAACATGCAAACATGAAAACGAAATAACTTTTCAATGTAACTAGTTATTTTACTGTACTAACTTCATGAATATTTTCGTAGAATTTTCTGATTACTAATTACAGTTACTTTTATTGAAGAGTAACTTGAATAAAATTACTTTTCCGAAAAATGTAACTACATTACTAATTTAATTACTTTGTAACTAGCTACTGCCCGGCTCTGATGGTAACTAATAGCGTTTTCCATTGGTTGCACTCAGGATATCTCTATCTCGTTTTATTAGATAAAACTGAACCGAGATGAAAATACACTCAATGCACACTAGTGCAGCCAGTAGAAAACGCTATAAGTAAACGATATATTACGGGAACAGACCTGTAATACTTTAATAGCTTGTATAAAAGATCTGTAAAGCCACAGTAAAGCTTTACAGGCTTGTAGAATGTTTACATCACCATGACTTCGTCTGGCTAGAAATAACGCCTTCGATAAATAGCTATTTTTGTATTAAGAGCGTGAAGGAGGCGATTTTGGTCTGCGGCGGAATTATAAGCCCGAGGCCCGAAGGGCCGAGTGATTGTAAGACGCAAAGGGCAAGATTCAAATAAGATTTTTTGTAAAATCGTTTAAATCCACCTTAAAGCTTTGAAAAATAAATAAATTTTATTTCAAAATCGCCATGTGAAGGTGGAAATAAAAGTTTGTACGCGACACGCTTTGCAATTAATCTTTACTGGACTCACTGAATTATAGAGATCAATTTACAAAGCTTGACACGTAAATAACTAACGAGCGTCTAAATAAAAACCTGGTCAAGTGGGTTGTGATCGAGAATTTATCCATTGCATTTACATAACAGAATTACTAAATGTAGCCTACTTGACCAGGTTTTTATTTAGACACGAGTTATTAAAAGTCGAATTGAAACGGCCATACATACACGTCAGTGAATGTTAATGTAACCTGGCCATGTTGCTAGGTGCTTTTTAACTCATATGCGTGGTGGGTCTGCTTTAGTATTGTCTGTGATAATACTTTGCATAAGAAAAATTTTATTTTGTTCTGTAAATGCTGTTTGTTGCCGTACATTTTTTGTATAATGAACACTTAATTAATTCATTCTTCGCTTGAATAATTCATCGTGGTCTTAATTTTAAATTTAAACGTAATGACAGTTAAAGTGTATTGGATTGTTTTTTAAGAATTTTTCATAGCACACTTGTTACTACAGAACAGTGTATAGCCTTTTATTACTTAATAAAATTAGAATGTACATTCCTGGTGATGCATTAAACATTCATCGAATTTGAGGTCTTATTGTATGGAAATTCGAAGTGTAACGTATATCGAACCGCATGTTACTAAAGAGCTTGATGAACAATCTATCAGAATCAGTAACAATATAACGGTGTTGCATTTAAAAAATCGGAATAATATAGGCATACGAGTTACGACTCACCTTGTAAAAATTAATAGATATATTTTCAAAACAACAAAATTTTATATTGCCTTCGTGTTGATATTTCTGAAGATAGATTTTTATTCTGCATCCGAAAATGTAAAAATACATCATTGCTTTCTGTAGCTAATAAGTCATGTAATACTCCTATAAAATTTTAAAATTAAATTTTAGTAAACAACTTATCTTCAGAGTATCAAAGGGCACAGTATTTTTGCGTTTAAATGCCAATATCTCAAAAATTCTTAGATTTAGATAAGTAATCTTATAAAAAAGTGTTCCATTCTTAAATATGAATCGGGTGAGACCATAATATATAGGATGTTCCATTTAAAAAATATATAATTTTGGTTTGGCACATCCAGACTAAACACTCTGTATAATTTTAAATCATGCGGCTATATCTCATCTAAGTGACAGCGCAAACGAATTTTAAGAATATGCAATAATAAAGTCCCTTTCTTCCGAATACGCACTAATGACTCCTCTATATGTATATTTAGGAAGTCAACGTAGTCAGTAGCATTCAAATTTTATTCGTATATGAATAACTTATTCTTTTTAAGGAAACAACAAACATTTACTTCAAATCGTGCCTGCCGACGCGACGTTGCGCGCCGAGTTGTTGTGGCATGAGGATTTTCATTGCTCCAATGATCATAATTATGATATGACGATAAAGGCCCAGTTTTAAAATCGTCGAATAAGAACGGAATAACTGTTCGCCACATATCCTTTAATGTTCCTCCATATCTACGTCACGTTATATCAATAATAATGCTTCTCCGACGATTGTAAAATCGGGCCTAAATGTTCTACCGCTGGTAAATCGGGCTTCGTCACTCCAAATAATGTTATTTTGGAAAGTGTTATCCAATCTGCAATTATTTATTTAAGTACCATCGACAAAATTCTGAACATCTTTGAAAAACTTCTCGATATAAGAAATGATGATTCTAATGGTTTAAAATTATTATTATTTTTTATTTGTAAAGTTATTGTTCTATTTACTGTTACTTACCTCACTTTCTATTTCCCTTGAAGAAACATTTGGATTGGCTTCAACCAGCGCTAAAACATTTACAGAGTCATTTTCTTTTTCAAATTTAGTATACTTTTCGGGTTTCGGTTTCTCGAAAGAGCCATACAGTTTCAAATTTTCAAATTCAAATTTTCATATAAACCCTTGAATCTGGTTGCCGTCTTTCTGGATATTTAGTCGAATATAGTTTGAACGTAACAAAATAACACAATTGTTGCTTAAATAGCTCCAGAAACAAATAGTATGAGATATTCACACAATTGTTTGACTTGTCAATATTTTTGTAGTAAAATTCCAATTCAATGTTCGTAATTTTACTACAAGAATATTATAATGGCAAACAGTTGTGCGAATATCTCATACAATTTGTTTCTGGAGCTATTTGAGCGACAATTGTGTTATTTTCTACTATTCTTTTTTCTCCGTGCACTTATGTTGTAGCATCCTTTGTTACAGTAGAAAAATGTAAAAGTATTCAATAATTTCGTCTTTTTATCAAAATACGTAAATGTATCGAGCTATACAACGTGTCGTTAAATTCCGTGGACATGGGTTAACGACAGATTCCTGGGCTCAATATAAAATGATTTAGCTCAACTTATCTATATCCAAAAGTGTTTCGTTAAGTTGGTATTCTGCTTCAAAGTTGTTGAACAAAAAGTTAATTTTTCTTACAACAAAGGAACGCTTGAATTAATTTGGATGATATTTGGTACGATGATCAATAGTAAAGTAGGTATCTCACATTTTCAGTTGATTTGAGTCATTGGGTCGCTAGTGTGAGAAACAGGGTTGCCATCGAACAGATATTGCAATAACTCTCTTGAGGTTAGAAAGGTAACATTAATTAGTCAATTTTTAGAATCAAACATTCATTAGGTAACTTTTTTAATCCTAATTAAATTTTTGATATTTACGATTAGTCACAAAATAGAAAAATCTAAGAGGTTGCAGCGTTTCTTATTGAAAACTATACATAATACATAATTTTTTTTTCAGATGGAAGCATTCATTAGTGAACTTTTTTCATTTTTGCAACTTTTGATACGTGTTACAATTTTGGTCACAAATTTAAAAAAGCAGCTGCTTGTATTTTTCTATTTTTTGACTAAACCATACCAAGTGTCAAAATTTGCAAAGATGCAAAAACGTTCACTAATGAATGACTCTTTCTAAAAATAAAATAGTTATCCATATAAAATGTATTTGTTCTTCGTGTATGGACTAGTTTTTTTCAATAAGAGCCACTTAGATTTTTCTATTTTGTGACTAAACAGTAGGAAGTATCAAAAATTACAAAGACACAAAAAAGTTTCCTAATGAACGCCTCTTTCTAAAAACTTATTAGCTAAAATTATCTCCATAACTTCAAAAAAGTTATTGCGAAGTCTGTGTTGTGGTAATCCTGTTTTTCACATTAACTGTCTACTCCAAATTACCAAAACCTTCTAAAAATTTGACTTACCTTCCCGTAGATACGTATGTCAAATATCATACAAATTGGTTCAAGCGTTTTTTTGTTATAAGAATACATAATTAACTTTTTTTTCAACAACTTTGAAGCAGAATACTCACCTACCGAAGCAATTTTTGATATACATGCGTTCGAAAGAAAATACACACAGCTAACAATATAAAACGCGTCAAATTTTAAAAAGGAATTAAATGAACGTATATAAATTGGGTTAAATCATCTTATTTTGAGCCCAGGAGTTTGTGGTTAAGCCATATCCACGGAATTTAGCGACACGTTGTATATTTTAAATAAATCTTTTCACTGAATTCACAAGCTATTGGTGTTATGCGTTCGGCTAAAAAATTAAATTAAAAAAAAAGAAATGCAAGATCTTTTTTATGTGCGAGAATAAATATATCAAGCTATATATTTTTGAAAACCTCATTAAATACACATTTCATTGGTACAATAACCAACTGCGGTTTCTATTAAATATATTATAGAGTTATAGTTTCGTTTCGCAAAATGGTACGGCTTTTACTAAAGGTGACATCACTTAAACTGCATTAATTTCTGAATAAAACAGTTTTCAAATTTTTAAAATAAACTCATCAAATAGCTGAGATACCGTAAAAAGTAATTTTTCGCGAAAATTCGTTTTCGGCCGATATATCCCGAACGAATCGAAGTAGCTAACTTTTGTATTCATCAGTTTTTCTCGAAAAAGTAGCATTGGGTCGCGAAAACGGTTTTCTTGTATTCCTGTAAATAACTGAGAAACCCTGTACAACCATCAAAAATGGTCTTTACTTCTGGTCTGTACTTTTTTCCAGAGTATTTGAAACATCAGCAAAATCTCTGATTTATTTTAATCAAAAGAATGCGCACTGGCATTGATTTTCACTTTGCATTCAAGTCTTAATTAATTATGAACTATTCCTTAGAAATTTTTAAACGTGATCCCGAAATTTGTTACATTGCTTCAGTACGCGAAGAAACTGGCCACATATCACGTCGCCGTCCTTTAAAACAGATATACAACTTTTATAGTCGGCGATGAACTTTAGGTCTAATAAATCGTTTCACATTTTCAGAGAAAACAGATTCGTTTAAGCAAATGTAATCAAGCAATCATTCTTTTGTGGCGATAATTATTTATTATCAATTGGTATTATGCAGAATACCAGCGACGTAAAACAACAGTAATAATATTTTTATTGTCTCCGTGCGAACATTTTACTATCAGCTGCCTGGCGGTCGGTGCATTTGACCCCTGCCATTACTAGATTTAAATCTTTGCAATTTTTTTTTGACGAAGCGAGCATTCGCCTCTAGTAAATAATCCGCACAAATTAACAAACAATTATTTACACAATTATTTGGGAATATATTCGTATTTCATACACTTACTTTAGAAATTCATAATAATTACGTGGCATAAAAGAAACTTGACTTCTCCAGCTGTTATAAGTGTAATAAAACCAATTGAGATTTTTGTCAAGGTCGCATTGTGCGCAAGCGAGAGTCAATAAAAAAAATTATTGGGCTATTATCCTGCCGCATTTATAGAACGTGGCCGCTGTATTTCGTATGCAGTGCCGCAGCTTGATTTTGGGGTCATTTTCTAATTAATTATAAACTGTTCACAAGAATTTTTTTAAACGTTTTTCCCATACTCTCGGACATCGCTTCTTACCTTGTTTCAATTTGTCGGTATAGTTCACAGTCACCCTGTATAACGAGCAGGAACACTGGTTCCTTGAGCGCTCGTTATACTGTACAATTGTCGCAAATGCAACAAGGAAGATAATAGTTTTAGGGAATTCTGTTTATCGCAATGACAATGGTCTCAATTTAAAAATATAAAAATATTAGGTTGTGTCTAGTTAAGTTATTTACCAACGAAAAGTTGTTATTTTAAGAAGTTCCGAATTTTTCTTTTACGAGAATGGCGAAATCATTAAATTTCATGGGATAAAAGTTGGGATGCGATATTTAAACTCAATTTTCTTAACCACTTAGGGCCAGTTGTACAAAGGAGGTTTAAACTGACGCTCAACTGAACCAGGTTCAAAGTGAACAAAATCGCATCAAATTTTATTTATGAATGCATTAACTGCCATATGTCATTAAGATCCTATGCGAATTTGTTTACTTTGAACCTGGTTCAGTTGAGCGTCAGTTTAAACCTTCCTTGTACAACTGACCCTTACAGTAATTTTGACAAACGTGACAATAAGGGCATTCAACAAAAATCGATTGAATACAATCAGATTGAATCGATTTAAATCGATTCATGAAAACACTGAACGGTGGCGTGACCGGTATAACCCTACTTTTTATAATATTTGGTATTTAACTATTCAGCAATAGCAATATCACAATAGTAACAGTGCGGTTAAGTTATTTCTCTAATAAATCTTTGAAATAAACAATACACTGTTATAAACAACACGCACATATGATACAAACCGCAACGCCATATTTAATCGCAGTTGAATCGCAAATTTTGACGATGGACAATTTCAGGATCGATGTTGAATCGATTCAGATACATTGAACGCTAAATCGTATGCAATCATAAATCAACAATGTGTGACAAGGATAGATACAAAAAAAATCACTGATTACATAAGTTACCTGTACGGAGTGTTGATTTATGTTGAGTTCGGAAATTCACGCGGTCAAGCTCGGATTGAAAAGTAGAGTGAGATAGCAGCTGTTTTAACATACGTAAAAGTGGGATAAAAGTGCTGGAGGAGTCAATAGAGTGAGCGTGGAGGAATTACCGAACTTAGCATTAGTAGTTACCTTACATTGTTGTACATTGTCGGCAATCGCAGCGCCACCACAGTATAAGAATCTACCCAGTAGCGTCACTCAAATATAACTGTTGCGTTTGCCATTGTTTCATACCTACTAGAGACCTGCACGAGTAAGTACAGAATCGTCCGAGTACAGATACGAATACTCGTTTGACTATTACAACGATGCGTATCGCAATACGCATAATCGTATACGTCCGTGACGAGTATAGTAATCGGTATCGTCAGGAGCAGAGTTGCCAGTTGTCACTCACAGTACCGAGAGATTTTTTGTTTTACATTTGTTAAATTTTCTTCGTCATTTTAGCGCTTAATTGTAGCATCGTGCTTTTTTAAATTTGAAGGGCTTCATCCTTTTCCAAACTTAAATATGTTTTCGCATGCTCGACATATTACAAACGGTTCAGCTTGTTGAGTTTTAGTGTTCACAATTTTTTCAAAATATAACCACATATCTTATTTCAATCATAGAATTAATAAATATCATACAAAGATATGTTCATGATAGTTTAAATGTATACTCAACCAGAAAATGTAGTGTAATTGTAATTATTAATTTCCATAATAATTGCAATAATTCAAACAATAAAAACAACTTATAATACAATAATAACTTATGAATAACAAAATGTAGGAGAAATATTGTTCCATTTCCTGGATGAGTAACGATGCCTGCCATACGATGCGACGATGCCTGCGATGCGACGATGCCACGATGCTGTATTTACGATTACATACTCGCATCGCCGCGTAAGGTAATCGGCGATTATTAATCGGATACATTTTTACTTACTCGTGCAGGGCTCTGATACCTACCGATTTGCAAATTGCATTGTAGCGTTTTCGAATGACTGCACTTGTGCGCACTCAGAGTATCTTCATCTCGTTTTATTACATGAGGATAAAAGAAGATGCAAATACACTGAGTGCAACCGGAGCAGGTGAACCGAAAACGCTGTTACATTTCCATAAGAATATCAAACAGTATGGCGGCTTTCTTAACACTGACGTTTAAGTGATGCTACTTAGTAATTACTAAAGCTCGTGAAATTTGTACAAAACGTCACGAATGTTGCTCTACCAAACAGACGACTCGCAGTGCAGGTTCGTTACGGGCAAATATTGCCGCCTTAGCGGCGGCGTAGCGCTCGGAAACACGACATCACACGCCACGGGGCGATTTTGTACATTTTTCGCCCGGCCTACTAATTACTTATACCGTGGCGCCACCATCGGAAATTTAAGTTGCCGATTGTTGCCAATTTCAAAAAGTCCCTATTGATCAGATATTGACTGCAGGGTTGCCAATACTGGTGATTTTGCACCAGATCTGGTGATTTTATAAAGAAACTGGTGCTCTGGAGATTTTTTTAGAAAATCTGGTGATTTTTGCTAGTAGTAGCCACTGCCACCGTGGGTAATGTTTCAATGTTAACAATAATAGTTAATATTCTCTATTCACTTTTGTAATAAGTAAGTAATTGTGATTTTTTTGTTCTTATGTTGCGATTGGTATTGCATTTAAAGTTTTATCAAACAAATTATCGTTTAGTTGTCAACAATTGCAAAATGCAATTTACAAAAATGACCTGTAAATCCTTTATTTACAAACAAAGAATGCATAAAATGTTGGAAAAGCACGGAAAAGGTAGCCAAAAATTCAAAATAATAGCACAATATTCAAACCAACATAACCTAAAAATAAAAGTCCTATTTACAAGATACAGGAACTAAGAGAAGTCAGGCTTCAACGGTAAAAGTTACTAAATAGTGTAAATTTAGTAATTCATTACAAAAGTGAATGTACTTTATGTTTCTATTGAATGGACTTTTGTTTTTTCCCCTAAATATATTTTATAATTTATAATGTTATAATGAGACTAATATTATATTATTTATTTGCGTCATGTCTCTTGTATTATTATTTTACTTATTTTAATTTTTTGAGCTGGTGATTTTTCAAGTCGATCTGGTGCTTTTTGGGTTAGTTGTCTGGTGATTAAAAAATTTATATACTGGCAACACTGATTGACTGTATTGACTATACTATAACCTATAACGCTGTAAGGCTATAATCTTAGTTATTGCATGTTATTGTTAATATCGCGAAACAACTTGTTGAGTTAATTAGAGTGATCTTTTCCAACTTAATGAATTCTCTTTAAGCCTAACGCCATAAATCTCAATGAATTTTCAACATGGATAGAAATAAACAAATCCCAGGCACAAGAGGTCCGAAGGGAAAAATCACCCAACAACCACCTGATTTATTTATAGCACTTGGTTCAAAACAATCGTCCAGCAGAGATACCGACACAAAACGCAATGTGCCAATACCAAAACCTTCCACATCTCATTTACCATCCACCTCCAGTAAAGGTAACCCAGAACGCAAAAGAGAAGGCAGCTCCAGTAGTTTACAGGCCGTACCACCCGCTAAAAAACTGAAAGTTCCCATTGCAAGTAGACCCCCGGGTGTCCAAGCACCCTGCATATCATCACTGCTTCCCGTAGATAGAATACTTCCTGTCCAGACAGGAAGCGAACCATGGGAGTCATTAGCTTTAGACTGTGATTCCTGTGAATTGGTTGAGTTAGTCTTGAATAGCGTACAAATGGGTAATGTTGATAAAGCGGTAAGCTCCATCAATAATTTACAAATTTACAGACTGGAAGTTGCAAACTTTTTAGGTTTTTTATATTTTGGGAGCAGTGAGAACTATCAGAATGCAGAGATTCAAGCCGTGTAAAGTATTGTACGGTAGTTTGATGTTATTGTGTCAGTGTAGGCCATCACTTTTTGCTCACGAACACGTCGTAGCAGCTATAATTAGTTCTATTCACAGAGATGTTAGTGGGGGAATTAAGACACCTAATAAATATAATACTTGCAATCAGATGTTGTTTATAAATGTTTTGCTGTATGCATTCAGTGAAATTGGACATTGGCCTGAAGTATTCGTTAAGGTAACCATATTACTAACTTTATTTTTTTTTTAATATCTTTTACTGTTTTTGCATTGATTTCCTTTAAATATTTTCATTCTGAAAAGTGGGTTTATGGTTTTGTAGTTGTGTAACTTAAAATCAATTTCTGCTTTTGTTTTAACAAAGTAATGGCAAAGACAGAAATAATTTCACGCTTCACTGAAAACTTCATGAACTTAAAATAAACTAAAGGGGCCACATGTGATCCCTACATTTTGCTGATGCAATTTTTGCCTTTGCCATGTCTACTCCAATATACAGATGGAAGACTTTCACTTTAATCAATAGTGATTTCATGAAGACCAACAAAGAGCATGTGTGTGTGATTGGTTAAAAGAGATGGGTATAACGTGTGTAGCGATTGGTTACAAGAGTTGGGTATAATGTGCGTAGCATATTTTCTTCCATATAGGTGGGGAGCCGCTGATCAGTCTACCCAGTAGGAGAATATTATTTGCTGGATTTGAGAAGAAACAATAAAATGTCTTTATTTAATGCCATTGAAAAATTCAACTTCTTGAATACTATAGTGAAAATTTTTTACAAAAGCAGCAACAAATTAATTGTTGCTGCTTTTGAAAGTATTACAATCCACATCTGCAGTTCTTGCTGTAAGCTGTAACACATAATCCCCACTATAATGTGTCCACTACTCATATTAATACTTACTCTATCGCTAGCAAAATCTAAATGAAGAATGTAGTTTGTAAATTTAATTTTTTTCCTTATTGTACTGTTTCGTTTTTCGTTGTAGTTATATGTTGAAGATGCAGTGGGTGATAGAATTTGGATTGACAATCCATTTTGTAAACCTTTCGTTGATAATGTAGTCACTGCATTCAACACAAAACTGCCCCCGAAATTACTCCTCACTTCTGAAACATGGACTTTAACAGGACGTGATACATCAAGCCCTCTAACTGTGAACACAAATGAAGAAGACGAAAGTAAGTTTCACATACTCAAAAAGCATTGATAATCGAATGGAACAAGTTTAAGTTGAAAGCAATGAATGTTACAGGTCTTAATGAACATAAAGGTATCGTTGAAAATTGGAATATCAAGGTATATCCACGTTACACTCAATCACAAGAAATCGTGGAGCAAATCGTCCTTGAAGCAATCAAGGAACAACTCTCAAGACGTCAACAACCTGATGCTATAACCAAAAATTTCGTTCGATTTCTGAGCATAGCTTGTGGCCTTGTCGAAATACGTGTGATTGCTGTCTCTCGAATTGAAACCTGGCTACACAACCACAAACTAATGAAACCGGCCCAAGAACTTTTAGCTTATTTGTGTTATAATTGCTCAGCGAGTACACAGAGGGATCTGGAGGTTGTTTTGAGTTTAAGCAAGCTCCGCTTGAAGAATAAACCAATGATCAACTTTTTCAACAATTGCCTGAAGGAAATGGTATTAAGCTTTCCAGAGAATTTATATCCACTTTTAAAGTATACTATTTACAATGAGTTATCAAACACTAGAAACACGAATAATTTATTCGTTGTTGGAGCTATGTTTCAAGTGGCCCCTGAGGCAAGTGCTGATGCTTTTACAGATATTTGTTTGGTAAGTGTTTAAACACAAAAGTTTCGTATAATTTTATGACTGCTTTCCCACCAAATTTTATGAATATTCAAACATCACATAAACATTAATTGAAAATACTTTTAGGAGTTGCTATTAAATAAGGATGATTATTTGCGGTCACTGAGAGCATTGCTGAAGGAAATTAACAGAGTTTTAAGACATGACTTTAATTTGCTTAGTATTGTGCACTCGTTGGTCAAAGAAAGAAAAGAACTTATGAGTGTAATAAGAGAATCAGAGTTTCGAGAGCGAGTTTTCCTTTCAATGACTGACTTAATATGTATGTGCATGCTTCTTTGCGTCAGTCCACAAGTGAGGGATGCTGCAACGCAAAGCAAGCGAGATGTCACTGTCCTGCAAGCATTCCAGAATCAGGTTTCCAGTATACAGAGAGAAGCCGTGACATGGTTGCATGATTCAGCTTTGCGAGTTTTCCGACCAAACGTTAACGACTTCCAACACAGCTTGCACAAATTGTTACTTCTGGAACAGCCTGATCAGTATTGCAAAGTTGATTCGTGGCCGGGGGAAAATGAAAGGAATTTATTCCTGCGATTGGCTAGCGAAGTCCCTTTACTGGAAGCTACTTTATTAAGAATTCTGCTCGTCGGCATTTCTAAAGAACATCCTGTGAATGCTAATGAAATCATTGATGTGTGTGATCAGTTAATAAGACGTGCATCAAATTTAGGACCTGACTGCCTGGCCCCACTCATGATGGATAAAATCGAAATTATTGATTTCTTTTTGAATCTGTGTAGTTATAATTACCCTGAGAATATCGGCTTGCCCATTGGGTATGTACCTCCGAAATTGGCTATTTCAACCTTGTATTGGAAATCCTGGCTTATGTTATTAATATTAGCGGCGCATAATCCTTCAAGTTTTGGTAGTCTGGCTTGGAATAAGTACCCTATTTTGAGGATGTTCATGGAAATGTGTATTACAAAGTAAGTTTAAGTTTTATTTAACTGAATCTCTAATACCGTTTTCGATTGACTGCTCTAGAGCACTCTGAATCTTATTTTAACCTGATGTAATAATAAAAAATGGACATACTCTAAGAGAGCTCTAAACCAGTCGATCGAAAGCCATATTAGTTTTTACACCTAACAACCCAAATGGAAATCAAAATAATTTCTTTTAATTTTAAATAGTTTTAAAAAATATACTAAAAATTGCAGCAAAAGATTTAATTTTTTTAACTGTGATATTGTTTCAGTCATTTTTCTTTTCCCCCTCCAACAATGCTCACCGGAGAAACAGCTGATGATTTTATTTCCAAAGAACAGCAAGTCTTAACTTTGGAAAAGCAAAAAATTCTAGAGTTTGAATCGCATTTGGCAGCAGCCAGCACAAAAGCCGAAATAAACGAACAAACAAGTCTCTTACTGCCTCAGTTGATGGAACTGAATCCCCAGGGCGACATAAGAAGGCCGCCTCAAATGTTTCTGGATCAACTTCAAAATTTGAACAACACACATCGAATGGGACATTTACTGTGTAGGTCAAGGCATCCGGATTTCTTGCTTGATATAATGTCGAGGCAAGGTGGAACTGCTCACATGCCTTGGTTAGCTGAACTAGTTCACAGTTCCGAAGGAGCATTGGCCCATTTACCAGTTCAGTGTTTATGTGAATACCTCCTCTCGAATATACCAACGGAAAAACTAACGAAACACAGCCAGTTGTTAGCTCATTTGAGAACCGTTGTTAATGGACTTGACCCTCAAAATGCGTGTGAAGTTTTAGAATATTTATTAAGAAGACTTACATCATTGCACGCATCCAGTCGTACGCAAGCCATAAAAGGGTTGACACTCGTTTTAAACCCTAACGAAGAAATCGAAATTAGCAGTTTAAACATAAACAACACCCACTGGCTCACGCACTTCATTTTACACTTTCCTCACTTGAACTCAGTCAGACCTCTTCTAATACAATTTTTAAGGCAAGCCATTTTAGTTGAAACCAATCCAATACACGTCTCGAATTATATCAACTTCCTCTCAACCCAAGGAATCGATGATTCTCTATCTGAGTTACTAGAACTGATTTTAGATTTGGCTTCTCTCATAGTGGAACGCAGCAGTATTACAACGTATATTCTACCTGGAGAAAATATGAAAACCCTGAAGGATTTAATCTCGGTGTTTTACGTTTACTTGCAACGAGTACGTGAACCTACAGATGATGCTTTCCACTGGTCAGAAAACCAAGATCAAGTCATCGTTTCATGGAGTAATGGTGAGCAATGCACTTTGCAAATACTCATAGTACATGCATCGATAATTCTGTTAACGTATGGACCGGTTGAGAATTCTGAACACTTTAATGCCCTTCTTGATATTTGGTTTCCTCTGAACGAGGAACAACCAAAAGCCTACTTGGTTGATACTTCTGAAGAAGCACTCTTAGTTCCTGATTGGTTGAAGCTGCGCATGATCCGATCAAATGTGCCTAGGCTAGTAGACGCTGCCGTAGAAAAATTAGAAGCCCCACAATTGGTACTGTTCATCCAGTCATTTGGTATACCAGTGGTTTCAATAAGTAAATTACTACAAACATTAGATAAAGCCACTATAGGTGATTCTAAATTGGTAGTCGATTCTGTCCTGGATAAGAACTACATGATTCAGTTAGTGGAGGTGCAAAACCGCAGAGGCGCAACTGGGGGTGAAATATTTGTTCAAGCCCTCGAAATGCAATCTCTATGCATGAAAGATGACGACACCGTGGAAATTAATCAAATGAGAAAACCGCTACCTTGTTTATCAAAGAAAATCCTTCCTTCTTATGACTATTCTGTAATGAATGTGATAACTGTTTTAAAACGTTTATTTGACGTCAATTACCTAGGAGAAACGGCCGAAGATATGAGGTGTTTAACCAAAGTAAGTAGTGATTAAACATGTTAAGAATTTGTTTTTTTTAAATCAAGGTTCTTGCAGGCCGTCACTTCAAATCCTGAAATCGTATCTAAAGTGATAGATATTTTGTTTACTGTCCCGCCTGTAATAATATTGAACTGCGTGAACCACAGGAAATCAATTTTAACATTGTTCAGATTACTTTTCATAAGGGAAAATACTAATGAGAAAACGTTTACGATAGCCAAAAACTTACTTAATGCAATTTCTAATAAGAACTCATTGCTTGCAACTATACTCTCACAGTTCTTGAATCAAACTCAATTGAACAAATCAAAAACTGAGGTGATTTCTGGTGACTTCACACAAGCAGATCCAGTTACTATGACTGTGAGGATACTACATGGTGAGAATGTATCAGTTTTGGGGCAAAACATTGAAACCTTACTGGCGGAGCATCCAGAAACAAACAAAACAGGTTTGTTAATTGATTGGTTGTCTGCCATTGAGTTACAAATTGCAAGCTCAGAAGAAAGCAAACTTCAAGTAAGTCGTTTTAATTGGCACACACAAACTTTCTCATTCGTTTATTCCAGATGGACTTACTGTTTTCAAAACGAAAATTATCATTCAGGCCATTGCTAATTTCTTTAATGTTGCAAAGGGCTAGCTGGAATACATTATCGGTTGTCGTTAAGCATTTACTTGAAGATGAAAATGTAGATTATTGCCCTGTATCAGTTCTTGATTTTCTGACAGCTTTAACTCAGAGTCCAAAACTATGGCAAGGAAGAGATAAGGCTACACCTAAGCATTATCATTTAGAAGATGTCTTACATTTCAATGTACCACAGGTATTTCTATTATATTATAGTCCATTTTTCCTGCAGAGAATAATACAGGTTCACATAGCTAAAATATCTACTAACTCAGCAGGAATTAAGTTAGGAAACTGTAACACATTTTGTCTAAATTCGTGAGATGTACCCGATTGCGAAGTATGCTATGAGTATGTATTTGAATGCCTGTGAAAATTAAAATGTAAACAGTAAAAGCAGGATGAGAATTTCATTCTTTTTCATTTCTTTTCCTTTCGTAATCTGTTTATAGCAGACATGCTGCATCCTAAAATATAATTACACACACTCTCAGCAAAGTTATCATTTATGCACTTACCAGTGTAAGTTGCTGTTTTTTGAACAATTTGACTTATATTTAAGTGAGGGAAGTCAATTCTTATGTTGTTGTACACTTTCATTATCATTTCTTTCACTGATTGAGAAAGATGTCCTAATAAGCATTAAGTGTGTTTTAAAACGTAATGTCACTTTCCATATTTGCTTTTGCAAAACAATACCTCCTGCAGGAGCCATATCTGGTTGTTATACTTAACTTAAACAAATACTACGAGTGAAATGAACTTAACAAATGTAGTAATGAACGGCTAGAACGCTGGAAACTCAACAAATACTGTGCGAAGACGATACTGTGGACGATACAAAGTAATCTGTCAAAGATGACAAATATATTAACTGACATTTACATTCCTGCTATCCTGCTATGAATCCGGCAAAAATTTTTCGCATCCGTTTGTCCTTTGTGAATAAGACCGGTAAACAACCAATCAAATGTAAGTATTTTGAAATTCCCGCCAACCCATTATTCTCTGCAGGAAAAATGAACTATAGTTCACTATTTTTTATTTAATATAAAAATAACTGTAAAAAAGAAAAACAAAAATAAATTTCTTTTCTCATAATTGTAACGGAAGAAAATTCTTATGTCTATATTTCTGAGTTTCAGCTGCAAGTCATACTTAATTATATTTTACAAGAAGCAAGAGAAAATGATGAGGGGTGGGAGAAGAATATGGTCAGTCGCTTAGATTTACTACAAAGAAGCATTGATGTTAATATTTCTTCAGTTGTGAAAAGCCTAACCCAAGAAGCAAAAGATTGTAAAAAGGCACAGCAATTACTCTTGATGCTGTACATGTCAGTGCCGAGTATCAGGCAACATCTAACAGGTGACCACGTTTTATCCGTCTCCTATTCAGAATCTACATCATCAACAGTGGATGTCATTTCACACACACTAATCAGTGCGCTGACGGCAACAATTAAGTACAAAGACTGGAGTCGTAAAAGCCAGGACTTAGAGCTCTGCATTCGCAAGCTTGCTGCAACACATCCTGAATTAATACTAAGACAATTGCCCATGCTCGCTGGGAGTTTGAGGGGGCGAGCACAATACGAGTGGGCGGTGCTAAAAAGCAGGGGCCACTTCACATTATTTGGACAAGTCCTAGGTTTGTTGGAATTATTACAACCACACGTGTTCCAACACACTGTAACTTTGTACAATATTCTCGATTCGTACTTTCTACTGTTGAAGTACCATGGCTCAATCAAAGACTTGAATATCATCGTCGGCCGCATAGTAAGTTTCCTTCAAAACTGGATGGTGAAAGACATAAAAAGCGCCCTCAAATACTTACAACAACACGGACACGTGCTAAAGTAAGTTTTCAACTTATTTTGAAAAATTTATTTTATTGAGTAATAAGATTGGAACATTCTTTTACCATGTCTTTGACAGCTTTAATTAATTTTGGCAAAGGGTTTCGGGGTAGTTTCTTGAATAGATTATTTACTCTGTCATACAAGAAACTATCCCGAGACCTTTTGTCAAAATTAATTGTTTTGAAAAACTTTTAATTTGTTTCTTTTTTAGTGACATACAATTAACACAGCCGAGTGTTCGTCCTCTTCTTTCAAGTGTATCTTTCCCCAGTCAAGACCACAATGGTCCTAGTGAACAAATTTTAGTAGGGACAGCAACACCACCAACTCCTGAACCCCTCCCACATCAATGGCCCTCACTAATTACTGGTTTGCAGTCTCCAGATCCCTTACCTGCCCTTCAGGATTTGGATCACTTAACAAACAAGAAGCCGCAATTATTGCAAAATATATCACAACATTTATACAATGGTATTAACAGCCCCAATGGTTCAATTCGTGTCTTGTCTTTGACTTTGGTTCTGCGGTTGTTGAAATACAATCCAAAGACAAGCTCGGAAGCTCTCCCTGCCATATTGTCGTGCTTGGAAAGCAGAAATGCTGAGGTTGTTGAAAATATTTTGAATCGATTATCAGAGATCGTTATCACCATGCAGGAGTATGCGCTGGTGATTTTAACTCGTGTCTTTCAGTTAGGTGTTAATTCAAATTTAAACATGGGCTCCAGTATTAGTAAGAGCATTGCTCTGTTAAATTTACAGTCAGGTTGTTAAAACTGTACTGAATTAATTTGTGTTACAGAGGTATTTCGATTTAATTTATAAATGAACAATATAATAATAGATTTGTAAATAAATTATAAAAAAACTGAATCTTGTAAATGTTGCATTGCGAGAGTTACATAATCAAAAAGAAGTATAAAATTTGAAAATCTTTTGTTTATTATTAAAAGGGGAATCTAGAAGGAACTAGATATGGTGAGTTGATCCTCACGCTTGCCTTGATAATAACGACAATTTTCTGGCCCCAACTCGACTCAGGCTGCTTAAAATAGTTGTCTTTTATTTGCAACATTGATCAGTTCACTTTAATCTAAAGTGAAATAATCTGAAGTGTATCGATTTTGTGACAAATGAAACCATCATGTGCGTAGTCATGCGTAATCCTATCCCCTCCACAAGTAAGTCAACAAACTGATTTTCTATTGACTGTGCGTGCTTCGTCTTCCCATAAAAATTCCAGTGTCTGCTAATGAGTACTTAGAAGTAGGGAAAGGCAGAGCTGCCTGTCCTCGAAACGCAACCAGTGTTGGGAACTGTATGAGCTATGTAGCAATATAGCGATTTGTGTCCGTCGCAATTTTGCCCATTTTTACCTGAAGATAACTCTCTGAAGCAATAATAGGCGGCGTAATTCTTACTATCAATTCTTACACATTACTATCTAAGCGTGCCGACAAACTCAGAAATATATGTTCAAAAATTCCCACGTTCGGAGTTGGCATTGGTTTGATGCTCTAATCTAAACCAGTTGAAGCTGATCTCACTACACTAGGCTCACTACATTCTATTATTTGCACTTGGAAGGTTTTGTGACTAAGGTGACGATACGTAAATAAAAAATAAAGATATATTTACCACGTATCTTGCTATCCCAAGACATGGCTGATGGCTAACTTCTAACGTGGGAGTTTCTGGACTCACTTTACTACTTTGGCCTCCACCACAGTATAAGAATCTATACAGTAGCGTCACATTTGGCATTTTGCTTGATACCTACCAATTTGTAAATTGCATTACATTTCCATAAGGGCATCAAACAGTATGGCGGCTTTTTTGACACTGACGTTTAAGTGACGCTACTGGGTAATTACCAAGCGACGGGGACTTGGTGGGATTGTACGGTGAATGACCTAATTAGAGCGTAAAACTGTACAAAATACGTAAACAACAGTCAGTGGCGGATGTCGCCTGGCGCTCGTTACCTGAAATACAATAAATATCCACATGTAACTAACTTTACGTACGACAGAGCGCGCGCCGCACCTGATTAAGCGATCGAACTTTGGACCCCGCATAGTAATTACTTAATTCTAGAACACAATGGATTTGCATAAAACATAAGACATATGCCGTAAGAAACACATTTGCTTTGTTCTCGTTACAGAGCACTTCTTTACATACATAGGTCGAATTACTGTTACGTCTTATATCTTATGTTTTATGCAAATCCATTGTGTACTGGCCTTTATACTGTGGCGTGGTGTGGCCTTTACCACTACTGGGTAATTACTTATACTGTGCCTTTACGGTCAGTATTACCAACCTGAAGGAACCTTTTTAGAGATTTTTTGAAGTTATGAGAATGTTTATTCATTTGAGGGAATCTTTAAAAAATAAATTAATTTATTGATGAAATAAAGAACGCGCCCATTAATAAGTAATCTGTGATCAGCTTCTTGCACAGAATTTTGCCAAGTTGTTTGCCGAATTCAAAGCCGGCCCTGGTTATTAGTAGGCCGCGTGGAAAATGTACAAAATCGCCCTACTATTGAACGAGAAACACAGTCCAACGGCGCGGCGTGTGATGTGTTTCCGAGCGCTACGCCGCGCCGCCGCTAAGGCGGCAATATTTGCCCGTAACGAACCTGTACTGCGAGTCGTCTGTTTGGTGGGGCAACATTCGTGACGTTTTGTACAAATTCCGCGTGCTAAAAGCAACTCGACTCAGGCTGCTTAAAATAGTTGTCTTTTATTTGCAACATTGATCAGTTCACTTTAATCTAAAGTGAAATAATCTGAAGTGTATCGATTTTGTGACAAATGAAACCATCATGTGCGTAGTCATGCGTAATCCTATCCCCTCCACAAGTAAGTCAACAAACTGATTTTCTATTGACTGTGCGTGCTTCGTCTTCCCATAAAAATTCCAGTGTCTGCTAATGAGTACTTAGAAGTAGGGAAAGGCAGAGCTGCCTGTCCTCGAAACGCAACCAGTGTTGGGAACTGTATGAGCTATGTAGCAATATAGCGATTTGTGTCCGTCGCAATTTTGCCCATTTTTACCTGAAGATAACTCTCTGAAGCAATAATAGGCGGCGTAATTCTTACTATCAATTCTTACACATTACTATCTAAGCGTGCCGACAAACTCAGAAATATATGTTCAAAAATTCCCACGTTCGGAGTTGGCATTGGTTTGATGCTCTAATCTAAACCAGTTGAAGCTGATCTCACTACACTAGGCTCACTACATTCTATTATTTGCACTTGGAAGGTTTTGTGACTAAGGTGACGATACGTAAATAAAAAATAAAGATATATTTACCACGTATCTTGCTATCCCAAGACATGGCTGATGGCTAACTTCTAACGTGGGAGTTTCTGGACTCACTTTACTACTTTGGCCTCCACCACAGTATAAGAATCTATACAGTAGCGTCACATTTGGCATTTTGCTTGATACCTACCAATTTGTAAATTGCATTACATTTCCATAAGGGCATCAAACAGTATGGCGGCTTTTTTGACACTGACGTTTAAGTGACGCTACTGGGTAATTACCAAGCGACGGGGACTTGGTGGGATTGTACGGTGAATGACCTAATTAGAGCGTAAAAACTGTACAAAATACGTAAACAACAGTCAGTGGCGGATGTCGCCTGGCGCTCGTTACCTGAAATACAATAAATATCCACATGTAACTAACTTTACGTACGACAGAGCGCGCGCCGCACCTGATTAAGCGATCGAACTTTGGACCCCGCATAGTAATTACTTAATTCTAGAACACAATGGATTTGCATAAAACATAAGACATATGCCGTAAGAAACACATTTGCTTTGTTCTCGTTACAGAGCACTTCTTTACATACATAGGTCGAATTACTGTTACGTCTTATATCTTATGTTTTATGCAAATCCATTGTGTACTGGCCTTTATACTGTGGCGTGGTGTGGCCTTTACCACTACTGGGTAATTACTTATACTGTGCCTTTACGGTCAGTATTACCAACCTGAAGGAACCTTTTTAGAGATTTTTTGAAGTTATGAGAATGTTTATTCATTTGAGGGAATCTTTAAAAAATAAATTAATTTATTGATGAAATAAAGAACGCGCCCATTAATAAGTAATCTGTGATCAGCTTCTTGCACAGAATTTTGCCAAGTTGTTTGCCGAATTCAAAGCCGGCCCTGGTTATTAGTAGGCCGCGTGGAAAATGTACAAAATCGCCCTACTATTGAACGAGAAACACAGTCCAACGGCGCGGCGTGTGATGTGTTTCCGAGCGCTACGCCGCGCCGCCGCTAAGGCGGCAATATTTGCCCGTAACGAACCTGTACTGCGAGTCGTCTGTTTGGTGGGGCAACATTCGTGACGTTTTGTACAAATTCCGCGTGCTAAAAGCTGCTTTCCCGTTACCCACTTTGTGCACGCAAACGAGCCCAAAAGCCCAAGAATTCGCGAAGCGCACTTTCCAGTTGACTTTTCATGTTCGGTTTTACGCTCAATATGTCTTTCCCCTGCCCTCTCAAGCACCACCTATTATTTTTGTGCTCGAAGCACATGTTCCCTCACTGTTGAATTCTGCCCTGATACGGTGTCTACAAGATGACTACAAAACAAATACGTATTATTCAAAAATAAATACTGTCAAATATTTTAATAAAACACTTAATAAAACAATTTTTAAAATTCATTTTCAATTTGTTGTATGTCACACCTCTACAAATACGTTCCCGTAAGCACAGCCGTAAGTTTGTACTCGAAGCTCAACTCAACTGTGTTTAGTGCGCAAAATTCAGAGCTAATGGAAAAACGCCTTTAGTTATTAGTTCTAAAAAATTATATTTTTTTTGTTATTATAAAACATTTTCCATTTTTGTTTACGTTGCGACATATATTAGATAATTATAGACAGACTTGCTTTTACAGTGTTTATAAAAAAGCGCGTTTTAAAAGCACCATTTAAAAATGGGCGCGTTTAGTGAACGCAACATGTTGACTGCTGCATTCGCTGAACGATTACGCTGTTCTATACTGTCAGTCAGCAGCACGGTGAATTGAATATTAACGGTGGCAGCATTCAAATGAGATAGCGAACCGTTACGTCATCGCATACCCGCTTCTCCCTCTAACACATTAACTGTCATGGTTGACAGTTAACATTAACTGTCAACCAACCATTAACTGTCAAGGTTTACAGTAAATGTTGGTTAATATTGGCCGCGTTCAGGTAACTGCAGCAGCTGAGTTGCTTACTAAGCAATCGTTTGTGATTAGTTATTACTTTAATTTTAACCAATCACAAACGGTTGCTTAGTCAGCAACTCAGCTAGTGCAGTTACCTGAACGCGGCCATTGTGTAAAGGGAGAAGCGGGTATGCGGTGACGTAACGGTTCGCTACCTCGCTTGCGGGAATGCTGCCACCATTAGTATTCAATTCACCGTGAGCCAGCAGCTGAGAGAGATGGGCTCGTTTTTTTATTCGGGATTAAGGCTGGGTTTCTCAGTCCAAGTTTAACTTTAAACTCCTGTTTATTTCCATAGGAACGATTGTTTTTATAATTGCTACCATGGGAATAAACAGGAATTTAAAGTTAAACTAGGACTGAGATACCCAGCCAAGTCATCCGTTGCAGCGATTAAACCAAAAGCGTTTTTTTTTACATTTTAAGGTAGACTAATAGTTTATTGCCACGATGCGTTTTTTATGTACGATGTCACAAGTTCTTTAATCAGCAATTTTGCCCAAGTTTTATCTGCTACCGATTTTAGGTGTTTTTTTTTAACCATTGAAAGAATAAATGGAAATTGTCATTTTAAAGCTGCAGCCTGACGTCATCAAGGTTCAGCCACAGTATAAAAGGATAGGAAGAGAAGGTGTGACGTATATTTCTACGTCACACATCATTCGGAATGTTTACACTGAGAATCTAAACGCACTCCTGTACGGAGTGTTGATTTAGTACCTTATTTAAAATCAGTTCAGTTCAAAATCAAATCGATTTGATTTTGAGCGATTGAATGTAAATGGAGGACAGCTAGTGTAAGTAATCAAATGATGGCACACTTGTGAATCAGAGACAGCAGATTTACGGCTTAGCGAATCATTTGTGCTATTGTGCTACTTATCAGCACACTGAAGCTGCGTTAGCGTTTGTTTATTCAACTCCGTTCACTCTTTTCGCACTTCTGTCTCATTCTTTCTTGTATTAAAAGTTATTCAGTCTCACCAGATAATGAGGCGTAAATATTAATTAGGTCTACGCGTAGATTTTATAATTAACTACTTTAAAAACTACGTTGTTTTCTATTTCTTCATTTTCAGGTTATAATTAATTGTTTAGACACAATCTAATATCTATTTTGATGTAAAATGGATAAACCTGTTGTAAACGTACAGTTGCGGACAGAAAATTTCGGATGTCACTGTCATTCCACTGCCGTAAAAGTTAAGAAATTCCTATATGTATACGTCAGATGAGTGACAGTGACATCCGAAATTTTTGTCCACAACCGTACAAGCATTAAAAAGCATCAAAAATGTAATATTTATTTAAAATACGTCAACTGAACATTCATTTTGAGGTTAGAAATGTGACATTTCACTTAAACTACGTCGAGTAAAAATTATATTTAACTATGTATATAAAATTACGTCTAGACGTAATGCAATGTAGAAAATATTTTTACATGTAGTTTTCTCAACCCTGGGTCTCACTCTTCAGAGTGCGAAAAGAGTAAATAGAGTGAACGGAGTTGAATAAACGAACGCAGCTTAAACAAAGCAAATTGCTGCTTTTCAGCGCTGCTGCATTCGCTAAACGTGCTCATGATGTGACTGACCTCTAGTCAGTCCAGTCCATGGTTCTTTTAACTTTTAAGAATGAATTTTTTAGGTTGGTATCGTACGATACGTCAAAGTTGACATAATAACATAACCTAAATGGTGAAATACAAAAAATGGCTGTTTTTAAAGCCGTACGACGAAATATACCTTATTTAAAGCAGCAGTTTGTCGCATTACTAGGAAACACGAGTACTTCTGTCAAGTTCATATGCGGAGTGGTGGTGTTCAGTTATTGCTTGTCTTACTCGCAAGATGCAGTGAACCTGCTTTCAGTGACTCCCGGATTCCTTATGCCACCTTCTTTCTGGGTTTGGACTGCATTCACGTTCTGTTTTCTAGAAGTACATTTTTGGGAAGTGCTAGTTGACATAGTGACAGTGGGACTATGTGGAAAGTTGATCGAGCCCCTTTGGGGTCAAATGGAAATGTTGACTTTCTTTGCAATCGTCAATTTTGGAGTCGCAATCATCAGCACTACGTTCTACTTCATTTTGTATATGTGCACTTTTAACACGGATGTATTATTTACTGTACACATTCATGGTCTGGCAGGTTACATCGCAGGAGTATCTGTTGCTGTCAAACAGATTATGCCAGACTTAGTATTAATTAAAACTCCAATAGGGAAACTTAGCAATCGGAATGTGCCCCTGTTGGTGTTTTTTATGTCACTAGTATTTTGGCTCATCGGGCTCTTGGAAGGAACATATCCCACTATGTTTTTGAGTGGTTTACTGATTAGTTGGATTTATTTAAGATTTTATCAGAGACACAGCAATGGTACCAAAGGTGATTTAGCAGACTATTTCACTTTTGCAAGGTAAGACTCAAAAGCTACAGCAGTTACTGTTAAATGATTTCATCTTGGTTTTTGGGCCAAAATAGCTTCCAGTTTTGCTCAGTTACAAAGAACATGGTTTCCCACTACTGTTTTTGTGGCAATGTAACTCCGAGTGAGGGACAGTGGAAAAACCCATACTTAGTTGAGGATGAAAGTGGAAAAAAGAAATTTGACTCACAAACCAAGATGTACCAAGAATTTTAAATTTAACTGTAAAATTTTAAATGTTTATTTTCTTTTTAAGTTTTTTTCCAAATGTGATACAACCACCTATTGCAGTCGTAAGCAATACAATATATGGAGCTCTTGTTAAAGTTGGTATTTGTCGAAAAGTTGTGAGGAGATTTGATATTGCTAATCCAACTGGAGTTACAGTATCAGTAGCTGGATCTGATCAACATGACATGGAAAGGCGAAGGTAAATGTAACCATCCATGTCAAGCCTAATTACTTCTTGAATGTTTTGTTACAGGCAAATTGCTTTGAAGGCTTTAAGTGAAAGACTATCGAAGTCACATGCTCAGGATAAGCAGCCGCTAATACCTAAGCCAAATCTGAAAGTCCCCATAGCAAGCGTTATGCAAGGAACTAGTTCTTCTACACCTGCACAAATGTCTTCTTTCAAACCACCTGAAATACCTTCCACCATATCATCTCAAACATAACACTTTCCAAGAGTTGTACATGAATGTATAGATATATTGTTACGTTATTTTGTAATATATGCGATTTATTAAAAGAATAAATATTTAGTTAATACCTTTTGCTTGGTCTTAACTTCTTCTTTACCGATATTTTTATTTAAAACACATACATACATAATATCTTAATCATCGTCGATACAATCTGATGTCTTTTCAAATACTTCTTAAAATTAAAAAAGAAAAATCCAGATTTTTATGTTGGGATTTCATTTTTTTTTATTTTATTAATTTCATTGTTTTGTATCTTTATTTGTGTTAAGTAAATAAATATTGTTGTTTTGTCGAAACTTACAGCGAAACATTGGATTAACTGTAGCCAGATATGCCATTCAAATAAACAATTATTAATAACAAATAAAATAAATAAATAAAACTAAAAGAAATATGTAGGTATAGGGCATTGTAATACTATTCGATGCAGAATTTGATTCCGCATCTGATGATGTAAACATACAGGGTGTTCCATTTAAGAAAATCGAGTTTTGGGCAGTTAAACATAATGACATTGGACACGCCCATATTGTGATTTTTTTTTGGGATGATTTGAAAGCCTGAAGATTGTACTTTCAAACGATATGCAACTTGAATCTTGAAATTTGAAAGTGCCATAGATACAGTTTTTTAAAGGGAAGGTTACCCAAACTTTTTTTTTAAAGAAATTTAAATATATCTCAAAATCTGTTACATTTAGGCATAGAGAAGTCTGAAATTTTTTATTTAGGATAATGTGCAGAATCACAATTTGTAAAAAAATGTAACATTCCATTTAAAATAAAAAAGTTAATGGCGATTTCCGGTATAACCGGAAGTAATGTAAGAGTGAAAATATTTTACGCGGAAAGATCACTATCTTAGGGCAGTGTACCAACTTTCGGAATTTTTGTATATTTCCTTCCCTATAATACATATTTTAATAGGCCACTCTATTTGTGATGATTTTTTTGTGTGTATGAATACCTAATTAAATTGAAGTTATATGATATAAGAAAATAAAGTTTAATTTTCTAAACCTATTAACACGCGTTATAATAATGATAACAATTAATAATTTTTTTAAATTAAATTAATTTACCTATACTTCTTTAATTTAGGTAAAAAGCTGTCTACAACGTACACATTTTTAAAAATGCAACGTTAGATCAAGAAGCGTTCGCAGGATGCCGCGATTAAAACTCTTCATTACTAGTACACACTTTTGTTTGATAATCTGATAAATACATAGTCGTATATAAACAATTAACTACAATTAATCTTATTCATAGGTCTCTGTCATTATGTCACCTTGATCGATTTACGAGTCGGCGGGCGCTTTATTAACCAATGTTTTTTTTTGTGGGTGTAATAAAAACCGTATGGAATATTATCGGAGAACTCATAACTTTATGTTTTATAAACTTAAATGTGCGCCTGAGATAAAACAAATTCGGCACTGAAATGTCCTAACAATTGCCGCAGTCTGGTAATAATACCGTTGATTAACAAATTAAAGAAAAAACTTCTAGAAAATGACTGTGCATAAATTAAAGGAACTCTTAAATTTCAAATTAAGTATTTTATTGCCTGCCTCACCCTCAATCACATAGATTTTATTTAGTGCTCTACAACTTTTATATGAAACATTCTAGTGCATTTCATGAATGGAGTTATTGAACTTGTAGTATTCCATTTTTAAATGGGTTTTTATGGCCTAGGACTATTTACTGAAGTTAACTACATACGTGCATAATCTGCACATGCTTCAGGAGGGTTTAGAATCTTAAATACAGATTCATTCTTCTGAAAAATGTCAGCGTCATATCACGGAGACCATACCAGCTAAGATAATTATTCAATATCAGCGACGGCCGGTCCATCCGATTCAGTGGGGCACACGACATACTTGCTAAGCGCTATTTCTGTTTATTACACAACGAAGAGAGAACAGAATGCTTCCGCCTTGTCCTGTGCCCACTCTATTCGTATGCACCGGCCGCCACTGTTCAATATGTTTAAATAACATATGTTTAGTTAATTTTCTTCAGTATAATTTTAAGATATTTTAGTGGTTCTAGAGGAGTTTCCTGGCTGAGGGTAATCACTGGTTTTAATTTTAATAGGGCGCTTCAGTATGTAGCTGAGCGTTCTAATAGTTCTAGTAATTACATAAACCAATTTAAAAATGGAATAACATTCCACATGTCCCACTGAGCTTGTTTTCAAACTAAGAGAATGAAAATTACCTGAGCATTTCGACTGACACAATTTGATTTGTGAAACAGCTGGCAAAGTAGTACAGGGGCAAACGGTAGGAGAAATTGAAGGGAAAAAGGAATAAAAGCATCCCAGATATAATGCGAAGGTGGTTTTGTTAGTGAAATAGATCGGAGTTTTAAAAAAATTATTAACAATTCTATTCTTTATCCTGATACCTTATTCTCGAATATGATATACAAATGTTAGCAATCTCTCGTTCCATTTCATTAGGTCTGTTTGTTTGTATTGCTCGGAATTACTTTAAAAGCTATCATGTGTAGTTTTCAGTCAAATTCGAAGTTTTTTCAGCACGAGATATACGAAGTTTTTTCAGCACGAGATATACGAATTTGACTGAAAACTACACATGATAGCTTTTAAAGTAATTCCGAGCAATACAAACAAACAGACCTACATATTATCAATAATGAAACATAACCTACCTACAAATTAAAACATCGTTATTAGCACATTAGATCATTTCTAAAAAAGAATACAAGTATACTACCTTGTGCAAGGAGTCATACTATTGCATATTTTAATAAAGTCTTTATTACTGTAAATGAATTGCAGCAGAATCTAAAAAAAATAAATATTTGTATACAAATTTCAAACATTTAAAGTTGACAGTTGACGTTTAACAAAATTGGCCGCCAACAATAAAACTTGAAAAGTACTAAATTCCAACTTTAGGCAAGCGAATATAACTAGTTTAATGGAACAAAAAACACATAATCGCTGGGATATTTGTCTGTATATGTTTCCTAGCCTGAGTAACATTAAATTCGCGGAAAACGTTAACACGAACATTTTCAAAAGTCAACGGTTTAACGGTAATTGGTTCCTCTGCCTGAGTGGAAGCACCCTTTTTAGCGGGCTTTCCATTTTAATGCACTTATAACTTAGTTGGTCTGTGTGTGTGTGAGTGCAATAAGACTGACTAGTTTTATTTCATAAGAAAATAAATGGATTCCAAGCAAAATGTTGAAAGGAAAACCCCGTCCAAAGGTATTTTTAACGCGGTTCATGGACGACTAACTCACAGTACCTTCACTTCGGACAGTCCGTTTAGGCATTTACCGAATTTTTCCACCCCTCCGACGAGACTGGTGAAAGTGAGAAACCCCTTCGAGCCCCACTTGGCTGAACGACTGCACACTCATTTTTTCAGGTATGCAGTCATATGTGTGCAAGTTGTTTTTACTTTTAAATTGTTTTGTGCTTTTTTAGCCCTTCTGTGTTCCAAGTGTCCAGCCCCAAATCTGAAGAGAAATTCAAGTGGACCATCGATGACATTTCAAGTTTGAAACCTGCAGACATTGATGAAACCGAATTGGAGCACTACGAGTCACCCGAGCATGATTCTGTGATGGAATCTTGTGCTCAGGCTAAAATTGATCAGTTTTTCAGTAACGGAGTTGTTCCTAGTCCTTATACACAGGATCTTAAATCGAAGCCATTAATATCTGATAATGAAACTCCATGTAAGGTGCAAACCACTTATGCTGATGGTAAGCAATAATTCATTCTCTTTTTATAGTTTAGTTATGTTTTATTTATCACTTTACCAGTTTAGAATACAATAGACAAAGAAGATAGTTAAGAGTAAATATCAATAAGGAAAATTAAACTTGAGAAAATAAACTATTAGATTGGATATTCCACGATTCCACCTTTTATTTATTTATTTAATTAATGATAAATGTATTATACCTGTAAAAAAATCTGGGATAACTCTATGCATGCATTTCTATGAGTTATTTTATTATTAAATGCAGCCCTTAATAATTAATTTTGCTTGTTCTATGGTAACGTAAAAAAAATACTGAATTAAACAATACTTAATTTGTCATATTTACAATAGAACACATTACACATCCCAGATATTTTTGTGAGGCATAGTACCTACCACAAAAAAAGCAATTTTAGAGATGAATAAATTAGCAATTTTGAAAATCACTTGGACATATTTACAAAATGTTAATTTGTTGCATTAAATTATTTTATTATTATAACAAATTTTTTTTAATTTTTGACAGACACTTTAAATATTGCACAATTGCTCAATGTTTCACTATCAACCTTTGAGTAATAGTGCTATTTTTAAAGTGTCCGTTAAAGATTTAAAAGAAATCGTTATATTTACTTAGAAATTTTCATCAGACAAGTCGCTGCCTTGGAGTTACAAGGTTCTATGTTATGCATGATTGATATATAACATAGAACCTTATAACTCTAAGGTAGCGAAGTGTCTACTTTAATTATGTTTTTTATTTATTATTTTTAGATATTTAAATTATTTCAACAATCTTCATAACGAAATTATATTCACTAGAATTGAAAAAAAATTGCATCTTAAACTGTTTAAATACATAATTTTAATCAAACTAATGAAAGGCTCCATGATATTTTTAGTGACAAAATTTTAATTAAATTTGCAAGATGAGTTTACACTACAATAAATGCACAATAAATTGTAGCGTGGACTCATCTTCCAAATTTAATTAATAAATATAAAATTTGTGTAGAGTGTAAAACCAATCGGATTTGAGTCATTTTTTTCCAATGTATTTTTCAAAATTCTTCTGCAAAATTATTATTGGACTTATTAAATGATTAAAATTGAATACAGCAAAACCACTGAAAAACAGAGCAGACCAGCAGACGTAAAATCTCAATAAATTATGCTCTGTTTTAAATGAAGTATTTGGTATCAGATATCAGTGTACACAGCAAAAAAAATTCTGTTGAACTAGGCTAAGAAATACATGAGGTTCCGTTTAAAAAAATTAGTTACAATCTATTGAAAATTTGAAATGCTGTAAAAATGTTAAAAATCAAAATACAATTAAAATAGTGATTTTCTCGAATTACTTGATCGCATTAGAACGAAATACAGGATTCATAGCTCTCTAGGCTGAAAAAGTAAAAAGTCTTTTTTCGTTGTCATGGAAACCAAAATTATCTAATTAATTAGGGATGGGATTTTTAGGTAAATATTTGCGTAGATTTTAGGCTCAAAGTCTGAATGATATCAAAATTCATTTTAAGTAATTCTCTTCAATCTGGCCCGCATATGATTTTGCCTAAAATGCCTAAAATGGGTTATTTTGGTTTATCTGTCTTTTTTCTAACTTTAGCCCAAGTTTTAGGTTTCGCTCCTATTTGCACCTTTTTTGTTCTTCAAATGAAAAAAGGACTAATCCACAATGTGCACCGCACAAAATGTTGAAAAGCATTTCAAATCTGTAATAACCTCTAAGGATCTAATAGGATTGTAAATTTCAAAATTTGTTGCAAGTCGATTTTAATTGCAAATTTAAGTCAAAAATTGACCGCGTGATGTTGCGACATAAACTGTTGTTTAAATTTAAAATTGCTGGACAAATCCAGGGTAATGTCAACCTGAGTGATACTCTTTCATCTTTAAAAAAAAGTAGGTAACAATGTATATGTTGTTAAGTGAAAAACTGATTCATTAACTGTCATCTAAATTTCAATAAAAAACAAAGGTACCGCTGAGATTGTCCTTTCATTATTAAGATAAGGAGTGTTATTTTTATAATAAGTATTGAAATAATAAAAATTGGTCTTGAAGTATAAGAAAAAAGATTTACAAAGTCACCAATTTTTTTAGCCTCTGCGTAAGTGACAGAAACATATTTATTTGTATATTTCATTTTAGAAAACTATTCATCATTTAAAAACATACAGTCTCTTTCTAAAAATTAGTAAAGGAGACTGTGGTTTAAGGAATAATTGAAATTTATCTCCGCCCACAATAGTTTTGTATCCGTAAATACGTATTTCGGCAGCTAAGCTGCCATCTTCAGTACAATTTAAAAAACACTACATGAAATCTAACAGCTACCTATCTAGCTACCTACCTACCTGATCATACTATCTATACTACTAATACTATTTAAAATTAACAAAATTAACACTAAAAAAGGAGACTGTGGTTTAAGAAATAATTGAAAATTATCTCCGCCCACAATAATAACAGTCAAAACCTACCAAAAAAGCAAATCAAATAAAACGGAAACGAGTATTGGTCTAATATCCGAAAAAGGTTCTTATTCTCCCGAATAAAGAACTTTTGTAAGCATTTAATTCCCTGTTATTTGATACCGCTTGAATTTATCCCTGAAAAGAAATTATCAAGCAATTGTCCTTCTAAAACAGACATTTTTCAATTTGAAAACTTTTTATATTGTAAGCTTTGTTTTTTTAAATATTATTTGGAATTTGTTTTCAATCGTAGTAGACCATGGCTTGCAGTACAACAGTATAACAAACTCGTTATATCTGCATCACGCAGCCGTAAACAGCACTGGATCACAGATCCAGTGCTGTTCACGAGCAGCATAACGCGTTTTATTTAAACGAAGGTTTTCGTTTTTTTTTAAAATTATATCATATGGTCAAAAATACAGCAAATAACAAAATAAAATGTGATAAAGTTGATCAAAATATTCTCGCTATATCGAAGAAATAATGTTTGCAGCGCCGTAATTCGATCTGTCATAAGCGGCTTCGAAGCGCCTATGCATTCGGGCTTGACCTTTGGAGACTTTAGTAATGAACGAAAGCAGCTAATAATGGCTGCGTTCACCAGAACCAAGCGCTCACGCAGCATTCGTCTGTGATTGGCTTATTTCAAAAAAATTCAAAAAATCCACCAATCACAGATGAAAGCTACTTGAGCGATTGTTCTGATGAACGCGGCCATTGACTTTTCTATAGATTGGAGCGAAATTTAAAATCTGTCTTCCTATCGCTGGAAATCTATACTAAGGTATATACTACATACAAGTTTTAAGGGTGAGGTTTAAATATAAATAAAAATAATTATGTCTCCAAAGATATGAATTGATTTGAATTTAATTAGACCATCATGCAGAGTGTCTTTAAGATTATTTCAATGTTTAGATATATTAATGAATAAAACCAGGATAAATAAAAATAAAAATTACCCTTTCACTGTCTTACCAATAATATTTAAAAATTTAACTACTGCAAACATTTCGATTTCCTTTTCACAATAGGTCTGTTCGAACCGCGAGTTCTGACTAATTCCGAACCATTTAAAACATGCACTCATCAAAGAGCTGTCAAGAAATTCACTAATTCGAAGGCCAATTGATTTGAACGGATCTGAACTGGTCAGAACCTGTGGTTCGAACAAACCTAATATAATAATTGAATCATCTTTCCATCACTTTGTAAATACATAATAGTTTGTATTTTCATTTAGGTTCTGCTCAAACAGTATTAAGTCTACCTCCTCAATTACCTGAACATGTTGAAGCAGTTCTCAAACCCTACTACTCGTATGTAAAGAGTCAACAACGAAGTGATGTGGAAACTTCACTTCTCTACAAAAAATTATTCGACTTTGAAGAGCATTATAATGAAAGTTTACAGAGCATGCAGAGTTCTCCATCTCCTTCGTTACATCTATCACCCATCAGGCCTTTACCTGACAAGATTATCAAGGAAGATCTTGGCAACAAGTATGGTGTATCCCCTAACAAATTAGTTGAGTGCAATTTATCACCGATTGGAACAGATACTTCCTACAGTTCCAGAGAGCGTAAGTCTGCAACTAGATTGGATTTTTCGGGATACATGAGTGTGGATACCTCAATGAATGTCGTACCTGATGCATATGATCAGCTGCCTAAAAACGATATTACTAATACTAATTATGGTAAGTAAAATGTTTGATCGCAATTCAACATGGTATGTAAAAGCTTTTATTTAATTTTAGCAAAATTGTAATGAATAACATTTTATTGTAACGTGGATACCTGTTAATAAATCTGGTCAGAACTGGTTTACTTTTATTATTGTGTAATCCAAGGTAATCTGAAATAATTTGGAATGAACTTGAAATTACTCTGTAAATGAATTGAATCATATAAAAGAAATAAATGTGTATTTCACCTTTAAACATTCAAAACTTTTTGTATATAGCACTAATATTTTTATAAGTTGAGAATTTCGTGCAACACAATTACTTAGCTTCCGTTGGTAATAACCTTTAAGGAAAATTAAACTGAAACACAGATGCAAACATTCTTAAAATATTTGTCTTAAAATACTTATCTTGAAATCATTTTTGTAATTGGATTAAAGGTTAAATCAATCAGCTGACGCGTGTGTAAATAACGCTTTGCAGAAAAGATCTAAACTAATTTTTGTTTGCAATTATTATTAATTTTATTAAAAACTAAATAGTATTCATTTGTATTGATTTTGTTGTAATATTAAACTCAAAAAGCTTTAATTTTAATTATTAAATGATTGCAGGGTTTATTCTACAATGCGATCGAAAATGATTGAGCGTCCTTCAAAAATATGTACTAATTTCGATATGAAAAACTCGTAGAAAACTCAATTAATAAACAAACCGTGCACAACATACGAACTCTATTGATTGTCACCTGACCTTGAGTATTCAAAAACGCGAAAATTCTCTAGGCCGAAGGTAGTTTTGATCGCCTTTGGGTATTTATTTTCTCAAGGACGCTCAATCATTTTCGATCGCATTGTATAGGCTATCGTGAAAAAAAATGCAAAAACTGAATGTGGTTTGCTTGACAAAAATTAAAATCAGTTTTTTAAATTTTATTTCAGGACACCTATGTATTGAACAGCCTAAGAAAAAGAATGTATTGTTGTTTTAGCTTTCACACTTATACTTTTTGTTGAGTTATATAGCTTATGTTTAATCTAAAACAATATGCAGCTGCAAAACATTAAGTTGATATTGAATATAGTTTTTGCTCCTTTTTAAAAGTTGTTTTCTTATTAAATGAACATAGTGCAATAACGATTTATGTATTTTTAGATAGTTCAGTTTCTCCACTTCCAGAAGTACTAAGCGACTCAACTGTGAACTGGGACATGGAATACAAGCACATAACTTTACGCACACCCAGCAAATATGAGAAACAAATGGAGATCTCAAACTCAGACACTCCCAAGTCGAAGATCTTCACAAGCCAAAGAAAAAAACTGTCCGACAGTTTCCTCAGAGATGATAGTTTTGATGACAAAGAGAATTTAGGTGAGGAGAAGCATGAATTTAGGGGTGTGGTGGAGAATTCAGCTGATGCTGGCTATCACACTGGAGTTCATACAATGTATGATGACTTGTCTTGGCGTAATAGCATGTATTTGATTGCATCTACGCCAACTAAAAAATAATTACGTAAGTATTAAGCTATTAAACTAAGGTGATATATGAATAGATTTTAAAAAAATTATATTTTTGAGAATATATTTTTTAACAATTATGAATTTGGGGAATTACTTTTAAGAGTATTCATAGCAGCAAGAAACTTGATTTTTTTGTCAATAGTTGGTAAGTTTTGTTTAAAGTATTATTGCATAAATATTTTATAAAAGTTATAGATAAAATCTTCTAGTTTATATTTTGTAATGTTTTTATTTTTTCTCTACAGTAAAATTATTTGTTATTTCGCCAAATTCCCTGCTGTGCTCAAACACTGCCTTTTTTATTGTGACGTGCTCAAAAAATTATCGCATTTGTATTATATGTATCTGTACTTCAAGAAATATTGATTTCTGTAGTACAGAATGCATTTTTTGAGCATTGAAATTTTAGTCAGTAAGTGTAAGTGCTCCTAGTAAATTAAGTGTGGAAAGAGAAAAAAATATATGGGAAACTGTATGTATGTTTTGTTTTAAATAGTTAGATATTCTGTGTCTGCCAATTATTACATTTATTGTAAGTCTGATTTTGATTTGACAAAGCGAAACACTTCTAAAACGTATACATTAGAAATAGTTGCTTTACATGTGATTGTGATATGAATTGTTTTGCTTCAAAATAAGACTTGAGAACCTCTTACATTGACGATCAAAGACTTAGTGACAAGCAACCAATTTTGCTCACACTTGTTTTGAGATCTCATTGCTTGTTGCAACACACAAGCACTTTTTACTTTGTATTCGTGTTTTTTTGGTGTGCAATTTATAAGCAATAGATATATTAAGTGATCTTGTTTTGTTTTATTTGTAGTCACCTTCACATAGTTTCCATTCAAAAGAAAACAAATAACTGAAAGAAACAACTATCATTAAATTTCTTGAAATGTATCGAAAAGAAAATTATAATTTACCATTTTGAAAAAATGATTTGTACAGCAGAAATTATTTCCATTTTAGCTTCACTCTTCACTCAGTCTGGCATCATTTATATTAAAATTGTTTTTTACTGCAAATCCACTGAAATTAAAAAAAGAAATCATTTATTAACAAACGTACTTATTTGTTTTACGATATTGTTATTTTTAGGACTTATAAAAGTCAAGAGTATTAAAAAAACAATTGTATTTATAGTAATGTCTAATTAATACGAACATAATTAGAGTTGATTGAAGTTATAAAGGAGAACAAAAGTAATCCCAAATATCTATATTCATTAAAGTAGTGCATAAGGATGGTGAACAAAAGAAAAAAAGAATAAACAATATTGAGATCTATATTCAAACTTAAACTAAAACAAATCAATTATAATTAATAGTGAAACTAACATAAATATTTCAAATAGTATATTTTGCTAATTCATCGATGTGTTATGCTAATATAAAAAAACAAAGATAAAAATACGTTAAAGTTGAAAAGTTATATACAAAGAAAAACTTTCTTACGCAGTAACTGAGTCTGTATCACTTTGTGGCAAAGAGTAAGGTTTCTGTTTGCGCTGGCGTCTACGCTCTCTTCTTTCTCCCATGACCAAGCGCAGTTGTTCTAGTTTCCCTCGGGTACGAGAGTTTTGGTCTTCATTGCAAGTCGACGTTACCGAAGGTTCTTCACCTTGCTCCATGGTAGGTATTGCTTCTTCTACACCTTTTTTGCTCACTCTTCTTAGTTCCGGTGCAGAGCAAAGAAGGTCATTTAGAATATGGACTATTGTTGCTACATCTCTGCGAGGTCTACCTTTCGGATCTTGCAGAGCTGGATTTAAAGCACCACTAAATGTACCTGAGTAAACACTACCTCTACGACCTAAAAAGAAAAAAGCATAACTGTTGAGTCTATTACTTGAGAATTTATTTATAACCTGTGAGCAACTAAAAATCAGATTAGAGCAGGCGATGAAAAGAAAATGTACAGTTTTTTCGCTGGATCTTTGCAGTTACGTCATAGTGTCCTGATTCAAGTAAAGAAACAACATCTTTATTTATCATTGTCTGGCACATATGATAAAACAATGAAAGAATCTATAAGTTTGTCATTTTGAGTTACTACATACGTTTCCTCTGCTGCGTGTAAAATGAAAAGAGATAAAACATAATTTATACGTCGCGTATAAATATTCAGATTCTGCCGCGCATAAAATATACGATATGTACAAACAAAGTAATTTCACACATAACGATAGGTGTGTGCATTACAAATAACATTTTCTTCCATTTTAGGAATGCATGTCACGCTTGAAACATTGAAAAATATGTTACAACTAAAAGAAATTGTGCAAATAGGTATAACCTCCTTGGCAACTCTGTTGAAGGACATAGGCTTCAAGTACAAAAAGGATGACAATAGGCGAGCATTAACTGAAAAATTTCACATAGTTTGCATGAGAAGTACATTTTTGAGAAATTACATTGCAAACATCACTTCTCACCTTCGACAAATTGTTTTTCTTGATGAAACCTGGATTTTTTCTAAAGGCAACAAAACAAAATCATGGCAAAATGATGATATCAAGAGCGTTCGCAAACCAGAGGGTTATGATGGAAAAAGGTTCATTGTAGTCCATGCTGGTACTAGTGAAGGTTTTATTGAAGGGGCAAGTTTGGTATTTGCTTCTAGATCTGCAGTAGGTGATTATCATGGCGAAATGAACAGTGATTTATTTAAACAATGGGTAACTGATAAACTAATCCCTAATTTAAAGGAACCCTCACTTATAGTTATGGATAATGCACCTTACCATAGCATCGTACTCAATAAATCCCCAAATACCTCTTCAAAGAAGCTGGAAATTATGGAGTGGCTGCAAGCAAACAAAATAATTTGTTCTCCTAAAATGACCAAATATGAGTTACTTCAGCTTGTAAAAAGAAATAAATGTGAAAAGATTTATGAAATTGATGAAATATTAAGACAGCATGGTCATGAGGTTTTGAGATTACCACCGTATCATTGTGATTTCAATGCTATTGAACTAATTTGGGCACATGCTAAAAGATATTACGATGCACATATTGGTAGAGATGGTTACAGAGATGATAATGTTAGAGAAATGTGGAATGAAGCTCTTCAAACATGTGGCAAAGACGTATGGAATAATTGTGTACAACATACAGAGACATTAATAAAGCAATGGTATGATCGCGAGAACCAATTTGTTAATTTAGATATAAATCCTGTCATAATCAATACTAATGAAACATCAGAAAGTGAAAGTGATTTAGACTCAGAATAATTTAAAAGTGAAAGTAATTTAGACTCAGAATAATTTATTTTTAAGTTTGTGGTACATATTATGTTCTGTTTCCTAGCATAGTTTAAATTTAGATTATCTGTAAATATCTTAATATTGTTTATAAGTTCCTTATAACTTGATGCATGATAAAATACTTTAATTCAATCTTAGTTTTAATTTTTTTGAGTTAACCCTTAACTGACGTGGTGAAGTTTTGGATCGTAAACTACGTTGTGGAGTCTGGGACTCCTCAAATGAAACGATCATTAAAAAAAAGAAACATGTTATATTATCATTTCATATGTATCAAAAGCTTCAGAAATGTATTTTGAAGAAATTTATTTAAATATTATTCTTGCTGGGAGTATACATAAGAAACAAAAAAATGTAATTTATATTAACGATGGAAATGAGAACGTTTAGATATCATTTGAAAAGAAATTTGTAGCCCTGGTACTTACAACGTCGTGAAGTCCAGCGAACTCTGAATATTACATTTGCAATGAAGTCAAAGACTGAGTGCTTTAGTTCCTTAGGATATTCATCAACATCGGTTTCTAGGAAGGTAGAGAGAGACACAGTTCAATCAGTGAAAAAATGTAAAAATAATAGCGCATTCAAGAAAACCAGAATCCGTGGGACTCCACGACGTCGGTTAAGGGTTAAAACGTGCACACTGGAATTTTGTAGGTTAAGATTATCTGACATGTGACACATAAACCAAGCTCAAATTGATGTTTGAATTAGTGCTGGCAACCGAAATCGATTTTCTGGATAATCGGTTAACCGGTTTTGGATATTCCCGGTTTTGGAGAAAACCGAAAACCGGTTATCCGGATAACTCGGTTATTCGAGTATCCAGTTATACGGAAAACCGATTATTCGAATATCCAGTTATTCGGATAACCGGATATTATCAGTTTCTTGGATAATCGGAAATTCGAATAACAGGTTATTCGGATATTCAGATATCCGAATAACTGGAAATTCGAATAATTGGATATCAGAATGGGTTTTGTTTGTTAAAGATATTCAGTACTTATTAGGAAAAAGTACATACACATAGTTACATGTTTATTTACTTAATTGCTTTTATTATAACGTATTTGTGGATATCCGAATAGTCGTTTTTGGATATTCGAATAATCGGTTTTTCAAATATCCGAATAGTCAGTTTTTGGATATCCGAATAGTCGGTTTCTTGGATAATCGAATAATCGGTTTTAACCATTATTTGGATAGCCGATTATATCCGAAACCGGTTTTTAAAGAAACCGATTATTCGGTTTAAATTTTTTCCGGTTTTTGCCAGCACTAGTTTGAATACATGAATATTGTCGCTAAGTTGACTACGAAGTATCGATTTGATTCATTTGCGAAAATTTTATGACGTAACTGCAAAGATCCAGCAAAAGAACTGTATGTCTGTGATTAAATGAAAAGTCAATAAATTTGACAATCCATGAATGTATTACATTAATTACTTCAGTTAATCACAGACATACATTTTCTTTGCACCGCCTACTCTAATCTGATTTTTATTTGCTCACTTTTTATCTCCACGTAAATAACACTCCAATAAATGTATTTCTGTTGCATGAAAAAATAAAATTGAATTTATGTAGGTCTTCATAACAACTGTAAAAAGATAACTCAAATTTTGAACATTTTGAACTGCAAGTATGAGGTGTGCCATATTAGCCTTCTGAAACAAATTGTAAAAAACACATATTTCTTGTTCAAGTGAATAGGCATTTATTTAGCTTTAAGGAGATTTGTTCTCATCAATTCTTAAATATGATATCGCGCAAGTGGTCGCCCTTGGCTCGCTACAGGGCTTATTCTGTAACTTCGCAATTAACAATATTTTTTATGAACATTTCAAGTAGCGACATCTTTTGATCGCATTTTGACCTGACATTGCAGTAGGATTGACAAATTGAAGCTAGTTCGCTACATAATAAGTCATCCCATGCAAGGCGGCCATGCTTGCTGTCAAAACATAATGAGAATTTTAAAAAAGTTTTGTGCAGGCTCTGTACAGCTGTTTCAGGCCTATTGCCTTCGTCAGCAGAACCGTAGAAACGGAGAAAAATTGATGACACCTATACACGGACAGTAAGTAATCAACGTGCCCTCAGGTCACGTCAATATGACCATGATATGAGTGCCGAGAGGCGGTACAGGAGGAGCCATCGGCGTTCACCCTCCTCCAAGAAACGCCACCGACACCGTCACGAGAAATCCAGCTCCAAACGAAAGCACAGCCGAAGGTCCTACTCTTCGGATCAGAGTTATAACCCCCTTTTTTTTGTGTTTAAATAAAATAACCAATTGGACAAAGCCTTTTTTTTAGTTCAACAAAAATATGAGCGCCACCAAATTTTTTATTGTTAATGGGATTAACGTAAAGACAAAATCAGAAAATTTGGAAACCCAAAAAAAAAATGCAAACAAAATACAAAATTTTAAATTGAAATGAATTAAATAGAAAAGAGTGATCGTTCCAATAATATAGATATATGTTTAATAAAAGTAGTAAACAATAATCACAGGTAATAATGTGCATCCAATTATTAAGGCAACGGATATTTAACTATGTATATTATTTGATAATATAAATAACTGAATGTGTTTGAAAGGTGACAAGTAATTAATTTGCACGATATTGAATTCAACGTCGTTTCACATCGGTAATACTTTCCTTATTAAATAAAAGATTATAAAATTAAATAAATTATTTTTATAGGAATATTTTTGTTATCAAGAGCGAAAATATATCAAAAATAATTAAAGAAAAGGAAGGCTGTAACTTGCTAGATGTCGATTCCTCCTTACGTGGAAATTCCTTTTGTTTTTTTTTGCGTCCTAGAGGTGACGGTAGCGAGGTACTATTTCATGTTGGTGACTCGAACAATTGAAATATTTCAGCACGTGGCCAATGGACGATCTCGGATGAATTAATTTACATTCGGGAAAAGTATGACCTCCCTCGGTTTTTCCTAAGAAAAATAAATTAGGACTGTGCTACGAGCTTCCGATTTGAAAACAATTTTCTAGCAAAATACAAAGAAAATATTGAAGATATCTTACCCCTATATGTTTATGGGGACACAAAACACAATATTTATTAAAGAAACAGTACAGATGACCGAGAATATTATAATTACATAAATGTTAAAATAATTATTGCTCTAATACGCCATTTCAGCTTGAGTTCGAACGACAACTGCCCCCCCGAATTTTGACCAATCCTCCCATTTCTTCTAATCGAACCAATCAGGTTTGAAAGGCTAAATTCAGAAAAGCGAGGCGGTTTTTAGGAAGAGCTAAAATTGCGGTACAATAAATCAGTATTGCCAAAAGTATAATTCGATGTGAAAGATAATAAACAAATGATTGAATTGATGAATAATTAGTACAATATTAGCACAATATTAATAAAGTAGTAAAAGACGAAATCAAAATAGAGAAAGACAAACAACAGATAACATTAAATATTTCAAGTAAACTCGTCGGAATAATACATTTGAAATTAGCCACGCTCAAGTAAACAGGTGGCCACCTATCTATGCCTACTCTCATTCATATTTATAATCAACAATTAAGTGCGAAAACGCGCAACGACAAAAATCCTCACTAGGGACAGTTTAACAAGGTAAGCAACTATTTTATAGTAATCCTAATTTAACGGTATATTAACCAGATGCGCACATAAAATATCACTGGATCCAAAAATGCACATTTTCCGAATTCTCACCATGTCATTTAAAACGTGACAGAGCTCGCGTGCCCCCTCGGTGGAGGACGATGAAGAAGGCCACCTCATTTACTGATCGGGAGATGTCCTACAAGACCGATATAAAATTCTCGGCACCCTCGGAGAAGGTGCCTTTGGAAAAGTCGTCCAAGTTAAGGATTTGGAAATGGACCATTCTGTGGCCGTAAAGCTGACCAAGAATGTTAAAAAATACCGTGAGGCTACCGTAATGGAAATTAACCTATTAGAAAAAATTGCAGTTAAAGACCCTAATGATTCACATTTATGCGTGCAAATGTTGGACTGGTTCGACTACCACGGCCATATTTGCATAGTATTTGAAATGTTAGGACTAAGTGTGTTCGATTTTTTGAAAGGTAATAATTACCAGCCATTTCCATTGGCCCACGTTCGACATATTGCTTATCAGCTATGTTATGCAGTTAATTTCCTTCACAACAACGAATTGACACACATGGACCTGAAACCCGAGAACATATTATTTGTCAACTCGGTTCGATATCGTCCGTAATAGTAAAAAGGAAGGATTAAAAAACACCGCCATAAAGTTGATAGTTTTTGGCAATGCTATCTTTGACAACGAATAACCTGGACAAGTCGGTTTGGTTTGCAGTGGAGTTCTCGAGCTACGGTTCTGCTGACGAAGGCCCAACTAGGCCTGAAACAGCTGTACAGAGCCTGCTCGGGGAATCCGCTGTAATCGAAACAGATTTGCACAAATTTTTTAAATTAGAAAATCAAGTGATTTGCAATTACATAAACCTAAAGCAAATAATAAGTATTAAAATATGAACAATTATACAATAGGGGACCATATCAACCTTATAATAATGAAATACATATAAAATAATAAAATAAAAGACAAAACAAATCCAGTGATTTTAATTGATTCATACAAACATTATAAAATAAATGACTAAAAAATCTGATCTACCCAGAGTCCCTTTGTTTCTTTCCAACCCTTACATTTTCTGTAATAAAATGTACATAGAAATCCATTGAAAAAATTACGTTGTATTTTCCTGTTAAATAAAACCGTCAGTTGACAGTGTTGTCAAGTGTAGGTAGCGTCGATATAAAAATAGTCATAAGAATTATACAACGTGTCCCAGCCAAGACTTTCCCCCTAATATCTTTGTTAATTATTGATGAATTTTGTTAAAATTTGGCAGGTATCTACCTTTACTAAAAATTAAGTATTCATTTAGAATCATGAAACATCATTACAATAAAAGTTTATTACTTTGAAATGGCTCTTTCTTTTGTGAATTGCAGAAAAAATATGTATCACATTTTAAGATTTTGAACACTTTTACCTTTAATATTACAGAAAATAAATTAATTACTGGTACCATTCTTTCACAAATCAGATTCTTTTATAATCGTGTATATATCAACTCTGCAATAACAGAAAACTGTTTAAAAATAAGATTCTTCAGTAAACAATGCATACTCCTGCTAAATTTTGCTTTTTTCTGTCCATAAACAACGAAGGTATAAGGGGTGAAAGTCTTAGCTAGGACACCCAGTATATTGCTAAAGAATAAAAGCAATAATGTACAGTCTCTTAGTTTATTATCGGCTTCTGAGAAGACTGAAGTTCTGAAAGAATTAATTAAAAAGTTCTGCAACACTGGGTACATATCAATTTAACAAAAAAATATTTATTTTTCACAGCCAACTCTTACCTACTCGTTGAATTTTTAGTTCATACATTATTGTATCTGGTAAATATGCATTGAAATGTAAACATATACAGGGTGTTTGTAGAACGGTAGCCAGTCGATAACTCCATTAATAATAGAGATATTTTAGTAAACTTTTTTTTTGTTTTGTTTGACAGAAGGTAGCCTATATGGCAATGTGCATTGCTCTTTTCCTTTTTATACTAAAAATGTTCTTTACAGCTGTTAAATGCATGATAATTCGTAAAATAGTGTTAACCGTGACGTGAAGTTACCGTGAAGCGAAAACACCAGTTGGTTCGTTGATATTTCTTGTTCATAGCAAAGTTAATTTTTGTACAAACATGTTCCGTTCAAGATGCCGACAAAGTTGACTCAACAAGAAATATCAACGAACCAACTGATGTTTTCGCTTGACGTTAATTTCACGGCTTACATTATTACTATCAGTCAAAATTTACAATATTTTTTAAAAGACCAGAAGTATGCATTAAATATGCTGTAAATGACATTTCTTGTACAAACAGAGCATATTTATATCTTGCCTTTCTATTATGCAAAAAATAAACCGAAACAATTTATTTTTATTTGTTAAAAACGCAATGTAACAAAGATAGCGAAATTTCTACCTCTTATAAAAGGCGTCGATCTAAAATCTAAAGTAATATTTTCATATAAGTGGTATTTGTTTTAGTAAACACAGATCAAAGAAAGATGATATTTGTTCTTGAAGGACAAATCCTTCAATCTGTTTTAAAAAACAGCATTTTAATTTTAAAACCACATAAAATGAAATTGTAAAAAGATTGATTTTTGTTCATAATTCTAGCAAAATATTGTATTTAGAGTGTAGGTTGTTGATTACACTTAATTTTATCTGAGTGCATCGATTCTACAAGAAGAAGATTAATAACTCTTGAATTATCTCAATTTTTTATTTTCGCGAATTTCTATTTTTCAAATTTTCAGCCACATTTTAAATGACTGGTTGGATGGAATTATGTTGTTTTTTATTTTGATTGATGCACGAACCAGCTGTAGTAAATCTTTTTGGCAAAAATTTTTCCCATTTGTTACGAACTTTATGAAAGTCACTGTATATTTACAAACAGATATTTTTTTAAGATCTGGCGTCGAAGTTGGTCATTAACATTTAATTGTGAACCATCATCAAAATGACAGTTGTTAATTCCATATGCTTTTTCAAGTCAATATTTATGGTTCTTACAATTACAACAATTCGATTGTAATCAAAGTTAATGAGAATGCAAAGGGAGGCTGTGGATATAAGATTTTTTTTGGGGGGAAATTTAATAGTAGATTAAAATTTTTGGTCGTAATAGCGTAACTCTTTGAATAGGTACGGTGGCGTGCAAAAAAATCGCGTACACCTAATTTTTGTTGTATTAAGTCGGTCTTAATTTATAATCTGTCAGTGTCAAATGTAAAATAATAAAAATGCCGAACTGACACAAACAGAATCAACTTTTAGGGTGGGTTTACAGAAAGCAAATCAAATATTTAATTTCGAATTAAACTAATCACGATTAAGTTGCCATAAGAATTACATTGCGAACTGTCAAATTAACGTCATTAAAATTTGATTGCAATTAAATTTTCTGTAAACTGGCCCCTAATGTGTACTCTCTTAGAAAATGCACGACGAATGTGGCGGATAATTATGGTCTAAATAAAAGCATTCTTACACGAATAGAGAAGATGTAGATAGAGGAAGAAAGTGTAAGTAGAAGAGCAGCTTTGGGACGTTAAAGAAATTCAACTCATGAGCATTATGGTCAACTGCAGGTCGAAGGATTATAAATTCTGATTCAAAGAATTCGACAAGTGCCAAAAAAATAGGATCGATGGAAGCTGTCACGCTTTCTACCACGCGATCATTTAAATTTATAATTAGAGTAGGCTTTGAATTTTGAATTAGATTGGCAACACTTACTGATGACAGCTTAATTTGAGTTTTAATTGTCAAAGTGACGCTTCAAAATGTTTAATTAATTGCCGGAGGTGAACACTGAACGTTTGCCATAGTTGAAACTAAAACTATTTCACTTCCTTTAAATTAAAACGATTGAACCCGATGAGAATCCTATAAACGTCAAAATACAGTCGAAGCTCCATAACTCGAATCTCAAGGTACCAGAAAATTACTTCGAGTTATAGAAATTTCGAGTTAAAGAAAGAGATTTCAGTTATACACAATGTGCAGGGACATCCATAAATTTCGACTTACAGAAAATTTCGAGTTATGGAGGTTCGAGTTGTAGAGCTGCGACTGTATTTACATAACCTCTAATCTACACAGCGTCGATTGGCAAGGTGCACAATAGTATAAAAAAATCCCACCTACTTTAATTATAAATTTAAATGATCGCGTGGTATTTTACTTGAATCATGATAAGGAAGAATTAAGCCACAATGAAAATTATTGGTGAAATCTTATTTCATATTATGCCTGAAAGATTGAATCGAGTATTGGAAGCTGATGGAGAAATGATAAAATATTGAACTTTATATTTTCTTTATTCATAAATTCTGTTTAATAAAACTAAATCCACCTCTGTTACGTTTGTTTCCTGATACTTTAATAACATATTCATACTTAAGTAAATCGTAACAAGAATCTTAAATTCTTAATAATTCAAGCAGGTTCTTGTCTCAGTTTATAACCTACATTTTTGATAGTATGTCATAATTCACAAAATACCGATTTACAAAGTCAAAAATAGGTAAAAACTCTGTTACTTGATTTTGAAGGTGTACGCGATTTTATTGCAAGCCACAAAAATTTCTTCAAATTTTAGACAATCCAGCAGGATTTTTGTTAAAAAAGTTTTCTCTTTGTAATTGATAAGATTCATTTCCACTGTCAAACATCTAGAAGTCGCTTTGAATTTGTTCAAATTTGAAATGAACTTAAGATTTTGCAAAGGCTGTTTTAGACTACCCTATTTCTTGTACAATATTTGGTTCAATTTCTACAATAAAAATCTAAAACAAGAAATTTTTGGGCGGCTGCAGATACCATTTAGAGATAGAATATGTTCTATTTACTGCACAAATTAAATTGAGAAATTGAACCAAATCTTGTACAAGAAATAGGTTAGTCTAAACGGCCTTAAGAGTATATTTGAAAGGTGTCAGCGGAAAACAGGGTAAGTACACTTTTACTCGAATTGAAATTTTGGTGCCACCTGGTGAAGCTTGAGGAGAGCTTTCGAAGGGCAATATCATTGAAGGAGGAAAACGAGGTTAGTAATAGGAAACGTAAGCCTTACTTTAATATGTTCGAGGTTTAATACATATACTTGTATAATAGAAAATGTCACTAGTAACTCTGACGTTTAATCCAAATTTTATTTAATTATTTTGACAGAAATATAACCTCAATAAAAGCCTGATTTACCAAATTTGTCTAAATATGCACGACACGTCAAATTCTTGCCCGGATTTTATTGTCCGCTACTGTACACTAGCACGAAGAATCGAGACTTTAAACTTTTGTTTTTATCCGATACCCTTCATTTTGATTTGCTTTCTAGTTAAAATTATCAATATTAAGCTTTTTATTGTAATGGCTAATGGCTCATATTTTTGTAAACGTGTATTATTGAACTGTGCTTTCCAAACATTTCGTTAAACTCTGGGTCCTCTTCCCTCTTACAAACTCATAACAACAATAAAAAAAATCTATTAGCAGTCATTTACAGTCTATAAAAGGATCTCATTTGATGTCTCAGTCGAAGCTAATGACAGAGTCCTTATTTTCTTAACATGTTTCATGTTAATATAATAATGTATTTCACTTCAATAATTGAATCGGTCAATGCAGAATGGGCATTAATGTCTTTTCTGTGCTGATTGATTCAATTGTTTAAGAAGTCAACAATTCAAATGTGTCTACTTAAGTATGAATGCAATCAAATATTCTATCAATAAAGTGTGCAAAGCAGTCACCAAATTATAATTGTTTATGTTTGTTTTCGAAGTGTTGATGATTTTTGTGACTAAGTGTATAATAGTTCAATTACCCGTTTTTTTGTTACCAGACACAAAATTGTACCATTTCAATGAACATAATCCCAAGGTTTTAGATAATTGAATTTTAAGTTAGAAAATACTTTCTTATCATACTTAAGAATGTGTCAACTTTTAGGTACCTACTTCATATTTCACTTGAACATAAGATTATACAATAATATTGAATTGCTCTTGAAAATTAATTTTTTTTTAATTCCACTTGGTAATACTTCTTTCAATTTTTTCAAATGGAACAGCCTAAATATTGTAATCAAATTTATTTATTATCTCTATTATGAAAATCCTTTTTTCTTTTTATAAGTATGACTTGGCGTGACATACACATATGGATCATTTTGAAATCTGAACAATTTTTCAAGTGATAATTTCGTGAGTTAAAATAAGTTAAGATTGTTTACTTGTAAATGGATAAAATGGACAATTTCAACAAGATGGTTTGCCTACATTCTTACATGCTGATTCCTTGCCAAATTCATTTGTGTTTTTTTTTGAAGAGCAAATTAATATAAATCAAATTTATGGGCAAAAAAATTTGCAAAGCTATTAAGATCCAAATTCAAAATTAAGAAAAGCTTTTTCAATAAATCTTATTTTAATTAAAGAGGTGTATTGTACCTTCATCTCTTCCAGAAAACACATCAGCTGAAAGGCGTCTTAATGTGTGCTGCAAGTTCCTAGATGCTTGCATGAGGCTCGGTGGCCTAATGGAGTGAAGTCCACCTGATGTGGAAGGAGGGGGCTTCGTTCCCGACACTGTGCTAAGCTGTAGTTGTATAAGCATCATATGATCTCCTAAACGCATGCTGAGATTCAGGGGGGCCTTTCCACACAGGAATTCATTTACCTGAGTGTCATTTAAAGATTCCAGTGCTTGCATGATTCCTATTTCAGGACGCTGCGTCTACGAGAAAGTAAGAATCCTTTACATTCCACCCTCAAACACTGTTACTTAAAGTATTGTTAGAATTATCTGTTTTCATGGAAATCAACTTAAGAATAGTGGCTACAATAAAGTAAAATAAAGTATTACCACACTTTAGAATATCAAATTTTTTTTTGTATGATTTCATGAAAGTTAAATGTTAAAATAATTTCACTGCTTTTGTTACATCCATAGGTCTAATCAAAAATATTTATAATACAAAAATGGATAGATTTTGAGTACCATATAGACCAGGTTATACAATGTATTTTTTTAAAAATGCCATAAAGGTTGGCCATGAAAGTTAAAACTCATGTCGTAGCTTGGCATCTAACACATGCCAAATCTGAAAATTTAAAGTAAATGAATGGAGCTAGGACATGAATTTTCTTTTCAATAGCCACCCCTTATGTTAAGACAGCGATATTAACATCGATTAATTAGTAACTTGCATACTCATAATTAATTATGTTTAATTTAAAGTCTAAGCTCAATGTGATTGGAAGATTTGATCCGAATTTAAAATTTTCAGAAGTAAAATTGAATGAGAAAAGTAAATACGTACAACCAAGCCTGTCTCCACATTAGGCAATAAAGTAACTTTGGAACCATCTGAAACTCCATGCTGAATAATGTTACCTTCCTGTAATTGCCTGTAACACACAAAGGCAATAATTAAAATGCAAAAGTAACTGTTTACTGATTGAGAAACCCACTTGTCTCGAAAGAGCAGGCATATTCTGTCCCTGGGCACTTTTAATTTTTTGGATACCAATTTCTTTAGGTTGTCAACGGTTATGTTCGGCTCGACGGTGAGACAAAAGTCGCCCCCCGTGGTGGGGCTTATTTGTATCGAGATTTGTGAATGTTGGCCACACCCCTGCGAAATGGGGTTAGAGCTAGACTCTGCACTGTCTTCCATGTCTGTTTAGTCCGTGCACGCACCAAAAATATAATTCACGGGTCACTGGGGCACCTCCGCGATCGCCTTTGTTGCCGATTCCTCCCTATGCACCATCTCCAAACTCGTAAAATGCACACACAAAAAAAAAACAATTACGGTACTGCTAGCTCGGATCTGACAGGTTTAGTTGCGCTCGAGTTGTAGTGGGGGCAAAGAGTACACCGCACACAAAGACCTTCGTGTAATTTGGGTTGCCCACACGGTTAGGTCAATAGTTTCCTGCACAGAATGCGTCAATGACACGTGGATTCAGATTCAATCATTAAGAAGTTAACAAAACGTGACTAGTTTTTGACGTTTATTAGAATGTACCATGGCCTTCTAAATAATTAACGAGTTCTATCTGGCCTGGGCTAGTGATGCCGATTCTTTAATCGATTAGTTGAGAATCGATTATTCCCAGAATATTGTATCGATTATTAATCGTATTTTTAACGGGGTGTCCTGCGTGAGCGAATACTAGCGGGCGGTGCGAGCGGCGCGGGCGTCGCGAATTTATCAAACTCAAGCAAAGTAATGTAGGTGTCCTACGTGAAGTCGCATCGACCGCAAAAGCGATTCGCGCGAATTTCGCGCGGTTGACGCGATCAAATAATTTGATTTTTCCGCGCGTATCTCTACACCGACCGTTTCACTTGTCGAGTCGTATTTTATTAAAACAAAATAAAATAAGTAAAAGTAAAATAAACTGGAAGAATTTCTAAGTCTTCCGTATAAATGGTGAAACTCTCCAAATTTCATTCTTTCCAGATAAATCAGGTGCACTGACGATCTTTTTTTCTGTTTTCTACTACAGTAGCGTAATTTTAAACTTACGTTGTCAGATATTAACATTTTATGGTATTTGTTCGACCACCCCATTTTTACGTGACTAGCCACGATCTGTTGTTTTGTACTTGTGAATTTTTGCGCGATTCGCGGATATATTAATTTATTAATGCAGGACGTTGCACGCGCATGTCACGCCGCTCGCACCGCGCGATTTGGCGATTCGCTCGCGTCGCTCGCATCGCCCGCTTCGCAAAACTGTTCGCTCACGCAGGACGGTCTGTAAGACTTAGATTTAAATCGCAATCGATTCTTAAAAGTCGATAATCGGTGAATTCGATTCTTTTTATTAAAGTTACCCACAAACTTGTAAAATGTAATTTTTTTAACATCTTGAATCTAAGTTGGCTGTAACAAAAAGTACGATTTGGACGTGAAGCCTTGCAAATCGCGCAACCATGCAACTTAGGTGAACCCATCCTTGTCTGATACACACGAAGTCGGTTAAGTAGTGGGACACTACTCTAATTTGATCCACCATAAGAACGCACAAAACCAATAAAGATGGGTTTCCTCATTGTCTACTGTCGGTCAACATATTTTAAAAGGAGTTACATATACACATTAAATATCTCTTAAACTACGTAAGCTTGACAGTTCTGTCACACGTGAATGGTGGATGAGTTCGTGTAAAAACAATTAATGATATTGTTGTAAAAATTTGAGCATACTGATTATTATTTACGTTGGAATAAGGTGGAGTATTTATGTCCAATTTCGACAACTAAATCTACGGTTTTAGATTAAAATCTTACCTGCTTATACTCAGAATGTCTGAGGTAAGTGACAACATGTATAATAAAGCTTCTTTTCTCATTGTGCGTAATTATCAACGTCCTTTTTAACACGTTTTACATTATCAAAAGTCAAAACTCTGTAAACTCTTATACAGGTTGTTTAAAAAAAACGTTCGGATACTGTAACCATGAATAGTACTCGCCAAGAGAAACAAAAAAAGTCTTATAAGTATAGGTCCGCAAATAATTTTTTTCAAGGATAGAGTTGATTTTACATTGAAGTTAAATAATTACATTATTATGAAGAAGCAAACAGTAAACATGTGATTATCTAGACACAAAAAATAATTAAAGTAAATGTCCACCTCTCTCGCTTCGTAGAAAAGAAGCCATCACTCTTTTGAATAATCCTTGATTTTGTCGAAAGGTTTAGCAGTTATGTTCTTTTTTTACCAAATCGTTTAAATGGTGAAGTTTATCTTGACTTTTTAAATAATACTTTACCTCCATTATTAGAAGATATTCCTCTGATTGCTAGAGTTAATCTTTGGTTTTTACATGATGGGACTCCTCCACATTTCAGGGGATAATGAACTAAATTATATGTATAAATTAAAAACATCTTAAAAATAAGAAATTTATTGCAGAAAAAATTAAAGAATATTGAAATATAAGTAGATAAAAAACACAACTCTTGATATATCACAATGAATAACTTAAAACCCAGAAAATAATATCAAAATAAAATCACAACTTAAACACTGCCGCACTAAAATACGCAGCCAACTCATGTTGTAACCCAACCCAGCTCTATCGGCGCTAGTTTTCTGTCTCTTATGTTCATCGCAATACCTCTCACTCTTGTGCTACCCAATCATCAAATCTTTGTTAATATTTAATAAAAACAAAAGAAAATTGTCGGTTTTTGTTGAAACTAGCCTATCAAAAAAAAAATGCACCAAAAATAATAAAAAGTATGTATGTATAAATTAAAAACATCTTAAAAATAAGAAATGATTGCAGAAAAAGTTAAAGAATATTGAAATGTAAGTAGATAATAAACACAACTCTTGGTATATCACAATGAATAACTTAAAACCCAGAAAATAATATCAAAATAAAATCACAATTTAAACACTGCCGCACTAAAATACGCAGCCAATTCATGTTGTAACTCAACCCAGTTCTATCGGCGCTACTTTCTATCTCTTATGTTCATCGCAATACCTCTCACTCTTGTGCTACCCAATCATCAAATCTTTGTTAATATTTAATAAAAACAAAAGAAAATTGTCGGTTTTTGTTGAAACTAGCCTATCAAAAAAAAATGCACCAAAAATAATAAAAAGTATGTATGTATAAATTAAAAACATCTTAAAAATAAGAAATGATTGCAGAAAAAGTTAAAGAATATTGAAATGTAAGTAGATAATAAACACAACTCTTGGTATATCACAATGAATAACTTAAAACCCAGAAAATAATATCAAAATAAAATCACAATTTAAACACTGCCGCACTAAAATACGCAGCCAATTCATGTTGTAACTCAACCCAGTTCTATCGGCGCTACTTTCTATCTCTTATGTTCATCGCAATACCTCTCACTCTTGTGCTACCCAATCATCAAATCTTTGTTAATATTTAATAAAAACATAAGAAAAATGTCGGCTTTTGTTGAAACTAGCCTACTAACAAAAGAATGCACCAAAAATAATAAAAATGGCGTTTTATTCTATTAACTGTAAGAAATAAACCCAACAAAGTGTATATTACTATGATTTCCATTTAAAAATATATAACTTTATGTTATAACACGAAAATTTAATTAAATATCAAGAAACCAACTACACCATTGAATTATATTACAAAAAGTGTCCTAATAATGTCAAAACAGTTTTTTAATATCTGCAAAAATAAACGAGATATGACTGATTGACGAAAAGTCGAAAATCTGAATTTTGGCTTATAACTCGAAAACAAAAGAAGATAGCCAATTTTTGTTTAGTCTATTGACTTTATCTCTAATGGTTCAGCCACACTAACGGCAAATGTGCTGCCTAACGTCATTTTTAACGTCTAATTTGCCATTAATCAGTCGCTACACATACAATTATTGTCAAGTTAGACGTGAAAAATCACGTTAGGCAGCACATTAGACGCAGCGTGGCTCCGACAACGATAGTGTAGCGACGGATTTTATTGGCATATATGGCACTAATTTTGTAACGGCGTTGAGAATGGCATTGCGCGCTAGACGATAGCTCGGCTGGCGGTTTTTGATACACATCAAATGAATTGCCGGCGAACGTATCGCATAGTTGTTGCCATAGATAAAGAAAGATATATGTGAGGAAGACAGTACATTTTTTGCACGAAAACAGCGACATCTCGTGTTTTTAGTCACGTACTATCTTAGTTTTGATTGCAGGTTTCTTTCATTATTTCAAGTACTAATTTAAAATATAATTTTTGAATGTTAGGAAATGGAAAATGCTAAAATATTTGAATAGAACTCCTGTGATATTTGACATTTAAGATAAAGTTGCCAATATTCAAGTAAAATACCACTGCTGCAGCCGCTTCGGAGCGAAATGTGGGACAAATACTGACCTTAACCACCAATGTAAAATTTAGCGCATTAATTTTCTCGCGTTAATTGTCGGGTTCTTGTCCGTTAGAATGCCGTTAGACGTTAACGCAGATGTGCCCGAAGCATAAAAAAGAGATCGAGACTTGGCCACTAGTTTTTTTCTATCTCTTATAGTTACAGAGATGCCCATAAGAGACATCGAAATTGATCCACCCTGTACCTAAAAAATTGTCGAAGATTCTCAACGCTATACAAGGTATCCTAAGTTGAGTGGCCTATTAAAAGTTTTCCCTTCCCCGAAACTCTTAATAGGCCGCTCAACTTGGGATACCCTGTATCTATTTGTACAATCATAAATACTGCATGTTTCTATCAGTGCATAGTGCATACGCTAAATTATTTCGAAAACCTTGAATATTTAAATTATTTAATAAGATAGAGTCACAAAATTCGGTAATTTTATATTACATTTGATGAGCAATCTTAGTACAGAAGAAATAGGTTAGAATTGACAGTTTCGCAGATACGACTGTCAACTTTTTTGTTCTTATGGGCGTGTTTCACTGGACTGGGCCTCAGTGGCGGCTCGTCGGGGTGGGCAGGGTGGGCACTGCCCACTTTGTTAAAGTTTATCAATGCAATTTAATCTTTAAAATAATTTAATAATTTAATAATTTTTCAAATATTGCCCACCCTCTGCATATCTTGAAGAGCCGCCACTGCTGGGCCTAATATTGTGCATTGAGTGCGCTCTCAGAATATCTCCATCTCGCTTCATTCCATGAGGTTAAACAAGGTGAGAATACTCTGAGTGCGCACTCAGTGCACAATCTAGTCACTGTCCAAAACACTATTAGGTATATTCATACCATGTGATGCAAAAATAAAATCTGAATACCACGATAGGTGCTTTCCTTTTGCCACAAATCTTACCTAAGATCACATACCATACAGAGGTATCAGTAGCTGAGGCCTAAGGTGTGCTATCTCTCAGGTACTTTGTTTTATCATTGTCTTATTAAAAAAAACCTTTAAGCTATGTCTTGTTTACATCAAAACTTCATGAAAAGCTAATTATAATAAACTTTTTAATTAAGTAAGTACAGATGTACCAGAAGCTGACAGATATTGATTTAGTAGTGGATATTCTGTGTCCCAGTAGCTGACAAAGAAAATATTTAGGTAAGGAATTATTACCTAAGTACTAAATGCCTAACCTTCAGGAAAAAGAATTAAAATGAATGCTATTGGTAAGTACAGCCTCAATCAAAACTAATGAAACGTTCAAAACCGAAACGCTGTTGTCAGAGAGAGAAGATACCGAGTGAAGCCTTATGGCGAACGAATGTTTCCGAAGTCCGAAGACCCACCCACAATACGTTGCGCTCTCTCTGACTCGGCACCGTTGCACTCTGACTACAGCATTTCGGTTTTGGACGTTTCATTAGTTTTGATTGAGGCTGTACATAAATATACAGGGATATTCCCGGTGAATGGCCTATTAGAATATATTGGAAACTACGCGTTGCGGATCGTTGAAAATTTGCCCATGGTAATAATCGATAACGAACTATTTAAATATTACAAAATCAGTCATGGCGTACTTCCGTTTCTACCGGAAGTCGATACTAACTTTCATATTTTGGAACACCCCGTATATTGTTACATTTTTGGATTTCCAGTTCAATTCTACATCCTTTGTATTCATATACATCAGGGCTAAAATGTATTGTTTTGACGCTATTAAATTTTTTGTAAAAATGTTGAAGATTGCAGTGATTACAATAAATTGGAATATTTTAAAAATCAAAAAAGATAGAGAATTGTACTTTTCACTGTTTGATCACAAAGAGGATACAATATTTTTTTTTATAAAAGATAAATTCTACATTTTACTTAGAGCTTACAGAGAATCCACAGAAGTTGAAAGTTTTCAACAATGAATAACTTGATTTTTTTAAATGCAACCGTTGACTTTTTTCTGCACCATCTGACGCCAAATAGAATTTTCCTTCGATTTTGTATGAACAATGTTTTGTTTATCTCTAATGGTTTTCAAGATATTTATGCAAAATTTATTTCTTATTAAATACTGATTTATAAAGACTTGCTTTTCGAATTTCTTGTGCAACCAACAGCTCAGATGCATTTCTGACCCTTCGTTTCAGATCCTTCCTACTATTTACAAGGCTCTGATATACTTTATCTTTTATCTTTTTACTCCATGATAAAAATCAACTGGAGTCAGATCGGGTGATCTAGCAGGCCAAACTCAAAGACCACCGATCTTCAAACACTTCACAAAAGTGTTTATTAATAAATGGACAACATTGTGAACAAAACTATGAAAATCAGCTAAATCAGTTCCGTTTATAATAATAAAAATTGCCTTTTTATAAAGTCATTATTTAATAAGATATAAATTTTACATAAATATCTTAAAAACCATTAAAGATAAACATGACATTGTTCATACAAAATCATAAAAAAATTAGATTTCGCGTCAGATGTCACAGAAAAAAGTTAGTGGTTGCATTAAAAAAATGAAGTTATTCATTGTTAAAAACTATTAACTACTGTAGATCCTCTGTAAGCTTTATATAAAGCATGCGATTTATCTTTTATCAGAAAAATATTACTTCATCTTTGTGACGAAACAGTGAAGTACAATTCTCTATCTTTTTTAGTTTTTGAAATATTCAAATTTATTGTAATCACTGCAATCGTCAAAATAAAAAAAAAAAAAAAAAATTAGTATCGTCAAAATAATACATTTTAGCCCTGATGTATGTTAAGACGAAAGATGTAGAATTGAACGGGGAATCCAAAAATGTAACAATATACGGGCATACCATTTAAAATAAGAAAGTTACTGTGACCGATTTTGTAATATTTAAATGGTTCCTCTTCGATTACTACCATGTGCAAATTTTCAACAATCTGCAAGGCGTAGCTTCCAACATATTCTACTAGGCCTTTCACCGTGAATATACCTACCTGAACTTTGTTTCCTGATGATTTTGTTTTCTGATGATATGCCCGTGTCCATTGCATTCCATGTCCATGGATAGAAATCGGACGTGAGTTTTAACAGTTGACTGCCTACCAAGAAACAATTTATGGATAATTGGTTTGTCTTTCAAGCTGTATAGTGGCATGTATTTTATGAAGTCGCAGATTCGCTATGTAATTTAGGCCCAGTTTTTTCATCTCCAATTAACTTTATCTGGCGATTAATTCCCATGGTAATTATTGTGATCACAATTGTTACTTTGGGAATAAACCGTCGGATAAAGTTAACTGGAGATGAAAAGACCGGGCCTTAATGGAGGAACTGCGACTATGTAAAATGCATGCTACTATACCTGTCGAATGATAACCTTTATAATAGAATTCTTATTTCTGGAGTGCATGCATTTATTGTTTTTTTTGTTAAAATATCAGTTTATATCCATTTACACAGTTTTGGCGAACGTGGTAATTTTCAATGCACCGCTAATTACGTCAAGGTTACTTTATTCTTTCCTGTGTTATCGCTCTGAAAAATTTCACATTATTATAACAGTTCAAACATGACGCAATTCATTTCATTGCATTCTTATTGTGAAGTGAAATGCGCATGGTGTGTTACTTTATAATTTATTCATTTCGTATTTATATGGTGAATACATATGTGATAATATAATGTTTTTAAACTTAGTTATATTTCTGTCATACATGAGAAAATTGATTGCTTATTGCATTAGCAAAATACCTAACAATAACAATGCATTCAAAAATAAAACAGTATTTATAAGGTATACGTACATTAAACATGAATTTAATTTAATTTAATTATTAATTAAACAAATTAATTTAGCCGTACTTCCAGATTTTGTTATACTAGGTAGTAAATGATTTACCATTAAAAGTAAATTATGTATATTTGGATTGGAGCAATGCCGCTCTGTTTAGAGGACATAGATCAGTTTTATCAAAATTTTGATCTAATAGTGCGTAAGGTCACCTCAAGCCTAAATTATAACTTGACAATGTTATGACGTGCTTGGTATCAGTCTGTGCAGTTCTTGTGTGCAGTTCTTGTGGTGTTAAATGCTTTTCTTTTCGTACTTGGTACGTGGATATCAAACGTCATTTTTCTCTTACTCTCTTGGAACTGTTGTAAAGTTTCAGGTTGACAAATATATACTCTAATCTTTCTATTCAGCAAGTTCACAATACTTCTATTGATTGAAGCCAGGACTAACTTTTGACCAGTCTATATATGGTGAGTTAATAAAAACTTCAAGTACTGATAAGACGTGAAAATTGAAAACTTCGTTCGATATATCGATGGGCACTTGAATGATCAGCAATCATGAATAGCTCGGTTTTATGATCTTGTATGCTGATTTAGCCTCACACCATAACAGATTTGTTCTGAATCTACCCACTTTTTGCATAACCGTTTTCGAGTATCTCTCACCAAGATGTCTCCATACTCTTACATGTCCATTACATCGTGTTAGATAATCTGGACTTACAATGAAAATCACGGAACTTGAGTGCTGCGTAATCAATCGCCGAAGCAAGAACCGACAATTATTTCAGTATTATTTCTTTGTTAACGGTGAATGAGAAAAAAGGACGGAGTTATGATTCATAAGTCTGTTGATGCAAATCCAGACAATGACGCAACGGTCTTCTCTTGTGAATAATACTGTATCTGAGAATAGTCAGGCGTCTAGTAGCGGACTACGTTTTGCTGCGGTGTTCATCAAGGCTTACATACAGGTACTCAGCACCTCAGATCATCTTCTCTTAGTTTATTCTAATTATTTAAATATAAACTTGAATTCCATTACCTTAGCAAGATCGTTTAAGAGGGCTTTGGTTAGCCTGCGAGTATCACTTCCTGTTTTTTGGTATCCTCTTAAGAACCTTATGATGTTCGATGAACTCACATTGAAATCTGAAACTTCGTCCATCTTTGAGCAACCTCGTAACTCGTGATATCTGAATTTCGTTGACAACTACCATAACAAGTCAGCTTATAGTCATTTAATATTTAAAATAAGGGTCACAATAAATTTAACACATTTATTCATAACGTTATACAAGGACATAAATACTTTTCAAATATCTTACGAGTAAAATTTAAATTATATTACACAAACTTTGAACTTTCTGAATTATTTATCCCTTCCATTCGCAAGCGAGATAGAATGGGTATGTATATCTCGGGGGCGAAAGGCAAAATTACTCCTTTTTCTTGAATTTCACCTAAACAAGAAATATTTATAGCAAGAAATAAGAATAATTTCAGCATATTTATTACCGTCTAAAATCATTTTCGTTGCAATTGCTGCCGGATATCCCACTGTCTTGGCCATTGCAGAATGCCCATTTACATCTCCGTAAACGACTAAGGTGATTCCCCTAATTTCCTTGCGATTGTCGGGCCAAACAATACCAATTTCGTGTCTCAAAATAACTAAGTCCCTTTCATCTTTGCCTATTTCAAAAAACAGGAACTTGGAAATAAATTAAAAAGAGTGCTTACGTATGTATGCGAAGCCAAGAATAAATGCGCACAGTGAACAGTTTTAGAATGACGTTACAAGTGTATACTAATAAAATTTCTTCAAAGGATTTTCACATTAATTTGGTTAATTAGAAATTTGAAATTGGGCATTGATCTTAAAATATTCCCTATCAGCAAGAAAAGTCAAATTAATTTTTTAATTACATATTTCCATTTTTTTTGTGTTTGTTTTATATATGTGTAAGTACATTAATACATATTTAAATGTTAGGTTAAATGCGACTGTTAAAGCATGCGTTAAGTTGTTCTGGAAAATACATTTGTAAATGATTTTCAAAAAGCAAAAAAAATAATAATAATAAACTAAAAATTGCCCTTACCCAGAGCTAATTTGGTGGACAAATAACGAGTTAAAGTGTCCAAGGGTGAACCTTCCTTAATTACTCCAATATCATCAAGAAGCTCCAATTCCTCCAACAAATCCACCGCGTTATCAGATCCAACACGTTCTATTATTTTCTGTTTCAAATTATCATGCAGAATATTGGAGTCCTCGAGGCCGAGCAAATTGCATGTTAACTGCCTCCACGTTATATCTGGGCCTTGTGTATGCAAAGCGGGATGAGGGTCTGGATCGAGCAGACCTAGAAACTGTAACACCCTGGCTGCCTCAGCAAATCCCTTGTACCTGATTGTGCCTCGCAATAAAGTAACTGCCTCTTGCAGTCCGTAGTATTTAGAGTAAATGGTACTGTCTCTGTTTGGAAATCCTTCCAAGTTAAAACCGGGCAGAAAGTTTAGGTCTTTAGTGGCTGCCATTAATTCTCCGCCTTCGCTGATTTCCACGATTTGGCCCTTGCTTAAATATTTTGCTGATGAAAGGGTGTTTATTAGTGCTCCACGGGGTGACCAAGAAAATTTATACCGCAGAGGATTGTCACTGAATTCTGGTGCAGGTAAACCGCCGCAGAACGACTCAAAGGAAGTAATTCTACCGCCCAGAGAACGGACGTGGTGGATGCATTCAAGTGCCAATAGATGATCAACGCCAGGATCCAGGCCAATTTCATTCAGCACTGTAACTCCTGATTCTAAAGCCGATTGGTGTAATTGCCTCATGTTTTCGCTGACATAGCTTGCAGTGACCATGTGGGTCTTTTCGGCAATGCATGCCTTGGCAACCAGGTGGTGCATGTTCGCTGGAAGAATTGAGACTGCTACGTCTGCATCTCTTATTAATTCTAGGAGAGCTTGAGGATTGTCAGTTGCGTTCAAGTAAACGCTTTCGACTCCAGGATAAGTCTTAGCTAGTTCATCACATTGGTCCTTTTGTTGGGATGCAACTGTAATACCAATGCTACTGTCTCTGTGCAAATATTCGACTAAAGGTGCAGACACTCGACCTGCTCCTAGTATGACTACCTTTTTGGTCGTTACATTTTCTGATGAACCATCTTTGTGCGCGCTTTTTCTAAAAGACAAGTTCAGCTTGCAAGAATTTATCGTAATTTTGCAAGAAGTGTACTTACATGCCAGCTTTCCTCAACTCTTGAATGTATTCAAAATTTGTAGTTAGACGTCCGTTACTTGCAATGATAGCCTGAAACAATGCTACTGTACTGTAGGTAAAACAAAACAATTCAATTCTCTATAATTACCCCATATACCGTCGGCGTAAAACTATGATTTTCCAATGGCCTCGTTGCATCTGATTGTATAATATTTAAAGCATGCGGATATAGTAAATCCCCAAAAAAATCTGTACTTTCCCTGGGAATCTGCGTTGGCATATTATCGATACTGCAGACTAAGACCCCTGGGCCCTTAAAGCTTTTCGTGTCCTTGTTCCTGTCTGCATCATACAAACAAAACGGCGTATCTATAGTGGTGCATTCGTTCATGAATTCTATGGAACCTCCAGGGTCTGCTGAAATATCACAAATTCCCAACATCCTGTGAGGAAGTGCTGGCGCTCCCACTGACGTTGGCAACCACGGCGTATGTGCCGCCCTTAACAAATGCTTAGCGTCGGGTATAGTCATTAATTTAGGGCTGTTAACGGCCCAGTAAATCCCATTGATAATCACTGAAGCATAAGGCGCAATACTTTTGCTGAAAGTCGAAATATAAAGTTCAGGATGTTCTTCGTATTCAGCAGAATCAAAGCCTCCACCTTCAGCTCTTTCTAGGTAATGTCGTCTTCGTACCTCGCATGCGTACACCTTATTTAGGCTGCCGTGTTCGGCTGCTTTTTGTAGATGTTTTGGGTCGACGTATTCATGTGGAAGTTCCTGGAAGACTTCTTGCGATCCCTGCGATACATTTCCGGAACCGGTAAAAACGAATGTCAACGGTCCCACGGATTTGGGCATCAGGCCCAGAGCAATTTCATATCCGGCATCACGCACGGCTTGTCGGGCCATGCTGGAATTTCTGTAATTATGTGCAGGACCGATGTGCATAAAAGGGGTGTGGTGGCCTAAAGCCAGTAAACGTAAGCCTATTCCATGCATGATGTTAACAGTTCCTGCCACCCCAGCCATTTTGCCGAAGGCAACTATGCGATTGCCCTTTTCATCGGTGAGTTTTTCGTAGTCGAGGAGCCTGATTCGTTTTTCGAGGATGGCGTCTAGTAAAGGCATGTTTGTTTCTTGGGCTTTGATGGTGTGCGAGAAAAGACAGTAGGTCTTATCCGGAATTAACTGCTCTATGGGGACTTGTTTTACGCCGAAAATGATGCTTGCTTCGGAAATGTCTTCTTGAACGACCGCTCCGGCATTGAGGTAGGTTTGCATGGGGTATGCTCGCCTGTTACTTGGCTGCACGATCACTTTGATGCCGTGCTTGACCAGTTTTCGGACGTGTGCTGGAGAAAATGGAGCTCGTCTTTCCCAGACGCTTTGGTCTTCGCGTCTGATTGCTATTATTTTTTTGCTTGCCTGAAATGAAACAGATATAAAATTTTAAATAAATAATCACTTTGCTTAAGTGCAATCTCTACTGATATACGGAATTTGTTTACGGGGAGTTTTTTTTCTCACAGCAGTATGCTTCTTGTAGCACAAAAAAGAATTTTACAAGTACTAGAAGGAATACCCTTTGGCATTACCTGTAAGCATTGACATTATATTATTTTTAAAAATAAAGACAAATTTATTAAAAATGAATTTCATCATAATTATTATACGCGTAATAAAGAAAATTTGTGCTTGCATTTAAAAAGGCTCTCGATGTCACAAAATTCTCCCAATTGGGTATTAAAGCTTACGCTGTGCTACCCGAAAAAATCAAATCCTTAAATAGTGTCGCTACATTTAAAAATTCCTATACATATACACTGGACGAATACTTTTCTATTCATTCCGATAATTACTAATTAATGGGTTTCGTTTGTCATATTTGTTTTACATAATATTGTTTGTCTTATACATACATTAAATTTTTTTTTGCAATACAAATTCGACAATGTCGAAGTTTCTTGTGAAACGTGGGACAATAAATAATTGAATTGAATTTAAATTTTCTTTAATTTCATTTTAGTTAAAATTAATTCAAGATTCCATAAAAATTAAGAACTGTATTGATTTAACTATGTGACTTTAAAGACAAAATTTATTTTTTAACACTATTTATGTATCGTTAAACATTAAATATGTTTACGGTTTACAGATAGGTACGCATTTTTGGTAACGTTATCGGTAAAGAGACAATATTGAATTTTATTTTTCATTTTACTTTTCAGGAAAGTTTGCTTTTTGATACCGCATGAAAATAGACCACAGTCTTATCAGCACCTTAAGCGAATGATCACTGAAGAAAGATATCATTTTAAGAAATTGGGTTTTTAAAGGTGAAAATAATTATGCAGATAGAGAGGAGTTATGAACTTTTTTATACTAAAATTATTATTTGCTTTCTCAGGCAGAAGATATTATGGCGTCACTTTCCCTTCCCTCTTGCCGAAAAAGAAATGAATAAGAAATGTTATTTAAGAAAATCCTTATACACTGTGAACGTTTAGAGTGGAATAATCCATGTAAATGAGTGCCAGATCATCTGCGACCAAAATCCTCGGACAGGTAAACCTATTTTCTTTAGCGCGAATATTTTTTTGAAGTAATCTTTTCTTTGCACCTCCACCCCTTTCCGCAATGACGTCATCGTCATTTTTTTTTAATGGCACGCCCCCAATTTTCTAGCAGTTTTGGATAGATTTGAGAATTCTGATTTCATCAATATGCATATTTTGACATTCGCACTGACAGTACCAGAGATATTAATTACGAAAGATAAAAACAAAAAACGGAAAATTTTCTGCGATTTATCTGAGACAAATGAATAACTGTCAACTAATGCACGAACCGACAAATAAAAGGCGCTAGTTACCAAAACAAGAATTACCATAAGTAACGAAAGAGAGAATCAAAAGGAAACTATTTGAGAAAGAAACTGCAACTGTACTTGATATAAACCGCGTGAACTTGACATTACTTAAAAATGACGTTCCGGATATAATCTGCTTCCGATTTTTTGGGTAAGTGGCGCCAGCGGAGAAACACTTGAACTAGTAAACTGCGCAGGCCGGATAAAGACACACTAAGCCATGAAATCTAGTAGGTCGTGGTTGAAATAAATGATAAAAAGTTTCATCAAGTAAATTTGACAGTTCTTGATTATTGTTCTTCCTTGCAATTTCCATTTTTTATTTTTATCTTTCGTAATTAATATCTCGGGTACTGTCAGTGCGAATGTCAAAATATGCATATTGATGAAATCAGAATTCTCAAATCTATCCAAAACTGCTAGAAAATTGGGGGCGTGCCATTAAAAAAAATGACGATGACGTCATTGCGGAAAGGGGTGCAAAGAAAAGATGACTTCAAAAAAATATTCGCGCTAAAGAAAATAGGTTTACCTGTCCGAGGATTTTGGTCGCAGATGATCTGGCACTCATTTACATGGATTATTCCACTCTAAACGTTCACAGTGTATGTACTTAACAGATTATTTATATTTACATTAAATTATGATATACATGATTAGGTGATTCTTATTAAACCCGACAAAGTAAATGCAGTAAGAGAGGCCATATCACAGATTATTGAAAATATGTTTAGGGAAGAACGGGGAACATTCGGCCAAGGGGAACTTTCGACCAATTCGGTTTTTGCCGTTACTTTCAAAAATTCACGCCATGTTTGAGTGAAACAGAGTTATGCAGTCTCCAAACTTTCTTTTCTATGATATTTCATACATGCAGTATTTGTTTAAAGCGCCTGCTTATAAAAGTTTAATTTTGCGATTCCAAGGTAAGATTTTTCTATTGGATTTAGTATTAATTTTATAGGAAAAAAATAAGAACTTTACTATGAAATTCGTAGTATCTTATATTTTATTGTGTCTGTATACGGATAAAAGTTTTAAAGTTAACCTCAAATTAATGATTCAAAGGTAGATGAATTTTGTTTGGAAATTTGTGTCCTGGCGTCCTGGGGAACATTCGGCCAATTAACAAGGGCTACATCACAGGCTACGTTCGGCAGTGGCCGAATATCCCTCGCATGTAAAAATGTTTATTTTTGCAGATGCCACGGAAACGTATTCTAAAAACAAATCGCACTTCTTTGGATGAAAACAACATAAAGGACGCTATCATAAGTATTTTCAACGGCACTCATTCTACCCGACGTACAGCCATTGCTTTTGACATCAAAAGATCTACTTTGCAAAGTAGAATTAAGATTATATTCAAACAGAGAACTTAAGGAGCAGTACCTGAGACTTTATTCTCAGAATTCCGAAGATTCGGGAAACGAGAGTGACATTGTAAATCCCCCACGCTATTCAAGCAAATACACAGTGCGGCAAGTATTTAGTACAGAACAAGAATTAGAACTAGAAAAATATATCAAAACATAAATTATGGTCTTACATATGCTAACATTCAGAAAATTGCTTATGACTATGTTATGACTTTACCGGACTGCAATATTTCTAATGAATGGCATGTCAATAAGATGGCAAAAGAAGGTTGGAGACGTGGTTTTATGTCAAGACATAAATCATTAACACTTAGAAAGCCTGAAAGTACAAGTCTGATTGTGAGTCGAAGTACAGCTTTCAATAGAAATAAAGTAGAAGACTTTTTTGAGAAGTATAAATCTGTTTAGATATAAGTTCTCCCCAGAAAACATATATAATTTAAATGAAACAGGAGTAACAACTGTCATGAAACCCGTAAAGATTGTCTCTACCATAGAAAAGAAGCAAGTAGCTCAAGTTGCTTCAGGAGAAAGAATTAGTTACCTTTGTAGGAATGTCAATGCTGCTGGACAGTCATTACCGCCAGTCTACGTCTTCCCTAGAATAGGAAATCTAGATAATTTTGTTATAGAAGGATCAGTTTCAAGTATTGCCCTGGGAACTAAATCTGGTTGGATGACTACCAATTTATTTCCCGTAGTATTGAAACATATAGTTTGTCAAACCAGATGTAACAAGAATAATAGAATCTTGTTATTAGTAGACAACCACAAGTCCCATGTCAGTTTAAGGTGCATCAATTACTGTACGGAGAATGGAATTTGCCTTCTCAGTTTTCCTCCTCACACCACGCATCGTTTACAGCCACTGTAAGTGTTTAAGTCTTATTGCAATGTGGCTTTTAACGACTGGTTGACTAGTAATCCAGGATAAACTATATCTATTAAAAACATACCCAGCTTGACAAATACTGCTTATCTCAAAGGTTTTACTGCTAGTAATATACTGAACATTTTTAACAAAACAGGACTTTGGCCTTTACACAGACTTATTTTTACAGATGAAGATCTTTCAACCAGTTACGTTACTGACCAACCACAACAAATGCAATCAAATGTATTGTGCGAAAGGCAAAATGTTGAAATTGAAATAGAATCACAAGAATCACAAAAAGAACAGCGCTCAACATATGATAAAACAGAACAGCCACCTAAAAAAATACGTCTAGAGATAAGGCGAAGCTTTCACATTGGAGCAATTAGACAGCATGGAAATAAATGAAGTCCCTAACAATATTCTTCAACAAGAAAGTCAAATTCTTCAGTCGACACCACCAAAAGGAACTCATCCAAAAGCCTTACCCAAAAGCAGTTCGAAGCAGCAAGTCTAAAAGAAATTCGGGAAATTCTCGATTCTTTAATTCAATTAATTTTCTTGTTTGTCGTTTTCTCTTTTGGCTAATTAATTGATTTTTCAATCGCCACTACATTGGGCGCCATTTTTATAATGTTGTTGTAATTTAATTTAATTGCCCCACGTTGGGCGCCATTTTTATAATGTTGTTGTTGTAATTTCATTTAATGACACCACGTTGGGCGCCATTTTTATAATGTTGTTGTAATTTAATTTAATTGTTGCACGTTGGGCGCCATTTTTAAAATGTTGTTTTGTTCGTCATTTGTATTTTATTGCTCTTTACGTTAAGTAAAAATTTTGTAATGTAGGTAATGTGGTCTTTGTTTTTTTTTTTAATTCATGGCTTCAACTGCTGAGGTCATTAGCCATATTTTGGAAAGCCGCAAACAGAAGTGATAAAGACAGAACAAGAGGTCACAGAAGAAAGGAAGTAAATGTTCCGATCCACGAAATGGGGCATATGGAGGAATATCACAGATGTTAGTATATAACGTTATATTTTTTTCTTAGATATATATAAATATATATATTGTACATATCACAAATAGAAGAATATCACAGCTAGTAGAATATTACAGATAGGGAATATCATTCAATGATTATGTAAGTTATTTGTGTGATGGGTACCACTAATGGTAAGTAGAAGATATTGTGTATGTAGAAGTGGTGTGAGGAGGATATGAAAATACGGGACAGCTACACAGACCGGCTGTCCTAACGAAGTTGAGGACCGAGTTCACCCGAGAACCGGTGTTACTGAGAATGTCGGACAGGGTACCACTAATACCATGGAGTACACGAAGAGGGGCGAACCGGGGACAAGTCAGGAGAACGTGCGACACCTGAACGGAGTACTACACTCGGGGCAGAGTGCTTGATCATCCCCCGACAGTAAATGGGCTGAGCAGAAGTATATATGACCAATTCTGAGACGGGCGTGGACCACAGTCTCTCTTCTTGTCAATGTGATTGGAAGTTTCCAAGGTCTAACTTGGGGTTTTATAGAATGTAGAAACCCAGCACAAGCGTCCCACTTTTCCTGCCACCTGCTTAAGATCTTTGTTCTTAGATGGACTTTGAAGTCGAAGTGACGGACCGGGACATTATCCGCAGTCGAGGAGGACGCCAGACGGGCCGCAGCATCCACAACCTCATTACCCCGAATACCTTTGTGGTCCGGCGTCCAAAGAAACACACAGGTACGTGAAAAGATTCTGAGCCTGAGCAGTATGAGTCATATTAGTGGATCGTCTGTAAACTGATCAGAGAGCGACTGTAACGCACTAAGAGAAGCCTACAGCCCTGATACTGTCTTAAAATTGAGCTTTTGAATAAAATAATATTAAAATTACAAAGTAATATGTTTAGGTGTCGAATGTTTCCCGTTCTCCACTACTTACTTTTTTTTTAAATAAATTGGAATGAACTAAAAATTTAAGCAAATTTTACCTTTTGTATTATTATATACAGGCTGATTCAAAATTGTCTCCCGATATTTTCAGGGTGAAAAGAATATTAAAAAAATAAGGTCACCTTTTTATATAATTCTTTTTCCGAAAGTGAATAATAAGGAAGTTATAATCCCCTGAAAGAAGGATGAAACGTGTTGTTTTTTTTTGTCAATATCTTCTGGATCCTTTAAGTTATCAAACTAATATTTGATACTCGGACAGATAAGACACCTAACTGGGCATCTATGTACATCGTATTTGTCAGACCCTCCCTCCTTTTCAATATATAATTATAATTTTTTGCCTGAAAAGAATAAAATATATTCTTTATAAAAAGTTACATTAATTTGATTAAATCTTATTATGTACCCTTTCGAAGTTAGTTTTCATTCTAAATTGAAATTTATTCACAGCTGTATTTATTTACTCTTAAAAATAATTTGAGAAAATCGAAGTATTATAAAAATAATAATGTTAAAATGCGATAAATATCAGTTAATGTTTTAGTTGAAAAATCATGTTTAATAATTTAAGAAATTTTCTTCAGAATAAATGGGGTATTCAATAAGCTAAGAAATGGTTTCGAACAGAATTCTTAAAGAACCTTTGATTGAATGATAAAGCGAATTAAAATACAACCGCAGTTATTAATTGCGCAAATTCATGAAATTTTCCGTTGATGAATTAAACAAATTGCTTATTATTGACCTCACATGACGTCCCTTTCATTTTTATTTAGTGTTGAAAAAGCGAAAGTAATTGATACAACGATTTCCATAAAAACACTTAAATCATTAAAATCTTAAGCGTAGGGAGATTTGCGTGCGAAAAAATATTCTTTTAATTAAAAACTGGAAAATAAAAAAAAAATGGTATAATTCTGTTACTCACGTATTGTCTTTGTTGACATATAAAAATTATTTTCCCTCTGCTGAACTTGAACATTTTTTCAAATTTTCTTGTGACGAATTAGCACGTCTTAAGGAGACACTTTGATTGCACGCAACTCTACATGTAACAATAGCGCATCGTTTGATAGTCGCGAAGATATCGTCTTTTGAACCTCTGACCTGTTTCGCCAACAGATAATAGCCGGATGGTAAATAATAAACAAAAAAGGAAGCTATTTTGCAAAAATACTAATCTGGTTCATACGCAGAAATGTCAATAGAACGAAAACATAACGCGCTTATTTTGCACATTTTTTTATAAATTAAAAATAAAATTTACATAAAAAATAATAAATTATACGATGCTAGAAAAAATGATTGATAGAATAAATAAGTACAGGCAATTATTTCCTCAAAACAAAACCCAGCTTTTATCTTTTGGATTTGTTTGACGAATTAATTGTATATAATTCTGAAAGTTTTTCCTCAAATTAGCGATGAATTTTAAACTACGAATACACACAGGTATAAATTCTCCTTATCTATATGCATCCTTTGCTAAAAAATGCAGATTATATTTTTATTCTGCGTATTGATCATTGGGGCTTCAGACGGTTCACCAAATGAATTTCTGAAAAGACTAAGAGCGGGTGCGTCAGAAAAAAATTTGCAAACCAAAACGTACGAGATTAGAAATGTACGAATTGCTCCATCTCTTGCTGCAATCTCCGATAAGGACGATCAAAATATTACGACATTGGAGTCTAATAATAGTGCAAATTATTTGCGCGTCATTAACACGAATGACCAATCGAGCAATATAAAACCTATTAAATTAAACAGAAGGCAAAATTTGCTAATGAAGCAAGTGCTTGGGACTTATGCCTTGGATGATGTCGGAAACTCTCGTTGTAAAAATCATAGCCTTCAATTTAAGACCGCCTTGCGTGAATTTCAGCCTTGGGCTTTGAAAAGTAGGTATATTTGATTGAGTCTATATAAAAAAGAAGTAGGTAGACCTAACATAAACTCCTCCGAGACTGCCTCATCATGTTTTCCATAATTTGTGTGGTGGCGAACATTCCTAAGCAATCCTGGGCTCTCAAGTGCTGCTTAATAGCGGATTCCCCTATTGGTTCATCAGCAACCCCTTTATTTCTTCTTACATGTTTTCTTCAAATTCATGTTTTCTTAAAAATTCAGTGTTCGATTCCTCTTCGAAACTACAATCGGGAATTTTGGCTGGAAACGCAATGGATTTCGGCTCGTTCAAACAATGCGTTCATGTCCACGCAAGATCGCGTTCCGGTAAGATTCGAGGTAAACATTGCACGCTCAAGATAACTCCGACATTGAACATAATTAAAAAGCTTTTAGAATTTAGAAATGTAACCAAAAAGGTATACTTTCATTTTATTTTTCGTGTTCTAAATAATATTTGATTCCAGAGGTTTGATAAGGTGGAACGAATCGTTAAAGACGCCAGCCTGTATTGGTCTGTTTGCGTACCGGATTCCTGCAGGACTAAAGACGTGCTGTTCCACTTTAAAAGGCAAATCGAAAGTATCTCGGAGGGCTTGGACTTAAATGTTAGCCTAACTGATATGGATTGTTATTCTTTGAAAGATCAACCCAAGTTTACATATGTACAATACACAATAATGTAAGTTAACTTCTTTTAGGATATTACCTTAGTGACTTTCTTGCAGATCTTCATTTCTTGGAATTGGCGTTTTGATTATTATGTGCACATTAATTGATCTTCGAAATCATAAAAGATCTGGTAAATTTGGCTTTGTTGTTTAAAGTTAAAACGAAAATTAATACAAATGCGTTTTAGAAAAAAGTGCGGCTTTAACTAACACATTCTCGGCGTATTCGAATGCGAAATTTATTTTTGCTTATACTCGTGATGATAAGGCTGGCCTGGATTGCTTGCATGGTATTAGGTTTTTAAGCATATGCTACGTCGTTTTAGGTCATAGATTTGTTATGACGCTGTTCTTTCCTGCAGTTAATTCTTTGGATTTAATGGAGGCAAGTTTAGGAAATACAACTTTTCAGTTCTTTAAATAAGATTCATTTTCTTACTACTTAGGCAAATTTAGAATTAATGAAGATAAAAGAAAAATAATATCGTCTTGCTTGAAATACGTGTATTTGTTTTTATGAATGCGACTTTTTCTCTCATTAAGTTGTGTTGTATCCTTGGGCATTACAACTTCCAAGGATAACAGCAATTTTCACTTACTTACAAAAATACTTTAGTTAATTCAAGTTACACACAACGTTTATTCTTAACCGAACTATTTTTTTGGAATTTGGAGAAATTATTGTACTGTAATAATTTTCAGTGGCTATTAGAGTACTCCAGTACGTTTATAATTGGAGGTACAGTCTGTGTGGACTCCTTTTTCATGTTAAGCGGTATCTTGGTAGCCTATTACACTATGGACCACCTATCACAAAGAAAAGGTAAAATAAGCTGGACGATGTTCTACCTACACCGATATATGCGTATTACACCTCCGTTTGCCATTGTTGTCCTCATCCATGCAACTCTAGTGCAACATTTCGGTTCAGGACCCCAGTGGCGCAAAATGGTAAAGGCTTTGCAAAAGCCTTGTCAATATTTTTGGTGGTCTGCCCTGTTCCATGTCCAAAACTACATCAACCCAAAATTTTTGGTAAGTAATAAGGAGTATGTATGTAAAACTTTCCACAGATAATTTCAAAATTACAATGACTTCTCAACGTCTTGTTGCTGGTTAACAGCTTCTTTAAGATAGCCAACTATTGAGAAGTTATTGTGATTTTAAAGTTATTCATCGAAAGATATTTCAAAATGAAGAGGAACTCGACCCGCAAATGCCGATAGGCAATGATAGAAAACGATAAAATTTCAGAACAATCTAGAATAGCCTTATTTACAACTCAAAACACCATAACTCTACCACTGATTGAAGCCATAACGTAACAGAAAGTTAACTGTAACTCCAAGTAAAATCCTGGAGGCTCGTGACAATAAGAAAAAATTGAAAGAGGGTTTGTGGTAAAAAAAAAGTTTAAGAACCGCTGCTGTACCTAGAATATCAATATCCTTAACTTTTTCAATCAGTTATACCTACTTACGGTTTTCAGTGCGTAGTTCCATCATGGTATTTGACTTGCGATATGCAGTTCTACTTGATGTCGCCATTTCTGATTTACCCCATATGGAAATGGCCTAAACTTGGATGGACCAGTTTAGTATTGATATATATTTTAAGTGTCCTGATAAATTTTTATTTTGCTTGGACCAATGAATATGAAGCGTCTGAACTTATTACGTAAGTCAAATTATTCAAGTGTATTTGCGAAACCGATGATTTTTCTTACAGGAATCGACTTACCCAGACCAAATTTTTTACGAGCTACTATATTCTGCCTCATGTGAGAGCGTCAACATACGTGCTGGGAATTGGATGTGGTTGTATATTTTATCAAGTAAAAGATTTGAAAATTAAAATGAATTCCGTGACCGTTACAGTCGGGTGGAGTTGGTCGACGGTTTTACTTTTGACGGCGATTTTGGGCAATCATACTTTTCTGCTGGAGGATCACGAATATGATCGCTTGGAGACTAGTTTATTTCTGTCGATGGTGAGGTCTGCTTGGACCCTTGGGCTTATTTGGGTGGTTTGGGCTTGTAAAACAGGCTATGGTGGTATGACTGGATCTTTTCAATTTTGACAAGTTGTTAGGCCCAAAGTTTTCAGGTCCGGTGAACCACTTCCTGTCACATCCAGTGTTTCAGGTCCTCGGAAAGATTGCGTACTCCATGTTTCTGTGGCACTGGTGTTATCAGTTTTTGGGAAATGCGTCATTGAAACTACCGATGTATTTTTCAGATTTTCACGTTGTGAGTTGTTTATGTGTCTTCTTGGTTTGCTAACGAATTATATATTTAATTATTGCAGGTGTACACCGTGTTTGCTGATTTAATGGTCAACTCTGTTTTGGCTTTCTTGTTTACGATTTGCGTTGAATGTCCGTTTGTGAAGATAGGTCGAATGGCGTTTAAGAAGCGCAAAGGTTTCGCATAAGTGGCAGCAGAGATTATTAAAAGTAGACGATTCAGTGTAAAAGATTAAAATGTGATTCGTAGTTCATAAAATTAATAAATACATTTCCTTTTTGTCTTGTTTTAAAAGATTGAAAAGCCTTATTTATTTTAGAATAAATGAAATCAATTAAAGAGTTATTAAACAACTTAGGAAAAACAAATCTTGGTGTATGTCCGATATAAAAAACTTTTTAAAGGAACAAAAGTAATTAACCATACAATTTCGAAATTACTAGCTAAATAAATAAGCAAATTTCACAAAATGTAAATGCGAGCAGCAATGAAAGTGTAAAAGCAATGCAATTTTGGCATGATTGTTAAAGCTTGGACAGTTGGTCGAAATGCATTAATAATAAACTAATAAAACTAATATGAAAACTAAACATAAAATAGGTACCTAATAAAGCAGGCAAAATGATCACCTTTTATAGCAAAATATACTTGTATCCTTTTAAAAATGTTTAATAAAACATTCTCAAATATATTCTGACTAACTACTAAACGCTGATCGAATTCGTGTTTAAGTTATTTAATGGTAGTGACTCTTGTGTTGACGTAGCTGTGTCATCTACTGGACCATTTCGATCTAACCACTATATCAGGAAAACTATTCGTTTATCATATTCGCACCTGAACTTTCATGTTTATGAGAATGCCACATTGCAGATCTTTTGTCCCATGTCATAAATTAAAAAGAAAATTGTCAATTTTTTCTATACTTTCCAAAACTTCTTCTCCAAGCTTATTTACTCCTCTGGTTTTTTATACATATAGTACTATAATACCATCATATTTGACAAACTTCATAGGCCATGAATAAGAAATGTGTGAGGGTAAAGAAGAAAATGAAAAGGAAAATATACCGTTAAGGTTTGACATGACGGAATCAGTACCAAATCCGGATCACAATCCTAATGTTGATGGAAACATTTTGGAAAATCTTGAAATGAAAATGAAATATGTTTGGAGTCGTAAGGCCACATTGGTTCTCATCACTGCTGCAGAGAGTCGATTTGATGATACGTTTCATGTAAATAAAAAAGAAAAGTTTCTGGGACTGTGTTAGTACTGATTTGATCAGTCAAAATTTTGAAGTAAGTAAATCATTATTGCAAAGAATATTAATAAAACATACTTATTTTAGTTTAATAAAAAGACATATGCAAAAGATGGGACAACCTACAAAAACCTATAAAAAATAACAAAAAAAAGGAGCAAAGGTCTTGTGAGGGACAGGTGGTTAAAAATGATGACAGAAAGGGGATCCTTTTATTTTCAACTTTATCAATTTTACAAGGTCTCGTGAAGACACTATGCTCCTCTAGATATCACGACGAAAGTGAGAGAGAAGTTCTGTCCACTTCTCCTCCTCACTCTTTTACCAAAATTTTAATTAAACTCTTTTAGCCAGAGATTGCTATTAACGCCCTCTTTATATGGAATGAGATTTTAGCACTTGCCCGCCACTACATATATTTTTCGGGATTGACGAAATTACTTCTTTCTCTTTAAAATGACATTTCATAAAAAAATAGAAAGAAAATTTATATGAATGTATATATTCAGAATAAGAAAAACAATTACAAATCGATTTTAACTATATAAAATGATTACGTACATATAACAATTTAGTCAAGTTATTAGAGAAAACGTAAAATTTAAATTAAATTAATTAATTAAATTACTTCAGAACGATATTATACAAAGTCAGAATGATATCATACGAGACCAATGCAAAACAAATTCAAAATGTTTTTTTTTAACGAGAAAGACAGCATTTCATAAATCAAAATAAAGCAGTTGTTAGTTTTTAATAACATAACTAATTTGGCAAACAAACTCATGTTTTTTCGCCCAAACCATGGTATTAGATACAGAGAGACGGACGGATGTTCGGACTATGTTCACTTACTATGACATTCTTCGAATGCTAGTTGTCGAATGTTACAGCTTCGGACTCGGTGAGATATTCACGACCAAACGACCTCTAGCTGTCTGATATCTCTCGTGGAAAGCAGGCTCCTTTTATACGATTTTATAACGGAAATTCCGATTGCGTAACACTTTACCTGTGGAGAGTTGCCCTATGATTCATTGTGATTTTCCGAGACCGTCTACTCATATGCTTGTATAATACCCGGCTTTTTCGATGAGTCATCTCGGCGACTGCTTGGTAATGCAATATGCTACTGGATTTCTGCGAATGCAGCCTCATTTTAAAGGTCCGTCCTGATTCATGATAGCGAAGCCTTTGACAAAACAAAGCGTCTGTTTATGTGGGTGAATTTTTCCGCGGTCGCGTAAGCGACGTTGTATCGAATTACGAACTTACGTACTGAGTTTAATGATTTACGAAATTTCCGATTGCTTACAGTGTCCTAAGGTTTGCGTACTTTGATAGGATGGAGGAGTTATTAGGAACTATTCCTACGAATGCTAGCCCACATACAATAGATGTAGCTAAAATAGTTACATCTCATGTAAATGAACTAGCTATAGAAAGTAAACTTAAAGTAATAAAGAAACACAATGTGAAACACAGGTGAAAAACTAAGAGGAGAAGAAGAACCCGTCAATGGAATACGTGAAATTAAAAAAAAACTATGTTAAAACTATGTTAAAAATATGTTAAAACGGCTCAAAGAAGAACTTTTAAGAATCAATCATGACATTGAAGAAAGAAGATTAAAGACACTGGAAACACATTTCATTGAATACTCTACTTCTAAACCACTTACTCTATAAATATGTTTATCATCCTCAATATTGCCAAAAAATACTATATTCATTATTTGTATTATAATATGCACTTAAATATTGCAAACTTGGTTTTTTAAAAGGAATATGTAAACCGTTAATAATTTAGTTACGTACACAATAAATTTTTTGTTTTTTTTAAATTATTTCTGGAGACCATCAGGCCAAATTCCGCCAAACAACATATTCTGGACTTTATTTCACCAAATAGTTTATGATTTTTGTTATTATTCGACGAGCAGAAGTTTTTAAAATATCAAAGAGGTTCCCTATTTGTCTAAAAGTTACCGTATTTGTCAAATAATGAAGTGTACTCTAAAGGGCTTTTTATGCTGACACTTTTTCTCTGCTAAATTTATGAGTTGCCAAAATTTTCTGACTTAATTTCTTCTGTAGAGCAAAATAAAAACATTATTTTACAAAAATTAAATGCATTTTATAATATCTACAATGAAATTACTAGTACTCGTCTTTAATCGAAACTTCTCTACAAATTCATGGTCATGATATTTTTCTATAAATTTTCAATAAATTAAAAAGTAAATGTGGTAAATTAAAAAGAAATGGTAAATTTTTTCTATACGTTCCAAAACTTCTTCATCAAGCTTACTTCCTTCTCTAGTTCTTTATGTAGTATTAAGAGTTATACTTTCTGCTTTTCTAAGTCTTCGATGGATGGATGATTTCTTCTGTCTGGGTAATTTACTATTATGACTTCCTTGATACTCGCCTGTAGAAAGTATACAGAATGTTAACCGTTTTCTGTAACATAGTGTAATGATTCGTTGACACCAGCCGGCGTCCAATTGTCTCTTGCGTCACAGCCGTCTAGTCGACGAATCTTAGGCGACAGCCTAGAGGATTCTGACGGCGGAAAAAACTAGACCAGACAGTCCGTCGCCTCCAGAATGTTCGCGAGAAACAACCCCGGCATATAAAAATGCACGCGGCCGGGGAGTAGGACAGTTCGAATTGAATTCAACGTTAGACGGACTTAAAGTCGCGTTATAAACTTTCGCTCGGCTGTTAAAATAAATTAAGATTAAGTTTGTAAATTATCTAGTGTTAAATGTTAGTGTTAATTAGTATGCTTGTAAATAAATTAGTTTATTAACTATTTCGTGTTTTTATTTTAAAATAAAAATTAATAGAACCCTTAAAATCGTTACAATAGCATGAGTAAGACAGAGGAAGAAACATATTATTGCTAACTATATTAAAGACAAAAACATTTTGTATTAACACATGATATATCGGCATATAATAGAAGGAAGAAAATTTCCATTTTAAGTAAAATCAAAAACATTAACCAACAGGAACAATAAATAAACCAAACGAAACGTATAAAATAATAATAAAAGAATAACATAAAGAATTATTAAAGAAAGTAGGTGAAGTTGAAGTAAAAGTAAATATGTAGGTATCTAAAGCAACGTTTTGTTTTTTAATTTGCGAGGTCTATGATGCATCCAAGAGCCTAGCAACGAAGATATGAGCCAATCCCTTTCAGTAAGGTTTTATTGCTTCTTTTGAATTCTTTAAGCAGTAATGTTCATAGAAAGATAGATATTTACGTTTTTGTAATCAGCAATACGAAATATCTTTTTCAGATCATATTTTGTCCCATTTTATAAATGTATCAAGGATTAGCTACCCAATACATTAGCGGGATTACTGACAGGCTTGGCCTGACGAAACTGGACTGACAGTACTGGTCCAGCACGCCAATCCCTTCGTCGGCCATAAGCAGGATGGAAAAGCCTGGCGTGCGCGTTACGCATTAACCAGCAGTATTATCAACAGGCAAATCCCTTCACAGTCAAAGATGTTCAGAAATACTGTCAATGTATGGGCACCTAATTCAGTGAGTGACACTGCTGAATATTGATAAACGCAAATGAACTCGGAAATTACATATTACAACTTTTAATAACGGAGAAACGCCTCCAGTTTTTTGCTTTATGAATTGTAATTAGTTCAACAGATGTCTACGTAGAACTCGGTTAATAATTTTCTGCGATACATGTCTGTTAGATTTTATAAAGTTTTATAGACTTCAGCCACATTGTACATTGTTTTGCATAAGATACAGAGCGCAATGCAAGTGACTGTATTCATCTTGTGTTTCCAAATCAGCACAATGACGACTTGTGTAATTAAAGAAAAAAATAAAACCTTAACAACGGTTAAATCCGCCGAAAATTCTTTTGCGTCAATGACTACCCAAAACACTACTGGACGTTTTATAAAACTAAATATGAAGCAGGGTTTACTTATGAACCAAATTCTAGGAATGTACGCCTTAGATGATGCTGAAAATGCCTTATGCAGGAATCACAGCTTAGAATTTAAATTAGCCTTGCGAGCTTTTGAACCTTGGGCATTAAAGAGTATGCCTTCGAAGATTTTCTGTGTTTGAAGAAACAGAAAACTTTTTTTTATTTTAGTGTTCGACTCATCGTCTAAGTTACAAGCTGGGATTTTATTGGGTAATCTTATGGAATTTGGATCGTTCAAGCAATGTATCAATATTTATGCAAGCTCTGTATATGGCCCAATACAAGGGCAGCAGTGTACTTTAACCATAACTCCAACGAGAAACATTGTGCAGAGGATATTAGGATATCGTAATGTCTCACAAAAGGTTTGATATTCTTTGAAACATTGCCTCTCCAGGGGTTAATCAGTAACTTTTAGAGGTTTAAGAAGGTGTATCACCTCGTTAAAGGAGCGAGCCTTTACTGGTCAGTTTGTATCCCAGATTCATGTCCCAGGCAGGACGTCCTCGCACACTTTGAAAAACATGTTAAGGCAATCGGTGAAGGATTGGAATTGAATGTTACTCTAACGGATTTTGATTGTTTTTCCAAAAAAGACCTACCCATAATTAGTTACAAGGAATACATTAGCATGTGCGTAGGCACTGAATGGACATATTTTCAAATTTTTTAACTTTTCCTGATTTTCAGTTTAATTTTGGCACTAATACTAACTACAGTCGGACTTGCCACTGTCATTGATTTTAAAAATCATGCGAAAAAAGGTGAGGCAAAAGTCTTTCCTCATGTGAAAGATTTCAGCACTTATCTTGATGATTTTAGAAAATACTGGAATTTTGATCAATATTTTTTCGGCTTATACGAACGCAAAATACCTATTCAGTTTCAGTGATAAAGCTGAATTGGCATGTTTGGACGGGATTCGATTTTTAAGCATTTGTTATGTAGTTTTGGGGCATAGATTCTTGATGACCTTGTTTGTACCATCGGTTAACGTCTTAGAACTCATGGAAGTAAGTTTATATAACCTTAGCGCACAAGTAATAAAGTTTATGTACAGAATGGTGCACCAAGCTCATAATTTGTTTATTTAATTCTTTTTGCAAAATTCATCATAAACAGTAGTATAGTAAAAGAACGCTGAAAATTTCAGGAAACAGTAATAACGCCAAAGTAAATATATATATATATTTTTTTAAATTATTAATTAATTAATTTATTATACAGTTTACAGTCTTTAGTTCTCTATTTATAAGTTACTATCTATGCTCTTGTTTTCTACATGATTTATTCAACACAGCAATCAGTGATTTTTCACTGGTATCAGCTGTGTTATTTTGCCACTGTCCCTATCTAATATATATAACATTTATATAAAGTTTTCTATACTAAACTATGCTATAATCTAAAATATATGACAAAGAGATATGGTATTGATAATTTTAGTAAATTTGTACTTCTTTGTCCTAACCTACGATCTTAAGATAATTAATTGCTTATAACATGTAAACCGCCTGATATCTAGGTACTTTCTGCTGAATTTATGATTTTTACTAGTGAATGTTTATATTCTTGATATGATTTTTTAATAATCCTTTGAATTTGTTATTGTTCTTTTCTTCCCTTATGTATTGTGGTAGTCTGTTATACATTTTCAGTCCCTCGTGCCTAATACTATTTCTTTCCCTGTTTCTATTTGATGTATGTATATAGAGATCCTGCACATTTCTTGTGTGGTGATTGTGTATTTGTTTCCTCGTAAGTAGCTGTAAGTTGCATTTCAGGTTTAATGTTTTTATTTTGTGTACTAACTTGCATGTTTCTAATGTTACTATTTGATTTATAGTCAATTTGTTTGTTGCTTGGTATAGTTCTTCAGTTGGTGTCAATCTTGGGAGTCCATAAATTATTTTGATACTTTTATTGAGTATTATTTGCAACCTGTTTAAGACATTTTTTGTAGCCTGTCCCCATGTCGTAATTAAGTATCTGATATGTGGATGTACGTATGCATTATATACCAAAGTAGCTGTTTTTTTGTTGAAACCCACAGATCTTCTAATTGCTCCTATTAAAGGTACTATTTTTCTTATAACCTTTTCTATGTGTTTTTCCCACGTAAGTTTGGCGTTTATCATCAGACCTAAATATTTGACTTCCGATATTTGTTTTATTTTATTTTGTTTGATGAAGACTTCTACTTCTATTTTCTTCTTATTCTTCTGTTCAAATACTATAATTTCTGTTTTTTTTGGTGTTTATTGTTAATTTATTTCTCTCTAACCATCTTTCCAGTTTTTTTGAGTCATTGTTAATTTTTGTTTCTAATTCTTGCTTTGTTTTTCCCGAATATAGGAGTGCTGTATCGTCAGCAAATATCGTGTGCTTTCCTGTCATTTCACTTCCTACGATGTTATATACGTATAACAAATACAGTATTGGACCCAAAACTGATCCTTGTGGAATTCCAATGTTGATTATCTCCTTATGATTCTCGACCTGTCCCAATTTTGTGTATATATACCTATCTTTTAAAAAATCTTTGATCAGCGAATGAGCATTACCTCTCACTCCCATGTTATAGATGATGTCCAGCAGTATGTTATGGTCTACTGTGTCAAATGCTTTCTTCAAGTCTACGAACAATATAGCCACATAGTTTCCTATATCCATTTCCCGAATTGCGTTTTCCATTATGCTTGTTACCGCACTTTGTGTATCCGAGTTTTCTTGGAATCCATACTGGTTTTTATCAAACTCATAATTTTTTTCTATGTAATCCACTAATCTTCTTTTTATGATTTTTTCTATTATTTTAGATAGGATACTTGTTATCGCTATTGGGCGATAGTTTCCTGCGTCCTTGGAGTCCCCTTCTTTAAATATGGGCGTAATCTTGCTGACTTTCAGAATGCTTGGAAAAGTGCCCTCGCTAAGGTGTTTATTTATGATATCTACTATTGGTCGAGCAACGATTTCTTCTAGTCTTTTTAGGTCCCTTGTTGTAATGCCGTCTGGTCCTGGAGATGTACCTTCTATTAAATTTCGTATTATTTTCTTTATTTCTTCTTCCTGGGTTGGTTTTAAGTATATGCTTTTGTTGTTTGATTTTATCGGGATTGGCTTTGTGTTGATATTTGTTAATTGTTCCGCTAGTTTTCTTCCTATTCCTACAAAATGGTTATTGAGTGCATTTACTATTTCATTTCTATTTTCGGTCACTGTTCCACTTTCTAATCTCATTGCTTCAATATCCTTCTTTACTGTTTTTTGTTTTATATGTTCATTTATTACATTCCACATTCTTTTCACATTGTTAGCATTTTTCTTTAGTTGTTCGTTGAAATATTCTTGTTTTCTTATCTTAATTTTATTTGTGATTTGGTTTTTTAATTTTTTAAAGGTATTCAAATTATCCTGTGTAGGGCTGCTTTTCATTTTCTTGTACATCCTATTTCTGATATTCATTAAATCTATTACTTCTTGTGTTATCCAGTTGTTTTCTCTTACTCTGATTTTTTTAATTTTTCTACTTTTTTCCTTAGCCTCGTTTATATTTAGGATAATTTCCTCCATTGTTTTTTGACCTCTGTGTATCTTTTGTTTAACAGTATTTATCATTATGTTCTCGTCAAACACCGTTTTAGTTTTCCATATCATTCTTGGTTTTTCTTTGACTTTGATTTCCATATTAACTTCTATCATTTTATGATCACTAAGGTCTGTATCTGTTATTTTGATGTCATACTTTGTATTGCTTTCACGATTGACTAATATGCGATCTATGATCGATTTTGTGTTGTTTTGCTCCCTTGTTGTACTTTGCTGATTTCTATCATGTTTATGTACATTCTAGAGTTATTATTTTCTTCTAGCAGATTTATGTTGAAATCTCCAATTATGATGTATTTGCTGTCCTTTTCTATTATTGCTTCTAAATATTCTAGTAGGTTTGATAGTGGGTCTGTAAATTCCTGTTAGCTTGATGTTTACTCTTGCGAGCTCTTGAAATTGTATCAATGCTGCATCTATTGTATCGTTTCTGTGACCGTCGTTTCTGTTTATTTTATTGTTCACTTATATTGCAATTCCACCTCCTCTTTTTGATCCTCTGCATCTGTGTGTTCCCTTATAATTTTCTATATTTATTAATTCTATTTCTTCTTCATATGGCCATGTTTTAGTTAGGAGCAGAATATGTTCTTCTTCCTTGAGCATTATATTTATGTCATTTATTTTATTTCTCATACTTCTGATATTTATGTATTTTATCCATTCCATTGTTTGTTTGGTTTTGTTGTTCCTAGTCAAAACCAGTTTTTCCCTTCAGTCTGTTCAATTTTCTAATCCTTAAAGCACAGCATGGATCGTCAGCTTCATGGTTGATATCTATGTTCTCGTTAGTTGCAGTTGGCGCACTTTGGGTTTTGCGCATAACAATCACTATATGAATGATCACCAGAACAGAATTTGCATATTTGGTTTCTTCTGCATTCTTTCGCTTTGTGACCGTAGCCCCAGCAATTATAACATCTGCTTAGATATAGTTCCTCTTGTATCCCATCCTATGTTTACGTATTTCTTTTCCATGCATTTCTTGAATGTATTGCAACTGATTTCTGCAGAGATAAGCCATTTGCCATATTTGGTTTTCTTCGTGAATTTTATATCGAAGTTATCATCTTCATTTATGAACTGATTTTGTCTTATTAGTTCTTCTTTTAATTCCTCGTTTGTGTAGTGCTGTCGCAGTCCAAATATTTTTATTTTTGGTTTCTTTAGCTCCGTTATTTTAATATCGTATTCACTGTTCATTGTTTGATCTATTTTATTTTTAATTTCCTCAGCTTGGCCGGTTGCATTTGTTTTTATTAAGATGCCTCCATCCCTTATTGCTAACATAGTTTTAATACCTTTTCTGATACCCGTAGGATTTACTTTGTTTCTTATATCTTGCTTTGTCTGTTCTGGTGATTGTTTATTCTTTGGTTTTATAACTATATTTGGATAATTTTTTTCTACGTCATTTGGTCGTGCCTTGTATTGCTCTCCACTAGTTATGTTTGCGTACGTAATCTTTTCCTCGTTTGAGGTTAGTTGCTCTGTAATTTTGGTTATGTTATTATTTATTTTTACTATAGTTTCGTTTATATAGTTCATTTCTTTGTCACTATCATGTTGTTTTACATTTTTCACTCTTAGATTAACCAGTGATTTAAATAGTTTTTTGTCGTCTTTACACACCCACAGAATTATGTCTTTTAGGTCCACAATGTTTTCATATTTTGCTTCACTAATTTTAGCACATTTAATATGACACCACATATTACAAAAACCATCACATTTTATTGCCTTGTGATCTTCATTTATCTCTTTATTACATACTTTACATAGCTCTATTTCCGAGTCGTCTGTGTCTTCCGCCATCTTGTTACATGAGTTTACTGAGTAATTTTAAACAAAAACTTAGAAATGATAAATAATGACACTGTAACATGTTTTATATTACATAAAGAAAATATTTTTTTTCTTTCAAGTGGTTATTGGAGTATCCTAGCACAGTGATTCTTGGTGGTACGGTCTCAGTGGACACGTTTTTCATGTTAAGTGGCCTCTTAGTCACTTACCATACCATGGAAACTTTGACAGCGACCAAGGGAAAGTTCAGCTGGTTTCTATTCATCGTCCATCGTTACATTCGTGTAACTTTGCCGCTAGCAGTAACGGTCTTAGTTCACGCTACTTTACTACAGTATTTCGGTTCAGGCCCGCTTTGGCCAAAAACAGTCGCCACCGTACAAAAGCCCTGCCAGTATTTTTGGTGGTCCACGATTCTGCACATTCAAAACTATGTAAACCCATTGCATTTGGTAAAGAACGTATTTTCTTTTCGGGCACAGCTAATGGCGATTTGTTGCAGTGCATCGTTCCGTCTTGGTATTTAACTTGCGATATGCAGTTTTATTTGTTTTCACCCCTAATCATATACCCTTTGTGGCGTTGGAGATTGTTCGGATGGATCAATTTTGGTCTTTTCTATATTGTTAGCGTTGCTGCGAACTTTTATTTAGCTTGGATAAACGAATATGAAGCGTCTATGCTGCTTTCGTAAGTAGTATTCTCTAATGACTTATTTTTGCCACAGAGATTTGAAACAAGATAACATTCAAGGAAGAAATTCAATTTTCAGTAAACCGCATACTTTAAAATTAAAATTTGTTTCATGGACTGCTTCAGATTTCTTTATAATTTGTACAATGTACAAATGTGTCAAAAGAATTCTATTGTAATTGTTATTTATTTTGAAGGAATAATTTGTTACAATCCAAGTTTTTCATCAAGCACTACATCACACCATACACGAGAGCTTCTACTTTCATCCTGGGTATTGCTTGCGGTTGTGTTTTGTACCGAACAAAAAATAGGGTAATAAGGATGAACCCGTTAGTTGTTGCTGTAGGGTGGAGTTGCGCGATGGTTTTACTGGCGACGGTGATTTTGAGCAATCACATTTTCCAACTAGAAAATCATGGTTACAACAGATTAGAAGCTGGCATCTTTCTCTCAATGACACGGTCTGCTTGGGTGATGGGTATCATATGGATCATATGGGCGTGCAGACACGGTTATGGAGGTACCATGAATTTATGCCGTTTCCAATTAATAAAATGATGAATTTTTGCAGGACCGGTCAATTCTTTTCTATCGCAACCAGTGTTTCAAATTATGGGAAAAATTTCCTATTCGATATTTCTATGGCACATGAGCTTCCAGTTTTTGAACAACGGAGCTCAAAAGTTGCCCATTTACTTTGCAAATTTTAATATAGTAAGTAACAAGTGTCTAAATAAAAACCTGGTCAAGTGGGTTGTGATCGAGAATTTATCCATTGCATTTACATAGCAGAATTACTAAATGTAGCCTACTTGACCAGGTTTTTATTTAGACACGAGTTACATACTCTTTTAATGTATATAATCACTGAATACTGTTGTTTTCTTTTTAGTTACAAAAATTTCTCAGTGACATCTCTGTAGTCTCTATTTTTGCCTTGGTATTTACCATTTGTATTGAGTCACCATCGGCGAAATTAGCCCGGTTATTATTTAAAAGGAAGAACAAAAAAGCAGCTTAATATGTGTTAGTGTTCTGATGTAATTCAATAAATAATTAAAAAATTAACTATTTATAAATCAGTTATACGACAGTGCCCAAGTTTCTTGTATATTTACCTCTTTTGGAATACGATATACCTATTCATCATCATATATCGGATTTAAACAAACACAAATCCATTAGATTTCTTCGGGCGTGCATGTGCTGGGGAGCGAGACCACCCGCATATGCATATCGATTTGAATGCGTGCTAATGTATACAGTAGGGTGTTTATTTTTGGAAAAAGTCACATTATTTATATACTCGTCGAGCGGCGCGAGAGTAACAACTTTCTGAAGTGTGTGCTTCCTTGATTTTACGTGCAATTTAATTCATACCTGAAGATGCGTAGGCGAAACAGGAAATACATATTGCTACGTTATTCATTGTAGACAAATTTATTTATTTATTTTTCAATAACGTACATATTTGTCCATATACATGAAATTCTTTAGGTTCAGGGCGTAACCTTTTTCTTTCGTTTTATTTTAATGGAAAATTACGAACGTTTTTGAGTCATTTGCACGCTCTTCGATAATTACTTATGTTCCCAAATAAATTAAAATAAACGCTGCTCAAATTAAAAATTTTTATTAACAAATTCTTAATTTGCAACAATAGTGAATGTTTGTTTAGTTGAATTTAATATAAATTAAGTTTACAAGTTTATTTACAATTAAATCAATAATTTGTTCAGTTTCTTACGGTTTCATACACCAAACTAATGTTTACTATCACTTCACCTTGTGTAATTTAAATAATTCGCGATCATTGCACATTAGTTTTTGGTGTCGCTTGGTACGTTCAAACCCGTGTATTTTACTAGACTCCACCCAATTTAACGTTGTCCGTATTTATAAGCTGTGCTTAGAAAAATTGAAACGCGTCATACAGTAGTGAGAATGGAAAAACAATTTTTTGTGAAAACGCGAATCTAAATCTGATACAAAAAATAACTTTCTATTTTTTTGTCCCACATATTTGTGTTTGGTCTTAAATCAATCCCCATGGCATTCTGATTTTATCAGTTATCAAACAAATGAAATCATACATGTTATTAAATCGGCCAAATTAGATTTGCCCCTGGTCTAAGGAATTTGACTTCAGAGGTGCTTTGTGTGTGTCAGTCTGGTGATGATGATTGTATTTTTTAATCGGTCGCTCATGATTGTTTTTCTTTATTAGTGTTTTAGTTATAGCAACTTTTGTGTTGAAATATTTTAATAAGTAAAATTTAACTGATGTATAACAAATCGCGAACTAAATTACTATTAATACATACATCAAAATAATAAGTATAAAAATATTTTTACAACAATTTTCAAACTTTAAAACTAAAATAACGTACATAGAAATATGTATTTTTGATATGTGGAAAATGTAACTAAAATTTTGGAAAGAGTGAGAAGAAGTGGTGGAAATAATATAAAATGTTTGTAAAGTTTGAATTAAAGCCATAGATTTTGGGAATAAAAACCGGATCTCTCTCTCACTCTCGTCGTGAATTCTAGAGGAGCTTAGTGTCTCGAAGATACCTTAAAATTGATAGCTTAGAAAGTGTTGGACAGTTCATCCCTTTTCTTTTAACCTCTGGTCCCTTATAATTTGGTGGCAGCGGTGGTATACATATTCTCGACAACAGCTGTTTCTTTATTTATTATCAAACCGGAAAGCTCCAATTAATTACGATCAGCAGGTTGAATCAAGCTGTAACTCAGCGTACACATGTTCCAGAACGGATACAGGTGTTTTGGAGTCATCGCAAAGTCGAGCGAATTACCTCACTTGCGACGTGTTTTGTTTATAATTTCGTTCCGTTTAAAATAAACAAATCTGTGTACAGAGTACGGGTTTCTTACATGACATTTTCTGTGTCTCTCTTTAACATTCATTTTGAGTTATAACAAAACAAAGGAAACTAAACGTGCCAAGCTTAAGTGTTTAAATTTAAACCGCTTAACTACTAAACATTTAAATATGTAATTATAAAGTATCTTATCTGTTAGTTGTTATTAGTTTGTGGCGTAGCAACATACACGCATCTAACATATTCCTCGAACCAACCGCCATCCAGGTAATCCCGGGTCTTAATCCCCAAGCTGTACGAAGCGAGGCTATTAACGAGCGCACTAATGACCATATTAGGCGGACAGGTTCGGCGAAATTCCTGATGCAAGTGCGCACACCGGCACGCTCTAATGAGACGGATTAAACGTAGAGTATAGGATCAAGAGGGGTGTTCTTAGAACAACCCGGGAAGAGGTCCTATATAAACCGGCCGAGTGCCACTAGCAAGGCACTTAAAATCCTGCTACCGAACAGGCCAGAACGAAGGCTCTTGCTACTGCTGCCGAATAGGCCAGAACGCAAACTTCAAATCCTGCTGCCGAACAGGCCAGAACGAAGGCTCTTGCTACTGCTGCCGAATAGGCCAGAACGCAAATTTCTGTTCCTGTCGCTGAATAAGCCAGGACAAAATATCAGCCCCTACGGTGTAAGGTCTGAGCAACACACCGCCAGATTCAAAGTCGCATCTCGAAGAACCACCAAGCTGGCGCCGACACCGGTACCACGTGGGCAGACGAAGGCAACCATCAAGAGGAGTCGTTACCGGAGACATCAGCATCGACAGGAACTCCGGGACGCATTGTCAGAAGCTCGCTTTCCCGGAGCAGTGTCCTCCTTACCGCCGTCGTCGCAACGAGGACCCGCCATCGCGTCAGAGACCGGAGGTTACACTGGGCCATACCGACTGATTCCTCTAACGGTACCTCCACCGACGTACCACGTGGTATCACGCGCCCAGGTCCATCCGTTAGATCCACGTCTTCCCATGGTACAACGCGACTACGCCAAGTAGGAGAAGAGCAATACTATCGTCAGATAGAATTTTGATGTGTATATATTGTATATAACCTGTTCCATTAATATAACTTTGCATTTACTGGAAGTTGTGTATTTGTCGGCATTACAAACCGGCTGGGCACGTGACACCCACGCACCGCGCCCCCACAAGTTCTTAGCTAGGTATGCACCTTTAGATTTAAATTAAGTAAATTACAATAGAAAAAAAAAAATTATTATAATCTTGACCTCATTCTCCGCTGTGCTCTACATAACCAACTAAGTAAGAAACCAGACAACGAGACAACCAGAGCAGAGTCGAAGACTGCTAAGAGCAGAACTACAGAAAAACGAACGCACAATCGAGCTAACTCGAATATGTGCGATTGTAAAAGTCATGACGGCCAATGATTTAAGTGCAAAATACAAAATGTAAAAGTAGATTCCGGAAATTCATTTTTTGATTTATGAATCTCTATCAAAGGAGGACTTAGGACGATGACCAAAAAGAGAAAGACAATTGTTATGAAAGGAGGTCTCTCAAAAGATATCACGTTTGAAGCTGAATACGAGTAATTATTATCTATAGTTATTCTGATGAAGCTGTCGAACGACGTCGAAACGTTAAGTGTTAGTGCGCATATTCAGTGTCCGTTTCAAAGAATTTGTGATATAGTTATTCAGTTATTAAAACGGCGTCTGATCGCGACTACGAACTTAAGGAAGAGTTGAAAGTTCTAGCAGGATAGCAGTCAATATTGTCTGCTATCCTGCTAGAACTTCCAACTGTTCGTTATTCAGTTATATTTTTTTGCTGGATAGAACACAGTGTAGGTCAAAAATACTATTACTTGCGTATTTCACAACATTATTCTTTTAACTCCTTTATTCCTTTGTCTGTAGCTGACATTTGGAGGAGTGAGTTTAGCTGCTAGTAAATTTGTAAAAATAATTAATTTAATTAATATACCTATTCTTTACTGTTGCTCGCTACTTTTCCACTGGTTCCAATAGAAGGTTGGCGTTCTAAAAACAAGAACGAAATAACGTAACCTTTGTGAATGCACTTTCTGATTGACACTCATAACTGTCCCGGATATGTTCACTGCAAATACGGTTATTGATGAAGATGCTTATCACCAGCAATGCATTTGAAATACATCATCTTACTACATATCTTACTTCAAAAAAGTTTTTATTTCGGATGCATTGAGTAGAATTGGAATAATAGTGTTTGCAAAAGGTAAATTTTAGTATCACAAACTCTTTCAAATGGACACTAAATGGCGCACAAACACTTAACGTTTCGCAGTCGTTCGAAGCTGTCGAACGACTGCGAAACGTTAAGTGTTTGTGTGCCATTTAGTGTCCGTTTAGAAGAGTTTGTGATACAATTTTCATCGGACAAGAACCAGCTTTAATTGTAAATTTTAGTGTTATTTCTCTGCTTTCACTATTGCTTGTTCAATTCTGTTATGTTATCCTTATGCACCAATGACTTAAGATATTTGAACTCTTGCATCACCTTTAGAGCTTTAGGTAGATTCTAACGAGACGAATGCTAAATCGAGTTTCTTCCATCTTTCAGTGTTAAGAGTTAATTATTTTTAAATTTCAAATATTCCCGCCTCCAACGAACACTCAACAATACAAACATTGCATTGTGCTTAAGAGATGCGCGACTTCGACTAAATAGTCGATAATAGTCGACTTATACTTTTAGTCGAGTTAATCGACTTACACTTTTCCGTCGTCGATTAATTGATATTTTTACATACGTAATAAAGTATCCTGATCTCATCGTGCGAATGGTAGTTGTCGAACGCGCAGACAGACTTGTTTTTGTTAATCTCGTTCATTAATTATGAAGTTAGATATCTATGAAGTATTGTTATTAAACAATACAGATTTTTGACTAAACAATCTTTTATTATGCATCTATTATGGTAGTATAGAATCACAATAATTTCATTTTACTTTAAATATTTGATTGTGTAATTTATTTTAACCAAAAACACATTTAAATGGGTTAAAAATTTATTAAATAGTCAACTAATTATTCGACTTTCACTGCTGATTTATTAATCGTAGCTAATCGACTTTGTATTGATAGACTCGACATGCAAGTCGACTTGCATAAAATCGTTTAGTCGCGCGTCTCTAATTGCGCTTGCGCCGTGTTAGTCGTTAAGATGTCAATTGTCAATTGTGTTGCTATATACATAGGAATAAAGAAGTGTCTTTCAATCAGTAAGCAATAAATAACTTTGGTTAAGTTAGAAGGGTATTTTTTTCTCCTCGAGTAACTTCAAAATGTAACTACATTTATTTGTAAATATACATATTGCTACGTTATTCGTTATTGACAAATTAATTTGTTTATTTTTCAATAACGTACATATTTGTCTATAACATGAAATTCTTTCAGATTCAGGGCGCAACTCTTCAAAAACAAAGAATATTTAAATAAAATTTTTATTTTAGAAGGCGAGATATCATAAAATATTTCAAGTTACCTCATTAAAGTAGCATGACATACTAATGACGAATGTTCTACGTAATTTGGAATAAAAATTACTTTCGCGCCTGTTCAGCCCTGAGTGCAATATTTTTTTTAATTTTAAGGTCAATACACTACGTACCGCGAAATGTTTGATTTTTTTCTGGTTGAGACAGGCCATCGAAAAACTTTCAAGACAACGTTAGCTACGAATAAAAATCGTCTTCAAAATTTTCTAAAAGAGAAAGTTGGCTCGAATTACGGAAAGAATGAAGAGGAAATTAATAAGAAAATATGTAACTTTGGCAATGTATTAAACAGAAAAAGGAGAGCGGCGCACGGATCCAGAAAAAAATTTCTATCTAAAAATACTGCTTGGTTACAAACTACCTACAGTGTATCACATTCGTCAAAAAAAAAACTGGTAGACCAGAGTCTGGCAGCCGAAGTCAATAGGAAATAAGTTCTAAGTTTTCTGAAATGGAATTAATTCGTGCTGTTCAACATTCCTTATGGATTTCAGGACAGCAAGCATCTGCAGATCTTATTAAAATGACACAAATCTCCCCTAGTAGGTCTGTTCAAATAAGAAATGTATATCGCAAATCTCTGCAAAACCAGAATATTAAAAAATACTCTCCAGAAGAAGCAGTTGCTTTTATTATTGATAATAAGCTCTCCAAAGAAAATTATTTAAATATTAGAAAAGGAGCTTTACAACGGGGAGTTAATTTGTGCCCATCTTATACGAAAGTTTTGGAAGCTAAAAATGTATGTTACCCGACAAATATTTTAGTAAAAGAAACAGGAGCGTCGGTGCCTCTCCAGGATCTGCCAGGTCATACTACAGGACGATTCTTAAAAATTATTACTCTCCCGGATATTGATGAATGCACTACTGAAAACTATTACGCTGAATTCATAATAAAATGGGGATGTGATGGAAGCTCGAACTATAGTGAATACCAACAAAAATTCTCAGAAGAAAATAACGATTTATCAGACGCAAATTTATTTTTGTTTTCATGTGTTCCTTTGCAACTTATAATAAAAAAATGACGTCAGAAACATCATAATTTGGCTAAATGAAAGACCGGGATCTACAGTTTACTACAGACCCATAAAATTTATTTACAAACGTGAGACTGCAGAAATTACTAAAATAGAAGTTGATTCTTTGGAAACAAAAATTTACAACTGGTACCTTTTAAAGGCCTTATTGGTACAAAAAATATCGAAATAAATTATAAACTATTATTTACAATGGTAGACGCAAAAGTGATAAATACTTTAACTAAATCATCGAGTCAAAGTTGCTATTTATGTAAATGTACTCCTAAAGATATGAATAATTTACAAAATATGAATGGTATGAATTCTAAATTTAAAATTTGGACTGTCAACACTTCATGCATGGATTAGATTTTTGGAATTTGTTCTTCATCTCTCTTATAAATTGGATATTAGGAGGGGTACTGTGAGGGGTCTAACTGTAGAACAGAAAAATAGCATTCAAGAGAGAAAGAACAATGTTCAGACGTCTTTGGACGGAACCTGGAATAAAGGTGGACAGAGTAGTTCAGGAAAGTGGAACATCGAATACCGGAAACGTAGTAAGAAGATTTTTTCAAAATTATCCGAAAGTGGCCGAAATTACAGGTTTTAATGAAATTATTTTAAAGCGATTTTATATCATTTTAGCAGTTATTGCGAGTGGAAAAGTAATAGATGAAGAAAATTTCCAAAAACATGCAGAAGATACGGCAAAATTTTATGTTGATTTTTATCATTGGTATCCCATGACTCCCACTGTTCATAAGGTGCTTGTGCATGGACTCGTCATAACTAAATACTCATTACTTCCTGTCGGTATGTTGTCGGAAGAAGCACAGGAATCTCGTAATAAGGATTATTCCTACATTAGAGTATATCATACAAGGAAAACATCATGAATGGATACTAACAGAGATTTAATAAATGGTTTGTTAGTATCCTCAGATCCTGTAATTGTCAGTAAAAGAACTATTAGACAAAAAAGACATTGCCCCCTACCAAAAGATGTCAAAAGACTTATAGTAGAATCTGATGAAGAAGAGGAAAGTGAAATGGGATAGGAATAAAAGAAAAACAATTAAAAAAAGAATTAATGAAAAAGAATGAAATATGTATGAATAAGAAAACCAAAACAGTCAGCTAAGTAAAGAAGTTTTTGTCATTGTTAAATTATAAGTTAAGATTTTTTTATAATACCTGCACTCCGCAAGAAAATTACGGCATCACCTGACAATTAATTTATGGCATTGCCTGACCATTGAAAAAGATATAAAAATGCTTAACAAAAAGCTTTAGATAATGCGAAATTTTTTTTGCGGAGTGTATAAAAGAAAATAATTAAAATTGCTTTATTATTCTTCAGATATGAAAAACAGAAGTAAGAATTACCAATAAACATTAATTTAAAATAATTTAGGCGTAATCTTTTTCTTTTGTTTTAATTTAATAATCTATGAACGCTTTTGGGTCCATTGCACGCTTGTAGATAATTTTTATGCTCATAAATAAATTAAAAATAACTCTGGTTAAATTAAAATTCTCTATTAACAATTTCTTTGAATGCAACAAAAATGATTGCCTGTTTTAGTTGAATTTAATATAAACTAATTTCCTGTAAAGCTCATTTTTTAAATACGTATATCACAAAACAGTTGAAAACAATTGAAGGCCTAATTATTACTGTTGTTTTAAAAAGCAAGTTCAAAAATATTTATTTATAATAACAATTAAATAAAAATCTATTCATTGTCTTAAGGTTTCCTACTTCAACTAATATTTATTATCACTTCATCCTGCGTAATTTAATTGACTCGCGTTCATTAAATTATAGTGTCAATAGATACGTTCAAACCCGTGTATTTTGCTTGACTCTACCCCAATTGAACGCCGCTCGTATTTATAAACTGTCTTTAAAAAACACTGTAACGCGTCATACAACAATTTTTTTGTGACAACGCGAATTAATATCACATATTCGCTCTTAATCTTAAATAAATAGCCATGTAATCTAATTTTAGTTGTTAAACAAATGAAACCGTACATATTCTTAAATCGCCTAAATTGGACTTGCCCCAGGTCTGAGAAGTTTGGCTTCGGAGGTGCCTTCAAAGAACTGAAAATCTTCCAGGATGTTGTAACATCGGAACTGCTTTTAGACTGGTGTGTGTGTGTGTGTGTCAGTCTGGTGATGGCGATTGCATATTTTAATCATTTCCCTCATGTTTGTTTTTCTTAACAAAAATTTCTGTTTCAGCAATACTCGTAGCAACATTTTTGTTGAAATAGCTTGGGATCATAATTTTTTCCTTTTAGGCCCGGTCTATTTATCTCTCAGTAAAGTGCCAACTGTGCCAAGTTATTACTTGACAGATTAGCGCAATGTGCGTTTGCCTATCTTTAATTTATCCAGTATCTTACTGGCCACTTACTGAGAGATGAATAGTCCAGGCCTTAATATGTAAAACTCAATCATAAATAACTAAAAATTATAAATAACGTTGATTCAATAAATTTCAGGTCATAGGCGGCTGTGGAAACTCGCATTTGGATTACAACGCTGTTTCGCTAAACGAAAGCAAAATTCCACGATGTAACCCTTCTGTCCATTTTGTGAAAGTATGAAATAAAAATTTGTTTAATTAATCTTTATGAAAGTTATTGCATATACAGGGTGCCCGGATTTCGTAGGGACAACATGGGTAACTTGTATTTGAAGAGATAAAGAGATGGTTAAATTAGCAAAAAGGTGCAGGTTCGATAGTTCATGCCGGTTAGCCACTTGTCATGGTCATCTTGGTTAAAATTTAAAAAAGAATCTCATAATTTCTTTTATTTGCCGTAACTTTTTTTTACTTAAGGTATTTAGATGCGGTTTGAACTAATTTGCACTACTTGAGGCATTTAACAGTATTAATGGCAATACTATACGTAAAGTCATTAATAGTGTTCAGAAACGGTGCCAACTTTGCATTGCAAACAATGGTGGCTTATTTGAGTGATTTAATACTTTTGATTATTATTTTTGTAATTAAGTTTGGTTTTGTTTTGCCAATAAAAATATTTAAATTACCATACAAATTAATTCAAACCGCATCTAAATATCTTAAATAACAAAAAAGTTACGGCAAATAAAATAAATTATGAGATTTTGTTTTTTTAAAATTTTAACCAAGATGGTCATGACAAGTACAATTTGAAAATGGATTCTTAATGAGCTTTCGAACCTGCACCTTTTTTTGCAAATTTAGCCATCTTTCTATCTCTTCAAATACAAAAGTTACCCATGTTGTCCCTACGAAATCCGGGCACCCTGTATGTAGATACATACACAAAGTAAAAATCAAGAATGAAATTTAAAAAAATGAATAATAATAGTCGAACAAGAAATGAAAGAACAAACTTTTCATCTTTGATACTTAGTGTTCCTAAAAATGTTTGCCTGTGTATCAAGAACCAATTTCTATGAGACAGGGAAAAATGTAAAAGCCAATTGAATTTTCTTAATCAAAATAATCAAAATGAGCATCATCTTAACTAAATAAAATAAATAATTGTTTGTAAATACTATTGACGTTCTGAAGAAATGTCAACATTTATTACATTTATGAATGTCCCTTTGAGTTTCGATCTTAGGTATTCGTCTCTTTCACCTTTATTAAAGAGCCTTAGACAGCAAATTGGGTCAAGGTTTAGAAATATCTGAAGAATAATTATATAAAGTTACGAAAAACAATAAGTAATCAACACATCCACTTCTAACACTTTCAGTTGCTAATAAAACGTGTAAGGGAAAAAAGTAAGTAAATGGAATGGATTTTTAGAGAAATTAAATTCCTGAGAAGTGTGCAAAGTTACTTTCTACTATATGCGAGATAAAATTAATACATAAAGCAAGAATTAAAAAATCCTGTTCTTGAATGAGAAGATTAAAGAACGTATAAAGAAAGGTTAAACATTTGTATTTCCAATGGAAATTTGGTGAGGAGAATATTCTTTGGTTTATACCAACCAAAGATTTAATGAAGTGCTTTTAACTTGTGAGTACGGCAGCGTACTGTCGGAATACGTATCTATGGATATAAACAATTATTTCCTTTACTATTCTTAGTTTGAACCTGTCAAATAATAACCGGCGCCGGCGACCTTAAAATACAAATTAAACAGAAAGAAGGATATTGGATAATGTAATTGAAGATGAAAGCATGAAAACTATCACAATGCAACAAAAAATTATTTCAAGTTAACATAGAGCTGGATTAGATTTCGTCCGATTTGATATTTTATTATGTTGCTATATGAACCCAACAATTAAATATTTAATAAATTTAAAAAATGTACCTTCAATTTTCAAACCTTATCTTTCTAATGTGTTCAAGACAAAATTGCATTTCCCTAAAACCGGTTCTGTACACTTACAATAAACTGAACAATAACTAAACGATTTCCAATAGATTTTCATTGTATAACAATAACAAACACGTAAATTATTTACAAGTGTCCTTCAAAATCTTATTTAATTATGCATTAGCTTCGAAAACCTTTATTTATCAGTTCTCACTAACAAAATGCCAGCGAAAGCAACCCGAGCGAAACAACTAATTTCAGACTACATCCGCGGTTTCCTTTCAGAAAGTTCCATTCATGGTTTCATTCACTTGTCCGAAAGAAATCGCAGTGTATTCGAAATAATCCTGTGGATATCTTTGATCGGCCTGGGAGTTTATGGAACGACACGTTTGAGTACCATAACCTTGATTCGGTACCAAGAAAATCCGACGGTGATTTCCATGGAACGAGATAGATTCGCGTGGAACACTACGTTTCCTGGTGCAACGATTTGTCCTTCTAATAAGTTTAACGAGATGCTTTTAGACGATTATATACAAAATTCCACTGCAAAGAATAAAACGGCTTTACGGGAATTTCTGGTTAGTTTGGCTGGAGCTACTTATGATACTTTTGAAAAGGTGATGCCCTTCGATGATATACCCAGTGAAGATTATGTTAAAATCTTGCGACTGATTGAGTTTGAATTTAAACCTACGGTTTCAAATTCGGGTGTAAAAGGGCTTCAGTATCAGCTTCAGAAAACTATAACTGAAATGGGGATTTGTTATAGTTTTAACTCCCAGTTAGGTGTTTATAATTCGCCAGAGTAAGTAATCTATATATTTTTATATACCCTGTTGGTGATTTTAATCTTGCATATGAAATGGATATTTAGTTTAACAAATTTTCGTAGTTATTTTTGCGATTTGATAAATTTACAGGTACAATTGATTACAGATATTGGGATAGTAATCAGAAGAATATATTTCCTCCGACCAACATATTTTCAGTAAACCCTTTCGACGGAGAAGTTTTTGCTAATGTGGTGAACATGTCGACTGGAATTACTGTGAGCGCTCAATTTATAATAATATGAAATATCTGAATAGCCTAAGGCCCGGTTTTTCAATCGCATGTTAACTTTAACCTTCAGTTTACTCCCATAAGAACACAATTGTCGCTATGGAAATAAACCGAAAGTTACAGTTTAACTTGATATTGAAAAACCGGGCCTAATATACATGTATCCATAGTTATACGGTGACCCATTCCTGCCGCCTTAAAGCTACTTCCCTGGTAGATCATATTTATCTCATATCCAATATTTTGTTCATTTTCCTCATATTCTAAATCTCTGCCTTTTACACATTAAACCGTTCCGGAGATATTTAAGGAAATGTACTTCTCAATTTGTACTGCTAAGCTATACATTCCAGATGTTCTTGCATGGTCCACACGAAGTGGCAGACGTCGCCAGTAAATCCTTATCATCACCAAACGGTTTCTTCCTGCAGATTTATATAACAGCTCTGACACTATACAGCAGCGAAAGAATTCGCCCCTTGAAAATCAGACAGAGAAAATGCAGGTTCTACGACGAAGGTTATCTGCAAAGAACACCAGTCTATTCCTTTGTCCTCTGTCGTATGGAATGTAGGGCGAATTTGGCCAAGAAACTCTGTAACTGCGTACCACACTTTTATCGAAAAATAGGTAAAAAAGGACCGTTTCAATTTTCTTAAGTGTAATATAATTTATTGTAGATGGAGATGTAACTTGCGATGTGAAAGGCATGCACTGTTTGGCCAAACATAAAGGTATATCAAGGTCGATAAATTCGAAGTATTTCTCAAACAAGTGTTTTTTTTTAGAACGGTTGATAACACTGAAGAGAGAATGCGCTTGTGTTCCAAATTGCGAAGAAGTTAATTATGTGGTTGAACATCTGGACACAAGAGAATGGTTTTTGGGATCGAACTTACAGTGGGGTCTCAAAGAGTATCCAAGAATGCGATTGAAGAGAGACGTGATTTTTGGTTTCGCTGATGTTTTGGGTCAGAAAAATACAGTTTATTAAATCGCATCGATAAACGGATTATATTTTTCAGTTTACGTCGGAGGAATGGCTGGGCTCTTTTTCGGTTGCAGCGTGCTCAGTTTCATGGAGATTGTGTATTACTTCACAATTCATTTATTTTGGTTCGTTATTCGAAAGGAAAACTTTGCGTGAAATGAAGTGGATTCTTTTTGTTATGAATGCAAAAATCATGGGCTATGGATGCGTCGGATGTGTAGATTAGTTCACAAAAAAAAAAGAGAAAAAAGTGCACTCACACTCGCCCACATGCTCGTGTGTTATCTCGTTAATGATTCTTGGGTGGTCGTCGCGAGTGACATATGTTATGCAACATTTTAATGGATTTGTGTTTATTTAACAAACTGACAGTAATACGTCACATATCGCACACTGAGACCTTATTTCGACTTGCCTAACTACACAGATCGGTTACCGTTTTATAATTCTTAAGTGCGGCTGTAGGTTTTTGAAACAATTCGTTATGAACTTTGCCAATAATTTTTCTTATACATATATTTTTTTTAAATTTAAAAACTACCTGCTTAATTCTGTGGTTGAATAAAAATTATACACACTGGCGTTTTGACTCTGCAATGTTCAGATAAAAATTGATATAAGAAGTAACTGGCATATTATCAAATACTTGTATTGGCCTCTCATTACTATTATTATTATTATGTTCTTGTAACTGCACAAATTGTTTACCGATATTTTTTATACGCAGAAGGTTGTGCAACACACAGACTGTCTTTACAAGTTTGATAGCTGTTCCAACTTTTACTTCTAATGGTCTAAAAAATAATCGCCATTTGTGTACCATTATCCCAAATGCATTCTCTACAACGCGAAGAGCTCTGCATAAATGATAATTAGAAATGTCTTTATTGTTATTATGTCGTGACTGTCTGTAGGGAAATGGCCTCATTAAATAAGGACTTAACGTAAATGCTTCATCTCCTATTAAAACACACGGAACTACTTCATTTTCTCCTGGTAGAAGTCTATTTAGTGGAATATTAAGGGTGCCATTTTCAAATTTTTGACCCTTAGCTGATGCTTCGAAAATACCACCATCGCTATTTTTATCGTATCCACCTACATCTATAGATCTATACAAATAAATTTGTGCTCAGGGTCAACAATCGCCATAAGAACAATTGAATTTTTTTTTAAATAGGAAAAGTAAGTTGATCCGCTGTTTTGTGGGCATCTGATAGTTACATGTTTGCAGTCTATGCTCCCCAGACAATTAGGGAATTGCCACAAATCTTTATATCCTGAAATAGATTTTTCCCATAATTCCATTGTGGATCTGGCCTATAAATTGGCCGCAGCCGGTTCCATATAGCTTCGCACACTTCTTCAACAATGGTGGCAACTGTTAAAAAATCCTAACGGGAAGCTATGACCAATGGTTTTGTAAGAGTCACCGGTAGCTAAAAATCTGAAACAAAAATACTCCAATTTACATATTAGACAGCTTTGTTACAAAGTGCTATAAATTCTTTGAATTAATATATAAGTTTCAGTTGTTTATTATGATTATTACAAGCACAGGGGTTTATTTTTTGCTTTGCAGGGGATTATCTAAAGAAGCGGTGGAAAAATTTAAGGGATTGTTATTCGAAGTACCTTAGATCTGAAAAGACTCGAACTGACAAAAAGCTAAGTCTACCTGCCGTTACAAAGCCTGACCTTGGGCACAACATATGGAGGTCTTCAGACCTTTCCTGAAATTTGCTGTGACAGAGTCCAATGTATGTGATACTAATGTAGGATTGTCTCAAGAAACAGTAAACGAAGAAAGAGAGCCCTCTAACGAATTTAATGAAGTTGCCGAAACCATTGAGGACACATCGAAGGAATCGAGTAACGGACAAGAAAGACCACCAGCAAAAATGTTATACACTGGGAAGCTCGAAAATAAAGAAAGAAAGTGCTTGAAACTGAAATTTCCCAGTCTTCTTCTGTCGATAAGATTTATAAAGTATTTGGATACAAAACATAATGACGTAGGTCCACGTTATGACGATATAGATTTAATATTCCAGGGATATGCTGCGAGTGTAAAAAAACTGTCACCACGACGTCAGACACTAATAAAATTTAAAATTGCTAAAATAATAATAGAAGAAGAACTGACACAACAAGCAGCAGTTGAGGCAGAAAACCGGCCGAAGACTAGTTCTTCTTTTCATTCTTCTACTTCATCCTCCACTATTAGTACACCTTTTTAAGATCCCCAGATGACAACAAATCATGGTATTTGTCTAACCCATGCAGTCCTCAGCAAATCTCTAATGGCAACTGTTCTCCTGCAACTTGGTACCAGAATATCTGCCACACAACTCTTTAAAAATTTCTTAAGTTACAGTTTCTCAGAATATTCTTTAGATTTTATTTTTTAGATGTAAGTTTCCGCAGAATTTGTTACTTTTGTTTTAAGTTTAAAATAAGTGTTTCTAAAAAATTAGGTCTGTATTATTTTATTATAAGAGATATTAGAAACCGAAAACTGAAAATAAAGATAATTTGTAGTAACATGTACCTTACCTTAGAGTAACTACTAGCCGTTCGATTGCTTCAATTGGTTCCCTGAATGTGGTGTGCTGTTTAGTGATGTCATCTCTAATAAGAACCAATATTTCATCAAAACTTTCAAAATTCATTCTAAGATACGTGTAGAAGCGATTTTCATCTTTACGAAATTCGGGATACAATCTATGGAACTCGCCTTGTTCTTCGTGCTTCAAGTTAATTTCATGTGCCCAAACTTCCCTTCTTCTTTTTCTACAAGATACATAATTCATTAATAAACAAAAAATGTAATAATAAAAAAAATCAGTTCTATTTTAAGGCTGCCTATACCTTCGCAACCATGTATTGCGGTTTTCGTCGTCCAATGCTGCCATGAGCAATGCTTCTTGTTGCTGTAAAGTGCACATTATTGGCTTTTATTTATAATAAATTTTTTGATTTGTGCGAACCACCCCCTGCTGAATAATAGAAAATACTACTTCAAAAACGGGGCGATTATAGGTCGCTATCGCATAAATACATGTGTTCGCTTTTCAACGCGATCGCTATCGCTACTGTGATCGTGATCGTGATCGCGATCGCCTATATGTGTTCAAGGCTTTACCGCTGCTTCTAATTCCTGCTTTGAGTTGGGCGATCGTTTAAAAACAAGATCCTTTACTTTTCCCCAAAGAAAATTGGTGTTAGATCCAGAGACCTTGGTGGCCAGTGGATTGGACCTTGTTTTCCCATTCGATTATTCCCGAATTACCTGTTTAAAAAGTCATTAGCAATAACGGCATTGTGTTCTTGTTGTAAAAACACTTCTTGCAATTGATTTAGCGGTAACTCATCTACAAACGGTTCACTTTGTTCCCGTAAAATTCGTAAGTATCTTTGTAACGTAAGCATGCCGTTTACAGCTACTTGATTATCATAGCTGACTCGTCGTCCATTTTGGAGTTCAGTCAATTGGTGTTGTGTATGTGTAAAGGGTTAACATATTTGTTAAAATATGACTGGATGTACAGCTGCTAATTGTTCAAATAATTCACGAAACGGTTTCAAAATTTTCAGGCAAGTAATTTCTTTTCATCATAAAAATAATATATTTATATAACCTCACATTGGGCTCCCAAATGGTGAACGAGTCAGCTGTCTTGTATAATATAGTAGCTATAGTACCGTTATATAGGGTGTTTGTAAAATAAGTGCAAAAATTTTAACCACATTATCGTGAGCGCACATAGAACACTGAAAAATAAATAAAAAATTTTTCATGACAGAAACAAAAAACTTACGGAAGTAAGGTGTGACTGATATGCAAAGGCGCACTCACTCACCGAATAATATCTGTGTGGAAGAACAGATTCAAAAGTTCACTACAGTAATTTACGAATGTTTATAACAACTGTTCAAAGTGGCATCCATTATTAGCGATATACACACGAAACGTTCCATAATCGCATAAATGCTGTAAATGTTCTTGCATGGATTTGGAAATGTGTTTCCAAAAATCCGCCGTGCTTCTTTAGTATTTTCTGGAGCCTCGCCGTAGATGAAGAGCATCTGCTCTCTCGCCGTTCGTGAATTGCGGCATTTCAATAAGTGATACGAAGCACAAAAAATAGTAATCGTATTTAGCTTTAACTCGTTCGATCACTTTTCACAAACTAAACTGTTGATCCCAAAGGATACGACTTACTGCGGCGTGAAAAAAAAATGCTTTTATTAGCCGCCCGAACTCGGTAAAGGTGACTGGGTCACTGCTCGATTGCAGTTCTGTTTTTTGTTCCAACAGATGCTTTCTGCGGACGAATAAAATTTCCTTTTCTTGACCTACTTCAAAGACATAGACGTGGGATTAATTCTTGCCCGATTTTCAACTGCGATTTTCTCGAAATGTGTAAAACTTTTGTTAAGGACATATGAGTTCAATTATTGCCATTTAAGGTGATGTATTACAGGTTTAAATGTTAAGAAGTCAACGTGACGCGTCACGTTGACTTCTTCAGTAGAAGAAGCCAATGTGACGCGGTTTCAACCGGAAGCCAATTCAAACATGGACGACGGCCGCGGAAGCCTTCAAGTTAAATTACAGGTTTAAATATTTGCATACAGTAAAAGAACACCCGGTATATACAGGTGAGTTTTTAAGCGCCAGCTTTAATCTTGTCTCGTCTCCAGCTTTGATAAACTAACTGACAGATAACTGCCATGGCAACAATTCATCAACCATTCATAAAAATAAAGTTATTTGGCGGATAACTTTAATGGGAAGATGGAAAGACCGGCCCTAAGGCAAACAATTTTCAAGCAACAAGTAATTATTAATTCAGGTGAGGTAAGTAAGGATATGATTAATAAAAGATATTTCAGTTTCTTTCCACGTCATTAGTGAAGAAACTCAAAAGAGTTATGATTTCAGCTAATAAATAATATTTTTACTGCATTTTGATTTCTGTAAGTATAAAATTTGAAGATAAAATTTCTAATACATTTTTCTCAACAAGGAACGTCAGATACTTGGCAGTTCCTATTCCTAACTGGTAACTGTTCAGTTCAGCTTTATCAAAATTTTACTTCAGTAATTGCTGAAATAAAATACCCTGTGAAAAGTTTAATTATCTAGTGTAGCGATGAGCACGAGAGGGGAAATGATCCCCCACTACGCTAAGCAATAGGCGACCAGGGTATCGGTGGAGTCGGCTTCGTTCCACAAAGTATGAAACTGTAGACGGCCTAGGCCCAGTCTCATAAAACGTAGTTAACCACTAGGGTGGGTCAAAAAACCAAAGTTTGAGATAATCTTACCTAATAGCAAAATTATGTTGTCTTTTAGTGATATTATGACACCTACGAAATATTTTTGAATTTAATTAATATTTAGAGGGTGCGCCTTACGTTTGAATTTTTGAAATTATACAAGAAAGGCCATATAGTATGCCATGAAAAGTTCGTATTTGTAATAATAATAATAATAACAGAGTTAACATCAAAACTGTATATTAAAAGGGCAAGAGAAGGTGGATAAAATTAAAACTCGAATCTTGCAGCAATGCCTAAATTCGATAGCAAGAAAGATTTCAATATTGAATGATTTTCATTAATTTTTCTGTTGTATTATTTTTTTAATTATTAATAAATGATTATTTTATTCTAAAAACCCTATTTTCCTTGGGACATTTATGTTATATGACTATCAGAATATATTCAAAGTATTCGTATTTCCAAGGCAAAGCGCAACCTGAAGATGAGGTGCTATTTACTTTAAATTCTAGCATTCCACTGTTTTCATGTAAAGGCAACATAATTTTGCTATTAAAAATCAAAAGCGCAATATTCGTTTTTTTTTCATATAAAAATGACCCACCCTATTAACCACTCGATCAAGTTAATCATGTGATTAAGCAATATCATTGGAGGAAAGTTTAAATTTCCTCCAATGATATTGCTCAATCAAATTTAAACTTTCCTCCAATGATATTGCTTAAGCACATGATTAACTTGATCGAGTGGTTAACTATGTTTTATGAAACTGGGTCCTAATCATTTTGATGCTATTCATATCGAATTAAGTCGAAAATTATTATAAATATTGTTTAAAAAAGGCTTGTTTTTCAATTTTAAATGGTCTCGAACTTGTACGACACTGTTAAACGCAATAAACCAACATGAACTAGCTCGTTCAGCAGTCTCTGTTTTTAATTTCGTTGATACGACTGACAATGAGTCAGTTACATGCCGGCACATATACAGGGATATCCACATAAACCGTTCGTTAAAAGTTTTCAAGGTTGCAGTTCACGTAGATATTTGAAATTTAAGGAGCAAGGGTTTTCCGTAGAGGTCTCTTTAAATAAAATAAATGTATCAGTCTTCCGGTTGCCGGAAGTCGCTGTCAACTCGCTTATTTTAAATGGAATGCTATATTTTTATCACGTTTTTGAATTCTACATGTAAAAATACTGGTAATTGCATATTTTCATCTCTAAATGCATCATTTTTGAGATATTTTAATTTTCTTAGAAATTTGAATTCTGCAATCTGATTATCAAACAATTATAACACAGCTGTTATTGAAGCAATTTTATTTGTAATAGCTAACAGTTGTAGTTGAAGCTTTAAGGTTCTTAAAAATTCCATCAGCATAATGTTACAGGGTGTCTGTACTCCACTCGAAGATATTCAAACACAGAAAAATACTTTTTTTCAAATGGAATGACCGATATTTTAATGCACCATTGTATGTGGAATCAAATGCTGCAACGAACTGTACTACCATTCCCTATACCTAACTTTAACAGTTTTTGAGTTATGAAACATTTTCGATTTAATTCATAGAAAATTACAATTTTAATAGGTCAAATATTTTTAATTTTATTAAGACAGCATGGAAATTATAACAATGATTACTGTTACTACAAATTTTGTAGTCAACCAAAGAAAATAGAATTTGGCAAGTGGAAATTCACAAATTTTAATAGTTCTTTAATCATTCTTCTTAGGACGCTTGTGATCTTATAAAACGAAAAGTATGAATTTCATTACTTTAAATTGAAGAATAAAAAAATAGCTGCTAGTTTGCAATTCTCTGGATTAGCGTGAAAGTATTTTAAAACCATTGCCTAATTATCTTCGTTATTTGTTACTGATCTTCGTACATTTTATTTTTCCAAATTGTATAAAGTTAGGTTCAAACTTTCCAAACTGTGTTTTATTCATAGGAGACAAAAGGGGTACATTTTATTGAACACACATTCTCTGCTCTGAACAATTTTAGATCATTTTTCATGAATTTAAAAAATAGATTTAAAATATCAGCGTTTGAATAATTTTGATTTTGATTCTCAACTTTTTTTTTGCTTTTGCTTAAAATTTGTAGTAACAGGAAACGTTAAATGCAATTGTTTGTTGTTTTCATAACTATATCAACAAAATTAAAAATATTTAACTTAATAAATGTAAATTTTTATGAATTAAACCAAAAATATCTTATAACTGAAAAACTGTTAAAGTTAGGTATAGGGAATGCTAGTATAATTCGACACAGCATTTAATTCCACATACGATGGTGTATTAAAATATTGGTCGTTCCATTTTAAAAAAAGTATTTTTCTGTGTTTGAATAACTTCGAGTGGAGCGTTGTGTTTTAGACACCCTGTAGCTTAATAGATTATGCTTATGGAATTTTTAAGAACCTTAAAGCTTCAACTACAATATCAGCTATTACAAATAAAATTGCTTCAATCATAGCTGTGTTATAATTTTTTGAAAATCAGATTGCAGAATCCAAATTTTTAAGAAAATTCAAAAGATCTCAAAAATGATGCATTTTAGAGATAGGGAAATGTATTGCAATTTTACATATTTTTACACGTAGAATTCAAAAACATGATAAAAAATATAGCATTCCATTTAAAATAAGCGAGTTGACAGCGACTTCCGGTACAACCGGAAGTGATACAAAGACAATTTTATTTTATTTAAAGAGATCTCGACGGAAAACCATTGCTCCTTAAATTTCAAATATCTACGTGAACTGCAACCTTGAAAACTTTTAACGAACGGTTTATGTGGATATCCCTGTAGTCTATAGGTAAGTATTAAATATTAAAATTGGGTCGACTTATTTTAATAGAAAACAAATAGAGCGATTAAAAAATGAATGGTCTACTTTGCATTCAGAATGAATGTTTATTAATTTGTTTGTTTAGGTAACAACTAACTAAACTGAAAATTGTTATTTTTTAATTATTAAAAATTAAAGAAAGAACTTCTTGAAATTATTTTTTATTATGTACCATCGGGTGCATAGAAAAGTAAACGATTCTTAAGTACCTACATTTTTTGTGTTACTTTAGTTTTATAAACTCGGCTTCGATATCAACATTAATATTTGAATAACGGTGGAAGGCAACTTAATTCCACTATTTGGCAATTTTAGGCAAATTTTTCAGCAATAACATTCATTGAATAACTGCTTTCTAACTCTGCAATGGTATATAATATACAGATGAATTGTTTTTGTACTGCAATCATTATCGTACGTAACTGTAAATCAAAGCCAGATACAATAGCGATTTATAACGGTTTACTTTTCTATGCACCCAACGCCGACGGCACAGTTGTCAAAATTATAGTATTCGTAAGTAGAAAATCATGAGAATCATCATCACTTTCGAGGCTTCTTATGGTAGGTGACACACTAACAAAATTACAGATCATTTTTTATTATATGCTGATCATATAATATGCGAGTTAAGAAAATATACGACGAAAAGACAAGACATGACAAAAGCCGCAAGATTGTTTCATGAAAGTTCGAAGGAGACAGCTACACTGAGAAAAATGTATATTAAAAACCGTGTTGTAAAAAAAGTATCATTAATAATAAAATAAATTGTTTTAAAAGTAGCAAAATTGTTTAAGTAAAGCAAGTAAATTTTTCTCTTAAAAGAAATGAGAATGCGATTATATTACATTAAGCATATGATTTTGTAACATTTATGAGTTCGGCCTGCAGATATAAAATTTACAACATAAAATTTGTAGGTCAAAAAGCGATCGAAAGATGTCACTACTTAAATTGTTCATTACTTTCACATCGCAATGGCATATAACCTATAGGAGAGATCGGTTTGGTTTGCAGTGGAGTTCATAGATAACACAACATAACATAATTTATTTATGTTTCCTATGGTGGAGTTCTGGAGCTACGGTTCTGTTGATGAAGGCCCAATGAGGCCTTAAACAGCTGTACAGAGCATGCTCGAGGAATCCGTTGTAATCAAAACCGATTTGTACAATTTTTTTTTATAAAATTTGTAATTTAATATACGTTTTTTCTTAAATCCAGTACTTATTTTTTTTGGTGCAGCTGCAAAGGTTGGTGATCTTGTGAATCCCGTAGCTTCTTCTCCGTGCGTAGATATAAATGTTAAAATATAAATATATTAAACGATATTATATTTTATATTTTAGCCATTTTAGAATATCCTTTTTTTAAATTTAAATATATAACAGTTAATATAAATATGTTTTTAAGTTAATAAAATGATTTTGCTGTCACATATAGTAATATAAATTTTTGTAAAAATTACTATATTTATATTTACTTTTACAACGTAATTCTCTCCGTGTATATAAAAGTTCTTTGATTTATCGATCGCTCGATCGGCGTATAATAAAAAAATGAACTGTATTTGATTTATATTCTTTATACACATACTAAATAAATTATAACATGATAGTGTTATAATAATAATAGTATAATTTAATTTTATGAAAGTATCTTTTGTAACTTGATACTTATAACATTATTTTTTAGCCTTAGTTTAAATTAAAATTTTTGTTTCGTTATAGTTATTTTCACATTCTAATGTTTATACTACCTTTGATTAAAAGTTTCATAAAGTAATAAAAACTCATTTTTATATTCGTTGACTTTTTGCTACTTAAGAAAAATATAAGCAAGCTACATATATCCTGTTAATTTTTGCAGACAAATATACAAACACACAGATATATAAATACAAGTATGTATCCTGCATTGGGTGGAGTTTCCTGGCGCCAGACAGGAACGATTGGTGGAATCCTTGCCCTATGTCAGGATACATCCAGCATCCGGCGAGCGCCATTGGCCAGAGCAAAAATCACTAATAGACACATGTACAAGTCTCAGATGCGTATCTTTGTATTCTTTTAGAATGTTATTTTATCTTCAAGTGTCGTGACTGTTGCTCAGGTGATTAAGTCCGGATTAAGCATCGCTGTCTTGCGAGGGTGAGTTAAGAAAATTGGAAGATCTTTGAACTTAATTTTGATGATTAGGGATTATGAAAATGCAAAATGGCCGGCATAAGTAAACACAGTTTTTTCTATTATCACAGATTAGTATCTATCGAGTCAATATTTGTGCACAATTTTTTTTATCAATATCTCAATTTTATTAGCCCAATTTTTTAATAAAAACTAAGTTGCATTTATTAAATTATGTTTGAGTTTTTCTTAAAAATTTATTAATTGATACACTTTTGTTGATGTGGCTACATATTATAGATGTAAGATCTACTTAAGTAATTTTCGGAAATCCTCTCAAAGAAGATAGATATATTAATATTTCTTTTAATTAAAGCCAACAGATTTATGTGTCCTACTTGTTAGTTATACAATGTAATGAAACTTGAACTTTACACCAAAAAATTTGTACAAAGTTGTACGTTACAGCGGAATCAATAAAAACAAACCAAGTATATTTTTCTTCTACAAAATTTTTGAAGTAAAATACTTTAACATTATAAATCAAATAATTGATGCAATGAACACAACGAGAAAGCGAATTAAATTTTGAACTTTCTAAATAGTAAAGACAAAAAATAATGAACGATAAAAATTCATATAATGAAAAAATAATGCCAAAGCTTTTGTAATTTTATGATTCAATTGAATGTTTGGACACCTTTAAATAAAAATATTATAAAAGAAAGTGGCATTAATATACTATTCGGACTTCCTCTTTAGAACATTTTCTGAACATACCTACGTTATTTTTTACTTAAGAAATAATGGAACTAATAAATATTAATGTGACCTTTAAAAAACAATACCGACGGCTCTAATATACTTTTCAAGGATAGGTATACTTTCTAGTGGTACATTTTTTTTTGAAAAATTCTTAAAATCAAACTTAAAGACTGGGTGGCCTAGATTATAGTTGCTCAATTTTTGAACAATTTGGATAACTTTTTACATTATTTTTAGCAAAAGTTCATTTCGTTTCCAAAAGTTGATTTATGTCAATTTTGTACAAATTTACTGATGGTCTACATAATTAATAAACATGCTACATGGTTTGAATGTTGACCAAAGGAATTTTAGAAGTGATTCTCCATCCTGTCACAGCACTTTTGGTAATGACATCTTCCACATCTTCCACCAACGGAAATGATATTAGCGTTGGGCATGAAAAGGAAACGCCCTCGATTGGTTAGCTCAGTGATCGATCAGTTAAAACTATCTTCAATATGTCGACTTGAAATTTAAACTGTACAAAAATAATTCAATTCAAATAGTTCAAGAAATTAGCTGTTTCAATTTGATAATGATAATACGGAGAAAACGATCATCTGAATAGTTTACTTTTCTCTGACACACATTTTCGCCTTAATGGTAGTATGAATCGACCTAATCACTTATTGGTCCCGTAAAATCCGAGCTGGTTTCTTGAAGAAACTTTTTTCTTTGCTATGACTATGACACAGTGCGTACTGCATTTGTTGATTATGGGTTGTTAAGTTCACTTTTCTTCAAATGGCAAAAGTTTTTAGACATGCTTAAAAGCTCAAACTGCAACAGCAGGCTACAGGATTATAAAATCAAATCGCCTTTATCCACGAAAGTATCTTCTCTAATGAGAACGAAGTTTCCACAATTGACTTACTGAAGCTTTTTGAGACGTGGCTATCTGGGTCCTCAAAATATAACTCACTGTGACTTTTTTGAAAGCTTCTTAAGTTTAGAGTTTACAAAGAATTTTGTTGCAAGTCGGTTTTGATTGCAAAGGATTCCTTGAGCAGCCTCTATACAACGCTATTTCAGGCCTAATTGGGCCTTTGTCAGCAGAAGCGTAGCTCGAGAAATCCACCGCAAACCAAACCAACCTGTCCTATACATATATTCGCCATTGCGATCACAGGATGTCGTGATCTAAACTTTTAGAGTTTACAATACATCATCAAATCTGATAGTGCCTAAAAATTAAAATCTGCATAATCAAATCTTTTGAGCAAGTTAATGAATCAAAACAAAAGCATTATTATCCTTCGGACAGCATTTTTCATAATTCTACTGTTTGCATTGACAGCTTTCCTAATATGCAGTGAAATGTAAATTTGAAAAGCTAAGTAAAAATGTTTAGGCAAAATTACTGAAAATGACATTTCTTCGCATTGTTAAAATTAGCCAAAGACATTTCTTTAGCTAATTTCCTTCGATATAAGTTCTTTTGCATGGCGATTGTATACTATAAGTTTCGTTGATTCATCGTTAAATTGTATAGGAATATACAAAATATCAAAATGGGTCACTGTTTCTATTAAAAAATTGTAAAATTCGGAAATTAATTTATACTTACTTTCAATGTAGATAAGCCAGAAGAAAAATTGTTAAGGAGAAGAATGAAGTCTCTTTCTGAATTTTGCAAAAGCGTATGCATTTTGATTTGACTTCTACTTGCAGTGCTGCCTATTATGTTATCAACTTATCAATGTAAAGAGAGTCCTGAATAGATGCATAGTCCTAAAGGCATGTCTTACTTTAAGATACCTATGTATGTTTAATAATTTTTTGACATAAAACAAGAACAATTTAAAATAAAATGTTTATTCGGAAGGTAATAGTTTTAACATCTCAAGTAATAACTTTAATAAAATGTTATTTTATACCAGTATTTTTTTTCTTTTAAGCAATGTATCAAAGTAGCAAAGATGGGCGTTTTATAATTCATAGTCGCTCCGAACTGAAATATGTACTTTCTGCATTCACGTTGCTTCTAGGTGAAACAAATGCCTAGACAAAATTAACGCACTATACTTTATATCATAAATATTGTTTCATCAATGAATCGTTTAATGATAAATTAAATAAATTAAAATTAGAAATTAAATTATATGCAAGTCTAGAACCATTTTAAACTAAATATGTCAGTATCAAAACTAAAGGTAATCTTGGCATTAGTTTTCTGGAAGCGTGGATAAATCGGTGCATAAGTAAATATGTATGTATACTATAATCAGTATGTACTCTCGTACAGAGTACCAAAGTGTCAAAGTAAATATGGTCACTCAACAGGATTTACATTTTGGAATTTACTTATATTATTTTTGGTATTGAGTGAAAAAGACAAGATATTTTTGACTCACCTAGAAATATTAAAATCGCTTCAATAATATGAAAGGAAGGAGGAATACTGAAAAAAGAAATATATACATAATAAGAAGAGAAAGCAACTAATCTATGGGGGACTACAGTACCCAAAACGAACAATCTCACAGAGTACATTTTAAACTAATGGGAAGATATTATTGCATTTGGGTGAATATGACAACGAAAGAAAGGAGCAAATTCAAATTATTCCACGTAAAAAAAGTACTGGCTTGGCTCGAGTATATTTGTATTTTAAAAATAATTGAAAATTATACTTACCTCATACTCTCTTTCTAATGGCTATGTAGGGTGCTTAGAAGCAGAAAATGAAAGCCTCTTTCTTTGTTAACACTCTTTATTAGCTTCCACTCGTTGTGGAGGTATATCTGACTGCACTTTTCACTATTAACTGAATTGTACCTACGAAGTAGCCTACCTAGTATCCCTCTCCCTTATCTACTATTGGCTACTAACAAGTGGCATCTGCATCAGGTTCGTAGCAATATTGTGAAGATACATACATTAATTATTATAGAAACGTACTTATTGGAAACAAGTCATCTATTGCACTTTATAAAAGTAATGTATAATACAAGCGGAAAGGATTTATTAGAAGAAAGAGAAAACAAGAATTAATAGACAGTAGTTTATGAATCGAGAATCGCTACTGACCTTACATCTCATGCGAGATGTTTCAGTTAATACAGGAAATATTTAAAATAAAAGTAGATGCAGTAAAATAAATTGAAAGCCGAAATTCGAATCAAATGTCTAACCAACCACTCGGCTTAAAATATTGTGATCTCATTTCTTCTCTGTGTATCACTTAGGTCCAGTTTTACAAACATAAAATAGGCTATAACTATTCGCCGAATATGTTTTAACCTTCTTCCATATATACGTCACATTTATTCCAAGAATACTGTTATACTCAGTTTATTTGATTCTAAATATGAAACTTTTTCACTTAATTATTAATTTAAGTAAACTGATTAATTTAAGTAAGCTGATTAAAATAATCAGAATCAGGAATGTCATCATTTTGCCTTTCATTAATTTGAGTAATCGATGAATTCCTTATTTTTTTGAATAATACATAGTATTTGCTTAATTGAATAATACATATCAAATTATAACGCGTGACCAATATCTTTTCAAATCAAGTGACCTATGGAAAAAAATTATGTCTTTGTTTGGTTCATTATTTCAAATGCCATTGGAATTACTTTTATTGCATTCCTATCGTTTTGTATAGGACGTTTTGCAATATAAATATGTAATTCAAGTGGCATTTGAAATAATGAACTAATAAAAGACACATGATTTTATTTCCATAGGTCACTTGATTAGAAAAGATATTGATCACCTGTTATATTATACAAGATTTTTTTTAGATAATTTAACTAATTCAATTAATTTTCTTGTTCCTGGAAACGTATGAAAAATAATTTTTATACGTATCGTTAACTATTTTAAAGTGTATTTTTTACATTTCTAAAAGATGTTTTATTTTTCATAGTAAGGGAGACCGGGTATGGTTGCCTCACGGGTTGGTTGTCACACCTAGTAGGTATTTCTCAGTAACTAACTACTGATATTGGCTGTGGCTATAACTTGTGATTGTTTACATCATTTTATGCTTTTTGTCTTGTTTTCGTGTTTATTGATGGAGGACCGCGGAAGTTATAGCGAATTATCAATTTTCTCGATCTGTGAGTAATTATTTAAAACGTAAGATTTTTTATAATTCTTTCACAATTTTTTTGTGATTATATTTTGACAGTCATTTTTAACCAATCGCAGGACTTCGCTAATTGTTTACATGACCGATTTTTAGGTTAGCTCAATTTATGTTTCCAGAATAATTTTTTTATCCAAAATGTCTGCCTGGGGCTAGTTGTCACATATCGTCTGGGGCAGGTTAAAGCTCGAAAAAACGGGTGCAATGTACAGAATGTAAAAATTGGGCGCATGTTTTGTGCACCCCATGCCTTTTATATCTGTCAAAATTGTCAAAAGACAGCAATTAACTACAGTGAAACTCGCTTATAACGAGCACTGGTTATAACGAGAACTCGGATATAGCGAGGCAATTGAAAAGTTCCATTTTTCATATTTATACGTTTCGTTTATAACGAGCACTTGCATATAACGAGCAGTAACTGTGGTCCCTTGAGCCCTCGTTATATCCGAGTTATACTGAATTTTAATATGAAAAACAAAAATTACTGTAATCCAAAGTGCCTTTTTGTTCTAAAGCGAAAATAAAGATTTTTTTACTATCTTTTAAAATAATTCTTACTTTTATTGCTATTTTTACTGGTTTACTAGTTTTAAAGTTGCTGTTTTGTGCATTTAAATTACCCGTGACAACTTACCCCGGAACCGGGGTAGTTTGTCACAAAAATCTTCACCAACTTAAAAATCGATTAAAAATCACAGTTCATCATTTTCGTTTCAAAACTGCGGCAATATATTTCCAAAGATATATTAAATAAGATAGGTTGTCGAATAAGAGGATAAAATAGAAATGAACTGCATAATATACGTAAATGTAAATTTTGTGACAACGTGCCCCGGTCTCCCCTAATGGAAGAAATAGGACATTCATTAAAAAAAGAAAAACTCAGGTTATAGAAAAGTTTTAAGTTGAGTAGATAGGTTACAGTATAAAGTTTGGTAGTGTCGGAATTAAATGTTTCTTCGATTGTATAAATTTCAATGTTGAGCAGAAAACGTTTTTAGTTCAAAGTTCTTTTGGACTTGTTAAGAAGCGTATAGAGCTATTGGTTACGAAACTGGAAGTACTTCGGTATAGATTTTCACGTTGTATTTTTCATTAACACCGATTAGTCTCCAGCTCAGAAGCTTCTTGGGAAAGGTGTTTAACTAGTTACTATGAGGGCAACACTGAAAATATCTAAAATGCCATGTTTCTAAAAACAAATAACCACAGCCACTTTCTAATATTGTTTTGTGAGTTGATTGTCGTTTAGTTTGTTCGATTTGCTCTAATAGTTTTTTAATTATCATAATTTAAAGATTTTGTGTTCACCCAAAAATGAATTTGACTAGAGATCATTTTCGGGCTCTGACTTTTTACGATCTTAAATCGTCATTAACTTCTAAACAATGTGAAGATTGGCTTAGAAATGCATTTGGCGAAGAAGCAATAATTTATAATTGGTTCAACAAATTCAAAAGAGATCGGTTTCCTCTTAGTGATGAATTTCGTGAAGGACGTCTAAGAACTGCTGTTACTGATGAAAATGTTGCCGCTGTTCGAGCACTGCTTGAGGAAGATCGACGGACATTTTATGAATTTATTCTGGCGACGTTGGATATTGGCATGAGTCAAATTCAACAGTTAGACGTGAGAAAACTTTGTTGTCGATGGATTCCACATAAACTGACTTCCGATCAAAAAGAACAACGCATTGAATGGTGCAGAGAAACTCTAGAAAAATTCAAAGGCGGCACTTCAAATTTGGTTTGGAATATCGTAACAGGCGATGAATTTTGGATATATTGTTATAATCCTGACAAGAAAAGTCAATCAGCTGAATGGGTCTTTCGAACAGAACCTAAGCCTGCAAAAGTCCGACGAATTCGCAGTGCTGGTAAGAAAATTGCTAGTTTTTTTTCTAAAACGGGTCATAGCATACCGTTACTTTCGATTGGTACTCAAATGTCTATTTACAACAAATTTTTGAAAAAGTTTGTGAAAAACGGCCAAACAGAAAAATAATTTTACATCATTCAACACATCGTCCCATAAGCAAAAGTAACAACTGAATATCTGGATGCCCTAAAAGTCAGCATCATAAAACCTTCACCATACAGCCCTTACCTAGCACCTCGTGAGTTCTCTTTGTTTCCAAAAATTAAAGATAAAATATGTGGAATCACTTTTTCGTCATCAGATAAAGCAGTGGAACATTGTAAAAACCTGGTTTCTCAGGAAGAGTGGCACAACTGCTTTAAGAATTGGTTTCATCGAATGCAAAAATGTATTGATGTTAAAGGGGAACATTTTGAAAAACTATAAAACAATTTTCATTTTTTAAAAACTAATCCCTGTTTGATTTTCTAAAAATTTTCAGTGTCGCCCTCGCATGTATAGCCAACTGCGGCTACGACCGATTTACTAGGAAGTTTTCTTCTTCGGCATTCATCTTACAAACACTGGGGAAACGGAGAAAACCCTGTTCGAAGGAGCCGGTATGAATCCGAACACAAACCGACTTATAAAAATATCTCTCCCATGCAGCAATTCACATCTATAGTTGCCGAATCAAATGTCAAGTCCATTGTCAGCGGATTCAATCAAATCGGCTATGCAACTACTTACTGTACTTAATTACTACTTACTTAATTATGTAGAAGCAGTGCCGGATTACCCTATACGCAAAATACGCATGTGCGTATAGCGGCAAATTTCTGGAGGCGGCAAAATCAGACATTAATTTAACAAAATCATATTTACGGACTACCATGAGGAGAAGATAGGCTAAATTCGTTAACAGTTTTAGAGATAGAAAGTGACTTAACAATGAATATTGACTTTGGACCTATACTTAATGAATTTGCATTCAAAAAATCACGGCGGAGACAATTTTGACAAGGTAAATTAGTCGGGGCGGTAATTTTAGCGTAAGGCGGCAAATTCCTTAATCCGGCACTGTGTAGACGGTAAAATACACTGTAGGTTTATTTCTTTTAACAGGCAGCATTCTACGCAAAGGGCTGCGTCTAGAATATTTTGGACGTTAGGTGGAGTTACATGGAGTTGGAAATCGAGGTCTTTCTTATATAGCGTGTTGAAAATTGACAGACCTACTCTGTGGCATATTGCACAGAATTACTTTGTGTATCTTTATTGTTCATAAGTTTTAATTTCCTTATTTTGCCCTTTCTACAACGTTTCTTTAAAATACACTTATCTGTATCACAAAATCTTTTAAGCGGACACTAAATCGCGCACTATACACTTAACGTTTCGCAGTCGTTCGTCGCTTCGTCAGAAGCTGTCGAAGCTTCGTCGGACAAGAACCAACTGTAAATAAACTTAACGTTAGCAAATTATTTGTTTTATATTTATATTTACGTCATTAATTTTAGATAACAAAAAGATATGAGCTGAAATGATAATAATAATATCCTCATAACCAGAGAGCGGCCAGTTTTAGGTTTTTCCATGTCAGAAGTAAGCACTTTGTCTTGAGTAAATCATTTACAAGATGTTGAATGAGTGTGAATAAGTTAATATAAAATAAATGTACAAGATTACGTAAAAGTAATTTAGATTCAATGGTTTGGATAATATTAGGTAAAACCTAATGTCATCCGCGGTCTGTTCTTAACAAAAGATTTTAGAAAATCCCCTGTGACCAAAGCATCATTAAAAATTATGAGTTGGCGTTGTTATAAGTAGGACATATTATTATTGGCACTTACATTTTTTTTAAATTTAGCCTAGAAGTCGAGACCAGTGGATTGATTTATTTATTAGGTATAGTAGTGACAAATGCCTTTGTTTGAATTTTCTTTCATACCACTAGGTATGTGCCTATTTTATCTACTGATAAATGAGATCCTGAAGGCAATGTCATCCATTAGGGTAACTTTAATACTACTGTAAATGAACGCTTCTACTCACCATCTTTCTTAACAAATGTTTCTCTGCAGAATGATTCTACACAAATCGTATTTATATCTTTAATAGTAATAGTTCCCCGTTACAGACTTTGAAGGCTCCTACGGTGTAACAGAGCCTAACGGTGCATTAGACTACCTTATTTTTTGTACAAGATTTTGTTTAATTTCTAAAATAAATATTTACAATAAGAAATTTTTGGGCTGCAGATATACAGGGTGACATCGAATAGAGTGGAATCATTTCACAGGGTGGTAGCTTGGATCAAGACGATCAAAGAATGTTATATAAAATGTATTCGTTTTCGAGAAAAAAAAATATTGAATTTCAAAAAAATGGAAGGTTTTTGTCCAAGAAAAAACTTTTCTTTTTATAATTTCAGCAACAGTGCATCTTCCAAAATGCTCTCCAACAATCGATCGGCGAGAGTTCCGAAATGTGCAAGATGCAGAAATCACGGAATGATATCGACTTTGCGAGGTCACAAAAAACAGTGCATTTACAAAAACTGTTCTTGCACAAAGTGCGGCTTAATTAAAGAACGTCAGCGGATTATGGCAGCTCAGGTAAGATATTAAATTTGTGGTAGCTCATATTAAATATTCTTCCCTACCGAAATAATAACAATAAAACTTTCAAGCTTTCAGTAATTAGAATGTTGTATGTATTTATCTTTACGACTGATTACGCTTTTCTTATTATAAAATATAAATGAAACTTCACTGCAGATATAAATAAAGGCTATGAGTAACTTTGGTGGTTCAAAATGTGTCATCTTCATTAATATTTTTAAGACAAAAAATTTAAAAACAAGAACACATTTGCGTGCTAAATTCGTCTATGACAGCGACTTTAACTATAACAGAAGCGGTTCGTTACACAGTTTACATTATTGCACTATTTATAAATTTCCTCGCGCGAAATGCACGGATAAATCGCGCGGATTTGCGCGAATGTAAATACTGCGAGGGCTGATTGATAGCCACAGAGTTAATGTAATATGAGAAAATGACAGCATGAAGTATTTCGTGATCGATATTCCATTAGAAAAGTATCGCATATCCGCTGTTTAAACGTCGGCGAGCTCATAATATCTCTTACTTAGTCCGACACTGTCAACACATAAATGCATAATGTTGTTAGGTGATACCTTTAAACTTTAGAGTGGATTCAAAAACAAAAAGATTAGCCGCTACTAAATGAGAAGTAAATTAAATTAAATACCAAAATATATCTGTTCTTTTAGGTAGCTTTGAAGCGTCAACAAGCTGCTGAAGATGCTATAGCTTTACATTTAGCTTCCGCAGAAAGTGGAACAACTTACGAGTATCTTCCCCCCGGAAGAATTTACGGAATGCAAATAACTTCACCGGAACCAGAAAGTCCGGTGGCAACAACAGAAGTTGCGAAGCTTCCTGATAACCCTACGCAAGAAGAAGTACAGGTCAGCCCCGCTTCGATCGATATGCTCAGTAAGCTGTTCCCCAGTAAAAAGAGGGCAGTCCTGGAGCTCGTTCTGAAAAGATGCAACCACGATTTGCTCAAGGCAATCGAACACTTTAACTTATCGAACACGAAAAGGAACGGCGAAGACGGTAAGAAGAACGAAGATCACGTATCGGCCTTCAAGCCTGTCCATGGCAAAATTGCTGGGGCCCACTCGGCGACTTCAATACCGCTTCTCGCCGGAAACAAAGTCTACATGCATAGCTTATATCCTTTTTTATCATTATTCAATCCTCAACCAGTTCTACCCAGTCCTGTTTACGTACCAGGCTTTTGCGATTGCGACCAGTGTAAATTCAATTTGCACTCGAGAATCGATCAAATGTCTTAATTAGCTTTGTGATGAATATGATTTGAAATCAACGACGACTGCGTGTTACCAAAAATGTAGATATGTTGTATGTAATTATTGTAATTAAGTTTCGATGTGATTATTAGAGTTGTGTTAAGAAAAACGTGTGTGAGTTTTCTGCGGAAATAGTTACATCTGTATTCATTTCGGCGACGTCCGGCAAACGCATTCTACTCAAATCTCCCTGAAAATGAGAAGCAAACACGGAGTTTCTCTTAACTCGAGGTGCAAACAAAGAGATCAAGTTAAATGGGACTGCGATATGTGCGGTAATGGAATTAGGGCGCGTTCGGCCGTGCTCTCGGGAATTAAAGATTTACTTATCCGCCCGCAAACTCCGGGAAATTTAATATTAGGTTAGAGCAGTTGGTCTACAGGTTTACGCAATGTTATCTGAAACTGGTCTTTGCTTTAAGGGTGTACATTTTTTTACTGTGATTACGAGCTAGACATGTGTTACAATCAAGGGAGTTTGATAATGGTACTTTATTTTAAATATTTCAAATATATTATTTTAAATATTTCAAATAAATTACGAGATAATAAACAGTCTTAAGATCATAAAAATTTACTGTACGTAATTCGAGTGTGAGTTACATTTGGAGATTTCAGCTTTAGTGAAATTAGAGATGTCGTTTGTTACAATATTCTATAAACTGGTGTTTGACGTCTTTCATATCTTCATTATCTTCTTTCTATATCAGAAGTTTTCGATAGTGACACCTGAGATGATACCCAGTGGTATATGAAGAGGAGAGGAAGAGCATATGAAAATAGTTGGAACTGTGGTAAGTAAACTGCATAATGTTTAAAAGCAAAAATTATTTTATTAACCTTATTCAAGTACTCGTAAAATAGAAGCTGAAAGCTTCATTGACGGGATTATGAAATTCTTGGTGTTCCTTTCAAAAGCATATCCTTTATGAATAGTGTTCTATGCTTATTTTGGTAAAGAAAAAACAATTAGGAGTACAAAAAAGGCTACATAATGGAGTAAACTTAATGCCTAAAGTCCAGTAGTTTTCAAACTTATTATCCCCACGGACCCCTTCTCATAGCAATAACCTGGCCATGAACTCCCAAGTGAAATAATTGCATAAAAGCAAAATTACAAATTTAACTTTGTAGTCTTGAATGATGAATGGTCACGTAAAAATAAAATATGAACAAAACATTTTCTTCGTAGGAACCATTTTGAGAACCACTGGTCTAAACTATGCAAAATTAACCCACTATAAAAAATAATGGTGTCAAGAATTTTGACGACTTTAAAATATATATTCCCGTTTAGCGATAAAAAATTCTTCCTTATACTGGGTGAGCCATAAGTTCCCAGGTTTCCTAAGTTTTACTTTCATACTATTGTTTTAAGTAAGAAATCAAGTTGTTTTCTTTACAAATGTGTTACGTCATTTTGCAAGCTCTTTCATATCGTACAGGCTGGGGCCTAGAAACTTCCTTTTTTTGAAGGTGAATAAAATAAAAATTGTAGCTAATGTGTATGTTTTTTTGTTTTATATTGAAAGAACATAATTTCAAATTTTATATCATGCAGTTTTAAACAAAACATCTGTAAGGTGATGTCCACCGTTTTGCTATACACTGATGCAACCGATTTCTGAAGCTCCTCTCTACGCGTTGCAACATCACCGGAATTCGGGCTTTTTCCTGCCGAATAAGATTTTTCAATTTAAGCAGGGTTGTAGGGCGATGTTTGTAAACCTCTGCCTTGAGGTAACCCCATAAAAAAAATCACACGGCGATAGATCGGGCGAGCGCGGCGCCCACGGAATGTCATCTCGAGTCGAGATGAGCCGTCCGGGAAACATTACCTTAACAACTGTCATCGAAACTCTGGCCATGTGGGCCGTGGCACCATCTTATTGGAACTACACGTTTTGTAGGCTCATTTCTTCAAGAGCTGGCGCGAAAACACATTATCATCATCTCGAATCGAGGTGACATTCCGTGGGCGCCACAATCTATGCCCTGTGATTTTTTTATGGGGTTACGTCAAGGCAGAGGTTTACAAACACCGCCTTACAACCCTGCTTCAATTGAAAAATCTAATTCGGCAGGAAATAGCCCGAATTCCGGTGGAGATATTAGAACGCGTAGAGAGGAGCTTCAGAAATCGGTTGCGTCAGTGTATAGAAAATGGTGGACATCGCCTTACAGATGTTTTGTTTAAAACTGCTTGATGTAAAGTTTGAAATTATGTTCTTTCAATGTAAAACAAAAAAAAAACATGTATATCAGCTATAATTTTTATTTTATTCACTTTCAAAAAAAGGAAGTTTCTAGACCCCACCCTATATATTACATTTAGTTAATTGTGGGAAGAATAATGGGAAAAATAATGGAAACTCGTGCACTTTTACTTCAATATTGGAAAATGAACTTCAAAGCAACAGAAGTGCGAACAAAATATGCGAAGTGGAAGGCAAAGGTGTCTTCTCAATTCGTATAGCACAGAAATGCTTTCAAAAATCGAACGATGTTCTACACTCATAGATAAGTCGCGCTCTGATCGTCCAGTTACAATAAGTTCTTAAGTCGTTCAACGCCTTCACGCACTCGTCGATATTAACAAAAGCTGCCGTGAAGTACCACATGGGACAACGCCGTGTGGACGTTTGCCAAGAGCTTTTTCGTAACCTTTTTAATGAACGTTTCCCTCGTTAAATCGTAATCTACAATTCAAAGGGGTTTATTTTTCAAATCCAGAGCAAGAAAGTCAGTGGTTACTAACCAACCACTGGTTAGACTTGGGACAAGTGGCGAAATCTATGGCCAAACAAGATATATTCTCGAAAAAGGTAGTTCTGTGTATTTACTGAAACCTTGAAGGCTTAATCCTCTTTTAGCTAGTTGCAAACAATTAAGTCAACGACCTGGACACTATCCCTTTCGGGTGAAAAATGACATATTCAGCTTTGGTCAACAAAAGCCGGGTGCTCTGGCAACTAGACAACTCGACGCGATACAACTTTTGCCATATTCACCACATCAAATCTTGCTCCTTGTGATTTTCATCTTCTCCGGATGACGACCGACTTCCTGTAAGAGCTGTATGTCGATTATTTGGAGGATGTCAGGAGGGGGTGCCGTGGTACCACCGAGGAATTGAACCACTTGACGAAAGATGGGTTCCTTCAAACCATATAATCAAATTATGGTCTTCACTTTGAAGAATAATGTTCATTTATTTTTGTTATATTTACGTTTAAAGTTCGAACAAAAAAGAAAATGCGAAACCTTATGGCTCACTCTCATATAGGTAACTGAATTTTCCAAGAAAATTATTTGTATAACAAGAATTGAAAGTGTACCTTTGTGAAACAAAACTTATATTTGAGTCGAGAACTGTTTATACTTTTACTTTTGACAAAAAATGAAGTCACTGTCTTATTTATTCGTGCTCGTTTTCCCAATCGCTGCTCAATTGAGGATTACTCAACGTGGAGTACGATGGTAAACTATCATCTCGAATTAAAGGAGATTTTTCCTAAAAAACAGAAAATAATGTTATGGGTATAACTAAGAGACAACTGAATTACGATACATACTTTCACATTTTCGAAGTTAAGCAGCAAAGGGCAAAACATTACGTTCAAGAAACCGACGATTCTAATAAGCCAGGGGAAGCCTATAGTGTGTATAGCTTGTCCTCCAAGAAGTGGCCCAAAAGAATAAGCCATGCTCACAGATACCTGTTGTAGTGCGTATACAGGTCCGTAGTGCGAACTGCCCTTTTGGTCGACCAAATTGGCTAGTAATGGCACGAGGGCTGCGTCTACTACCCCGACACCAAATCCAAGTCCAAAATGCGGTAGGGTAAGCTGAGTTAGTGTATTTGCTAAGGGAATGGCGCAGCAACTCAGTCCGGTCAAAATCATTCCACTGAGGGCGGTTCTCCACGCAGCGACAGGCAAAAGACCTAAAGATTCATTAGTGGTAAATTGGAACTCATTTTAAAGTTTTACCTGCAAAATGAGACCCGATGAAATACCCCACGCTATCAGGGATGAATACAGCTCCTAGTTGCCACTTGGAAGGTGAAGGATTGAAATGTGCGAGCAACCACATCGGTATGCATGGTTCCAAGATGGCCATAGACGATGAAGTTATGCAAATTGCGCCGCCGGCTATGATCGTCTTGTGGTCTTCTAATAAATTCAGCCATTCTTTGCAGTTTATCGATGGTACGTTCTCGGACATGTCGTGTTCTTTCATACACGAAAGTTGTAAACCTGTTAAAAATTTTTGCTAATATTAATTACGTACCAAAACCGGTGGTGGTATGCTCACCGATATTTATTATGGTGAAGAACGCTATAAGTAAAAACGGGGCTGATTTTCCGATGAATTGGTAAGCTGCACCGCCCAGGGGGTATCCTATAAGGACACCCAAGGCGATTCCGCCGAAGGCCAACGGCATCAGGCGAAATCTGTTTTCCTTTGGAACGGTATCGGCGAGTATGCACATCCCGCTCACTGCAATTGCTGCAGACGCACTTCCATGAAGAGCTCTGGCCAAGACAAGCACGCCGTATGTTTTACCATAAGCGAACACTATAAAAAATATTTACGTTTTGAGTGTTATAAAAAGTAGTAATTGAAATTATTTGCGTTTAGTTACAGATCTTTAATTTTAGTTGCCCTTAAAGATGCAAAATAGGTCTTACACTACCTTGTAATTTTTAATTATGTCTTCGTTTCAAATTTCCAAAGAGTTGGCAAGTGCCATAAACATTTTTGAAACATTCCAATTCCAGGTATACATTTCGGTAATTTATAATGTTTATTTACAACTTATAATTTAAGCCTTATTTCGATTTTGAAGCAGTTCTGCTTCGAGGATTACATTTTTGGATTCTTTCCTTTGTTGTTCAAAATTTTGCAACAGTACCATTATTAATGTAATTTTTGAATTTATTTATGTCTTACTATTAGAGCACTAATTTTTAAAATTCTTAAATTAAAAGTAATTTTCCAATTTATTTTTAATAGTAATGGAAGGTATCAAAAGCACAGCAGAAAAAAAAATAGTTTAGTTCATAATGTTTCTAAAGTTGTGTTACAGTAATTATTTATTAGAAGATATGATACGAATTGTTATTTTTTTAAATCGAACATTCAACTAAATTTAATTAAGAATGTTCCAGAAAAATGTTATCCAAATTCGAAATTCTTTTCTTAATAATAAACACTTTAGAAGTAAATGATGCAAACAATTTTTGATGTGATTATAATAAATAATAGCAGAGACTTACGAATAGCAGCGATGAACGTATTGCATGATCCCAAAAGTAACGGAACATTATATCCAACAATTCCTGTTAAGTATCCAACCAAAGGTGTGAAGGCAAGCTGCACGAAAGCTTTAGACGCCAGCAGCGCACCGAGAGGTCCATTATCCTTCTCAAGGTTTTCAAATTTCCTTTGAACAGGACTCAGCGATACTCTTCCTAAATAAGTATGCCGATCGGAATCGTCGGCGTCCCGCGAAAATAAATAATCCGGAATGATGGGAACTGCAACAATATTAGAGGAAAAACAATTTATGGTTTTACTTACCGACTACGGTGAGCAAGACATTATCCAAGAGAAACGATAAATAAACAATGAAGAACACCACAATTTTCGAATGTTTTAAGGACGGGAGCAGGTCCCTCATTTCCGCTAGGACCGTGTTCATACTGGCCTGCTCTCAGGGACGCATCTGGTTTTATTCAGATAGGAGTTGCCGACCGAGGTTGGGACTAATTTGTGATAAAACGGATTTCAATGAGAAATTTACCACTTGGTCGCCCTTCTATTACCGAACAGTTATCAGCTGCTCGCACACATACTCAAGGTGTAGTTTGAAGCGAGGAGCTCAACATTCCCAATTCATCATGAAGGGAACTCAAATACATTCTGAATAAATAGCTTTTGCTAATACACTTAGGGCCACTTTATTCATTTTTTGGTTTCTTCTAGCCAATAACTTTTTTCGTATATCAGGGTAGTTATCTCTAACAATGAAATTATAGCTTGACTGGACGCAAAATTTAATTATAATAAAATTGTGGGCATGTTATAATAAGATAAAATTTGTTATTAAAATATCAGCAATTAGTGCTTAGAAATATGTGTTATTTAGTAAAATTTATTGTAACTTCATAGAAAGTACAAAAACGTTTACTATTTCTGATGTTGTCCAAACGTCTTTATTCAAACCTGTAATGTCAAATTTCAATTAAAAATAAATAATTTATTATGGCATCGTTTACAACGTACAAAAAATGTATAACACAAGGACGAAAATAAATAAACTGTATCGAAGATATGGGACGGAATGCGATTTCACACGTTCAAATCTAATTACAGGATTTGCCTTAAACTTAATTATACTGTCCTAGAAACGGGTCACTTTGTCGGGGCTGGGTTGAGAATCAATGTGGCTTTCAAATTCTTCCTCCAAATCTGCAGGAGTTGAATACTGATGAGCGGCAATTGGGGCAGATTGTTTTTCGCCGTTTCTTGAATTTATGGCATTGATTGTAGCAACGTTGACACAGTCATAGAGAGGCTGAAAAAGAACGAATTCCTCTTTTAAGATTGTTCGAACTTATTCTATGTTATTTATCTCTAGATGCTTTATTCATAAATTTCTTAATTCGAAATAATAACATTATTTTTTTTAACAATTGGAGTGCAAATTTAGTTATTGAGGAAAACAGTTCTTTGAAAATTTTGAAGCTCCATTAAATGAAAACAGGAACTAAATTTAAAGAAAAATTATATTTAAAAAGTATAAGAATATATAAAAACAAATACTTTTTTCTCCTTTTTGGAAAAATTTCAAAATAATTCACTAATTCAAATATTCTTTAGTAATTTTATAAGAGCAGTCGTTTTATCTCTTCTACTCTACTTATAAGATCAACATCTTTTTAAACAAGAAACGTTTTAAATACTTTTGTGAATAACTTATTAATAATGTTTGAAAATCTGTTTTACTCTTTAAGAATGATTAGTAAACGTGTTTAGAATTCATCGGCAATACTTTGAATAAATTTCCTATTCGAGAAAATACTAATTTGAAACAAATTTAAAACAAATAATTTTCACATAAAATGTAACGCGCAAATTTTTTCATTGCTTGGGTTATGATGATTGTAGCATTCCGAAACGGAATAAGTCATTCAAGAATTCAGTGATAAGTCCAACGTAGGTCATTAACAGAAAAATGTAATTATCTTAACTTGTAATACTTAATCTATCAGGAAAAAAGTGCATTACACAGCAAAACATTCGCAAATTATAATCGACGAATGAAATAGTACTTCTTAAATAATTAATAAATACAAAAATGATAGGAAAATATCCTGACTGTTCTTTTTAACACTTTACATTCGTCTCTATACCTCTTATCAAAATTGAAGATTCACTTTTAAGTGAGAAAAGAAGCGCAAAAAATATAAGTAATTTCTGTTGTAAATAAAACACTTCAAGGACATACCTGAGTGCTTGCTCTGTAGATATCCATGGTACTAGTAGCGGTAGCTAAAGATGGAAGTGCACTGGTAAATTTATCTCTTGCAGCAGCCACCGTCATCAAGTACGTCCTTGGAATAAAAATAGCACCGACCAAAGCACTCGCTGTCGACACCAACCCAAAACAAAGCATCGGATCTTTCCACTCTTCTCTCAACAGCAAGTAACACGGTATCCAGCACATCCAGAAGCAAGCGATGATTATGGTGGCAAACGTAACGTACTTTCCTTCCCTGTAGTTTCTCTGCGACTTCATAATCATTGGACAGAGGCAGAGAAGCAATATTAGAAGAAGAATGTTGTAGCTTAACAAATACATCATGAGGAAATTTCGGAATTCTTCCTCGCATTGACGTATAACTTGTAGGCTCAACGCGCATTGCACCCCGAAAATAAAAAGGGTGAGGAACGCCTGGATGGATCCCGCGACGTGTGACATAAACCCAACTTCTTTGGAGATCGTGGCTAAGAGAATAGCTCTGGAGAGAAGCAAGGAAAACGCAGCAGCATAAGGCAAAGTAACCGAGAGAGTTCGTGCAATATAAATCGATGGTTTCACGCTTGAATCACCATCTAAAGCAAACGGTGTTATGCAAGCGTACATTCCTATGGCGATAAATAGAAGTAGCAAACTCAACGTTGGATTTCCCTCGAGCACATGTCTTTGGCAAATACGGGTCACGATGAAGACTATGATGGCCAAACAAAAAATTATGCCTAAAATCGTTATCGACATGAAGGCGAAAACCCAAGAATCCGTTCTTGGAATGACCCCCGACGTAAACACTGTCTTCTTACTCAGAGATTTAAAATTCAAGCATTCCGAAATGCACTTTTCCATGGAACTTGCGCAAAAATTTCTGTAGGTGTTGTTGGTGTAATTGAACTCCTCTCGGTTCTCGTCTAAATCAAGTAAAACATCGTCGAAAACATTGTAGGTGAACACCTTCGTTAAAGTCTGGAAGACATTGTTGCTGTTCATGAAGCCGTACTGACGTGTCAAGTTTTCCGGTTTCAAATTCGTAATATTCTCCACTTGGAACACATTGTAATTGAATTTGGTGGCCAGAGGTTCGATTTTGAGCAAGTTGAGCAAGAATTTCGAAGATGAAACCGAATAATCTTGTACTTGGTTGAATTTATTGCGCAAGCAGTTGAGTTTGTAAATCGTCGTGTTGCAGTTTTCGGTGATGAAATTGGTTAAGTTTTTTGTGGAACTCACGATGGGGTTGGCTACGTCGAATAGTAAAGGCGTCGGGATAATTTTAGGCGCGTTGATGTACTTCAAAAATAATTCTGCGTGAATAGGTTGAATGATGTAGCTTCCGTCTGGAAGACCTAGAATAATTTTAATCATAAAAATTGAGGCTGGATGCCTCAAAGGTTTACCTTCAATGGAAGAGCCGTCCAAGGGCACGAAGATAATCTTCATACCTTTGAGGTTTTGTTTGGAAATTAGATTGTTTAGGATCATGTTGATGGCATCTTTGTCTCCGAATACGACGATCGAGGAAATTTTTTGTTCAGGTGTAAGGTCTGTTTCTCTAGAAATTTAAAAAATGAAGATCTAGATGCGAATTAAGAAAAAAAACTTTCAATTTCACATGAATTCGTTTAGTTTCATACATTTCCTAAGTCCTTTTAAACATTTTTAAGGCGAAGTATTATTTATTATATGTTGTGAAATAAATAAATGTGAAGTTTTAAATGCTATTTAATAAAATATTTGTGCTTTTAAATATAATATGATTTACTCAGTCTTCATGTTATGTCTCAATTTTAGATTTGGTTTTTTGTTATTTTGTTTAAAATTTGTAGAAATAAAAACTAAAATTGTATTAACGAACACCAATGCTTTTCTCTGTGTAGGAAATGTTCTGATAATATCTAGATCAGGTGATTTGATTTGAATAGAGCATTATTCCACTTCCACTTTTTGTGATTGACCCTCGTATAATACGAACAATAACTGTAACTCATTAAAGATTGAATAGAAAGAATCTATTGCTCAAATAAATAAAGAAATAAAATTTACTTACAGGAAACTGATGATATCCCTTACGCATATCCATGCCCTCCTGGTGTATTTATAAAAATACTTGAGGACGTTTAAATCCTGCGATATAACAGACACATTGTTCTTCCAATTTAGCATCGATAAAAGTTCTACAGATATCTTCACCAATTGTTTCCAGGATTTGTTCACTACGTTCGTACGCACCCCCAAAACCTCGCAGAAGTTACGAACGTTTTCAGAAAAGGAATTCGCACCGATAATTCCTAACAAAAGACTTTTTTCTTGTTCCCGAAACAACTGGAAAATCGAGTCGTAGAAATCATTGATGGTGCACACTTTATATACACTCAACCCCAAAGACATCGGCTGAACCAGTTTGAGCAAGTTGATCCTTTCGGTGGTCCAAATCGCTGAGGTGATCAGCGTCCTTGTGAGGGCGGTATCATAAGGTAGGATGTTGCAGTCTTCGATGGCGAGCCCGATTTTTAAGTCACCCTCACTTTCATACACGGTTTTAATCTCGAAACTATAAACTGTTAAGCTGATTTGTAAAGCGAATAAGGTGGCGAAATTTAATTGCATTATGGAACTATGACCAGCAAGTACACGTCGTAAAAACTTGGTGATGATAAATAAAATCGGTACCGGAAACTACGGTCGAGCGCTTTTTAATTTAGTTCAGGCACAGCACACACGTGACAATCAATAACAAACATCATGTATGTTACTAACTACCGGCCTTCCGACGCCGCTTGCTTCGCCAATGTTTGAGTCACTATTAACTATAATACCATAGAAACGGATCAATAAATTGCCTTTGTGTTAAGAGATACCATTCGTCATTCACGCAGATTGCTTTAAAACATTGTTTTAACACGCGATGCAGAAAAGTAACGCTAAAGAACGCGCGTACCCAGAGGAAACCTTAGAAGGTGAAGTATGTTATTCAATTAATCGGATTCAGTTCGAACAACAGTACCTTATGTTCACACACTTTTTTTAAATCATTTCAGCAAACTAAATCGCTTATAGTAGTATTATTTAATAACCGTAAACGCTATAAATCTCAACGATATTTATTAATATATACACATCTTAATTTTATTCTCTAATTGTTGTAAATGAACATTGAAACATCAACCTCCATTCAAACAGACTATACATGTTTTAAATTATGTAATCAACTTTAAGATGTATGCAAAATTTCAGTAGTAGTATCAACACTGACGTCCAGTTGCACCGACATCGATTAAAATTAATTCTGAAGAAAATCCTAGGATTAGTTAACGACGAAGATGGTGCAACTGAATCTAAAAGTATTTAAGTAGTTTTTACGTGAATCGATTCATTAGTTTTATTAAGCTTCATCCAAATATAAAGTTCAAAATCAAGGTCGTCAAGTCGATTCATAGTTAGTCGAACCGGTGGATCTGAAAACGAATGTTCTAATTAACTTGAATTGAAATGTGAAGATCATTGAGGGAGTTAAACCGATTTTCGCATGACAACTGAAACAGGCTGGACAAAGAAACATGTTAGAATCTAATAGCACAGAATAACCAGAAGTAATACTTTGGCTTTTTCGCGAAAAAGGACTTAAACAGATGATCTCACCGAAAATATGGCGAAATTCGATCATATGATCTTGTTTACCATTTTGTCTCAGCTATATTCATATGTCCAAATTAATTTTTGATAAAGGTAGGCCATGGAAATGTAAACGTATGTCGTAACCTACAACACCAAACAGTTTTTGAGATTAGTGACATTCAATTAAACTTCGATATTACTTAACTAAACACTCATGAACTAGACAATATTTTAATGTAAATAATAAATTATAATTTAATGCGAAAAAGTTGGACAGCAATCCATCAATTGTCAAGTAAATAAATAAATTGCTGTAGTAATCTGAGACAAACGTTTTGTCTCCCATGGCCCACCTTTATCAAAAATTTATTTGGACATATGGTACATAATTTAAACATGATTAGGTGATTACAAGTGTGACTCAAATTTATTGTATTTTTTTTATATGGAAGTTTGCAGTTTTTGTCCAAGTTATTTTAAATACTCCCGCTTATAGGTCCTATCGAAAACATGGCGAAGGTCACCAGTCAATATTTAAAAAGATCAAAGTGCCGACAAGGACTGTCACTTCTGGGTTATTCTATGCTAATAATAACGAAACAAGAAAACTTAAAAATGCTAACATAAAAGAACAAGTCCATAAAGAAGTAGAATATAAGAACAGAAATAAAATACATTAAAAAGAAATAAAATTTAGAAGATACTGATTAAAAATACAGTTCAGTAAGTCACTCTTAACAACACAAAATACTGTAAATTCGTTTTTTTATAACTCATTTTTTATGTCTCATTTTAACAATCTGGAAGGAAGATCTTACGGGGAAAAGGGATTGTAAATGAAACTAGTGATTAACCAAAAACAAAACAAAAAAAATATTCATCGAAAAGGGAAGCTTTTCTTAATCCCTAACTTTTACCATACTCTGAAGACAAATATCTTTACTAAATTTTTTACTCTTCTTATATAAAGTTTTTACAAACCAAATAGAGACTCAAGTGGCAAATTCTTTGTTGTAGCGTGTCTGGAATTAGACTGTAGATAGCCAGGAATCGACCTCAGCGCTCTTCAAAGATAGTATGAATTTTGGTCCATTTCTTACCGTACGTTTACTTTATAATTTCGGGATTGTTGAGTTTTCCCTCCTTTTCTTCTCGGTCTCTCTCTCTCTCTCTCTTACTTTTTAAAACTAAAGGTTCTCTAATTTTATTTGAACTAAAATAAAATATTGACTCTTAACAATATGTATATATTCAAATTAAAGAACAAAAGACTATTGCATTGACAAATTTAATAATCTCAAAGAAGAAAAAATTACGACAGTGAACGATATACAAAATGATATCAAATAAAATGGAATCATAGACAAAGCAAAATATCATTTAAAAAGGCATTCAATAATAGCAAATATTATTATTATAAACAAATAATAATTCGATGAGAGAATTGCCTATTCTCAATTTTTAAGGAGTTGCGATTTAAAATGGGCACCATGTAGGTATAATTATTATTTTAAAAATAAGATTTCAGAGCTTTTTGTTTTAAAGTTCGTACATAACCTCATTTTTTTCTCTATACAACATAAGTGAATTGTTACATAATTCCTAATATGTACGTAGATGAGCAACATTGCACTTCTAAGGACTTTCCGCTTTCAGTTTCTTTTTACGAAATAAAATATCTTTTTTAAGAAAAAAGATCCCTAATGATTTGAAGAAAAAAAAAACAACCTTAAAAAGGGATTTATCCCTTAAGTTGGCAACACTGGTTCCAACCATCTTGAGATTATTATAACGACAAGAAAGATGAACCAATGGGCTTATTCAGCAGATCCAAAAGTTGTGCAACTGTTGACTAAATTTCTGCTGAATGCGACCTCTCACAAGCGATCACTCAACTGATGAGTTAAGCCTCAAGTACACGGGGCGAGTTTACAAGCTACAAGCCGGCTTGTAAAAAGCCGGCGAATCGGCGAGTGTGCTAGTAATCGAGTACACACAAAATCTCCCACTTGCTCAGTAGCCAACTAGCTGGCGTGTGGAAACCAATGCTACCAGCAAACTTGTGCACAAGCTACTGTGAGTACACGTGGCTAGTTTGCAAGCTAGCTCGCTCAAAAGCCGGCGAGTGGCGTGTAAAGTCGCCGGCAGTTCAACTTTTCCAGAGCGTTTTACAAAGCGGCTAACGGGAGATGCATCTCATCGAGTACACTGGACTAGTTTACGAGCTGCTTGTGAAAAAGCCGGCTTGTAGCTTGTAAACTCGCCCCGTGTACTTGAGGCTTTAGGGAAAAAAGCGCGGGAACGCATTTACTTCCTGTAGAGAAACGAAATTTTTATTTTTTTTTAATGAAAATACAAGACATTTAAAAAAAAAATTTTCATAAACGTTTTATTATACAAATGTCTTCAATATGTACGTATTTACAATAATGAAATTTCGTTTTGGACCGAAATATATTATTTTAAATTTATACGATTCAAAAAAATCTCACAGTTCAGTTAATATTTTATTAATTCAATAAATAAAATATGCACATACATAATAACTTATTATAGAAGAAGAGCTCACAAGCTATTTTTAATACTTATCATCAATTTTGTCTGATAATTGTTGATAATTACTTATTAATAATAATTACTTAATAAGACAAATTTCTCCAAACTGTCAAATTCAGATTGGGGTTCCGTGCACCTAGTTCATTGGTAGCACCTGGTAGCACCATTGGTAGTACGTGAAAGGCAAGGGGAAGGTACTTTAGAACTTCAAACCGATGAAGTGTTCGGTGTTCAAACCCTTGGTAAAAAGAACGATGCACTGTATTGCGCAGAGCGCTTCGGTGTTGCTCGTAGCCGTTCCTTGACGTAAAAAGAAAGCGGCTCTAATTTCGTACTATTACTAAAGTTAAAACGAGATGACAGTTCACAAAAGTACAAGTCGACAACAGCATTATCCTTGAATAGTGTATGAAAGCTATGAGTACTCAGATCAGAACATCCTTTTGATCATTCTGAGCGACCCTGTAACATATATGCACTGATAATATGTAACACCTACCCACGACACCTACCCAAAAAACTGTCGAGGATTGTCCGCGCTGTATCTTTTTTTGCAGCCGTACGCGCTGCAGAAAACTGTCATCTTTATGTAAATCGAAGTTTAAATTACATAAATATCCACCTCACGTGCCGCTAATTACACTGTAAACCCTTAAAAAGGCAGTTTATATTAGTGGCATTTACTATGTAATTTAAATGACGAGCTGATTGCATTGCCTAGGTCGCAAATGGCGAACTGCGCGTACCACCTGCTTCACTTCATATCCCTATAGTTAGCCATCCATTGTTTTAAATCCATGGTTAGAACAGTTGCCATTTTTTGTAGCGTAACTTCTCCGTTACCTGATCGAAACATACAGCGTGCAATCAAACAAGTTTCACATGTTAATACTGTAAGTTCTTCATCACATAAGGAATTGATTCTGCAAATATCAACGTTCTTGCTCGAAAATAAAAAACTGACCTACCATAAGAGCGCATCGCCTTTTGTTTGAAACATGTTTCTCTAATAGACAATTAAAATCTAAAAAAGTAATGGTTAAATTTGGACTGCTTAACTGCGAAAAACTGTATTCTTATCTCTTTAGATGTTACTAATCTTTTTACGTCCATACCGGTCACTAAATGTCTGAGTTTAGTGGAAGAACTACTTATGAATTCTGATTTATCTGATGAAGATGTTCATTGTGTTGCTGAACTTTTGCATATTACTTTAAAACAAAACTTTTTTCAATTCAATAATAAATTTTATTCACAATTAGATGGTCTGTCCATGGGTTGCAATTTAAGCCCCCTACTGGCTGATATTTTTATGAATAACTTAGAATCTAAATTTTTTAATTCTGGCCATCACCTGGCCCATAAAATAAATTTTTTTGCTCGGTATGTGGATGATATTTTGATTGTTCTAGAGGGTGATAGTAAAACAGCTAATGAGCTACTTAATCATTTTAACACTTTTCACAATAATATTAAGTTTACCTTAGAATTAGAAAAAGATAATAGTATTAACTTTCTGGATGTGTCAATTAAAAGGTTTAATTCTTCCTTGTCTTTTAGTATTTACAGAAAACCTATCAATACTGATGTTATTATAAATTTTACGTTCAATCATTCATACCAACATAAAATGTCAGCTTTTGCTGCTTTTTTCTATACAGCTTTTTCCATTCCGACGACGAGAGAGGACTTCATTAGGGAGATTAAGATAGCTAGCAATAATGGTTTCCCTATTGATGTTATCTCTCGATTATTTTATAAAATTCGTAATCATCTTATAAATAAAGCTGTTTTCCCCACGCTGACAGATGTTGTCTCAGAAAATAACTTTAGATACGTCTCCTTACCGTATTTGGGCACGGTTTCTGAAAAATTGAAGAAAATTTTTAATAAATTGGAAGGGGTGCAAGTAACATTTTCTAATGATTATAACCTTATCTCGATTCTGACGAATTCTAAAGATGAGATAGAACGTTTGGACAAAAGTGGAGTTTACTCCATTACGTACACCCAATCCAATTGCAACTCTATTTATATTGGGCAAACTGACCGTAATTTAGCTACCCGTTTGCCAGACTGGGCAAAACAGACTCCAATTTTGCTTTACACCTAATTGATTCAGGACATTATTCAGACCTTAAATTTACTGTAAAATTACTTCATCAATTACCAAAAGGTTTAAAATTTAATATTGCCGAAACTCTCGAAATTTTCTTGTCTAAAAAAGATAACAATGTCACCCTCTTGAACGATTAGATTATTTTTCCTCATTTTAACTTTTTCGAATCTATAAATTGGATAGATCCATAGTTTTATGTTTTGTTTTTTGGTGCCTTTACTGTTGTCAAATTCACTTCAAAATTGTTTTAAAATCAAAATTTTTCGTTTGTACTTAATTTCAAATTTAATTTTAACTTACGCCATCTGCTTTAATTCTTAAGTGGTATTGTTTACTTACTGGCCCTCAGCCTTTCAAAATTTTGTTACTTATCCTGCCTTCAGCTTTAATGTTGTCATTATTGATGTACTTGCGCCATCTGCTTTATTTCGATTTTTACCCATAAGTGGTATCGTATACTTACCGGCCTTCAGCCTTTCAAATTTTGTCTTACTTTGCCTTCAGCTTTTAATGTTGTTATCGTTGTACTTAAAATTACTTAAAATTGTATTTAAATTTCATTGTGATTATTTACCTTAAGTTGGTACTAGTTAGGGATTTTCGTTCTGCCATACTTTTAGGTTCTTGCAGTTTATGTCATTAAATTTAAGTAAAAATGGCCACGTGATTTTAAGACAGGTTTGTTTCAAAATTTAAATATTACTTCACTTTTTAGCACAAATTGATTTATTGTAGATTTGAGAATGGTTTATTTATAACCGAAACATGTCATCAGCTTCGAGTTTCTTGTAACAACAACTTTAATATACATATTTTCCGACATTGTAGTTTTTGTGACCTTCTGGCATCTACGAGTCTGAATTATTTTATTTAGTCATAAACATCATGGAAAATCCGTTAATAAAATGTAATAAAGTTGATCAAAATATTCTCCCTATATCGAAGAAATAATGTTTGCAGCTTCGTAATTCGAACGGTGCCATAAGCGCCTATGCATTCGGGCTTGAGAGTTGGAGACTTTAGTTATATAACATATGTCCAAATAAATTTCTGATAAAGGTAGGCCATGGAAGATAAATTATTACATTATTTACATTAAAATATTGTCCAGTTCTTGAGTAGTTAAGTAAAATTGAACTTTAATTGGCCATATCTTACAGCTTGATATGTCACTAACTTCAAAAACTGCTTGGTGTTGTAGATTTTTATACTCCATGACCTACCTTTATCAAAAATTTATTTGGACATATGGTACTAACTCCAGGTCCAATACTTTCGTGTCTTCAAACGTTAATAATTATAGTAATTTAATTTTTCTTGTTTCCATTATTTATAATCCAATAAATTCAGGATCTCAGATCCTTCATGCTCATGAGGCTTTGCTGAAATTTAGGTTTTTGTTTTCATTTGATTTGGATGGCAGCTGATTCAAATATAAAACGTGCTTAGGTACCATCAATTATTTCACTGTTTCTAAAATATATTTCTAACATACAGCTCAAATCAAAAAAATCGGGAAATAAAATTTTTCCAATTGTAAATTTGGTTGTACTTGTCAATTGTCTACTTGACAATACATATCTTTCAGAAAGATGTAACCTATTTATTTATAAACATGACGTATCGTCAAATAATTCTAAGCTATTTCTAATAAATCCATTTTCACAGTATGAAAATATTGAAAAAAACGTGTCAATTTTTTTGACATTTCCCGTTTTTATTGATTTCAGCTGTACAGCACTTTTGGTGATCAGTGAAAGCCATAATAGCTGTATTCTTTCGATGTGAACGAAGTGAATGCGCTAAAACTGAAAATATTCAATTTGATCGTATTTTTTCGTTTGCGTTCAGTTCCCCCACTCTTGTGAAATAAGTGATTACATTCAGTTTTTACTGCACAAATAATTTTCCCGATCAATTCGAAAGTGAAAGTGAACTGAATATTTATTCACTTTCAGTTTGTTCAGTTGAACGCATTCACCTCGTTCAGATCGAAAGAATACACCTATTGTTGAAATGTGAGAGAATAAACAAAACTTAAATCTGACAGAACTGACAAATGTAATTTTGAAATGTTACCAATTGTGGTATCTCAGATATGCACGTTATATCTATCTTTATTTATCATGCACACTTCGATGAAAGTTTTTTGAATCACAGGTTATATTCAGTAGTAACCACATAAAACAGAAGAGTTCATTTGTAATTGGGTGCTATTTCGTGCAATATTTCTTCCACTACTTAACAAATATATTTTAATTTTTTCTCATGAAGGAAATATAAAATATTTCTTTCACAAAGAAAATTAGATTTGCTAACTAATAATGATGATAATTCATTTTCGGTTACTAATGAAGGTTTTCATAATCATTATTACCATCGACTTGGGCGTGAAATATACAGGGTTATCCACCTAAACCGTTCGTTAAAAGTTTTCAAGGTTGCAGTTCACGTAGATATTTGAAATTTAAGGAAAAAGGGTTTTCCGTAGAGATCTCCTTAAATAAAATAAAACTGTCTTTGTATCGCTTCCGGTTGTACCGGAAGTCGCTATCAACTCGCTTATTTTAAATGGAATTTTAACGTTGGGTTCTTGGTTTGGCCTAAAAATAATAATCTCGGGCTTTTATTCAATCTTTTATGTCTATATTTTAAAATTATATCACAAACTCTTTTAAACGGACACTAAATGGCGCACAAACACTTAGGCCGGTCGTCCTTTGGATGCGTCTTCATGCGAATTGACTTCGTCAGAAATCGGACAAAACCATGCGATGTGCGAACTATCCGAAATAAATGGGATTTCTCGTCCGAATTCGGACGAATCATTTCGGACGCAGTGGACGCCTTTCCGTAAGTTTCAATAATATGGGAGCATTCGCACTTCCTCGTCCGACTTCTGACGAAGTCAATTAGCATGAAAACGCATTCAAAGGACGACCGGCCTTAACGTTTCGCAGTCGTTCGACAGCTTCGTCAGAAGAGAAAAATATAAACACTTCTGACGAAGCTGTCGAACGACTGCGAAACGTTAAGTGTTTGTGCGCCATTTAGTGTCCGTTTAAAAGAGTTTGTGATACAATTTTCATCGGACAAGAACCAGCTTTAATTATATTTTAAAAGTTGACTAACTCTTATTTTTATAACAAATCTAACGCACACTTGAGTTTTTATTAATTGCGCTGCCGCCCGCTACATACTCCCCCTCTGGCTCCGACGACGACCCGGCGAGGAAGCCAGTGGTTTCTTTAGCGGTCGACCCCTTTTTCTTCTGGGTATAATAGCTTCTACCGCTGTTGGCTCGACTTCTAAATGGAAATGTTTGAGATGAGTACAATGAAACTTGCCCAGCCCACAGGGTTTCCTTGCATATCTTCGATATTATACGTAGTTGAGCTGATCTGTCTAGATATTCGGTATGGTCCTTCTCTCCTTGGCGCGAATTTTGATGTAAATTTTCGGTCTGCATCACTCAGCGTATGGCTAGTGACTATACTAGGTTCCCAGTCTGGAAATCTGCTGGAGTTAGTAGTCTGCTTGCATACTCCACAGGTCTCCGTTCATTGGCCTCCCCCTGCAGTAAAACAGCTCCCAAGTCGTAAGAATTCGCATCTGTGCGTAAGATGTATTTCTCCGAGGGACTCGCTTGTTGAAGGATAGGTGTTTTCTGAAGAGCGACTGTGACGTCAGAGGTAATGACAACATCCTCAGCAAACTCGTGTTCATTTTCTGGTTCATTTGCAAAACTTCACATACTCTTTGCATAATTCACAATTCCTGCTTTTTGAAGAAAATCTATGCCCAATAGAGTACGATTATTTTGTAATTTTGGTAAAATTATTAAGCTTATTGCAATACTTCTCGATTTAATTTCAATGTTCACATCCGCAACCAAAACATCTTCTACTTTTCCTTCTCCATCTGCGTAAGTGATTGTCATAGTGGTTGCTTTAAACGGATGATTTCTTTTAGTTAAAAAATCATATACTCGGCGACCCGCGATACTTGCTTGAGCACCTGAGTCAGCGAAAGCAATGCCTTCACATGCAAATAAACTGAAAGGCAATAATGATTTTTGGCTGTATGTGCTATTCGTACATGTTTTCAAAATTTTTGTATAATTTAAAGCAACTTGTGGTTTCACCAGGGCCGGATTACATGTCCCACATTTCGAACGTATTCTTCCAGGCGCTCCGCAACCATAACATTTGATTTGTGAGATGGTTGTTGTACTGGATGTATCCGTATGAATTGGTTTCGCTGCTGTTTTCATTTTAATTTGGCAGTCGTCTACAACATGACCAAAATTTCTGCAAAACGTGCAACGTGGTCGATTTTTCATTTCTATAACGGGAGCTTTTTGCTTCGTTATTTTCTTTGACGCTTTAGATTCTCTAAGTCGCTGTTCAATTTCACGAGCACTTTGTAAAAGCTCTTCAAAATTAGTTACGTCCTCTCGTCTTACACCTTTTCGAATTTTCCGATGTAATAAGCCGTAGATCATGTCTAGTTGAACTTCTATAGACGGTGGAGTTTTGAGATGAGATAACAACGCTCTGGCTTTACTAACGTATATGTCAGTTGACGTTTCCTCATCTTGTTCTGTCGCAAACAGTTCCCGGTAGACTTGATACGCAGGCTTATCCGCACCGTACGAATTTTTCAATGCACTAATTGCTGATTGCCAATCCACAATACTAAAGGGTGTTTCAAAATGAGCGCAAGATTTGAATTTCGCGACATTTTCTTTTGATCAAAAGTGTTGCTCTAAAAATTTGACTACTGTCAAGTAGACGCATCCCGATTATCAGTCATGGAACGTTACACGACCGAACAGCGGATTTTAATAGTGAAAACTTATTTCAAAAATGTTGTGGATGTTTCTGGCAACGCGGTAACAGTGAATGGTGAATATTTTCGCAAGATGATAACGGAGTTCTTGTGGCCTGGATTGGTCAAAAACAGATTGTGTTATGGGAAGAAAAGAAAATGTATTGCAAACGTCCTGATGATCCTCCAATTTTCTATCAATTTCTTGACCATTAGACGCTTGTAATGACTGATGCTGCAGAAATCGTTTCCACTTCACTTTTGTGCATACAACGCATATTTTTAGGCCCCACGTTTGGGCGTCATTTTTAACGTTGGGTTCTTGGTTTGGCCTAAAAATAATAATCTCGGGCTTTTATTCAATCTTTGTCTATATTTTAAAAGTTGACAACTCTTATTTTTATAACAAATCTAACGCACACTTGAGTTTTTATTAATTGCGCTGCCGCCCGCTACAGAATGCTATATTTTTCATCACGTTTTTGAATTCTACATTTAAAAATAATACAATACATTTCCCTATCTCTAAAATGCATCATTTTTGAGATATTTTGAATTTTCTTAAAAATTTGGATTCTGCAATCTGATTTTCAAAAAATTATAACACAGCTATGATTGAAGCAATTTTATTTGTAATAGCTGATATTGTAGTTAAAATTTCATAAACATAATCTATTAAGCTACAGGGTGTCTAAAACGCTCCACTCGAAGATATTCCAATACAGAAAAATACTTTTTTTCAAATGGAACGACCAATATTTTAATACACCATCGTATGTGGAATTAAATGCTGCGTCGAACTGTACCAGCATTCCCTATACCTAACTTTAACAGTTTTTCTTCTAAGATATTTTTGATTTTATAAATAAAAATTTACCTTTTATTAGGTTAAATATTTCTAATTTTGTTGATACAGCCATGAAGACAACAAACAATTGCATTTAACGTTTCCTGTTACTATAAATTTTAAGCAAAAACAAAAAAAGTTGACAATCAAAATCAAAATTATTCAAACCCTGATATTTTAAATCTATTTTTTAAATTCATGAAGTATGATCTAAAATTTTTCAGAGCAGAGAATGTCTATTCAATAAAATGTAACCCTCTTGTCTCCTATGAATAAAACACAGTTTGGAAAGTTTGAACCTAACTTTATACAATTTGGAAAGATAAAATGTACGAAGATCAGTAACAAATAACAAAGATAATTTAGACAATAGTTTTAAAACACTTTCACGCTAACCCAGAGAATTGCAAACTAGCAGCTATTTTAGGTATAGGGAATGCTAGTACAGTTCGACGCAGCATTTGATTCCACATACGATGGTGTATTAAAATATTGGTGGTTCTATTTGAAAAAAAGTATTTTTCTGTGTTTGAATATCTTCGAGTGGAGCGGTGCGTTTTAGACACCCTGTAGCTTAATAGATTATGCTGATGGAACTTTTAAGAACCTCAAAGCTTCAACTACAATATCACCTATTACAAATAAAATTACTTCAATCATAGCTGTGTTATAATTTTTTGAAAATCAGATTGCAGAATCCAATTTCTTAAGAAAATTCAAAATATCTCAAAAGCGATGCATTTTAGAGATAGCGAAATGTATTGCAATTTAACATATTTTTACATGTGGAATTCAAAAACGTGATAAAAAATATAGCATTCCATTTAAAATAAGCGAGTTGAAAGCGACTTCCAGTACAACCGGAAGTGATAGAAAGACTATTTTATATTATTTAAAGAGATCTCGACGGAAAACCCTTGCTCCTTAAGTTTCAAATATCTACGTGAACTGCAACCTTGAAAACTTTTAACGAACGGTTTATGTGGATAACCCTGTATTTCTTATTCGATTTTTACGTAATTCAGCACGAATCTTCCCATTCAATACATTGTTACGGTTCCGTACAAATCGAAAAGCTTTACATAATGGAATAAATTTTGTTAACAACCACCTATCGAAACCTTTATTACATTCAAAATTATTTATGATTATTGAAACATTCGTTTTTATATCAACATCTAAACCTTTAAATTTTTCAGATTTATTTGGTTCATCATGTACTGTGTCTGGATACCAGCATAATTATGATGCTGAAGTATTCGATCACCTGAAAATTCAACCAAATTTGAAATTAAAGTTATTACTTTAAGATGTTACTATACCAACATAATTTGCTCTTCTATTACTACCTCTTCATAGAATAATCTTACATAGTCAGTCATTTATCCCATTATTTGATATAATTATTTGACTCGTTTTTAATTTTAAATCTACTACAATATAAAACCTGATAAATATTTCCACTCACTTGTTTTTATTTCAAGTGTATAATATTCAAGTGCAGAATTGATAGTTTAGTTTTTATATCGATATATTGTTATACAACCCAAAATACGGTTGCGCATTTGTTGCAATTGTCGATGCTAAAACAATAAAAATGTAATGGGAACGTGTTTATACATGCCATCAGACAGCAGAACAAGTGCTGCCCCCGGCAGGACACCGTCCCCGACCTTCTTAACGACTCTGATATGGCAGGACCACTTCAGTGTAAAATTATCGTGCCGTGCAAAGCAGTTGACTTTCAAGCAAGTGACTACCTCTGTGATAACCTCACGTACTTTTAAGAAGTGAGTATCGATTCAATTTTCAAAATTTTTATATTATTTTTCAGAAAAACGAAATATATTTGTGTTCCCAAAACAAACCAGCAGTTCTTGTGGACAAAATTCAAAATACTAATGCTGAAAAGCATTTGAAATATGGTCTTATTGAAATTACAGTTAAAATATTATAAAATGTGTTAATATGGAATTGAAATTTATCTTAAATTTCTTCTCTAATATAGATTCACTCCACTGACACTGTTAGAACTTAAAAAATCTATATTTATGTAAAGTTAAAGATATTACTTTTGTGCACTACTTAGTGATACGTATATATTTTTTATTTATTCTATAATTTAATGTAGCATTAATTTTATTTCATTTTCACGGTGTAAATAAGTAAGAAATTAGTTTGCTAGTATTAGTAAACAAGCAGAACACTAAAAAATATAGAAAGGAAAATTAAGATTAAGTAACAAATCGAATTGTGTAATTTTTATTTTCTTCAGTTAGATATTAATTATTTTTGAAGTTATTATGAGTGTCTTTCCTTTCATTTCTTCTTCAGCGTGAAATATGTATTCTGATAATTTTGAGAAAATGTTCGTTTGTTAGTTTTTATTTTCATGTAAAATTAAGTAAATTGTTTTTATTTTGATATTAAAAATAAAAGATCTGCAAACTGATAATATTTTAGCCAAATCTCTTGCACAGACTTAAACTTTTAAAAGAGGGACATTGGTATCATAAACGAATTGTATCTATACAATTGCCGAATAATTTCTAAATTGATTCTGTCGTTCTCCACTACGAGGGAGAGCCGATTTTAGATATAAGCACCTGTCGGGGGACATGCACACATTCAATAAGCGGCCTGTTAACTTTTTAGTTGTCCCTCATTTTCTTTTAGACAAAATACAGGATGATTCTTAATAATTGTTCCGATAAATAAAACTAACAAGAGTATCGATATTACAGATTACAGAAGAACACGTTTAAAAAATTCAGTGCTATAACACGAATTAAAAATTTATCCTGAACTGTATACTATACAAAAACAGTGTAAAACTGAAGTAAAAGTGGAGAACTTTTATGGTTAGTAGCTGCATCAAAATGTAACCTTGACGCAGAAATTTTATATAATCATCAAAACATTTATTAGGTAGGAATGTAAAAGTACGCATCGGAGGTATTTTCTTTTTTTTTTTAAGCAATTATAAATCCTAGGAGATCAAGTAGAGATGATAACGCAAAGTTTAATGACTCTTTAAAACAGAAATCATTTGTAACCAGTAAATATGCGGCAAAGTTCGTAACCCTCCAAAGGAGAGCGATTTATAGTAAAACGACGCGCGACGTTTACGACCACTGTGAGGGAATTAAACGTACATTCCCAATGCTCATAACGTTTCTTTCGAAAATGTAATACATTTTACATTTACAACGTATTGCATTAATGTAAAGCTGCGTACTTATGTACAGTCGCAAACATAATTCATGACGCTTACAGGAACCTTACAAAACATCGTACTCATCTCCTTTAAAATTGTGAACGTCGAATGCATCCAAATGCATGTACAGGGTTTTTGTTTATATTTTGAACGGTACCTACGCACTTATTATTAAACTTTTGTATTTAACATTTTTTTGTATGTCTAATAATAAAATGTGTAGGTACCGTTCAAAATATAAACAAAATCCCTGTACATACTTAAAAGTCAATCCGGGATGTCGTAAATTATTTTTTGCTTGGAAACCACAAATAAAATGTCCACGATGAATTTTTTTGTAAAGGTTATATAATGAATTATGATTTCTACTGTACAGTTGGAATAATGTCATGATATAACCTTTACAGAAAAACTCATCGTGGATATTTTATTTGTGGTTTCTAAGCAAAAAATAATTTATGACATCCCGGATTTACGTTTAAGTAGTAAGATTTGGTTTTTAACGTGTGGCTTGTGGTGGCTCGGAGTCACTCGCCATGACTTGCCGAACCAGCACAGGTCATGGAACCGAGCCTTTACGAACATGAACCAACATTTACGAGGTAATTGAACTTTTTAGAAGTATACGTTTGCTCGCTACCCGCTCGCGTCCGGATCGTGGAAGGTTCGTTGTGCACAATAAATTCGCCAGTGTCTCTCGAACTGTAAAGCCACGTCCACATTGTGCCAATACATGCCAATTGACAAGGCCAAATGGCATTGCCAAGACTGAGGGAACATTTTTGTCGGCCCGTGCCAACTGGCATGCCAACCCGAACCCGACGAGGGTCGGTCCGGTTCTGAGGAAGCTGCGTGACAAGTGTGGTGGGGACGTGACAACTGGCCTCCGACGGCTTCAGTAAACTCCCGAGCGACGTTCGTAGCAGGTATTCATTTAAGTTTTGGGAAAATGTAGTGGTCAAATGATAAATTGTTGTCGTTAATTGATTTGTATCGCGATCAATCTATCTTGTGGAATTACAGATTGAAAGAGTGTAAAGATCGCAATAAAAGACACGACGCCTTTGTTGAAATTGCTGCTAGTTTGAGTGTGGTGAAGACAGAAGCTGAAAAAAAATTGAAAAATTTAACCTGCCATTTTTCCAGTGTGAACGCAGTGACTTTCGTGCGGCAGCTGAAACAGGCTTTGCTATTTGGCCTTGCTACTTGACATGTATTGGCACAATGTGGACGCGGCTTTACATTACAGGTTCGGCTTGCAAATGTTTACGCAGCTTAATGCAAGTAGGAATGACCAACGGAAGAGAGACGGCACTAAGGCACTAAGAAGACTTATGAACTTTTACAGATTGATGACTCACACGATAAAATTTAAAGATCATATAGAACGCGCGTACTTGTTTCTCGTGTTCAGCTAGCAGGTGTAGGATCAGGAGAATCATGCACCGCTATAAAAAAATATCCCCTCCTGAGTAGGGGATCTTTCGAAAAGTTCTTTGTTTTTATAACTGAAGAAGTAGACAAGTTCCTTGATATGCCAAAGCTTCATGTTTTGCAAGGTCAACTTAAGCAAGCCGATGAACGATGATGGCTATGATTTGCCAGGTGGAAATAAGAAAGTTTATATGTGTTAGACCCAGTTTTACAATTGTAGAATAAGGATGCAAGAACTGTTCGCCGAATATCCTTTAATGTTCCTCCATATCTACGTCACACCTACGTCACGTTATTCTAAGAATAATGCTCATCTGACGATTGTAAAATCGGGGCTTAGAGGACGAGATTAAAGAACCCATCCCAAATACATTGTTCCGTGCTTTGGGTTGATACGGGATATCTGAAAAATCTCGATGAATCGTTCTATTGATATTAGTAACCAAAATTGTCTCCAAGATGCTATATAATTTTTACTGTACATAAAAGTTCTATAGTTACCTTTTCACATCCTACGATCCCTCTTTCAATATCTGAAAAATAGTGAGGCTATATCTGCAGAATCTTTGATTCAACTTGAAATTGAGAAACTTAATAATGGTGAAAAAGAACTGTTGAGTGGCCAACAACAACAAGTAATTGTGTTAACGCTGAGTAGAAGAACTACAATTCTTATTTGATAGTGATCATGTGTGTGCATAATTTGGTAAAAGTGAATCTGAAATAAATTACTATGATCTAAAAGTATCCAAACATTGAAAACTGGTCAGATTTTATACAGAGTTATCATAAAGCATGTTTATTTCAAGAGAAGTATAACCTGAAATCTTATCATAGTAAACTGTTCATGGAAGAGCGTTTGTTTAAAGATTTCACAGAAGCAGTGTCAAACTTGTTTTCTGATAGCTCCATATTACCAAGAAAATGAAGACAAATTTTACTGTATCCTCTATACTTTGATTTATAAACACAAAAAAATTATTTTGCATGCAGTTAGGAAACCAGGGGACCACCTAGGCTAGATATCCGCGTAATTTTGGCAAAGTCAGCAATCATTCCGGAACTGAAGTACCATTCACTATGTAAAGAAGGGAAGAAGCGGCCTTGTGAGAGTGTCACCAGAAAAAAATAACTTCAAATTAACTATCACAACATTTTTGTACAGGAAAGTCTTAGGTCCGGTTTTACACTCGTCGGATAAGCTAAGTATAACAGTATTCTTTTCAAAAATTCAGCTGATTTTGTAAACTTCTGTTACGATCTCAAAGTGCACTCTGATCTTTAATCAGAATCATAAAAGAACGAACATTCATTAAACACAAGTTAACTTTTTTTTAAAATATAATTTTTGCTTAACCATTTTCGAAAAGGACAAGGTTTAAAGTAATAATAATAATAAGAGTCTTTATTATCTGTTACTTATACAAAATATATGTGACTACATATAGATATGAAGTGTTCTTACATTTTTCTGAGAAACCGGTCTTCTTACAGGTTTGATTATACTGATACACTTAAGAATAGACTTTCATAATTAAAAGGCTTACCATAAGTGACTGAAAATAACTATACACTTTTTTGAATTAAATAAGTCGTCTTTCTATAATAATAATAATAATAATAATAATAATAATAATAATAATAATAATAACAATAACTTTTATTCACCTTTGATCATACAGTCATGAAGTAGGTTCGTCAACAATGTATATGTCTACTTATATACGAGATGCAGAAATAAACTCTGAAAACGTATAAAAACACTTTTCGATAAGCAATTTTTTCAGCGTAATTTTAAACCGCCTTACATTAAGACTTTTAATTTCAGTCGAAAGTTTGTTGTAAATCATAATACAGGAAGATGAAGGACTTTTTTCATATAACGCAATATTGTGCCGCGTTACTCGCATGTCATTTGCATGACGTGTTTCATATACGTGGTTTACGTTATTCCTATCAAATTTTCCTGTATTCTGATGTACATACAACGCACATTTATAGATATAGATACCGGTAAGCGTCAATTCGAATAACTTATTCAATATACCTACAGACTTAAGCCCAATTATACAATGCCAGTTTAAATTTAAGCTGAAGCGTCAACCTATAACAATGATAATTTCAACAATTGTTGTTAAGGGTTTAAGCTTTGGCTTAAAGCTGGAATTGCACAACTGGATCTAAAACGTATTTGAAACTTCAGTGATAATTATTTCAATGTTGGAAGATAATATTAATCGATCTGTTTCATTGATGTACGCAGAATTTTTATCATTACTTATTTCATATGTGAACAAGAACTTTTCATTATTATTTCACCGTTTTCAAAATTGACAACGCATGCGCCCGACTGAAGAGACGACTTATGACCTAAAGATGCGCCTAAATCCATGGCTTTACTGATCACTGTTCAATATGTTGACATTTTTCAGAAGCTATATCTAAATATGTCAGAAGTTAGGTCTAAAAATCTTTGTCCGTACAAAAAAGACAAAGTTATGAAAGTAACTGCAACAGCTGTAAATTAATTTTTTTTTTTGATATAATAATTATTGATTAATTAATTATTTAAAAACATAATTAGTCGTGAATGCTTATCTCAAATTAAATTAAGCTTTATAATTCATTAAAAAATTTAGAGTAAGCAATTGCATTGATTTACTCACATTAAAATTCACGACGAATTGTTGCTACACCTGAGTTGACTTAAATATCTAATTACAATGTAATTGCTTCAACTTAAATTACAAAAATATGGTATAGGAGACAAACTAAAAATGAAAATGTTTCTTACCATAAAAATATTTTTAATATATTTCGACACCTAAGCTATCATCTTCAGTTCAGAATAGCTAACATAAACCAGACGATATTTCCATTGGAAATGCGCTTAGTTGTCGAAATATTTATCTACGTTAAAATATTCTTGTAGTAAGGAAGTAAGATTTAATTCTATTAAAATTACTTTATTAAAATTTGTTTTCTTTAGGAAAAATTCAAGTTCTAGTTTTCATTTCTGGTTAACTTATACAACAATTTGTGTTTTGAAAGCTCAGAAATTTATGCAGTCAAATAATTATTGTTTAGGTTTTAGTTTTTGAAATTTTTGTTTTGTTCAAAGGTATTTATCCAAGCTCTCTGAGCATGAAAATATTAATACTCGTTTTGCATATGTGACATAACTCTCGACAGGATTAAACTTAAGTGTGGTATTATTTTTGTTATTGACATTCAGACTTGGGCGTCGACTTGCCTTTTAGTTTTAAACAAATCACCGCTAAGAAACCGGCTCCGAAGAAGTAAAACAGAATTGTTAATTAAACGGCTTTTTACAGTGGCAAAAAAATCGCCCGCGAACGCTCGCTAAACAAATAAAATTATTTTTAAGTTTTAAATTACGATTTTCGAAAAAAATTACCGCTTACTTTCAAATAGTGACCTTCTTCTCCTTCGTCCTGTATAATAAAATCTCAAAAATATTGTCTTTTTTAATATTAATTAATCCTAACATTGCGGTAGCTAACTTGTAATCCTAAAGTTCTATTCGAAAGAATCTCATAATTTTTTTGTTACCAAAACGCGTTATTTTATTAACCATTAAACAGGAATTTATTTTATGTACAAAATGAGTTGGTTGTCCGCAAGAAAAATATTTTTCGAGCAACCCAATAAACAAATGAATTTGTAAATTTTCCTGTCCAATCGTTTAAATGAAATACTTCCTTAATTTATTATCAAAATATTTTCATACAAACGCACGTAGGTGTCCTAAACAATAATTTCTCAGATAAGATGCAAACAAATTCGGCAAACTGAATATTTTGGCTAGGATTCAATGACCCGATATGACAAGGTCGAGTGCGTTTAGGATTGGTCGTGTTATTTGTTTATCGCCGTAATAATTGAAGCATAATTTGTGGAAAATATTTGTGTAAAGAATGTTGAGGTATGGTTCCAAGACCAAAAAAAGTGCTTAAATACATTAGCAAATTTCATCAGAATAGAGTCAACGACAAAAGATTGATTCAATATTTTTCCTTGAACTTGACGGAGTTTTTTTTGTTTGTAACGAAACACGCATGAATGGGTTTATCAAAGAATTTCATTTGTGTTTCGATTCACGTATGAGTGTGGTAATCGAAAGTGTTGCCACAACTACAATTGCCTTCATAGAAATAGGTTAATTTTTTGTGCCGCGTACAAAGGTCTATCACGTTTTTAGAATTGTAAAATTTTACTTGACGTAAACAACATCTTCCTTTGTTAATACTTTTAACGTGTAGCAATTAAAGATTCTTGATGTATATGCATATTTGGGTTTAAAGAAAAATAAATTCCTGATTTTGAATTCTAAATGAAGTGAAATGAAAAATGGTAGAGTTAGTATAGTAGTATAGTATAGTAGTAATATAGTAGATTTACAAAAGTTTCTAAAAAATTTCGTATTATTCTTGGTGTAATGTTATAATGCTTCTTAAAAGAACAGGAAAGTCTTTAAATCGAGGTTGGATTCTTTCATAACACGATTAAAGCCAACACAAACGAGTTTTTCCTTTTTTTTTAAGACAGGGGCGAGTTCGCTAATTATCTGAATGTTAAGGTCGAAACATTTAACGATTCGGTATGTTATTATCCTGATTGACGAAAGTGCATATGCATGTGTCGCCTGAGTGTTTGTTATAGATAGCCTTTATTAAAGAAGTAAATTCAACAGTGTCTGATACTTTCAAGTGATAAAATTTGCTATTAGCTTAGGAAAATAATATTAAATTGCACAAGAATTTAATCTGAAAACAAAATACAATCAGATTTATGCAAAATGCAAAATAAAGAAATCTTAAATTGGTCATCCCTTGATTAAATTGATTATGCACAGCTCAGATGCAAAATACGGAAATCGTACTATATCGGTGTTCTACGCCAGTGTTCAACCTTCTAGAACTTTTATTTTTAGATTTTAGATGGCGTTGATGCAGCACAACTGAAAAATTACAAAAAAAAAACATCTTTCTCTTTGCTTTTTCTATGTAAACAAAACTATAGGAAGAAATCAATTCCATGGTTCCGGAGAAAAAGGGAATAATTTTTTGACCAAAATGAGTAGTAAAATGCATTTGATTTTCACTGTTTAGATAAAAGTACGTTATAGCATACCTAAATGATTACTAAATGTTGTATTTAGTATAAATAATTATCATTTCTAAGATTTATACCGATTTAAAGTTACTACTTAAACTTTAATCAATTCTCCTGAAAAGAGTTAAATTGCGACTTATCTCCTTTTTCCCCGAAACCACGGAATTAAAAAATGAAAGTAAAACGGCACTGAAATAAACAACAACGAAATACAGACGCAAATAAAGAGGGCCGAGGGCGATTGAAGCTTAAATAAAGTGAATACCAAAAACTAATTTCAAATTTCGCGCAAAAAATGTAGTCCGACAAAATTTCGATTTGTGGCGTTGACGTAATACAACCGCCAAAGCCAGCAGATTGATAAATTACCGTTACGAATGACGTCACTACGAATAGGGGACCAAAACAATTAAACACTCACAAGAAGCGCTGTCGGCGCAAAATATAAAAAAATAACAATAACAAACTTTATCCCCATCTTATCGTTACTGTCATTCACAAAATGTTTATGTGCGCCCTCTACCATCTGGCTTCATGTCCGTACTTTATCATATCTACTGGGTTTGACAATCGCCAGGATAAAAAATGAACTTTAGAAATACTGAAAGAAAACAGAAATTGCAAAAAAAATTTTCTGTATTTTTTTTAGTAAACAAAACTAAAGGCCGGAACCAATTAAAAAGTGAAAGGAAAACAAAATACATTACTGAAATACGCAACAAAGAAATACTGACGTAAATGCAGAGAAAACAAGAAAATCAACGATTGTCAATCGGCTGAGTACAATTGAAGTAGGTATAAATGAAGTGAATGTGAAAAATAAACTTCAAATTTCGCGCCGAAGAAAGAACAAGTGTAGAGTCTCTTTTTTCAGAAAAACAAATAGACACAGAAATTAATGAAAATTAAAAATCACTCTGAAAATACTTAAATTTTTAAATCTCATTTAACTGTTTACTATTGGTATACTATACTGTATGGTAGTTAAGAAAAAACATTGAGATGAGGGGTTATCAATCACTTTAAGCGTCGACCTTTTACGAGAACAAAAGAAAATTCCATACACTTCTTTCCTTCAAATTTAACCTCTTGGTATACATCCAGCGAAAACATGTACGTTTATTCAACGTTAATTTCACGTTGTTACGGTGGAAATAACGTTATTCGTTGAAAAATGCAACGTTGTTTTTTGGTTGAATTAGCAACCATAATTATACCACGTTTGTATAACGTGTCTTTTAACGATCAGTTTAATATGAACGTAATTATAACGTGAAATAAATATGTAATAATTTTGTCTTTTTACGACGTGATTTATACTATGAGTAAATGCGATGTATCTACCGTACGTTGATTACCATATCTTTTCAACGTTAATTCAACATCTACTATTCTACGTAATAAATGAGAAAAAAATTAACGAAACTAATATGTTAGATAAATCATAATTTACAACTAAATTTTTAACCCACGTTTTATAACGTTATTTTAACGTATACCGAATAAATATGCGTTACAAAACGTGATGTTGACGTTAGAAAACACTTAATTTTATAGTGATTTTCTATCGTGTTTCACACCTTTGAATTCTAATTTTACTAAAAATCTATGAAATATCAGGTTCTTCTCCATGCTTGGCAGCTTTGAAATGAAACGAAATAGGTATGAAAAGTACTGCTAATTTGCACATACGAGTCAACCATAACCTCTTTTTAAGTTGACGTAATCTGTCAAATTTTTTTAAGTTAGTTTGAATTTGATGCCCAAAATCTGTGATTAAAAATACTAAAGAACGCAATAGTCAATCAATTATACATACATATTGTCACGAATACTCATTGGGGACAGCTGTATACGGAGTGGAAAGTTTAACTGGAATAAATTCTGTAACTTAGAAGATTACGATTTGTAAAAAAATTCTTGGAACAGGTCAATTTTTATTTTTAATGGCGCATATTCAATTATTTGGAGGGGTGAAACGACCTCTAACTATGTTTTTTTTAATGGAAAGATATGTTGAAAAAATTGGGAATACAGCTACGTTTTATTTTTTATTTTTCTTTAGCAGTAAAAGGCAAAAAACAAAAAAAAAGAATTTTTTTACTAAAACTGTTTTTAATGCCAAAAATTCAGGAACTCCATTTTTTATTATTTGATAAGAAGAAATAAGCATTCCATATGGTATCGTATTGTTGCGTGCAGCCAATAGATGGAGCTGCCAATGCGCTAAATTTTTAATTGTACGTAATTACCTCACTAAAGTTTTTCCCAATAGGTGGATAGGAAGAAGAGGACCGATGACCGATTGAGTGGCCAACAAGATCTCCAGATCTCACCCCTTTAGACTTTTTTATGGGGTATTTAAAAAGTAAAGTTTATGTGACTAAACCAAACGACATAGCAGAACTTCAGAACTTCAAATTCTGCACGAAATTAGGAGAGTAACGCCGGAAATGTTACAAACTGTTAGGGATGGAATTTAAAATCGATTAGGGTATTGTCAAGTGAGAGGTGGCGAGCATTTTGAACATCTGATGCGTTAAAATCGTTCTAGTCAAAAATTTATTTTTTATTTTTTCGCCTTTTACTGTTTAAATAAAAAATAAAAACGTAGCTGTATTCCCAATTGAACAAGCTTTAAGAAAAAAAATTACTTAACATACCCTTCCATTAAAAAAAAAATAGTTAGGGGTTGTTTCATCCTTCCAAATAATTGAATAGTTAAAGAAATCCATTTATAATATGCGCCATAAAAATAAAAATTGACCTGTTCCAAGAATTTTGCTACAAATGGCAATTTTCTAAGTTACAGAATTTATTCCAGTTAAACTTTCCACTTTGTATAATTGTTAACGGGGTCACTTTGCTGAACTACGGATAATGGATTAATTGCGCGGGACAGTCGATTGGGGACCGAGCGGGAAGGTGGCCCAATAGCGAAGGGTGCTCAATGAAGCCTAAAAGTGGTGCGGTGGTTTTTCTGAAGAGGACCTTCCTTTTTAAACCCGAGAACCGGGACAAAGTAAGCAAGTCTTTGTTATTCGGGTAAACTACCCCCAAGTGCCTTTAGCCCATACCTGGACGGAACTATCTACCGAGAGCTACATTTACCCCAACAGCTGAATTTATTGCAAGCGCGAAGAAAACGTGACAATATTGCGGTGTTTATGAGCAGCATGTAATTTTTTTTAAATTTTCATAAAGAAATAATTTTGTAAATAATAAAGTAAATTGAGAGTACTGTATTAAATGTGTTTTGTCGAATATTTTAAGTTAGTGTAGATATTTTTAGAAATAGGCAATTTAGAATTACATGTTTATTATAAATAAATTATTTAGAATTTTTGAAATGTATATCGCGTTGGCCTAGTCACCACTGGCTATGCATTTACCGTGAGCAAATGAAGGATAGAATAGTAGAAAGCGCATGAGTAAACGAAGTAGCTACATCAATCGACGTTGCCGATTGATAACACGGGCTACGCTCCGGCCGCTGGCGCCGGCCGAATACCTACCTTCGCACGCAACATTGTAATATCTCTATTTCACTTACACACAAGTTTCAATAAGCCTCTCCTTCATTTACTCACAATTAACCGTATACCTAGTCTTGATTAGACCAACATGTTACACATGTTATTCCACAACGTTTTTTATACGTATGTATGCACTGGGATTTAACGTAGAAATACCGTGGACAAAGACGTTTAAAAGAAGTTGATTCGAGAGTTGTTAAAACGTATTAATAACACACGAATTCAACGTTGATTAATTGTTACTCTACAACGTTTCTTACACGTGGACAGAGACGTTTAAAAGAAATTGATTGCCGCGACATTTTTTCGTTGTTTCAACGTAACAATACCACACGAATTCAACGTTTGGTTACATGTTACTTTACAACGTTTTTTACACGTACTTACGTGTTTTCGCTGGGCAGTGTCGTCTGGAAGACGTCATTTATTTCGTTTTCCATATAGATGTTGATGTCTCCGAAACGTCAATATCAATTAATAAATAAATGTATCGTAAATATTTCGGCTTCTAAACTCAAATAAATGTTCAATTGAGCCAAATTAAATAGTATTTTTGCCTGTGGTCCCATTAAAGAAATTAATTTAAGAGGACTATGGAGGTCCGCCATATTGGCAAAAATTTATTTTTCAAATGCTGCTTTTAAAACGCGTTCGATTTAAAAATTTTTAAAGTAGATAAGTCTGTAATAATACTATAAATGTGGGAAAGTCAATAAATATGGAAAATTATTAAGAAAATTAAGAAAAATTATAAAATTTTAAAACTCAATGGCATCTACACAAGTAAAACAAAATTGTAATGTTCGTCTCATATTCATTATATCTGAACTGTGTTTAACGTTTTATTATAATTTTAAATAATGCAGCATTAATTTATGCTGTCACTCTGTTTCGAACAAATATGATAAATATTTCGTTTCCTTTGCGCCACTTGTGTGCGCTCTTCCAAAGTGAGTTCTTCCAGACCGTAACAAATCGCAGTATTTTCCATCTCGTATAGAGTGTGGTTCATCTTCTTTGTTTAGGTACAATTCAGTGAAATATCTCGTAATGTCTACCTAGCCATCTAACCATTTAGAATAGTATTTTGCTTTTTATTAGTTTTGATTCTATCTGTAAGACCGCGAGTACGGAAAAGGGTGGTTTATATTTTGATAAAATGGTTTTACTCATATAACCAAAATTTTAGGATAAATGTATTTTACATGGGAAGTTCGAGAGTTAGGATGTCTCAACATTGACTTCCACTAGACTCTGAAACGAACATTCTTTTTAATCTTTTACCACCCTTTGTTACCTAAAACTTTTTCAAACCGAATCGAGATGCAAGAAGCAACTCCTTTGTCAATAGCGTTTCTGGAATTAGCTAAAAGAAATAGCCAGAAGTCGTTCCGCCCGCTCTCTTCTGACTTGGTATGAATTTTGGCACTTCTTACCCTCAGACTTACTATTTTGGGGTTGTTCGATTTACTGATTATTAAAAGGTTCTCTAAATTCTACTTTGAGTATTAAAAAAAATTCGGAAGGTTTAATAATAATTAATTTTATTTAAAGAAAATTAACGAGGACATAGAATTTACATGAGCAAAATTTAATAAGTTTTAATATCACAAACCAAAACAATTTTTACGACAAACCAAATGAAACTAATTACAAAACCAAATATCAAGTAAAATTACAGAGTTAAGGATGTCTTAATTTTGTGACATCTGAACAAAACAAAGTCCGACTTTACTATAAAGAACTTTATAACAAAATTGATAATAAAACAGATAAAACATAGACAATGCAAAATAACCTGAAAAATATAGCAAAACAAAACGAAAACTTCGACAAGAAGGAAGATTGGTGTAATACACTTAGAACAAAGCTTTTTGTTAATAATTATCTAACTTTTCAAGCAAAAATGATATTGAGCTTACCGGCGACGAATCTGAAATGATTTTCTCGCATCCATATTTTAGGACAAACGCTATTGATTTAGATTTACGAGTATTGTTTCGTTAGTGAGCGAATTTATTTTAAAATAACTGACACAAAAATTCCACGGAAAAAGCTTCTGTCTTTTCTACCCCGAAACCGATAAGAAACTTTGGAAAATTTTAATATTAAATTAAAACAAAACCGAATTTAGAACAAAAATTAATTAAACCAAAATTACGGCGAGAATTAACTCAGACAAAATTTAGTGAACTGGGAACTCCTGTTTTTCTCTCGCGACGGCTATTTAAGCTTTCGCCACCACTCTGGAACACCAAAGGGGGATTTTTCAAGAATCAGCATTATTTCTGAAAAACCCGTGGTTGATTTGAGCTTCTAGCGGCGAGTCGCTTTTCACGAGATGGCGTACTCGTCTTGCTTTCGCCGTTTTTATCCACGTGTCGCGCGGTCAAGGACAGAGATGCCAGCCAATCGGCGCGGCGTGTTAATCTCCGAATGCTGAATCAATGGGAATGAAAAACTTTATCACCGCAACCTAATATCGCCTCTGGTTTGAAAGCACGTTCTAGTCTCATAAAGCGATACGTGTTTCCTGTTCTCTGGTTTTTTTCAGGAATAACAGGTATAACTTAAAAAAAATAATTTCGAAATTTCTTTAACGCATTTTTCGGGTCCTTACATTTCAAGTTTTATTTTTGTACCTTCGATACTTCGCATTTAGGAAATTTCCATGGAGGTGTAGAATTTTATGATCAATCTAAATTTAGTTTCATATACACTGAGAACCTTATAACGGTGCGGCCACATTAACGTTTAACGTAACGCCTAACGTGATTTTCAAAGTCTAATTTGACTAGTTTGGTATAGTTTTTACTTGTGATATGACAATATGGAAAAGAAAACAAATTTATAACGAGTAATTTGATATCAAACTTAAGTGTAACCGTGTAATGTCAAATTAGATGTTAAAAATCACGTTAGGCGTTACATTAAATGCATATGTGCCCGCGGCATAAAGGGTCAAACAGAATACAACGCAGTTACGTTGTCGTTGCAACGACGCCAACTGTCACTTCAAAAGACATGCACAAATAAAGCGGCGTGGAACGTCGTCAATCTAACCGAAAAATAGAAATAACTTGTGCCAAAAATGGATAAATTTCAAGTATTTATATTATTATATATGTATCTGTTATAGCTGATGTATTGTATGTTGTATTATTTACATATAAAAAATTACTGGATGGAAATGCGATGATGGGAGTTATATTTGGTTATGCATTATGACGTTTGACGCCGTTAAAGTTGGAAGTTGACTAACTTTTTGCGTGCAACGTTGACGTTGTTCATTCTGTGCAATGACATTTGAACCTTTATATTTAACATTCATTTGACAGATAACGGCGCGTAACGGCGTTGCATTCTGCTTGGGCCTTTAGACTGCACATAGTAATTATCAATGGAAGCTTTATTATTACATTATTATTTCCAAATTTATTTCTTTCGCCGTGGTTACCGTGCGTTGTTAGTAATGACACTACTCAGAAATGTATTATCTGATCACGTAATTTTAATAATGTGCAGCGTTACAAGATTCTCACTGTATATGGTGTGTCATTTGAAATAAAAAAGTGGTGTCCGGCACTACTGTTTTGATTTACTCTGTGTAAGTGAATATAATTTTGTGTTGTAGGCCTCTAAAATTAAAAACGAAATTGTGTTAAATTTTTTTTTATATCTTCAGTAGGTTATGAGATATGACCCGAGAACACACTGTTGGGACACTTGTAGGTCTGTTCCTGCAACGTTCTGGACTAGTTTGAAACTGTCAAATATATTCGCCCATCGAATTAATCACCGCTTTCAAGAACTGCCTTAAATGTGAAACTTTGATCTGACGGTCAGGGACTGCTGCAGGAACAAACCTCATATAATCTGCATTTGACTTTTTAAAACTTTGCAAAGTTTTATTTGAGCATATTTTAAAAGGAATGGAAAACAAGGAGCAGTTCGGTTTCAGATTTTATAACTGTATAATTCACTGAAAGGTTACCTTCTGCTTTTGCCGTGTCTACTTTTTTTTTGTTTGAAACAAAATGAAAGTAGAATTTTTAATACGACTGCAGAGAGAGACCAAGAAAACTTTTTTTTTCAATCAGTCAAGCTCTTGAAAATTTGATTTCCTTTTAGAAACCAGACTACTAAGAATTTAATTTAACTAAACACTCATGAATATTAAACAAAAGTATGTGGTTTTGCCATTTTCAACAAGATTTTAAACATTCTCATTTTCATAAGACCCGATTTTACAATCGTCGGATAAGCATTTTCCTTAGAATAACGTGACGTAGTTGTGACGTAGATATGGGGGAACATTAAAGGATATTCGGCGAACAGTTACCCCATCCTTATTCCACGAATGTAAAAATGGGCCTAAGAAGTAAAAGTAACCGAAATTAAAGAAATATTTCTCAAAGACAAGAAATGTAAAAAATTAAAATGTATTAAAAAGAACTGCATATTTAAAATTTGGGAAGTGTGAGCTGAACTCTCTTAACAAGATAATTTCCACAATTGGTTTCCTAGCTTTGCGTAGCTCAAAATCTGATTTTCGTTGATTCATTTAAATTCGGTGTAAAATAAATTAGGGGCAATAAAAAATACATAAATTTCACAACAAAAACTGCTTTAGAATATATTTAAAAAATCGTTATATTTTGTTCGTTTCTTGACTCCAGATTTAAAAAAAGTTACTTCAGAATTTATTGTTGGTGATTTCATAATTTTATTGCTTTTGAAAATCTTTTAAGGTTTAAATTCATTAAATATAGATATTCAAAATCTGCAGTCTGATTTACTACAAATTTGCAAATTGGTCAAAACATTCTCTTGCTCCGGAATTTTGCCTTGACATTTTGGAGGGTCACAATCGCTAAAAATGACTAAGTATCAAGGAATTAGAAACGATAAAAATAAAAATCAAAAGAAGGAGGTGAAACCTACGCCAAAAATCGGAGATCAATCTTTGAAAACACGTGTGGAAGTTAACGAACCATCGATCGACGTCTCCTGACAAGTCTTCCTTTCTTTTTTAAATTACAATTCAATGGCTTTTTAATTGCAATTCACGCTGCGTGCGTGTATTACTTATGGAATGTCGGCGGGCATTAAAAATGCGGTTTGTCTGCGATGAGGACGATTTTGACACTCTACGTGTGCCTTACAGTTCCCAGAAGACGATGCATCAGCGATGGCTCATCGGTGCGTTCGTCGCACTTTTGCAAGCTTTTGGGTGGGCGGATGGGCACGGACGCCTCATGGATCCGCCGGCTAGAAATTCCATGTGGAGGTTCGGCTTTCCTAATCCTGTCAATTATAATGACAACGAACTCTTCTGTGGAGGATTTGCAGGCAAGGCAATCTTTATACAGTTCTTTTGCTCGATCTTTGCAGTCACGTCACAGTTTACCGATTCGAGAAACGAAATCAACATATTCTTTTATCCTTATCTAATACGTATGTTAAAACAATGATAGAATTTATGAATTTGTCATTTTGAATCGATAATTTTCTGACGTAACTGCAAAGATCGAACGAAAGAACTGTACATACCTATTATCAAAACATAAATTGAGGGATCCTCAATACATTTTCAATGAATAAAATTTTCTATTATTCTGTATTTCTAAAAGTTAAAATGGTAGGCTTAACTTTATGCACACCAGGTAAAAATTAGATCTCATTGGTATAGTGGAATAGGTAAAAAAATTAAATTTACTAAGGGTTGACACAGAGCAATTGATAAGTAGATGACCTGTAGTTTCCGTATTAGTAACTAGTTATTTAGCAATTTAATTTTGGTCCTGGGGTGGATCGAAATCGAGACGTACCTAAATCAGTGGTAAAAAGGGGTCATCCTATTTGGGCGATTCAAGGGTCACAGTATTAGAGGAAGTGGCCCACACTTGGTAATGTGTGATGCAGTATTATAGTCAAGCGTGTTTTAGGTCAAACCGACGATACTGTGGTCGAAAGAAAATAACTGATTGATGTGAATTGCCACATTAACTAATGGGGTCTAATTTTTTGTCCGGTAAGTTTATATTCAAATAGGAAATGTCAGCAAAGGAAAATCTTTATTTAACGGTGAAAGCCATATCTGTTATCTTTCGACTTTAATCATCCAATTCTAGGTGAGTGTGTTATTTATTGCATTTAGAATCATATCAGAACTTCCGCGCGCAAAAATGTCACTGCAGACGTACGTAATGATTTCTTTGCACGACCTCTTTATAATAATGAGCAATTTTACTCCCTCAAGTTAGGGAGTAAAATGGCTATTTTACTCCTTTGGGCAAAAAACATGGCCAATTTAATATTCCGTTTCCCATCCATCAGAACCGATGTGATTTTTGTGTTCGTAAAATAAGAATCTTATGTTGACAATTAAAAATAATTTAAAAACTTTAAGCTTTTTTCAATTAAAATCGTTTGGTTCTGCAAAAAATAGTATATGCACCTTGGGAGTGAATGATTTTTCCCCTCGGTGTTTTGTAGAACCCTCGAGCTGCGCCCTTGGGCTACAAACTACACCTCGGGTAAAAATCATATACTTCACTCCCTTGAGGTATAATCTACTATAATCCAGTACACAGTTGCATATTATGGAAAAAAATATTACGACGAGTTTTCGGAATGTCAAAGGTAGCCTGTTGGGCGAGTGTGTTCATTCCAACATGCGGATCGCCATTGTTATAAGTAAAGACTCCAATTAAAAGATCCGTTTATCCGGCCAATTGTATGTTACTCACCGCTTGCGCTGATGCGCTGTAAATATCAATCGGTCGACTGGCCAATTAACCAGTGGTGTTTACGGCTATATGATACGTAGGTATAACGTGTTTTATCTAAACGAATATTTTCGTTTTTTTTTTTAATTATATCGATCATCAAAAGTACAGCAAAAAAACAAATTAAAATGTGACAAAATTAATCCAAATATTCTCGCTATATCAAAGAAATAATGCTGGCAGCTTCGTAATTCGATCGGCGCCAGGCGTACATCGAAGCGCCTATGCATTCGGGCTTGAGAGTTGGAGTCTTTAGTTATAAGAGATACAAATTTGATTAAATGAATTGTAGGCAATCAATAGGATAACTAAACTAACCGATGAAATTTCAAAAACTTCTCATACTATCGGAATGATATTTATAAAAATGAATTTAAAAAATAGTTTAACAAAATCTCTTCTAATGACCTTCTTAAATCCTCCTCTAGCTCCTATTAAAGTATTTTATACGTCGTGTATTTCTAATATTCTTTCGGTTAACACCTAAAAAGAAGGTATTTGTTCACCTAAAAAGAAGGTATTTGTTTTTATCTTTGTTTATCTGAAAAAAATATTTCACATTATAAATAACGAAATTGGGCAACTCCTTACTTTGCTAATGTTGCTTTTCTTTACATTTTTCCAGTACAATGGGAACAAAACATGGGAAAATGTGGTTTATGTGGTGACCCACATCACGTAAAAGAGCCCAGACCTCACGAAGCAGGGGGGCTCTTTGCAAAAGGTATCTTAAGCAGACATTACAGTGTCGGCCAACAAATCGACATCGAAATCGAATTAACGGCCAACCACTACGGCCGTTTCGACATCTCGCTCTGCCCCAACAACAATCCTGCGCAAGAAGCAACCCAGGAATGTCTGGATCACTATCCTCTTTACGTGGCAGGGTCTAGGGACACCAGTTACGTCATACCAGAAGATGGTAAAAAGAAAGCCGTCTTCAGATATAAAGTGCAGCTTCCTCCTTATGTGACTTGCACGCAATGCGTTTTGCAATGGACGTACTACACAGGAAATCAATGGGGAGAATGCCCGAACGGGACGCTGGGTCAGGGTTGTGGAGCTTCCGAGACATTTAGGAACTGTGCTGACGTCAGTATTTTGACGAGCACTGGTGGAGCAGTACCCCCATTATTTGTGGGAGTGGATAATCCTTATCTCCTCTACTTTAAAGACTATAGGAAACCTGCACCATACAATGTGTATCCTCTAATCGTACACGAGCAAGTGTGTATTCCTCAAACTCTATACAAAATCATACCAGGGATGGATCAGTGGTGCCAATCTAATTGCTTGAAGTATCCGCCGAATTGCCCTAAGAGTATCTGCCAGTGTCCGTAAGTATCGAACTTAATTTAAAATTACCTGCATCTGCTGGTTAAAATTGTGCAATTGCTGATGTCGTTAATTCTGCTCTTTCCTAGAAGATGTGCATATTCTAATGCAGTAGTGACGAAAGAATAACGTTGAATATGTCGGGCACAGTCTAGTCTGTCTCTTATATTTCGAAAGGGGCCAAATTAATATGCATGTCACAATTCAATACACAGGTTTGATTTGATTATGTCGAGCGCAGCTGCAATCTAAAGAAGGAAGGGGGCCTTGAACTTATGAAAACGAATTGAGTCAGGCTTTCTTTAACTGTATAAATTTATTGTGTCAGTTCTGATTATTAATTTATTACTGTCCCAAAAAGACAAAAAAATAATCTTCAAAACAAACGAAACTTATGTGAGTTAATCGATTTCGATTTCTACTTAACTGAATGATGTTTTTTTCATCGTATTTCTAAGCATCACTTAACCACAAAATTTGATGACAAATAAATCGGTGATTTTAAAAATACATATTTGAAACTTTTCATAAAGAGTTTTGTTATGTAGCATACGTATTATTTTTTTATTCGAATTCGTATTTCATTAAAGTATATAAAATAGGTTCAAGTTACTTAATACCTTCGTCATATTCTTGGTTTTGATCTACAAGGATCTGTGTAAGTAAGTAAACTTTATAGCCTTATTGATTCTGCCACACTTTGATTTATTTGAACAAATTTTTTAAATATTTTTAAAGCCCAAAATACGTGTTTAGTCATATACATAATAGGGAAGCCATACCCGTATGTTTGAGCTACCCGGGTACTCGAATTAACTACTCGGATACTACTCAGGTATCCGAATCGTGTTCGAGTAATCGTATGAGCTCGGGTACCCGTACGAAACTAAAGTTCGGTTTTGACACGGGTACCGGTATAAGTTCGAGTATCTGTGTAAGTTCGGGTACCCGTATACCCGTATGTAAGTTTGGATATTTCAACTTCAACGGATACATGAATGTTGCATAAGTGTCCAAATGTTAAAAAGAATCAAGTTTTTCTTGTGTAATAAAATAACAGATGAATATAAGTGTTTCTGAGATTCTGCGCTCTCAAATTATAATTATAAATTATAATTGCACGGGTAGTTCTCGGATATCCGATATCTTCCTTAGTTTCTCACTTTTACTCGGATAGTAACGGGTACCCGGATAACAATTATACGGGTACCTAGTATTGGGGTATCCGGTTACCCGATGTCTTTCCTAATACTTAATACATAAAACATGATAATTATTTTTTTACAATTAATAGAATATGCAAAATCAGCAATTCCATTTGTTTATTTTTTCTTCACGGTCAAAATTTTAGTTAGTTCAAATTTCAAATATTCTTTGACAAATATTCGTGACTTTTTTGGTTTCGATTTTCAAAAATTCTTAATTTTCTAATCATTTGTTTAATTATTAGTTTTTGAAATTTTGAAAAGAAACAGAATTTAAAGTTAAAGTGTTTTCCTACCGTTTTTGTTCCTCCTAAAGTTTCTTTGGTTTTCGATTTATCGAACCGCGTATGTTGATCTTTGTTTGCAAAATTTCTGCTCATTCTGCTCAACCACAGCTTTCTTTTTATTTATTTATTGTTTTGAGAATAAAGATAAAAAAGATAATTCGGTTTCCGACTCGTTGACTTTCTTGCTTTATAGTGGTGTACACTCATACGCAGCTTAAGTGCTCCGATTTGACAGTTCTGTGAAGCTTAAGTGCTCCAATTTGACAGTTCTGTGAGCCTTATATCACAAGGTTTTAAGGGTGAGGTTTGCGTGCGGGAGGTGCATTTAAGATGCGTATGGATGTACAAGCGGGGTGCAGTAATCCAAGAACTAGGAGCAATAATTTGTTTTTTGTTATAATCGCTTTATGTAAAATACCCAGAATAAGTCGTCCACTGCAGGATCTTTCGACGGAATGTAAAATTAAAAAAGCGATAAAAAGTAAAAGAAACTTGGTACTCGGCATCTTATCTATATGTGTATCTGATATATAGATAACAATAAAAACTAAATTAGTTTAGTCAAATTACCTAACAATTTATGTGTATGTATGTGTGTCTGTAATAATTACAGAAGTACTGCGCTCTTAAATGTTGTATACAAGATTCTAGCTACATTACTAAGAACAAGGTCGAATAAGTGTACCTCAGAGGAAGTAGGAGAATATCAAGGAGGCTTCAGAGAAGGCAGAAGTACGATTGATCAGATCTTCACTTTGAAAGTGATACAAGAAAACTCATTCGAACAAAATTTACCTCTCCAGATGCTCTTCATAGATTTTAAGCAAGCAAGCCTACGATCCCATTAGAAGACCATATCATTATTAGTCTTTGGTCTTTGTATAATCTCATCTCAACGAAAAAACTAGTGGATTTAGTTACAATGACGGAAAACAGAGTCTTTGTGGAAGGTAGCCTTTCCCGAAAATTTCAAGTCAATAGAAGACCGACGCAAGGGGACTCGCTGTCAACAACTTTATTTAATCTGGTCTTAGAAGTAGTAATTAGAGAGACCGGATTAAATACAACGGAATGATTTTTAACAGCAAAGACTAGTGCATAGCCTACGCGGATGGCATAGTTTTATTAGTCAGACTGAAAACAGAGTTGGAGAAAAAAACTGCTAAAGGGTCAAGCAAAAAAATACGAATTAAAGGATTACAAGAAAGACATGTGGCTCTGAAGATAGGAGATAAAGAAATTACAATCGAAAATGTCCAGCAGTTTGAATATCTAGGAATTACATTAACAAATAAAGGAGAAGAAACGAAAGAAACTGACAAAAGACTAGCGAAACCCTGCAAGGAATGTTCAAGTCAAAAATTGTTTCTAGAGAGGCAAAGCTACGTCTACACACTACAGTGATCCGACCTACCATACCATATCTATATGGAGCCAAAACCTGAGTGATGACTAAGAAGGAAGAAATAAAAGTAGCTACATGAGAAAGGAAAGTAGGAGGGATACAAATAAATGAGACGGAATGGCGAAGGCGGACGAACAGAGAACTAAAAGAGCTGTTTAGGAGTTCAGAGATAACCCAAACAGTGAGGGCGTGAAGAGTGGCATGATTGGGATACCTAGTTAGAATGGATGGAAATCGGTGGGCAAAGAAGGTACTACAAAGGGGGGAAGAACGAAGGAGAAGAATAGGCTATCCACGGGAAAAATAGCTGGAGATGAGTAAGTAAGACCTAAGAACTGTAGGAATTGAAAATTGGAAGGAAAAGGCGAAGGATCGAACAGGATGGGGGAAAATCATGAAAGCCATGAAACTATGAAACATTTAAATGTATGTATTATGTATTTCATTAATCTGTTGCTCTTTCTTAACCAGGGACGTATCGTCGTTTGAGGCATATTTTTGATTAATTATTTCTAAATTGAAATACAAAAAAAGCATACACCCAAAACGTTTGAAATTATTTTCATTTTATAAGTCAAAATAATTGGCAGACCAACATTAACAAGCCGCATTTAACTGCCCCAAAAAGCGCAAAAAGTTACATTAATTGAAAAAGGGTGGTCCGTAAGGTTAGCCGAAAGATTTGGGGTTTATAAAAGCACCATACGGTTTCCTTCTTAACTCCTAAAAATGAAAGTGACATGTCAACGCTTATGTCAATCTGACAGAGATCGATTTACATTACCCTAATATTGCAAAATGTAGCCTAAAGACTTGTACGCTTTTTTAAATTCCGCAGTTGTACATAACATTTTTTTAAAACATTTTTCCCGTACCCTCGGATGTTGCTTTTTTGTTCTTTTTTTTGACGGAAAAATTGTCTGTCACCCGGTGTGAAAGACAATAAGAATAAATAACAATCACATTTTAAGAATAACATAAATTAAAAGCAAAGAAATATCGGCGAACTTCTTCTGGCGGGGAATGTTAAAAATTAAAGAAAGCTGTAAATACAAAAAACACACTCTTGAGAGAGAGTGATCGAAAATCAAAAGACTGTCAGCAAGCAAGAATAAATGGAACGCATAAAATTAATTTTATAGAAAAAATAAAAGAGAACTGAATCTAATACAGGGTCTCCCAAATAGGGTGGCCTATTAAGAGTTTTCGGGGAAGGGAATATACAAAAATTCTGAAAATTAGTACACTACCCTAAGGGAAAACGATCTTTCAGATTAAAATATTTTTACTTTTATATCACTTCCGGTTATACCGGAAGTCGCCGTTAACTTTCTTATTTTAAATGGAATGCAATACTTTTTATTACAAATTCTGATTCTACACATTATTCTAAATACAAAATGTTAAGGCTTCCATATACCTAAATGTAACCGATTTTGAGATATCTTCAAATTTATTTAAAAAAATTGTTTTGGTGACCTTTCATTTAAGACAATGTATTTACGCCAATTTCAAATTTAAAGATTGAAGTGACATGTCGTTTAAAAGTTTAATGTTCAGACTTTCAAATCATATTCTAATTATCCCTGAAAAATTCATGGGGTGGTCACAATATGATATCGAAGGTCATTATGTTTAACTGCCCAAACCTCAATTTTCGTAAATGGAGCACCCTGTATATTTTTACATCATGAGATACAGAATCAAATTCTACATCGATTTATATTAGCATTCCCAAGAAAACTAAAAGAAATAGGTATAGGGAATGCTAATACCAAACTATGTAGAATTTGATTCTGTATCTCATGATGTAAAAATATACAGGCTGTTCCATTTAAGAAAATTGAGTTTTGGGCAGTTAAACATTATGACATTGGACACCATATTGTAACCAGCCTGTGATCTTTTTTGGGATAACTACGATATGATTAGAAAGCCTGAAGATTGTACTTTCAAACGATATGCAACTTGAATCTTGAAATTTGAAAGTGTCATAAATACAATTTTTTAAAGAGAAGGTTACCCAAACCTTTTTTTAAAGAAATTTAAAGATATCTCAAAATCTGTTACATTTAGGCATAGAGAAGTCTTAACATTTTTTATTTAGAATAATGTGCAGAATCAGAATTTGTAATAAAAAATGTAACATTCCATTTAAAATAAGAAAGTTAATGGCGATTTCCGGTATAACCGGAAGTAATGTAAGAGTGAAAATATTTTACGCGGAAAGATCACTATGTCTTAGGGCAGTGTACCAACTTTCAGAATTTTTGTACATTTCCTTCCCTATAATATTTTAATAGGCCACTCTATTTGGGAGACCCTGTATATCAATAAAAAACAGAATTATGTGAAGAAAAAATAAAAGGTTGAGGATTAATAAAAAAAGAATAAGTGGATAAAAAAAATATAAGAAAATTGTAACGGACATAAGATTAGAATACATGAAAAAGAAAGGTCAACTGTTCTTGGGAGGAGAGTTAAAAAATCAAAGTCCCCTCTGATCATTTTTATTACTAACACTTCTTACTACAGACTTTCATTTTCAAAAGCTTTCCGGTTTTCTTCTATTTTGAATTTTCTTGTTTCTATTTTGTCGAATTATTTTTTTAGAATAACGTCACTTTCTTCTTCTACTTTCTATTGGTTCTTAAGTTTTCTCACACTCTACAACGGACAATTTATTCTGGGTATTTTACATAAAGCGATTATTATTTATTGAAATAACAAAAGAGGTATTATGGTAGTGATGAAATAAGCGATTTAAAATTTGTTTGTATTATTTACGATTCACCTTTTGGATTTTCCCTTCTAAAAATTCTGACAGGTTCTTGTTGACGACGTTCTTCTGCCATCAAAACAAACAAATTTACGACTTCATTGCACCAATTATCTCTGTTTTTATTTACAGAACAACCTGCGACGCGATCGGAGAACTGCAAGGTCGCGAGGGGGCCGACGTCTACTGCATGGACCAGTGTATTGTTTATCCTTCCAAGTGTCCCGTGGAAAAATGTAGTTGTTACGAGTAACCCATTAAATCGAAGTCGTTTTATTTATATTTATTTGTGTTTGTGAGATTAAGGGTAAAGACTCGAAACAAAAAAGACTATAATCTGTACTTGGTTGCAATGTTTGCTCAACATTTCTCTACTGTTCTTTCTGTTATGTACTTCTCCAGGTAACAACAAATTTTTAAAATTGAGAATTACTTGTGTGTATAAATTAGTAAAATGTTTTGTTGAGACAAGTGCAATAAATCTGTACCAAACGAAAAAATAATTGTCCCATAAATATCGAATAAAATATTAATGCCAAGAACTTATTTTGATTTATTTTTAAAAGTGAGAAAGTCGTCAATTAAAGATAGAAAAATATATGTGTATGAGATAACTACAGACAGAGATTTCGGATGATTGGCTTCTAAAGCCAAAAAGCGTGTATTAAAAATGAAAGAAAATTGTTATAAAATATAGCAGAATTAGATTTTTGAAAAGATGCTGCAGTGTAATCAAATCAAATAAGGAAGAGAATGAGAGCAGAAGAAACATTACCAGAAAATAAAAACTTAGAAAAGTTGGCCTGTTATGGACGCCCAAAATACTTAGGCCTAGGAATAAGGACGGAATAACTATTCGCTGAATATCCTTTAACCTTCCTCCATATCTACGTCACGTTATTCCAAGAGTAGTGTTATTCTCAGTTTATTCGATGATTATAAAATCGGGGCTTAGAATGATATCCTTTCTTCTGTATGATGTCCTTCACTTTCCGTAAATCCTTTAAGGATCAATTAGTTGAAATCTCTGTCTACAGTTATCATATACTCTGCTTAATTGAATTCAGAAACGGCAAAAAAATACAGAGGCAACCGAAGTAATAAAAGACCAAATAAATAGTTTACATTAGTAGCCTTAAAATATTGGAAATTTAAGGGAATAAAATCATAATAAAAAACACAATTTATGTATGTATGTATATACAATTTATTATATTTTCTTTTCTTAAAATAATCGCATTTCGAATACACATTTTTATTTACTTACTTAATTGATTAATAATAACGACGCATCTTTTATATATAATTTACAAAACCTAAAAGTATGATTAGACGTGAAAAATCAGAAGGATTAACAAATACGCGATGAATACATGTAGAATTATTATGTACAACAGCTTGTCTTAAGACCATAAGTGTCAATAAACTATTTTAGTAATATATGAAATTTTAAAAAGTAACTATTCTAATGCATGACTTAATTAAAATTATCACAATTATTCATATTTCTGGGGAAAGCTGTACAAGTAATTTACAGAAATAAGAATAAGAGAACATCATTTTTGAATGCAAAACGATATTCAGATAAATTTTATTTTCTGATTACTATTGAACAATTATTGCTGGCGAAATGAAAAAAGAAATGAGTAGTAAACGTCTCACAAAAAAATCTTCAGGGATTAGGCTCTACATAATGTAAATTGATCCTAATTTTATCACCTGTCCCTTCAAGTTGTGCAGGTATAATAAACATAACTACTGAACTTAACAAAATATATATTTTTTTCTACAGAAAACTGTGTCCCCCTCGGGCATATTATTGATTAAATTAAGCCTTGACTATTGTAAGTTCGTACCTTATCCGCAAGATGGTATAAATTTAAAGAATTTAATATTACAAAGTGCTCTTAATCCATAAGTTAACAGTATTTGAACATAGAACATAAAAGAGAAAGAAAAAACAAGAAGCAATATTAAATAACGAAACGTAAGAAATTAAGTGTTAATTAAATTTCACAACTAGGCATATTAATAAAGCGCAGTGTAAATGCAAGACAAAAATCGAAAAGAAATAAATATTCAATAAATATTTGAAGTGGAGAAAACTTTTATGAAATGGATAGGAAAAGAACTGCGAAGTAATATATTTAATTGTGGGACGATACTTTACTGACAGATACTTTTAATGTCTTTAAATAACTAAATTACTTAATTATGATTTTATGCTGTATTTTTGCCGCTTTTGACGATTTTTAGTACAAAAATATATAAAATCTTCTAATGTTAGATGTATGTACATAAACTAAAACATCGAAGGCGATCGAAAATGTACGCTAGCGCTAACAAGAACAGAAGCAGATGTGTTCCCCAAATTTTATAAATTAATTTCTTTAATGTTGATATAAATTGAATCATTCAGAAAGTCTATCGCTTTTTAGATATGGCATTCTTCTTGATTCTGACTGTTAATATGAAGTTAATTTACAAGATTGCACGTTTCGTTTATTTCGTCGTCGCTCTTGTTCGATTATTTGATTAATGTTCGTTCGAATCGCCCGATTATTTTCCACTGTAATGGCTTCCGACGTGCGATGGAGGACCCCTGTGCTTGTATCTACTTCCGGGGCGTGAATGTACTATGGCGTAGTGATCGCTGTGCGAGGACATCGATCTCGTAGAGTTCATGGTGGAACCCCCGGATGTGTATCCCTTGGGATTCTGAGGGGCGCCGTTTAACGAGTACCTAGAAAAAGAGGAGTTGTTAGTAGTCTGTGAGTGGATTTTAATGCGTTTAGTAATTATACTTTCAAACTCCAAATATTCTACTTTTTATGTTTAGAGAAAAGAAATAGGTGAGAATAAGAATTAGAAAGAGTTAGAGGAATTACCAAAAATATATAGAAGTAAAAAAGTAGTTTGATTCGTTTTAATTAAAAATTACTAAAGGAATTCATTGAGGAACTGTTAAATTCTGGTGAACTAGAGTTTGAACTATGAAAAAAGTAGTGTGGTGATTTTCCTATATAATCAACGGCTTTTTGGAAATAAGAAGTCCTTGTAGAATCCTTGGGAAAAAGTTCCAGAAAAATTGATCTAAAATATTACCTAAATTGCTGCCCATGCTTTTTGACTGTATTAACAGTCCATTACAAATGATGAATATACCAGAAGCCTTATAGAACATTATAAATGATTTCCACATTGTTGAATGAAAGGAAAATGGAAAAATTGACGTTGCATTATTGGGTACAGCGGTGTTTTTCTAGTAAAACCAACAATGAAGATGATAGTCACACGAGAAGAACTAGAAATTTAAATAATAATTTAAAGATTAATTAGAAATGAATTAATTTATGGGAAACTTAAGGAATGTGTATCTAAACCGGTACTTAGACTTCTGGATGCCTTTTAATTGTGCCACTCCAGTGAAGACATTGGCCATCTTTTAACAAAGTGTGAATATTGAAATGGAAAACTGTCATTCCAAGATTTAAATTAAAATTCATACATTTTTGGTTGATTTTGGAGATGTCCAATGCAATAATTTAATAGAAAATGAACAAATAAACAAAGCTCTATTCTGAGAAGCTCCAAAAATTGAAAAATGAGAAGAGAATTTCAATTTATTTTGCAAAAGACGGAAATATGAACGGAGAATTTATTTTTAGAATTTAACTGTTAGATAATTTTCTCGTTAGTAAAAAAACGAAACTGTTAAGGATGTTGCATAATAGTAACGTTATGACTTAATAGATAAATGAAGAGCGGAAGACATTTTCCTTTGGAACATAAAAGCGTTTTATGTTAAAATTGTTTATCACAATTTATGAAAGCTATTATGCAAAATAGGTCTTTACTTCACAGACGAGTATGCTAAAAAGGAAAGTATTAAAACTACGATAAGAGATGGAACTGGTGATTGCACAGCAATTTGGAATACGTCTTTCACTCGAACCATTAAATCATCTGTTTCCTAGAAACGCAAAGCGAATCACAAATTTTAAATACTCATTTTAAATAAACTTGCTGTTTGTTCCTGTTCCATTTCCAGGTATTCAAAAGTTATTCACAATTGCCACGGGAATTACTTACCTTCTACTAAGTATTTTAAAATGTTTTTTCATTTATATTTAAAACAGAAGAAAATTAATTTTTCTTTCCATAAATTAAAAAAAAATGCAGGGAAATTATGAGAAAAAAAAAGAAGTAATATTCTGCTAAATTAAACTGCTTTTATTAACGATATTAACACATTTTACAAATCACTGAATGACTAGTATTGTTACACATTGAAAATTTCGTATAATATTCGTATTAGAATGTTTTATTATAAGCGAAGCACGGATTTAGGTGCATTTTAGGGCACATGACCTAAAAATCCACCTAAATCGTGCGTTAATTTTAACTTTAGCTGCTACGATTGAGATTAATCAATTTAATTAGTTTGAGAATAACAAAGCGATTCGTGGACAAAAACAGAAGTAAAAAAAATCACTGCATATGTTCATACCTTGATCCGTACTGACTTCCGTGCCATGAGCGGTAAGGATCGTAGTCCTCTATGATACTTGGTTCCTTCTCGATGATTTCCGTGCGTGCACAAGCACAAGTCATCGCCGAACACAAGAAGATATTGATGATCAACATGATGAGGAAAAGAATTCCTAAAGCCACACACAACCATAACAACCACGAAGGGCGTATGGTACCATCGTCATCGTAGAGTTCCTGGACGATGGGTGCTTCACTGGGATCAACAACGAACACACTCGTTGCAGCCAGCAAAATACCTTCGTCCGTTACCAGCGCTTTTGAAACAGTCCCGTCTTCATTGCATGTTGGTTCAGGGCAGGAGCCTTTGCATAAACCAACATCACACTGAAAATTGAATCAAATTTAAAAGTTAGCTTTTTTAATGTAAGCGACAACTGCTTACTTGAAAATGTACTTCAGAGCTTTCCGGAAACCTAAACATAGAAAGCAATTCCGCATCTGCATATCCCTTGCTGTCATCGTAAACGAACGGCTCGATTATATCGCGATTGACGGGACACCCCCTGTTGTCTACCAACGGCACGCTGCTGTTAACTTTGTTGAATGCAAAACAGGACTTCACTCTGAATCCGTAAGTTCCATCTGGTTTTGAAAGCTCAGCCCTGAGGGTGTATTTCCTGCTGTAAACGGCTTGAGTGACTCTCCTGGAACCATCCAGTAATCTTAAGGAGACTAAGGACGTCTCGTTCTTGGCGTTCTTGAAGCCTGCTTTTCCACAGGTTATCACGTAGAATTTGTCGTCGGCCAACTCGAGGGTTTTGTGAATGCGCACGGCGATTGGGACTGAGCGTTCTTCAGTTTTCTGAAATAAAAAATTGGGTTCATTTTTCTTTTTTTGTTTTGGTAATTAGCAAAATCGTTACTAGAGATAAAATTTTTATTTGATATTTTCATTCTGAAAGTCTACATGATGGAGAAACTCAAAGAAATTAGAAACCATGATTTTTGGGATCCGAAATATTATCTTCCATAAAAAAGAACTATAATTAATGTAGATTTTATTTTAATAATTAAATTTTAAAGGTAATGCAAGACTCATCAAGAAAAGTGTACATAATTGCCTGATGTCGAACCACTCACCACCATACAGACCATACTTCACCAGTCTCTGCTTTAGGAATTTTAAAAATAAACTTGCTAGAACGGTGAGTTTCAGACGACAAAGAACTATAGTTGGAAGGAAGCGTTATTTTATTTCTTTCGCAATTTAAAAATGGATAAACTGGATTAAAGTTTACCTTTATTTTTCGCACTGTGTACAATGTTTTTTATATTACATAAAATTTCCAGGAACACACAACTTACAGTATTTTTTTTACTTGTAACATTTAAATTTTTAGGTTCAGGATGAAAAATCCTTGGCCCGGGTATTTAACATGCGCATCAAATGTAATTATAACTTTAATCGGTTTAGTGAAATGTTTGCATTTTAATCGAATGACTACACAATGTCTTGATTCTATAAACCTCTTGGGATATATTCTTAAGGAAACAAAGATATTTCTCCTTAATGCAGTCATTACTCGCACGGTCGCTATCGACTGAGGCTTTAACCAGTTGTGTTTCATATTGATGCCAGTTTTTGCTTGTCAATGTGTTTTTGGAGTCTTCAAAGTTTTTGGAATATACAGGTTGTCTCAGAAAAGTTTGATAAGTGTGTCCCATAATAAGTTTGATAATAGTTTCAGCAACGAGGTAAAAAGAAATTGTTAAACCTGGCAACGTTGCTTATGCATGTAGTTAATTCGATTTATAATAAGTGTCTAAATAAAAACCTGGTCAAGTAGGCTACATTTAGTGTTATGTAAATGCAATGGATAAATTCTCGATCACAACCCACTTGACCAGGTTTTTATTTAGACGCTCGTTAGAAGGGCTTCGGATTAAATAATTTTCAAATACCTAGTTGCAAACGCAACGTTTTAATTAAATACTTATTTTGCTGTGCTCTGTTTTGTAAGTGTCTTGATTATTATGAAGTAAATTTGGATGTTGTTCGTTGTTATCAATCAGAAATTTAAAAGGTCCAAGTCAAATCTATATTCCCCTCGTAAACTTCACTTCAAAACTCTATCAATATCCATCCGTCAATTAAATGAAGGGTATCATAATTTAAAGTCTTCGCTTTTTCAATCTGTCGACGTTTCGCCCACAACAACTCTAGACGTCCTCAAGATTATTCATTTATTTTTATGTTGGTGTATATGTTAAGGCCCATAACCTCTGGATAGTATTTTTTTGCAGCTAGATTTCATGTCTGTTTCTGATTATGAAATACGCATTGGCAACAGTGATAAGGTTAATTTCATTACCAGTTGCTGGCACGCATGTTCAATGTTAATTATCCCAGCAAACATCACGAAACGTGTGTTAGATTTTATTTTATTGTGTCGTCATTGTTATTTGTCAGCCTTGTGAGGATACCTACACGAACACACATAGCGTTATTGGGTATCTGTGCTGGGTTCCTCATGTAATATTCATGATGTACCACGAATGCTTAGCATAAATATAAATATATGCGCGCGAAGGTAATAATTCCACGGCACCGGTATTGCTAAATATTGTATGTATACATAAGATCGTAACTACCAGGTATTTAGCACGCAAGGTATATGCATGCATGTATAGTCCTACGTAGGGGTACTTTTTAATTGAAAGCCAACATTCGCCGCTCGTGTAATTTTGCTCTTTTATATTTCAGCGGTTAGACTTTCATAACCTAAGGATGAAAAAATGTCATAAATGGTTTACTGGAACACAGCGTGTATTCACTTTCAAGATTTTAGCTTGTGCTCTGCTACATGAGTGGGTTGTTACTTAACAGTTAACAGAAATAATATACCTATGTGTAGGAGCATAGCTTTAACTCATTGGATTTTTTCTCATAAAATAACAACTCTAAGAAGTATTCATTTCGTTCGTGAGAAGTGAAAGTGAAAATAAGTGTGTAGTAAATTAATATTTCAATTCAAAAGTCATCGATTCGAAAAATGGGATTGTTAAGAAAAAGGAACGAAGCTAAGATTTCTTGTATAATGTACCTAATGATAGCCTGAAATGATGTTTCCCAATAAGGATCTCCAACCAATCATATTACAAATAAACTTTAAAGAATTGATTTTTAAAAGTAAAATGCATAGACGGATTAGTTGAGTTCCAGTATTTCGCGTAAATTTGTGATGCCATGTGCTACTTAAAGCTGTTTTCTTCTTAAGAATCTCTTAACTAATGGCATTACAGAGTACGAGTAATATTATGAACAGCAAACAAAAAAGCTTCAAAAGTATACCTGCTGTTTAAATAACGGAAAAGAATAAAATTAACAGAGAAGTCCCGCACAACGTACGTTAAAGGTACGTTAACGCTAAAGTCACGTAATATAATACCGTATTAGAAATAGACGGTTATTCAAAAATGAGACTTCCTGTACACTACATACTGTTAAAAATATCCATGAGAGAATGACAACAGCATACAGCCATGATTGCCCATCATACTTTCAAGTCAAATTTAGGTCAAATCAGTTTCGCTGAGGTATATGCCAAGAAGCTCAACAATTAATGCAGAAGCTTACGGGACTCATTTCAAGACTTAAAAAAGGCTCTTGAACAAAAGTGACCTGATAAGCTCTGTAAAGGAATCTGCATCTGGCACGCCAATTGCAATGTATGTACGTAAGGGCCATATGCACCAAACAGTTTAAATTTGAGTGATGTTTATATTGTAACATTTAAAGTTTCATAACATTGTGTATGTCACATTATAAGTGACTCTTAAAGTTAAGCTGAGTTAATTCGTTCGGTGCATACGGCCATAAGGCAAGAGAAGTTTAGGAATTTATCGACGTCACTGGCTTTATTGAACTGGACCATCTTCCATATTAGTATCTGGCACCTTCCGAATTATCAAAGAACTTGCGAGGAAGGCGAATTTATGCCAATCGTCTGTCTTTTCTACTTGATTAAAAGGAATGATGCACCTTAATAAGGGTTTACGTAACATTTTTTTTAGGATAAATTGACAGATCACTAGTCATAAAAGAATTGAACCATAACTAATCATAAAATGCATGCTATTGATTCACTGCTGTCTGTGTCTAGAGGAATCCATAAATCCAACTAAATATGTTTCTAAACTCAGTGCGGCTAACCATTAAATCAAATTGGAATAGGCCATTGTATTTCAAACTGTGATGTTCAGATCAGAGGCTATCGATTTGGTATGTACTAAAAAACACAAACTATTCCACTTTTTAGATTCCCTGACTACAAAATGTTTGCCAGTTCCAAAAGATTTGCTTTTCTCTATCCTTCTCCAGTAATTTTGGTTTAAAACAAGGATGACCACAACGTTAACGTAAGCCTAGCATTAATTTACCCAACAAATGAAAGCGGCACGAGTCTGTGCTGATGATGATTTATGATAATCCTGGTTTACGACAAACCGGTAAGCAAATTAAAAAATAGAAATGTATGGTGTAAGTAAGTCTATATAAATAACCGTGTACCGTGGTTATGTTAAACCTTACCAAGAGCCCCTGCAGAAAATTTCGCAAGCGCAGAACATATGGGGTGGAGCGGAATCTCATAAAACTTCGGTTATTTGCAAAAATTCTTCAAGGGCGTTTCTATAACACTTTCTCTAATCAACAGTATTAATGAACGATGCAAAAATTGACTGCTTTCTCTTCCTAGTAATGCCAACGTTAGACATGATACATTTTCAAGAGGTTTCTTTCATAAAAGAATCTCTAAACAATTAATGGGCACGTGTAGTCAAAACCCAGATTAGCAAAACTGTTTAAAAGATAATTTTTAATTTAGTATACAAGTTATTGAGGAACATGTATTTGTACCTAAGTAAAGGAAATTGTAAGCAAGATAAAAAGTAATCAATTTCGAGTGCTAATTACTCTGGAAACGTTTGGAGAACACGTTGATATACCACCAAAAGGTGAATAAACGGATCAGCTTTCTTTTTGTTGATTCTTCAATTATCAAGCATGGAACATACAATGGCGTAAATTTGTTAAGCGAAGGGAATTATGTTGAAATACGAGCTTTGTTTCGGTGTGAAAAGTTAATTTTGTCTATTATGATAAACAGTAATTACAAAATAAGAAATAAGACGCCTTTATTTTTAAAAAATATTTAACATACGGAAATTTCTAATATTTTAAAAGACGAGAGGTATGCGTGGTATATTCTTGCACAAAAAAGGTATATTTAGGGGAGAGTCGCGTATATTGGACCGGTTCCAAAATTGGACCACATTAATTCAATTTAAATTAAAACCAATTAGAACTATCTATCGGTTTTGGAAAAAGCTAATTGCAGAAACGTTGCCTAGTAAAGTAACATCTGAGGTATTTGTAATGATTACTGTTATTGAACTTTCTAGTTTATTTTCATTTATTCAAGAGCGGTCCAATTTAAGAGCCGGTCCAATATACCCGACTCTCCCCTACTTAAAGTGCAAAAAATAAAGCAAGAGTGTTTTATTTATTTAACAGGTGCAAAATATGGACATTTCTATTTTTCGTGAAAACAACATTTAATTATCTAAATTCATCAATTGTACGAGAAAAAGAGAACTACTGCAATTTTTTTTTTAAATCAATTAAAATTGATTGTGTTCTTTTTCATTTGACTGATGCACGAACTGACCTTAGTAAAATCGTTTCCCGAGAGGAATAAATTTTTTTTCCACGATACAATCTTTATGAATGGCATTGAATATGCAGTTAGAAAGCACCAAAGTTAGTTGGTTTAGCTTAAATAAGTATTATGTCCATAATAATGCAGATGAACTCTCCAGAAAATCGTGTCCTGAAAATTGTCGGCACTGCTTGAAATTGGAAGACAAAGAAGAAATAATTCCCAACGAAAGAACACGTGTCACAAACAACCAATGGCAACCAGAGATTATAAGCCAAGAACAACGCCAAGAGGAAGACATAAGGAATATAATCTCTTGGAAAGAAAAAGGACAACGTCCAACTTGGGCTGAAATATCGGACGAAAGCCCAATTTTCAAACGCTACTGGGCACATTGGGATTCTTTAAAGTTAGATAACGAAATTCTTAAAAGATAATGGGAATTACCTGGTGGCAGTGAAATTAAAGAGCAGTTAGTCCTTTCTAAAGTCAGGATTGCCCAAGTTTTGGAAGAAATTCATGGAGGTACGTCAGGTGGGCACTTGGGCATCAATAAAACATTGGAAAAAGTCCGAGAAAGGTTTTATTGGGTGAAATGTACAACCGATGTAGAGAATTGGTGTGTCAGATGTATTACCTACAAGGCAGTGTCTGTACCTTGATTACATTTGCAAGGAATCGCTTAAACGAATCGGTTTTCTCCGAAAATGTGAAACGATTTATTAGATTATTATTAATTAACAATTTAATTCGTAATATCTTTAAATACTTAGAAGTACATAATAAGTTGATCGATTTTCTGTCATAACGACGTACTTATTTATTCTTTAATTTTACTTAATGAAGGGACAAATTTTGTACCTAATTTCAAACCCTATAAGTAAGGAGAGTAAATCATCTCCATGTATTGAAAAGAGCATCACAGTTATTTCTAATTACAAAGCCGTTCAGGATAATTATTAGGTAATTTGGTGGGTGTGCAGGTAGACGCCCAGCAACAATGCAGATCGACATTATTGCCCACTTCTTCTCCGAACCATCGACCTACAGCTTTTTTTATACGGCAGAAATGCAAATTAAATTTAACTGCACTTTGTCAAGGAACATTTGCAAACCCGATGGAATGTGTTAAATAAACGTTTTCTGTTTACTTTTTGTGTCGCTTTGCGTTCACAAGTACGCTTAAGGACGACGACTGAAGTAAAAATAAATTAATGTTCAGCTTCAATTTCGTTTTTAGATTACGTAAAGATCCTCCTTATATCTCAGGAATAATGTTAATTATAGTCTAGATTATCTTCCGGTGATGCAGTTTTTATTGAATGCAGAAACTGACTGTATCATTAGATTTGCTTCTAATCTAGGATGATGACTGCGAACTATCTTTGGAATTATGGTTGTACCGAAGCGATTACGGGATCATTAATGATGCGTGGTTTTCCTGTTCGTTACTCGGCGATGATTCATCGGGATTCGTATAAATTCAATTAGACTTGCTCCTAGTTAACTGCTACGTTACGCTACGTCAATATCCAACAGTCGCTTACGGCAATTTTGTAAGTAATCTTTCGAAGAACTTTGTATTGGTATCCGTTGCCATCATCTACACACTTACAGTGTGTAATCGAATAAGTTTCACTTGCTGTAACCACTATTAACATACAAGGAAAGAAGCGAATTTATGACATACATATGGAACAAAGGTCAATAATAACTCCGGAAAATCTATGTTTACTTTTTACAATAAACGTTTGAGAAGCACTGGATGTGATTTAAATGCCCCAGCTGAGCGAGGTTCACTTTTATGTGTAACAAATGATAGAGCAGTAAACCTGCAGATATAAAACAACACACATTGAGGTAGGTCATTTATGACTTTCGTACGAAAGAATACGGAGATTAGCAGCTAGTGATACGTAGAAAAATAGCGATGAAACATTTACATTCTAATTTTTGATCTCCAGATTGTCTGGATTGATTTGTCTCAACATGTCAACATAATAGGGAAGGAGAAAATAGTATGAATAACTCCAAAACGCGATAGGTTTTTTGAGGGCTGTTTGCTCGCATTTATTTCGCGCCGCTGACTTAATGATACTTTTGACTAAAAATGTAAATACTGAGAAAAAAAGCTGTTGAATAGTTCGTTGTGTAAATAGTGTCTGCTTATCATTATGTGTGTCAGTCACGACGTTGTCCTGCAGCAAAACCTCGCATAAGTCACTGCCTTCTGCATTAGAATTCATTCCCTTTAATTACAGTGACTTCATTTAATGCTGCAGTGTCCGTGACTTTACCATTATTGAAGTAATTGTACTGCATTTAATTGTACCACGATGCACTTTGTTAAAAGAAAAACGCAAAAATTTAAAAGTATTTCGTTTTTTATTTTGTAACTTGTAAAACATGTAATATATGTATTACATAAAAAAGTTTGAAAGGCAAAAGTTCACTGAAAAAAAAGCAGAGAGAAATAAATTTCAAATTTTGTAAAGACGATCGAATAAGTCACTGAAACGGCAAACAATTTAACAATGTTTTGCCTTAAGGCGTTGGCAATTATCGTTGTGTATTCGACGTTGCATTCGAGCAAATGACGACTACTCACGCATGTAATAAATGCAAATAAATACGAAGCCTTTAATCATGTGTTTATCTAAATTTTATTTTCTGCAAACATCGGACGTAACCAGAAGGAAAATGATATGTAAAGTAGATGTAGACGATCTAAAATTGCCTAGGCAAATACAAGGATAAGCCATAAAGATAATTTGTGAGTAACACTAGTATTCTATCTTAGAATGCATTCCTGAGGTTATTGTTAAGCAAAACATTTTGTTGCATTTAAAGACGGTGTTGACTCATCGTTATTTAATTTATTTTACAATTTATGCAAGTGTATAATCGAAGAAAAATGTACAAATGAATAAAAAAGAACAAGAGCGGAGAAGAGGAATTCAAAATGCAACAATTTTTGAGCAAAAGAAATTTAAATATTCTACTTCTATGTAGTACGTACGTTTTCAAAAATTATTAAAATCTAAAAAAATAACTTTCAGTTGCTAATAAAATAGTTTTCATCTGTTTTGTTGAATATTTAAGAACTGCTCTGTAATAACTTTTTGTTAACTTTATAAAAAGTGTAAATTTTTCCTTGTTAAAGAGAAAAGATAACTCAAAATAAATGAAAGCGAAATTATTAGGTTAATAAATAGTTATTTCTTAGTTTCATCTATAGGGTCATTCATAAAATATGTAACAGTCAATATCTCAGTAAGTAAGTGCAATCTATTCGGTTGTGATATACTTTCATGAAATTTTGATGTCTTGACTGGTAGTTTATGAGTAAAGTATTATTGGGGATGCAGTCAGTAAAGGTTTAATAAAACTTCTTTAATTTATGTCGAGCTTTCGAGAATGGTTATTCCCTTCATCAGGACGCTGTAATATATTTTTTCTTTAATACCAAAAGGGGTCACAAACCAGGTTGAGAGGAATACTTACAAATGTGAAGTTACAAGTAAGACACATGCATTTCTGGCAAATGGAAGAACAAATCCAAAAAATAATTTTTGTCACATGTGATAAACAAGTTGTAAACGGGACTTAACACGAATAGTTATTGTAGAACACATTAAAATAAACATTGACGTGAGTAAGTACGTGGTTAATTTACATTGATGACATAGATTTGAGTCGAAAATAATAAAAACACCACAAGTGGTGAGATGTGTAATTAGCGCGACATTTTGATTTGAACTTTGTAACTAAAGGACGTTGCCAACCTAGTACCTGTATAAAACTTAAGATAAAGGAAATCACTAAATAAGTATAAAAATTAAATTATGACAGATGTACGGGTTTCAAAAAGCAAAAAACGAGCATTTAATTATTGATGATGTTATTACAAATGTCTAATAAATTAGCATAAGCTGGGTTTATATCAGTTTGTTCAGTTTTGACGTTAATTGTATTATGTGTGATGTTAATAAAGATGTTTTCTATGAAGAGTCTTTTGTTTAAGTTTGTTTCAAGAGTTAGAATGCTTGTGTTTTCATAGTCCATGGTGTGTTGTGTGGTTATTACGTGGTCAGCAAGGGCGCAACGATTGGGTTTGTTAATATTTCTACTGTCACTTCTGTGTGAGATGATGCGATCTTTCAAAAGTCTTTTAGTTTGGCCGATGTAAACAAGAGGGCAATGAGAGCACGGTATTTTATAAATTAAATTTGATTGGTGGAATTTTCCAATAGACGCTTTAGTTTTTGTGAAGATGTTCCCTATTGTTAAAATGTGTTTGTTCGTAATTTTCAGATTTGGCCTGTATTTGATAATGATTTTTCGTAATTTTGGGGTAAGAGATTCAATGTAAGGAAGTGATTTATAAGTTGTGAGTGGTAATTCGTTTGTATTCTGGGGTGAGTCAGGTGACTCGTCCTGGATGGAAGTCAAGGGTGTGCTATACAGTACTGCCATGAACGCGGTGCCTGTGCCACCTGTTGGTGGTCGGTGGAAGGTAGGCGAGAGGGGTACCAAGTCGCCCGTGGAGTGATAAGGAGTAGAGTTGTGCTTGGACTGGGCGACCTGGTAGACCTCTTAACCGAGCTGGGGCGAATAAAGGGGTTTAAGTGAATGTGCCGTCTCCATTACTACCCCTCAACTACCCCCTCAGCAAAGCGAAGGAGAAGGTAAGTCAAGCCCTTTCATAACTCCAACAAGGTACTTCGAGCTGGCGAGTACTCTTCCGGGAGGAATACGACCCCCATTTACGAATCCTCTCAAGGGTACGTAACAGTACTTTATTAACAAGTTTGAGTGGGTAACCATTTTGAACGAAAAGATCACGTAAATTAAAAAGATCTTGTTTTTTGTGGGAGTTGTGTGAAATTCTGAGAATTCTGTCTTTTAGGGCTAGTAGAACGTTAATTTTGGTTTTTTGGTTATGATGAGACAGATAGTGTATGTACCTCCCTGATGCCATGCTTTTTTGTACCAACTGGTGATGATCGTACAATTGTTTCGATGAAGTTTCATGTCCAGGAAAGGGATGGTCCCGTTTTGTTCATTTTCTATGGTAAATTGTATATGAGGGTTGTAATTATTAACAATACGTAGAACGTCATCTTGAGTACCAGAAGGAATGGCACAGATAATATCATCCACAAATTTCTTTATGAAAGGAATGTTAAATGGTAGATTTGGTAAGCAAGTGTTCAGTAATTTGTCAACAACATATTGAGCTAAAATTGGAGAAAGACTGCTGCCTATGGATGTGCCAAGGGTTTGTTTATAAAATTTGTCCTCAAACTGGAAATAGGTGCTGTCAAAAATAAAATTGATTGCTTGTTCAAAATTTGACTTAGATAAAGAGCAGTGAATTTCAATTTGCTCCCAATTATCACTAATGATGTCCAGAACAAGTTCACGGGTAATATTGCTCGTTTTTTACCTTTTGAAACTCGTACATCTGTCATAATTTAATATTTATACTTATTTAGTGATTTCCTTTATCTTAAGTTTTATACAGGTACTAGGTTGGCAACGTCCTTTAGTTACAAAGTTCAAATCAAAATGTCGCGCTAATTGCACATCTCACCACTTGTGGTGTTTTTATTATTTTCGACTCAAACCTATGTCATCAATGTAAATTAACCACGTACTTACTCACGTCAATGTTTATTTTAATGTGTTCTACCAATAACTATTCGTGTTAATTCCCGTTTACAACTTGTTTATCACATGTGACAAAAATATTTTTTTGGATTTCTTCTTCCATTTGCCAGAAATGCATGTGTCTTACTTGTAACTTCACATTTGTAAGTATTCCTCTAAACCTGGTTTGTGACCCCTTTTGGTATTAAAGAAAAAAATATATTACAGCGTCCTGATGAAGGGAATAACCATTCTCGAAAGCTCGATATAAATTAAAGAAGTTTTATTAAATCTTTACTAACTGAATCCCCAATAATACTTCACTCATATACTTTCATTATAGAATTATTTGTTTTATTAAATGACATCAGTTCCCTGTTGTCAGTTGCAACTTAACCGGAAATGTTTTGAATTTTTGTTTTTCAAATGGAATGATTTATATTTTTAATTTCTGTTGTAAAACATGTTTTCTTCTTTGTGTTTACGAAAGATCTATACATATTTGCCAGTCTCATGAGTGAAACTTTTTCGTGAAAATAAGATTTTGGGTATGCCATAAGCACTATGTATAGGAATGTTCTGCCGGAATATTATAAGTCTGCTTATTATTAAAAGTGGGATATGACCGAATTTACATTATCGTAACACAAGTGGTAATATAATTCATTTACGAGCCCCGTCTCAGTGAAGTTGGCCCAACTAACAAAATTTTTTTTTTCAGAAAATTTTTCTTGTACAAGGAAAACATGAAAATCAATACAATATTATGATGATATGGGAATTGTTTAATAACTTTTAACACACAAAACTAAATTCTAACTGAACACAAAGGTACATCTAATATTATCGCAAAATAAAAAGTCGACGAAAATTAAAGATAAAGCTATCATTGCGTTACGTTGCCTTTTCGACTTAATATCGCTTCGATACATTTAGACATTGTGTTAACTAAAGTCTGGCATTCATCAGGTGGGAAATTGTCCCAAATTTGTTGACACCGAGCACGTAACTCTGGAACGGTTCTTGCTGGCTACGAGCGCAGCTTTCTGAAAATATCTGAGAATATTTTTAAGAAATACTTTTAAACACATGTGGTTGGATTAAAAACTATATATCTTGAACCAGTTTTTTCTTATTGTAACATTATATTCAGTTTCCATATTTTGAATACATAGTTGGGCCAACTTCACTGAGACGGGGCTCGTATATAAAAAGTTTCGTTCTGTAAAATTTATGAAATGTGCTTTACGATACCTTGGCGAAAAGGTAGTCGAATCCGGAGATCTGTCAATATGATAAAATTGACAATTGGTTTGCTCGTTACTTCAATTATTTCTGTTATTTTCATGGCATACTATAAACTTGAACACCGAGAAATTCAGTATTTCAACATTTTTTGCTTTTAAGTAGAAATTTGCAAAATATACTATTCCATTTAAAAAACAAAAGTTATTTCCTATTAAACCGGAAGTAAAAAGACACATTTGATACCGTGACTTAATGGAGCTTTGATTTCACATGAAAAATATGTATCCACTGAACAACTTGTATTTATTAAGATATTAACAGTCACAGGTTAGGAGAATGACCCTGTACAGTAAATGTCATTAATTTTTTTTAAATTATCGTCATAAATGTTTACTTACGTTATTAACAAGAACTCCACAATAATCCGGTGTATTCCGAATTGCCAAAAGATTGATATCCAAGGAAACCTGCTTGCCACCATCTCCAAATCCCATACAGGCAGGCGTCCGAAAATCACGGGCGTGTACCACCCCCAAGAAGCTGTTATTGAATGCGACTTTTATGCTCATGTGTCCTGCCTTGCATGTCGCTGATACTTGCGGTATGAAATCACTTCCTAAAAGTTGACCGTGTATCTGCAAACAAAAACCATAGTTGAATCTTAACATTCTCCTTTAATATAAATTTTGGCATTTAAAACTAAACTATTTTCGACAAGTAACTCATTGCTTTTTTAGTTACTACAATGTATACACACATTTTAATTTATTTAGATTCAAGAATTATTATTATTTTTTTTAATTTTCTGTGTAATTTAGCCTTATTTTATTTATAACTTGATGCTACACACTTGCTTGGGGATAATAAACATAAACAACTTATTCATTATACCTGCCAGGATTCAAGCTAATTAAAGGCAAGACAACATCATCATTCAGGAAGAGTTCAGAAAATACCTAGACAACATTGTATAAGGCGCAAAAAAGGTTTTAGTTTTGCTCGTAAATATCGTCATTTGCATAATTAGCACTCGCATCTTTGCCAGGCATTAATGAGAATAAACTGCGGCTTTTTGTTGAGAATTCATCTGTGTCCTCGTGTAAGTTTCTTGTCTTAAAAAATGGAAACATGTACGATTATAATTAATAACATAATTTTAAGCAATTAATTGCTTGCTTGCAACAGAAAATCACAGCCCTGAAATTTTTACCGAATACGGTCTTAAGTTCCCTGACTTTTGTCCGTTAGTATACCTGAACAGCAGGAAATGCAAATTGCTTGAATACAGGCCGATCAAATTTATGTTTCAGTCTATTGAATCTTAATTGATTACGGTCGATTAATTGTCCGGTGATTTGTTTGGTGTTATGAATAATTGATTGAGCCTTTAAAGTTTACAAATTAGTATTAACAACGATCACCAATTTCAAAAGATATTTATAAATGTATCTTTTTTATTTGGAACAACGACGACTTATTCTAACAAAAGGAATGTTTCGCTTCGAATAGGATTCTATGATTTCATTCACGTTAATATAGCGTTGAAATAGCAATATTTTTCGACTTTTGATTGGTTGAAATTTGAGATAAGTTTTGTAATGGCATGAAGTTGACTCTTTCACACATGAAATTTAAGTTGGACGAAATAAAATTACACTAGAATTCTGAAATGTCATTTTTATTTATGTAGTTTTGGTTTGTCGTTTATTGCAAATCTTTTAAATTCAACATTTGAAAACAGTATAATTTACACTACCTAAATTGCTCAGATTTTAATTTGCTGTTTCTCTGGATGTAAATTTTGAATTTGCCGCTATTTCCGATTATGATACTTATTGCTCCTATATGATACGTAGGCAGAGTTCAGCGCCCACTACTATATTCTTAACGTAAATGTACTATAGATGTTACAAATGAAGGTAACAGTGTTGCCAGATTTAAAATTCTTAAATTGCTTACTGTTCAAAGAAGAAGCAGTAGCAGATAATGTTCCTAACAAGAAATTCCCCTTGTATGAATTCCAAACATTAACGCCCTACACTTTTTGCTCCACATTTCATTTACACCCTGTATAAACTCGAAGTACAAATTTGCCTTTCCCTGTTCCTTAATTATACAAAAATGATTCACAGAATTTACAAACTTAAATTACATAATGTTTACCATGTAATTAGCATTGTGTTGTGCACTCGTTTCGGCGTTTCCGGGATTACATGCGCAGCACAAAATAACAAATATTTTAACGGATTTCCGTTTTTATAGAAGTCTGTCATGTAATGCGATATTTGAATGCACTTCGATGTAAACGTAGAAAATTTTTATGATGATAATCAATTCACGTAAACAAAGTAACTCTTTCAACAAAGAAAATTTCGTGTTCCGGTTGCTTTTTTTTTATTGCCAGTGCACATCAACAACATTGCCGGATGAATTAATTTTTTGTGATACTTTCCCAAAATTTCTTTGCCAATTTTTGCAGCTATATGATCAAGGCAAATTATATAATATTTTTATGATATAATGATTTCCATTATTTGTGTAGTACATGGCCTATGTAGGGTATACGAATCCATTCGTGTAGAATCTTTATCTGCTAAAGTAATCAATCAATTCATTTCTTCAATAAACATTTAAATTTTTTTTGGAAAACTCGTTGCGAGTATTGTTATATCTATAAAAAATACTTCCCAGTGCACTTGTATCTTAAGAAACAAAGATAATAAGATGTGGCTCTTAGATAACTGCCAGCATTTTCACATTATTAATTTGTATGTACATTCACAATCTGTTCTCGAGACAGTTGATGATGTTAGGCTAACATTTTTTTGGTACCACTGCGGAATACAAATGTTAGAAAACTGAGTTACGTACATTTTTAATTTTATGATTTTGTTTCCTCAAGATTGGTATATAATTTTTCTTCTGAAACTGTACCACCACATACAATAGACCATGACAGGTATTCATTCATATTTTCAACACTTTCAATATTTTATTATTTTTAACGTCAGATTTCTATTTCTGTCTTAACAAAACAACCAAACCTACTCGCCAGAGAAAAGTTCGTCTCTCAATTTCATGAAATGAAAGTTTTCAAATCTCGACAACTTCAAAATAACACAATTTTGAATTCTTTGATAGCCTTGTTCTTATATTTTTATATTTAGTTCAGTGTCAGGTTTTGTGTTTTGTTTCATATTCAGTTTTTATTGATATATGGATCTGTTTCTCTCATAGAATGTCCTTATGTTTCCATTCGTAATATGCTTCAAGTAGTTATGTTCTTCTTGGAAAGAACGTTTAAGATTCTTTTCTGATTTAAACTTTCCCTGCTCTTCCTTTAAATGTTCTTCATTGTTTTCTGAGATACCTTTTTTGTTAAGGATTCCTATCTGTCTGTCAATTCCAATTTCATGTTAGGATTATTCTTACTTTCTTTTACCTTGTGATCGTTTTACCGCCTTCACTTACTTGATGTCTTCCACCATGAAAGCCTGCCCCTCTTGATTTATTTCATTTTATAAATTTGTGTTCTTACTTTTTAACGAGTTCTTCTTTTTAAATTAATTCGGGTTTTTCTTTATTATTTTCAACTCTGTTCACCATTTTGTGCTAAAAATTTACTCAGAAATCGAAAAGAAAAAATTCTTGTCTTTGTTGAAGAATCTTTTGGATAAACTATTTGAATAATGTTATTCCTTTCGTATCTAGACTTTTCCTAGAAAACTTATTTACCGAGTAAAGAAAGATATAAGGTTTTCAAACATAGGTCTTTCAAGGTTCAGAAGTCCCATTTGAGTCTTATTTTCTTAGACGTCTTCCAAGGTCTTCCAAACCTTTCATTAAATACCCGTCATTTAACTTCATCTAAGTTCTTAGAATAAAGTCTTTGTATAAAAGGTGAAATTTAATGACATTTTGCAATCTAATTTGTGGCTTTCTTATTTTTGTTTACTAGATATTACATTCCAATCAGTCACATTTTCTCAGCCGGTTTCCAAACCTTACAAAATAAACTTCTGATACCTTTATGAAATGTTGCGCTTCCTTTTAATTTCTAAAAAACTTTGGAAACTGGTTTGGAATAATTAAGTATACAGTAGTAAGAAACTGGTACATGATGAAAAAAGTAGCCATGATGGGATACTACTGGCAATTTGTACGGAAGTAAAAGGAAGAAAAAGTAGACACGTTTTGACACAATTTTGAGTTTGCTTTAAAATTTCAAATTGTACAATATTTAGTTTTCTCCATTTCAATTTAGGCGTTCCAAGCTTTCACAAATATAAAGGGAATGAAGTATAAAGAAAAAAGACAAATAAATTATTTATATTTGTAGACTGTGAATTTTTTTTAATATTATAACTTGGAAAAAACTCTTCTAATATTCCTGGCTTGAACCAGTTTTTATTTTCTTCTAAAATCAAAGAAAGTGAAAATATATTGCGTGTTCATTTTTTCTTAATTAATTAATGCATGTAAGTGCGTCCCATATAAGAAAAACTAAGTAATATATTAGATCTGATACAGTAACTCTTTGTTTCCTTGGCACTAATATCCCCCGGTGTAAATTACTCCTAAGAATAGAATTTATTTTCCATGGTATTAAGAAACTCAGAAATATCAGATGTGCCTTTGCCTTTCGCTTTCCAGCGTCATTTTCGTGATAATTTATAATTGCTTTCAGAGAAATAATTTCAAGCGTCGCTCGTCGTGAAATATGGACGACGGGTTGGATGGTGGTTTCAATTAATGGCGCGACGATAAATTCTGTTTATTGGTTTGCTTCTATCGAGCCAATCTCGGATTTTCATTTTATTTTATTCTCTGGGTAATCGGCGATCGACTTTGCAAGGTTGAAAGTATGCAGCTTTAATGTCAGCTGGAAGCTGCGGATACACGTGATTTAAATGTTAAGTATGTATTCAAATCAGGGTTGTTAACATAAGAATGAATTTTTCCAACTCATTATAAAGAATAAAATATAAATTTCTCGAATTAGTCGGAGATTGTAATATGTGTAGCACGCAGTCTTGACGGTCTTACGTTTCGATTGGAATTAAAAATGAAACCAATTTTGTTTTGAAATTCTCTAGAAGTAACAAACATGTTTATTATTCCAGATAATGGCACAGTAAGATCACCGTTTTCTATAAATTTTAGAGTAAGTCTAAAACTAGAAATCAATGTTTAATGGTTCGGTGAAAGAACAGTTATTTAACTACGGAGAAACTTCGAGGCATTTAAAAAATAGCAATTCGCTTCATTTTTTTCTCCTACGTAATTAGTAATAGAGAAAACGAAACGAATTTTGCAATTAACTTAATGAAACAAGAAAGAACACATTATATGGTTATAGGTATAGCTTACTCTTCTTTGGCCTCTTTTATTCAGCAACAATTAGCATCTGCATTTTTTCCTGTCACATAAAATTAACTTTTTTGTCAACTTCCCTCGAGTGCTTAATTAATGCTTAAACTTTATACATGCAGTTTCTAATAAAGTGTTTAAATACGAAATTGTTCGTAGAAATATGAAACTTAAACTTATAAAAAAGCTTGTTTTAGGAATTTCGTTAAATTCTGTGAAATTTTGTAACACAGTGGATATTAATGACAAGGTCTATTTTACTATTCTAACAGTAAAAGTTAATTAGTGAGCTTTGTGATTATATGCATAAAGTCTTAATAACATTAAATGACAACAGCTAGCAAAAGTGCCCTTCTTTGCATATTATTTTAGCAAATGATATGCGTGCGTCCTGATAATTTTTTCAATGACAATAAGACAGAAAAATATTCAAAATTACTTCAAGCTTGAAACCCTAAAGAAGTCCTTATCAAGAGTGGACGAAACGCGGTTCCAGCTCGGTAAACCAAGTGAAGCATAGACCGCGGTTTGGGAAGCCTTCAAACCAAGTTATTCAAAATTATTTTAGAAACAATGCAATTCTTTACAGTGAAAACAAAAATAATAAATATGTGTGCGAGAAAAAAGAAGAAACCTATAGAAAATCAAGTAAAAGTATGTAGAGTCGTTGACTAAAAACATAAAAAGTAAAAGCAAAAAAATCCTAAAGAAAAAGAAGTAAACAAAGAAGGCGAAGACGAAAAATGAAAATTCATATCCACATTAAATTTTAAGTTAGAAAACACGAAATAACGTTCTTGAATATTGACCTTCGTTTTCGAAGTTCGAAGACCTTGAAAACTGCATTGATACAAAAGCTGAATTTACTATTATTTATTCATGCTAATTTTGAGATAATTTTATACACCGTATAATCAGTCTAAATTTTGTAGTGGGCCCAAATTAAAATATGTATTAGAATTATGCAAACTTAATACTTAAACTTTCTCTAATAGTTTACAGAAATATTTATGTAAAGGTTCTCTGGATTCTAGAATGGTGAGGGGGGTGAAAGAGCCCACTGTACTACCCCCATATTCAGCAGTGCAGAATTGTCAGCGTTATTCGAGCCATCCTACTCTTTCGATGAAGCGAAGAACGTCTGACAGAGGGGCACTGCCATGTCAGGCCAGAACTCCCCTAACAGGCAACCTCTAATCGAGGCCAGCGTAGGGCAATCACAGAGGATATGCTCAGCTGTTTCTTCCTCTAAGTTGCAACCTCTACAAACTGGGTTGTTTGCTAAACCTATGCGGTGCATGTGTTTATTCAGTTTGCAATGGCCTGAAAGTATTCCTACGAATAGACGTAGTCTTCTTCTAGGAAGTTGCGTGCAGAATCGTGTCAATTTAGGCGAGGGGGCCGTTATGGACTTTTTTGCTTGGTGACACTTGTCTAGTTTAACCCATCTATCGATATGTCGATTTTGAGATCCTTGTTTCAGTAAGACATTGAACAGGTTTGATGATGGTGCTATGGCCGGTTCAGGACCCCAAAAGGGCTGCCCCGATCCTTGCCTGGCCAGTTCGTCTGCCTGTTCGTTGCCAAATGTTCCAGCGTGTCCTTTAACCCAAGTGAGTTGCAGGGTATTATATTTGGCCACTTCTTCCAGTGCGCCGTGGCATTGGAGTGTTATTCCTAGAGATATTTTGTTGCTATTTAGACCTAAGAGTGCCGCTCTGCTGTTGCTAGCCATCCTTACGATTTTGTTCTGAACACCTTGTTCCAGAATTGCTCTTGCACCTTCTATGATGGCAACTAGTTCCGCTTGAAAAACGGTTGTCAGTGGGCCGAGTGCTATGCTTATGTGATGGTCCAGATCATAGGAGAAAATTCCTGCGCCTGTTCCTTCAAAAGTCTTAGATCCATCAGTGAAGATGGATATGTCGGGTTTGGGTGCGTCTTCAGCGTTTAAGAAAACGTTGAAGTGCTTCCTAAATACATAAGTGGGTGGGAGGGAGTCGACTTCCGCCCCAAGAAGAGGTTATTTGTACTATTTTTCCGTTAAGTCCCTCAAATGTTGAAATTCGAAAACAATAAGAAAATGGTGCTGTAAATATTGGTCGCCTATCTTATTGGAAAACTGACATTGTTTGATTTAAAAATTGAATGTTGCTCAATATAAGAATATACAGTGATTGCGCCTTTCATTTTCTGGCCTTTTCATTTCCCTATGAATGAATTTCAAAACAAACTAATTCCATTGTTGGATTAGACTTAGTCTAAATCTTGAAGAGGACATTAATGCAGATGAGGAATATGCAAGAGTGAAAATAGGTAGACAAGATACGAGGTAGAACTGAAACGTCCGTTCGAAAAGTCACAGATGGCACGAAGTGTCGTGTATGTGCATCGAGAAGAAAAAAATATCGGTAAAGAAAGGACACAAAGCGTATAGTTTTGTGAAATCTAGGAGCTGTAAGCAACAACTTAGAGCTTCAGAAACGAATGATAAAAAAGAATAAAAGAATTAGGAAAGTGCATCAGGAATTAATCCGCAAGATAGAGATTTTCGAAAGATGATAGAAGGTGTACAAAAGAAAAAAGTGAGGGACAGGGACTGGAAAAAGAAACAGGAATGAAAATACTAACTACAAAGAAAAACAAAACAAACTACATAAACCAAATACGGAAAGAAATAAGAATTTCAAACATTGGTCTTTCAAGGTTCAGAAGTCTCATTTGAGTTTTCTTTTCTTAGACGTCTTCCAAGGTTTGGAAACTTTCATTAAATACCTCTAAATACACGTCATTTAACTTCAGCTAAGTTCTTAGAGTAAAGTCTACGTGTGAAAGGTGAAAGTTAATGACATTTTGCAATCTAAATTGTGATATTTTTATCTTTGTCTTCTATGTAGATATTCCATCTAACTATAAATCACATTTTCTCAGCCAGTTTTCAAACCTTACTAAATAAACTTCTAATAGCTGTATGAAATGTTGCACTTCCTTCCATTTTCTAAGAAAACTTTGGAAACTGATTTGGAATAATTAAGCATACAATAGCAGGAAACTGGTACGTGTTGAAAAAACTCAGTCATGATGAGACACTATTGTAATTTGTATGGAATGAAGGCATCACACCAAGGTAAAGGAAGAAAAAGTAGACACGTTATTTACAATTTCTGATCTGCTTTAAAATCTGAAATTGTACGATATTAGGTCTGTTCGAATCGCGAGTTTAGACTAATCCGAGTCGTTCAAAACATGCACCCATCAGAGTTGTCCTTCTGAAAGGAGGCGTCAAAATAATTCACTACTTCGAAGGCCAACTATTCGTACAGTCAGAACCTGCGATTTGAACACACCCATTTAGTTTTCTCCAAGGTTTAGATCATTTCCCTTTAGATGTTTTAAACTATCATAAATTTAAAGGGAATTAAAAACATAAAGAAAAGAGACGAATAAGTTTGTAGAATGTGAAAATCCTTTTTTAAATATTATAAATTGGAAAAAAGAAACTCTTTTAATTTTCATAGCTTAAACGAGTTTTTATTTTCTTATAAAATCAAAGAAAGTGAAAATATGTATATGGCATGTTTATTTTCTCTGAATTAATTAATGTGTGTAAGACCCCGCGCAGACTGCACTATCGGCCGATAGTTTGTTCTGAATCAAGTTACGAGAAGTATGATTACGTGGCCTCTAATAATTTAATGTACAGCCACGTATCACATTTCTCGTAGCTTGATGCAGAATAAACTATCGGTCGATAGTAAGTCTGCAGTCTGCGGGGGGACAGTGTGTACCGTATAGGAAAAACTAAATGATATGTATATTAGATCTGATGCAATAACTCTTTGTTTCCTTTGTTGCAAGAGAGAGATTTTCGAAAGATTATAGAACGAAAAGAAAAAACTGAGGGACAGAGACTGGAAAAAGAAACAGAAATAAAAATACTGAGTATTTTTCAGGAATTGGCACTAACAATATTCACCACCTCGAATTTATCAAGAAATTTGACCAGGTAATAATCACTTTCAAAATTAGATGAATTGAAGATTTACAGAATCGAAGAAAAATGAAAATGCAAAAGAAGTTTTAGGAATAACTTCACGTGCACACCAGATTAAACTAATGGATAGTCATTATCACTGGAGTTATCTGTTGATCAAAAGAAAAAAAAAACGGGAGGAATAGCAAAAAAAATAGAAAAATCTGCTTAAAAATTATAACAATGTAAGTCGTTAATTGCAACAGAAGAGAAGTGGTTTATCAACAGCCTATGCGCCATAGAAAACAAGGGAAATTACTATTATTAAAACTACTTATAACTTGCAAATAATATGTTGGTCGACGTAATACGTAATCATATACATACTGAATGTGCCATATAAAGTTGTTAGAATGAAGGCAACATTTTCATTTGATGCATCATTTTTGTGCGCGTCTGAAAAGACCTCGGGCATTTTCTACCATTCACCCCTTCTTTGGTAGGTTTGGTGTTAGTGTACGCGTTTTCTTGCTACAGTAATCTCATTGTCAGAGGTCCTACTTAAATAACAATCCGTAAGGTACTTACTTTTATCAGCGTATGTTAAAATTCGTATCGCGCTCATAACTTGTACTGTACTAAAGTGCAGCCCATAACAATCGTTGTATGTTGGGTACATTACTCATCCCAGTCATACGTCGAAGTAAACCAACAGAGTTAATTGCGAGGTATAAATCGCGTACAATCAAGATGCATTTATCTTTTCAAAGCTAGAAGAAGTGCAGCTTCGGCTGTTGATGCTGCCGGTTTATTTCGAGTATAAATTTCAGGGCCCGAATGGTTTTTCAGAATTGCTAGAAGGTCGACGGGTATGCAGATGGGATTTAATGGCAACGTACGAGAGCCGTCATAAATATGCTAACGAGCGTCGAATGTTGTACGCGCATTCCGCACGTGAGATTTTTCTCTGAGACGACAATGAGATTTTTTCGCATAAGCAATGCTGTGGAATGAAAATTGCGAGTAGGAAAGGATTTATATACGGTGTGACCCTCAAATTAAAACGTCGAGAAGAACTCCCTTAAACGGAAAATACTTTTTAAATTCCAAGCACAAAGACTACAATATTTCTTATTTTTTTTTTATAACAATAACATTATAAAATAAAAGACATCTCAAGTATAAATCAAATGGAATGTTCTGTAGTTTATTTTTTCTTTCGTTTTCTGTTTTTGTTCTGTTTTCGTTTGAACGAAACAAAGTGCTTGAATGTAGTACGATCATTTGTAGGTATATTGTACTTGTGTTCTTTCTAAGTCCGGCTCTGATTGTGAAGTTAGCTCCATGGTACTTACATACCTGTGAGGAATTATTAACACAGCAAACAACGTGTTATTTGCAGTGCATACATTCAATAGTTGTTATTTTGCGCAAGGTCGTATTTACCTGTAGATACTTTATCGTTAACGTTAACTGTCGACTAAAAAAAGGACAAAGAAGAAAAAGAAGGAATTCAGACAAAACACATCGTTGCAGTTTAGCCGGTTTAGAAAATTTAGCCGATATACCTGAAATGTACTAGAAAAGTTTTTAGCGAGCAGGTAAAACATTTAACTTCACATGAAATTACATATTTGGGAAGAGAAACTTAACAGCAAGCAGCCAGGTAAGAATCATACACGAAACTAATTTTATAAAATTTTTGCTACATCTTTGTAGCAGTATTGTCCGTCGTAGTTTGTTGCTGCTTCGAAAAATAGTAGTTTTGTTCACCTTTAATTATTAGGAGACAAAATAATATTTCTTTCTTATTCATTTACGCAAAAAAGATGTATTTCGTAGGAAGTTGTTGTTCTCTTCTATTATGTGTCTACCAAATGCGCATTTTTAAATTCAACAAAAAAAATTGTAAATAAAAGCTCTACCTTCCCCGAATTATTTTTGCAATGTCTAACTGCACAAGTTTGATATTTGGGCATTGTTTATTAACAAACACAAATAAATACTGTTACAATACTATGCACAGATCCCACCTATGTCCTTTACATTTGAGTTAAATGTCCAAGACAACTCAATTCGTATTTTTCTGTAGCTTGGACCAATGTCATTTTTAGTAAAATGTCAAGTGACTCAGATAAAGCATCATTTCATGGTGTAGGCACATTTCCCCCAAAACAAAAATAGGTAAAATTCGTAATGAAAGCATTCTATAGGAAACATAATGTTGCGTCCAAGAATAATATGCGTTTTCGTTTCGTAAATGATCCGCAACTGGTCTGAACTTGAAGTGGATTCTGAATTGATCTAATTCCATTTGATCCCATGATGCTATCGAAGGAACTCTTAGTATACAGGGTGAGTCATAATGGGCGGAACAAATTTTACCAGTCTGTAGGAAAGACTTTTAAGTAAAAAAATTCCTATAAACCTATGTCCTAATCCGCACAGTTGAGGAACTACAAGGAGTCAAAGTTTTCTTATAAACAAACATTTAATAATAACAGCAACTGTGAAAACTGTTAAAAAATTGGGTAAGCTGTATAAAAAATGTTCAATTAAATCACAGTATTACAAAAACTGTTCAAACTGTGCTCCTTGAGCTCTAATACAAGCACGAGCTCTACGAATAACTTTTTTTACTTAAAAAAGTCTTTTCTACATATTGGTAAAATTTGTTCCGCCCATTATGACTCAACCTGTAGATGGATCAGTCCTACTCAGTCCTGCTCAGAGCTGTTCCACTCGTTGAAACGAAAATAGCTATTATCATTCTCATTATGCTGATTTATTTAACCTCATTTTTTGACATTAAAGCGGCATGACATGTATGAATTAAAATAAAAGGTAGGCAACTTACATCAATTGTGACACCATAAAGGTATTTTAATTCTCCTCGAATAGATGTATCACCATAGTCCGCTATGTGCTAACCTTACACAATAAAGAGACTTTGAGTTTATTGTTAGTTTTGAGCAACTTTTGTCGTAATGGACTCAAATTAAATACCGTTTATCAAGTTATTTCAATTAAATAAAAAATAACTCTTCGTTCTATCTGACTTATTTAAAATTGTCGTTGCTTCATTACAACTAAGTTTATAGCACATGTTTATTAGACATTTTTGACTTAAAATTACCCAAGCAACGTACCCTTAAGCTTTGGTTCGTTATGTCCCGGGACACCCTATACAATAACGTTCTTATACATAAATGGCAGAAAAGTTTTATTCATGGTAAGCTTTTCTTCCTCTCTTTTCTTTATAAAGGTATAAAAGAATTAGCTTATATCTTTGATAATTAAATAGATACCCCTCAGTATTATAATTTTCATCGATTTTGCATTTTGTAAAAGCTTCAAGTCTAGCTTTCCAAGTTAAGCTGTATATAATTTTCTTAATTCTTAATAAATTACTGTTAAATTAAATTCAACCACTCGCGATTTCTCACAAATGCTCTAAGCAGGCCTTCACCCTCATCACATGTCCAATGAATTGAATTCTGTGCCTTCTGGCCTATAAGCGAAAGTGTGTAACATGTTTTTTTTTATTTAATAATATTTTAACTTTCGGAATATTTAACCAAATGACGTATGACTTTTACTATCCTTTGCACTTTTTTCATTTAAGTCTCAGAGTTCAAATTTTTCTACTTTTTTGTGCGGCGATTAACCTTTTTGTTCATTTTTCTATAACAGAAGACTCTGAATATATATAAACAAAAATTGTAAGACATATTTGTCTTCATGAGTATAAAGATGAATTATTAGAAAAAAATTAAGTGACCCAACTGAACAGTGAAAGCATACTAACTGAAGTTATTTAAGTAAATGCTTTCCTGCCGGAGCTTACCTTTCCTTTACTATCCAACAAGTAACTAAAAAAAAAAGTCGAAGACTAGTACGTTTTAGGAAGCAATCCCACAAAAATATACATATCAACAAAATGCAATTACATATCTGCATAAAATCTTAGATTGACTTTAGCTTTAAAATTTAAAGCGACTGTTTTAGTCATACCTTAACAAATTCGAATAACTGTAAACTAATAATTTCAGCGCAAAGCGGACGAGTAGTTTGCATACTAACACATATAACGGCAGACGGCATTCATCAGGCGATTAATAATAATTAAATGAATCCAATTTATTCATATATGTATATGCAATGTGACATGACATCACTCTCGAAACTCGTCCTTCCAGGAATTTAACTGTATCTAAGACACGCCGAAGATTCTCAGATATAAAATAGAAATTCTTATGTATTCTAAACGTGTGTGGAATATCTAGTAATTTTCGACCACGCAGCTGTTGAGGTCTATAAATTCAATTTCCTGTGAATGGGTAACTACAAGGCGTGAAATAAATCTGTTGCTGTTAATTAAGCAATATTTTAGAATTGAATTTCCAAAAAACTCCCGACTGTCTTAATAGATTGCTTACATAACGCAGAATGGCCGGAATAAATGTTATCCTGAGAAGTGAACACGCGGAACAAACTGGCAGGCATTCATGTAAATTGTTGCCACTTTCTCTAACATTGAGAACTCGACAAACTTGCTTCGGCGGTTGCTAAGAGTAAAAGTATGTTTTACTTAGAATTACGAGTGTATTAGGTAATTTGAAGATAAGACTCGCCGCGGATAATGGATAATGGGTTTTGTTCATCAATGTATGTACTTCCTATAGAGACCAGGTGTTGTTTGGAATGAAACCGCAAAAACTCTACATGTTAAGAAGAAACAGCGAACTGATTGTGTTATAAATAAATTCTATTAGAATTTAGGTATCTGTGCTACCTTGTCTACAATCACAATCCTGATTCCACGTTTTTAATTTGAAAATTTCTTAATGTCTTTTAACTAACAATTCCCTGCCTCGTCGGTATATTACTCCAAGACATGCAGATTCGGAGATAAAGGATCTGGACGTCCTTAAAAGGAGCGGCCGAGTGAGAGTTGCTACTCGTTCTGCCTACGTAACACCCGCTCACGCATTTTTACCTTATCGCGAGCACTGAGCTGACACAAGTCGTAAAATATCTTAAAATAATCCATGCTAATTGCCATTTCGACTAACGGTTTCGATAAGTTATTTAAATTAATTGAGATAAGCAAAAACACAAGTATAACGAAGTTGCGAAAGTAACCGCAGTAATCGTTAATCCACGGTCTTTGTAATTTAAGAATCATTGATTCAAGCAACTTATTATGTTGTGGGCAAAAATAAATCTGTAAAGATAAAACACTTTCAGGAAATTATAAATTTAAAAAGATACGTGTAAGCTATTCAAAGATTATCAGGTGTGTGTAATATGTAATTCCGTTTAATTCTCGGTTTATGTTGATCGAGGAATAATTTCGCGCTTCAAATTCTGCAACATGCCGTATAATATCGTACGTTCATACTTTGTTGCCTGCGTTATCTAAATTGAATCAAAATATGCTTGATTAGTAATCCTAGGTCTCAGTCTCAATCATCTGTAACGCATATTTATATGCGTTTTGTAATATGCAATAAAATATCAAGGTGGTTTTTAACGTAATATTTATGCAATTTACATGATATAATGTTGGGTGTTACATTATGTATCAAGTGTTCAATTAAAAAGTTCATCAAGTAGCCTTTGAATTTCTCATAACACTGTGGAGCAGGTCTTGAATTAGATTAAAACGAAATGTCATTTAACGTTTAGCGTTTTCGTTGACTGTGTACGCAGAGTATTCGCATCTTGTTTTTACCTCATACATAAATACAAAATGAAAATAATCTGAGTACGCACTAATGTATCTTCTTTCAACAAAAAATCAAAACCAACTTGATGAACTTTTCAGTTGAATACTCGGTAGTTTGTTTGTAATGAGTGGAAATTGGAAACATAAATCCAGGTAAATTCAATCATCGATTGGTGCTATTTATTTTCTTAAAGTTATATCTACTTTTATTTTACAAATCCTCCTTTTGTACTTCATTATTTCATTGACATAGAAATTGTGGATCGAGTATGAATATCTCGTAAATATTGGATGGGTTTTGACCATACCTTGTATAATTGGTATTTGAAGTGCTCTATAATTTCTTTTTTCTTTAAAGTGTAGGTTTTTTTTTAAATTACAGATGAATTACAACGAGTTTTACGTAATATGCAATAAAATACATTACAACGAGTTTTACGTAAGAGAGAGAAATACAGAGCGTTCTGAAATTTGTGGTTTTCTAAATTTAATCGCCAGTGCCTTAAAATGAAAAGAAAAATATTTACTTATTGAAGTGAAGCAACGCACTTTTGGAAGTTTTACACGCTCTAAGAGATTACGTAAAGAGGAGCATAACTCCTAATATCTCCAGCAAATACTAAGTGGGCGTGAAGGAGGAGCTATCTCAAACTGAACAGTACTGGAGTATTTCAAACTGGAAAGAAAATCTCTCTTGTAATTTTTTAATCGCTGTAAGACATTATGTAAAAATGGGCGTTACATTTCGGCAAATACTAAGTGGGCGTGGTTATCTCAAATAAACAGTAATGAAATCAACTGAACAAAGCAGATATTCTAGAGGCCTACCAAACTTGAAGAACACTGTTGCAAGTTTTAGTCGCTTTGTAAAATGATGTAAAAAGAAAGGTAACTCACAGAAATTACTTCGACAAGCACTGAGTGGGCGTGACTATGGAGGAGGAGCTATACCGACAAAACAAATATGAAAGTGAATAGAATAAAACGATCTTCTGTGATGTTTCAAACCTGAAAAGCCGTGTTGCAAGTTGTAATCATTTTGAGGGATGATGTGAAGTTTCTGGGGGTATTTCAAATCTGGAAAGCACTTCTGCAAGTATATGAGATATGACGTAAGAGGGGCGTAATTCACAGACACATTCTGGTAAGTGCTGAGTGGACGTGGCTATGGAGGAGGAGCTATCTCAACTAAATGAAAGTGGAAGTCAATTGGATAAAGCGATCTTTGGTATTTCAAAGTTGAAAAGCACTGCTGTACGTTTTAATCACTTTGGGGACTTATATGAAGGAGTCTCAGGTTACAAAAAAACCTGGCGATGTTTGAAACCTGAAAAGCACAGTCGCAAGTTTTAAGCACTCTGAGAAATGACGTAAGGAGGAGCGTAACTCAGAGAAACTGCTCTGGTAAGTACTGAATGGATGTAGCTATGGAGTAGGAACTATTTCAACCAAAGGGAAGTGTATTTGAAAAACACTATTGTGAGTTTCAATTACTTTCAGGAGGGGCTAACGTGAGACGATATACAGGGTGCTGTAAAAATGGCGAAACAACGCCATTCTGCACTATTTAGGGACACCCTCTGAGCATGGGAAAAATGTTAAAAAAATTCTACCTTACATTTATGTTTTTGTCAACTGATATTAAATAATACAAATTCATAGATAACTAGGTGCAATTACTTAATAATTAATAGCTTGGTTGCCAATCATTTTTATGATAATTTTTGTGTAAAATATGTACTATTTATTGATTTTAAATAAAAATTATTGTTGAACATCATTTTAAATATGTCGTTCACTATAAAAATTGTTGAAATATTCAAAATTGGTACATAACAAAAATTTCAAATTCCAATCTTATAACCTTCATATCTTTAAGGAATCACAAGAATTTTTTTAACATTTTTTCCATACTTAGAGGATGTCCCTGAATATTGCAGAATGGCGTTGTTTCGCCATTTTTACAGCACTCAGTATAGTGGGGCATAACTCAGAAATTGTTTGAGTAGGTATTAAGTGATCTGCAAGTATGAAAAGCATTGTTACAATTCTTAATCAATCTGAGAGAGATGTAGCTCAGCGAAATTACTCCGGTTAAGCACTAAGTGGGCGTGACTAAAGAGGTGGAGCTATCTCAATAAAACTAAATTTGTGTTTTTTTAAATTTAATTGCCAGTGCCTTAAAATGAAAAGGAAAATTATGTAGTACTTATTGAAGTAAAGCAAATTTCGTAAAAGTTACTTTCATTTTAAAAAATTTAAAATTATTTATTATATCTTGAAAATTACGAATGTAATAAATTGGAGAAATACGATTTTAAAGTAGTAAAAAAGTGAATGAATAATGATAATACTTGAATTCATTCTTGGGAGAAAATTAGTTCTAGAGACTCTATGAACACTTGCTTTTTCTGTAAGAGTTGTTTGTTACGACAGCTTGTATATAAATAAATCCAGATAAATTAATGCGAATTTAGTAGAATGAGTTAAGAAATTGCAAAATTATTTAATTTAATTAAGCTTTGTAAAAGTCGGAAATATCTAAGGAATTGTTTCAATTAAATTTTGAAAAATAATTGAAATCATAAATCTGGATGTTGTTTAAAAAATAGCCAAAAGTGGAAGAAGAAGAGTATTTTCAAATTTTAAGAGTGATAAGCATGACGAATTAACGAATTTTTTGAAATTCATATAAAAATATTTGTAAAACAAAAAAAAATGGAGCAGAAAATAAATACGTTTCAAAGAAAAATATCAAGTAGCAAAATAAAAATGAATTAGATGAGGCAAAGCAAGTTTTAAATCATGCCTAAATAGTCTTACCTTAAAAATGAAAGTCAAGTTTACAGTATGATGCAATCTGTAGCCATTTTTTACTTCCACTTAATTCGATAATTAAAATATTTTCTTCTATTCATTAATCTGCATACTGATTAAGTATACAGGATGTTATGTACTGATATGTAAAGTAGCAGCTAATGTTGTCAAGACATATTTGATTTTTTGAAAAAGTTTCGAATTTCAGAAGTAATGTAATCTTTCAACCTGAATATCTCGAAAACGGTTAATCTGGCGAAAATGGAACTCTACATTTCTTGTATACTTTTATTCAAACTTTTCAGTTTTTGTTTTACATTTTTTGAAAAAGTGACAATAAAAAAGTTATTTATTAAAACGATAACCTACTACCCTGCATCTACGCCACTGGTGAAGAATATTATATTTTGTCTAAAACGTATCCATTCTTGTTTCAGTCGTCTTACATATCAAATTTCAACCCTCTATCTTAAACCGTTCCAGAAATATTTAAAAAAATATACTTTCCAAGTTATCCCTTTAGGAGGTTATATATCTAAGAAATGAAAAGCTTTTTGATATAGATAAATTAGGTTAAATCGCAATATTTTGATGTCCTCTATACGTGGTATAATTATTGCCATCTTAATTGATAAAATCCCGTAGATGTGCATGATGAGGGCTGTCAACTTAGAACAGTTCGTTCTGCTGATATTTCATACCCATTTTAATGGATTTTACTCGAATACTGTCAACATAAAACATCAAATGTTGATTTGCATTCTCAAGTCCTGTGATATGTATTGGAATTAATACAACACTAGCCATAAAGTAACCACGACATTTCCAGATCTACAATTTCTTTTATACTTGTTACTCTTCTCTCAAATCTGTAATTGGATTAAAACCTTACACCAAACTCAATCATCATTCCTCATTTTGCAGGTAATTAAAAGGAGTGTTACTCATTCTGTATTTATCGTTTCTTATTTGTTTTAATATTATTCAATTCACGAAAAACTTGTTTTGCTGACAAATTAAAACTATTTCAGTTTTTGTTACTTTAGAGAAAATGATTAAAAAAAACACATTTCTGTAAAGCGCACATTTTTTTTTTGTTCTAAAAGATACTAAGTACATATCTTTTTGTATATTAATTGAGGAAGCTAACATTTGAACATTTACATGACACAATGGACAGAAAAAAAGCAAACAACAAAATATCAGAGAAATTCAAGGTAAGAGAGTGTAAGGCAGAAAGATACGAGGTTTGGTTATAAAATAATGGTGCTCTAAAAGTGTTTATAAAAAAATGGTAGACATGTTATTCCCTTCAATGTAGTCTCTTCCCCGATCCCTACACTGTTTCATATGATTTTTTTGTCACAGCGTCAACGGATTCAAATCTGGTTTCTTTTAGCACAGATTTGATCTACACGGAGCTAGATCAGTTGAGCAGTGTGGATGTTCCTATACGAGGGAATCTCATGCTTCGCCAAAAATTTTTGGATACACAGCGAAGCAGAAGAATGAAGAATCCGCGACCGTTCTTCTACATTTCAGATTTTTCTTTTATGCGTCTGGCCACCGATTGTATGATTGAATCATGGTTTAACTTTAAACTTCGTTTTATTTCTATGGAAACAATTGTCTTTACAATTGATGTTATGGGAATAAAACGAAGTTTAAAGTTAAACCATGATTGTACAATCGGGCCTTAGGAGTGTTGTCAAAACCTTCTTGTAGTAATTAATGGTTAATTAATTAATCACTCAACATAATTCCTGCTCAGGTACACGGTTTGCCTTGGACAAAAGTTACTGTTATACTAAACGTTGCACAAACTTAAAATTAGTACACTAGGGGGAGAAACGAATACAGATTAATATCCTATCGTGCCAATTGTTGTCGAAACTCCAAGCAAGCGGCAAAAAATCAGTCCGGTTATTTTATTGCTATACCTCTCGATTTTCATGGGTTTGTTCCAGAGGAAGCCGTTGAACAAGATAAAGCAACAAATGGAAGAAGTACGTAGAAATATTTCTAGAATCCATTTGCCGAAAAGAAATATGAATCCGAGTGTAGGATTTCTCTTTTTACATCTTGTATAGCGGACCGGCAAACATTAGAAAGCTGAGGAACTAAATTTTATGCAGGAACGTAAAAATACTTATTTCTATACATAAAATTTGATAAGCCGCAATTTTACCTTCTCTAATCTTAAATGCTGGATTTTCGGGTAATTACCTAGCTCTTATAATCAGACTGCGGCGGTTGTTAAGACATTTCAGAGCCGGACTTGTTTTTACCTCATGCGTACATTTAAGTTTATAAAACATAAGGTTATGAGTTCTCCGATAATATTCCAGACGGTTTTTATTACACCCACAAAAAAAATCATTGTTTACGAATATAAAGCGCCCGCCGGCCTGTTAATAACTCGTAAATTAATCAAGCTGACATCATGACAGAGGCCTATGAATGAGGATTGTAGACTGTTTATACACGACTATTTCGCAGATTACATCACTAGCCGGTCGGGATCTTAATATAATATTAAATTATTAACATACGAGACGTCACGGAGTATATATAAAAATATCTTGGAAGTATTTTAAAATATAACACCTTCTTATTGTGTTTTGTAAACTTGTGGGCATGAGATAAAACAAATTCGGCTCTGAAATGTCCTAATAAACGCAGCAGTCTGCTTATAAGGAGGATATAAAGACAATTGTAGGAATTCTGAAGTTTTAAAAATGCTGACACAACATAACATGATATTAAGTATTTGTAAATATTTACTACGTCGCTAGCAAATAAAATATCATGTGACATTGACAGGTTAGTGGTATTAGTTTTTGTAGTGTTTATTTACTAGTTTTTTATTGAAGGTTATGCTGTTGAAATGTTTCAATAAAAAACTAGTAAATAAGCATTCGATTGCTTAGGTTTATGACAATTTTATAAGGTTACCCACCCTTTTCGATCGGAAATTTCAAAATAGTTAAAATCCTTAAATTGTTACAATATAGTTTTTGCCATTTATTTGTGACAAGGCTTTCGTTGAATGATTAGCTAACAAATATTCTTTTTTTGTATATACCCTAAAAACTGTAACAAATTAAATAGCAAAAACGCTGGAAAAGACACTGTGAAGAATATAGAAGGGATTGGAAGAGAGCAGCGACTTATAGAGAAAACTATGGATACTTGTTGGATTGTTCTTGTCAAATTGGAAAAGACAAAAATTATAACGAAACGGATTTTTAAATTTCAGTAACAAACAACACAGTAAAATAAATATTAATTAGATATGAAATAAAATGAAAACATGGAGATTTCATAAATTTAGAAAGTTTTTTTTTGTGTTTACTCTTGCATCTGCATAAAAGCAATATTAAGTGAATAACAAAACTCTTGGTAATAAACTACAACTATACATAAATATTTCAACTAAACAAGTTTTTCTGATATTTATTAAAGAAGAATTAAATTGCAAATTATGCTAAATAAGAAACCGTTTTAATATTCATTAATTCACAAAAACGCACACATGGCTCAAGAAAGTTTTTACCGATTTAAATAACTGCGAAACCATTTAAATATTTGCCGTAATTACTGTTTCCATTAATAAAACTACAAAGAACTGGTTAGAAAGCGGCGTGCAGTAATTTCATTTTATTCTATTGTCGAAGGGAATTCGTCCTTGATATTAAGCAAGTGTGCAAGAAGCAAGCACACCTTAAAACGCAACAGATGTAGTAACAGAGAGGGAAAAGTCATTCTCGTGATTAGAATTTTCAATAGTAATAAAAGATGTCAAAGCATCAGTTCTAGAACGCATAACATCTTGTAAAGGCTCTTTGGAAAAATTATTTTAATTCAAACTTATCTTCCAACCAACAAGTGTGTAAAAATTATATCTAAATAAAATAAATTCCTTTCTAAATAAATTTATAGCTATTTAAATTATTTTACTGGATTGTGCTTTCGATCGTAATGCTAAAATTTGAACTTTACAAACTTTCTGCACTAATTTGCAACACCACCTCAAATAAGGATGGTTTACGGCCGGTATTACCAACGTTTTAAGGAGACCTTAAATTTAATTCGTGTTTCGAATGTGATTGATTATATACAAATCAAGCAGAAATGTCACACGACTTAAACTTAAGGTCTCCTTAAACGTTGGCTGTTAGTAACATTAATTTTATGGTTCTGCTTTCTTTGTTGTTTCTAATCAATAAATTGTTTATAGGTTAAAAATTTGAATTACTTTAACTTTTGGAGCTTATTCTGAAGAGAATCGACAATTTAATTTGGACGTTACATCATTCGGCTTAGCTGAATTTATTCTGCACCAGCCCTTTTATATTAAAATTTTTGTTCGCCCTGAATCGCTCAAGGAATGGATGCTATATGTGATTATAAAAAATTGTTTTTTTATTATATCTGCATCAAAATCTTTGTTTTTAAAACTAAAAAGCGTTCGAAAAAAGACGATTAAAGCACGCCGTGTTTTAAAGTTGCCTAGGGAACAACATATACAGGGAATTCCAAAATGCACTGACGGTTTTTGAGATGAAATAACTTTTTAATAGTTGAACTTAACAAAATTACAAATACAACATCTTAGTCTACATCTCTGGGAGTTTCTTTACTTGAAAACTGAATGGCGTAGGTGGCTTCCTTCTTCTGCTACACATTTTCATCGACGCACAAATTCATCCATCACTCTGCCCGGTATCTGCAGTCGAATTGCTTCAATTTCGTTTAAGCTTTTGAAGACTATGGGGTCTATTACTGTATGACTTTTTAAAAAGAAATCTGGCGCTGTTAAGTCAGGGAACCGGGTTAGGAAACATATCACACTGCATATGAATACTGATTAGTCGTTCCCCATCCTGCTGATGTCATTAAATACCATCAAGTTCTTCATAACTTGGCTGGAAAAAAATGTTGATCATGTGACAATATCTTTCTGATGTTACTGATACGGTATGCTCGTGCTCTTCAGAGAAAAGGGCCAATAATTCATGTGCCTGATAACATACAGAAGGAAGTCATCTACGCCGTTCAATTCTTAAGTAAAGAAACTCCCAGGGATGTAGTTTGCAATTTTTTTAAGTATTACTATTAAAAAGTTATTCCATCCCAAAAACCGTCAGTGCATTTTGGAATTCCCTGTACAATCTCCATGTTATCGATTAAAAATGCGATCCACAGGCAACTTTGCAAAATGAATTTAAATTTTAATATCTTTCTAATTTTCACATTTTATCTCAGGTATAAAAAAAATATCGTATAATACACGTGCATAAGAGCCTTTAAAGCACTTCCGCCGTTAAAAGCGCGATGAAATTTGATACTTTTGTGTGTTTCTGGAATTTTTAATCCGTGGTGGTTTAGAAATTAAATACTACTTTAGGAAACAATCAGATCTTGTAATAAACTATCTTGATTTTAAAAATATTATAAAAGATTCAAAGATAAAATATCTCAATTGTCAAAAGATAAAGCTTTTTATTCCCAAGAAGAATTTATTATATGTATATTTACAAAATGTTACGTCATGATGTCACTGTTTTGATGTACTGTATGCTTTCAAATTTTAATTTAAAATTTTAACTTTTTAATTTCGTTTTATGTATGTATGTACATGAACAAGGTACTATTTCTCTTTTTAATGTTCTTAAATCTTGGATCCATAGTACTACTGTTTATTTGTACTATATTGTACTGGTTTTTACCACTGTTAAGACAACTCATTCTTATGATGTTTTACATTTAATAAATTAATGACGACTGTAAACACATGTGATATGTATAGTAGCATAAAATAAATATTATTATTATTATTATTATTGATTTCCGTGGTGGTATAGAATTTTTACGACAGAATAACTTTTAATTAAAATCAAGGAAATTGAATTTGGAAATCTCCCTAATTATTTGAAGTAAGGGTGGTGTACTTGAAAATGAAGTCCTTGCAGAATTTTGTTTTGTATCGTTTACTATTATTACAGAATTTTTTTATGACCAATCCCCCTGGTGCAGAAACGAAAAGCTATTTTTGTAAATACCGATAAAATGTGATAAATTTAATTTAGTTACAAAAACGTAAAGAAAATATGTTGAAACCAGCTGAGTCAAAGACGAAATCGAAAAGAAATATAAAAGACATCGAGAGGTAAAGGGAATTTGTTCCATGTGCCTGGTAAATGGTATTATTTTTATGTTTTATACTTTATATCCCATCTTTAAAGTACCGAATTTTGGGAGGTTTACCGATAACATAAAAGTCGTTAATTGAAAGGAACAATGTTTCTAGCATGAGTGTACATGAGAACTCATCTGTTTAAGTAACGACAATTGTATTTATACATGAACAAGTATACAAACTGAAAAAGTATATCTGGGGAAGCGAGGAAGGCGACTTTTCTTTCAGCTTGTACGAGTATGTGTTCAAAAAGTAATTACGGGAGGTTTGGACATAGAAAACCAAAACAATATCTACCGTAAGTTCTAGAATTCCTTATCTGTCATCACTACTTGTCATACGTTTATTTTGAAAATTGAATTACAGTAGTTTTTAGAATATAACGCAGCTTTGCTACAGACTAACTTTTGCTTTCCATGGCTAAAACTTATACATAGAGGCTGTTAAAAAAGTGTCACAAACTTTGAGGGGGGGAGTATGGCCTAAAATATGCAGAAAAGTCTTAATGAACGGGTCCGCAAATGGACGGTTACGGAGATACGCAAGATTCTTCCTTTTTGTAGCAATTGTGCATTGTTTGGCAAATTGCATTTTTTATCGTAGCCGACATAGGTTCTGTCAAACATACAGTCTGTAGTTGACATATTTGAAAACTTTAGTATACGCTACTCCTATAAATGACCTCGAGGAGCTGCAACAACGTGTAGGTCAAGGATCAAGGGTTTTTGAAAGAGTTCGAAGCCCCTTACGTCCTTGCGACAGAGATATTGTGGCTGCTGTGGAATGAAGGGCACTTTGAACATCTCATTTGATTTTTTCAATTGTTCACGTCCATTCATTAAGAGTTTTCTGCGTATTTTGGGCCACATTGGGCAATTTTTTATTGGTTCTTCAAGCGTCCAATCCGTTTCCGCGTTTTTTGAGATGTAACGAGTGATCAATATCTTTTGTAATCAAGTGACCTATGGAAATAAAATCGTATGTCCTTGATTAGTTCGTTATAACACCATTTGAATTATTTATATTGCATTCCTATGCAAAATCTAACTGCTGTTTTATGTATTATATTTTTTTTATAAATTTGGACATCAAATTCAAGAGCAACGAAAAACTGGTTCATGGAAGGTGCGTAAAATGTTCGCCGTTCTTTTGCGTTTTAAATCGTTAATAACATTCGCTAGGATTACTTTATTGTTATTTAACTATTGGCAATGTAACAATAAGCTCTTATGAACAAAGATTTCTGTTAATGCATTAAACTTACTGACAGTTATAAGTAATTAAAATGGGAATGACATTTGAAAAAAATGAATTAATCAAAGACATATGATTTTCTTTCCATAGGTCACTTGATTAGAAAAGATATTGATCACGCGTTATAAATATAATGAATTTTTACAAGATTTTAAGTCGTTTTCGTGACACAATTCTTTAGACGTCTCCATTTTTATCTGTTTAATTTTTCAATATTTCTTTAAATAAAATAGGTAAACCTGTTCTGAATGAGGAAAATTCAGTAGATATTTTATTTCTGTCATTTGTCATTGATGACAATTTTTATTAGTGGAACTTCCATGCTCGTTTATTACCTTTGAAGGTTCATATCTTGCTGTTCATACTTCATTTGGATTTTTCCAGTCTGATGTAAAACAAATCACGTGTAATCGTGATACCTCCGTATCCTAACGCATCTCCCGTTGCTGTATAATCGCCAGATTGTTAGCTTGTTTGTGTTTTCAAATGTGACTTCGTCGTTTACAATGTACGTGACCTTTTGTGTTAAATGTTATATACTTAATTGTTATACACATCAACTTATACACATATAATCTGACTTGTGTAACCGTTTTTATAAAAGGAATAGCACCAATTATATATTATTAATTAAAATTTTGACAATTGTGATAAAGATATTTAATTTTGACTACTCACTCTACTATGGAATACGATTTTATAAAGACCAAATAATCTGAACGATTTAAAAGTCGTTGGGTTTCATAAAAGATTTAAGCCAGGTTTAAATTTAAGCCTAGTTAAAATGTGACGTACGGTTGACGTACAGCATATTATGTGTCGCATTCAAACTTAGATTTAAATATAGTCCTAGCTTAAATCTTTCAAGTGTCGTATTCATCGACGTTACTTAAATTTAGCCATTCCTTAGAAATAATTGTTGCTATAGTTTAAACAAATATATTAGCGGAGTTAATCATTAGTTACATTTAATCAATTTCAAAGCCCGATTTTTCAATGACAAGTTACTTTAACATTCACTGCATTGCCATAAGAACAATTATATTATAATTCTTATTATGGAATAAGCCCAAAATTAAAGATATCTTGTGGTTGAAAAACCGGGCTTCAGGGCCGGTGTTTCAGTCACTGATTAACTTTAATTTTTAGTTTATTCCCTCGGCTATATTTATAAAGACAATTGTTTCTATTGAAATAAACCAAAATTAAAATTAACCAGCGATTAAATTACAGGCCAAAGCGGGTTTAGAAAAAATAGAGGTACGATACATCAAATCTTCATAGTAAGACAGATGTGTAAAAAAGCTAATGAAGAGGGAAGACAAATTCATGTATGTTTCATAGACATGGAAAAGGCATTTGACAGCATACAAAGGAAAGACGTATGGAACATATTAAAAAAGGCGTCTAGAACATCATCTTATCGAGTGTATAAAATGCCTATACAAGCAAACAGATAACTACGTAAGAGTAAGAAATGAGACATCGAATACTTTCAGCAAAATAGGCCTCAGGCAGGGATGTATATTAAGTCCATTGCTATTGAACCTAGTGTCGGATGAGGTAGTCAAAACATGTAAAGAAAAATGAAAAAAGTAGAGAATAGGATTTCGGAAAATGAAAATAGTATAGTAACTATAACCGAACCACAGCATAAATACATACAGCAGGTTCACTCTCCTGAGCCGCCATATTCCGGATGGATAATCTGTCTAACCTGTATTCGACTGGACGCACAGTGTTTCTTTTTCTCACTCTTACATGCACTGAAACGCAGTCGCTTTCCCTCACACTTCTGCTCATTGTGTGCATCGAAAATTATGTCGAATGCGCCCTTAAATTGCACGAATACGATCAGTGGTGTTTCGTGTAATTAGCAGCATAATAGGTGCTTTCGATTATGCATGCTGGGGTGCACTGAGTAAACTTAAACTCTAGGCTTTCAAGTAGTGATCGGATAATTCAAATTAAAAATAATCAGTCATCCGACTATCAAAATAACCTAAATAATTAGATTATCAAAAATATTTTTATTGCGGCACTAGTGTATCCATCCGCAAAATGGCGAAAAGGTCAAAAAATCTTGCCCCGCCAGATCAAAGGTGCCGATAAACAGTTTCCATGCAGTTATGCTGTGCCCGAACTATGCTACGCAGACGACATGATAATTATGGGAGAGTCAGAACAACAATTGCAAAATAATTTAAACGTATTAAAAGAAGAACCCAAAAAGAAAAACATGAAGATTAACATACAGAAGACTAAAACCATGGGAATCGGAAGAAAAGAGGAAATGGATAGATTGCATAGAATTGAATGGAAAACGCAAACGAAATAATAAGGAAAATCATGAAACCAGTTCTAACTTATGGGAGTGATTAATGAGAAATGAGATTTCTTCGAAAAATAGAAGAGAAGACTAAAAGAGATAAAATACGAAACGAAACATTTAGGGAAAATTTGGACATTGTATCGGTAGACACCTCAATAGAAGAAGCACAACTTAGATGGTTAGGACATATAATGAGAATGGGGGAAGACAGATTAGTGAAAGAAGTGTTTGAAGCTAAGGAAACAGGAAAAAGACAAAGAGGCCGGCCTAGAAAACTCTGGAAGGAGGATGTACGCTTAGCTGCAGAGAAAAGAGGAGTAAAATGGGAGAGAATAAAGGAGCTAGCATCAGGCAGAAAGGGGTGGAGGAAGATATGGAAGAGAGCAGCCCCCGAATACTCAACTCCAACACAGCTTTACACCGAAAGGAAGGAAAGCTGATGATTAAGTAAGTAAGTAAATTACAGGCCCCTTATAGAGTAGAAGAAACACTCAGCTTTATATGAGTAAATCAAGTACAGAACGAATTTTTTGATGCATAGTAAGCAGTTTAATTAATGCTTTTTCCTTGAACGTCTATTAATTACTAAACTAATATTTTCAGTTTTCATGAATATTTTTATTTTTCGATATAATTATAAAAAAGTCAAACATAATATAGGCGCCATGCACATCTCTGCGTTCAGCGCCGCCTGGTGTGGTGATTTGTGAATTAGTGATATGAAAATATTTCTTGAGACTCATTGCATTGGAATAATATCACTCTTATGACAATTTACGATTGTAGTACATAATACTTGAGCTTCCTGGTATTGAAATACATTACAATATTCAAGTTCAAATGTACACTAATAATTTGAAACAACTCGTATTTTCATACCACTAATGCAGAATATGGTCATTGGTGGCGCTGGCTTCGCATATGCATGGTCCCTGTATTACTAAAAAGAGTATGAACCTAAATATGGTATCTAATTAACACAAAAATGTCATTGACGCCACTAATGACAAATGACAAGCCGAATTAAAATTTTAACCATACAACAGATTAATATCATAGCAGATACGAAACTGTGTGTCGGCACCTTTGATGTTGTGAGTCTGAATTTTTTGACCTTCAGCCGTTTTGAAAAGGGTGTGCTACCTTTTGATTGAAAATATTTTGCATAAGCTCATATGGTAAAGTTTGCATGACCTATTTTCAATAAATCTGTTTTGGGAATGCGTATTAACCACTTTCCCGTTACCCACTTTGCGCACGTAAATGAGCACAAAAGCGCGAAAATTGCCACAATAGGACTATTACCTTTCGGAAAACTAAATAACGAAGTGGTTTCTTCTTTTCAATTTGTCCCATCGTTTATTACTGCATAGTATCACATTTAAAAATTAACGTCAAACTGACACACCTTTCTACAAAGGTGACTTGTTAAAAATAACCAAATCTAATATTAATCTGTGACCATACCATCAGATCTCCAATAAAAAAAGAACTAATGTTTACTTGCTCCTGCGATTATCTTGTATCACTTACGTATATACCACAGTTATGTGTGTACTTATCATTACATATAAGGACATATATTTGTATTTAAGTAGGTAGAGTTGCGGACAGAAAATTTCGGATGTCACTGTCACTCATCTGCCGTATACATATAGGAATTTCTTAACTTTTACGTCAGTGGAATGACACTGACATCCGAAATTTTTTGTCCGCAACTGTACATGTAACAGGCGAACTTGTACTTGTACAGGGATATCACAAATGACTTCAACCCACGTGATCCCGCCGTATAGGCAACACATTGTGCTCTGTTGGTAACAATGCAGTGCTGTGTGTTAAATCGTTCGAGGATGTAATGCCTGCGATTTACAAAGGCATCATAATTTACATCAGCATCTGGGAATGCTTGGTTAACGTGGTTAAAAGCAACAGAACACCTACAGCCACGAAACTGAATGACAAATACACGCTAATTTGAAACAATAACCTCACATTTCTCAGTGTTGCCACTTCTAGAAAACAAAACTTAATTCAATCGGTCACGTGGGTTGAAGTAATTTATGATTTCCCTGTATTTAAATACTCAAAGTATATACATATAATAATGTATAAATACTATTTACTGTTAACTTTTACAAAATACATAATGTAAAAGTTAGTTATAGAACCAACACGTTCACATAATAAATCGACGAGTTTTTTTGTTTTGCGTATATGCCTGATATGTCTATTTCTAGAGTATCCTAGAACTCCAATTGAGAGAATTCAAGGTGCTTGTACTTAACTATATTTCTTCTTAATGTACTTGTACTTATTGTTTTTATAAGTAGTACTTGGCACAGCTCTGTTATGTACTTTAATATTTCGCGGTTTACGAGATGTTAATTTCTTTAACTTCACTTTTTTAATTAACAACCTCATCCATCTAAAAATTAGCAAAACTATTTTTTCCTTGAAGCAACTAAATTAAACTATTAATGTAAAGCTACAGCTAAACCTCATGGAACTTATTAATATTTGATTAAAAGTAAAAAGAATGATAACTGAGTCGTGATTTTTGTCAGTGAGCATGAATTTAAATTTTGCCCACGGTCTGGTTGCAGCGTTTAACACTCGCATTTCTGAAATCTGGGGAATTTGATCTGCGACAGCTGCGGCACTCTTTGGATGAGAGCACAGGTGCGCGCCACGGATCACGAGCGAGTCTTTATGCTTGAAGTCGCTCGTGTTCACAGACGCAAAAATCGAAGGGGAAGTTCAGAGGGCACCCAGTTTCCAGTTAGCTGCACCGATGCGTAAACGCAAATTATGAAATTGCCGAACGGCAATGCATTTATCTCCAGTTGCTTTAATGACTAGGTATCGTATCAATCCTATTCGATATGATTTAGAATAGAATAATTTCTACACAATCCGTTAAATGTAATTAGTAGAAGTCGTTTACCTTCCTTCCATTCTTTGGAGTTTTCTAAATTAGGTTCTCACCTGAAATAAAAAAAGAAAATTTTGTTAGATCTGTGCAATAAAAAAGTGCTCGTTCGGAGAGTAGGGTAGATTCATTCTGCTAATTATTCTTACAAGAGAATCAACTAATAAAATCAATAAGTTGATAATAAATAGATAATCACTGTAATTAAATATTTTACGAGAAACCGTAACGTCGGCATTAAGAGCTACTTCTATTTGGTTGTAACCTGGTTGTAACTCAGTATACAGAGAATTTTATTCCACCTGGTCTAATGTTCAGCCCTGTATTTAAGGGCGCCCAAGTGTGACTCTAATTACTTCAAATATAAACCGGTAAGTAACCATTATGTCTCAGGTATTAGCTAGACTAGTTATTATTGCTAATGACTTTCAAAGATTATTATAATAATAATTACAAACTAATGTTTGATCCCAAATGAAAAAAAAGCACTGTAATGAGCATTTCAGTGGTTGTTCAATTGTAAAAAACATTAATGATTTTTTTTACTTGTAAGTTGCTGGCGTTCTATGTAAATGTAACTTACCACGTATGTTGATGTAGGGAAAGAACTCCGTCTTACTCCTCATCATCCTCATCCATCTTCTAATCATTCAAGTCCCTCGCTACAACTTAATTGCCGTTTACGAATTCATGAATCCCGAGCCATTCGCGGAATTCTCCGCGGCTAACTAGCGTTCACCGCCGCGAAAGAGAATTCGCCCCCGGCCAAACCAAGCCTCCACGTTCGCATGTGCAAGCGGACAAGGCTCCGCTTTTTTCGCGCTCGAGCGGAACGGAGCTTAATCAGTTCTTATTGTAATTATGATTTATCGGCGAGCATGCAATCTCGTGTACCAGTGTGTGCATATCGAATCGATGCGGGATAATGTCGAACATAAATATCGGCGAAAAATTATTTATTGCGTCTAGGGGAGGGGGGGCTTTTATTTTTTAATTTCCATCCACATTAAATGATGGAGCAATTATGACTTTTTCTTTGAGTTTAATTATATTTATTGGATCTGGAAATTCTGAGATTTATTGGGTCTGCATCAACAGCAATCTTTAAATTACTTGGCTGTTGTAATTATTTGATTAAATTCAAATCTTGGGCTAGTACATAGCACAAGGGCTGCTTATGGTGCCATTATTCATTACATGCAACGTATGAAGTCAAATTTCATTGTATTAAGTCTTTTCATTAACCGTACAGTATAAGTTGTGAATAGAATCAAGTTTTTAGAATGGAGATGAAGCTAGACAAAACGTGAGCCAAAATGGAAGCGAAAGAAATGGCGATGGTTAAGAAGAGGTGGAAGAAAATACGTAAAAGAATATAATCAGAGGAACCCGACCTTATGGCTAATTGCACCGCTTTTTTAAGCAGAGATTAAATTTAAGTCTTAAATTGAAGTTTAAGTGTGGAGATTGAAAATATGTCATGTATTCACGATTGTCATATTCTAAACAAGTCTTAAATTTAATCTATGATTAAAAATGCAATCAGGCATTAGTACCCTAATAATAATGGGAAACGGAAAGAGAACGACGACATTTTGAAAAGCAATTCTAAGCGGTTGAAAACAACTAATGATTTAATCCTGTTCATATATGTAAGGATCGTAAGATCTGTAAGCCTGTAACGCATAATGGTTTCGAATCGCTGGTCTAGAGCAGTCTCAGAGTAATTTCATCTTTTTTAACCTCATGTAACAATAGAAGATGGATATATTCTGAGGGAAGTCGCCAGCTTGAACCTCTGGTCTAAGACAAGCCGAAACCAAGTGTGCCAGCACAATCTAAACCCAGAAATCAAGGCCAATTTATTGCTCGTTACGAATTTCGTGAGGTTACGAGGCCGAACAATTTGAACCCCCTATTCATAGCCATCCTCTTAACAAAGTTTCTCTCACACCCTGTGTGTGGACCGAAGTGTAGTCTCTGCCGAGAGATTTACAGGTTAATTAGAAGCGACTTGCCGAGAGACTGAAAGTGCCATAACCGCAAAAGCGGAGTGCCGAAAAACAGTCATTTGGGTCCATTGCGCCAACAAATTAGTTAGCTAGGTTTAGTCGACGAAAAAACGACGTAGGGTGATTAAAAAGCGTACACTGTACCACACCCTTAAGGCGATTGGACGTAGTTGAGAAAAGATCCTACCCATTCGACCTCAATTATTTAGTTAACTAGCGATAGGGTTTCCCATCACCTCCGAAAGGAGTCCCTGTAAAACTAGCGGCGATTGCTATTGATTATCTTGCAAATTAATCGCCGATGGCGGCATTTTGTATCACATACCTCTCCAGAACGTCTGATTAATTAATTAAGTACTTACACTGGGTCTTCTGATTGAGCAGAACATGTCTTAGAGTACGATCTGAAGTGACAAACACCAGTACCAAGACCAATCTAAGTTGAACACAAGTTAATTGTTGATCTAATTGAGGAACAGAGTTCTCTAACAACTATTTGCGTGTGCACCAAGCCACTAACTGTGTGATTGAAGTGAGTTCGGTCGCTACGCCATTCGAAAGTGAAATCCGTTAAGCGAATTCTACTGGACTTCCTGATAACCGTAATTTTGTTTTCTCTGTATTGGTTTAAAACGCAAGGGTTAGTACGCGCATTGTATCAGATCCCTCAGTGGCTGTCACAAGGAGTTTTTACCCTTTTTTTTCTCAATAAATAATTAATTAAATCTAACTTCCGCATTTTATTTAAACGTATTTAGTTCCTTAATCTCTCAAGTTTATTCACCGACGCACCAAAAGAATTGAGTTACAACAACGTAAGGCCAGGTGTTGCATTGACGATCACGAGGTATAAATATTATAAGGTTATTGCGAGTTCCGCAAGGGTCGCATCAAAACGGAGGCCAGGTAGAGTAAATCAGTAGGATATTTCCTTTAGCGCCGGCAGTAAATCCTAGGTAGCCCTGTAGCCGAGTGTCTAAACGGGTAGGGTAGCGCATGTCTAATTGAAGTAATAAAACCTTTTGGTGACCTTTTTGGAAGTTCTCCGCAAGTAAACTTTTCAGTTCAGTTTTCGGTCCATTTAATTAATTTGGCAATAAGTTTAAAATGTTTTTTGTTTGGACAGTTTTATTAGTTATTTAGTTGTCCATAAAAGTCAATAAACACGTCGGCGTAGTGTTATAAGTTTAACAAATTCAAGACGCGTCTGTGACTCCTTATCCTGTTTTTTAGCGCATTATTCGCATTATTTCGTCAGCTAGTTAAAGCTGCGTGCAGACTTGACAAAGGACGCGAATTGCCCCGTCGAACTCTCGTAAAAATTCCGCACGAGACCGTAAGAGAGTATTCGCCGTTGATCCAGCTGTTCGAAGTCGTTAGTAAACAAATTTACTCTACAATGCGAATTGAGAATATTATCTATCAATATTATTAAAAAATGGAATTTTGAAGTTCTCTGTAAAATATGGTTTCTCCAGAATTTCACTTTTCAATAATTGAGCTACAGGCTTACAGACTTTACGATACTTGCAGATTTGAGCAGAATCGACCCAAAAATCTGCCAAAATTAGCAAATTGATTTGTAAACTGCCACGTTTGCCATTGGCCGCGACATGACTTGACATAGCATAAAACATGGTATGTCTTTACTTAAGCAGTTTTTTTGTTGTTTAACTTGGTTACTAACGGTTCAAATTCTTACATTTTTGTGTTAAAACTTATGATTTGTAGTCAGTCAAACCTAAAGTCTGTAGTTAGAACCTACTCCGCGCGTAGGTTCTATTACAATTCCACTTGGCGTAAGCGAGCAGGTATCAAAAGCTAAATTTAAAATTTGCTCAGAATGGGTAAAATCGACGGAAATCGGTATTCAAATAATTGGTTTGTTCCAAAAGCAGTTCCTAACTAGTTTAGAAACATCAAAAGCAAACTTTTAGCAAAGTCGCTCATTTATCAAAGGTGTCAAGACCTTTCATTATTTTGACGGGCAACTGTTTCTGGCGGTTTCGAACGAGTCAGAAACTGCTGCTGGAATAAACCTAATGATTGTGCCGAAATTGTCATTGGAGTAGCACGAGCATGTACGGTTTGCCAAATTCGGTACGATTGTACCAACTTTAGCATCACTGGACAGTGCCGCGCGCTCTCACGAATTCTCATTACACACCTGCTTAAAGTTTCTACATCTACAAAGTGTTAACGCACATTTGGATATTCATTACGGAATTCTTCAATGCATTTCTCTACAGAATAGTTCCAAACCCCATTGTTCCGTCGCGAAAGTATTTTTCAATATGAAAACTTTTTTTTAAAGAGAGCAGAGAGAAACGACTAATACCTAAAAATAACTTACACAGAAGAGAGAATTAGCTCTACAATAGAATTACTTTAGCCTTTAGTGAAAGTGAGATCAGCTGGTCATGACTGTTATGATTAGAGCATCGACATACGTTTACCGAACCAACGCTAACGCCAAACGTGTGAGTTTTTGAACGCATGTTAATTATACCTAGTACAGAATTACTCATCTTTTGAGAAACAATAAAGTTTCTTTAATGTAATTATAACTATCCTTCGATTTTCATTAATTTTCTTTATATTTAGTCTAACTTAGATTATTTAGAGTAGCAATGTTTTTAGTGGCTTATCCAGTCTCAAGTCGAATTTCAAAAATAAGTTTATTATGAAGCAGTGGTAAAACACGACAAATAGATTCTTTTCTAGAGACTTGATGTTTAAGGAAAAGTACTTTAATTCGTGAATTACTGATTGCAAACATCAAGAAATCTTACAAAACGCAGTAAAAGTTATTTACTGTAAATTGAAATCTTCTGTGAAATAATAAAAGTTTCTTCACTGAAACTATACAGGGAGGACCAAAAGTAATGGGACACAGAGCAATGGTAGATTCCTAACGTCAAAATATTACGATTTAGCCCAACTTACTTCTACCAAAAGTTAATAATGAAAAAGATACAGACTATTAAAGTAAGAATTTTAATTTCAATTTTCTGTAATAATTCCCCAAATTCTTGACATATCGTCTTAAAAATTTAGATACGGGTGTTTCTTGCGACGAGAAATAATATTATGCAATTGATTTTGATCTAGTGGATAGAGGGCGCTACGTATGCTGTTATTCTGCTCTTTAATATGCTCTAACTTTTTTTGTGAGAAGGTTTACGAGACTTTTAATAAGAAAATATTATTCCACTGTCTTTCCTTTACCAAAAAGATATACCTGTTTGATAGCGCTAAAATTAACCATTTTCGAGATATTTACTATTTTATCTTGAATGGAACATTATTTTTACGATAGTTTCTGTTCGATTTCGTTCTGTTTGAGAAGTAATAGAAGTGTTTTGGTCATAAAAAGTATGTTCAAGTATTTCGTAAACAATATAGCGTCATTATAAATCACAGCGAAGAATGTAGATTTGTTTTCATTTTTCTTTTAAGAAAAACGCGTATACTATCGTAAAAACCACGTTGCATTCAAAGCTAAAATATCAAATATCTCGAAAATGGTTAACTTTAGCGCTATCAAACATATACCTTTTTGGTAAAGGAAAGACAGTGGAATAATATTTTCTTATTAAAAGTCTCATAAATCTGCTCACAAAAAAGTTAGAGCATATTAAAGAGCAGAATAACAGCATACGTAGCGCCCTCTATCCACTATATCAAAATTAATTGCATAATATTATTTCTCGTCCCAAGAAACACCTGTATCTAAATTTTTAAGACGATATGTCAAAAATTTGGAGAATTATTACGGAAAATTGAAATTAAAATTCTTATTTAATAGTCTGTATCTTTTTCATTTTCAATTTTTGGTAGAAGTAAGTTGGGCTAAATCGTAATATTTTGACGTGAGGAATCTACCATTGCTCTGTGTCCCATTACTTTTGGTTCTCCCTGTATTAACCTTTAAATGCTTAAATTCATCAGCATTGAGCTCTTGCTTCATTAATAAAAAAAGTTTTAACAGTTTCTCTGAAAGTGTTACACCAAAATATTATTTATTAATTTTAGGCTAAACAAAGGTCTCTGAAGCTTCTTATAAATACATTCACGAAATAAGTTTTTTGTTAAGTAAATAAATCGTGAAAATTTTTGAAGAACCGAATTAACATAGTCGAGATGTAAATGAACGGAAGTAGGTATTCTTAAAGGCTAACCTGTGTATACATATAACGAAAATATTTTCTTATCTACTTAAATAATATGTAGTAAATAAATAAAATAAATAACGTTTTTATTTCAAACACATCTGGACAAGCCTTAACTTAAATGTACCTGGGACAACAATTTTTAAATTTGCAGGTAATTGTTGTTGAGTTCTAACATCCGTGTTTTGACATGTTTGATAATTGTCTACATCAATGTTTCCCTTAAGGCACCCGACTTCCTTCCCGATATACGCCTAAAATATACTCAATAAAGAATCAATATAACAGAATTAATATTCATTGTATTAATTCAGATTTTTCTACACGTATAGTAAATATCATATTCTACACGGGGCTGCAGCTGAAATATTGAAAATAATAGTTTAAAAGCTAATAATTTTAATTTTAAAACGTATATTTGTAGCAAAATTTGACAGGAATTGAATATTTTTTTTCTAAATAAATTGAAACTTACAGCAAAGAAGAATATACTGAAGTTCAAAGTCATATAACCATACGATTATTATAAACATAATAGAGACGCTTGATTTAAATCGATACTTTTAGAAGATCGATATTTTCCTTTAAAATATCGATCTTTTGAATCGACATTAAACTTCGATTTTCAGTACAGTATATCCATACGCGTATGTACGAATCGATTCACTAAATAATTTCGGGACAGTCGGCGATTTAATTGACATACCCAAGAAATTTGCAATTTTTTTTTCAAGAATTATTTTTGTCATGAAATAAAATCTGTACTTTACAAGGTAACCCAATAAATTATTATTATTACATTTTAAATCGATCTTTTTTAACAAGTATCAGAGTCAAATCGATTCGGACTCGATTCGAAAATTCGATTTTTTAAGATTTTGGTGCATCCCTAAAACATAACCTAACTTTTTGTGTCCATTTAATTATGCTTTTCTACAAAATGGATAATAAAAGGCAATTGATGAATTAAAACATTTATTTTATAAATAGAGTAAGAAATTCTAATAAAGCTATGCCCTAATGTGAACCGTTTTCAAAATATAGGGTGTTAAATTTTTATTTGTCAAATAATTACAAAAAAGGCAATTTTTGAATCGATGGCTTGAAGGACGTGTAACTGGTAGATGAGAATTTACATTATTATTTATGGGGCCATATGAAAAATATGGTATACCAGACGGCATCAGAGACTGTTAAAGATTTCAGAAGACTCATTTTTGAGGCAACACAACTAATTCGGACGTTACTCATCTCATTTACATCTCTCTTAACGAAAGATAGAGCAACGATGGTCACTTTGAGTAATCTTTATAGTGAATTTTTAGACTAAAATAAAAATAGATGACTTTTCTGAAATTGTAACTATTTCAAAAATAAACACCGTATTTTTAAGACGGTTTATTCTAGTGCATAGCTTTACTAATTTTTTTTACTCCAAACGAAAGGCACTTAGCTTTGTTATACTGAAGTGTAGTTTAAATAATAAAATCTGGTCTAAAGATTACGTATACGAAGTAGTGACCTCACGTCATGGGACACCTCTATCATTTTTCTCATCACTTTTCTAAATATTAGGTGTCTCGCCGAAGAGTAATGTGTGTAGGACATTTATGATTAAAATAAGTTGTGATAAGCCACTCATAATAATAAATTTATCCTGAAGAAACTGTCCACTTGATTTTAAAAAACTGTTCGATGGAAAGTTATAAATTTTATGAATATAATAATTTCTTTATGCATTCATTTCAAGAAAAAAACGAAAGCTTTCCTTGCTTTATATATTTTCAGTGTTTTACTACTTGTCGAGTAATTGGTCGGTGGACCAGTTTATGAATTTGAAGTATAAATGATTAATTGGTACTATTAATTAAGTATAAATAAATTGCAATAAATGTCATTTTTTATTATATGCCGATCTGACCAATCTGAGTTAAGAATTCAACGTGATCTCCGACTGCAAGCGGTAAAGCTGATTCGCGAATGTTAAAAGGAGATAACTACATATATAAAAGTTCTAAAATCATCAGTCAATCGATCAGCATATAATAAACAAATTATATATGTATGTATATCTCACATATTTAAGTAGATTAACATAATTTGTAGGTTAATAATATTTAAATTAAATTGTTTTCTTAATTTTTTTAACAACATAGCTATCGGTTACTTTCTTGTAGGTATATTACCTATTTTGGCTACGTCCGTCTTACAGATATTTAGTATTCGCCTTATAAACCCAGGAAACGCAAAAAAACTAAATTTGAGGAAGTTAACATAAATGTGAATATTATTTGACCCATAAGAAAACTTATCTGTCGTGTATGTAGAGTACACAGGGAATCGATTCCATATTTGTGATTGCCCAATTAAGTGTCAAGTTCGTTGTCAAGAAATCCGATTAGCTTGGCTGTAGAGCCACTTTAAAGTTTGAAAGGCACCAGAAATGTTGAATTTAAATTTTACTTAAATTTTTGCCTAATAGGCAATTTCGCCAAAGAAACATTATCTTTATACTATATGCTTTTAGAGTAGTTTTTCTGAGTGGAATCTTAAATCTTAAATTTCGATATATCATCTTGAAAAAGAATTACTATTTTCATTTAAAAATATTAAGAAAAGAAATCAAGAGCGAAGGACTAAGCATTTAATAATTTTAAAAAATAACCACACCCTGTAAAACACTTGTTTAGAGTTATTCATTTAAGAAAATACAATAATTATAAAAAATATTCGAAAATAGTGATCTGTAGTTATTAACTAAATGGTATGATTTTATTTATCGCTTTAATAAATGTAATGCACCTTAACTTCTTAAATAATTTCATTTTACGCCTTTCCTTTTAAATGAACATTTAAGAGGGAACCAAATAGTTTGAAAGTATTGTTAAGTCATTAGAACTTTTCTAATCTAGGAGCCATTACTTTGTTTTACTTACAGCCTCCAGGTTGAAATTCCCACTTAATTGTAGACAATTAAAAATTAATTAAAACAAATCACGTGTCAGAAAAACGAATCAGTTAATCAACTTTCATTTCGCTGCAAATTCCATTTAAGCCGCCAAGGACGTAGTTATTATACATAAAACAAATAACATTTGCAGTAAATTTTTACAAAACTTCAATTCCAAAGCAGATAGTTTCAGTTTCCAGTAATTTCATCGGGCTTACGTAATCCGATACAAATCGGACCGATTATTTTATTCGCGTTTTAAACGCGACTTGGCTGCGAATCCTTGTCGAGATTATCGAATGTCAGCAGATTTGATTCTATTTTAGCGAGCTCATAACCACAGTTTCTATCCTGTTCTGGAACAATTCGGGCAAGTATACTGCAACCAAAGTTAACCGATGCAAGAGCCCACGAGGCTCAGTTAAATTGGCCTGTGTTTATTTAATATTTACCGTCGTGGAAGCGTGAAAGCGTTGAATTAAATTCGTAATAAATGGGTGATATTAAAAATAAATAATGGCTATCATAACCGCTCGGGGGGATGTTCAAGGTTCCGAGAGGTTATACATATCAGTTTGACGGAGAATTGAAATTAATCTTACACTTTTTCTCTTCTATTTTGGTCGCTCCATATTCTAAAAATAAAAACATTCAAGATCTAAATAACTACTTTCGTTCGCAAAATCATGGCATGAAAATTCGATTCGTCTTATGTAACAATTAATTAGGTGAATCTTGAATCAGTTAAATGAAACGAGCTTTTCTCCTTCGCGATTCGTTTCACTTTTCTTCAGCAAAGTATCCACCGCAGAAGAAGAAGAAGAAAGCGGCGATCCGTTGCGTGCTTTGAACCGTCTCGTTTTTGCAGATATCTCGCAACACTTAATTTATCAAGTTAATCGGCTTTATTATTTTAACGACGGCTCGTATCAGTCGTGAGCGTGAATTTAATCGCTTATCAAGGCGGACTTTCACCATTAATTTTCCGACGTGTGATAATTAAGATCTAAGATGGACGTGTTCACAGTTTTACTCATATAATTTCTGCTACTAAAGTTTTTTGGGTGTCTTAGAAAAATTTCTAAAAATATAAGTAAAATCAGTCACATTAAGCCCAAGTACTAAAACCGTCATCGAATGTCTATTACATCAAATGCAGTAATGTTCATCTGGGAAATCCTTACAAATGTCACTGGTTGGTATGAGCTCCTCCAATTCGATTTATGTTCCACGTCTTAGAACCATCTGATGACTTTGCACATCTGTCATTATGAAATGCTATCTGTCTTTCACCGCCAAATTCTTTACATATTGCTGTGATATTTTCATCAATAGTACATAGTAAATACACAAGCAGCAAGAAGAAGAAAATATCCCTTGTTCTCGATTTAACCCATCATCGATGAAGCAGGCCATCAGGAGATTTTTTGATGTTTAAATACCATTACTTCACCAAAACGCAATTCTCTGAGACAGCGAGAGAAGAGTTCCAGCATTCCAACTTACCTTTGGGGGCACAAATCACCAAAAAGTAACTACAAAATTATTCTTCTTAGTGGGACAAGCGGTTTCTAGCAATAACAGTTGGGGAACAATTGAAGGAGTTGCAGCAGTTCAGTGTAGCGCGCGCGTGCCCCAACATCTAAGGGTTACTTTGTGGTGGTTTGTAGCCTTACAGGTGTGTTGGAAAGCTGCAACCTCTTCTCCGGCTATCCCAGAGATTAGAAGTTTTTTCTTCTTATTGGTGCTTGTGAATTTACTACGATTCTTGAAAATTAGACTTTGGACCTTCATTCTGGTAATACATAGCGTTCTTCATTTCTTCCTTCTCTTTTCCCCCATTGGTTTACATATTCATTCAATCTATTTGCTAAGTGTTCATCATGTCTGTTTATACAGTTCTCATCTATTTCTTGGTCAGCTCTGGTTAATTTTTCTTCAATTTTCGTTATTTTCCTGATGTCTTCTTTTGTATGATTTCTCTTGCCTTTATCATGTTTTCTTTCACCTCTTCCTTCATTCTTCTTGTGAATTTTCTACCTATTTCATTTTTTGATTCTATTTTGAATTCCTCAAATAAATTTAATGTTTCTATTCTATTCTCTTCAATTTTATTTATTTATTTATTTACTTTTCTATTATTCTGTCTAATGTTGTTTCCTTCTACTCTACTTATTTCTGTGTAATTCCGTTTCGATTTTGCATCATTTTCTTCTAATTTTTCTTTGATTTCAGTTTTATTCTCCTCTAATTTCCTTTCATTCGTTCACTGTTCCTTTTTATTTCTGCCATTATCATGGCTAATAAGTTTTTTGTTCTTATGATTTTTTAATTCAATTAATTTTCTTGTTTGTCGTTTTCTCTTTTGGCTAATTAATTGATTTTTCAATCGCCACTACATTGGGCGCCATTTTTATAATGTTGTTGTAATTTAATTTAATTGCCCCACGTTGGGCGCCATTTTTATAATGTTGTTGTTGTAATTTCATTTAATGACTCCACGTTGGGCACCATTTTTATAATGTTGTTGTAATTTAATTCAATTGCTGCACGTTGGGCGCCATTTTTAAAATGTTGTTTTGTTCGTCATTTGTATTTTATTGCTCTTTACGTTGAGTACAAATTTTGTAATGTAGGTAATGTGGTCTTTGTGTGTTTTTTTTTTTAATTCATGGCTTCAACTGCTGAGGTCATTAGCCATATTTTGGGAAGCCGCAAAACAGAAGTGATAAAGACAGAACAAGAGGTCATAGAAGAAAGGAAGTAAATGTTCCGATCCACGAAATGGGGAAAATGGAGGAATATCACAGATGTTAGTATATAACGTTATATTTTTTCTTAGATATATATAAATATATATATTGCAGATATCACAAATAGAAGAATATCACAGCTAGTAGAATATCACACATAGGGAATATCATTCAATGATTATGTAAGTTATTTGTGTGATGGGTACCACTAATGGTAAGTAGAAGATATTGTGTATGTAGAAGTGGTGTGAGGAGGATGTGAAAATACGGGACAGCTACACTCGGCCAAGAAGACCGGCTGCCCTAACGAAGTTAAGGACCGAGTTCACCCGAGAACCGGTGTTACTGAGAATATCGGACAGGGTACCACTAATACCATGGAGTACACGAAGAGGGGCAAACCGGGGACAAGACAGGAGAACGTGCGACACCTGAACGGAGTATTACACTCGGGGCAGAGTGCTTGATCATCCCCCGACAGTAAATGGCCTGAGCAGAAGTATGTATGACCAATTCTGAGGCGGGCGTGGACCACAGTCTCTCTCCTTGTCAATGTGATTGGAAGTTTCCAAGGTCTAACTTGGGGTTTTACAGAATGTAGAAACACAGCACAAGCGTCTCACTTCTCCTGCCACCTGCTTAAGATCTTTGTTCTCAGATGGACTTTGAGGTCGAAGTGACGGACCGGGACATTATGCGCAGTCGAGGAGGACGCCAGACGGGCCGCAGCATCCACAACCTCATTACCCCGAATACCTTTGTGGTCCGGCGTCCAAAGAAACACACAGGCACGTGAAAAGATTCTGAGCCTGAGCAGTATGAATCGTATTAGTGGATCGTCTGTAAACTGATCAGAGAGCGACTGTAACGCACTAAGAGAATCCGGGTGCGGATCACAATAATTAAGGGCTTCTAAGATGGCGTATAACTCCGCAGTAAAAATTGATGCAGAAGTAGGGAGGGAGAAAAAAAAGGATTTATCCCAATCACGAAAGAACAACCCACTCCGTCAGGAGATTTGGACCCATCTGTATAAACAACAACTGACCTCGGGTATTGATCGAGAAGGTACAAGAAATGGGTACGAACGATATTGTGGTTAATTAAAAAGGGGCCCAAATTGAGAACGTCGCAACGGCATTCCACAGCCTGAAATCGCCAAGGTGGAATGGGACAAGGCTGTACAGGGATGACCGCTGGTAGATCAACAGAAAGGGAAGATAATAATTGGTGAATGCGAATGCTGAAAGGTTTTCTCAAAGGGTTCCTGCGTCTATAGACTTCTGGCGACGGCGGATGATTAAGAATGTTTGTTGTCCCATATGCTGTTAAGCCAATTTTGTAATGATATTATAGTTTATACTAATTTTTTGTTGTTTTATTCGTTGCTCTCCGGGCGATGAATTTTTAAATTTTTATTATTGTTAAGATCTTTATTTGTACAAAATACATCTCTAAATATCATCCACGTTTTTCTTATTCCTGCGTGTCCATATTTCTTGTGCAAATCTTCAATAATTTCCTTAACCTGTTTTCCACCTAAAAACTATTAAATTTTTTTCACCAATTTTCTTCATCAATAATCCTTCTTCAATGTACTATAATAACATTTGTAAGTGTTTTGTTGTAATTTTCCTCGAATTTTATCAAAATTTTGGGATGTTGGTGAGTTTTGAACTTTTTTTCGTGTACATTCCTTTTGCTACAATAAAGTCAAAGTTATTTATCTCGTACCCATTGATCAATTTTAATTTGTTGTGATACTGACTCAATGCATCTGCCACTATATTATTTTCTCCCTTTCTCTACCTACATAATTTCAAGCTCAAAATTGTAATATTAATGAGCAACAATAAATTCTGCTATTGGCAAATCTTAGCATCAGAAGTGTGAACTGTTTCGATGAAAAATGTTCTTCAAATAACATTTTAATTTCAAAACACTGTAAACAATGGCTAACATTTCCTTTTCTGATATGGTGTAATTTTGCTCATACTTGTTGAGTATTCTTGGAACAAAGCGATATGGAGCATAAATCACAGTTCGGAAAAACGTCAATTAAAATTTGTCTCTGTTCACGTGGATTGTTCCAATAATCTCAATTTCAAAAATATTTAGAAGTAAATTGCAATGAAGACCTGAATGAAAGTCGAGTACGCACAGGCGTTTATTTATTCTAGACACAATACGTAATCCTTACGTTATACACAATGCTGAATAAAACTTACCGTTTGACCCACATACATACATCGCGAATAATAACGGAAGAGCGCGTGCTGTTTTACTATTTTTACGATCGAGGAAGATCGGGTTTGTGTTCCGTACGTTATGTATGCAAAATGGATTGGTTTCGGTGTACCGGAATTTATATGTCCTTTAAATTGGTTTTATGTTTGCTTCATTGTGCCAGATTTTTCTGTTTCTTTTTGTGTTGGCAATAGATTTATACACTTTTATTCACATGCCATACACATAAATTAACATAGACACCATCTTGGATTTTTACACTGTTAAATGAAGCATCTGATTACAACGAAGTATCACACTTGATTCTGGACAAAATCATCTCTGTTCGTAACTTAATAACTAATCCATTAAATAAATGATCGTAATGTATAACGTGCTAATACAATATGATAAGGATCATGAAAAAGAAAGAATAGAGTGCTGAAATGCTCTGAAAAAAATCCTTTTGTTGTAGCCTTGTGTAAGAAAGCATAATTAGGTGAACGGAAAGGAAATGACAGAATCCATGGAATTAAGACGAAAAATTTTTTTCGCTTAGCCTTCGTCCCTCTTCATCGCGCTTGAGTGTGCGACAAGAATGAAAATTGAAATGGTAATTAAAAAAAACGTTTTGATATTTGTTAGAAAAACGACTTACAATAAACATCCTGTGTAGTGTGTACTATAACTTTGTATCATCGATTACTTAATAACATAATAACTAATAACACAGGATTATGTATTACAGTGAAAAACTTTCCGATTTTTTTATATGTTGTTTAGACCGGTATTAGAATAAATAATACCCATAAAATTACACGACGAACATAATGGAATGATTTTTTTTTTTTCGTTTAATGAAGCTGAAGCTCGTGATCGTGTTTAGAATAATGAGCAACATTTCCTGCTCGTTCTTTTGTGTGTTTATTAAACAGAATATGCAAAAACGAAGCGCACGTAACGCGCACTTTCATTACTACTCGTGAATATTTATCATTGACTTTCCCGCAGATCTGTATTATTTCTCTGGAGAGAAAGTAATGTCGTTATGAAAAAAAAAAGTATGGACAAAAACGAGATTACAGTCAGTAATTGATTTAACTCGGCGGAACGGATCTCCCTTCTTTGTCGGTATTTAGCAGTGTGGCACGGACAGTTAAAATTAAATTCCCCGCTAAAATTAAATGGTATTCCTGCGTTGTGTTGATATAGGTTATTAACATTTTTCAGCTGGGTATAAAAGATGGGTTTGATTATTATAAAACTTAATCTTTGTTGTATTTTTATATCTATAATAGTAATTTGTTCATTTTATACTTATTTCATTTTGATGTCTTCATAATTAGTGGCGTAGCAAGGGTTCGTTCCGTCGGGATTCAAGATCCTTTGAGGGTCCTTCATCACTACAACCCGGATGTTTTGGCAACTGCCTAAAATTTTTTTAAGGAAAAGCACAGGCAATTACGTTTTAAACATTTTGATTACAATTTTAATTAGAATGAGAAGTATATTTTTCGTGCCTAAGTGCCTATTTTTACACTATTAATTTTAAATATTTGCCTAGTTTTACAGCTTAAGAGCCTACAAAATCTTTTGTTGCCTGTTTTATGCCTGGTAATTAAATTACTGTACAATTAATTTTTATCAATTGCTTTCTCTGTATCTGGAAATACGTATTTGTTTGCCAATACATTTTAAAGACATTGGACGTGTTCAACTAAACTCAGCGGTGCAACTCTTTTGTAAGCAGCCGAAAATTGAAATTCAAAATTTTTAAATTGAAATAAAATTACTTCAGGGTTATTCGCGAAATAATCTCACCCTTTAATTGTTAATAAGATGCCTTTTTTAAATTTATCCTCGTGGTTGGCTGTGAATTCTCAGTTGTGAACCAGCCTTGCTTGAAACTGGCGTATATCATAACTAAACTCTCCAAAGTTCAAGCCCGAATGCATAGGCGCTTCGAAGCCGCGTATGGCAGATCGAATTACGGCGCTGCAAACATTATTTCTTCGATATAACCAGAATATTTTGATCAACTTTATCACATTTTATTTTGTTATTTGCTGTATTTTTGACCATATGATATAATTAAAAAAAAAAAACCAAAACATTCGTTTAAATAAAACTCGTTATATCTATGCATCACGCAGTCGTAAACAGCACTGGATCTGTAATCCATGCTGTTTACGAGCAGCATAACGAGTTTTATTTAAACGAATGTTTTCGTTTTTTTTTTTAATTACATCATATGGTCAAAAATACAGCAAATAACAAAATAAAATGTGATAAAGTTGATCAAAATATTCTCGTTATATCGAAGAAATAATGTTTGCAGCGCCGTAATTCAATCTGCCATTCGCGGCTTCGAAGCGCCTATGCATTCGGGCTTGACCTTTGGAGACTTTAATCATAACCTCACGTTTATCGAAGGAAATGTCATAATTAAAAGAAATCTTTACTAACAAATTTTATTCACAATTCAAAGCAAAATCATAATAGGTAATCAAAATATCCAGCAATTTCATCGCAACAGGCTTGGATTCTACGTAAAATTCATTTGCTGACGTTGAAGAACTTGAAGAACATACAAGGATTATTGTTAATTCGCATTATTTGACTTGGCGATTCATGCACATGTTCCCTTACGTTTTCCTTATTTCCTTTTTGTGAGACGTCCACTGCGCTGTTAACGTAAAATAGAACCTATCTATCGAAAAAGCTTAACCACCATAATTCAAAGACGTGCGAAATTTATCATAAGGAAGCGAAAGATTCGGATATTTTTAAGAAAGCTCATGGAAGCAGTCCTGAATAGAATAGTGCCACTTACCTTCAATTTGACGGTCATTTCGAAAATAAGATTCGATCATCAAAGTTTAATGTTCTGGCAAGAGAACCATATCAGAACGTTTTCTTAACTTAATAAAATTGGGGTCATGTTATTTCATTTTCAAACGTCAAATCGATTGAAGCTGGTTCACAATTAACAATTCATGGCCAACTACGAGGAGAAATTTTAAAAAAGACACGTTATAAACAATTTCAAATGACAAGGGACCCAAGCGACAAACTCTAGCCAAAATACTGACTCTCCTTACGATAAGTGGCAATTAAGATACTTAAGCCACGCAATACAGGGCCTGAGCGCGTGAGAACCTCACCCACGCAAGGTAGCGGAGCTGGTCCAAAAATAACTCACAATCCCTTGAGAGTAGGCAACTTAAGTCACTCCGAGGACCTAAATGACCGGTACCAAAAGGTGGACTCGCACAGATGTCGCCACCTCGCAGTCGCAAATTACAAAAGGGGTTCGCTTTTTGAAAATGTAAGCAATACGGTTTCGCAGGGACAGTGAATTCAAATAATTAATTAATTTTCACCGAGACATTTTCAAGAACAATTACGTTTCCAATTTTCACATTCACATTCATGTAATTTATAAGAATGCTCGCCGAATCCTTTTCGTGAACGGAAGTGAATCCTTATTATTTTACTTTTAAATCTTGGTTCAAATTTAAAAATAGTTATTTTTGCTTCTTTTTTTAACTCTATCGTCGACCCTTTTTGCGAGTGGGTATTCCAATTTCAAAATTCCTGGTGTAGGTGATGTGATGGTGTACGAAAAGTAGTCTTTTCGCCTAGAGCCCCACAGAGAAATAAAAAAATCCCAAAAGAGAAAGCTGTACAGAGGTCCTCTGCTACAGAGCCTTCGGACTACCCTATCACGTAGGAAACCATTATGTATTGTCTGGATTTTTTGTTTTAAACGCTTATTTATGCCCCCTATTTAAAACGTGTTTTTACAATACAATCCATTTCCTTTTTGGTTCGTTTACTTGTACAAATCCATAAGCCCGGAAGAACCTCCCCCCGATTTCTTAATAAGCGACCATATGACAAAAATAAGCATTAATATTTTCTTTTATTATAAAATTATAAAACGATGGAATATCAGAAATTATTAAACGCCTAAATTTTTATAGATTACCTAAGAAATAGACATTTGCCTATTTGCCTACCTAATTCAGACTTTTCAAGTGCTTAAAAATCCAGTCTTTTTCTGATATCCTTCACATCTTATACATTTTTTTTTTCAGCGATTTTTGAAGATTTCTATTAATGATAAGTAAAATGAGATGTCTTTTGCACTCCTGAAGCCGCTGGGCCGTGATATTTTTACACCTCCGGTTCCCCCGATGGCTGCGCCACTTGCTTTTTTCATTATGAACACAATTGATCGTTTATTGTTCATTTTATTTTATTTTGCAGAAAATGATTTAACCCCAAAAAGTGTAAATACTAATACTCCTGAATAATTTGAAATACCGGGTGACAAGTAAGCGTTTCTTCCCACAACTGTTTCCCGTAACTAGCTCAGTGAAGAAGGGAAGGTAGTAATAAAATAAACCAGGGCGCCAAGGAGTTTTCCCCAGTAGTAAGAAATCCACTTCGAAAACCGTTCCCAAGGTCTCGTCGTGTTCGCTCCAAGTAAATCGTAACCTTCAGAAAATTTGTCCCTCTACGCTCAGAGTAGGGTTTTGACATAAACAAAACAGAAGAAAGAATTAATTAATCAATTAATTGATTTAACGGGATGCGGTCTGATTGGACGTTAACAAGGATACCTCCTTTGTTTAAAACTCAATATTTCGATTTTTATTTAAATCTTCATCAGGAGAAACTACAAATAATACAAGAGTCACTCTAAGTTTAAAGCAAAAATTAAATTACTTACAAACTGGAAGCTTAAGAATTGGTTAACAAATTTGAACATGAACATAAACAATTAATTACATTTTAAAATTGTAAAGGACGTTAATGAACCGGACAAAACACGTGTATAATTACAAAATGGTGATTGGAGCAAAGTTCAAATTTTTGACAAGAATGTAACCTACATTTAGTTCTAAATAAAAGTTACTAACATTTGTTATTTAAAATATTTAAAATATTGGTATAAAAATTACTTATATTCTCTATATCAGTTCTATAGTTAATCGACTGTTGATCTTTCTGAATATATATCATTTCTAGAAAAAGTCTATTTTTTAAACTTTTTTCAAATGTTAAAATTTTTGTATTTTCAAAATCCCAAAAAGGGAATATAAAAAAAAACAATCTTAAAAGAACAAGAAGGACGGCCACTAGTTACTGCGACGCCATTAAGAAATATTCAGAAGTGTACCTTAACGAGGTCGTTGGATAGAAACGCGATACACGTTTCACAAAGCCGTGTGGGATACTTGGGTCTTCCAGTCACACTGTATTACGCTCAATTTTGCACTAAATTAGCAACAATTCACGAGATCGAGACGCTACGAGATACCCCACAAGGCGGCAGACACGAAAGTGATCAGATCGTGGAAAGCATGGAATACTTCCGGCAACCCTAATAAGATAAAATGGTGTGACCAATGGGAAAATTATGACGTAAATTTTATATTCCAATAAAGAACCAATATGAAGACAGAATTTTAAAGCGACTGTTTCCGGCGTGAGTTACAGTGTTGTCGGATGTTCAGATAAGGTATATATACAAGCGACGTTGCAAGCTCGCTACAAATGCGTCGCGAACTCGCTGCGATGAAATTAAACCGTAACAATGATTTCTTTAACTTAAAAATGTACTACAGAAGCTTATTAATTTTTTTGTTTTGAAATGAATAAATGAGGTTATACGTCATTCTGTCACTTGAAGTTGGTACGTTGCCTGGTTCACGTTATTTCAGGTATGTGCCAGCACTCCTCAGCGCAAGTGTCGCCCATGGCCTCTCGCAGGGTTAATGCGGCGTGGCTCGGTAAATTTACCCCAAACGAAATGCAAACCAACGTGCAGGCGACAAAACGGCTCTGCCATACCAGAAGAGGTAATTAAAGACCTAAAAGGGAATATAAAAAAAAAACGATCCTAAAAGAACAAGAAGGACGGCCATTAGTTACTGCGACGCCATTAAGAAATATTCAGAAGTGTACCTTAACGAGGTCGCTGGATAAAAACGCGATACACGTTTCACAAAGCCGTGTGGGATACTTGGGTCTTCCAGTCACACTGTATTAGACTCAATTTTGCACTAAATTAGCAACAATTCACGAGAGCGAGACGCTACGAGATACCCCACAAGGCGGCAAACACGAAAGTGACCAGATCGCGGAAAGCATGGAATACTTCCGGCAACCCTAATAAGATAAAATGGTGTGACCAATGGGAAAATTATGACGTAAATATGTATATTCGAATAAAGAACCAATATGAAGACAGAATTTTAAAGCGACTGTTTCCGGCGTGAGTTATAGTGTTGTCGGATGTTCAGATAAGGTATATATACAAGCGACGTTGCAAGCTCGCTACAAATGCGTCGCGAACTCGCTGCGATGAAATTAAACCGTAGCAATGATTTCTTTAACTTGAAAATGTAAGACAGAAGCTTATTAATTTTTTTATTTTGATAATGAAATCTTATTTTATTTTATTTTCCCCCCTTTTTTGAAACAATTAAAGTACATTTACGCAAGGAAATTATTTATCGCATTTTTCGAGCTGACTCGAAAAATAATTGCAAAGAAATGTTTTTTTTTCTACGAAATATGCATATTATCTTTTTCTTCTGAAACTGTTGCCTTTGGAGTAGAAAGAAAAATAATTAAAAAAAGTCTTAAACTTATCGACTGAAAGTTATGATTTCAATTGTTCTCTTTTCTTTATTTGGTGACGAAATTCCTTTGTGAAATCGATCATTTTTCTTGTTTTAATTCTTGGAATCTAGTGGGGTAAAGTTACTTTATTCCACTAGTGGATAATAATAAAGAACGTACCATAGCAACCAGTAGGTATGACAAAGCCTGTCACATTTCATTTTACGAATACTAATATTTTTTTAATTAAATTTCGCTCATTCTGATTCCATAAATGTGGCGATTGTGGATAAAACGTTGTATTGCATGCGTGTTTTAGATGCATTTTCTTGCGTGGATAAAATGCCATCTAAATAAGTATTATTTGAATGAATACATATTAATTTGCACGATGTTTCGGAGTTTAGTTCGTGTAGCCTGAACGTAGTCAAGTAATTAATAAAATCATAAATTAAGGGTGATGGGTATCGGCGTGCTTTAGTTCCAATAATACTAATTTTAGAATGTGACCTCCGCTGAATTTATCTAATTATTCACTTACTGTTAGGTATGATTCATGATTACTGTTTTAATTTATTTCCTTAAGTTAATGAATTAAGGAAATAATTTAATATTATTATGTAAGAATTAGTTGTGAAAACTCTGCATTTCTATTAATTAAATACTAATAAAAAATTAGAATATAAATGTTTCATCATTATTTTTTAATATCACTAACTACTAGTCTTTATATTCTTTCGTACAAAATCATGAATGATCTGCCTCAATGTTTATTGTATTACATCTGCAGATTTATTGCGCTATTATTTATTTATTGCATATAACAGTACACTTTGCTTAGCTGGGGCATTTAAATCTCATCCAATGCTTCCCAAACGATTTTTACAAAAAGTAAAAGTAGATTTTTCCGTAAGTATTATTACTGATCTTAGTGGTTACAGTGAGCGAAACTTATTCGATTACACCCTGTATATACGAATATTGGTCATGTTTACTAAAATTTATTTTGAATATAACCTCATATAGCAATACAGGAATATCAGTAGAATTGATAAAAATGACTGATTTAGTCGATAAGATTCTGTACTGCCAATTGTTGGTGTCAGTCACTCTGAGGCACCAACGAAGTTAGCAGCATCAGCCCTAAGGAAGTCTAGTGCAACCTGGACGAAACGTCGACATCGCCACAACTTCGATGTTGTGCCTGTCCGGAAACCAAGAAAACAAATAATTTGATCTTAGAAGTGGAATATCTGTCCAAACAATTATGTAGTATTTAATTAACAGTTAAAAATGTAGTTCATTAAATTCATATATCCTTGCATACCAATACAGCAGATGTTAAGCACATTAGTTAACTGAAGATAATTAAAAGGAAGCACCAAGTGTTTTGTTTTATGTCTTACAAATCATCACCTGAAGTTATAATTTACCTAATTTTCGTAATTATTTTGCAGCTTTATTTCGCATTTAAATTTGAATAGTTCTATACGGTATACGATACCAAGAAAATGTTACGACTTTAAACAGAACTGTTAGCATAAAAACAAATTGAAAATTCCACAAGTTGCAAAATCCTAATTCGCTTCTGTTACGTATGTTGATGCAATAGGGATAATTGACGTTGCTTCTCGCGAAACTCAAACAACATAAATTTTAATTATAAGATGACGAGGTTTCGTGACGGCGGTATTGTCATCGTGTCACGACGTTGGAATTCTTGCCCTGCATTTTTAATTCACGGACGATGTACTATCGCAAAAGCCTGCGAAACTTGCTATCGAGATAATTTTAACATATATTATACGCCATGCATGACTGCTACGTTAAAAGGTAGGTGGAGTCCGAACAGTTTCGTTTTTATTTTTATTAAGGTATTGCTTTGCGCTTTAACGTCGTTTTATTATTCCCGTTTGCTTCCTCCTCGTCAAACTCCTACTCTATATTACTTGACAAGCAAAAATAGCTACGTAATTAATAATTAAAAGCCGAACGAGTGACAGGAAACGTAGAACTGTTTGTTCACCAAGTTAATATACACGGTTAAAAATTACTTCATCATGAGTCACAGTTAAGCAAACGCTTGACTTTGTATGCGACAGAATGCGAGTGTGAATATTTAACTGTCCTTTTGCTTGAAATTACTCTAAAGGTAAAACTAAACCGAATATAATCATCAAGGATCGTGGTTGCTACCAGGGTCGAATTATAAATAGATCTAATAAGGACGAAGTTTTGCGGTAGTCAAAATCGAGGTCGTTGCTTCGAGTCTAGTGTAACAAAAAATGGGCCTTTTCTACTGTGTAAAGAAATCTCGTACCATATGTCTTGGGCAGATTCATTCTTTATTCGCGAGCTAGCTCAGATTCTATGAACTGGTTTAATTTGTAATGTGTACATTGAGTCAGCATGTGGTCATTGTAACAGACGCTGAATTTAAATCATTCTTTACAATGTAGTGGGAAACATAATAAAAAATTGTTTTACGATGATGTATGAGAATCAGGGATTATATAACAAAGTAGATTACGAATGATTACAAATACATAACTATTAGTTAGCTTATGCTTTCCACCTTTACAGTCTTTCCATCTGCCCATTAAAGTTATTCGGCGAATGACTTGATTTTTCTAAAATGGTTGATTGATTTTTATGAATTGTTTCCATGGTAGTTATTCGTTTAATAACTATTAGTTGAAATGGAAAGATCGGCCCTTAGTAAGTATACATTAGAACATCTAAAATAATTAAAACAAGCAAATTGAAATGGATTTTAACATTTAAGGATAAAGATCTGTTTACTCAAAAGATTGTCGAAAAATGAAAGTAGATAGAAATAATAACGACATATCAATATGATTTTAGTCTGGTTCTTGCTCGTGATATATATTTTTGCTCAATATAAAGTTGTTTTCTTTTCCATGATATAACAATAGAAAGGCGAAACTTTTTTTAAATTAATTATGATCGAGCATAAACTGAAATAATTATGTTTAAAATTCTGTAAAAATTAGAATAAAACTAGACAAAAGTTAAAAGACAAATATAACAAGTTCCAATTTACATGACAAATAAAACAACATAAAGAGGAAAGTTTGAATACAATAAGATGGGACACAGTTAAAATGTTAAAACGTTGAATAAGGAAAATTAGAAACAATAATATGACCTATAATCTAGTTTGAAATTAAACGTCAAAACAAAGCGAAGAAAAGAAATTACTTTGGAACATAGTTCAAAAATTGTTTTGAATTGCAGCTGAATTTCTTTTTTCTATAAAAATTCTCTCGGACCGTTTCATAAACGGACAATAATAACAATAATAAACTAAAATTAGTAAAACATAATTTAATTTGATATTAATGTCAGCAAAGAAAAAAGAAATTAAAAAAGGAATTCATATGATTAAGAGACTTTTACATAACTGAGAAAGAACTTGAACCTAAAAAAACTTTTCTTTCTGTGCTTTAAAAGATTTATGTTTAGCAAATAAGAAAATCTCATAGAACAGTAGAATAGTTAGACAATATATAATTTACCAAAAGAGTAATACTTACAGATTACATAAAAAAACGACTTCAAACTTTTTAGAGGACAGATTTTTCTTATATCTCTCTTATATCACATGTTTCGTTTAGATTTGGAAATTGCCTAAATTTGTCTTAAATCCCTCGATGCATATGAAGTTCTTTGGGCAAAATTTATATCGAGACAGACAAGGATTAGCAAGCAAGCGAAAGAGATTATGATTACAGTAAAACTCATTCGGTTGTTCTGAAAAAAATTAGTAACAAAATGTAAATGTAAATTACTAACAAAATGTAAAATTGTTTTTAGAATTCTAGTAGATTCTATCTTTATGGTTCACAAACCAATCATTCCTTGAATTAGCATTAGAGTGTCAAATCCTACGTCACAACAAACTGCACTAATAGAAATGTTTGTTGCATTGTGAATGAAATTAGTCGGTGAAAAATGTTTACTGAACTTATTATGTATTACCACATCATATCAGATAAGTAGATAACTCTTCGAAAACAGCACAGCAAACGCCGCATCCTTCTTAATCTTAACAACAGAAATGTGTTATCACCTGATAAGGCACAAGCAAGATAAGAAGAAAGTGCGCTGAGAACTACAATAACTTAACGCCTATGTTTTGCTAAATTAAGATTGTGGTGTTACAATATGCATACATACAATTTGCCTCGAGGAGACTAAATTCCATTTACTACATACCGATCGAAATCACTCAAGAAATTAGTCTGAAGAGGAGGAATTCGAAGATGATAAATACATAATAAAATATTTTTCTTTTGAGGATAACTTAATTTATTTATATTTACAGTTGGTTCTTGTCCGATGAAATTTGTATCACAAAATCTTTTAAGCGGACACTAAATCGCGCACTATACACTTAACGTTTCGCAGTCGTTCGCAGTCGTTCGAATTTATTTAATTAAAACATTTTAAAAACAATGAAAGAGATACGAATGGAGACTGCTAGTCTTCAGTCAATAAAAGTCACTTAGGCTGAGTTGCTCAATGTCCGGTTAAACCAGTAGTTTGTTAACTGTTGGTTAAATATCAAACTACAAACTGTTGTTCAGTCAATTTTAACCAACCGATTTATTAACTAAGGTTTAATAGTGTGCTGGCAGCTCTGATGTGCTCTCATATCACAGATTTATCAAGTAGCCTGATTCCCTGTAGAGAAAGAGGAATTGATATTAACTTAAGAGTAAGATGGTAAATACACCCGTTTAAAAAGCATTGCTCATCCTAAGTCACGTGACATAGGCTACGAGTGACATCCTTGTCGGATACATGAGCCAAAATTACTCACAGATATTCGCTATTTCATTCATATGCTGATATCAATCGATAATGCAGGAAACATAGGGCACTATCTATCTACCCCCTACCAGATCATTGTCTCATATCTAATTTCGATACCTACATATGTCAATTTTAAAATCCTAATTTTTGACAGTTGGTATTACGTGTGTCAGAAGGTACGAAAAAATATAAGAAATATTCAAAAAAGAGATTAAAATACTGAAGTGTTATGGCTAGTAGTTGTGGTGGGAAAATACGGTGCCAGAATTTCACTAAAGGATAAGAAAAACTTACCATTGAATGATTTCAGCAACATCAAGCAAATAATCGAATGTAAAAAACGAATATTGTTAATAATAAGAAAAAAAAAATTCAACGTGGGAGGTATTACAAAAAAGTTTAATGCTGTAACGGGCAAAGTAAGTACAGTAGAGTCTCGATGTAGTGAACATATCATATAGGCCCAGTATTATAAAAGCAAGTTAATTTTAACTTCCAGTTTATTTCTATAACAACAACTATGTCCACAATGTTTACCATGGGAATAAACCGATAGTTAAAGTTAATTCGCCTTTCTAATACCGGCCTATAGTGAACTATCCACTGCAGCGAACACAAAAATATTTACATTAACCTCTTTATAGTGAACAAAGTGTGTCTCACTAGAGTGAATTGGACAAACCGTACATGTACAGGGACTTCCCCGAAAACGTGAAGACGCGCTTAGATCTGTTTATTCCACAGTTTAGCTTTAGCAATGGTTCATATAGGTAGCAGTGATTCTAAAAGTAGTTTGCAAGTGAATGGGTATAAAGAAAGTAAATGTACGTACGAGTATGTATTTTATTTTGTGTCACTAATAGCGAATTCCAACCGCTGCACTAGTGCACACTCAGTGTATTCTCATCTCATTTTAACCTCACATAATAATGAGATGAAGGTACACTAAGTGTACACCAGTGCAGCGATTGAAATTCGCTTTAAGTTGAAAATTAGCTGGGTATAGTAAATGCATATTACATAAATGCATACATAATGTACAAATTTTTTGTGAAGTATGTATTTTGTTTGTTTTTCAGAAATGTCTCAATTAAAAGAAAGCACATCTCTTTTCTATTTTCCATCATATATTACATATATATATATATAATTTTTTAAAATACCTTTTCATTCATTTTACTTTGTGTGTAGATACTTATAGCTTTAAATGTTAAGTTGTAAATGTAATAAAAACACTATAAGTACACTGTTGTGTGTTTTTACCTGCACTCTAAACAGTGAACAACCTCGGTGGAGTGACAAAGTCGTTCATCAATTAGTTCACTCTATCGAGACTCTACTGTATACTCTTTTCCAAACGAATTCGCCCGATTCACAATAAAACAGAGCGAAAATGAACCTTAGTGAAGTACTTCTTAAGACCATGGCTTTATTTTAGTGCTCTAATATCAAGTGTTCAGTTGAGAAGTTCATCAAGCAGCCTTTGAATTTCTCGTAACATTGTGAAACAGGTCTTGAATGAGATAATTTTTGATTCAAAAAGTCTTATGTTCCACAGCGATAGCCATCATTAAACAACAAAAAGATGTCGCGTTTAACCCTGAAAACATCTGACTTGTAATAACCTTACTAAAAGAGGAACTTAATTCAAGAAAAGAAGTTAGCAACAAGCCAGACATGTTAGACAATGTTTGACGTCATTCATTAAACGTCAATCGGTTTAAGAAGTCATCCCTTTTTTGCTTTATCTTCTTTCAATGAAAAATCAAAACCATGTTGATGACCTTTTCATTTGAACACGCATTACATTTAGAAGGCGTTAGTGTACATGACTCCAAATCTATTAAAACAAAATATAGCAGTATGAGAAGAAAAAAAAAGATAATTCCGTTAAAAATAAGAAAAACTAAAGACTTTAGCATTCAGCAAATATTTTATTAATTACTTAGGTTCACTGAAGTTTCGCCAAATATATTTTTTTACTTTTTCAAAATGAGTAGCAATGGTGAAACGTCAGCGAACGTAAATAATGAATAAAATATTTGATTGATACTAACGGCCGTTTGCACCGCATTCTTTAAGGATTACTTTAACCGAACTTATTACTAAGCAATGCTTAATGCGAAAATTTGGTTTGCACTGTACATAAAGTCGGCTTTAAATCAATGCTTTATAAAGTCACCAAAATCGGAGACTTAACACGTCATCGTCAAAATTATCATCAAACCTTATTCCGAAAAACTATAAATTTTATAATATGGACTGTGCTGATTCTTGAAGATAAAAATTGGACAGGATGAATCCAGTAGATTACAATATTTTTGAAAATGATTTAGACATTTTAGAATTAATAGATTTTGAGTTTCCTCATTGAAAAAAGAAATTATTTCGGCGAACTAGAGGCTCTATAATTTTTCGGAGATTTCGTTTACAAAAAGAAAGTGTTCTATATGTATTGCAAATTAGAAGTACAACTAGAATTTGATAATGATCTGTAAGGTGTTTTATAGTAAATAATAATCATAAATCAGAACGGCGCCGGCGAGGGGCCCACCATCTGTTTTCATCACATTCTTTCTTCAGCAGTATTCTTTCTTAATTGTCTTTTACTGTTATTGAAATGTTTTTGTTTAAAGATTTCTCATCCCTAAGACAAGCATTGGGACTAAAAATTGTCGATTATAAGGTAACTGTTAAATGTTATCTTAACACCCATGATACATCATAGGCCTGAATGTCATTGCCACAGTAAATGCTCAAAATTTAACATGTCAAAAAATTCAGAAAAAAAATTCATTTTGCGCCGTTGACACATTTATCTTTACTTGAGTTTGACTTTATTAAGAACATCCAAAGCGAGTGGCGCTGCAAAGCGATTTCTTTTAAGTCGAACTTAAAATTCAAGTGTAACTTTATAAAGGAAAGCTTTTTGGCTGTACGGCGCAAACGGCTGTAACAGTCTTTTATTTGTCATGCTTTCATGCTAAACCCCTGCCCTATATTATAAATACTTATATCACAAAATCTTTTAAACGGACACTTAATGTGTTTGTGCGCTATTTAGTGTCCGTTTAAAAGGACACTTAATGTGTTTGTGCGCTATTTAGTGTCTTTTAAACGGACACTAAATAGCACACATTAAGTGTCCGTTTAAAAGATTTTGTGATACAATTTTAATCGGACAAGAACCAGCTTTAAATATAAATACTTAAGGTTCAAACAGAAAGCAACGCCGTTACGCGCCGTTATCTGTTAAATGAATATTAAATACAAAGGTTCAAATGTCCTTGCACGGAATGAACGACGTCAAGCGGCATTGCACGCGAAAAGTTGGTCAACTTCCAACTTTTACGGCGGCAAACGTCATAATACGTAGCCAAATATGTACCACCATCGCATTTTCATCTAGTAATTTCTTGTATATGTGGATAATACAACATACAATAAATCAAGTATAAAAGATATGTACATAATACTATAAATAGTTGAAATTATTTTTATTTTTCGGTTAGATTGACGTCGCGTCGTTCCACGCCGCTTTATTTGTGCCTATCTTTTGAAGTGACAAATAGAATTTTTCTCGCATTTTAAATCTTTTTTCGGGTTATATTTAGGTTAAGTTAGAACCCCGTTGGGCAACCACCACAGATTTAAAAAAAAAACTATAGTTTAAACGACAAAATTTCACGGCTTAATAGATGTCAGACTCAAACTACGTTTTACCTCTTAATCATTTTCTGAACAACCAAAAAGAAAAATGAAGCTCTAGTTTACGTTAACCAAAATTTCAACTTTCAGTGAGCAACTCAATCTTAATCAAGTGCGTTCTGAGAACAAACATAATTCGTGCATGATGAAAACTCTGATCTATTTTTTTTCTTGGTTTTGATTTTTTTTATTGCAGTTACTGTCAAGTATTTCTTGTTCCTGAAAAGGATTGATAACACAACTGTGCATATTGAAAGTTATGAAAAATTTCTGATACTACATTACATTAACTGTATTTTGTTAATTTTGATACGCTGATTTCAAATTTGCTGCAATTTTTTTCTCTATCACATCAGGATTTTTCACAAAAGGAGATTGAATATTTAAAAGAAAAACGCCAAGTTTTTGACCTTAAAAATATACATACCATGGGCTTTTTTTTAACTTTGAACATACAGAGTAAATATTCCTTTGTTCAGTTTAAAAAAAAAACGAGTCAATAGGCCTTTTCGGAAACAACTGCTTAATCGGGTTTCTTAGGTTTTGTTAAGGAACCGTTCGGAAACTTAACCCGATCGAATGACTTGTGTTCGAAAACTAACAGTTAATTTTTTGGATATCTTCAGGTTCGCAACCGGGTTTACATTTTAATAACCCTGCTATTTAGGCCCAGTTAACTTTATCTGACGGTTTATTCCCATAGTAACAATTGTGATCAGTGATCACAATCGTTATTATGTGAAGTAATTGTTAGATAAAGTTACCTGGAGGGCCTTAATAGGGTTAAAATACCTGGTTATTGAATATTTGCTGAATATAACCTCATATTTTCACGTTTTGTCACTGCGCCAAGTGCGGCAAGAAAGATCAGAAGAATGCAAGGTAAATATTTACATATTTTTACTTATTTATATTATTATTTTTGTTTATATTATTTTCTGACACTTGCAAGGTCATTCAATGACACGTTTGCGCGTTCGTAAATCCTGTCAGACCCGAGCGGTTCTGTTATAGAACAGGTTAACCTCATCAGGTAACTATTTAAATCCGATGTGCAACCCGATCACAGTTTTCGAAAAGGCTTATGGTGGGTTTCATAAAAGCCAATTAAATTTAATCATTGGTTAGAAATAATCATTCCTATACCTTCAGCACATGTAACCATAGCAACGTTTACTCCTAACGCATGATTAAATTTAAGTAACGTTTGTGAAATCCACCACTAATGTATTGCAAGGGTATACCAGCTACCTATGATGAAACAAAACGAGTTTCAGTAAAGTAATTTTATTTAAGATTTATTTTGTTAACAAAAACACTGTAATAAATGTTCGAAATGTTCTCCTTCACGATTTAAGCAATGTGCTAAGATGTGCTAAGCAATTATCTTATACTTACAAAGATTTTCTTAATATTTCGGGATTTAAATCATGACATTTCATAATTGACACAGACAGTACATTTATTTTGTTGAAGATTGCTAGGTGACTGCTAGGAGATTGCTTCCATATTTTGCAATGCATTGATATGTTTCTTTTTAAACTGAACATAGGAATATTTATTTATGTTACATATTAAATTATAGTGCACTCGCCCTGACGTGACCACTGCTTAACATAAACTCCTGTATAACGTGAACATCTAAATTTTAGCATTGGCCATTGTCTAACGTGAACAGTGCACCTCGCTAACATGAACACCTACTTTATGTACTACGGAAAACAGAAATTTACAACATAAGTTCAAACAATAACTTCTTACTTAATTTTTTTCCAAAAATACATAATGTGTAGTACATAAGTAATAAAGGTTAAAGGTGATGTATCATATTTTAATTGTTTTTAAGAGATGAAAACTGCATCTCGGAAACATGAACAATCGCGCAAACATGAACACAGCCGGTTTTAATTAGTTCACGTTAGCGCGAATGCATTGTATTGCAATAAAATACAAAATTGAAACCTATCCTTAAACATAAATATGAAATATCTCTTAAATCTAAAATAAAATTAACTAGCCCACGAGTAGTCAATTCCGGTGTTACAATGATCTTTTCAAACTTTTTTTCTTATGTTCATATCCATCATCAATCATCATCCTTCTTCAGCAATAGTCAGCTAGCATGTTAACACTCCACCTTCTTTTTCTGAAATCTTTCACCTTACTCTTCAATGTTTCCAAATGGTCGGGGAAATAGTCTAAGTGCGAATATAAAAAGAAACGGACCTTTAGACTCATACCCAAGTTTTTCAAATTTACTTATCATATTTTCAACAATTTCTACATAATTGTCGCTTTTATTGTTTCCTAAAAAAATTTCAACCACATTTGTAAAAGCTTTCCATGCTTGTTTTTCTATATGAGTTATCGTTGACACAAAGTTTATCAATTTTCGTATATCTGGCCGAGTAAATATGCCTTCTTTTACTTTAGCATCAGATTACTTTGAGAATTTTGACCTCAAATACTTGAAACAATCTCCTTCTTTCGGTAAAGCCTTTACAAATTGCTTCATTAGTCCCAGAATTCAAAAACGTATCGAAAACTGTGGCATGCCATTGAAAATAAGCGAGTTGTTAGCGACTTCCGGTAAAACGGGAAGTGACTGAAAATCAGTTTTGTTTTATTTGAAGAGATCCTTTGAAATTTCTTTGCTCCGTAAATTTCAAATTTCTATCTAAACTTCTTCATTGAAAACTTTTAATGAACGATTTGCATGAATAACTCTGTAGAGATAAGACCTTTAATTATGTATTACAAAAAAAACATGATGTGATGGATTTTTTAAATTATTTTTTCTGATGTCTGTGAACAAATAACTAGCAGAAACTGTTAACACGATTATAGAATTTTTTTAGTTGTAATATAAATAGTTACATATTTATAGAATAAAATAAGAAGTTCTGTATGGTATTGTTATTCAGTCAATAAGGTATTTATTATTACTGAAAATTTTAATTCTTAGTATTTCATTGTTTACATAATTACAATATTCAGAAAGGTTGTTTGTCGTACTTTGTTCAGTCTGTTTTTGCTTCCACTTTAACAAGAAAGAAATTATTGTGAAGAAAGGAATAAGTTTTCAATCTCTGAGGTTGAATCTGCGCAATTTCCTCCTATCATATCATTTCCCATATGACAAAACTTAGAAGTAATTTCTAGATTAATGCAAAACAAAGCTGGAACTCGCGAAACACTATTTCGTCCCCCATTAAACCTGGCATGCAGCATCTACATAGCCAAACAGCAAATATATTGGAATCTGTCAGGCCTTTCTGCGATGTAAATATATTACATCTGCGTGTTATATATGCAGTCTGGAGTTGCATTTATAAAACGGGCATGTTCCGGAACGGACATATATCATTAAGTGAGCGTTTGTTGTTTTTTATGTAGTTATCCTTGCTTTTATCGTTCGTGTCAAGATTAGTTTATTAGGATTGCGTGTTCAGGCAGTATTGAATTAATTGAATTCGGAAATTTACTGATCTTAAATCGCGGATAATAAAAAAAAAGATAATCTCAATAATAGCAAGCAATGTAAATTATCTTTTTTACTAAAGTAATCTGAACATTGTGCAATAATTGACAGACACTGTGTATGAGTTTCGTAATACATAGATAACAACAAATCGTGCGCTAATAAAGAACACAATGGAACAATCAGCGCAATACCAGATCACTTTCATTGACGTGCCAGCGCTTTATTAAATCGTCAAAATTCGAGTTTAACAAACCCGGACTTTCTTTTTTACGTAAATAAATATGCACATGAAAAAAATATTGATGTCACATGTATGCGACCGAACAAAATGGTTGGTAAACTTACCTGTTGAACACTTCCCGCGAACACGACAAGAAGAAGAAAAATCCTTCGGAAACCATCCGCACCTGTCTCACTTTTAGCACCCATTCTGTCCGGCCTTACTGAGCGTGAGCACGAATTCGATACGAGCAAAAATCACACATCACACGGACGGAAAAGATGGAAGAAAATAACCCGAGCACCTCGAGTGCATATTCCTTCGGCGAGGAATTTAACTCGAATGAAAGTTCCTCGCTTGCGCTAGCGTTCGGGTCTCCGGAGTATAATTTTGATATCGCGCGTAACTCACTTCGCGTTCACCTTTATCAATACTTTATTTCGCATTGTTGGACGACGAGGCAAAGGGATCTTTGCGTCACGTGCGCGTAAGCGTTCCTTTGCCTTGCAGGTTCGTTTTTGCGGCGGCCAAATTTGGGCAAAATCGCGTTATTTCGTCTTTTGCGTGTTGCACTCGTCGCTCTTAATAACACTGATTACGTATGCAAATTTGGAGTTTGGTGAAATTAAATGTTCTTCTCTCTTATCCGGAAAGATTGTAATCACGTGCATCGTACTGATGTGATCTCGTCGGTCGTTTATAATGCAATGCAAATTAAAAAAAATGCATAATCACTGATATGAACGACAGATTGTTCTGATTTAATATCTATGCTTGAACATTCCGACACTTTCTGAAGTATCAATAACAATTATATGTAGTTATAAAACTCAGAAATAACTTAATATAAATGATAAGTACACACAAAGTCGACTTGATTACAATGAGATCCTCGAGAATTCTCTATGTAGGTATTTCGGTTCCAATTGAGCTTCATCAGCAGAAGAGCAACTTAAGAACTCCACCGCAATTTCACCGACCGGCACTTTTTACGCTTGGAGAATGCACAATTTCAATTTATCGGTTCATGAAACAGCATCATCGTTGTTATTTGCTATTTTCGCACGGTTTTAGGTCAAAATTTTATTTTCATAGAGTGTTGATTTTAAAAGCGAAGCAAAATAAAAGAAAATTTTAATAAAACTGCAAAATATAAATTATTTTATTCTTGAAATTTCCTATGGCTATAAGTGTCGGTGTTTGTTCCTTTAGGACACAGAATAATTCCAGAAGGTTTCTTGATTCTTAAAATTTCAGCTTGTAGAAGAATTGTTTCTGTCAAAATGCACTTTCTTGGCCCTTTTGGTTGCGAAAATTTAAATTAATGAAATCGATATACAACTTTTATATTAAGAAACCTTCATATCTTCTTTTGCAAAAACAGAAAGAAAAATTGTCTTCTTTTTTCGCTCTAATATAAACATTTTCTTCATTGATTGACTGTATTTGAATTGAATGATAATAATATGTGGCAATACACACATCGTATTTGAAAGTCGGGAAGCCGAAATGTTATAAAATTCACTTAATTTTTAGTTTATGAACACTTTTTAGTCTGCTTCTTTGTAGCCACAAACAAACATGTCAACTCACAAATTATTATAATTTTTATAATACCTAACAGTAAATATAAAGAGATCATTCGAATAAAACGTTTGATGACCTGCAATCTCTATTCGGTCGACATTTCACGCTGAATACGACTAACTTTAACATTTTTTTTTTTCAAAATTATGTAGATGTTTACGGTTATGATTTCAAAATCATCACAAGTCGATATATTGCAGGCAGAAATACCATACCTTCAAATAAATTCCTGATTAAAGTAAGCTGTGATTGTTTTATAAAGTTGGCGACACGCAATACAAGAGTGGGAGGACAGTTGTCAATAACTGTCAGTGTCATGTTACCTGATCATGACATCACAAAAAAATATTTAAAGTAAACGTAAAATTCAGAGAAACATTCACCTCAAAACAAGACTAAAGCTTAAAGCAAATGCTAAAAATGCCATCCTATAGCTTGAATGCACAAACGTACACTGCGCTTCATGTTTTCAAACGCGTTTGCCAAATGTTAGGAGATTATATTAACACGACCAGATAATAGAACAGCTGTAAACCTTTAGGAGAAAAACATTGAAGACATATTTAATTAAGAATTTAACTTATTGCACGGTAGAAATGTATCACTTAGTTTTCAATTTCGTTTCTGGAAATTATGTTTTCAGATTATTTACAAAAATATTTTACACTGAGTAAAGCTTACAACGCCCTGATTATTCAAGAGAAATGTAAACAAGTCGGTGAAATTACATAGTCTCTTCACTTTCGCTCGGAAATCTCGGTTCAAATCCCATCACGATTTTTTTTATTATTACGCTCCTTAATCATCTGTAATAGAATAACAACAATGTAGACGATTAAACATAATAATAATAATAAAGGAAAGTAATGAGTTTCGAACTTGATCTATCCGAGCAAAAGCCGTAAATCTTTGCAGTTGGCATACTTGCTTGCTTAAATTAAACGTTAAAAATACAATATTAAAATAAGATTAGAAAATCTTTTTCTTTAATTGCCTAAATAATTAAGACACAATTCTTGATAATTTTTTTCAAGAACTAGAAGACGCAATTTGAATTTTTGGGAAGATAAAAATCAACAATATAGGAAATCCAATGTTAATTGCGTATAGCTCAGATTTTTTGGGATACACGATATACGAAGAATCGTGGGTATTTGATATGATTAAAAAAAATTATACGTGATATTTTGAAAGCATACTCACATAAAAATCTGGAGTTAATTCTAACACTTTTTCAACTCCTTTCCGGTGTTCCCTCGCCTCTATCCGTTTCTGGTGTTAAAATAAACGGAGTTAGGACGTTTAACGTTGTCTTCAAAAGTGACATTTTAATACTTTCAAGGAGGTAATATTATCCAGGAAAAGAGAGAAACTTAACTTCTGAGGTAGTAGTTAAGGGAGTTAGTATTATCCAGAAAATGAAAAAATCTCTACTGTTGGGGCAATCACTTGCATCTTAACTTGAGATTTTACACAATATTGTGTTAAATGGAGGTGGAGACATTAGTAACATTGAAACATTGAAATTTTCTTAAAAAATTCAGATATATTTCCACTTCTGCTTTAAAAAAGTTTACATTTGTTTCTAGCAAAATTATTACTCCATTTTGGAGTAAAAAGTTCCATACTAATTTGACGTTTATGCTGCAATAAATTCTAGTAAGTGTGAAGATAAAGTTTCAACACTTTGTTGTATAAAATTCTATGTATATCTATGTAAAAATTTACTACAACAGACCGTGAAGATTTTATTTTCACATTTTGTTGTATAACGTTCTACACATTTTGTAAAACTATAATAGAATCGCAATGAAGTTTTCTACAATTTGAAAATGATTAAGTTAATAACTCGTTAGAAAAAATTACCATTGGTTATACAAATTGTAGAATAGTATTGAAGTGGGCTGTAATCACGTGATTATTTGCGTCTTCCTATTGGCCGTGTAATGCAGATAACGATTAGGTGACGTACGTGACTCTGCTAATAAACAAGAACAGACTTGTCTGTGTTTGACTGTCGACTGTTTTGTTTATAATGAATGAATATGTGAAAAAAAAACCGTTTGAACGTGAACTCAGTACAGTGCTGCAGAAATTTGAAGGTAAATACGAGTGTTTCTAAATTGAATATTTATTTTTCTTATTTTTAACGTCTGTAGATAACCCAAGCCGGAACTTGTCAGAATGAATTCTGTCGTATTCCACCTTGCGAATTTCTTCACAAAATCTGCACGTATCAAGACAAGGTCAAACCCACATCTTTAGTTGCCCGATGAAGAGTCAAAATTCGTTATCATCAGCTCCAAGTACTCGGCTGTGAATCTTCTTCCTTAGAGATATGTACAGAATTACACAATTAACTGTAAAAGTTTCACACAACTAGTAACACAATTTGAGTGATTTTTAACACAAAGTGTACAGGGTGTTCCGTATCGTTATGTTCAAATTTTGGGAGCATAAAATAGACTCAATTCTAAAACTAAAGAACACAAAAGTGGTAGGTCGATCTTTATTTGTTCTGAAATTACAGGCATTTGAAAGTATAAACAGTAAATAATCAGACTCAACTTCGTAAACCAAATAAAAACTTAATGAATGATATTTTCGAATGTTTTTAAATATTTTAAAAATGTCCTCGCACGTATGCCGATGGATGAAGTGACATTTCTTATTTCACGAATGTTTCCTCGTAACTGTTGAGCAGCATGCTGAATCTTTTCTAACAATTCCTCCCTGGTGTTTGAAATGTGTGTGTACACTAAAGCTTTCATTGTTCCCTAGAAATAAAAATCGAGAGGATTATGGTCAGGGGATCTAGGTGGCCATGCAGATAATTGCCCGCATTTAAATGTAAGGACCAAGTACTACATTTTTTTTGCGTCAAATTTTAAAAATAAATTTTAATTTGATATGAATGCAACGTAACTTAGCAACGGACGATGAGGTTTGTTGAAAAACAAAAACAAACTTACTAGTAAATGTCACTTTCGTGGAAAAACATTTATCAAAAATGCCTTACCGATTTTCTAATGAAGAGTATGCGGATATGCATTTTATTTATGGTTTCTGCAACGGGAGTGCACGTCAAGCAGTTAGGGAATACCGGGATCGGTTTTAAAATAGGCGAATACCGCATTACAGAACATTTCTGGAAGTACACAGACAGTTTAGAGAGTGCGGATTACGTGATTATCTTTTCGATAGAGGAGTGAATTTGCCAGCAGATTTAGATGAACAAGTGTTAGATGCTGTTACTAGGGATCCAACTATTAGTGTACGTCAAATTAGCAGGCAATTTGGAGTACCACAAACTACTGTTTGGCGAATCCTTAAACGTGAGGGACTGCACCCATATCATTATCAAAAAGTGCAAGCTTTGCTTGAAGCAGACCACCATTGTCGATTAGTTTATTCTACGTGGATCCTAAGACAGTCACGAGTAAATTTGCATTTCTACAAAACAGTGCTTTGGACAGATGAAGCTTCGTTTACGAGACGTGGTACCTATTGTAAATCTTAGAAACTTGCATAGGTGGGAACTAGAAAATCCCAAAGTAATACGTACGTCTAACTTTCAGCATGAATTTTCTGTGAATGTTTGGGCTGGATTAATCGATAATTTGGTACTTGGTCCTTACATTCTTCCTATGAGATTAAATGGTGGCAATTACCTACAGTTCCTTATTGAGGAATTGCCAACGCTCTTAGAGGATGTTCCCTTAATCATAAGAAGAGATATGTGGTTGCAAATGGATGGTGTACCAGCACATTTCGGATTTGAAGTCCGGAATTTCTTGAACAACAATTACCCACGATGGATTGGTCGTGGTGGTCCTGTTGCATGGCCACCTAGATCCCCTGACCATAATCCTCTCGATTTTTATTTCTGGGGAACCATGAAAGCTTTAGTGTACACACACATTTCAAACACCAGGGAGGAATTGTTAGAAAGAATTCAGCATGTTGCTCAACAGTTACGAGAAAATAATCGTGAAATAAGAAATGTTACTTCATCCATCGGCATACAAGCACAAGCTTGTATTCAGCAGGGAGGAGGACATTTTGAAAATATAATTTAAAAATATTATTCGAAAATATCGTTCATTAAGATTTTATTTGGCTTTCCAAGTTAAGTCTGATTATTAATTGTTTATACTTTCACATGTCTGTAATTTCGGAACAAATAAAGATCGACCTACTACTTTTGTGTTTTTTAGTTTTAGAATTGAGTCTATTTTATGCTCTCAAAATTTGAACATAACGATACGGAACACCCTGTATAATTCACATACACGATATCAATAAAAAGATACTACAATTGTGTAAAAATTTACTATCCTTTATTGTATTAGTTTCCAAACACTGTGTTAAATAGTGCTATATGTTTGTCAATTTTTACTAAAAAAATGGGAAAGTCTCCTATACGAAATAGTATTTTATTCAACAATTTATAAAACATGTTTACATTTAGTCTATAAAATTAATTTACACAATTTATAGTAACACATTTACTTTTATTTGTGTTACACGACTTTCTTAAAAATGTGTAATATTTTACTACAAACATTATTCTATACAATGAAATGTAAACATTATCTAATTATTGTAGGGGTCTTCATTTTAGTTACAATTTGTAGATATAAGTTCTACAATTGCGTTAACAAATACCATTGTTTTTTCTTTGTGTACTCCAAAGACAGAAATGTACTATTGCATCAGTTAAGAGAGTTCCTTATATCTATACCTCAAGATGTAAACTAAAAATAGTAAAGGAGACTGTGGTTTAAGAAAGTAATTAAGAATAATCTTAATTTTATATCCGTAGTTACGTATATCGGCAACTTAGCCAAAAATTTCGTGTAAACTTTACCTTCCTACAACAATGGAGGCGTTAGAGGTCAATTAATTTATTTCTATTTTTCAAGTAACAAGTTATTTAGATTTTGCAAACTTAGAGATTTATACAAAAATTTAACGCCCAATATCTTGTTAAGAATGAAATTGTGTATAAACTTTTCGACTTATTTATATCCACAGAGCACGCCTACAGATGTGCCAGTTCTAAAAACATAAAAAATGTATTATTGTATGGTCCTATGTATTTACATACACGTAACAAACTTAGGTATTGAAATAAAGAGACAAAAAAGTACAAATTGTAGAAAAGAAGTTCCTTAAGAGCAATAAAAAAGCACAGAAAAGAGCGTACTCGAAATGATTAAATGTGAGAGGAGCTAAGAGTTTCAGAGCCCCGGATAAAATAAATAATTAGAAGCATTCGGGAAAAGAATTCCTGGAAAGACTGATTGCGATCCATCACAATTCCAATGGGGAAAGATTTATAGATACATATATATAGGACGTACGAAAGAAATGAAATATAAAACCGTATCAACGCAGAAAGCATCAAGAATAAGTGAAATAAGAGAGTTTTGAAACGCAATTATAACTTTCTAAAACAAAATAGTCACGTAGAAATCACGAATAAAATTTATTTTTCATGAAACGAGTGACACGAGTGACAAATAGTTTAGATTATTTCTTTATTTATAGTAAATTTGAAATGAGATTAATTAATTTTTTTGTGTTTTGCCAAATATTAGGTTTTGTCTCTGTGTAACAATCCTGTAGATTGATTAGTTAAATGTTTTCATACTGAAACACTGCAGATGCAGACTATTTATTAAAAGTATTAGTATTTCAATTAATTTAATAAACAAACAAACCTACAACAAAACAAACAGAACGAATGAAAAAATGATACAGCACAGACTCATAGAGCGACGGTGAAATTTTTTTTTTTTTTTAAGTTTAAGAGGAAATAATTGTTCGATAACAAAATATGAAATAAGCAGATCTATAATTTACAATTTTTCGGAGTCCTTAATAAAGTGCTGGTAGGATTTTACAACGATGTGTTTCGATATCGAAACAAAGTTAATTATTGGATAATATTTCGTAAAAGCTATGATTTTTAATTTTTATACATTTTTTATATATTTTTTACATTATTGACAAGTAATACTTACTCACTTATCCGCATCCTCTTCTACCATAGGTGTAGAGGTGGTGATTTTCTTCCAATTATTTCTGTCTTTAGCCTCATTTTTCGCTTGAGTCCAGCTTAATCCTCTCCTTTTTAATATGTCAGCAACATCCACGTTCCATCTTCTCCTCGGTCTCCCTCTTCTCTTCTTCATCCCGGTTTCTGCTTCCCATATTATTTTCACTGCCCTATCTTCCTTCATTCTTACCATGTGTCCGAACCACCTTAATTTTTTGCTGTTCGATTTTTTGTACTACACTTACTACATTTAAATCATTTCTTATTGTTTCATTTTTTATTTTATCCAGTCTTAACACTCCGCAACACTTTAATCTCACACGCCGTTATTTTTTTGTTTTAATCTGTTGGTTAAAATCCAAGATTCACTTCCATATAATATGTATAAGCATAGGCATGAACACTGACTCATAGATTTTTATTTTTGTTTTCATAGTTATTTCCCTCTTATTAAAGAATGGCCTGTTTAGTGATCCGTATAATAATCATTTTACTTATTCTATCCATCATTTTCTTCATTTAAATCTTTTCCTTTTTCATCATCGTATTCTTCTTCGTTTTTATACATATTTCCAGCTTCTTCTTGTGATTCTACGTGACCTCTACTTAGTAACTCTTCGAAATATTCCTTCGATCTTTTGGTTATTTTGTTTTCTTCTGTAATTATTTCTCCTTCCGCATCTTTTACATTTCTAGAGGATTTTTCTTTCCTTTTCTCAATCTTCTTAAGACATGGTACAGCATTTTAGCATTTTCTGAAGCATTTTTCTCCATCTTGGCTCCGAACTCCTCCCATGACTTTGCCTTGGTTTCTTTTACTTTCTTTTTCACCTTTTCTCTTTGGACTTTGTATGCCTGGTAGTCATCTGAGTTTTTATTTTTTGCTAAATACTTTTTCCATAAATGTTTCGTCTTCTTTATTTCTCCTTTTATTTCGTCGTTCCACCAGTGTGTTAACTTCTTTTTGTTTGTCCTTATTGACAAGTAATAATCCATTATCATTTTTAAATTGTCCATCGCTGTATGCATGTATTTACGTTTGGCTACTAGATGTTTTTCGCTTTTTAAATAATTGTAAGTTTTTAATAGGGTTTCTGACGCGGAAATTCTCCATCTCGATTTCCCGAGAAATTTGTTAAATTTGATCCTGGGTAATCGAGAAATTTCCGAATTCTGCGCTTCCCCTCTCCGCTCAAGACAAGTGTCCGCTGCTCTGCACATCTTATTATTCTCTACAGGTGAATTTATACAGATTGAAGGCTTTCACTTCAGCCAATAGTGGTTTCATGAAAAGCAACAAAGCGCATGCGACTCGCATGTACTGTTACGGTTGAAAAATTTACTTAAATTATTTACAATATTTGCCAGTCGCCCTGTATTTGTGCAGGAAACAACGGTCAGTTTGAGCCTACGTGCAGTTTGTAACGTTGCACCAGATTGCATAGAGAAAACCATACGCCGCTACCTAAGCCCTGCGGTATCAGTCCATTTCACTCTTTTGTCCGGTTAAAACTGAGTTAATCTCGTAACGACCCCCGTCCCAGCGTAGTTGGGCAGAACGCGTTCTTTCCGCGTCGCATTCATTTCTATAAAAGATTTCCCGGCGGCATTGTTTGTGTGTGTTCACGATTTTTTGTGCTTCTTTTCATGTGAATCTTTTGATTGAAGCCTGAAACGGAATTTACTCCGAGTGCACGCCAAGTAAAATTCAAGCTCTTTTATAAGCTTCTCTAAGCCTGTTCCTGGGACAAAGAACAGGTAGGTTTTATCGACATAACGTTTGGAGCGCACGGAGTGTTTCTTTATCTCATTTTTACATGCACTGAGACGCATTCGCTCTCCCTCACACTTCTGCTCAGAGCGTGCCCCGAGCGTAATGTCGAACGCACCCATAGTGCGTATTTTCAGTTTGTAACGCATATTATCTTTCCTCTACTTAGGCTTCCAGTGGTAGTCGTACCCCCTTCTTTCTGACAATTAATTAACAACGACCTTTTGTGTGGAAGAAAAAGCCGTAATCGAAGTCGTAGCTGCTAAAAGTCCTGGCATCACGTTCTACCCCTCGTCCGGTAAAAGTTGGACTTGACCTTAGACATGACGCCGCAACAGGAGAGTTCGTGACGTAATATTTAACGCCGTTTTACGTCATTGGCAGCATCGTTCTCCGATGGATGGTGCTTACTCGGATTCTTCCAACCCACTATTGACAACTGATTGTCTAGACGTGAATTTTGGTTATAAGGTCGGAAACATTTTATTTATTTATTCGTTTGCGTCGTCTAAACGCTGTGTTACTTTATTTCAATTCTAAACAAGTGACTTTAGATATTTATTTTAAGCTTTTTCCTGCAAACGAAAAGCAGATCTGTTTCTCGGTCAAAGTTTTAATTAATCATTAGAGTGATAACAAGTTTATTTATTTCTTGCCCAACTTATTGTGACCCCTTCTGGGTCGTACTCGTTACTTGTTACCTTTTTTATTTTCTTACATTTTTGAGCATTTCAAATAAAGACAAGTGTGCTCAGCTGGAGACTTTTATTTTATTTAACTTGTCCCCCTTTTGCTTTTGGGATTTCGTTGAACCCTCCCTTCTTCACGAGTTTAGCCGGCAGTGCTGGAGATCGTTGAAGTTACTCGCACAATTTGCTGTTCTTCAGGTAGGTAGCAGTACAATCGTGCGCAGCTTAAGTGCTATAATTTGACAATTCTATGAGCTTTGTATCTCAAGGTTTTAAGGGTGAGATTTGCGTGCAGGCGATGCATTTTAGATGCACATGATTGTACAGCCCTTGCTTTCTTAACATGAGTAGTGGGATTGGGCACAATGTAGTGTACAGCGAAAACTGCAAATACGAGTATACGAATAGCAATCAGTGGATTGTAATATTATCAAAAGCAGCAACAAATAGATTAATTGTTGCTTGCACAGAATTTCTACCGTAATATCATTTAGAATTTGAATCTTTCCGATGATATTAAGCAAAACATATTTTATTGCTAATATTCATCTGTGGCTTAGATGTAACTGCATTAATGTTAATGCATTTGTGTAATCTGATCAACGCCTTCCCACCTACATCGATGAAAACACGCTACGCACACTATATCCATCTCTTTTAACCAATCGCACATGCTCTTTGTTATTATTTTTGAAACCACTTTTGGCTAAAGTGAAAGTCTTCAAAGGTATATATAATATTGTTTCCAAAGTCAGAAATCAATTGTCTGATAAAGCATTTAATGCTTTCATTTTTCGAACTATTATTTTAAGAAATTTAAAAATTTCTTGCAAGTAAGTTTTGATTACAATGAAATTTTAGGCCAAAAATTGGTCACGCGTTATCTCGACTATTACTTTTACCATTTTACTATTTTAAAAATATTTAATTTTATTTTATGCACGACCCACTGTTTTCAGAAGAGATTGGTTTTTTTCTTTTTATATTATAAAAGAGAGGGATTTTTGCTTTTTTTAAATTACTTTTCAGTTTTCTGTTTATTGTTAGAATTATTGTTTTGTTAAATTACCAGAAATGTGTCTACTTAAAAGATAAAACTAAGAGGTTTTTAAAAGTATATTTTATGTTAACCAAAGTCCTAGGTCAAAGACAAAGAGACTTAAAGGTCGAATTCTAAATATTAAAATTGATTTAAATGATATTTTTGTGTACTAATTGATTTATTTACCCTTAATTATCAAGTTTTGATTTTTTCTTTATAATTCTCGATTTCTTGGGAACAAGCAGACAAGAGAATTCTCGAGTCCCAAGAAATCGAAAAAGTCGAGAAATCAAAAACCCCTAGTTCTTAAGGTTTTGCACAAAATCTTGTTTCCTATAAGTACGTCGATTTGGTTGACTTAAAAATATAAATTCTTTCTTTTATTTATTTCAGAAGACTATGTGAATAGTTGTTTTCATCATCTATGAAATCTGTATTAAAGAATTTGCCGTTTCTCTTCATAAGAAAGATCGATATCTGTCTCATGAAGAAAGAAAAAAATGATCAAATTATGAGTAGATAATTTCCTGAAATATTGAATTTAGATTTATTACGTCATCCTTTTTTTTAAACGCAGAAGCTGAAACGTAATGAACAACGTGTATGCAACTAAACCTACAGGAGCGTTTTCTAAACTTTACTTGTTGGTTATTACAGTATTTTATTTAATAGAACATAAGAAATAAACCTGTCGTAATTAATTTTAAGTATTATTTTTTACCACACATTATTAATTGAAGTACATAAAATAATTATCATGAAAACTTAGATATCTGTGATAAGATAACTAATTGAACTAAGAAAACTCAAGTGAAAATAAAAAGTAAAGTAAAAATGATTATTAAAATAAAGTAATTAAAATAACTGTATGTAATTTTTACAATTCACAATGATTTACAATTTTGGAATGACTGTCAGAATTGTTCATCCAAATTATTTATATCTGAACAAAAATCTTGATTGCTCATCCGCTTGATTTTAAAGACCGGTCTTCTATTAATTTACCGGAAATAACTCGACGTCTAATTTAAATAACAAACTCGTGTTTTTATTTCACTCTGAACAATTTTAAAATCATAATTTTCATTAAAAACACGGGAGTTATCTTTTGTTATCATTATTCCTTACTGTTTTTAAGAAAAAAACTTGAATTTATTTGAAAGAATGAAGTTGATTGTTATTGTAATGTATTGTGTCATAGAAACGTACGGACAATTTCTTTTCGTAAGTAAATTATTTCTTTATACAAATTAGGGTAAACATTAAAACACCATTTCCAGAGAGATCTTCGTTTAACAATCTATAAGCTCCAATCATGCCCTAATACGAAACATTTACCAGTTCAATTTACTAACTTCAAATTTAAATACGATAAAGATGGAGGTCAAATTTTAGATACAGATACCATCGTCAAGAAAGACTTGCCAGAAACTTTAAGAGTAGATATACGGTAGTTCTATTACGTTTAAACAAATATAAACGTGCAGCTTTCTTTCAGGCCAAATTGGTGTTAAACAAGTGCAAAAGTAGGGAATCCCCTGACACGTGCATGAGGTACACGTCGATAAACACCCAGCACCTCTGCAAAATTTTGTCTTTACCTAACACAGCTATATCGGATTATTTGAATAAAATCGAACCGCGTTGGACTTGTCCCATAAAGAAAGTAAAATAATAGCGTTTGACTTTGCATGGGAAAATAAAAGTTTTTTTAGGGACGTTATACTTGCAGGAATTGTTCTTTCAACATGAACCAGTTCAAAATGTTTCCCATACAAGACGCATATTGGAAATTGAGATCGGAATTGATTGATCCGAATCGTGGAACGCTTTTGGCTTGCATTATGACGGAAACAGAAGTCCATCAGCATCTTTAAAAGAATATTATGTCCTAACTACTTTATCCTTGATCCGCTTTTTTGTTTAAGACATTTCTGTTATTTACAATTACAATTTATTGATTCTAACTAATTAAATAAATCTGGAACATGGTTGTTAATTAAATCGCGTTTTTGAGTTTCCTCATGAACCCATTTCTATGTTTATTAAAAGTCGGGTTAATTTGATTTAGTTTTAAAACATTAACTCCTTCAGTGCATAAAATCAAACTTTCCTAGTTAAGTCCGAGAATAAAACGAACTATGAAATCAAAGTGTTTACTCCTCAAAGTTTCCATGATTCACAGAGCGTACCTAGCTCTCGTTATTGACTGAGTGAGTTTACTTATCGATTCCTTGGAATTTACTATTAGTACATATTTACACTGTTTAATATGAAATGTATTCAAAAGTCTGTTGAATTTCACAAATTTAATTTGAAAACGCTAACAGTTTCAATGAGATGTTCTTTCTTTTAACAAAATGGCGATGCCCGTCGGAATTACAAAATAAAAAATGTGAAGTTGTGTTATCCATTCCATCTACACATTTTTTTTGTTGGAACACTAATAAATAATTTATGCTTTTTTAATAGAGGAAACACGCTCGAAGCCCGTCATTACCGAAAGATATATCTAGACGATCAAAATGTTAAATTAATCATTTCTTGCCATAATACCATACCTATGTGTATTTTGTTATATTCGGTACGATTTCAGTGAACGAATTTTTCCACGATGAAACTTATTTTAGCAGCAATTATTTATTGCCTGCCTTTAACATACGAGCAGTTTGGGTCTGTAAGTACCAACAAAGAATTTTGATTTGATTGAAAATGATCGTTCAAATTTTAGCGAAGAATTCCGCATTTAATAGTGGACAAATTCGAGGGAAGCTGTTCAGACGTCAAGAACTTACTGGTCCAATTTACCAAATTCCAAGTCAGGGTGAATAAAAATGGCGAACAATTTGTTAACAGCGAGCTTACAGTCAAGAAAGATTTATCCGATGACTTAAAGGTAAATTTAAAACCAATTTTCTGACTCTTGAAAATGAAATGACATGTGAATTTTACTTTTAAAAATTCAATGTAGTAAATGCAACAACTGAGACCTATCAAGCTAATTCTGAACGATCAATATAAAATTGTTTTGTGTATTTTTAAGTTAAAACTGATTGCAAATAAATGCGACAGCAAGGAGGCCCCAGATACTTGCTTGAGGTACACCACGATCAACTCAAAACGTCTTTGCAGTATGATGACAGCGCGCAACACTTTACTGAGTCAATATTACAGTAATGTTCAACCCCCATTACGCTGTCCTATTCGAAAGGTATTTCTGCATTGATAATTAGGCATTTTCAGAGAAATCGAACTGATTTTAGGGCCATTACAAGTGCACTAACTGCACTTTCGATTGGAGATTGATAAGAATATTTCCTGTAACTGATGCCTACTGGAAAGTTCAGTTGGAAATTTACGATAGAGGAGTGATCGTTGCGTGCATGAGATCAGATCAAGCCATACACTGACAGCTTTGTTTTCAAAAATTACTCTTATAATAACAATATATTATCAAAGAAATAAAGAGAATTGCAAAATACGATTGAATTTTTATTCTATAATCAATAATGTAAGAGAGACTGTATGATCTAAAACATAGGTTCTCAAACTAATTTCGTCTACCGCCCACTTTGAGAATCAATTATTTTCTAGCGCCCCCTAAAATTTTAAAATCATTACTTTAATAACTTTAGTTAAATTATAGCCTGCCATATATGAGTCTTATCTCGTTTCCCCCAATTTATCTGTGCCCTTTACCGCCCCCCTGTAGGCCTCTAACGCCCACAAGGGGGCGTTATCGCCCACTTTGAGAAAGACTGATCTAAAACAATAAAGTTATCTTACCTGTGTCTCGAGAAGTCTAACTTCTGCATAAATTATATCTTATTAGTAAGCATATGCCATTTCGAAATCTATATTAGATAAACTATTTTTAGAAACAAAGTAAAAAATAAGACAAAATTTAAAACTCGAAAAGGAAAATTAAGATGTGAAATAGTAGCAAAAAATAAAGGATACCAAATAGAAATAAAAACATCTATGAGCTATGTAGGCAGGTAACAAGTTATTATTTTCCAACACCAAGGAGATATTGGCCAAGAAACGGAGACAATGTGAATCGCTACAGAGCCAACACGATACAAATTAGAAATGAAAGGGAACAAAGAATACAAAACCAAAGCATGAAAGCCGTTATAAATAATTGAAACCTTAAGTCGCTATTTACATTGGTATGGTAGTTATATTAAGGTCATGACACTCGAAAGTAAAACCAGGATATTGACAGATTAGTATTGACTTATGCGCACGAGAGATATTAAAACGATGATAAGACAAGCATTAACACATGCGCACGAAAGAGGCAAAAGTTATGAAACAAAAGACAGTATTAATGAATACGGAAGCATTAAAATCAATATTAGGAATAATTTTGAAATAACGGCAAAGGAGCTCAGAAATGAGGAAAAATTTGTAAAACAGGAGCAACTACCAAGACGTTCGGCCAAAAGTTGGATTTCATCATCAATGAAATGCAAAAAAAATCTCCCATTCGAAAAGAAAAAAGAATAATCAGATGTGGTCGAGTTGCTTCATTTCTGAATAATTACAGGAGCTATTTATAATCAGACTACAAAGAAAATAAATATAAATATGTAAATATTCTTTTCTTCTCTTTCCTTTTTCACTGAGTTAAGTCAGCAAATAATATGGAACAGTTTACTGTAAACTTTAACAATTTCATAATTTGGTATTTTTGAACGACATCCATAATTTTGCGCTTAAATGATACCTACGTTTAAAAAAAATAGTTTCAGAGCTTAAATTGCGCTGGAGAGTTTGTTGGACAACCCTGAACAGTGTTTTTGCCATATCAGTCTTGTGTCCAAATGAATTCCCTGGAAATTAGATGCGTCAACTTTTACTGAACTTTTCTGAAGACAACAGTCTTTACCTTCTTAGTACTGAGGCAGAGTTCATTGGCTGCAAATCAAATGGCAGAAATCTTGGAGGTTGCGTCCAGTTTTTCATTAAGGTTTCCGGAGTCTGCCTCTGGCGGAAAAAATAGGGTCGTCAGTATAGAGAACTAACTGGGGTTGCTATATTACCTGGTAAGCACAATGATCCCAGAATGGATCCTTGGGCAATTCTATGTGATATCTATACAGGTTCGCTGCTGCTGTTACCAATATTCACTAACTATAGTATTGCATTTTGGAAGTAAAGATCTTATGAGATAGGCAGTCGAAGGCCTTCGAGAGGTCACAGAATTGGATGGCAGTTTCGTTCTGTTCTTCCATCGACTTTACCAGATATTTCATTAGGTACATTATGGCCTTGCTTGTGTTGCTATTCGACCGAAAACCGAACTGGCTGTCTTGTAAGTAGTTATTCTTCTCTACAAACTTTAGAAAATTTGTTCGGTCATGACTTCTAAGATTTTTGAGAATATTGGCAGGATAGATATGGGTCTGTAATTGTTGACGTTTTTTTGGACAACTCGAACTACCTTCATTTTTTCAGGAAAAATATCCTCTTTTAGGCAATTATTAATGATATGAGTCAAATGGGTAGTTAATAAGTAATCCACTTCCTTCACATAAGTATATTATATGTATCCGGTTTGTTCTTGCTTTTAAGGTTTCGTTTGTATCTTGCAACATATTTTTCAGTAACAGGAGAGAAGAACATGGAGCCGTCATTAACTTTTACTTTCTTAACCAATTCATGCGCGTCGGCAGAGTCAGCTTACTTGAATATTGATAATAAATTTATTTTAAAGTTAGAATAACTAACATGTTATAAGTTACAAATTTTTATATCAACATTAGGTTTCTGGATCATAATCTTTAAATTAAAACTCTTTTTTAATACCCCCTCTTTTAATTTTAATTAGAAATACTGAACACCTAAACGTGTTAAAAGTGTCCAAAAACATGGACGGGGAAGGCCCTTTGTAAGCATATCAGCTACTTGGTTTTCTCCTTCAATGTACATCACTTCCAAATCACCATGATTGACTTTTTCTCTGACAAAATGGTAATGTATGTCGATGTGCTTACTTTTAAAATGAAACTCTGAGTTTTTTGTTAAACGAATTGCACTTATATTGTCGACATACTGGACAGGCTTCTTTATTCCATTTGTCATTTCGTTTATTAGCCTTCTGAGCCAGATCAATTGCTTTGCTGCTTCGCTGGCTGAAATATACTCTGCTTCCATAATGGAAACTGAAACGCTTTTCTGTTTTTGGCTCAACCATGTCAGCACAGCTCCTGCATAAAAGCATAATGCACCACTGCTAGAACGTCGTGTTTTATCTGCAGCATAATCAGCATCACTGAAGGGAATCAACTCCTTCTTTTGATTAGGTTTATATATAAGACTTTAAGATAACGAAATATTCTTTTCACTTTTCGCCAGGAATTTTCTGTAGGATTTTCTACATCTTGCGCTACTGCACTTACCGCGTATGCAATATTTGGCCACGTTCCGGACATTAAGAAAATTAAACTACCCACAGCCTCACGATATGGTATTTTCTTATTTAAACGCTTTTCTTCTTCATTCGTTACTCCACTTGTTTCAGCTGGAATTTTCACGGGCTTGGCATCAATCATGCAATCAGGAGGTGAGACCTTAATTTCAAACTCCTTTTCTATTTCAATCAAAAAATTATCAATATCAGACATATCAGTTCCTGCTATAAGACCATCATCAACGTAACAAACTGCAATGATTTTCTTAGTCTCAAACCAGTCTTTGCAGAAAGTCATGTGATGTGAAGCATGACTATCCGCAATCCATTTGTCATTGTCAACCCTTATTTCCGCTGAATAACATAAGAGCCCTATATCTGACTTATGCCTGATTGCACCGAATTTTTAATCACTGATTAAATTTAAGACGCGTTTAGAATGTGACAATCGTGAATACATGACAGCATAATGTCAATCACTATCTAATTGAAGGTTAAACTTCAACTTAAGTGTCAGTTAGAATGCGCCTGACATCTACGTCAAATGTTACATTCTAAACACGACTTAAATTTAATTTCTGCTTAAAAATGCGGTGCAATTGGCCATTAATCTTACTTTTAGAGAGACATTTCGGCGCAAAATGACCTATGAGCCTTAACCTTTCTAACAAAAGACTGACGCTTCTATCATCTGTGGGTATACTCTCCCATACATTTTTAAATTCGAAGTATTCTGACGGTAGTGTACTCATTATTCTGCTCAGTAACAATAACTCCGGCAATTGAACCTTTGACAACTTATTTAGCTGTTCAATAATTTCGGCAAAAAGCTTCTTTAATCGAGAAATATACGTTGCTATATCCTCTTCTGTTTTCTTTTCTACAGAGAAGAAAGATTCGAAAAGTCTATCTAATCGTTGACCAGAACTTTGTTCGTACACCGACAAAAGTTGCTTCCAAATTTCATAAGCAGAATATATTGCTGTCATGTCTACATTTGCATCATACTTGTGCTAATGAATCTGCTTTCTTTCACTTTTTAATTTCGCTGTCAGATTCGCCTTTTTTCAGTTTTTCTGGGCATCTAGAATCTCCGATAGTAACTTCATATACATCATGATGCTTGAGAAGTAATTCAACTTGTCTCTTCCAGCTGGGCCAGTTAGGTCCTTCTAACATTTCTAGAATCACTTTCACATCCATTTTTAAGTATAAATACTACAGCTCAGAATTTTAAGCACAACTATTCTGCGTTTTCTGGGCCCATAACAACTTGAATAATGATAATAACTTTATTTTAAAGTTAGAATAACTAACATGTCATAAGTTACAAAATTTTATATCAACATTAGGTTTCTTGATCATAATTTTAAAATAAAAACTCTTTTTTAATAAGCTTGAATTGTAGATTTAATTTTATCAGCCATGTTCGCGAAGAATTTATTGAAATCCTCTACTTCCGCTGAAACAGAAACTCCTATGCTTACTGCACTAGAACTTCTTTGCAAGAACGAAGCATAAACAATCTTAAAAGTCCTTAGAGCGTTGCGTTTTTGCAAATGAATCTAGCCCTAAGGAACATTTGAAGAAGTGAAGAAATTACAACAAAATTTAATATTTTCAACTTGAAGGAGAGTAAATTCAACTGGATGAATGAGATAAAAGAAAAATTGCAATAATTACAACAATTGAAGGGTTTACGGGAAAAACGTATCAAGTCACATTTGTTAATTTTAAAGGAGACATTTTTGAAATTCCTCTATTCACTTCTCTTTAACGTGTCTTTGTTATAAACGTACCTTATATTTTTTCTTAATGGTTTAAGGGAAAATATACGGAACATTAGGGAGTTTTCGCAATTTGTACGTTATGGATAGCGTTTACGCTAAATGCTACAAAACTATTAGTGCGCGTGCTCACAACTGTGTGGGCAAGCGCATTACTATTTTTATAGCATTTAGCGTAAACGCTATTCATAACGTTTAAATTGCGAAAACTCCCTATTTATAACAAAGATACGTTAAAAAGGAGTGAGCAGAGGGATTTCAAAAATGCTCTCCTTTAAAATTACCAAACGTGTCTTTGTTTGTGCCTTTCTTTGTGTGTTCTTTTCCGTAAACCCTTTAATTGCAGGTAAAACCTCAATTTGAATAAGGTTACAGATAAATAGACAAGATGTCTGAGAAAGAAAAGAAAACATTTCAAAAATGCAATTCAACGTATTGATCATCTGTAGTACTCCTCTAAAATTACGTGTTTTTTTAAGGTAAGACTTTTCTTGGATAAATGCCAAAGTAAGGAATCCCCGGACACTTGCATGAAGTTTACCTCGATCAGTTCCAATCATGCCTGCCAACTATTTCAAGCAAAGGACAAAATATTCAGCAAGTACTTTAACAAGGTTAAACCAAATCTCAAATGTCCGATTAAAAAGGTACCTACATTAACTGAAAACAAACAAAATCCGATCTAGCTTTTATTTCAGGGGTATTACAAATGCAGCAATTGCACCACAGATGTGGAAATGTTCAAAATGTTTCCAATCGTCGATGCTTATTGGAAGGTGAGGGCGGAAATGATCGATAGGAAGGGTGGATTCGTTGTGTCGTGTGTTGTCGCAGAAGGAAGTGTTCATTAATCATTATGTTTCTCAATCAACAATTAATTGAATTTAAAACACCTTGCACGTTGTAGCTCCTTTAAATTTAGGAATCTAGATTGTTCATTTATGTTTTAAATTTAAAAGTTAAATTTTGTAACGCGCCAGAATTAAATAAAAGAAAAAAAAACGTAGTGACTAAGAAGATACCAAAGTAGAATGGCTTTCAACGCATCAAAGGATAATTATACTATAATTATATGTATGTTCAAAGTGTAAAAATAATAGGAGTGTATCCATATTTATTGCGCACTGTCTTGGTGATTATTTATTTAATTTAAGCATTTGTATTTATAAACACAATTTTCATCAGTGCTCAATATTTGAGGTGAATAACTCATAAAACAGGGCCAATTATGTCGTTAAATATTTATGTAACATTTGATGGATTCCTCTCCCAAATTAAATTCCACAGATTCTTCCTATGTCATACTTTCGAAATTCATAAAGGTTAATAAAATGTTATGATTCCGGAAGCGAATTTTTCATTAAAAAAGCCACACAAAAAAAAACTTCAATAAGAAATAGGGTGAAGCAATAGAAAAATGTCTCTAATTAGCTTTAATTATGTCCTGGAAAGGCTAATTTGTTCGCATTTTCTCTTATTAAAAAGAAAAGGATTAATTATACGCCGCCGGATGGAAAGCACTTTTGTTTGTGACCTTAGGTCGAATTTGCTTACCACATTGAGAAGAGTAGTCGCGGAAAAACGCCGCCAGAGGCGCCCTCACACGTATCGACCCGCAAGTTGTATAATCAACCACAGATGAGCGCTGGCATCGACGCCCTACTAAAGTCCGTGCGAGCTTTTAGAGTAGTTACCGGAACCTAACTCACCAATAAACGTAAATAATTCGCATTTGCTTCGAGCAACAATTCACCACACTTCACTTTCGACCACTTGAACAGATACACGTTACGTAGGTACGTATTTCACATTTGTACGTTTTTCTTTAATTTAAATTTGAAAGCCAGAGAGCTTTGCGTTTTCTGGAAAACAGTGTTGCATGCGCGCCGCTTTTTCTGTCAGTCCGCTATATTTTTTCGGGTTTTATTTGAGAATGTTATGCAAATCGCGATAATTGAATCAACTAGTTTATTGGGGTAGTGATTCACAGATGGATCAATAGACGCAAGTCCCCTACAATGCTATAGGTGCGTGGGAGTTTCACCCCTTAACTTCACATTAGTGACCCTCTGTTCAAACGTGAGCTTTCCAAAATTGGCAACTTGCTGATCGGCAGAAAATTTTTGTTTCAAATTTTGTAATCGTCAGCAAAATCGTATTGATTTTGTGTTTTTAAGTAAACGACGTTGACAATGAAAAGTATATTTGAGAGGTAATCATCACTTGGGGCGCTGAGAAATTTTAGACTTGAAATTATTTCAAGTCTAAAATTGAATATGATAATATGAATAATTAGCATTAAGAAAAGACCATAAACGAGAATAATTATTATTCTCGTTTATGGTCTTTTCTTAATGCTAATTATTCATATTTTTTAATTGGTCAAATAAAACAATTAACCCAAAAAGTTACAGTTAATTAAGTTTTGCGTTTTCTATAAAGATGAATACAGGGAACATGCTCCACATGACTATGATTCTTAGGTTTCGCATTTAGAAAATTGACAAATTGCAAATATAGATAACTTAATTCATAACCAACTTATAAAGAGAGTGTAAATTGATAAAGCGTTTCAAATTTAATACTTTGTTCGAAGAATTGTGTACTTATTTGAATTTTGATATCAATTATGCTCAGACCAAACTTGAAAGATAAATTCGTATTATACTGATATATTTTTTAATTAAAACTGAAATAACTGTCGTTCTGTCAATAATGAAATTGGAACGGTTGACTTAAAATAATATTTAAAAGTATTTTAAATTTGTTAGAAAAACATGGATATATAATTATTTTAATTATTAAATTAATAATTCTTGCTGATTTTGAATTATTATTATAGGATCTGTCTCTTATGTAATTCCTATCTCAAAATTAATTTTTAATTTTAATAACTTAACAGCTTTCGATTGCAAAGCGACAGCTAATTATTAATCAATCCGCGGATTAAATAAAGATTCCTCGAGACTCTTTAGCGTCTTCTAATTTTATTTCATTTTACCTTCCTTCCAAGAAAATTAAATCAGCTTCCCAGAAAGAGTGACATGTTAATCCTCGTTTTGTATTTAAAATGATTAAATGCTTCTCTCCTATAAATGAATTTTTAAATCGTTAAAGTTCCTTGAAAAATACTTCCTTTCTATGTCAAGAAAGTTTTCAATTTCAGCCAGGGCTCTATTTTCATAGGTACCGCTACACATGCTTTTGTGGCAGTAACATCACCGAGCTTTTGTGTGCAGAATGTAAAAGCTAAAAGCGCTCGACGTAATTGTTGTTCGTTCTCCACGTTGTTGGATGAAATTTGAAAGCAACGTTTGTTTGAAAACGCATCAGCTTTGCATTAATAATTCAGCTAAAAATGATTGTTATAACTATCTCTATTGTTATTACAATCAAAATAAAATCAATTCAATTTAGAGTGAAAGCTTCAAGCAAAATTTTCTATAAAATAGAACACGCTAATTGCATAATTTGGAGATAGTTTTGTATAAGGATTCATTCCTGATAAAGCTACTAATTCAGTTTCTTTGAAAAACTATTTTATTTCTGATAATAAATAAAATGTATTTATTTAATTTTTTTAATTTATGAAACTGGCGCCAAAAAAGTAAGTAAGTAAAAAAACACGTATAAGTAAGTAGGAGTATAAGATTTTATTCTATTTAATATTGACCTGTATTCTGTTGGATGCTTTCTACTGGTTAATTACTAGATGATGAATATCAAAAGTTAAAAACGCCCTATATTTTAGTTATGAGTTCAACGCGCTTGCACTCGTATATTTTATGCCAGTTGCAGAAACTTGCCAAAGATCGCAAATGTAATGTATGGTTTGAACATACCATGCAGTTGGTAACTTGCCAGGATAGTTTGAATTTGTATTTGTTGATTTTGCAGCAGAATATCTAATATACTTACCAACTTTAACATCACGGACACATTCATCTTAATCACTGAACTTTTCAACTCTCAACAAAATTAGTGAAATTCTAGCGAGGTCACCTCATTTAGTTAAGCTGCATTTATCTTTATTCTTTATATTACTGTTTAAATTGCGTTGACAGTTTTATTCAGTTCTCTTAGTGTCATCTTTTAAGTAAAATAAGTTTTCGCAAAATACATGAAAACACCTTGCAATCGAGCAACTGAGGAGACACCTCCAATTCAATTTTACACCTCTTGTAACGTCATCGATCTTAATCTCCACCTGGCAGGACATTCAAGGAGAACCCTGGGTCTTGCGGAGAGTAATAAAAAGCCGACCTGACTTTTTCATTTTCCATCTGCCCCCAAATATATGCAAACATTTTCGTCGCTTGTTTCAACAGTCAGTGTTTTAGGTGTACACTTCATCACTGTCAATTCCGAGCACGTAATAACTCGTGTCTTACGAGTAGGGTCTTTCCGGGTGGCTCTCCGTGACGTTTTACCCGGAACCGCAATATCCAGTACAAGTTTTGAGCCCCCGGACTTTAATACTTTAATCGTTCTGGTTTACGTTTGCGGTCAAATTCATATTTACGATACGCCAAAGCAATTTAAAACGAGCGGCATTGCCTTGGAAAAATTTAATGTTTGCTTTTATTTATTGGGGTAACTTTTTATTACACTTGTGACTCTTCGAAGTTTCAATTATTTTATGAAAGTAAAACTGCCTTTTTTCAGCATGATTACCAATTAATTTAGGAAAAAACTTAAAAGTTTGGTCATTGATTGCATCGTGTCCATTCAAAATTATTTGAATATAATTGAAACCTGTCCAATATCTACAAGGAGAGGAAAAGTACCGAAACATGCCCGTACATTTCAAATTTCAAATAAAAATTGCTAGGTAAGATATGCCCTTTATGTCAGTTAACTTTAATTTATCTTACGTCATCATGTTTAAGCACTACAACATTCAATTTCAATTTTTTTAATTGCCAATTGTGATTTATTTCGTTATAGTGCGTCTGATGACATAAAATTTTGCTGTTTAATGAAAGAAACAATCTATCGTGAAAATTTCTTTATACTTGTTCCAATGTATGCGATGTAATTCGTTCAATTTCTGCTCTATCTCTAGCTTTTAAATCTTGTAAATTCTTTGGTCGGTTTTTGTAGACCATGCTTTTGGGGCGACCCCATAAATAAAAATCAAGTGGAGTAAGGTCTGGTGAGTGTGCAGGCCATTCTATCTCGCTTCTTCTTCCTATCCACCTGCGATGAAAAACGGTATGCATAATATGTGCGAGAGCATCGTCTTGCTGAAACTAAATATTGTCTAAGCCTTCTGGAAAAAGAGCTCAACAGACGCGACGGTACTATACCCTTCATTTGTTAAGAGCTCCAGGTATTTATTAGAATTTAAAGTACCAGCTGAGAAGAATGGTCCAAGGGAATGTTGACCAACAATTCCTATCTAAACGTTTACTTTCTCAAGTTATTGAATGTGCGCTTCTTCCAACCGATAAAGATTATTTGCGCGACCAAGTTTCAGAATTTATTTCAATCCTTGTCCTTATTAATTCATTGGAAATGTTAGCTGGTCTAGCTACTTTATTCTTTTTTAACAAACGTGTAACTGATTTAATTTCTTCTTTTGTAGGCTCCCCGGTATTAATTCCTAGCTCCTCATATTTGTCTTCATTGTAAATCTGGTCAAATTGTATTGATGAGGTTTGACGTTGAAATACCTCCAGTGAAAAGAAACCATATAAGAAAAACTTGACGGACTGCTTGTACTGCTCAAAAAATTCCAAAAGTAGGTTATTTCAGAAGAAAGAGTCGCTTAGAAATCTGAGAACGGCCTCATCTTAAAAAAAACAAATCTATCTATGCACATCAAGAAAGTCTTTACTGGCTACTGTCATCGAAAAGGTAAATGAAACAAAACTTGCACCAACAAAACCAAGAATCAATTGAAAGTATCAAATGTGCCAAAAAATAAGACAGTGAATTTAAAAGAAACTGTCTTGTTTTTAAGAACTACATGAAATCACCGAGTATTATTTTCAGTAGGGGGTGTTTACATTTTGAGGTAAATTTTCATTTAGACGCAACAATAAACAATTACAGAAAGATAAGTCTGTAAAATCTATTAAAACGTTTTGGTACTATTCTCCAAGAATTTTCATTTATATAAATAATAATAAAAGTGGTTCTGATCGCGACTGCGAATCGTATGTTCGTTTTAGCAGGATAGCAATCAATGACTATTATTCTGCTGGAATGAACCCACTGGTTCAATATAATAATAAATATTAGTAGTTTTGGCAACACAGATGTAACAGAATCTTAAATGACCAAGTTTTAAGAGAGTTTCTGCGGTAGCTACCTCAGTTGTACATATACTGGATGCTTAAAATTTGGCCAACGCCATTCTGCACTATTCAGGGACACCCTCTGAGCATGGGAAAAATGTTAAAAATATGTATTGTTTAATGCCAGATCACAGAAACATAAACATAAGGTAGAATTCTTTTAACAGTTTTCCCATGCTCAGAGGGTCCTTGAATAGTACAGAATGGCATTGTTTCGCCATTTTTTAAGCACCCTGAATAGAACAAATATGTACATTTAAAAACTGAGGAATTTCTAAATTCATGTTCGTCATCAGTCAGACTTCTTATGGTTGCAGTAGCTCATAAGAGTGCACTCTTTCCAACTATTCAGAATAGAAAAGCATTGCAGCTTTAAGTCTGATTTTGGTTACATAACCAAGTTAGGAAAAATAAGGTAACGTATAGAAATATTTCTTTGCGAATAATATGCAATCGATTTCAACAAGGTCCAAGTGCCAGAAACCAATAATTGAATCATTAGGTACAATTCTTTTTTTCAAAATTAAAACCAGCAAAAGTTTTAAAAAAATTCACGCAACGTAATATTTTTTTAGGGTCTAACCCCCATATTCTGTAACTTATAACATCGTTATATAATCATATATACACTCTTGGACAAAATTAACGCACCACAACAGTTTTATTTTTTAATTCCTAGGTAATGATAATTTTTATTTCTCTAACTGTTTTGCAAGTAGGCTTTGAACCTCTTCTGACATTTCAAGCAAAGTGTTCTATTAAAATTACAATTGTCACTTTTAACAAAAATTGATTTAAAATCTGTTTTGAAACAGCTTATAAGATAAGTTATTTTTGACTACCAAGTTATTTTTTGTTATTGATTGCATAACTTAGGAGTATTTCAAAGTTTTAAAATGAATTGCCCAAGAAATTTATCGGTGGAGGAGGCAGTTCGAGCATCAACCCTGCTGGGTGAAGGATATTGGATGCGTTATGTTGCTTACGTGATAGAAAGAAATCATTTCAGCATAAGTCGGATGGTTAGACGCCTTAACGAGACAGGATCTAACACTCGAAGGGCAAGGGCGAAAAAGATATATCAATCCAAGGGATAAGCGTTTTCTTAGGCAACTCGCTCTTAGAAACAGGAGAATTACTAGTACAGTGCTAAAAAAAGGAGCTCATAAATGTTCGCAATCTTGTAATATCGTCTCGAACAGTAGAAGACGTTTAAATGAAGCTGGATTAAGTAGCACACGACTGACAAAAAACCATTAATCACCAGAAAACACAAAGTTCAAAGATTGCGTTTTACCAAAAATCATCAACAGTGGACTGTTAATGATTGGAAGAAGGTTTTATTCTCTGATGAAACGAGGGTCGGCCTCACATCTCCTGATGGACGTGAGCGTGTCTGGCGAAGGATGGAAGAGAGATTTGCAGCTTGCAATATCTCCAAGAATCCCACTTGGTGGTGGTTCTGTAATGTTTTGGGAGGGAATCTGTTTTAACGGTCGCAAAGAGTTAGTCCCTATACGCCTGAGGTCTATGAATGCGGATTATTATCTGGAAAACATTGTAGTCCAAAATGCAATGCCATTTGCTCCTTTTGTAGGGCCCAGTTTTTTGTTCATGCAAGATAATGCTCGTCCCCACGTGGCTAGACAGGTTACCGACTACTTGAATGCTGGTAATATTCCGTTAATGGAGTGGCCACCTAACAGTCCATGGTTTGTTGATTTTCTTCGCAAGTCATTACATAAACTTAATTCATAGGTTTTGAAGTTATTTTGATTAAATTTTAATTTTATTGTTGTTGTAAATATGTTTAATAAAGCGGTGCGCTAATTTTGTCCAGGAGTTTATATCGTTAAATAGCCATAACTTATTTTGACCAATCAGTACATAGAAATGCGTTGTACCTAAGTACTGATTGGCCAAAAAGATTATCGTTATTTAACGATATCAGAATAAAGGGGTAAGTCTAGATCAGAAGAAATTATGAAAGGGCATAAGTTCAACTTGCATAATATTCTTTGACCGGTGGAAGCCTGAGTTTGTTGGTACCTACTGATCTTTTGGGAATATTTATATTCTTCAGTTTCCGTAGGTTGTCTTTGCTAATTTGAGGTCTAGATGTCAGATTATGAATCCTGAGTTTTAATTTATTTTAATTTGTTTGTGCGGGAGATGCTTTTGCTGGTACTTCTTTATTTTTGTACTTTGTATACTTGAGACTACAAGTTATTCTCCTTTTTTTCGTTTTCAATACTTTCTGTAGCACGTTATTATTAACTTTACTCATACTATATGAAATTAATACGTAACAGAGAAGCTTCAGTTGATTTAACTATCTTCAGTCTTCATCTTGCAGGAATTTCCTTACTTCTTTTCTCTACCACGACAACGATAGCTAATATGGATGAGTACCCAGAACTTTTAGACTTTAATCGTTTCTGACATATACATATAAAAATAGCCATCGACAATACTTTTACATTTCTGCTATTCTATGACACACAGCCTCTTTTGAATGTCACGGCCTCGGTTTATAGACCCATTTGGTGAAAAATCTCGTTATTTCCATTTGTGGCAATTAGACCCTTTTGAAGATATGATCTTCAGTTGTATTTTGATTTTAGTATTGAAAACAGAAGTATGTGTGAGAATTTGATTTAGCAATTATATATTCTTTAACTTTATATTCACGATCACATTTCTTAAATATAAATTCCAACAAGTGATCATATTTGATCGCCAGGGGGCAGTAAGTAACATGAATATCTATAAATAATAGATAATTAACTTTGCCCACCGCTTCACATTATGATAATGGGAGAGTCAAGACATGGACTCCATAGATTGCAAAATTTACGTCACCCAAAGAATATGGGTTATACAAGTATCATTGGCAGCATAAGGGGTCCTTTACTTGATATGAAGACGAACTATGTGTATGGAAACACAAATTTGCTTATCAAGGTAATAATTCACGAACTGGCTAAGCAAAGTAAACCTGAACAGGATATTCCTCCTGGCAGTCTTATCTGGTATACGGACGGCTCCAAAACCAAGACTGGTGCCGGTTCTAGAATTTACGGACAGAGACCAAAAGGGAGGCTATGCTTCCCTTTGGGCCAATTTGCCTCTATTTTTCAAACAGAAATATTCGCCATATTACAATATGCGAGGGAAAACATGAGGAGGGTTTATACAAATAAGAGAATCTTCATTCTATCCGACAGCCAGGCAGCTTTGAGGGCTTTATCAAGCTCAAAGATGTCATCCAAACTGGTGTGGGAATGTCTTAATGTACTCAACAACTTGGCGGAACACAACAGCGTTACGCTATTGTGGGTTCCAGGACAGAGGGGCATTTACGGTAACGAATAGGTCCATGAAGTCAGACAGGGTGCGGCTGTGGCATATCCTGGCCCCGAACATGCCTTAGGAATAAGCAAAAGCGCTATTCGGGACTTTCTTTAGTGACTGGATAAGCGAAGGACACAATAGATACTGGATAAGCAGACCAGGACATCGACATAGCAAAACCTTCCTTAGAGGTCCTTGCTGAACTGCTAAGTCTGAGCAGGTCGCAACTCAAGATCACGACAGGATTACTAACAGGACACCTGACTATTAAGGGACACCTGTGGAGGATCGGTAAATTTAATGGTGACTTAAATTGCAGACTCTGCAATGGAGAACCAGAGACAGCAATGCACATTCTGTGCAGCTGCGATGCGCTGGCAAATCGCAGACAGCGCATATTCGGACACCATATAATGACCCCCGAAGAAATCAGCACGCAACCAGTGAAAGACCTGTACCGATTAGTACAGGGGATTCATTGACTGGTTGCGATAATAGTACCGGGGTGAGCACAATAAGCCTAATGGCTGCGGTGCCTTTGGCGCTTTTCTCGCGGACGGGTCCTGGTGTTAAGAGAAAAAAAAAACTTTGAAAGAGAAATTCGAACGACGAAGAATTGAGATTAAAACTCCGTGTTAATAAGTTTATCTATGATTACTATGTTATCCTTCAACTAACGAAAGATTTTTTTAATATGAAAATAAAAATTGCTCTTGTGGTACTTTAATTATGCTTCATTTTAACTACTGCGATGTCATCTGTGACCTGTGAATAGATTAGGCTTCTGGTTTAACCTAAAAATGGATAAATATGAATATCAGATTTCGGTATCATTTAACTTATATGCTTTATTGTTATTAATTATCAAGTAGGCCATCACAAACTTATTTGAATTTGTAATACTTACAAATATGTTCGTATCTAAATTTAAATAGATATGTCCCTCTCTGTATTTAACATGAATAGAACTTTTGCCTTTAGGCCCGGTTTTTCAATCGATTGGTAAAGTGATTGTTACTTGCCAATGGGATAAATTTAACCTCTTTGGTAAAGTGCTTGTTAAACAAAATCTGTCTTTCAATCTATAAGTTTCTGCTTGTTACTTAACAACCAAAATTGTATGTTAACCGTAAGTTGGTCATACTGGAAAATATACATACACCGTGATTCAAAAGGACCGCACCACCACTTAGGTGGTTTTTAGATCCACTTATTTGTTCTCAAAAGTGTAAATAAAAATTTTCTAGATGATTTTTTTACGAAGATATAGGCTTTCAAAGTTACGAAACTGATGTTGATTTTATAGTAATTAGATAATGTAACTTTATGTTTTTATTAATGAAAGGTGTAGATAAACGCCTGTAAAATTATCCTTGCTAATAAAACATAATATTTATTAAGTAATAAAGCAGGAAAAGTCTTTGGAAATGTTAACATTATTTTAGAAGTCAAGCCGGCAACGGTGCACCGAAAATTCGGTTTTACTATGGTTACCATAGAGTGACCTGACAAATAAAATATATCAATGACGTTCACATTTTGAAAGTCAAATTTTTTGATTGATTTGAAGAATTTATTCAAATTCAAAATGTTTACTTTAAATGAATACTGTGATATGTAGGGCTGGGTCGATGTATCGATATATCGATACGTATCGATACGTCAGCTGTATCGATACACATTTTCAGCTGTATCGACGTATCGCATATCGATACGTATCGAAATATCGGATATCGAATATCGATACGTATCGATACCAATCCAAATATCGGATATCGAATATCGATACGTATCGAAATATCGGATTTCTTATCATAAGTTTAAGCAATAACCTTAAACCAAATTCATTTTGTTTTACCGTTTAGATGTTTAGAAGATATTTAGTTTATTTCAATTTTCTCGAGACTTGAAAAACTGGTCTTAACCGGTTTTTGCACCAAAGTTTTAAACCTCTGTTCAATATTTCGAAACGTATCGATATATCGATACATATCAATCCAATATTTCGATACATATCGATACGTATCGGTAGCCGATACTCGATACGTATCGATATTCGATATATCGATACGTATCGATACAGAAATCGTATCGAAATTCGATACACAATTTCCCGTTTCGCCCACCTCTAGTGATATGTATCTTCTTCTGGGAGAGAGTGGAGGAAACTTTCGACGGGCTGCAGCAGCTTATGCTGAACGATACGGTGAACGTAGGTATCCAGACAAAAATGTTTTTCAACGGCTTGATCAGCGTGTGAGGGAAACAGGTCGATTGGATGTAATCCATGAAGTGATAGGTAGGCCACGCTCCGCCGAACTCCCCAAGTCGAGGAAGCTGTTCTATAAGTCGTTGAAGACAATCCTAACGTCAGCATTCGAGATATTGGACGAAATTTAAACATAGATTACAATGTTATTCAGCGTGTATTAAAAATTACTATACAAAAGTGCAAGCTCTGTGTGAAGCTCATTTTTCTCTTCGTATTAACTTTTGCCAATGGATGGTGGATCAAATCAATTTGAATCCAAATTTTCAAAATCTGATTTTGTGGACGGATGAATGTACCTTCACTCTTGACAGTGTGTTTAACATGCACAATCATCATTATTTGGCAATAGAAAACCCTCATGTAATACATCGACGAGCATTTCAACAACGTTTTTCCATCAATGACATTTATTATTATGTCAAATTTTATTTCCAAAGGTTTTGACAAACCAGCGCATATGCAGTTGTCAACAAAAAAGAGGGTACCCATGATCTATGATTTCAAATTTGTAAGTGCATCTACAAGGTGCAGCGTTGCCTATTTGCGTTATTTTTAAACATTCATATCTTAAAAACTATTCATGGCAAAAAAATTCTGAAAACATATTTGTGCTCCTGTTAATGGTCTGTATTTACACCAAAGCGATGGTGCGACCCTTTTGAATCACGCTGTATAGGTTACTATCTTCACATCTACATTTTAACCCACTCGTGAACGTGAAGCGTGTAAGGTTATTTACCTTCAAATTAAGTTGAGTTTCAATTATTGTAACTATGAGTGATAATTTTAAGAAAAAGAAAGCAAAAGCAACAAATTTTACACCAACAGAAACCGATTTGCTAAGCGAGCTAGCAGTAAAATACCCAGGAGTTATAGAATCAAAAAAGTCAGAAAATATATTTACATTTCTCACGTTATTCATTTTCAATTTTTAAATCAAACACAAAGAAGTAGAATTGTACAGTCGCTTGCGCACATTTATGTATCCCCTCTACTTGTTATTATTTCTCAATATGCAATCCTTAAGAAATAAAATAACTGAACTGGAGGTCCATATACTTGACAGTAATCTTCACTATGACTACCTTTGTATAACCGAGCACTGGTTGAACCACTCGGAAACTGAAGTCCTAAAGATCGCAGGATATAAACCAGTATCAAGTTTTTGCCGAAAAAATGGTTATGGAGGTTCCATGATACTTTCGGACAAATTACAAAGTAATTGCATAACCAAAATTAGCGATCTCTCTATTCCAAAACTGTGCGAGTTATCTGCTATTCGGGTAGCAGAGAGAAACTTAATTATAATCAATATCTACCGTCATCCAACAGGCAATCTGGACTCATTTTTGGGGATTATGGCCAATATCCTGGATGAAGTGCAACACAAAGCGCTAATCATAGGTGGCGATTTCAATCTGAACTTTCACTTGAAAGACTATAAAGCTAGGACGTTCTGTGGACTAATGGTTAGCTATGATCTCTTCCCAAAAGTTACTTTCAGTACTAGGCAGAATTCCATACTTGATAATGTCTTCACCAATTTTCCTTCTGATTCCACCGCTGCTCTACCAATAAACCTCGGTTTCTCTGACCATAAAGGCATATTTCTCCAATTGAAAACCACACAGCGGCAGAGATTGACTGAAGAGATCATGTATCAACCGATTACAAACGTAGGAAAAATACATTTCTTTAATATTGTTGACGGTTGCGACTGGAGTATTATCTCTGCAGATACAATCAGCGTAGAAGATAAGTTCCAGTTTTTTGTTGATACTCTTGAAAATGCAATAAAGATGGCTTTTCCTATTGTAAAACGAAGAACAATCAACCACAATAAGATCGAGTGGTTCACCAACGACCTACGTAGCCTGCGAAATACTGTATGTCTTCTTAATGAATTATATCACCAGCGACCAGGCGACAACTCATTGAAGGAAGAAAGAAACAGATTTCGGACAACCTACCGTGAGGCCTTGAAAAATGCCAAAGTGAAAGCCAACAGTGATTTTGTAATTAAATCCAATAACCAATCAAGAACATTATGGCAAGTGGTAAATCAAGTGAGAAATAACAAGACGAGCAATGATATTAACTGTGAAATTGATTGTGATGTGTTTAATGATTTCTTTACTAATATTCCTTTAATACTATCAAGTCAAATACCTGAATGTGATGTTGATTCAGTCGTTTTTGTTGACAATCATCTTAAAATGTCCTGTACTGCTCTAAAGTATTTCAATTTTGACTATGTATCCTGCGCAGCAGTCAGAGATGTAATATGTAAGTTGAAGGCTTCCGCTACTAGAGATACTTACGGTCTAAATGTAAATCTCATCAAAGCCATTAAAGACATAATTGTGGTCCCATTAACCAAACTTATTAATTTGTGTATTAAGGAGGCTATTTTTCCAAGCTGCCTAAAAATTTCTAGAGTTGTACCCATTTTTAAGAAAGGGGAACCAAAAAATTTGCATAATTACCGACCAATATCGCTCCTACATATATTATCTAAAGTCTTAGAAATAGTTATATCTATACAATTATCATCATTTTTTGAAAGTAAAATTCTCTTTAGTAATAAACAATTTGGTTTCAGACGGGACAGTCTACTACAAAAGCAATCACACATTTAATCAAATCGACTATTCAATGTTTTGATAATAAACAATTTCAAAAGCTACTTTTGTTGATTTGTCCAAAGCTTTGATTGCGTTCCGCATGAAATATTACTCCGAAAGTTATATTCATATAATATAAGCCCCATGAGCTGTAGATTACTAACATCATATCTCCTGAATAGACAACAATATGTCGAAACTAGAAATGGAAAATCTGAAATATTACTATCAAATATTGTCCCCAAGGATCGGTTTTTGGGTCCACTTTTGTTTATAATTTATCTTAACGATTTTCCAAATTGATATCAAGTGATGTTGTACTCTACGCAGACGATGCAACATTACTATCAGTGAGCGATACAAAAGAACTTGCTGTTGAAAAGGATCATGAAGCGCAATTACAAGCGTGCACCTGGTTTAACGCCAACAAATTGTGTCAAAATGATCGGAAAACAGTACACCTCATGTTTTCACTTCGATCATTTGAGAAATTAGAAAACTACTCGAGCAATACAAATTTTCTAGGAGTTGAGATAGATGAACATCTTGTATGGACAAAGCATATCGAAGGTTTGGCTAACAGATTAAATCGTTCCATTTTTGTAATCCGTAATCTTAGAAACAACATTGAAAAAAAGCACCTAAGAACAGCTTATTTAGCCCTGTTTCAAAGTCATGCTTCATATGCAATTCTCTGCTGGGGCTCACCTAGTAGCGCAGCGGTAATTTTTAGAATACAAAGACGTGCTGTCCGAATTATGGCAGAAATTGGATACAAGGACGACTGTAAAAATGTTTTATTATGCTAAATGTATTAACTTTAACATCACTTTATATTTTAGAAAGCCTTCTTTATATTAAAAATAACATGAACTTGTACAATCATCACTCTAACTTACATGATTATGATACACGTACAAAAAGTGATATATGTCCTCTTAACAACAGAATAAGGCGAACTCAAATGAGTACAAGTTATTTTGGTATTAAATTTTTTAATGCGCTGCCCGAAAATATACGAAAATTACCACTCAATATATTTAAGCATAAAGTAAAGAACTTTCTTATAAATAAGGCAATCTACTCACATGAAGAATATTTTAATATTTTAAAACAAAATTCACAGCAATGTGAATTGCAATAAGGTATTAATGTGTAATATATATATTTTATTTTAATTTTATTTTCCCTTTGCTTACCTCTGACGTATGTAAAACAAATTGTTAATACACTAAATAAATATTATTATTATTATTATTATTTTTATTGTTTACGGCTAACAAGTAAAATTACCGACTGTTAGTTTACCTCCTTGTTAAAAGAAATTTATGTCATTGTTAAGACTACCACCAATCCACTTTACCAATCGATTGAAAAACCGGGCCTTACAGATTTAAAGAACAGGAAGAGTTTCTACTTACCATAGGTATAGTTTATTTAATATTTCTTCAAATGTTTAAAAATACTATAAAGGCTGTTTCAAAAGTCGCGACGAAAAATGAAAGGGGTTATAGGGGTTATAGCAAAATTAATTCTTTCCAAAAGCTGTTCTTCTGTATGAATTCCCACAGCATAAACTATTAATCCTTTAATGCTTCCCAGAAATGGATATGCTTGAAGTTCTTAGGTGACGATGACTTGATTACAATAGATTTGTCTATTTGACAATAGTTTATTGTTTAATATTAATTTGCAATGTTTGTACCTTAATAAAAATTTACATGTCACAACTTTGAGGTTCCGTATCCACTAAATGAGTAGAAATTGGACACACGTTTATATGAGGAAAAATGTTTGAAATTCCATTACCTACAAATCCTTTCATTTTTTGAAACACTCTATATATAATTAGTGCTTCAATAAAGACAAATTATCCAACAGCTTATTAATTAGCACGAAATTTAGCAACTTTGTTTCCGTTCATTAATTTATTGTCTCTTAAATTAAGATCGAATTTCAATCACAAACAGTTTTTCTTTGTGTAACATAAGTTGAAAACTCTTCATCATGTCGAAGGTTTCATATTTCCCCGTCGGCGCGTTTATTTATTTTCTCTTCCTCAAGTCTCGGCACGTAGATAAGCCGTAATATACGTTGACTAACAATGCTTTTTTACCCAGGGAAGTTTTTATTAAATTTTATATTATGTCGCAAAGCTCACGTGTATTTTATATGCGCAACCCAAATTTCATTTTTTTTTGTTATGATATTTAATAAAAATCTCCAAATTGACTTTCGGTTTCCTAAAAAACAAAATACGTAATAAGACATATACATTTTCTATATATGTAGGTAACATTTTTCTAAAACTCATTTTCATTCGGTAAATTCTTTTTCACATCACATCGTTTGGTTTTTACAACGCTGAAAATTTAACCTGAATAAATTTCAGGCTTTGTTATTTCGAATATATTGGATATCCAAAAAACATTGCCCACCGATGACACGCATTACAACAAGGTCGGCAGACTTTCCAACAGACAGATTTTCCAACTGCGTCAAATTGGGTTCGAGTTCGTGCGGAATTGTTAACGATTTCCATTACGATTTTCTCTTTGGAAAAAGGCACACGTTTGTTTCGATGAATTTTTTAACAGAGGTAGCCTTAAATATTTCAGAGAGCAAGGACGAAATTAACGCCAGCAGTTGAGGCTTAATTGTGAGCATGCGTTTTTCGTTTTAATCCATTTCGCTTTGTCACATTTTTTAAATTTACAGAATACGCGAAGCAATTTAATAGTATATTATTATACAAGTTTCACAAGAAGGCTTATTGTAACACGAGTGGGGTTGGGGTACGACTAGCGAAGCGTAGCGAGCTAGGAGTGCCCCAACGGAACGAGTGTTACAATGCCTCTTGTGAAACGTGTACAATATACTATTTTTTCTACTTTGCGTCACTTATTGAACAAAAATATGAAAAATACTGTCAAAAATTGGATCTCCTTAGTATATGGGGAATTTTAGTTGTAATGCGTGGCAACACTGAAAACCTTTCGTTTTAATCAAAAGTCACATTAATCAGTTATTAATTTGTCTTATCCAGCTTCATTGTGAGTATTCTGTTAAGTAACAAATAAATAATGAGTTATTTTGTAAAATCTATTAAATATTTTCAATTAAAAATTGACTAAAATTTCCCCAAAAACAGTTTCACAATGAGCTTCATTGTGAAACTGTTTTTGGTGTCACAATGAGTTCATTGTGAACGCAAAGTAGAAAAAACTAATTAGAGTTTTACTTTTTTAGCATTATCTCTTTCTTAAATTTACAAAATATGCGAAGCAATTTCACACTAATTAGCGTTTTACTTTTTTAGCATTATCTCTTTCGTGTTAAATCTCTAGGAATTTTAGACAAATGGGATTTATATCCAAAACAAGAACAAATTCATCATGGATTTTAGAAGTAGGTCCCACTCAATATAAGTTATTAAATTATTCAATTTGTATTAGACTTCGTCGCTGTTATTTCAAGCAAGACAATTGGGTTATAATTGTTTAGACCTTTAGTCCTAGCACGCGATAAATTCTTTTCTTAGCCTTCTTATTAGTCCTTAAAATTGGTAATTACGTATTCAGTACATTCGAATGAACATCGAATTTTATAACCATAATTTCAATTTAAAATACTTAAAAAAATGCATTGATAACATTATTTATTAAATATTCGATTCTAAATAAAATACAGCAAAGTTGTTTTCCATATTTTTAACTTTTATTTGAACTATTTAAACTCATTTTGTAAATGAAGTATTAAATAAATTTATGTAAGAATTAATTCAATTTATTCCTATTTATAAAGTATTATTTCAGGACGAAGGCTTGTTTCGTGTACTTAAGACATGAAACGTTATTAATTTTTGCTTAGTTCATTCTAAATAAATTGCTCACCTCTTAGCTAATTGCTGTGAGTATTATATGACTTTCGCTAGAGTTTCTATTAAATATTTCCATTTTATTTTATAGCTTTAGTCACGAACATTCTCCAGCACCTAATAATTTGAATAATTAAATCCACCTACTATGTTATACGTTAAATTATAACAGTTTTTTTTATGATGGTTATCATAACCTTTTTTGCCTGATATTCTAGTAATTTGCTATTTTATTTAGGGGTCGTTGGATTCTTCCCTAGTATTTCAGAACAAGGAACATTTTGATTGTTTGTTCAAGTCCTTCAAGTAATTATTTTCCTAGAAATTCCAATTTTCTAAATACTTAATAAATTTTCTGTTACAGGTACGTGTCCTTTAAGTCTCCTGCTAAAAAGTAATTAAGATGGCTGAGAGGCTTTATATTCATTCCCTCAACTTGAATCGTCTAGATTATTTCGCTTAGCCAATGTGTTGTACTTCCAATTGCGTGACATGAGTTTTGATTTGTAATTTACATAATCAATGCAAAAATAATTTCATTTTTTGTTAAAAGAAGCATGTTTTGGCGATCTTCATGGTAGGTCTTCATCTTCATCCTATACCTTGGCCGTAAATATATTCAGGACCCATATGGAAAACTCCTGAGTCTTTTGTATATTTAAAGCTATTGCATTTTTTTAAATTTTAATTTTAATTTAGTGGGAAATTGTCTGCTTTCTGTGTAAGTGGAAACTCAATACCATGTGGTTTGGTTTCTTTTGCACGTCTTCTGCCTGTCGGATAAAATATAGATTCTTTTGCCTTTTGTGTTTCTTCACAGGTACCATTTGGCACAGATATATTTAAAGTATTTTAGCTTTTATAATTGCTGGGATAATACCATATTAACGTCTGTTATTCTGAATCGTAGAAGCCTGTGTCTGTCTTCTTCGAAGTCTTTGATTCGTCTGCGTATCAGGTAGAAACATTTCAGTCTAGTGGTGACCACTTGACTTTTACTTATGACCACTTCAATAATATTTCGAAATGACATGTTTTCGCCATTATGTTCGAATGTCGTTTCAACATAATAGTATTCTATTTTCTGCAGTTTAAACGTTTAAAGACATTTATCGAAGTTAAGTACGTTTACAATGGGCATGTGTTGCAAAAGGTTTTAGGTTAGCTTTAACATTCCGTAACACGGACATCATAATAGGTAAGATTGTATGCTTAAATAATAGGAAGCTGTCTGTTTCATTTTTTGAGAGTACCTACCTCTGGAGAGGTTGCTTATCTGGTAGTAATAATCTGATTTATGACTGGGGGATACAACATCTAGCTGAGCATCCTAATAATTGAAAAAAACTAATGCTCTATCATAAAAACCAATTTAGAAATGGAATACTATATTGGTTCATTCTATCATTCGATTAGAATTTCCTTAGTCAAAAGGGAATCTCTCGCACTACTTCTTCATGGCGGAGGGATAATAGATCGATACATATTTCTGAGCCGTCCTTTGAGCTGGATACATGCCCAAAGGAACGCCGCCTTTGATTTGGTAATAGTATGTATGTTTCGATTTAGCTTTATTCACATATAGCTTCCTTGAAGAGTAGTGTAGATAGTTACTCAGCTGTGGATTTTCTAGAATCAGTTTCTTCTGTTTCTAAAGAGGCACTTTGATAACTATAATAATTTTCTTAAGATTCTGTATCAAAGTGTAAATTACATCTTTATACCTTAGGTACTTCTAACCGAGATAATTAGGTTCATCTGCGCAGCTTATGGTGCAATGACGTTGTTTATCATTTCTTTCATATGTGTTGTCAATATTTAACTATAAGTAGGGGTAATAACATCGAACCTTGTGGGAAATTATCTGGCTATCACGTTTCTTTCTAAAGAAGCAACTATTATTCGATCTTTGAGCATCAACTCCATCCAGTGGATAGTAGATAGTTCTTACCAAATATACCAATATTGTCAAAAATACTCATTAGATATATTTATTTGATTTCATGAGTTAAAATACTGAAAAAATAATTGCGTATTAAAAAAATGCTATCTTTAGAATTGTCCTGACAAATTTCATCGGCAAATCTAATCTCTTTGGCACAGCAGAAATTAATTTCCTTGCAAATTCAATTTCGCCCTGTGTAGTTCGAAGGAAACAAATTAAAAGCTAACCCTAAACGGCGCGAGTAATAAACCCGCAACTTAAATTGACCGTTCTTGGCTAATTACGTTCACTTTTTCTGAGAACTTCAGGCCACCAAGAGCTAAGAATGCCACCATCGTTATTCCTAATTTTTTTTATCCAAGACCAAAACATAAACAATTTAATGAATCTAAATTAATTATACTTTTCTCTCGCTCGAAGAAGAGGAGACGGAAGATTTATTAAAAAAGAGAATTAGCCAAATTAAAATTTTAAACGAGGCACGTAACGTTATTATTTCGGAACGAAATCCGAATAAATTGGAACTTGCGAATAAAAGAACTTTTAAATATTTGATGTTGCAAAATGAGGAACTCTGTGAGCAGAATTACTGCTGCGTCTGCCTTCCAAGTTTAAGATTTAATTAAGCTGCACGAGACGGCTTCGCACACACATAAAAGCTGCGCCACGGAACGGTATTAATTTAATAATATAATACAGAGACACATACAATTAGTTTAATTGAATTCATCTTTATATAGGGTTTTCCAAAAATGTATCGAGTGAAATTTCTTCAAACTTTTTTACTAAATTTCGAATTGCTAGTTCAAGGACGATTGAAAGCTCCGAAAAAGTCACGAATTCTACGATGAGTTTCTTTTATGGACTGACCATTTCCATAATAATTTTTTTAATGATTTCAATACGCTGTTCTTGTGATAATGGGGCCATGGGTAGATTTGTATATGACTTAACTTAGTGTATATGAAATTTCACCTGAAACAAAATAAACACTGTGTAGTTATAGTCATTTAAAATCCTAAAGTCAGTTTTGGAAAACCCTATATTATATACATACGCGAATGCTTTGCAATTAAATGTTTTCAACAACGCACTTTAGTCCTGCTTACATGAAAAATTGATAACTTAAGTCTCCCCCACTAACATTTTAGCAGTATTATTAACGTATTGGATATTTGATTGATCCAGAAAGCTTTCTCACCTCTGGTTTTGTCATCCTGAAATTTAACTAAAAATGTTTTTGGAGTTGTTGCCGAGCAGAGATGAATTGCACACACGGGGTTGTAATCGTTCCTGTAATGTGGAAGTCAGGGTGAATGGGTGATCCGCTTTAAAGCGTTAATAAATCGTAAGGGAGTCTGCCTTTATGTAACGTTCCTGCGGTGAGAGCGAGAATCTTCAAAGTGTATTGAAATAAGTCGGATCGATACGAGGAAAGTGGGTGCTTTGCGGGGACATTCTGATTGCGATTCGTTTCAGTGCTCGAATATCTGCCCCAGATTTTGTCGAACAAAGCCAAAGTACAAACTATTTTGTTTTTTCTTTGTCTAAAAAGAGAAAAAAAATTGTTCCGCTTCAATTTGAGCCGGAGCAATTTGTTTTCCGGTTGTGAAGGTGGTAAATGACAGAATTAGAGCGTTGAAAATCACCCCCTCAGGACGACTGTGGCCTCCCGTAGAGGTAATAAATCTATGGAAGAGAGAATTTATCGAAGCGTCGATTCCTATTGTGTTGTGCAAAAGCAAACCTTGGGGCGAGTTCGATTGAATGGGTGTCAAATTACCATCGTTCTTAAGTCAAATTAGAAGTCAAGGTTGTCATACCCTTGACGTTTCATTTTGTTAGAAAGCACTTCAGTCTTTCGCGGTGTTCAACGCTTTTTGGAGGGTTGTGCGCAAATAAGGGACTCCATTAAATTTAGCTTCGCTCGTAAACGTGCTCGGTGACGATTTTCTCTCGGGCAAATTTGTAATTCCACGCATACATTTACGAAGTCTGTCCGTTTGTGTAACACATATTAACGAGATAAGCGAACGAACAAATAAAGAAGGGAATTTCAGTTCAGGCGAACCAAATTCGTTGAAATTCAAAATGCAATAAATAAATAATTAATTTATGATTTAAGTCATTGAAACATTAAATTAATGCTTGAAAGTAGATATTAATAACTCTATTAATAGAAAATATTTTGAACTTAATCCAAAAGCAACGCTTAAGTTTTTATTTATGCAGCCATGATTTTTGCCAGGTATTTACTACATTACGAAGAAAAAGAGCCGTCTGATATGATTGTTTTATTATTTATCTTTCTTCAAAGGTCAAAAAAATAATATGTCAAATAATTTCGGAAAACTGACGTAAAACTTATGTAAATTGAAAAGACATTCTTTAATAATGTCAGTTTAAAAAATTCATATTTCCACCTGTTCGAAATTAGAAAAACAGTCGAAGTATTCATTCGTATTATATAAAAGTAAAAAGTTGTCAAACGATACCTTCATCTAATACAATATTTAGATTGCTTGGGAATACAATCTTTCGAAAATATAACTGCACTGTTTCTTAGTTAGTAAAGTTATTGTGCTTCCTCTTCATGACTGGTTTTCTTCCCCTGTATAACGTCCAGAAACACGCTACACCTAGGGCAGCAAAAAAGTTGTCGATCTGTTGTCAGCTGTGAAATAGTCAATAATTATACAGAGAGAAGAAAAGAGAACCGGAGGGGGATTAATTCAAAAACAGGTGATTGCTCCAAACTTTCAAAAGCAATAAAAGGTGTACCATGATGCCTGATTTTTCTAGTGGCGCCAGTTTACAAAGCAAAAATTAATTTAATAATCAAATATTGTTATCACAGAAATAAGAAATGTTCGAAACGAAGTGCAACGAAGCAAAACACGAAATACAACAACAAAACGGTTAATAGATTGACTTGACTCTGGTGTTTCGAAGAATTTTAGATAATTGCAATCCGCCGAACTAGCCCTATAAATTACAAACTCTATGATCACTTGAAACTATATGATACCTAATTCAAACGGGGCAATAATAGGAGCCTAAGTTAGTTCTTAGCTTACAAATTAAACACTGCGCACTTTGGTAATTAGTGGAGTTAGTTTGTTGTTTTTTAGAAGCATGTTTTTTTTTACTGTCTTGTATTGTTTTAGATTTAACTGTTCATTAAAATGAATTATTAATGTTTTTGGTATAATAAATGTTTCAGAAGTAATATGATGGTAATACGGTTTGTAGTTACACAATACGTCCAATTTTGAATTTTTTTTATTGTAAACAAATGCTATTTTTTTCTAGGAGTCTCTCAGACTCCATGTCAGCTTTAGTAGTCGTAATGTAGATGTCAGCTGTTAAGGGTTAAAATACCCTTGCACTTGTACAAAAATTAATTTACATTTAATCAAGTTAGAAGTTGCCGAATGTGAACATGGTAAAAACTGAAATGATCAAGGAATGTTTTATGCTTAACAACATATTGTTCTATTGTTTGTGTCATTTGTTGATATGGCTTTACATTGCCATCGAGTTCCTCAACGACTTGGAAAACTTAACTTCAGTAGAAGTTACGAGAGGTGTCATATTGTTACAAGAAGGCTATTCTCAATTAACTTGGGGTTGTAGGTACAAGGAACCATTTGGAAACTATGGAAACGCTACAGGGAGACAAATCAGATTATTAGACGTCCAGGAACAGGCCGCCGAAGAAAAACCACTGTTGTCGATGATCGTTTCCTTCGTTTACAAACAGTTCGTAATCGCACATTCACTGCTCGGGATATTCAACAGGATCTGCTGCGTGCAAGTGGTCTTAGAGTGACTGACCAAAGTGTCCTGTAACAGACTAAAAGAAGTGAATGTGAGATGTAGCCGTCCTGCAAATTGCCAAAGTTATCTAGATAGTATTGCCGAATGAGATAACAATTTGCAAGGCAGCACGTCAATTGGCAACTTCGTCATTGGCGTCGAGTAATAATGTTTACAGACGAATCGAAATTTGTTCTTTGGAACACGCTATTTACCGCAAACACTACAAAAAAGTGTTCCTTTTGGAGATGGTTCGTTAATTGTTTGGGGTGGTATTTTGATAAATTGTCACCCAAATCTGGTAGTTATTCGTAACGGTGGTATTACGGGACAAAGGTACATCGGAGATATTTTAGAACCTCATGTGATACCCAGAGCACAAAATGATGGCCAAAATTTTTTATACTAATGCAGGATAACGCTTGACCGCACACTGTCCGAATTGTTACTTATCTTCAGGAGTACAATGTTCGTACTTTGGATTGGCCAGCATGTAGTCCTGATCTGAATCCGATCGAGCATGATTGGAACTATTTGACAAGGCGCATTAGATGTCGTCCAAACCCTCCTGCAATGCTCCAAGAATTAGAACTCGCTCTAATTAAAGAATGGGAGAATATTCCACAACAAAATCCCCGAAGGGTTATTCCCAGTATGCCGCGACGTTGTACTGCAGTTTTACAAGCAATACTAAATATTACTTTTATTTTTTGAGCAGCATATTTTACATTTAAATTAAACGGCTGCATTGTGGATTATTGTACTTTATTATATTTATATATTTTATAGATTACAGTTTTTGAGATAAAAGTTCTTATTTCCGCAATGAATTATTGGTTTTAAATTTTAATCAAAATGGGCTGTAAATCTTGATTTGAAATCGAGAGTTAGAAAATATTTAATTAATTCTCAAGTTTGTAGTTTAAAGATCTCTTCTGCAGATTCATGTTGCGGTATTCTTTAAAACAAACATCTTTATCTTCGCTCTATAAGTCAGTGTCACTAATGAAAATGATTATATACTCAGTTTACCTGTCATTCTCATCACTTTAGTTTTAATTTGATTTATCATCATTTCAATATTTTTCTTGGGGAAGTCCACAACGTGTGGAAATTATTAATATAAAGTTACCCGAAATTTTCTATACGCTAAGTTTCATAAGTTAATTCAAACGGATGTAAACAAATGCACAAATGTTTAAATTGTCACATGGTACCTACCTATATTAGTAAGTTTTTTGGTAAGTTTATTTGCATTGTTAGTTATTTGTTGTTATTATGAACATTGAAAATTGAAACTATTTTCTTGTTTTATTACGTTCAAATTCCTTAATGTTCGAGTGCACGATAAACATGCGGAAGAGAACACTAGCAAAATCTTCTCGCAACTCTTAAACCTCTTAGTGGCAAAGTGGACTCGCTAGAAGCTTTTTTCCCATCACTCAGCTCGCTTCGCTTAGCACTTTCGTGGTGGAGCCGATTTCTATGAAATTCCCATGGCGAGTTGAATGGAGTCAGTACTTAATAACTTCACTTCACTCATGGCCGGGGCCGAGGCCTAGCTTCAAGCTTTAAGTTATTTATTTCATTTTACATTTAAGTTACGTTTAACCATCGAAATAGAATTCATCCACATCCAAATCACCAACAGCTTTCCAATTTTTTGCCATTCATTTCATTTCTTCCAAAAAATATTGTCCATTCTACTTGCACTTGTGTTTCCATATACCTTAACTCCTATTATATTATAAAGCAGGAGTTAAGACGTACGGGAACAGAAATAATAACAGGTATTATTCTTATGTATTATTATGGTAATACCTTTCCACAGGAGCTTTAAATTCGCAATAACTTTAAAATATTTTGAAGCTGACCGTGAAATAATACGACTATACAAATTTTGATTTGTTATTTTCCTTCTATCGTTGGAGATCTGCCAAAACTTTAATCGACTTCTAGTTTGACCGTTGCTCTTTTATTTCTGTGTTCCTTATTTAGTAATGAGTATAGATTTCCTCAGATATTTTATTTTTGTTCTTATTGTAACGATTGTACGGGTTCGATTATTTTTATTTTAAAACAAAACACGAAATTGTTTATAAACTAATTTATTTAAAAGCAAACTAATTAACACTAAATTAAACACTAATTTATTTACAAGCTAATTACAACCTAATTTATTTTAACAGCCGAGCGAAAGTAACGTGAACTTTAATGCCGAACTGTCCAACGCCGAATTCTTCCCGAACTCCCGGTCGCGTGCTTTATAAGCCGGGGATGTTTTTCGCGAACATTCGAGTACGCGACAGACTGTTTGATCTAGTTTATTCCGCCGCCAGCACTTTCTCGGCTGTCGCCTAAGGTGCGTCGACTAGACGGCTGTGACGCAAGAGACAGTCTGACGCCGGCTGGTGTCGACGAATCATTACATTATTATTGTAATTTCCATTTTTTTATGTCGCATTCAATAATCATTGTATTGCCTTATACATTCTCTTAATAAAAGTCTAATTGAAACGGCCATACATACACGTCAGTGAATATTAAAATAGCTGGCCATGCTCAGACTTAACTGGTTCATATTTTCGTCTGTAGGATACTAGTTTTATATCTTTTAATTATTTTATTCTCCTGCATCGTAATAGTAGTGCACTGAAGCTGTCTCTTTGTTTGATACGCCCATTCAAACCGTTTGTGGAGTCTAAGCCTACTTAAGACGTGAAATATAATGCTCATTCTTCAATTTAAATAATAATTCTGACGTAAAGTAATCGAAATTTTCGATAAAATTTTTAAAGCAAACTTTGAAGCTGAAGAATACGTGGATGAGAGATGTTAAGCTCCTTTCACTCGTTTGTCCGCCTACTCGGCATAGTACTATTGTACTCGGTAGGGGAGACATCTCTTTAATGGGGCACTGTACAATTGTGTTCTAAAAGGCGTTGTACAGCTACGTTTTAAATATCTTTGCTTTTGAGCGACAATTGGCTTTTCTATTTTTGTGTTCGATAATATTATTATTGCCAGAAACCGTACATGCAACAAAACTTGTTCAACAACTTTTTGAACTTACTTGAATGCACATACAAGGTTACAGAGTAAAAATTCTGTACAACACTTTTTTGAACACGACTGTACGTGTCGCTCGCCTATAGTCACATCGTTAATGATCATTTACGTGGAGGGAGAGATGTACACTTACCGCAGTCCGTAGCTTCAGTCACGTTTTAGTGGATGCATAAACTTCATAAAATGACTAAGGCCCGATTTTACAATCGTCGGATAAGCATTATTCTTAGAATAACGTGACGTAGGTGTGACGTAGATATGGAGGAACATTAAAGGATATTCAGCGAACAGTTATTCCGTCCTTATTCCACGATTGTAAAACTGGACCTAAGTGAGAGAAAGTTCACGAAGTTGAGGTGCCTGACCATAGGGTCGTAACACGTTCTGTATATGTACAGGTAATATCAGCAAAAACTTCTAACAACTTGTTCTGTTCCCAATGTTATTAAATTTTCGTAATAAAAGACTTGATAAGATTAAACTTTATATAGTGGTGTAATAATGCAATTAACCTTGAACAAACAACACGAACGACTAATACAAACTCCTGACTACACAAGTATCTGTAATCTAGCAATTTGTATAATTTCGATACACGTGTTTCTAAACTTTATTGCCGGTTCGCGTGAACAAGTTTGGTTCTCGCGAGGTAAGTTTTCACAAAAATGACAGTTGTTTTTAATGTCATTAACGAAGTTCAATCGCCTGATAAATGTACTTGTTTTGGGAACTTGTTCGAAGGATTCTGGGACGTCATATCGTCTGAGTTTTGTTTGCATGTCCTACATACACTACACAATGTTTCAATTACGGTCAGCATTAATTTGTATTCAGTGCACTTCTAGTCAGTTCCTATAATATCACATGCATACAAAACAGTATTATGGCTGTGGAAAATTATTTTTACTAAAACAATTTCCAGGGCATTAAATTAAATCATCAAATTAAGATGATGAATCTCGGAAATAAATTAATTCCTCTTAAATTGTTTGCCTTTCTTAAAGCACCACAATGTTGACTGTATAATAAATGATGGAAATGAAGACCTCCCCTAACTATTTCTCAAACACATACATATAATTCTATAAAGTTTGGAGACCTTCCAGTTTCTGGTTTGCTTAGAATTCACTGCTTGCTGGATTACCCGTCATGAAGAGAAAATTTAACAAGTTTTCAAATTTAAACAACAGTCGCAGTTTGAAATTTTTTCACCGGAAATTTATGCTCGTGTTATTTGCTTTTTCATTGTTGAATATTGCATGAAAACGTATGCATGTAATGTACATAAAATTCATTATCAATGAGCTTTATGTTTTCAGTGAATCCCATTAAACGAAATTCGCGAATTTTATGAACCGTAAAAAGTGAAACATAATTACAATATATACATAAATTAAATATATGCATAAATCCAAATGAAAAAGTATTCGTCCGATAAAATGCACCAACAGATTTTTAAATTCGGTTATTTAAAATAGAGAATATTGAAAATGAATATTAGTAGTTAACGATAAAATTATATAACAATTATAGTCACCTCCCATAAATAATATAATATCAATATGCTTGCAAAAAAAGTTAGTGAGCAGATATATTTTTCGTTACGATGTTGTCAGTGAACATTAATATTTAATACCTCTCGAATGGAAGTCTGCGAACTTTTCTCAGAAATCGAGTTCATCAAAAGCTACGCTAGCTAGACATTGCTTTGATACGATTTAAGCCCGAATTGAATTTCTAACAGCAGTATCCCTTAAGGAAGAAAATATAAAAACCTAAGCACTTGAGCTTCTATCGACAGTGGTATAATAAATAACAACACCGATACGTGTGCCCTAACATCTTGTTTCAATTACATAGTGCTTAATAACTAGTATAACGCTAATGACACAATCGATAACGGTCGGAAGTATACACTCCGCGGAAAATCTATATAATGAGCTTTCCAACCAAAGTGAAAGTCATTAAACTCCTAGTCAATACACACCTTGAAGCTCGAATCTTCCCATCCAATTAGAGCGAGTTTACGCTCGTTTTATTTATTGATAAGCTTCCTTAAGACCCGGCAGTTAATTTAACTAGCCCTATTACCTACAGTAAAACGCCGAAAGGCCGAAATCGATCGCACTTATTCGATTAGGCCAGGCCAGTTGAAACAACGGGGTGCCAATGGAATTGTCTCGTTCGATTTACGCCTTTTTCATCCCTGGAAATCACATTTTAAATTGGACCCAGGGCGACGTTGCTTGTTAATTATTCGTCAACATTTGTGGACGCTCGCTGCATGAACAGTTTTATTTTGCTCGCCTGTTTTTTATGGTTATCGAGTTTTGTGCATATTTTGTTGAGCCGAGTAAACCAATTTATGTAACAAATGCAAAATATGGGGGTGGAAAAGTAATATCTGAAGCGAGATTCTGACGATTGATGTTGATGATGCGAACAACGCCGTTACTAATCCATTTACGTAATGTACCGAAGCACCAAGTCGGAGTAACAAACGATGTTAATTAATTAGGGGAAATCAAATTATATTTACCGGTCTTCGTTTGTTATTGATCTGTTGTTAATGGCGGTTTTTCATGGAGAACTTTTTTCGAGTGTATAAAAATGTAATGTGAACATTAGGCTACTTTGAATAATTTTGGAACACTTGATGTATAGATAGTATGTCACTCGAAGCAGAACGCTTTTTTCTTTTTTCGTTCATTCTATTCGTACCACTTACAATTTTCAATATCTCATTGGTGAGCTTTGAATTTGCAACTTTGCAAACTTGAATCTTTATTTAATTACTTTTTGATTTCACAACGGTTTCCATTTTTTTTCAGGTTAGCCACGTTTTAGGGTTAGTGGGCTAACACTAGCCGGCAAAATTTCCGACTGCAGCAAATATTGCGGACCAGCCGCAGCAAACGGCCCAACCATTTCGTTCAGCAGTTTCAGGCAGTCCTTCACCTCCAATGTCAATTACTTGAAACGAAGGTTCAGCTCTGGGGATCTATCCTCAGAGTGCGAAGAGAATGAGTCCCAGGTGGATCCCTACACAAAAACAACTCCGGTTACGTCCCAACCCCAGGTATGTTTACTTCGTTCCTAAAATATTACAATCTCATATTCTATACTAAATAATTTTCCGTAACGAAAGCTAAAATTAGAATGAATGACTGGCGGCGGAATCGAATAACGAGGTAATGGAGCATTGCGCTCCCAAAGGACGAGAAAGCTTCAAGCTGATTGACACACGGCAAATAATTCTCAGCGCAAACAATGTTGGGTGTGCTCGAGGTCTAACAGAAGAGATTTCATTATTATTAGGAGTGATTGTTAGTCTGTGATATTATTTGATGTTGCTTTATCTTTGTCAAAGCTCACTCTTTTTATGTTACTCATCTGACTCATGACAGGAATTGCCTGCTGGTTAAAAATAGTTATAAATGCAATTTATCTGTCAGATACTCTTCTTAGATAATCAATAAAATTCTTGTCATTTGTTATCCGAGTTGATCTACATGAAATATAACGAGTGGTTTTTTAAATCCGACGTCAAGTTAGCTGTGAAACAATTCATTCATAGCTGTGAAACATTCACAAATGCCTCTTCAAGGCCTACTTTGACGTCGGATTTAAAAAAAACACTCGTTATAATTAAATAAGTCACATTGTTTTACAACACTTACGAGGGTGACTGCAGGATGCAATATGAGTTATGTTTGCAGAAATGGGTTGCCTTTACAAAAGAAGGATAATTGCTTAAAAAATATTGGAGGCCAAATCATATTAACAGAGGTTGAAGAAAGACATTGTTGATGTTGAATTTCAGCGGAATTTGGAAGTAACTACTTTAGATTTATGAAGTATTGTTAAACGTCATTTAGATAAAAGCGGAAATATAATAACTCGATTATTGATAATCTTTATTAATAAAGATTTTAAAATTGTCGCCACCCTTTTTAAGAAATTTTCATTGAAGCTGTTTAGCCAATTTATGAATGTTGCAAAGTCACCCTTTACTCCATCTTTATTAATAAAGATTTTAAAATTGTCGCCATCCTTTTTAAGAAATTTTCATTGAAGCTGTTTAGCCAATTTACGAATGTTTCAAAGTCACCCTTTACTCCAATGTACATTGCTTAAAAAAATGTAAAACAGCCGTCTGCAATGTAACTTACTTCAATTGCTATGGATAATCGTTCTCAAGTGGACGTTAGGCCTGTTCCAAACAATAGTTTCTAAATATGTATACAATTTTTTTGAGTGCATGCTTTTGACGGTTTCGAAACAGTCAAGAACTGTTGTTGGAAGAGATCTGTTATACACCGTGTGTCATTTTTAGTCCGGTCAGTGAAAACCAACCTTCCAGTAAATGCAGTACTGCGTCATACGCAAGCATCAGACATAGGGTTTCTGATTTCTCTATCTTTTCGATTTCTCGGAACTCGAGAATTCTCGTCAGTTTCTTCCGGTAATTCCGGGGAAATCGAGAAATATAAAAAAATTCAAAAGTCCTCAATTAAGGGTAAATAATCAATTTGTACACAAAAATATCATTTAAATCAACTTTAATATTTAGAATTTGACCTTTAAGTACCTATACAAAAATCAGCCTCGTAATCGTACCCAACACTCTATTTGTCATTGACCTAGGACTTTGGTTAACATAAAATTTACTTTTAAAAACCTCTTAGATTTAGCTTTTAAGTAGAAACAGTTTTGGTAATTTAACAAAACATTAATTCTAATAATAAAGATTGGAAAACTAACAAAAGTAATTAAAAAAAACCAAATATCCTTCTTTTTTTATAATACACGGTGATTCAGAATTGTCTCTCGATATTTTCAGGGTGAATAGAAAATCCAAGAATAAAGTCACCTTTTATAATTTTTTTTCCAAAAGTGAAAACCCTGAAAGAAGGGTGAAAAACATTGTTTTATTGACAATATTTTCTGGGTGCTTTGTACGCGAACAATATGAACAATATGAAATTGAAAATACAGGGTGCGCGCGCTTAATTGTTTACTTTCAATAGTCGTTCCGTATCAAACCAGTCAACTTTTTTGTCAGTTCCAACGAATCCATTTTTAAAGTGTAATTAATAACTTCGATTTTAAAGAAAAATTTGTTTAAATCTTTCGCAATCTGCTTTCCACAACCTCACTATGTCGTAAGTTAAATTTTCTAATACTTTAGAATTATTTTTCAACACATCAATTTTTGTAGATCCTAACGAAGGAAAAAAAACAGTCCCGAAATATCGATGAAATAAAAGAGCTGACAAGGAAATTTTGCACGTTGTTGTTTCCTCAAATTTGTCGACCAAAATTCCCCGCCAATCCTATTTTCCAACAAGTACGGTCGATACTTCTTGATGATTTTCTACTAGAGAATGTTCTTATTTCAAAATGTTTCATTATAATACCCTAGTGGGCACTGCGACCAGCGTAGCTTTTTTAGTCCGATCTAATGTTCAGGAGGAATATATCTCGTTTTATGTTTTTACATAAACTTCTATCTTACATGGTGTGACATCCAACGCTTGTGTTCTTAGCAGTGTCAAAATAGTATGCCACGCCAGAAGAAGACTGATAACTTTTCATTATCCTATGCCAAATACATATATGCCAACTTTTTAATCGTTCTCTTTTCACGTGCTTCAGGTTATAACATGTGTTTTTTTAAAAATGCCATAAAGGTTGGCCATGAAAATTAAAACTCATGTCGTAGCTTGGCATCTAACACATGCCAAATCTGAAAATTTAAAGTAAATGAATGGAGCTAAGACATGAATTTTCTTTTCCACAGCCACCCCTTATGGCATTTTTAAAAAAACACATAGTACAATAACAACTGTAAAAATGGTATGGATGTCTTTTCGAAAAAATTTAATAATCTCGCCCAGTGTCGCACCCAGTACTTAATCTTTGGAGGGGCACGTACACTTATGTTTTGATCATGTCGTATATAAAAGGAAGGGGAATAAAAATAATGAAGCTACCGAAAAATTAAAAAAAGACCCCCCTAGGTGCGCCACTGGTCTCACTATCGAAGCGAGTTTAACTGCATTATACCACCGTTTTAACTTTGTGTAATTTATAATTGAGCTATAAGTATTTAGATGTAGGTATCATTTGCTTTTCTTCTTTTACATATTTACTGTTTCACATTTATGGCCACTACAGACATTTCTGTTTGTTGGAAAAATAAACTTTATTATTATTATTATGTGGCTGAATTCTGGTAAATAAATTTTTGCTTGTTTCAAGTTTATCTAGTTCAGAAGATATAAATTACACATAGGTACTTATTTAATTTTTCGTAATATGTAGAATAAAGCGTATCTTAAGAATTTAAAATGAGTCTAGGTGAATGAATTCATGGAGCAAATGGAAACTTGCGCAATAATTCGAGAGTGTATTTATTTCTACGACCAATCACAACTATCAAGAAATTCAAATTTCACCGACACTTCATTGGTTGCAACTACTTTCTTTCAGTTGGTAGTATTGCATGGTGGCGGTAAATTCAAATTCAAAATTTTGTGTAGACTTCAGACCTAAATAGGTTTCCTAAATAATAGTTATTTATGTATTAAGGACATAATTAGGAGATTATAGTGACAGTATGTTTAAAGCACGACGCGAGGGCTTTTATCTACAATTATGCCTGTGGTAAATACAACGTTTTATTTTATTTTGGCCTTAAAATGGCCAATATTTATGGATTCAATATTGTTATATCGTATGCGAATGATGAGCAGTGCACGTTGTTTCCATAAAATAATTATCTGGATCGTTCGCGTTACTATGGGTTTGTTTATATTAGGAACTTTAAAGCCCTCGGGCAATAAAGCCCCTAATTGAGTGCCAATAAACAAGATTATGGTTCCAAAATAAAATAAAATATATTATAAGTTTAATGACATCAATATATTTGTCAGTTTATAGTTTATTATAGTAAGAAAACTGTAAGGATTAGATACAGAAAATCTATAACAGAATTGAAGAGGAATATAAAAAAAAATTGAATAACGGCAGTTGAAAATCTGATAATTGCACAAGCTTGAACATTTGCAAAAACAAATAAAACTAACAGAATTTATATCTAGGTTATTTCTTAATTTATAACACTACCGATTTTTAATTGCTGTACGACAAACACGTTTACAGTAAGTATTTCAAGAGAAGTTTAAAATCAGAAGTTTTCAACAAAATATTAATTTACTCTTAGTTGCAGTTTAAACTAAGCTGCAGTTACTAGAGTGTTCCATTTAAAAAAATCCTGCTGCATGCTTATTTTACATAACACTCTGATGTATTAAAATAATTTTAGGTTATAGTGCTGAATAGGTAAAATGTTGTTGTGAAAGAAAAAATCTTTCTCGTTCTATAAATGAGCTATTGAAGAAGGGGCGCTTAAAAACTCACCCTGTATATACAGGTAATTGAAAGTTAGAATGTAGACAACATAGCACATAGAAAGCGACATAGATGCGTAAAAGAAGTCTTCCGTTCTACTTATCTCTATTTATCTCAGTTTCAGTTAATTACTGGTATATTCTACTATACGGCCTGTTTAAAAATAAGTCAAAATAATAAAGTTAGCAATGATTTCCTTCATAAGCATAATAGTAGATTTAGATTCGGTATTTTAACTTTCTTTTAAGTTATTTATAAATTTATTTGTCTTGTAAGGAAAAATCTGTCCACTAAGTTAATAGTAATTTCACTAAGAGGAACTTTATCTGATTTGTAAGTTCTGGGTATTTTCTCGATTTGATATAGGTACATTTACTAGTGAAAAATATCTCTTTCTTTAACAACAAATAAAAAACTATTATATTAAATTAAACAAACGTTATAAATCTATGATGGCTGGAATAGTTTAAAGGTGATATAAATCTGTCTATTTCAGGCGCCACCGCCTCCACCACCGACTCAAACCCAAACAAATTCCGCCGATCTGTCTTTGAACCTTCGGCCAAGTTCAAAAACGACGAGTGCTCCCAGCAGTCCCGCAAAATCCCGAGAATCCCTGCTTCAACGTGTCCAGTCCTTGACAGGACAGGCTCGTGATCAAGGTGCTTCCATTTTAGGCGCCGCGGTATCCAGCGCCAGCAGAGTTACCTCGTCAGTCTCTTCCGGAAGACACCTCACCCTTTTGGTCATCGACGACCAAAACACCGATTGGTCCAAGTACTTCAGGGGTAAACGAATTGGAGATTATGATATTAGAGTCGAACAGGCAGAGTTCAAAGAACTCAATATTACTGCTAGCTCTGAGGGTGCGAATGTTTCGATGGCGGTTTATCGAGGAGGAACGAGGGTTGGCAGATCTTTCAGACCAGATTTTTTACTTGTAAGCTGTTTCGCGATTGTTACATTAAACGGCTTGAAATTAAAACTTTTTGTTTGCTTCTAGATTAGACAAAACTTGAAAGACGCGGGAGAAGATCACAAGAAGCTTCTTCTAGCCTTAAAGTTCGGCGGAGTGCCTAGCATAAACAATCTGAATTCAATATACAACTTCCAGGTAACGTTTTTTTTATTATTTACATTATAAACACATTGCTACAAAAGAAAACTTACTTCGCTATAAGTATTACAATAATAGAATGAGAACAGTACAGTTTCGACGAAGAACCACATGAAATATTAATGAAATGACTAAAAATTTGCTGCGTGCGCTCTTTCTGACGGGTTACATTTAATTAAGAACATAAAACGGAATATTAGCCTAAAGACAAATAGAGGGTCACGTAAACTTAAAAGCATTAAATTTCCTCTGCGAAAGTAAAATAAACCGGCAATCGTCGGCTGGAAATTCGCATGAGTGAAATTAATCTTCATGAAATGAAATAAATAATTGGAGCAAGTATAAAAATTTAAATAAAATCTAAATTGCAAATAAGCAGTTAATTTCTTTCTTAAATACGAATTAAAAATTCAAGATTAAGAATTTTGTATTACTTCTGTTAAGAAACAGCGTTAATGTGTGTACATTTCAATGAATATATATCCATCCAACCAAGGCCTCGTTAACTTCAGCTGTGAGGCTACTTTTGTTTTACTTATACGCTAAATAAATTCGTTAAATAAATAATAGGTTGATTAATATTAATTGATTAAGTTCATTTGAAATTTAGTCTTCTCATGTTTGACTATTTTAATTAAATGATGAAAGATAGAATCAGTAATATGTATATAATATATTCAAACAAAAAAGTTTTAATTAAATTTTTACCATAATTATCGAAACTACTGCTTAATTTTTTTTTCAACATTTAAACTATTTCCTTACGCTAAAGTAGATCTGGTAAACATGTTCTAATTTGGGAATATCCGGTAAAAAATAAATAAAATAAAATGAGACCGCACCGATTCATTTTTATATTTCTGACTATAAAACTAATAACTTTTTATTATAAACAATAAAAATGCCGAAATAAAAAAATTAGAATATTTTCGTTATCATAATATTGTCACGACTTGTCAAAAACAAATGTTAAGTACGCCCCTGTATGCGAAAGGGTTAATAAACTGTAATCTGACCAATTCATTTATGAAAGCGTTGCACAAACCAGTTTGGAGATCTTTTTGACTTTTTTGTGCCTCTTACGTCTCTATTTGTGAATTCAACCAGTTTTGGTTTTGGGTCACACGGATCACACTGATCAATAAAGAAATGGAAAAAATAACTATTTAAAAAAAAATTCTCAAGCGACCTCCCAGTGATATTTTTTCAATTTCAAACGCACTTTTTCACACTCGTCACCCTCCAGTGCTGGTGATTTACGAACTCGTCAATATTTGATAGCGCACGCGGCGAATTTTATGGTACACGAAACGCGCCCCCCGACCGCGTGACAGAGGTGTTGGGGCAATATTAATTTTAGACCGGCGGCGGCTAAAATTATGGCCGTCTGCCTCATGAATTATGGCCCTCGATGATTGATCGATCCATACAGGCAAACTTGATCTTATTCTCCTGAGGTGATTCGGCACATTTCGCCTCAATTTTATGCACATACGGGGGGCAGTGACTTCTAAAGTCTGTTTCGTATGTGGTTTACGGGACAGTTATCCTTTAATGACCTCTGCAGAAGGATTCAGCAGATTAAGGATGAGATCCTTTTTAGTTGCCCATTTTTTAATTTCGTTTTTTGACATGAAGGATTAAGATCTGCCTTCCATTATTTACAAAGAAAATTATACTAGTGAATATATTGGCATGCACGCCCTAAAGTATATATCTACATTAGTAAAAGCGTGTTGTTTTCAAAGATTAAAAAAAGACCAAAAGTGTTCTGGTTTGAATTAAATTACTTGTTATTGTAAAAAAATTAAAAAAAATAATCTCTTTTTTATACAATCAGTTACATACTACATAAACAAAAAAAAACGTATAGGTACAATAAATAGTCAACAGATAACAACAACTCCTCCTTCCGCGTTACAGGACAAGCCTTGGGTGTTCGGCCACATGGTACAGCTTCAGAGACGGCTGGGCAAGGATACCTTTCCACTCATTGACCAAACTTTCTACCCCGATCATCGTGAAATGGTGAGTAGAGCATAGTTTTGTTTTTCATACAGGCGGCCTGTGCCAGGTTTTTCGCCCAAACACATTGCTTTTTCGCTGTGCGTAGACATATACCCTGAAAAATACAAAAAATTAGCTCATAGCATATCAATCATATCGTTTTTTTGATTGATACACTTCACCAAAGGTCACTCTTAGGCCGGGTGTCCACCGAATCGGGCCGACCACAGTCGGCTCGATTGGGATCGTGCGATAAAGATCGTGTAAATGTATTTCTATTGTAACCTGTCCACTGATATGATTTCAGTCGCGCCAAATTAGACGCGATTGAAATCATATCAGTGGACATGCTATAATAGAAATACATCTACACGATCTTTATCGCACGATCCCACGATCCGGTGGACACCCGGCCTTAGTTCAAACAAATACTTTTGTATTGTGTAGTATGGACATGCCCCCTAAGGACAATCTTTGATTCTGAAACTTCGCTTCTTGTACCGAATTCAATGAACGTGCACCAAACGCGATAGGTCGGTAGATATTGAGAAAAGAAATAAAAGTTTCCAATAATTTTTTTTAACGAATATGTTTTGAGAAAACCGAAGGAAAGGAGAATCACATATTTTTAAAACGCACAGTAGATGAGGACCAATGGAATCCTTAACCTGTCTTAGCCTTTCGCTTGCCTTCTTGGAGCTATGCGCCACTCATAAAACAATATACATAAATTGCGCAGAGATTGAAATTGCTGCGGTATTTCTAAAAACATGACTCCAAATAATACAAATTTCAACTTGCTCAGATTACAAACTTGTATGTATATAATGTCAGAAAAGTGTCCCATAAGGTTGGTGCATCATCATTGAAACACCTGTATACATATAAAACAAGATCATTAGGGTTCGAGCGAAGCGTATACAGACCGATAATGCGGATTCAGCCTAAAACTTCATTAACGCTCGCGCGTGTGGCACATGAATCTTTTTTTGTGACGTCAAAGCAAATGATTTAATTTGGACTTCGTGTCCCTAAGTATCCACCGTCACAATGGGTAGTTTGATTTGCATTAAGCTCACCTGGCCGACTCCAAAAGGGGGTCTTTTTTAACGGAGCGGTTAATTACGCAACACGTCATCGATTAGGAGCGCTTTTTCAGGGCTGAAAGTTCACAATTTTTGCTCGGGATGTCTATGTAGGTCATGCCCGGACTCGCGACTTTTCTTATTCATTCACTTTGCGGAGTGATTTATACGACTGCGGATATAAATCATAAGGAACCTGTGAGTTTGGTTTCTTTGAGGAATGTTTTTGGACTTATTTTCGTGTATCGCGGAAAAGCTGTTCAGTTTCCGCAGATGTCATAGAGAAAATATAAATTTCGATTTATCTGGCCAGAAAAACCTTTTGTGTATTCTTATGTCTTTCTTTGTGAATAAATGGAATTTTCTTTTTTTTTTTCACTGATAAGAGAATTTTATTTCTGCATGTACCATATGGCTTTTTAATTTTTTTTAATGTCACTTTAAGAGTAATCTCTGACATTCAAATTGAAGTGAATATATGTAATTGAGCAAAATAACAATATTCCTAATAATTCCTTTTGACGACCAAGTCGTACAGTTTTAAATATATAACCATATATAACCAACAACATAATACCTATAACCACAAATCAATAATGTGTAACCGCATCGTGTTTTGTTTGTTTGTACTTAATTTTACTTTTTATTTTAAATTTTGAACGCTACTTTATATGACATTTACTGGAAACAAAATTTTGGAATTTGGATAAATACTGGAGAAAAATGATTGTCACCAGAGAAAAATAATTAAAAAATAAATAAATAAGATAAATCGGACAAATAAAAATAAATATTTTAGGTTACGAGAACTCCAAGATATTTTTGGTGAACAGATAAGAAATAGTTTTCTGGCAATTACATATAACTGATAACTTTCTAAGGAAGAAAAACACATTATCATAACCTGGCAAAGAATTCTTTCATGGATGGAAGTTAATGGTCCGATTAAAGTAAACGCTGCTGTGGCTACACATGTTAGAACTGTAGGAACATTTATTTTAATCGGACCGTTAACTTAATGAAACGTTCCAGAAACTCGACCTGAGAACATCATCTAGTCAAATTATCTTTCTTGCCAAGGCCTTGAGGTATGCCTTTAAATTAATACAGAGATCAACCAAAGATTATTTTGCCAAAAATCTGACATTTAGTCATGTTACGTATGACTGAAATGTTTTTCTTGTAAGGGTTCTCTATCATAAATCAGTACAAGAATTACCTTCACAGCATAAGTATATAAAGTAAGACACTTATTTCAAAATTCTTAATTGGTGTTTTATTTTATTCACTGGAATAGAATGCCAATGCTTGTGGAAAGTTCGGCTTTGCATTAAGATTTTATTAAGTTTTGTACGTGAAAGATAATCTTCTAAGACTTTGTTTATAAGCAAGTCATTTGTAAATATTAGTGCGATTAAAGTTATTTAATATTCCTTTTATCTCTATTGACTCGTTTGTATAAATATTGAGATGAGACTTCATTCCTACTTAACTTTCTGGTTTATACTGATTATGTTGTAGTTCAAACTTACACTGTTAATTTTGTTTTCGTCTTTCCGAACAAACTTTTGGCATTTTATAAGATGATGTAGGTATCTTGTATTCTTCAAAATATTCCAAAGCAACTGCCAAAGATATTGTCAAAGTCAAAGAATGCTTTTCTATATAGAAATTATATACCCTTTAGATATTCAATTCTTTTTGTATAGGCCTTCTTTCCCTTCTGTTTTTGATGTTGTTTACTGGGATGACAAATTCTCTTTTATTCATGATATCATATCTTTCCATTGATCATGTTAATCACAGTCTGCTTTTTCTTTGTCATTCTTACCACTTTATATTAGTTTTGGCTAGTAAATCGTGATTGGAATCATGGATCTGCTGATTTGATCAGGTGAGCCAAGACATTGAATCCAATCATTGATTCGATGCAGTGTCAATGAATTGTTTCATTTACGGTGAACATAATTCAGTTCAATTGAGGGTAAATGAATCGATTCAGTAAGACTGTGAATGTCTCGGCTGATCTGAATCGAATCAACAAATTCATGATTCGAATCACGATTCACTAGCCAACGTTACTTTATATCACGAACCAATTGCCATCCTATTACAGCACTTCTACTAAAGCGAATTAAAAAAAAATGAATTGAAATTGGTAAACTGAATATAGGTTTAGTAGAAGAAAATGAAAAAACAATGTAAAAGCTACGTGATATTTTCAGTGAATGTGACTAGTTTGGTGATATTATCCATTTCAGAACCAACCCTCATTGTAGACAAGCATAAATTTTCTAGTGCTACTAAAGAAGATAAATTGGTGTTTCCGTCTACATTCGGCTAATAAACCGTAGGAAGACCGGCACCGGTACGTAATTATTCAAAATTGCTGTCAGAAAACTTTCCGTTACGAATGCAAAATTTATTATAACAATAATTCCAAGCGCAATGAATAACTGCGCGAAAGTTCGTAAGTTACGTCGTCCTCGGAAAAGAGCGAACTTCAAATTTATAGCCGTGTCACGAAGCCGTGAAATTATAACGGGGATGTTCGGCCGAAGCTAAGCGACGTATAACAGAAAATGATGTGTGAGCGGGGATGAGATGAAGCAAATAAAGCCACAGGGGCGATTGTTAACAAACTGGAAGAAGGATCGATAAAAGTACCCCTAGAAAGAAGATGAAAAGAATTGCATTCATCGTGATGCATAACCTCACGCTGGCTGAGTCTACAGAATGTAGAGCTTTTAACAAAATAATAAAACTACATGTCTGTCACTCGCATCTCTTTCTGCTTTAAACTTTTAAGAACATGCCACAGCCAAGACGTTGTAGAGGAATGGAAATCATTCGAATTTACATTTTCTGGGTTTTGCTACATGGATCGATCGATCACCAGCTTTCAAATTATAATTCAGAGCTTAATTAAGCGCTTCAAAATTTATTGGGTTTTCGTTGCGTTGCCTTAGAAACCGATGAGGCGAACATATCTTTCTCCGAGCTGTCTAATTCTGAAAGCTTCGGATTATTGTATTTAAGCTCAAGTTTACGCGAGCAGAATATGTTGTACTTTAACCACTGAAATTCTTACCAAACCATGTATTGGCCCTCGGCAAATTCTAGTACAAGTTATGCACTCGACATCGAGCTATATTAAAGTTTAATATTGTTGAGATTTGTCTTGTTCAAAACAAGCAGAAGTTGAAAAACACCTGAAAATACCTTTTTAAATGAAAATTCCGAACGCAGTGTCTCACGTTTGTGGCAATTCTAAGGCGATCGTTGCTGGAAGATATAATGCTATCTCGGTCAGCTCAAATTTCCACTTTCTTGGAATTTTTAATTTTAGTTGCACTTAAAAATAATATGGTGCTGAATGTTGATGAATTAGCGTGTTGAAAACACAAGAAACTGTGGTCAAGAATGTGGATTTGCTAAAGTGTAATTTCTTGAATTCCTTTTTATAAACTAGAGGCAAGGATAAGGTCGACAACTTCAAAAGATGATTATTATGTTTGGTTACTTGCAACCCAGCTTTGAAGTGAGTTTGTTGCTGTTACTGGAAAGCTAATATTCACACAAATAAGAAATCACTTTATAGCTGCTTATTAGGAGCATTAAATAAGCTGTTAATGTTGGCAGCTGCGTTCTGCTTTCTCATAGTTCTTCTCGACTTCCTTTGGGGTCTTTTCCATTCCATCTTTTGAATAAGCCGAGCTCTTACTGGCAATTTCCAGGAACGTCCTCCATGACTTTCCGATGAGCTTTCATTACCATTCTGTTGCATGCATCCTTAGCTTGCTTAATTACCTTGCTCATTTCTGGATTTGGTTGAGTTTGTTAAATCAAAATTTGCGTCAAAATTTTCAATTTATTGTATATCGATAGTCATACGTATTATATTTACTGCAAATCACGAAAAAGCATGCAGAATGAGAGCAAGGAACATAGGAATTGGGGTTATAATGCTAAGTGAGTAAGTGACATTTTGCAATCAATGAACAAGTTGTGCAAGAAATATAAGTTGACGGTTAGAAGACGTTTATCGGAATAAGTTCTGGAGTCATAAGGATCTTTATTTCATACAATTACTCAAAAAATCTGGAAGAGATTTTGCGACCATTGTTCTTTCGTACGCTGTAGCAATAGTAGTAGAATTATTCATTTCGGTGAATGATAATGCTCATCTACGTACATCAAATAAACATCGCATCGTAGAGAACTGGTTAGATGAGAAAACAATCAGTAAACAATAAACCACATACAATTCTGGAACTTTTGAGAACAATGCAACTAGTTTCCACAGGAATTGGATTATACTCGTTTAGAATAGGAAGTGTTCGCTAGTATCTTCTTTTATTATTGCACTGAGTGAACTAAACAGTGTTATTTAGGCACTTTGTTTTTAATAAAAATATATGTTACAGAATGCTCATACAAAAATGTCTTTCTTTAAAACATTTTAAAATAAATTAATAATAATACATAATTTAAGCATTAACTTATACGTAAGTATTTATGAAAGCAACATGCTGTAACTGGTATGTGTAAGTTTGAAATTCAATTTCCGAGCATTAACAAAGTTATCGGTCAGTATAACACCTTCAATTTTGTAGGGGTACATACTTGAAGAAAGTTTCAAATAAAAGCTTACCTCTCTACTCAAACAATCGTTACTTCTTCCGTATTTGAAAGTCGTCCAAGGACACACGTCCTTCGTTCGTGGGCAACGTAGACTGGGGCAGTGTTTGATCCTGCAGAAACATCCCTGCCTATACATTTTCTTTAAGCCCTTTCTTTGTCGCTTCGTGAGATTCTCCCATCGTTCGGCAAATCCGCACAAGTTTATACGCGCCTGCAAACTTACGACTTTGCCGGATATGGCGTAGACTTTGCCGACTTGTAGTCGAGCTCCACACAGGCTTTCTTCTTCTGCAGTTAGCAGGCGGCCCGATTTCAATGCCACATAAGATTTCTCAGACATTTTGTACTCTTTTCGTATTCTGATTTTGTAGATGCGCGTCCCATTTATCAGCTGTTCCCGTTTCACTCGTGCCAGGACAACTGAAAATAAACAAGGATAATAATACCGCGAAGGAAACTTACTGCTTTGTACAGAAAATTTATGACAATTTAAAAATAAATAGAAAAACATTTTGTTTAGAAACAAGATCATTGAAACATTTTTATAACTGTCCTAATTTACATAATTTTATTGAATCATCAATGAGGAAACATACCGATGAGCGAAGAGATGTCACAGCTATGCACACTGTAACTTATTGTTACGACCTAGTAAATCGGACACCAATTCCGTTTTAACCACAGCTTTAAACGTGGAATTAATTTACTGCGGTAATAACCCAGCATAAATCAGCACCTTAAACCGCAGAGCTGAAGCATCTGCGCTACAAACTCCCAAATATTTTGATTTTATTTTGGTAACGCAACTTATGAAATTAGTGAGATACGCAAAAGCCAATTTTCAACCAGCGAATGTGCAAATTCAATTACGTAAATCAGTCACTTATTTTGCGGTTTCTGATTATGCTGAAATTTATTTGCGTATTTGTGACGTCAACAATAAATCGTGGTAGAAATATGGGTCAAGTATGTACGCAAAGCTGCAACATGTTTTCTTATCTTTTTATTATTTATTGCAACTGTAGTCATGGTTTGAATATCAAAAAATGTGTAATGTCTAACTAAGTATTTACTACTTATTTAAATTTCGATTATTAATATTAATTAAATTCAACATATTAATGTTCCTCGTTTATTATTTTTTCCACTCGAACACAATTTAAATAAGTTGGTTTAGGAAAACTATCCGATATTCAAATACGTACTGATTTTATGTATAACTTAACGACAGTTCGAAAAACTTCGGAATGTTTATTACTTTAGGTACACTTTAAAGTAGAAGTAATAAATAAATTAAAAGTTCTTAAAGAACTTATTAAAGATCCATTAAAAGTAAACGAGTATTTGAGAGCATAATTATCATTGATGGAGTTTTAAAATTTTTATTATCACACTTGATTAATATCTACAAGCACTAATATCGTCTGTCGAGGGATCAAAATCTAAAATACTCACAATCAGTACTACGACTGAAATCAATAATCATACATACATGTATGTACAGTGAGGCAAAAGTAATGTCATAATGTGAATTGGCTCCCATTTTGTTATAAATAAAAAAAATTGGACTCTGTTTTGACGGAAAGTTTATTTAAATGTATCAAATTGATGAGATTAAGTTGAAAAAATGATATCGGTCAAATGACCACCTCCTGAGCTGATGCACATTTGTGCTCGTTTTACGTCATTTTGAATTGTTGCGCGCAAAACATCTGGCTCCAAATTGGTGATTCCTTCTTCAATGTTGGCTTTCAAGACTTGCAAGGTTTGTGGTTTGTTGTGGTAAACGCAAGATTTCAAAAAGCTCCAATGGAAGAAAGTCGGGCACCGTCAGATTTAGCGATCTGGCCGGCCAGTTCATATCGCCAAAACGGGAGATCACACAGCACGGAAAATGGTGTTTCAAAATCTCCATCCAAATCTCCAAAATCCATGCTTGTTGTCAACTAATTCTCTATCTGTCTACAACATAAATGTCAAATCATAATGACATTTGACGCCATTTGCAAAAATTATGGCAAATTCATGTTATGACATTACTTTTGCTCCACCTTGTATAATTTAAAGAACAATTGACACGGATCTGTTTAGTTGATATCGTGAAAAATTTAATTACATTATAAGTCAGTAAACAATGCAGCACGGAGATAGCAATTTCGTTTTAAATGAAAATGCAATTTTAAATGTAAAAAAACACTGCTTCTTTTTTTTTAAATAAGGCAATAAATAATTTCAATTTTTCCCCGTATTAAATCATAAATAAAGGGAAAACGAAAACTAAAGATTTGAAAGTGTATTGTCAGTGTGAAAAAAAGCAATTAATAGTGAAGCGTAACACAATGCGAATTTGTGTTTCGACGATTAATTTGGTGTAATTAGAAAATTCCCAGCTCGCCTTTGAGGACAAATGACCGTTATTTATTGTCCAACTACACAGCTTTCCAGCACGGACAACGCGTTTTAATTACCCCGTTCAGCCCTAATTTGTCATTTCATGGGGGCACATTTGTATTCTCGTCAAGTATAAAGTTAATTAAATCCCTGACGAGGTGAAGAAACTATTATTAATAAGACCGTCTATTTTTTTTTATTTCCAGAATTAAGAATCAATTTTTTTTCTGTTAATGATTTTAAAGTAACATTTTGCTTTCCCTTTCAAATTTGGATCTCCTAAGCTCTGGAACGATGTTATCCAATGATGTAGTCAAGGGTGTTGATTAGATAATTTAATTATCCTTCGGATATCTCGTTGAACAATGAAGCGCAATCGTCTCCATAATTGTCGGAAGATCGTATCTTGAACAGATTAGTAAGATTAAATCGTTTACGGGACATCGATGAAGTGACGTTTCCTGATTATGGCTTTGCGGGTGGCCTCAAGCAAGTTCCAGCGTTTAATTTACGCTTTTGCGTGGTGTGCCTTAAAATTAAGCATGAATAAGCACCACGGTCATAAATTTACAAGATGATTTTATGGCGCATTGAACGAAGCGAACGCATTTTTTCTCGGTAGCGAAACTGTGAGGAATTTTTCTTAATTAAATCTTTTGTTTATTGTTGATGCAGTCTGCAGATTTGGTATCTGCCATATCCTGAGGTGTTATCACCAAAATGAACGAGTTCTCCCATTTTTTTGATCATGAAATGACTATGAAATTTATGCGTCGATTTAATAAATAATTGTTTTGCAATTGTCTTGGAAAACATCAGACACTTTTACATCCATGACTTAACTGCTTTTAAATAGACTCTCTGCAGAAATACCATCGTAAACTTAAGCACTGTCGCATAAACTAACTGAAATAACTGCGGGCTCAATTGCCCCGACGGAATTTATGCCCTTCGCACATTATTAATGCCGCCCCAAAGGCAATAAAAGCGCAGGGTCAAAATTGAATTAAGCGGAATCCCTATCTCGTAGCAATTTTTTTTACTTTGCAATCTTGGCGCAAACACATTGACTTCACTGACAGGGCTGACGTATTCGAAATGGATTTCGCGTGTCATGTCGAAGTGTGAACTGCGTCGGAAAGATAGCCCCGAACAGGGTCGATCTCATGTGCAAACATAAATAAGAATGGCAGAGCGAAATATTGGAATCGAAAATTTATTTTTGTGCAATATTACTTTATGGGGAACTTTGGTGTAGGCAGCTTTATACACAAGCTAACATTGATGGTGGCTGTAAACGTTAAACAACTTTACCTTATGTAGAACGAATTAAGATTAAAATATAAGTGGTTCGATTTTAATTCAAAATACAAGGGGAATGTAGATTTGACCTAGATTTTTTATATTTCTGATTGATAATGAACAATATCCAGATTTACTTCATAATAATCGAGACACTTTTATAGTTAATAAATACCGCAAAGACTTTGTTTTGTTTTCATAAATATTCACAATTGTATCAAACGTGTTCTGTTGCACCGCGAATTATCATCAAATTTTTAAGTGCTGAGGTTGAGAACTTGAAACGAATTATTACCGTTGATAAATCTTGGGAGCGTAATTAAATCCCAGAAAGCAAACAGGGTGGTATGAAATGGGCCCCCATTCAAATTCATGGCTACCAAAGAAATTCAAAACTGTACCGTCAGCAAGCAACGTCCAATTTTAACAGATTTTTTAATTGAAAGATTATAAATTCCGAGTTTAGCAGGGACGCAAGAAATTTATGTCGAATGAGTAGGTAATAGAAGCGGTGCAAAATTGGCTTTGCAAGCCACCAAAAGAATTTTTCTCTGTCGGTATTTGCAAGTTTTCTGATCGATGGGATAAGTTTATATTAAAAAAAGAAGATTATTTTGAAAAATTAAATTTGTTTCATTAACTTTATGATAATATTGTTATCGCTGGATAAGAAAGTCCAGGTCAAATCTAAACCTCTCCTCGTAGATTAACGACGGATTACAAAAAAACTTACATAACGCTGGATTTCACAAACGTCACTTAACTTTAATCATCGATTAAGAATAATCATTCCTATATCTTCAACACATGTAACCATGGCAACGTTTACTTTTAACGGATGATTAAATTTAAGTAGCGTTTGTGAAATCCGCTACTAATCTTCTATAAACGTAATATTTTACATTCAATATTTTTTTTTAATTTAAATTCTTAAATCACACATTCAGATATATCAGCAAATAAAATTCTCCACAAAAGATTGATTCCGAATATATTTGGTTATTACCAGAGCTATGCCTAATTTAATTAATACTTATTTCAACTTTAAATAAAAAAGCTTATAGCTTATAAATTTTACAATTAAAAAAAAACTAGAAATTTAATTCTCCTGTAACTGCAAGTTTAAAAATCGTTGTTTCTTAAATCATTGGGTGAAAGAAAAAAGAATAAAATTTGTATAATCACAAAATGTTTATAATGAAATAATATTTATAATGAAATGATTTTCACATGTCTATTAAATTGATAGTAAAGATGATAAACTGACATAAAATATATAAAATAAACAGCTGAAATTCCAAATATTATAAAAAGGAAATGAAAAATCTAGAATAGGAAATATTTCATGCCACTGATTCTTTGATGTACCTTATCTATTTTATTAAGAAGTTAAAATAGATAACCTGCATTTGTACTTCTTTTTATGTACTGACATTAGGATACGACAAAAACAAACGTGCAGTAGTTATACTTTACTTTGCATTTGGTATTGTAAGATCAGTACACAAACCGCCGAATTATTTATTTGTATGCTCTTTAATACAGTCGGCATTCGCTGGGAAACTTTTTTCCATGAGCGAATAACGATTTTAGGGAACACATCTGCACGCTATTCGCGTGAAAGTTTATACACATGCAATCCCAAAATCGGATTTGCAGGGACGAAAAAAGACGCGAACTCACGCTCCTCGGAGGTCCCCATCGGTTCTTCGCCCCAAAGGCTGCGCACTTAACGTACACAAATGTGAGTTTATTATATGTGCATAAGAGATTGCATTCGAGAACGGTGAATCGAAAGGAAAGTTTCTTTTCTTTGTAATCTCGGGAAACCACGAAGTGAAGTTGCTTTGCTTTCGCCAATTGTTATGTATTAAAAAATCATTTTATTTACTTAGCTTGATACTTACCAAAATCTGACGCGCAGTAATGTTCTTGTGGGTGCGTGGGCATGCAGGAGCAACCATCAGTGAAACTGATTAAATAAGAAACGAATGTGGCTAACGTGAGGAAAAATCTGTAGGTAGGCATATCTGTAAAAAAAAAAATGGTTTTCTTAGCAAACACGATTGGCTATCGCAGTAGAAGTAAAAATGAAAATTGTTCTGCGAAGGACGTTTTCAACGACGCCGAATCGGCTCACACTTATCCAAAGCAACGGAAGCATGCATTATGTGCAGTTTTAATTGCGGCGGCATTATTTATATAATGTTATCAAAAGATTAAATTTAGAACGAAATTCTAAGAAGGCACTACGTGCATTATGACTTGAAACTTACGAGGTTAATTGAGACGTTGTTCTATTTATGTGTGCACATATTTACTTTAAGAAACGCGAATGTGCAACTGATAATTTCTTTTTTGTAATAAACAAATTCGAGTTAAATTTTGTTTCAACAGTTGAAGTTGACAAAAAGTATATATGATAAAAATGAATCATAGTTTTATATTGTTGTTTGCTCATCAAGGGATTAGATGACTAATGAGATGTACTCTTACATTATACTACCTATACAAATACAAACAGTTAATTTAATGGAGGTTTACTAACTTCAAACAAAAAGTCCATTAGTAAAACGATTTATTAGAATTTAAAGAGTCTATTAAAAATAGGAGGAGGAAGTCTCAAAGCTCTGCAAGCCCTCAACAAGTCGAACAAGATAGAAGTGAATAGAAGGAACACAGAACCGTTAATCATAAAGTGATGCCTTCTACAAGACAGATGTGATCAAACATGTAGGGATTCGTTGGTCAAGAGATACACTTTATAATAAATTGTGAAAATTTCCTCTGAAAGAAGTTTTTTAAAAATTTATCAGCGAAAACCATAGAAAAATAAAATAAATGAATTAAAAAATGAGAAACAGAATAGAAATACTTTTTGGTATTTAGAGAACAACTAAAATTATTTTCCAGATAATATACAGGTCTAATAACTCGTTTCACATTTTCAATTAGTATTGCGTATTAGTATTAGTATCCTAATAGTTTTATTGTCTCCGTGCGATAACGAGACGAACATTTTACTATCAACTGCCTGTCGGGCCGTGCATTTGACCCCTGCGTTCACCAGATTTAAATCCTTGTGAGCTTTTTTTGTGGACGAAACGGCTGGTACATTCCGCTCTAGTAAATAATCTGCATGAATTAACAAACAATTATTTACACAATTGATCATTCGTATTTCATAGGCAATTCCAGTTATTTTAGAAATTACTAATAATTACGTCGCGTAAAGGAAACTTGCGTTCCCCAGCTGTTAAACGTGTAATAAAACCAATTGAGATGTGTGTCAAGGTCACATTGTGTGCAAGTGAATAGGTAATAAGAAACTTTACAGTCCTATTATAAGGTCAATATGGGACCTAGTTTTACAATTTTTGGTTTGTTTTCATGCACCCAAATTTGCTATCTGCGGAATAACATTAATACTCTACGATGTGTGTGTGCCACTAATGTACTATTAGTTATCCAAACCTCAATCTCCTATAATATCACTGAATATTTTTTTTTTTACTTTTTTTACTTTTAACTGCTGATGGTCCCATTTATCCTTAAAAATGAGGTAAATGAACACACACCGTGTAATTTCCATGTCTTTAATACAATCCAAATATGGGGTAACTAGAACCTACCTGGAATATTGCACTACTATTGCTAAAAATTTCGCTTCAAAATATGCAGTTATTTTCAAGATACAGGGATTGTAAAAGCATCATGTAAAAAATAACTTTTTATTATTTTATTATGAAATGATTGCAAAAGACAACGGTTCTACTAATTGAAGTAAACATTAAATTTCCTCATTTCTGGCACTTCAAAATAGCCCCTATTGTTGCTTTTCGAAGGAGGACTGATTATTTTGAAGATGGCACTTTCTTTGTACCACAATTCATCCTTACAGATGGGCCATTTCCAAACATCTTCCAATTTACCACTTCGTTGCATACAACTTATTTTAATATTATTTGTAGCATCGTCATTCCTACCAATAACCAGGCCAGGATAATAACCTTCCTCATATCTGACAATTACATAATCACCTTCCATAACACTGATTATAGTGTCTTCTGTTTCTTCATCAATATGTGAAGAATCAGATTGAAAGGATACAGATGAGACATTATCCTCTGACGTACTTCTTGAAGGGATGGGAGATCGCTGTTTTAGAGGTTGCTTTCTTTTCAGGTGTTTTTGGTAATTTTCTTTCCAACTTTTGTCTCTTTTCCGCTTCTTCAGCTTCTAGTTTCTTTAAATAATCAGGTGTTGTAATAATTTCTGCACTGGGGCAAATCCTTTTGCGTGATTTGTTTGTAGTTTCAGGTGCTTTACTTTGACCAATGAATTTCAACAAAATACTTTCGAAGGAATTGTTATTTGGAAGATTCTCTGCTTCTGTAATTTCTACATTTGCATTATCTGGAATAACATTTTCTACTGCTTTATTTTGTGCTGCAGTGTTCTCTCGTGTTGTTTCTGCAATTGCGTTTTCTATTTCTATATTCTCTGCTGCAGTAATGTCTACATCTCTGTTATCTGCTACAATGTTGGTTTCATCCGTTTCAATCTGGACTGAAAGCTTAGTCTTCTCTTCTTGATATTTCTTGTATCTTTTTAAATCGTCTGAATTAAAAATCTTTTCATTTATCACATTTTTATTGACGGGAACTCCTTTTTCTTGAAGGACATCCTTATCAAAGATTCCAGTTTTCTTGAAACCGTTAATAACGATGCTCTTTGGTGTTTCGTCTAATACTTGTTTCAAGATCCCAACAAACAGCTGCTTAGGAATACGCCTTCGCGGGTTAGCCCTTTGCCATTTCACCAGCTTATCATCCCACCTATCTTTTAGTGATTTATTTACAGCTACATCCAGAGGTTGTAAGATATCAGTAGTGTGTGGGGGTAGTTTCAAAATAGTCACATTATTTTCACAAGCTTCTTTAATAATCTCTGGATTAACATGACTTGAGTGCCCATCATAAATCAACAAAGCAGGCAGTTTATCACCAACAAAGGGCAGAAAACATTTTCGGAACCAGTTTGAAAAAATAATTGTGTTCATCCATCCCTTTTTACTAGCGGCATATGCAGTCTGGTCTGAAGGTTCTGTACTCACCCATGACTCTAAAATATTCTGACCTTTAAATATACTCAATGGTGGCAGTAAATCTCTTGAAGCTGAACCACAAATTAAAATTGAGGTATTTTCCCTCCCGGTTCCTGCAGTCATTCTAATCGTTCTATTTCCTACAGACCCTACCACTTTGGTTTTTTTAGGATCGTTACAAAACAATGTTTCATCGCAATTAAATATGTGGTCCGGTTTATCTGTTAATCTTAACTCTTAGATGGTAGCGGACAATAACTCGTAGAACTCATAAAAAGTAAATGGATTTCTTGATTTTATACGGGCACATTTAACATGCTGTGGTTTTTTAATAGAGAATTTGTTTCTTTTTTTAAATTCTAGAAACCACTCCTCTCCAGGCTTATCGTTTCTAAAGTTAGTTACTATACTGTTCTTCTGAATAAACACCTGAACAATTTCTAAAATTTCTTTTTTTGTTAGGGCAAATCCCCATTTCTCCATTGTTTTTAAAGACTTGACGAGCTCTGCTTCATGTTCAGGAGCTAATTGACGTTTCCCTCCCCCACCAGAGCCATTTGTTGAGACGCAACCCTTTCCTCTGGTGCCTTTTACGCGATGCAGAAGGGTTGAGCGGGGTATTTTATAAGCCTTCGCAGCCCCTCGGAGAGTTTTTCGTCCATTTTTAACATCGTCAATGGCAAGGTTCATTTCGTCGTCAGTATAGGATTTGCTTCGTTCTGTTTTCTCGTATAAACTCTACCCATTGTGATTATTCTGAAAAAAAGAATGAATGATGGAGGAAGGGGTAAATGGAGCCTACCTGGTTCCATTTACCACAGACGGCTGTCCCCAATTACCCCAATTCCAATAAATCTGTGAGGTAAATGGAACACCCAGCACAAATATAACCTAAACGATATTTTGCTTGTTGGGCCTATGGTAACATGCTAAAAGACCTTTAAACTTACCTTAGAAACACAATTGGGTTTGATAAATATATAATAAACAATTAAACTGCTCGGAGAAACAACGCACTGCCCAATCTTGTAATCCGTCATACCATACCGTGACGTTATGTGGCCATGTTGATTTTAGGGAATCACAAAGACGAATGGCGCATGTTGTTCAACAATGGCGGGACATTCAGTTTAAAGGTGGACACAGCAGATTATAGAAATATGCGATAGTTTTCAAAATTTGGCAAGGTGGTGCATTTACCCCGTGGTTCCATTTACCCACATTGACCTTACTGCCGCAGTTATAGGACGTGACCGCCATATTTTGTATATAGTGTCGGAGCTTGATTTTGGGGTAATTTTTTTAAATAAATTAAACTGTTCACAAGAAATTAATTTTTGAACATTTTTTCCGTAATCTGTGACATCGATTCTCTTAGGTGTTTTTTTTTGTCGATACAATTGTCATTCATCCTGTACGTATACATACCATATAAACTAACTATGTATTGTAATTAAGAAGCGAAAGTTTCCGTTATTTCGAGCAATATAATCCATTTAATTATCATCTATCTGCGATACCCTTTCGCTCTTCCGGAAACGTCCGCGCTAACGGAATGCAAACAATTTATATCTGATTGTGAGTCCTGGTCCGTTACTTGGGGCCCTGTCGGCACAATTAAGACCCAACGAAAGCCATAAATTACGTCAAACTTCTAAACGCGACCTGCATCCTGCAATTACACACACAACCGACCGACGGATGGTGATTGTGATCGGAGAGCGATTTAACAGCGCTCCCAACCTTGCACTTGACCTAATTTCTGCGATCCGTGAATGTTAATTAGCTGGAACTCCCTCGATTGTTGCTAACAACAGAAAAATGGGCCGCCTGAAAGAAACGATTTCACCATTTACCGAATGCCTAATAAATTAGGTGAGCTTATTGTCTGCAGCCCGGACCGGGGCGCACCTATTTAATTCGAAAATAATTTGGACTTACGAATTGCTTTATTCTTGTTCAGGCATCAACTGCCATTACACATTCTGGTTTGGTGGTGACATGCAAAAAATATGATTCGTCCGCTTTAAAATTCCAGACTAGAATTGAAATAGAATCCGAATAGGATTTTGTAATCAGTTAATTAGGCGTATTATCGAGTCGAAGGCGCCGCTTGCTTACTATTGAGACATTGTTCGGGTCTATTTTCAATTTTAATTGTGCTAATTGGGTCGTCTGGCGAGTTGAAAGTGATTTTTTTTTTGGTAGGCGTGACATACTTTGTTAGCTCTTTATTCCTTTTTGGGAGGATGAACTTATCTCTGAGAAAGATGGGCGTACATAACAAGAGTCCCAAAAATAGCTCAAAAGATTTCTATCTATACGTAACATGAAGTCATTTTTTTATTAAAATTTATTGAAAGAACAATTTATTTATAATTCGAAAGCTATTTTTTTGTTTTTAATATTATAACAAAAAAAAATTAAATAACCAGTATTTTTATTCTAATTTTTAAGAAAATAAGATTTCTATATGTATAAGTTTTTAAAAACAAAATAATTTGATATGTTTTCATATAATAAGAGAAGACGAATTACTTTAATTAATTACCACATAAAGTTTAGAAATATTTCTCACAAATGTATTTGTCTAGATAATTTTCACCATCTTCCCAATAATTACAGAAGTTTCGCATCAAATGCCAGATGGAAGTGGAATATTCAAGAATAGATGAATCTCTATACAGGGTGACTGACAATCTTTTCGCAAAAAAAAAACGCATAAGAGAATGGATGTCCCAGGTTATGAAAAAAATGTTTAAAAAATTCTTCGGGACAGTTTATAATTAATTAAAACCAAAACCAAGTTGCGACACTGCGTATGAAATAGCAATCCACGTTTTATAAATGCAACAGTATAATAGAACTATAAAGTTTTATGATTATTATTTTATTGACAACTTGCCTGCACAAAATGCGACCTTCACGTAAACACGTACATCTCAATTTCGTTTTATTACACGTTTAACAGCGGGAACGGAAGTTTGAGTTATGTTTCTTTTACGCGATATAATTATTAGTAATTTCTAAAATAACTGGAATTGCGTTGTGAAATAAAGGCTAAAGAGTAACAAATTCGCAAATAATTGAGTAAATCATTCCGAAATTATAATAATTAACAATCGAAACAGATTACGAATGTGTTTTCTGATTATGTTTTAAATTCTGGTTATCAAATTTTTATGACGAACACGTTGGGTGTTCAAAGTTTACGGAATAATCTACTTCAGGTGATTTGCAGGCATTTGTCAAGTAAATATTTTGGAGGCGTTGGGCATTGACCTAAAAACAGAATTGATGTGAAATTCCGCTGAAAGGTCAAGGTCACGATGCCACGCCACCTACCTATCATAAAACAATAAAACACTTTTATGAGGGTATTTATTTCGCTCATCTGCTCCTCTATTTTTTAACAAGAGGCGCATCGTCGTTTTGAGGCCAATTATTTTTCGAAAACTAAAATACATAGAATTTTTTTAAACATTTTTTTCTATACTTTCGGACATCGCTTCTTGTCGTGGTTTTTCATTCACCCTGTATAAACAGATCCCAGCGCGCAATTTCAAGCAGTTTCTATTTAAAGAGATGTGTGGGATTAAGAGCAATTCGTAGAACGATAAGTAATAGAAACATTACGTATTTGATAGTAAAGAGTGGTAGCTCGTTACTTAGTGATTTGGATGTCTCAAGAGATGGTGGACAATTAAAATATTTTTAATTTAATAGTTTATTTCTTCGAACCCCGAATTCGTAACAATATACACGTGGCGTTTTAGACCTACCTTGTGTGTTTACTGTGGTATTATATGGCTTCTAGTTTTAAACTTACATTTTTAACAAGCAATAGTGTCCTTATGTAAATTTTAACCATTTCCAAGTTCATTGACAACATTTCGAATACGGTCTTTTTCTATTGCTTTTCCTCTTTTGTCAAATGTGTTTCCTAATTTGTCAAATGACTTTCCAATCCGTTCAAAGTATAGTAGGCTTGCGGATTGGAAAGTCATTTGACAAATTCGGAAACATAATTGACAAAAGGAGAAAAGCAAAAGAAAAAGAGTGTAAATTGATCAAATTGATTTTCGAGTAAAATATAAATCAAACAAATTATCAAGTATGATTTTTTATGCGCAACAAAAATAAGATTCAAGAAATGACCGAAGCTGTAACTAAAACAGACTCAAGAAATATTTCGAAAAGGATTCAGAAGAACGTAATCTTTATTTGTTTCTATTAATCCAACCTTGGGATACGTCTAAATTGTACGAATCAGAACAATATTTTTATTATTGACAAAATACCAAATATTAAGGATCTGGTCAAAGTCAAAAAGTATAAAAATCAGTTTAAAAATAGGCAACTCACGTTTCATCGATTTGATTCGTCAAAAATTTAGTTGAAGGGCAAAATCGATGGTAAATGTTTTGAAGAAAAGTAGTCAGTCAAATTTAACCAATAAGGAATCAGCCCATTTGGGGCAGTATATGGATCTCGCGTTTTCTGGTTGGTACTTAGGTATAATTCCCCCATGCTTTGGTCTTCAAGAAATTGGCCTTCAAAAAATAAAAATAAATCAATTTGGAATTTACAGTATAGCGTAATATTTTAAGGCAGGTGTACGAAGGTATTTGTTTTGGTTTTGCAATGAAAGGCAATCAATTAAACGCTGAAGTTACTTTTATAATTCAACTTATTTTTAACTCTAATGTTAATGCACCTGTCTGCTGTTCTCAAATATCTCCATTTCTTCCAGAAAATTATGCTAGAGGTCTTCAAATACGCCTCTATGGTGATTTATATGTCATATTTCAACTGAAATCTCTTCCTAAAGTGCATTTTACATTATTTTAATTTTTGTGTTTGATATTTCTGTCAGAAACAAACAGTTTTTTGTTTACATCTATTTGACTTTTGATTAGACTGAACTGTCATTTTTAGTTTGCATTTGTAAGTATAAACATAACCCTAAAAGGATGAAATTTCGAATAGTAAACTCTGTTCACAAATTAAAAGACTACTGGCCTTGTGAAAAGTACAAGCGGCAACAGTGTCCTAGTTAGAAATTTGGTAACATTTTGACATTTAAAATATTTTTCTGCTTTCGAGGCATTGAAATGGCTTGTTAAAATGAATATACATTTAATTAAATCTGGTTCTTGCCCGATGAAAATTGTATCACAAACTCTTTCAAACGGACACTAAATGGCGCACAAACACTTAACATTTCGCAGTTGTTCGACGAAGCTGTCGAACGACTGCGAAACGTTAAGTATTTGTGCGCCATTTAGTGTCCGTTTAAAAGAGTTTGTGATATAAATTTAATGTAAACAATATAATAATAAAATTGATTTGACAAATTACTTTGACATGAAACTTCAAATACCTTGCCAACCTTGCTATTTTGATAATGTTTTATAGGGGACTTATGTTTTATACCAACATAATGCAGCAGGTGGTAGTTTTTTAATTTGTGAACAACGTATATTATTATCTTTAAAAATTGTATTTTATTGACCATGAATCACAATAAGATTTTATTACAGCAACTATCTATCGCTATTTCTGCAACATTTCTGTTGTTGCAAATACAAATGATAAACTGCGCATGCTCAAAACTCGAATCTCGAATGAAAAATCAAATGGAAATAGACACCGACCTATTTTCAAAAATCAAATCTAAAATCAAATGAAAAATAGAACATTTCACGTCAAACGTAAAATCAAACAGTGTAAACGTAAATATTTCGTCATTTGAGCAAGTCAAATGCAATATCAAATGCTAAATGCAATAATGTAAAGTGGCACTTAACAGAAAATTGGAAGTTAAATGAGACGAGTTTGGTGGATTTGAACTTCAAATAGTCCAATTTTCACTAAACGTGAAATAACACTTTTTCCTTTGCTAGTCCGAGAAGTTTTTCGCAGGTGCCGGCTTCAGCTTTTCCGTATTCAGGTCTTTCCAGAAAGTCGATTAATAGAACTTATATAGTATTGGTATTCAAAAAAATGGTTGCAACCACCTTCCCAAATAATTAAACTGCCTTCATGTTTTTTCGGAACGCTATTTTATAGCCCTTGTGTTTCGGATATAATGCTAAATTCAAGTTTCATTTACAACTACAGATTCACGTTTGAAATTCATTGGATTTTTTAAAATAACACCTAGTTGTTGGAAGTCGGTTGACTGCGAATAAGTTTTTGGACTGTGGTCACTAAAGCTATCTTACACTTTTTTCGTACATAATTCTTTACGAAACTTGCTTTAAATTACTCCTATTCTTGGACGTGCTTTACCCGCCTTTCTTCGATATTCGTTTTGAATTCGCTTGAATGATTTTCTAGGGTTACCCAATTTTTTTTTTTTGGAGATATATCACCCTGAAGTATATAACTTTTATGTATTCCAATTTCATCTTAAATGGATGATTATTTAGAAATTGTGATGAAGATTTTTCTGGGCGTTGATCAGGAGTTACACCAAATATTAAGCAGGACAGCGTCGCCGTATAGAGTCAAAACCTCGTATCTTAAAAGTATTAGGTTTTCAGAAAACAAAAAATTTCTCAAATACATAAGTATTTGTTATTAGTAGAGACCGGATTTTAGGTGAAATGCCTTTGTTTAGTTCTTAAGGTTTTAAAGACTTTTTAAAAGATGTCTCTTTGTGTCGGCTCTTTCGAATCATTTGACTCTATTTCTAATAAAACGAAGAAGTATCTTTAAAGAACTAAAAAAAGGGCTTTTCACCTAATATCCGTCCTCTAGTTATTAGTCATTTTTAAATAAGCTTAGAAAAATTAAAGTAAGACCCAATGATAAAACATCAGTTACAATGAAGTTGTAGAAAAAGAAATGATTTATTTTAGACAACTCGAAAGTAACAGAAATTGAGATACGAAGTTTTAGCTCTACAGCGACAATATGTAAAACTTGTGTTTTCTTTTTTTTTTAAATTATTTTAATTAATTTTCCACATGAATCTGTTTTAGTATTAGTTATAAGTGCACACCGTTTTTAAGTGCACACTCCCCAAAAAATTAAAAGTTTGTACATTTGTACTGTTGCGTTTTTTTGTGCCACGACGACATGACAGTAAAAAAAAGTACTTTAATTTCTGATTAATTTCTTTCAGAATTAACTCTGACAGTTATTCGCTTAATTTGTTAATTTTATGTCCTTATTTTGGAAAATTATGCACATAAACGCAGCGCATTATTTTCGGAAGTCAAATTTAATCCTGCGCACCCGTCTCATCCGAGAGCTATATTTAACATGACCGAATTTACGAGCAACGAGCGTTCGGTAAACATGTCCGCTACCGTCTTGAAAATTCTGAAAAATTCCAGCGATTCCTCTCCGCACGATAAAATTTTCTTCATTAAATTTATTAACGCAGCGAGCGCCATTTCCTAATTTCTTTTTGTTTCGAGGAAGATGTATCGTGCCGTTAAAATAGAACAAAAATTAATTGCTTGCCAACGCGGACTACTGTGGACACCTTGATATATCGTTACAAAACATTTTTCTTAAATTTTTGGATCAGTTTTAAAATATTTGCTTCAATTACACTTTCGACAGGCGAGAATTTTTGAAATATAGCCAGGGATTTTACAGTATTAAAGAGAAGCTTTACAAAGAAAAAAAAACGTCAATAATGCGTTTAACAGGCGGAAATTTATTTTTGAATTGTGTAAACACGCGCGCTTCGATCGAGTTTCCTTCATGCACCGACTTGAACAAATAAGTTTCCGCCAAACTGTTTTGACACGTGGTTTCCAACAAGCATTCTAAGTTTGCTTTGAGCAGTTGAGTTTCCTCACACCTGTTATACGACGTGTAAATCAATTCCCGTCGTGTTCTGCTGCTACTCCGGAGTTTGTTGTAAAACATTTCCTCTAAAAATACATTGGATTTTTTTAAATTGTATTTTCTTCGTGCGACTTCAAAACTAAGCAGTTGCCATTTAATCTAATTGTAAGTTTTATAAGAGATGTGATTGCTTGGAATAAAAAAGTTTATCATATAGGAGTAATTTCTGCGTCCATTCCGAAAGTAAAGGCAGAGATCAATTTTCTTATCGTCCGCGGGCTTGAATTTAGAAATATTAGGGAGGACATCCAATGTCTTCCGATATCCGGGATTTATCGGCGACCTAACAAATACGACCCCTATTTGTCTAGAGTATTAAGACTGACAAATGTTCCTAAGCTTCAAAATATCAGGACCGGCTTAAGTTCACTAGCGTTTAACGATTCTTCACACACGTACGTGTAATAAAATAAAAATAAATATTTGAAAAAAGCGAGTGTTTTCGACTTCCACAAAGCACAGTTACTCATTACTCCTACAACTTTAAAACTACGAAATCGAATCGTACCTACATGCATCCGTCCAGACGACGAAAAAGGCAAAGTAAACTTTCAGACACGTCGGCGTCCCAAATAAGATGAGTGTACTTAAGCAAGCCCACCTTGTTTTGTTGTCGGACTACTGGAAATGTTAAGCCGTAAAGTACGGTGACACACAGACAAACCAGATGACCTGTAAGCCGTAATAAAAGTCATCTATTCGGATGTTTCCATTTTAAGGAGGAAAGAGCGTGACAAAGACGTCAAATCCAGAGGTTTTAGGATAATTACCGAAAGCACGAGAAATTGCTTCCGGTTTTACGATTTCAACGGTCAGAAGCTTAACCCTTGGAATGTAAAGCAACTTTCTATGTGAAAGACGGAGTTTACCCTAACATAAAAAATTAAGTAATAATATTTTACTTGTCTAGCACTTTAAACACCACGTCAAAGAAAGACGCTAGCGACTGCTATTCGCTTACATTCCAATAAATAAGTAGGTAACTCCGAATCGACTAAGGTTTGTAACGAATTATAGAGAATTTCTCAATACAACGAAACACGTGCTGTTCGGTTGGCTTATTCTGTTTCCTGAGTGCTATACGCCAATCGGGAAATAACCGAATTTCCGCGTTTCCGTACAAGAGTCTGCGGAGAATTAATTGCTTTGGCAGGGATTCAAGCTCGAAGATAAGCGTTACTTTCCGCGCCATTTGTTCGCAATCTTGCGAGATGGACTCGTGTTTTCAATTTCAGCTGCGAGCAGATGGAATTGGAACACACACGTACATACGAGTACATACATGTGTCTGCGAAAATACGGATGAATCGCAGACTAAAAATTGGTCTTAAAACAACATTTATTTACACAGTAACGGCTGTCGTATTTTAAGGTACCTAAAATAATCCCATTAGATTTGTGGCTGATAGTAAACGAGGGTATGGTATCACATATTTTGGGGATAATCTCAAAGGTGACTAGGTCCGTCGATATAATTTATTGTGGAAGTTAAGGCGAAATAAAGCCTCAAAAATAAAATGTATTTTATTCATCTCATGGGATATCTACAGACACAAGTTCAGTGAGAACAAATAAATTTTATCGTTCCCCTGTTAATGTAAAATTACGTTTTCTTTGGGCATACACTCAACTTTTTATTGCTTTAAATGTATTTTGGCCAATAATTTATTTCACATTCGAATCTTTGAATATCAATTTATGTGAAACAAAACGTAAATTTATATTCTTTTAAAAGACGCTTCCTGCTCCTCGCACAAGTAAAAACCAAATTTATGTGTATCAATTTGTGAAACGTATTTCCAGGAACTATTATCAAGAAGCGGTGATGTAAAAGAAGTATGGCAGATACAAAAATGTGAAAACATATTAGCCTATAAACCACCGTATCAATATGAGTGCTCTGATACTATGGGTTGTTTTCTATTTAGATAGATTACATGATTATGTAGTTCTGGTGCAAGGAAGTTGCTTAAATTTTCCATAGCCAGGTGAATATCCAAATAAGGGCCTCTAGTTCCAAAACTTGCTGCAGCACATCAAACAATTTCACATGAGTTTCATATGTGACTGCTTCCAACAAAGACGTTTGATCTGTTTAAAGTTTATCATCGATTACATCAATAAGATGGGAGTAATTATTCATTTTATTGTTCGTTTACATTGGTCAGATCTTCAGATCTTCCTTCTAATTTTTCAAAAGAAATGTTATTTCTATTTTTATAGTTTTGAAATATCCTTTATTTCTTACTGTTTTAAGATTAGCATACGAAGAAAAAGGACGTAATTTGGCAAGCATATCTTTTCGTGCATTATGCAAATCTCATTAAAGCGCAAACATTTTGATGTGTGGTCCAGTTCAGTACCCTTCTTAAATTCTTTCCAGACGTAATCGCCTTAGTCGTTTTTCAAGATCAAATTTATTTACATACATCGATTAATCTCGCCGGATTAAATTAAGTTGCGAAAGAAAACAAATTCAGTATGAAATTACAGACAGACGCAGTGTTTCGGGACGGTACAGACGGTGCTTCAGAAAAATTATTGCCACAAATAAAAAGAGTGGTAAATGCAGAGGAGCGTTTCGTTTATTACGTCGGAGAGTTGTTACACGTTCACAGCTTGAGGAACAATTTGGCGAAAGGTCTGGATAATGTTGCAGACCCCTTTTGAACTAATCCCGTCGTTTTATTGTTCGCTTATCTCAAGTGGAACATGAAAAGAAAAAAAAAGATTATAGCTGGAGAAAAAGGGCAGATTGTAGTACGTGATTTATTATAAAGAATAATGGTGAACTTTAATTTTTTTTATACAAAATACAAAAATATTGTCCTCTGTCTCTACCAAATGAAATCAGTTAAGCTTAATTAACTTTTCGATTCATACTTATTTTGTTTTAGTGCAAATTAGTTTTCATGTTAATGTTTTAACAAGAATACACAACAGGAGCAACGGCTTGCAAAGGTGAGAGGGGTTTCTGCAGACAATGAGATCAAATTTAACACTTTGGTCCTCTTATTGGCAATCAAAATAACGCAGGAAGAAATATACATATTAAAAAAAATGTAGTACATAATTTAAAAACAAATACTAGTTTAAAGCAATTTTTTTAATATGACGTTTAACATCTCTTTTTGTCAATAAAGCATAAAATAATTAGTTACGAGAGAGAGTATGATTACATTATAATTCTTACGATCACTTTTGTTCTTGTTTTTGTTATTCCTTGTACGGACCTATTACGATGTAATTACCTGCGTTACGTGTCAATTTATTTCTTTTCTTTAGGAGAATTTCAATACAGATTAATAAAATAATAAGTACAGAAAATGATGTGGATGAATTTATTAACGGTGATGAAGATGATCATCAAAATTTTATGTCCGGTGATGTCGATAAAATAAAAGAAGACGCAAACTCATCATCCTAATGGAAAAGATGAATTTTGTTACTGATTATACAAATATTATTTAATTTTATGGCGGTGTTGGTACATTACAAAATGTTAAAAAAAATTAGTTTAACGAAGACAATTTAAAAGCTCAACAATTTTACAATTGAAGTGTTGATGTTACATGTTAAAAAAATTCAAACTCACACCTATTTAGTTTTCTATTTCATTTTAATAATTTAATGATTTAGAAATATTAGTTTTCAAAATTACAATCGTTTTTGTTCACGACATCGTTATCCAAATAGAATTATTTTTGAACTATGTACAGTTGTGTTCAAAAAGGTGTTGTACAGCTACGTTTTAAATATCTTTGCTTTTGAGCGGCAATTGGCTTTTCTATTTTTGTGTTCGATAATATTATTATTGCCAGAAACCGTACATGCAACAAAACTTGTACAACAATTTTTTGAACTTACTTGAATGCACATACAAGGTTACACAGTAAAAATTCTGTACAACACTTTTTTGAACACGACTGTACATAGTGATTTAGTTGTATTATTATTATTATCTGTATCCGACATGAATTCGTTTTTTAATTCTCTAAGGTATTTTGACTTTTCTTCCACCCTTCGTTTCTTATTGAAAAAATAATGTACTTTTCAGAACCTAAAAGAAAGTAAAAGCATGTTTCATTTACAATAACACTTTTAATTAAAGCAGATGATGAAAATTGTTGATAGCTCCTGATAGCTGTATTAATCGATAGTGAAACGTTGAGCGATTGTGCGAATTTCAAGTGTCCGTTAAAAGAATTTGTTGTACATTAATATTTTTATTTTCACACGCTTGTGTCATGTTAACATAATTCCCTTATGAACATTTACTTTGGCTTAATTATAATTTGTAAAGCTTTAGACGCCTGGTTATTTATTTATTTACTTATATAATGAAGGTAGTTACATAACAAGCAACGGCCCAAAGGGTGTAATTATATTTAAATAATATATGACATAATTAATATAAGGTAAACTGATGTCTAATTTACCTACCTTATTTACACTGACAAGAAATAATAAGAAAGTAAGTTGAAAATTGTACGTATCTGTACAAAAACGTAACGTGTAAATTTGAACTAAGCTTTGTTGATAATTTCAATTAACCGACCGAGACTTTTATTAAAATTGTCAATATCTTCCCAGAAGATATTCAGACTTTCACCTAATCAAGCAGTTGGTAAGTTTATTTCCATATACAATTTGTGATAAAATTATTTCTTCCGAATGTATTCTTGGTAGGGATGTTCAGAATCGAATCGATTTATAGTTGAATCGATTCTTTGCAAGCGATGCATCGAAAGAATCGAATCGATTCTACGTGTTTAAATGGAATAGATTCAATTGAATCATTTGTGTGGAATCGATTCAGATGAATCGATTCCATTTAAACACGTAGAATCGATTCGATTCTTTCGATGCATCGCTTGCAAAGAATCGATTCAACTATAAATCGATTCGATTCTGAACATCCCTAATTCTTGGTAGTCTAAATTCTATCAAAGCCAATAAGAGAATGCAGTAAGAGAATTATTTTAATATTAAGCGCTATATTACTATCAGGGTTGGGTCATTGGGAGTAGAAAACAGTTTTCTACATTACGCGTAAATAACTGCGTAGAAAACATGTACACGTAGAAAACTGTAAAATGCGTATAAAACCCCCTCCTTCAGTATCTTACCTTACATTTTGCATACTAAAATATTTTTTGACAAGTATAAACCTGTGTCTCGTGTCGTCTAGCTCTCTAAGGCTGGGTTTCTCAGTCTTAGTTTAACTTTAAACTGCTGTTTATTTCCATAGAAACAATTGTTTTTATAATTACTACCATGGGAATAAACAGGAGTTTAAAGTTAAACTAGGACTGAGAAATCCAGCCTCTCTGTTTCAAATTATTTGGCTCTTGACACATTTTTTTGATTTCTTTGTAGTGTGAGGATTTTTACATTAGTTAAATTTTCTTATCGCAACTTCATCGGCAGTGACTGGTGGTAGACCAAGACATAATTATTGGCAAGGAAGTGGATTTTCATGCACAGCTTTTTGCATGCAGTGTAATAAAACCCTAAAAAACACTGCAGACAACGGTTAAAAGCGCACAGGTATATTATTAATATTATACACGTTTTATTTACTTTTCAAGTGTTTCTATTTTAACAGAAACATCTGTAAATATGAAAATGAAACAAATGATATACAGCCGCTTCAAAAGTGTAATAAAAAAAGGAAATTATGCATAAAGGAAAGTAAAATTTCTAATGAAGATCAAACTATAAATAAAAAATATACGACTTTGTCGTTAGATTTTACGCACGGGTCTCTAGCAATCGAATCGAGCGATGATGAAGAAATGAATTTAGAAGACTTAAAAATAAAGTTGATTAAAAAAAATAATAAGTTACCAAATTTAAGCTATAATGAAGACAACTCGTTAGAAAACACGAATTCTACCATAGAAATTGTAGATCTATTAGAAACAGCCTAACGTAAATATTGAAGAATTGAGTTTACATGAACATGCTACAATGGAAGACACAGACGCTGTTACCAAAATATTTGAAGTTCTTCCATCAACTTCTTCAAATACATCAAATATTTTAGAATATGATGACAATTTAGATATTTATTATTCTTCTCGTTCGCCTTCATCATCAATAAGTGTTCCATTCTTAGAACTGATTCAAATGCTTGTAAACCTTCTGTGTATAAACACTTTCGCCATGATCCTAATGCTTCGCTTTTAGTGCAAGAAAAAATATTGCGTCCGCCTAGAGCTAAATCTAAGGTTTCTAAACAAAAAAAAGAAACATTTCTTTGATTCAATGACGTCAGCAGAACAAAGTGAAATTAATATAGCTTGCGCTGAAATCTTCTTTGGTTGCAATGTTCCTTTTAATCTAATAACATCAGATCATTCAAAAAATTTCGTTAAAAATTACGACCTTCATATAAAATACCCGCAAGAAAAACCTTGTCAACAACATTATTAGATCAAGTTTACGAAAAACATTGCTCAAAGCTTAAAATCCTGAAGAAACACAGGCAGTACTTTAAATTGATGGTTGGAAAAATTCAGCTGAAAATACTAAAAATGTTGTATGCATGATCCACAATGTTAACGAAGATATGATATTTTTGGGCTCATGGGATATGACTGGAGCAAGAGAAACGGGAGACGCTCTTGTAGAAATAGTTAATAAGGCTACAGTATTAGCTAAAGATATGTACAATATGGATATGCAGTTATATCTGATAATGCTTCAGTAATGATTAAGATGGGACAGTCTATTAAAATTTGGCATTCAACCTGCAACAGTCATAGTGCTAATCTGTTAGCAAAGTCTTTTGTAAAAGCAGATTTAACGTCCGAAGTTAATCTGATTTTAAAAGAGTTTAAACATGCTGATTTAGAAAAACAGTTGATAAATCGAAACGGTTCAAGAATAAGTTTAGCTGGAGAAACTAGATGGTGCAGTTATAGAGATTCCTTTAAATGCTTGAGTAAAAACTTACCAATTACGCGAAATATTGCAGGTGAAGGAAAATATAAATTAAAGCAGGAAGTTACACGATTATTATTCAATGAATATTTTCAAATGCAAGTGGAAGATGGAATAAAATTATTTGATCCAATTTGTATTCTAATTAATAAATGTCAGAGCCAAAACTCTTCTTTAGCTGATGCGGCAGAAGAGTAGTTAACGTTAAAATTACTCGAAGGTTATCCTGAATTTGAAAATGAACTTCAGATAAGACGAGAAAAAATTCTAAATGTTTACGTGTTGGCAGCAAACTTTTTACATCCAAAATACATATAAAGGCCTCAAGTATTCACAAAACAAAGAACTGATAATTCAGGTTGAAATTTTTTTATCGAAAACCTTAGTGATTTACAAGGGTACAAAAAACCAAGTGGAATTTTTAAGACATTATCTTCAAAAGATGGAATTCAGCCGATAACATTTTGGAATTTATGTGAAACCAGACATCCTCATTTATCTTAGCTCGCCAAAAAATTATTAAAAATTTCTGCATCTACTGCTCAACTAGAAAGAGTGTTTTTGAACAGATTGAGTAGAGATCGATCAAAAAAACTTCTACACATTTATTACATTCTTAACCCTAGGATGCATAAGCAGTAAAATACCGTCATTTACATGATCCGGGCCTCGGAGGCCCTGCCTATATAATATATTAGGTTGCAATGGAAAAACATTTGTTGGAGTAAAATATGCAGGTATATGTTAATTAGATTAAGTTTCTAAATGTCTATGTAAACATAATTGCAAAAAAGTTATATTTTAGCGTAAGAAGTAGTGCACATTCTAATACTGTGCTCATTACAAACATTATTTTTACATGTAACACTTATCAATTTTTGACTGATACAAACACGTAGATTACATGTCTCTAACAAGTTATAAAAATTTAGTCAGCTAAGGACATGATCAGATTTGTCTCATACAAGATTATATTAGACGGGTCTGGACGGCAGTATACGTAAAATTGTAGAGTAGTGATGAAAAACATTTTTTTTTCAAATTCTGAAAAAATTCGAAAGGTTTTGGATTAGAAGAGAAGTAGACAAAAACGAGTTTAGAGTATATCTAAACGCTCAATTCGATTGAAAATATTTTAAACAAATTATAAGAAATTAAGCACCTTCATGCACCATTTATGCATTCTAGGGTTAAAATAAGAGATTCCAATCAGTGTGAGGATTACTAAAGAATATTATACATATAAATTTGTTTTGTTTTCAGTTTTAGTAATAGAACTGTTTTAAAATGTACGTTGAAGTATTAAATATCCGTATAGCATTGAAAAATATATTTTGTTATACTCTTTTAAAGATTTCTTAGTTTTCTACCTTATTTACATGTAAAATATGCAGAAAAGTCTTGATGTAATTTACACAGTATTTTACACGTAGAAAACCATGTATATTACAATACGTATTCTACTGACCCAACCATGATTACTATTATTAATTGAATAGCAATTCAGTTTTTTACAAAATAAAAGTAGATATTTGAAGTATTTTGTACAAAGAAAAATATTTTCATATCGTCAGGAAATAAAAATAAATTTGCAGTTAATAACAGAAGTGAAATGGAAATGGGTCCTAAGTGACTACTTTGGTGTACCACTAATGATAATAATAACACGGGGAATACATTACCGTCAATATAATTTAAAAAAAAATTGTATGACTACTTTATCAATTCAATGCTTCAGTATTTTTTGAAATAATTTAGCAAATAAAGTAAAAGCAAACAACTATTTCAAATGTTTTACAAAGTAATTGGTCAACTAGTTAGATACCACCGTTTCTTTGTAAATTCTGCTGCCCTAACGTTTAAGTTGGCTTAAAAATTTATTAGTGATTTCTTTTCGTTATAGATGTGTATTTAGCACTTTTCAAAAGCGGACATTTTTCTTGAGCGTTAACAATTGACATAGCTGACTATTTTTATGGAAGAAATGATGTTCATGTATAAGACGTTTTACTGTTCTTTTTTTTTGAGGTAATGGTCTAATAAGTTTCGATGTGTTTTTGAATCGTCTAAAAAGTAATTATAAAAACCGTAGTTGAATGTATCTTCTTTCCAGAAAAATTTGAAGGCTTCCACGGCCGTAGTCCATCTCTTCTGACCTTCTTTGCCTACAACTGTTTCTCTCATGTCTTAGCTCTTCTTTTGATTTGTTCAACGTACGGTGTTGCCCTTCAATTCTCAAAAAGATAGTTTAGCGTAAATGAAAATCCCATTTTTACGTAATCTTAATACATAGTTTAAAGCCAGAGGGTTAAGTTATAAGGGGTGTACGGCGTCAATACGCACGCTATCTTAGGAGGGAATTGAGAATGTCCTAATCTAAAGCCTGTTTCTGCGTAATGGCTTTTTTATTGGTAAGGGGTGCAATTTTTAAGGCGCGTTTTCTTTAGTCGAAGTATAAGCCATTTTATCGAAGCAGGGAGCACGAGCTCGGTAGTTTGTAATAACAGGATAAGAGAAGGTCCTGTTTCGATTCCCTGAATCACCCCTTTCTTGTTTTTTGTTTTTACTAAAGAATTGCTTAATAAATTACGAAGATTATTTTATTTGAATTTTTTTTGTCATTATACGGTGTACTGTGTTTGTTATCTTTTTTTTAAACGTTTCTTTCTCTTTGCAAAAAGACAAAATAAAGATTAAATAAATTTTTTTTAGTTAGATAAATTTGCTTGAATTAAAAAAATATGATTCGCTACAGTTACATCCTAGTTCTTCCGTTTTTCAGCGCGTTGATTACTTCCTAGTGAATAATATGTGTTATAGCTTGAGTCGTAAAAGTAACGATCCTCGATGTGGCCATCAATTATGCTCTCACGCGGCGCACAACAGGCAATTAAATCTTCACGATCCCTCGAACGCAAGAGCGTGCCTTGGGTATTACTTCCGCGCGCGAAATCCTTGCGAATGTGCATGTAAATCGAGCCGGTGATTGAATATTCCTGCGTGAGGGAAACTTGTGGTAATATGTCCCCGTCGGTCGATCCTGAGAACTCCATGTATAAACCGCGCCGACCCATTGTAACAGTGGTCGAGGTCCTACAGAGTGTTTTATGCGAAGGTGACCTGACATAACCCACACTCGGCCGTTGCGATCCAAATGATTCATGACGTCTGGCGTGAAATACGATTAAGTAACATCCAATGCAGCTTGCTTACCGATGCTGCGCCTGCTTACTTGCGCTCATAGGACTCAAATAACCACGGTGACTCCATTCGATTAAGCTGAATGCATGGCGGAGTTGAAAAACAATTATTCACTGACTCGCTTTTCGCATTATGCACGCGTAATTACGAAGGAACGTGAAACACCACCCACAAGTCGGATGAGTAACCGTGAATCAAATGAATTGATTGATCTGATTATTTAAAAAAAGAGACCACAGACATATTCAGATGTTTAAAGCAATGCTTAAATAACATGACTGCATTTTCTACAATATATTCGACAAATTGTTTGACAAATCCAAAAATATATCACTTCTAAATCAATTCTTTCACCTCCGACAGAAAGAAGAGGTTAATTCCAGCAGCAATTTCTGACTAATTCGAAACCGTAAAAAGTTTGCACTTATTAAAGTTATGTACAACCTCAATCAAAAGTAATGAAACGTTCAAAACCAAAACGCTGTAGTCAGAGTGCAACGGTGCCGAGTCAGAGAGAGCACAACGTGTTTTGTGGTTCCGAAGGACTTCGGAAACATTCGTTCGTCATAAAGCTTCATCTCATTCAGTATCTTCTCTCTCTGACTACAGCGTTTCGGTTTGGAACGTTTCATTACTTTTGATTGAGGCTGTACACTTGATGGTGGGCAACTGATTTTGACAGTTCCAAAGTAGTCAGAAACTGCTGTTGGAGCATACCTTATGATTTTTGTTAAAGAATATACTTATAGATATGTCCTTTAAGCTCAAAAATGTAAGTGCAAAATTTTTTTATTGCCTATAAAGAGACTAATTAAAAAACTTTACAAAAACAGAATAACGTAATTACTTAAATCGAGAAGATTAATGAGAAAAAAGTAAACTTAAAGCTACTTTTCCCGCTTTGGGGAATTGGGTTACTGTCATTGAAGAAATTCTTTTACATTTTTATGGAATGTCATTTTAATTTCTTTTTTTTTTACTTTGAATTTTTTTAGCTGAAGTATCTAAAAAAGTAGATGATGATACGATAGGAAAATCATAATTAAAGAAATTTAGACATTTCATCATTACCACGTAAAGCGAAGAACACATATAGGCGATCTCGACCACGATCACGATAGCGATAGCGATGGCGATCAAAATTACATTGTATCGCCAAGTCGCAACAGTATGTGCGAACTCATTTCTTTACTAGGGAGCGTTTGATCGCCATCGCTATCGCTATCGTGATCGTGGTCGCGATCGCGTATATGTGTCCAAGGCTTAAATGATTCATTATGCTTCTAAACGCTTCTGTTTAGTGCTCTTTTTTGTTACATCAGCATCGGCTTAAAAAACTTTTAAGATCATTTCGATTAATGTGATAGAGATCTTGTTCCATTAGTTTCTAGTAGGCAGTGTAATTTGCATGAAATTTTTAGTTTTATTACTGATAGGAGAGTTATAAAAAAACATCTGCTTCTCTGATCGATTTACGTAAATCAATAAAATGGAAAGTGAATATACAAAGTGGAACAAAATGACTTTCCAAATAAAAGGCAAAGATTTTTTATAGTCCAATTTTAATCTACAATACATTTCCTTCCTTCAATTGTTGCCGAAATGGTTGTAACAATATCTGCATTCTAACTTTCTTCGTTAATAAGATATTAATTATAGAAGTTACATCTGTATTTTCCGAAAACCGTAAACAAAGGCCAATATCTTAAAAACCATAGAACCATAGGTTCAGGGAACCCATATCAAACTTACCCTAAAATAACCTGACAAGCTCAAATTCATTATAAAAGATAGAGTTAAGTTACACACAGTACAGCCAAATTGGAACAGACTCTATATTTGAAAATAATTTTTAATTATGCGGAGCTTGAAAAATGAAAATACTTTTGTCAATAGGAACGGCGTTAATGAAGAAATCCGGTTAAATGCCACAGGCTGTATATGTAGAGTTACATTTGTCACATTTTAATCTATATTATGATATCTATTTATTGACAGAACTAGCTAATTCATTAAATTAGAGTGGTACAAGAAAATTTAAATGTGAAAAAATTCCAAATGTAATTAGATGAGAATCATCTGATAAATGGATTACATCTTTAAAAAATAATAATATTTGCAAATCAACAATTTCTTCTATAAAAACAAAAATTAAAAATAATAATTTATTATTTAGTAAAGCAGATAAAGGAAACATACATATTAGATATTCAAAACCGTACAGATTACATTAATAAAGTCGAAAATTACCTATTGGATAATAATAATATTTTCACTCTAGTCACCCTCTAGAAAATTTCAAAAAAGACTTCAAAATTGTTAAAAAAAATTAATCAAAGATTTTAAATAAACCTAAAATTACCGATGAATTGTATTACACCAAGATTATATGATCTACCAAAAATCCATAAACCAATAGTTTCATTTCTCAACACCCCATGTTATTTTATTGCTAAATTTTTTAATAATTTCTTGAAATCAAAACTAAATTTTGAACCGAAATATTCAGTTTCAAACTCTCATCAACTGACCACAAAAATTAAAGATTTAAATATACCGAAGAATTCATTATTTACCTCTTTTGACGTCATCAATTTATTTACTAACGTTTCAGTTCCTTTACCCTTAACTTTAGTTAAAAAAATTTTTTTGACTGATTTGGCCGATACGTGGTGGAGATCCATTTCAATGTGTAGATAGAAGTAAAAAAAAAACAAATATTTTCTTACACGATTTCCACTATATTTTTTGTAAAATTTACAAAATTATTAAATTACTACGACATGTTTCGCTATTACTATAGCTTCTTCGGGTAGTGACAAAAAAAAATTATAATACGTTTCGGTTTTATACTTAATACTGAAATAAATTGACCAATGGTGAGTTGTTAAGGTCCAGATGGCTATTGAGTAAGTTGTTGGAATTCTTAAGCTTGTTTATTTCTAGGGATTCCAGGAGGTCTAGTCTTTTACTTTTACTTTCGAGGTGTAAAATTTTAAAATCGGTATTGAAATTGTGCTGAGAATCAGTAAGATGTGTGGCGTAATGTGAATCTGTTTTTTTATGAATAAAACTGGAAAAGTGTTCTTTAATTCTTTTAGAAAAACTCCTACCTGATTGGCCTATCAGGTAGGAGTTTTTCTAAAAGAAAATTTTACACCTCGAAAGTAAAAGTAAAAGACTAGACCTCCTGGAATCCCTAGAAATAAACAAGCTTAAGAATTCCAACAACTTACTCAATAGCCATCTGGACCTTAACAACTCACCATTGGTCAATTTATTTCAGTATTAAGTATAAAACCGAAACGTATTATAATTTTTTTGTCACTACCCGAAGAAGCTATAGTAATAGCGAAACATGTCGTAGTAATTTAATAATTTTGTAAATTTTACAAAAAATATAGTGGAAATCGTGTAAGAAAATATTTGTTTTACACATTAAAAATTTTTAACAAACTCTAAAATGAGTGATTTGGTTATTTTATTAACTCTTTACATACTGATATCACTTTTACTTTAGAACAAAATAATAACCTCAGTTTTCTAGATTTAACAATTTCAAAAATGTCAAATCAACATGTACCTATTTAATATTTATAGAAAATCAACTAATACCTTACATGTCACACCATTCGACTCCAATCACCCTTTTCAACAAATAATCTCAGCATTCAATTGCTATATACACAGATTATTCAGGATCCCCCTTCATCTGAAGCTTCTAACTTAGAAATCAACATTCTGAAACATTTAGCAATCGAAAATGATTTTAAAGTAGTAAAAAATTTGAAAAATTTTATTTTAATGTGTTCGTTATTGTCATTATTGTGATCAACAAGTTTTGAAGTTTTCACTATTGGCTAATTCATGTTAAAAGTGTTTTCCACGTTGGCGATGTTAATGCAATTTTAAAAAAACTTAACCTCAATCGATGTAAGTAGCAGATTGTTAAGCCTTAACTTTTCTAATTTTGTTATTTGAATCTGTAGCAGCCCTGATGAAGGTAATAAACATTACCGAAAGCTTGGCAAATCGAAAAGAGTAGTTCTTTTTCTGCCCTAAGTTGACTGCTTCCTGCAACACCAACTGGTTCCGAAAATGATTTTAACAGTAATATAATTTCAAAGTTATTAATCAAAAAACAACAAAAACTCCTCAATAATTCATCATATGCTCTTTCCCCCGAAAAACCAAATATTAGATTTGTAAAATTAAGTTATTTTTAGCCTACTTTCATATAAATTAAACTCCGTAATTAAGAAACATGTTAAAAATTTAAACATTGCTTTTAAAATATCCACGAATCTTCAAAATTTATTCGTACGTAATAAAGATGAAATTCCAGTTTTACATAGATCAGGATTGAATTGAATTAACAAGGGATGAAAATGTATACCTTCCAAGAAAACACTTTCATTATTGAAGTTTATTTCCGATCTGGACGTGTAGTAAATTTCCCATTCTTAAGTTTCCGAACGAAATTGTTGAAGAATCTGCCTTGTACCAACAAGTTCGCCAAATTGTCAAGAGATTTTACAGAATGGGAAGGTCGCCAAACTGGAAGGCCGCAAACTGACCAAAATGTCGTCGAACAAGTGGAAGACTTCGTTGCAGAAAATTCGCATTCCTCAATACGTAGTATTTCTGCTCAAATGAATGTGTCCCACACCACCGTTAAGGTGGCTACACACGTAACTGCATGCTTGATAAGCATTGCATGATCAAGATTTTTGTACAAGCACGCTTGAGCATCTGTAGGATAATTTTGCACAAGCATTCAGATTGTACAAGCGGCTTGAAGACTGATTGCTTTTTCAATATGCACGCTTGCGCAAGCAAAACTGAAAGCTTATGCACATGAACGTCAGTCGTGAGCTCTCTGTTGTAATCAGGGTTCGGAAGTAGTAAATAAAGCAAAATTCTACGTTAAAAACTACAATTATTTACTACGTCTCTATTATGTTGAATAAACTACGTTAAAAATTACTTCATTTTCTATACATTTCTTTACATTGTTATTTCTTTGTCGGATTATATTCTAAAATTGAATTAAGTCAACTTAATTAAGGTGTTTAAGGCCCAATTTTATAAATGCAAGATAAATTTACTGTACAGTTAATGCCTTATAGTAAAATTTGTTTTTAGAATTGTTACTAAGGCATCAAAAGTCGCTATATAAAATTTTCATCAACCAGTCTTTACACCATACGCCGCGTTTCTTCTTACTCGTTTTTCTTTCTACAATGAGGACAATCTTTTTTAAACATATTAACTATTATTTCACCATCTTTATTTCCAAAAAGGAAAACTTATTCGGTGGCATTATATCTTGTTAATTTGGAGACAAAAGGCTGGTCTACACGCAACGACTTATCGTACGATAAAACGGTTATGCAAGTCGTTCGACAAAATATACGGTTTACACACAGTTTCATCTTAAAGTCCAAATCCCATTAAGCCTAGTCCACAATTGCCCAGGAACGAGAACGGGAACCGGAACGGGAACGTTAAAAAAGTTAAATCATTTCATAATCGTACAAGTGTCCACAATGCATCGGTAAATACGGTAACGCTAATAAAGCTTCGCAATGGGAACGTATCAACTTTTACGTTTCCGCAACGGAAACGTAAAAGTAACGTAAGTCGTTGCGTACACCAGCCTTTTTATGGATGAATGCGTAACATAAAGTGGCGTTCGCAAAAAGTCATTTTATCATTTAGATAAATTGTTCCTGCATCACTAGAATTTCCGGTTTATGCGGGCACATAAAGCTTGAAAATATACCGTGACATTCTCTAAGTCAACGCTGAACCCCCCTAACGACTAACACATAAAAGAGAAATGCCCAAAGTTTAACACTTCATTGTTTCTTAAGCCCTCTTTTATAACGGTGAAGGTAAACAAAGCGTACGAGTATTCCTAGGATAACTGGAATAGTAAACACGGGAGAAGATTAACAAACACTCAGCGAATAGTTATCCTGTGATTGTAAAATAGGGCCTTAGTTATGAAATTTTAATTCAAATTTGTAGTGTAGATATACGTCCCCATTTATATTAGTTTTCTCAATTAAAACCAAATTACACAGAAATTATTAAATGAAATCAAGACACACCTAATATATTTCTTAATGAATTATGTAAATTAAAAATCCTAACATTTAAAGGTCAAATCGATAGCGTGCCTTCTAAAAACTAAACAATCCGCAAGATAGCCTCCGCAGTTAATTCAATAAAACGAACGAAATTAACATTTCCGCGAAGTATATTAAATAGCTATTTTTAGTGAACCGCTGAGATAAAAAAATACTATTCATTAAGCAACGTAAATATTTACACAGCGAACCGACGCGACGTACATAGTTTCAAACAAGTTACGCAATTTTTCCAAAGCTTGCAAAAAAGCTCACGTTTCAGAAATGAAATTACATCGGACTAAGATGAATGAATCATCCATCACAGGTAGGCACACCTAAGCGAAATCACATCCCAGCTTTACAAGATGCGACCGAGAGCTTAAAAGGATAAAGCGATAAAATGCGTCATGATTACGCATATATGAATGATGCTGGCTTTCCTCGTAACAATCGCGTTTGTTTGTTGGTAGATTAGGCGGTGTTTTATGGCTTACAATTCTATGAACGGTAGTTGCAATTTTTCGCTACTACCACAAGGTCTATGTGGGTCACGCATCTACTTTGTAGAAGGTATTTAGTCGGCGAAGCGATCATTTTTAGCTTACACTTCCTTATTTCATCGATTATCGACGCATACATGCATACACTACGCTTTCAGCTTTCGCAATTAGCTCGACCATGAAATTTAAACGGATTTACATTTCCGATTGATGTTTAAAGCAACTTCCAAGAGAAGTACGCATACACGGAGCTCACGTGGAATAGATTTCGTTTTCTTCTATAAATTTAAAGAATCTCCTTTAAAGACTACTTACTTATGGGACTCCCTAAATACTTTAAATATACAGAGGAGACTCGATTATCCAAGGGTTCAGATTACGACTTCCACTTCGGTGCGGAATTTTTTTGCGGTCAGCTGTAATTTTGTAAAATTCTACATGATTTATAAACTAAGTTCGCGTCTTTTCATTAAAATAAAAAAATCTTAGCGATGGATTATAGGTAAAATGAAGCGTTTCACATTTTTTGGAAAAGCCGATGGCCCGTATTCTGACCTTAGGATAAAAGTCGTATTTAACTAAAAGAAAAAACAAAAAAAGATCTAGCTTTATGTCAAATTAATGTGTAAAAGACGGCGCCGGTATGGCCAAGGGAATTTAACACCTTATTAAATAGAATGAGAGTACGGGCCAATATCTTTAAGGGGTTCCTTGGAAATGTGATCGTCCTGTCCTATGGTGATTCCAAAAGCTGAGTACACATTGGCCGCACCGCATCTGTATTGCAATACAGGTGCGGTGCGGCCACTGTGTACCCAGGTAAATGTAGCCAAGCAATTTAAACACCATCGTCTTTGTTATGGCGTGGCCACATTTACGTTTAACGTAACGCCTAACGTGATTGTCAAAGTCTAATTTGACAAGTTTGGTGTAGTTTTTACGCGTGATATGATAATATGTAATTTGAATAAAACTTAAGTGTAACCGCAAATTTATGTCAAATTAGATGTTCAAAATCACATTAGGCGTTACATTAAATGCACATGTTACGGATAAAGACGATAATTGGACATTGACGATAATGGCCGGACAATAACGTGAATGTCCATTTTTCCTGGCCAATATCGCTAATAACCAGACATTAACGTTAAGGCCCGTTGCGGCCGGGCAATGTTGTTAAAAATTGTCATTTTATTTTCATCTTTGCCCGGTCATTAACGATAATAGCAAAGAACTGTTGGAGAATATTGATATTAGATATCATGATTATTATTGAAACTCCACGATATGTTTTCTTTTATTATTTTTGTTTATCAAATGTGCACCGTTGAAGCAGGTACTATGTGAAAAAATATAATTCACACTTATTAAATCTTACTTGGTAACGTAAGTAAAAAACTAAAAAAAAAAAAAAAAACAACAAAATGAACAATATTAATTTTTCAAATAATGTGGCATGAGAGTGATCCATGGCACTTGGAATTGCAAATCTTTTGCTTTGCGCGACATGCACACTTAATGGGTGGTATGCATAAAACGAAGTAGATGCTAATACTTCTCAAATTAGTATATTCTTCGAAGTATCTTCTATTACATAAAGTACCTACTGCAGCACATAAGTTTATACTACAGCACGTAGTAAATACTACGCTACAGTAGTATTTACTATTGAAATGAATCTGAGGCTTTGAAGTAGATACTATACAATAGGTGCTTCTACAGCGAAGTAAAAACTTCTATGTGCTCTTGTGCTCTAGTATCTACTAGATCGCATAGTAAATACTACGTTACTATAGTAGGTACTTCACTTTGGAAGTAGATGCTTGAAGTATAAGCATGTACTTCATTTTATGCATACCACCCATTGTTTTTACATCCGCCATTGCAGTGACAACTCTTGTAACCCTGTTCCCCTAAAATACTATATTCAGCTGGAACTTTTCTAAGGGAAATTTCTTTATTTTTTTTGCGGAATCGCTGAGGTTCTCCTGTAAAGTAAACTTTTCAATGCAGGGATTAAATTCAGATCTGATGAACTTATGTTTTAAAACGCCATGGGTTGTACCTAAAATCTCAACATTATTCTGTGATTTATGTTTTCAACAGCACTTAAATTCACAAAGCTTATAAATACTATCTTCTACACTACTGACAACAGGCAGTACATTACAGGGAGAACCACGAACTCTGTCTACATCCGTTATGGGTACACGAATCGTAGTTCCAACTTCAACCTCGGAGAATTTTTTATTAGATAGCTTCTACATTTTAATGGCTTGTTTTTCTAAAGATTCTCTGGATCTTTTACGCTCCCTGATGTTCGCAATTAAGACATTTTTCATCATTAACTTCTTCGCCAAGTAGTAATGTTGTAAAGCACTGGCCGCAAAGTATTTGGCTTTCGTCTACGACAAAAATTCAATAGGATGTTATGTATTTGGTGGGCCAGGGATATTCGTATATTTCCCATTGAATTAATAAAAAATATGAAATGAGCTTACTGTTTTCAGTCAAGCTTTCAGCATCTACTGTTTCTGGAACTGTATTTTCTTTATCTTCTCTTTCTAAATGCGAATTAGGATCCTCAAGGTCAGTAGACTCTCCTTCCATTTCTTTTAGCAAATTTTCAACATCTTCTCAGTGGCCAAATGGTTGATTTCATCGTATGGAATGCCAGCTTAGGCTAGTCTTTTTATTTTATCATCATTGGCCACTATTTAACGGGCAATGACGATATCGTTCGGACAACGATGTTAACAGCGCGCTTGTATTATGGTTTATCAACATTGCCCCAAAGACACGGACATTAACGTTATTGGCCGGTCATTATGAACAATGTCCAACTTGACTGAACATTATCGTTATTGACCGGCCAATAACGTTATTGACCGAATTATCGACTTTGTCCGTAACACATGTATGGCCGCGGAATTATAATTAATACATGTCTTCAAATAATTCAATTAATATATTTGAAAATCGTTTACTTACTACAGAACACTCATAAAATTTAATTTCACTAATAAAAAATTAATTTGTGTAAAAAGAAAATATCGATTTTATTCTTCGGGATACACTGATAATATCAAATTCACGGAACTTGAGCTCTGCGTCATCAATCACCGAAGTTACAACCGACAATTATTTCAGTATTTCTTTGTCAACAGTGAATGAGGAAAAATGATGGAGTTATGTCTGATGATGCAACATCAGACGCGTTTTATTTATGACGCGACGTAGAGCTCTTCTCTTTTGAAAACAACTTTCACTAGGTCATGCATAAGAAATTGCAGTGGGTCATGGTCACGCTATCATGTGTGTATATTAATTGTAAAAATTTATGGCACAGTTTTACTGCTTTACAGGGTGTTATCGAATTTCGTGGAAGAATTTCACAGGGTGGTAGCTTGGATCAAGACGATCAAAAATTGTTATATAATATGGTACCGTTTTCGAAGTATGAAGGAATAAAGAAAGGCATACAATACTTTCTGTTATATGCGGAAACTGACGTAAAAATTTAATTGTATTGTTTTTGTATTGTTTATTTTTAGTTCTCATACATAAGTATCACGATACATTGAATACGTCAAATACACAATAAGCAAATCTATAAAAATAATTAAAACAATTGTGATACATGTCATATAAAGTCAAATAAGATGTAGGTAATAACAGTATAATTTAATATACAGTAAAATCTGGATATTTCCAACACATACATAAAACAAAAATAATAAGAAAAAACAAACACAATGAAGTTTGAATAGTAATTAAATTGAGAATTATTCATTCAATAATGGATAAGTAATTTAGATTGTCACAAAAAAATTCAGATAAATTGTAATAGACCTTCTCCAGGCAATGATCTTTAAGACAACGTAATAATTTTGTTGTTGGAAGAGACAAAATAGGTGGCAGTTTGTTGTACACCTCTACAATGCTATGCATGACATTTCTTTTTATGTATGTGTGTTTTGGTGTAAACAAATTTAAGCTACCTTTATCCCTGGTTTCGTATTTATGATTTTTTTCATATTCAATAAATAAGTCATAGTTATTTTTAATAAAAGACACAGCTTCTAAGACGTACAGTTACGCACAGAAAATTTCGGATGTCACTCTCTGACTGTCACTCATCTGACGTATACATGCATATAGGAATTTCTTAACTTTTACGTCAGTGGAATGACAGTGACATCCGAAATTTTCTGTCCGCAACTGTACTATTGCTATCATAAAAAACTAGGACAAGATTTTTTAAGCTGTGTAAAACTGCTACCGACCGTAAATTTAAATTATTTGAAATTGTCAATCATTTTTACAGTAAATATTGTTTTAAAAGCTAGGATATCTGTTTGCAAAGAAAAGGGTATCACAGTAAGACAAATTCCTCAGAATTTCAGCGTTAAAAAAACACAGTTACTGACTTGACAGCAAAGTAAGATTCAATATAATAAAATAATGGAAATGCATGGCTACTGGATTGAAAAGTTGTCCTAGTTTTTTATGATATCGATAGTAAATAGAATAGAATGTAAGCAATTTTTTTCATAGAAAACTTTTTTGCAAGTGTGATATCTTGATATTTTAAATATTCGCCTAATGCATAGTTTTTGGGCCACAAAGATTCTGTTGACATCTACAGAGGTTCCCCAGAAAATAACGCCATATAGTAGCCTAGATGCTACACAGCTATGGTATGCTATTAAGGCTGCTTCTTGACTTATGTGTGTGGAGAGAATACCTAAAGCAAAGGAGAATTTGGTAATTTTTTACAGATTGAATCTACATGAATTTTCCAATTCAAATTTTTGTCAAGTTCAACACCAAGAAATCTTGCAGAATTACTTAACTGTAAATCTTTACCAGTGTATGTCGGATCACGAAAGAAAGCAATAGAATTTTAGTTTTTTCTCTACTTAACTGCAATCTATTAGATGCAAACAATTTATCTAGTGCATTTAATGAAAATTCAACCTTGGTACCCAGTTCACTAAGGCCGGGCGCAGACTGATCAAGCAAAAACGTCTTCAGGCAAAACGTTTTGTGGAACTGAAAAACCTTTTGTTTTATCTTGCAAAATGCTGGATGCACCAACACGCATTACAACAAAACTGTTTCATTTTGTTCCATAAAGCTTTGTTTGGGTTTAATGCACATTGATGATGCAAAACGACTTTAGTCAAAACAGTCAGCTGAACGAACGTCAAACAAAAATTTATATTTGCACTCTCAACACACTGCATCTTGTTGTAACCTGTTGGATGGTGCCTGCTGGTATGCGCACACTGATTATACAGAAAACGTTTTTATACAAAGCAATTCGTTATGTCGAACAACGTTTTTTAGATATCCCTGCACACTGATTAAGCAAAGTTGTCTTTTCACACAACAATTTGTTTAATAGCGTTGTGTTTTGTTGGCAAGTATTGTTTCATCAGTGTGCGATGGTCCCTCTTTAATGCACGTAAAAAACAGGTTTTGGCAAGTTCAAACAGAAACGTTTTGTCTGAAGACGTTTTTGCTTGATCAGTCTGCGCCCGGCCTAACTGTTTTTGCCTCAAGTATCTCCGATGAGTCGTCAGCAAATAGAACTATTTTTTCACAGATTATTTATATAAATAAGGAACAGTAAGGGCCCGAGGATAGAACCTTGTGGAGCCCCCCTTTCTACATTTATGAAACTAGACTAAATTTTTTGCCCAGTTTATTCATTAACAGTAAATGTGCCTTGTTTACGGTTAGATAAGTATGAACGGATAAGTTGAAGAGGAGTACCTCGAATACCAGCTTTGAATATAGTATATCATAATCAACACTGTCAAAGGCCCTGGCCAAATCCAAGCCGCTTCACCCCTATTCAGAATCTCAGACCTCAGACAGTGCCTGATAGAGAGCTCTAGATGATTTTTTTTCCGAAAACCGTTTTGTGTATCAACCAAAATATTGTTTTTCAATAAAAAAAAAACATTGTTAATCGTTTTTCCCAATGGGAATTATTACTTTGAATGCAGAAATTTCTGTTCTTTTTGTCGCATTTTGATGCAACTTTTTCTAGAAAACATTTAGGACACCATATTATATAACATTTCTTTATCGTCTTGATCCAAACTACCACCCTGTGAAATTATTCCACTCAATTCGATAACACCCTGTATTTAGATATGTCGCGTTGTATTTCTTAGTTAATAACAAAATGGTATATGGTGCATTTGATGGTGACATGATTATCATTCAAGGTCAACTGGAAGTAGATGGCAACAGAGACCAACTTTCAAATTTTAAATGGTAACCTATGTCGATTTGGATATCATTAAATAGGATTTCAAAAAAGAAACAAATTTAATTTGAACAATTTTTTGATGCATCTCAAGTAGAGAAAAAAATTAAAATAATCTATAAGTATACAACAATTTGTTATCTTAATCATATATTGTTTAGCAGGTTTACAACGTTTGATAAGGAGCAGTGATTGACAAGTTCGCCTTTTTTAAATCGCCCATATTATTTCATCTTCATAAATGTTCAAAATGTCAGCCACCTTAATGAATACATTTTTGTTTTCGTTAAAGCTCTTGCCTACAATTCAATTGTCTTTGATCAGATTAATAAATTGATTTACGGAAAGTAATTATTAAATCTCTCATTTTACTTGCAAATTCTGAATTTAATTAATTCCGTCGGTCATGGCAGGACTGATTAATATTGCATATCGTTTTGTTATCGTAAGCAAGTTGATGAGATCGTATTACGTAAATAACTTGCGTTTTCAAGCAGAGTTTGTTTTTGCTACGCGAGACTCTAATTACACTTTTTAATTTGCAGTTTTATATTACATCAGAGTAGACGCAAAGGATGAATCGAATTTTGTATAATTTGATGTGAGGATTAACACAAATTTAAAGAGTATATTTAAAACAAAAATGTCATAAGAGATTTGCAATTCCGAATTATTTAAACTAGTAAGAAAAAGAACTAGGAAATTATGTCAGTTCTTTCAGTTTATGAATTTTTTAATATTATTAGAACTGTGTCGAGGACAAGCTTGATCAGACCAAGTATATGATATATGGGTTTCATATTTAGACAAACTAGGGATTTCAACTCAACTAAACCTTTAGATGTCTTATTTACACCATTGATACGATCGAAATTGGAATATGCTTCTGTAATTTGGGAGCCTTACTATGTAAAATACGAACTAATGATTGAACGTGTGCAGTTTCGATATTTAAAATTAAAATACTTTTTAGATACAAAAATATACTCTGATTATATATCGTACAAAGAACTTTTACTAATGTACAACTGTGTGCCTCTCAAAAAGAGAAGGCAATATTTGCAGTTACAATATTTATATAAAGTGGTGAATTATATGGTTGATGATGCTCAAACTTTGAGTGCTTTAAACTTCAGAATTCCGACATTTTTAACACGTTGTCAAAACACTTTTTATCTACAACTACCTAAAACAAATTGCTTGAAGAAATCGCCAATATACGGAATGTGTGACACTTACAACAAACTGATATTGACATATTTCATTTAAACTTTGACGCTTTCAAGAAAGCTTTACGGAAACAGCCGGTGTAATAGGTACTGTTGTCTTCGGGATTACATTTTTTATTTACTTACTTATTTATTTTGTATACTGTTACTGTGATCTGAATGTATCTAATTGTACATATTATTATCAATGTAACTGACGTACACAACTTGTGTTTAATGTGTTCACTCTGTAATTGGGTATAGCCTGTTGGGTGAATAAAGCATTACTACATTTTTAAAGGAATTTCAGTTCCAGTTACTTGTATGCAGTTTTCCGCAACTATTCGATTGTCCCGTCTATTATAATCAGTTCGATTCTCTCGAAAACCTAAGGCTTCCTAGAAAGCTCTCAAAGCTGCAAGATTATTCTAAGCTGGATAACGAAGTCATTCTTTCCTTTCGCGTTGTTAAATGAATTGTCTGGGATGCAACAGTATGTACAGTTCATCTTTTTTTATTATATGCCGAGTGATAGATCGATAAGTCAAAGAACTTTCATATACCTATTTCCTCCTAATCCTTATTCTTTTTTGTTAAATTATAATAACTTTCTAAGACAACTGACCACCATTTGACCACAGTCATGTTTCTAATATTACGCAACTTCTTGACTAAATATCAACTACTTCGTTCGCCGGTAACCACGAAATTAAACTGTCAGAATTATATCCCAGCGTAACTCAAAGGAACACAATAAATAAACAAATGTTTGCTTTCTCATAGAAGCAGCGCCGGTAAAAGGCACACGCTCTGACAGATTAAATCATTCCCGCAGGCCAATTCCACCAAGGTCCTGTAATTTCAGCGCTGAATCGATACGAATCGAGGACCGAAAGCGAAATAACAACAATTATGTAAATGGCAATTGTTAATTTCGCTTAATGAGCCGCATTCGCAAAACGTTTCTAAAACACATAATGATTTAATAATAATCTATTTGCGCTGATTCCTTTCAGATACGCTGACACCCGCAGGTATGCCTGGGAACGTTTCTCTTATAATTGTTGTTAGACCAACGAGACGTATAATTTGATTTAAGTAGCCTGTAATAAAATTAATTTATTGACTATTCATTGGGTGGAAATATCGATTGATTACCGTAATGGCCTTCTTCTAATCTCGTTTTTATCTTAGTTTTCTGGTTTCTTCTGGGCTTTATCGTTAGTTAGAATGTGTTGTTTTCTTTTATGACTCATTTACATACACACGTTCAGGAAATTTAATCGAGTCTGTTTGCGGTTGTAATTTGAGCAGATTCTTGGCAGTGATCTCACAACTCACTACTATTATAACAATCAGTAATTATTTAGACTTTCTAAACAGACTTTACATAAGTGGATTTTTTAAACCGCTTTAATTTTCAAGTCGAGATTTTACAATGTAGCAGAGTTCTTTTTCTTTTAAAAAATCCGGAAATTGCGGTTTTGAAACGGGCCGACCACAAAAAAAAAATGAAGACACGTTTTCATCGATGGGCAATAAATAACAGCTCTGTTCTTTAGGTTAAGCACCTTCGACGCCCATATCTTATATCTTAATGACAATTTAAATTCCTCGAACCAACGCATGTTGCTCTATCAGGTACGTACAACCGCAACTTTGTGGTTAACTTTTAGTCATGTTAATTACACAGGAAGCAAGGCGTCTGGCGGTAAAAAATAGGATCTGAGTGTGCGTATGTACTTATAAGGAGAAGTGTGCGCCTGTTTAAAAGAAAAAAAAATTATAATTAAAAATAAAGCCATCGGAAATTGTGACGCAGGGGTTTTCGTATATAAACAATAAATTACAAGAAGAAAAAATCGTTCGATTTTTTTAATCTCTTGATTCTGATTTTGCCATTGTACACCTAGATGTATAATATTAGTACAGATCAGCGAACTTCTTGGTTGCCAGAGTTATTTAAAGCTGCACAAAGCTATTTAAAACACGTATACACATAAATATATGTATTACCTTGAAGATGCATTTTCTCCTTGCAAACTTTTCAGCCAAAATTAAATTATGTGATTCATTTATTTACTAGAATTTTATGGCAGAAAAATAACTACATGTTAGGTATTCATAACATTTTCTCTAGTCAATACATACGTATATTAAACACCAGTACTTCGGTTGTATCAAAACAACCCTTTCCATTATTTGTCATTAAATTTGCAAGAAAACTTGGTTCTTTATCAATAAATTTACAAGAAACAAACAAATTTCTTATTTTTCTAGCACCATCTTTGCTCTTAGAGAAACATTTTGGCTACACTTTTCCAGGACAATTTTCATTTCAGTACATGTTGCCTTGTTTGCTATTTTTCAGCTAAACTATTTGGAGCTAAAACATTGTTGAAAATCATTCATATACTCGTAGTATATTTGACAGTTTATAAATGGCACTACATATTGACTTCATGGTGTAAAAGTACATAATTGTTTCGTTATGCCATCAAATTAATTAGTATTTCGACTCCCCTTTTAGCACTTACTCGTATGTCAATTCACAAAAAAATTAAACTTAGATGCTTATGGTTCTAATTCCTTCAATTGTGCTTTTAAGTTGCAAATTGATTTGTTTACAGGATTTGAATTTTCCTCAGCCAGAGATTGCACAAACAAATCCAACTCATCATCTAAATAATCTTCTATATATACTCCAACACCAATTGTTTATTTTCACATCATCTAACTTCTAGCAGTATTACAGAATGTTTTCTTTTTTGAAATTTAACTGGGCAGGCTCAAGGCCACGCCAGTAAATTTAGAACGGGCTTATGGCATGCATCAGATATTTCATTCACAGTCTCGGCGCTCGAAGACACATTATTACCATGGACGGCGGACGTTTAAGCGTAATTAACTTACTATTTACGGATATTCATCACCCGATAAACATTACAGGCAATTTCGCTTCTTTTTTCTTCGTTTCCAGTCGGCCTCTAAAGTATGTCGCCGCGGAATTAATCAGACATGGCGAAGTGGGAATACGTGTAACTTATTCTGTGTAAAAATTTGCGGGCATTAAATCAGGGTTGCAAGAAGAATTATGTTTTGCTTTATTTTGCCGTACAGTTTTTGCATAACTTGTCCCACAAAACTGACTTGTTTAAAATGAAGTAAACAAGCGAGAACATCGTTCATCTTTAAAAAATACAAGTGTTATAAAAAGTTTGACATGGGCACATTTAATTTAGACAGCCACTTGAAGCATTTTCCAAGAAAAATTTAGTGGAAAACTAAGAAAGCAAATGCCTGATGTTTTATGTGGTTCAGACCTCAATCCCTGTTACAAAAAATTACCTCCATTTAGTCTCTTTTTTTACAGCGCATTTTCAATCTCATTCCTTACAAATTCAGTTGTTCTCGATTTACTTTTGTTTTAAGTTGTTTATTATTATAAGATTCCATGATTTCGCAAGTTGTCCACCTCTTGTAACTACTCTAAGCTTCCCTTCTTTATCCTATCTCAGGCACTGGTCGGTCGGTATCATCTAGTTTTGTGATGCTTAGGCCTGAATTCATAATCACAAATTGAGCCGATCTCAATCTCATCTCAGTTTTTCAGTTCGTATTCTGAAAATACTCGAATCGTTTCTCATTTTAATCGCTCCAATCCAATCTAACTTGAGACAATATGGAGATGAAAATTAGAGGGTCTAATCTGAATGTTTCTGAATTCGGGCCTTAATGACCCCCCTCTTAGCCTTGATTTTTGACCATTCCTAAAGTATATGTTTTACCATTACCTACCGTTTTTAGTAGGTAGTAAAAACTCAAATTCAAAAAATCTCACAATAATAGTGATTAAAATTAAACAAAAAAATTACTCGTTGTAAATACGACCTTTCCTTCAAATTAACACATTTCGAAGCCTTCCTGTTCCTTATACAATGTGATTTCTGTGAGAGTTCAGGTCTCAATTTTATATAAAAGCATGGAATACACGTAACAGTAGTCCAGATGTATAAAACTAGTCTGTGTGTGAGTCTGATTTTAATTTTTGATAATTATGTTTACCATTACAATTTGCCAACATCGAAGGTAAAAAATATTTCCTAATTTACTTCCAATCAGGCAATTTCTCAACTATTTGAGAATATGGGTCATTAAGCTGATAGTTCGATGTTCTACACGTTTCTGAGCCCCATCGTCTTTCGATATAAGCAGGAGAGTTGATCAAACTTTGACATTTTTCCAATTGTTGCATACCATTAAATAGCCTCGTTTACATCTCTGCCTTTTCTTTTACTCCACATTTTGTGTCGTGGTTGTTTCTTTTGGGTGGTGGAAAGGTATATTATTTCAATGGATACGATAAATTTAACAAATAAAAGATTAATAACGTCATCTAGGAGAGTGAGTTAAGACACGTGTTATGTATAAAATAATAAAAAGGAAGGGCAAAAGAACAGCAGTTTCGAGAGGAAGAAAAGGAAAAGGGAAAAGTTATTTCAGAGGAAGAATAGAAGAAAAGCGAAACTGTGAAAGTTATATCAGAAGAAAGAAAATCGAACGCAATAAGAAGACAGTGAAAAGAAAGAATATTTAAGGTAAATTGAAAAACTGGTTGGAAAAAATAAAACCAGGAAGGTTGAGTTTTTGAGTTTGTGATGCTCAACCATGATCATTTGATAATCACGAAAACCTTACACGTATGAGAAATATTCGAAGCATTTGAAGAAAAATTATTACGGTGAGAAAATTCGTTGCAAATAATTTCTAGCTTTCGGGTCACCCAGTATTGTATTGTAATAGATTTACCTTAGTGTGCTGAGGAAAAAGTAATAATTATGACTTTTGGGGATTTTGATATATGAAGTAATTCCTAATTTTCTTCTAATTTTACCTAAAGTTTTATTCTTTCCAAAATGTCCACCAGCTATTCCCTCATGCGCTTTCTTCAAAATGTCTTCAATTCTACTTTTTGCAACAACATATTTTAAAATCTCGGTCTTTCCGTTATTTCTCTCAAATACCCTCTTCAATATACCATTTTCAACACGCAAAGAATTCCATTGGACCCAGTAATTCTTCAAAGTTATTTATCGGATATTTCGGACCAATTGGGTCGACGAACTTGCTGTTTCCATGATAAAATTAGTTTCAGATCATCATCATTTTCTTGTGCTTTCCTTAAAGCATCCTCATTTCACTCATCATCTATTAAATTTATTTTCCGAATGATTATATTTTTCTGCTCCAAAGTGTACAATAATTACAATTCACACATGGCCTTCTAGACAAAGCATCCGCATTACCTTGACTGCTTCCAGCTCTATGTTCGATTCTGAAATTGTATTCTTGCAGTCGCTCCATCCACCTCGCAATCTGTCCTTCCGGCTCCCTAAAATTCAACAACCATCTGATAGCAGAATGATCTGTTCTTAACCAGAATTCCCTCCCATACAAGTATTTATGAAAATGCTCGAAACTCTTCACCACTGCCAGTAATTCTCTTCTCGTTACACAATCGTTTTTTTCCGGTTTCGAAAGGACCTTGCAGAAATATCCAATAACTCTTTCACATCCGTGTTGAACTTGCGATAATACACCCCCAATGCCGACATTACTCGCATCAGTGTCAACTATAAAAGTTCCAGTGTCTGTCGGATATGATAATATTGGAACATTTGTTAAAACCGTCTTCAGCGTTTGGAAGGCTTCTTCACACTCTTGAGACCATTGAAAACTGTTAGTTTTTTCAGTCAGGCGATGTAATGGTTTTGCGATATTTGCAAATCCTGACACAAATTTTCTATAATATGTGCACGATCCTGGGAAACCTCTAACATCACGTGAATTTCTTGGAGTTGGCCATTCTTTAATTGCTTGAACTTTTTCTGGATCTGTGGCAATCCCATCGGTTGGGACAACGTGTCCTAAATACTTTACAGAGTTTTTATATAAACTACATTTCTTTGTTTACAGTTGGTTCTTGTCCGATGAAATTTGTATCACAAAATCTTCTAAGCGGACACTAAATCGCGCAAATATACACTTTACGTTTCGCAGTCGTTCGACTGCTTCGTCAGAAGTGAAAATTATGTTGTTCCGTTGACAACCTTGTTTATTTTGACAACATAATTTTCACTTCTGACGAAGCAGTCGAACGACTGCGAAACGTAAAGTGTATATTTGCGCGATTTAGTGTCCGCTTAGAAGATTTTGTGATACATTTCTTTGGATTGATAGTTAAGTTAGCACTTTGTAGTCTGTCGAAAACCTTACAAAGATTTGTTAAATGTTCTTCAAAAATGTTCCCCATGACTATAATGTCATCCAGATAAACCATGGTAGTTTTCCAAGATAAACCTTTTAGTATCAATTCCATAAGACGTAGCTGGTGCGTTACATAATCCAAAAGGCAGCACGTTAAATTGCCACAGTCCAATTCCGCTAGTAAAAGCCGTCTTTTCCTTATCATCGGGATGCATTTCTATCTGCCAATAACCATCCCTCAGGTCTACAGTGGAAAAATATTTTGTACCAGTAAGAAGGTTCAAAGTGTCATCAATTCGAGGTAAAGGGTAACTGTCCTTTTTTGTTACATCATTCAGTTTTCTATAATCTACACAAAATAGCAAAGAACCGTCTTTCTTCTTTACCAACACTATTGGGGACCAGCTATTCCCTGCATGAGGGAAAAGTTGGTGGACACTTTGGAAAGAATAAAACTTTATGTAAAATTAGAAGAGCTTTTTATTGGTCTAATTATTCTAGAGATGTTGAAGAGCGATGCCACGTCTGTGCAACCACAAAAGGCCCTCAAACATGTTCAAGAGGACCCATGAAACAATACAACGTGGAAAGCCCATTTGAACGCATGGCCATCGGTGTGGCAGGCCCGTTCCCATCACTGATAACGGTAACAAGTACATTTTAGTTGTTGTTGATTATTTTACAAAGTGGCCAGAAGTCTTTGTTATTCCGAGTCAAGAAGCATCAACGATAGCTAGCGTTCTTATTAATAATGTGGTTTGCCGGTATGGTGTTCCCCACGAATTACATTCTGATCAAGGGAGGAATTTTGAATCAAATTTGTTTCAAGAAATGTGCAGCATTTTAGGTATTCAAAAGACCAGAACGACACCTTTTCATCCGCAGTCGGACGGAATGGTCGAACGATTCAACCGAACTCTAGAACAATATTTAGCCAAGGTGGTGTCTGCAAATCAAAAAGACTGGGATATGCATATTCCGATGTTTTTAATGGCATATCGTTCAGCTATTCATGAAAGCACCCGACATTCACCACATGAAGTATTATTCGGAAGGAAGATGCGTTTACCTTACGATTTGCAGTGTGGTATGAGACCACCACAAGGCCAAGAATCCTTTGGGAGATACGCTATAGAATTACGAGAAAAAATGGATCAAACGCATTCCTTGGTACGTGAACAAATTGGTTTAGCTAGCGATTGCATGAAAACCAGATACGATAAGAAAGCGAATTCAATGGGATTTCAAGAAGGCGATAAAGTGTGGTTGTATCAACCACTGCGTAGGAGAGGTAGATGTCCGAAACTAGAGCGAAATTATAGTGGACCTTACACTGTAGTTAAGAAAATCAACGACTTGGTCTACCGTATTCAGATGGGCTCGAAAACTAAGATGAAAGTTATTAATCTCGATCGATTCGTCAAATTCTGTTAAAATCTGTTAGAGTTAGGAAGCGAGCAATGTAATAGATTTACCTTAGTGGACTGACGAAAAAGTAATAATTGTAACTTTTGGGGATTTTGATATATGAAGTATAATAATTTCTAATTTTTTGTAATTTGAAAAGTTAATAAAGTTTTTTAAAGTCGTAAAGGCCAATACGTAACAGTATCTTGGCGAAAGTGTAATTGCGTCGCAGTTTGTCCTTTAGAATTTGAACTGTTCCAGAAATAACGCTCAGGACGGTAAACAACCCCCGGACGACCCTTTTCTTTTGTAATGAGATTATTCCATGTTGAAAGTGGGATATATTATAGGCTTGTCATTGACCAATGGACCTCACCCCCACCCGCGAACTGTTCACGTCGCACGCCGACCTGATTGAGAATTCTGCCTGTCTTGTGACCGCCCTCTTTGCAAGCAGACCGCATTGAGAGTTATTCTAGCTTCTGCGTAAATTTTTCATTAAACGGTGTTTGTTTTGGAGCGAAAAAGTAAACGGATATATTGTCCGGTTGTTAATCGTTTGCGGCGAGTCCTAGGCCTTCTTTTAGACCTCTCCAAGCTTGTCCGTCGAATTCGGGCGTCGGTCGGTTCATAATCCGTGTTTTCCTTTTATCTAGGCTTTATTTTTATTTGGTTCTTTCCCCCCTCCTCCATTTATTCCAGACGTTTCACCGGAGTTCCTCTAACTGGGAGCTGCCTGGCGATCTTCTTCGTGTCCTTGCTGAAAAATCTGATGGCATCCTTATAAACCGACCTTGGCCGTCCATCTTGGTGTTTGGTAAAACGACAGTTCATCATCGCAAGAGTTGACGCAAGTGGTCACTTAAAGTGGTATCACGAAAGTGGTCCTGCTATTCGTGCCTCGAATGTCTTGACGACCCCGGAATCAACAGACGTGCATTCACAGCTGGATGTTGAAGATCGGATCTTACCTTATTATATTTCTTGTTTGTTTAATATTTGGAACGCATTTTAGTACCGACTAGGTTGACATGCGAAGTTAAAGTTAACGAACAAACGGGTTCGATTATTTCGCGTTTTGATGTTTTATGTCACTTGATTCTTGACGTTCTGCACTGTCAGATTCGCCTTGATTCCATTTTGTCTTCATTTATGCAACAAATTTTTGTGTGTAACTTAGTTTACTCCTTTTTAAGACATAAATAAAAACAAATGTGCATTACTGGTGATTTTTATTTCTCGTGTAAATTCAAACCTTTGTATTGGGATTACGTATGATCCAGCCCATCTCCACGATTGGCTGGTCGTGAGATGAACTTAATTTGCACATTTCAACATTTGTAACCAGGTCACAAAATACTCATTGAATTCGATTTTACAATTATTGATTTTCATGAGAATCAATTTTAGTGTAATTTCACTTATTTGGAAAACTCCATAAAGACATTATCTTTAGAAAATAAACTTCTAGGACAAGCCTTACTTGGAATTACAAAAAGCGAATAACAATTTTCTTCATTAGAAAATAATCAACAAACACTCGGTTATATCCACAATCTTATAGATTTTTCTAGGTGATTCGAAGGTCAGCTCCTACTACATCTTATTATAACATAATCGAGTTTTACTATTTTGTTTATACAATTAGCCGAGCGTTTCTATTACATATTGCATAAGCGGTTACGCCGAGGCGCCTCTCCAATCGCGAACGCTCGTAAATTACAGGACGACATAAATTTCCGAGATGATAATTACGCGAGTCGGGCAGAAATTGCACATGATTGAACGAAAACTACAGTAGCACCGGCCGGTCGAATGATTTATTCCGTGTAAAGGCGTAATAATGACGGTTCATTTTGCGGTAAGGCACGAAACACGCAGAGATTAATGCGCGCAATGAATTAAACACCTCTAGGAATGTGCGTAGTTGCAAGCAGAATGTTATTTTTTCTTCGACGTTCTATTTCCAAAGCAGTATGACTGTGTCCTTAAAGGAAATGCTGATGAGATGAGTTGCTAATTATATTTGGCAGGAAGTACTACAGTTTTTTTATTCAAACCTTAACACTTATGTATTTTGGATGCTAAATTTTACAGATAGAGCCGTTTTACACTTGTTAAATTTGATAAAATTTTTATTACAAAGGGAGGGAGATGAGCTACCACAGTGAATTCTGATTGGTTGAATCGGCACTTCTCGCTCACTAGCAAATTTTGCACAAAGAATGTCATAGTGTAATACGGCTCTTAGAGTAAAAAAGTTAGCTGATAAATATTTTTAAATTTTATGTGTTCTGTGTTGTGGAATCTGTTCCGTTGCGTTTTGTTTCATCGAAAGTTGATAGGTGTTCTCCCTTTCCCAAAAATAAACGCTGCATACCTTACGCAAGAAAAGAGGACGCTCATCTAACTGTCTAGCTAGTCCGTACGTAATTATTAAACGATTTTTTAAACATACTAATTGAATTATTTGGAATACTAATTATACTAAAGACGAAGATATTTAAATCACTGGGGATATTTTCATTTCATAACTTTACAAAATTACAGATTGTAAAAACTTCCGCGCCGATGTGAAGATCGTCGCGTCGAATTGTGATATAAAAAGCAATAAAACTTTATTAGGTACAGTTTTGGAATGTCTGAGTTTTCATCAACATAACCGCCACTGGCATTTCATGATGTGGTTTCAATTTTCTATCGCAATTTTCTCCAAAACTATTAACTTTTGATTAAGGACGTATTAGCTCAATCATTACCATGGTAATGATTTCAAGCTTGTTACAACTACGAGCCCTAACAACTATATGTTGGAACAAGCAACATTTTTTCAAATAAAATGCTGTTTACTGAATTTATAACAATTTTTTTAATTTAAACAGTAAATAAGCAACTAGCAATATTTTCAATGTTGTTTCGAATTATGTTTAGAGCAAAATTAACTTGTGTTTAATTTATTGCAATTTATTTACACATTTGATACATGAAAACACTGACAACTAAATGTTGGAACACGCATTGGTTTTTTTACTTTTCTTCAATTTTATCACAGTGACGCTAAGGCCGCTTTGAAACAAAACAAGCCTTTGTTGTCAACAATGTTTTACGTGGTTTTACCTAGTCGTAAAGTTGACATATTGTCTGTAACTTGTTCTGTTGTCTCAAAATTATATAATTTTTGAAATATTGTGACAATAATGGGACGGGGGAAGCCAACTGATCGAAAAGTGCGCGAGATTATCATTCGGCAGTACCATAAAGGCAAAACAATGTTCTTTGAATATCCTTTAACGTTCCTCCATATCTACGTCACACTTACGTCACGTTATTCTAAGAATAATGCTTATCCAGCGATTGTAAAATCGGGCCTTAGTGTGCAAAAAATTTACCTTTGAATATATTCCAATTTATAGGCCAAAGAAAAGCCATTATTGATAGAAAAACAAAAAAGGAATCGTTACGCTTGGGTTAAATCTAAACTTTCGTGGTCTAAAATTGACTGGCGTAAAGTGATGAAAGCAAATTTAATGTTTGAGTGGGAGATCATCGTAAACGCGTAAAACGAGAAAAAACAGAAGCTTTCCATAAAGACTGCCTTAATCGAATAGTTAAGTTCCCACAAGGCACTATGGTTTGGGGATGTATGTCAGCTAAGGGATTGGGCACTTTAAAATTCATTGAAGGGACTGTAAACGCAGAAAAATATAAAAACATTCTTCAAAACTTGTTGCAAAAATATATCCGAATGGAGATTACATATTCCAACAGGATGGTGCGTCATGTCACACAGCAAAAACACCAAAAGAATGGTTTGGGCACAATGGTGTTAAAGTTCTGTCACATCCTTCCAGCAGCTCAGATCTCAATCCAATAGAAATACTGTGGCATAAAATGAAACAAAATTTAAAAAACAATTCTCAGTGAACCCTACCTCAACTGCGCGTCAAATTACATGAAATTTGGGATAGTTTTACACCTGAATTTTGCAAACGTCTTGTCGATACAATGCCTGATAGTCTTCAGGCAATTATTCGAGCAAAAGGAGATGTTACTCTTATTAAATTTGTTTCTTATTTTGTTAAATTCTACGAGTTCCAACATTTAGTTGTCAACAGTATTGGGCTGAAAATAAATAAAAAAAGAATTATATTAAAGCAATTAACTTTCATTGTTCAAAAATACTTGTAAAAGGTCTGTTAAACATAATGAAATAAATTCACAAAATCTTGAAAAAATTCGTCATAATATTTCACCGAATTCACGATTTATTTCAGACATAACTGCTTGTTCCAACATATAGTTGTTAGGGCTCGTACATATTAAAGTCGTCCGGTACCTTGCTCAACAAATGAACGGGATCATTTAAAAATTTGATTAAATGAGAAAAATTGAAATAACTGCATCAATTTGTAATTATATAGAATTTTACAAATACAAGTAAAAATAGATGGAAATGAAAACTATGAACTCTTCAGAGTTTTTTAGATCTTGAAAGCTTAGTTCTAGGATCCATAATATTCAATTTCAGACAAACTGTTCAAGCATGTATTATTTTTCAGTTGGACAGTGAGGTAGCGTCATACATCTTCTATTGTATTCATATTAGGTCACGACACTGGTCAATTCATTCGAAATTTTGTTAATTTGAATAGATTTAAGCAAAAAAATTCAACCTCTAAAATAATCGATAAATTTCGAACAAAATATAAAAAATTTAAATATTAAGGGAATTTTGTTTAAGTTTATCGAATAGATAGTTACTAAAGAGGCATACAATGCAAAAAGAAGCTTATTGAATCTTATTCTTAATAATTATTAGCAAATGACTTTGCAAATGATTGCTAAAAAGGTGTGAGTTTTAATGATGCTTGAATATTAATTTTTTGTGGATTGTATATTTTCATGAATTGAAATAGTAAATATTTACATTCAGAAGTTGGTGTTATTCGTTGTAACTAAAACTATACAGAAAGTGCTTATATGCAAAGTATTGAGTAACTAAAATTTTCATTGCATACATGTAATGTTCATTTTAATTAATGAACAATATTTATGGCCGTATGCACCGAACAAATAAACTCAGCTTAACTTAAAAGCTCAATTTAACAAATAAACGTCACCAAAAGTTAATCTGAGTTCGGTGCATATGACCATAAGCGGTTTTATTTTTATCAAATTATTTTCCAATCGCTCGTTCCAGTTTTTATCGTGGCGATATCTTATGTTGTAATTTCTAAATAGACAGTGTTTTACTTTTAAGAGTAATTTTCTGTTTTTCTATTTAGTTAGTATGTACTGATTATTATTTGCTCCTAGACTTCTTCTGTTTTCTATTTTCATCTTGGAATAATAATAAAGATTTCTAGTAAGGCTGGGAATTTTATAAATTTTTGTATTTGACTATTCGTTTCAGTTTTTATTCGAATATTCGAATATTATTCAAATATTCGAATTATTGGAACTACTCGAATATTTGAATATTCGAATATTCGACTAAGCGTTTGTTATTCGACTTTTTAAATATACAAATTTGAGTAACTGCATGAGTGTAAGTATGAAGCTGTTAGTTAGTTATTTCGTATTTCTTTTTCTAGGATTTAAATAATCATTAATTACTAATATAAATGTGCAACATGATACCGATTATACGGACAGGTATATTTTTATTTTCAAAAGAAAAGAAAGTGTAATATGATAAACTTCTACATGTATATAATCTTATAAAATAAAATTAACATTCACATAAAACAAAAAACACAATAAAATTCTCATAGAAAAAAATATAAAAACATTAACAAGCAAAAAAAATGTTCGAGGAACAAAACAAAATAAGGCTAAAAACAGACGAAGTAGTTTTGTTTCGTATGAGTCTATACCGGGTGTCCACTTTGATTACGCACCATAGGGAATTCAATGCAATTTTTTTAAATTGTAAAGTCCTGCTCTCCAGTCGAATATAACATAAGACACTAAACGGCATAATAAGTAGGTCTTTCACGACCTACCCTCTCAACTCTTTTAAATCGCAGAAAGGAATCTGATAAATTTTTGATTTTATATAAGACCACGAGAAGAAATCGTTTGATGTTAAATCCGGCGAAGATGCAGACCATCGTGAATCAACAAGTCTGCATTCAGTATGCTGATTTCTTAATAATAACTTCAATAGGGAAGCAGGAATTTACAATTATAAAAAATTCCTATGGTGCGTAATCAAAGTGGACACCTGGTATAGTATGACAGGTTACGACGAAAATTGCTTCGTCTTTGTTTAGCCTTATGTTAACTTTAACTAGAAAAAAACAATAAAAATTAGTAAAACGAAAGAATTAGACTATAATCCATTCACAAAACTCCCGTGACGTTTACATTTTCATATTGAAAATTTCGAGTGTATTTGATAAGTAGTAATGTATTTAAGAATCAATATCGATGCTTATTACGTCGATTAACTATTTCCATACCATACGCATTCGTTCGCGCAGATATTCGAATATTCAAATAATTCGAATATTCGAATATTTGAATATTCGAATATTCGAATAATTTATTTTGTAACTATTCGAATTCCAAATATTCGAATATTCGACTGTTCAAATTATTCGAATACGATTCCCAGCCTTAATTTCTAGGCCCCGTCAATCTCTCAAAAAATCAAGCAGCCTCTCATTTTCAGTTACTCTTTTCTTTCTGTTTCCGTTTCTACAGACCTTGAACATCTATCTTTGTAACAGGTGATCAATATCTTTTCTAATCAAGTGACCTATGGAAATAAAATCATGTGTCTTTGATTAGTTCATTATTTCAAATGCCACTTGAATTACATATTTATATTGCATTCCTATACAAAACGATAGGAATGCAATAAAAATAATTCAAATGGCATTTGAAATAATGAACCAAGCAAAGACATAATTGTTTTCCATTGATTAGAAAAGATATTGATCACGCGTTATTTTCATTTCTTGTTGGTCTGAAAGTGACGTTTACAATTTGTGTTTATATAAGACAGTAGAGGTAGATACATCGCAGTAATGTAAGTACAATAATTCAGAATCATTTTTTTAAGATCTCTTTATTGTGTTTTAAAACATTTTTTAAACCGTAACAAAATCGCTGTTGTTCTCCTGGTGTTTATTTTAGAGCTTTTCATACTTGCCTTTCAAAAACGACTTCTTATCTATTTATTCATTTTTCTTGTATTTATCGTCATTTCTCTACAGCTCTGCTTTTGTAACCACACGCATCATGTCAATACGTGCCGTTATTTATTAATTACAGATAGAAAATGAAGCATTCTTTTTCCTAGATATGACAGACGAAGAACAAGTTTTAATTTTTTAAGGCAATATAAATTAATTTAGCATGTTTCTATAAGCGCAGCTTAAATGCACCTCCCGCACGCAAACTTCACTCTTAAAACCTTGTGATACAAGGGTCACAGAACTGTCAAATTGTAGCATTTAAGCTGCGCACGACTATACAAACCTACGTGTACCATCACCGGCACTAGAAACGGAACGAAAAGCAATAAACTCATTCGAAAATGAACCTTAGACAGTGCTACTTTCGGCTATGGCCTTGGTACAGCGTTTCGTTTTAAGTGCCGGCGAGTATACTTACATAGATTTGAGTAAATTCACTTCTCCAGTTTAATTATAAAACCGTCGTATTCGTATGTCCAAACCTGCATACGAATTGTTAAGATAATAATTAGTACATCAACAATTATGTAACTCTTTTGGTGATTCTTCTTGGTTTGTTGCGTTTTCCATTATGAAGTGACTTTCTTTGGATGCTTTTTAGGTGTTTTGAGAAACACTGTTTAAAATACTCAGACTTTTCCTAGAGCGCCAAGAGATGGCGTTGCTATTCACTTTCTAAAATTGGAGTTCAGTTTCCAAATTCAAGTGTTTACAGTTCCCAGCTTTCACTGCCCACATAATTAATTTTAGGCTGAGTTTGTGTATATTCCTGATTATAACTCGTGTCTAAATAAAAACCTGGTCAAGTAGGCTACATTTAGTAATTCTGCTATGTAAATGCAATAGATAAATTCTCGATCACAACCCACTTGACCAGGTTTTTATTTAGACGCTCGTTACATATAATAAGAAAAATTATTAATCAAAATTGATCAATAATAAGTAACAGGATGCGGTCTATTGGACGTTTTTACAAGGATGAGTTCCTTTGTTTAAATCTTAATATTTCGATTTTTATTAAAATCTTCCTCAGGAGAAAAACTGGAGGCATGAGCATTGATTGACAAACTTGAACATGATTGTAAAACATTAATTACATTTTAAAATTGTAAATTGGAACGATAAACATGTGTAAACATGGTGATTAGTACTAATCACTATCTTGCAATTTACACATGTTTGTCGTTCCAATTTAAAATTTTAAAATGTAATGAATGTTTTACAATCATGTTCAAGTTTGTTAATCAATGCTCATGTCTCCAGTCTTTCTCCTTAGGAAGATTTTAATAAAAATCGAAATATTGAGATTTAAACAAAGGAGCTCATCCTTGTAAAAGCGTCCAATAGACTGCATCGTGTTACTTATTATTGATCAATTTTGATTAATAATTTTTCTTCTTAACTAAGTCACGGTCATGATTTATAAAGCTTCTATACATATAATGACAAACAACTTAGCCCAGAGAGGGCTCTTCAGCACCTAGACTGAAATTCAAGTCATTTTCTATATGAAGTGATTTTCTTTGGTTGCTCTTTAGGTAACTTGCTTAAAATTTCCCGAGCATTTGCTTTTTTACATTTTCCTACTTCTGGTCTCCTATATGGTGAAAATACTTTTCTCAATTAGCTCAGAGATGGCGCTAAAATTGGAAATCGAAGTATTTTAGACAGGCTTGCCAACTTTTCAGATTTTATTAGCGGCACAACTGATTTTTGTATTTGCCAATAAACTGCAGTCATTTTTTTAAGTGACCTATGAAAGATTTGTCTGCATTGTCTCTGTCCACTTCAGAGTTTCTGAGTTTCATAAGTCATTTTTCATATCGAAGTGTTTCTCTTTCTTCTATTATATTATAGTTCATTGTAAGCCGAATTTTTGTATTATCCTATTCCGCTGTGGTTTAATTTAGTTACGTTTTGAAACACTGCGTAGAATTCCCAGAGTTTTTGTTTCTTTACAATTTCTTATCTCCTGTATGATGTAGGTAAATAGTTTCTCCTAGCTAAGAGATGGCGCTTCAACAATTTACTAAATGTGAAAATCAGTTTTCATTTTGAAGTGCTTTTCAAAGACTTCTTAGAGTTTTCAATACTATGATGGATTTCCTACAGCCTATGTAAAACAGAGTTAGTAACGAAGTCAAATACTACTGTGAATTTTGCCTAACCCTGTATAAAAGTATTTTAGAATCTAAAGGGTTTTTCATTAAGAGCGACGCATTTTGTTTTTCAAATAAAACACCGATGTCGTGAGAAATTTAAGATTATTTTTACTTCGGTGTAAAGTACAGTTAATGCCATTATTGATGGAACCACAACATCATTCAAATGTCCTCTACGGAAGCGCTGACAGGAAGGAATTCGTTTAAATATGGTTTAAACCAAGTTTCCATGAGTGAATTTTTTTTTGTCTGGATTGGATGCTCTGGACTAGGACGACATGTGGTTGCAGCAAGACGGTGCCACTTGCCACAATGCCAATCAACAATTGACTTATTGAAAGAGAAGTTTGGTGGAATCGATTATTTCTAGAAACGGACCAGTCAGTTATTCTCCTCGCTCGTGCGATTTAACACCCCTAGACTTCTTTCTGTGGGGTTATGTTAAGTCGTTAGTTTACACCAACAAACCAGCAACATTACACGATTTGCAGACCAACATTAAAGGTGTCATTGCTGACATTCGACTCAATTTAGGTGAAAAAGTCATGGAAACTTGAGTTAAACGGATTCCTTCCTGTCAGCGCTTCCGTGGAGGACATTTGAATGATATTGTGGTTCCATCAATAATGGCATTAACTGTACTTTACACTGAAGTAAAAATAATCTTAAATTTCTTACGACATCGGTGTTTTATTTGAAAAATAAAATGCGTCGCTCTTAATGAAAAACCCTTTAGGTGTGAATCGAACTCTTCTTATTTTATTTCATCTTTTGAATTGATTTTAACAAAAAAAGTGACACATTTAATATTAGGTTGTTCGGAAAAAAATGTCGTATTATGTCTACAATTTTTAGATTCTAGAAAAGTTGGGTGATATCATCATGGAATGCAACTGCTAGTAGAAAAATGGCAAAAGGTCACTGATGTAAATAGTCATTATATAGTTTATCAAAATTAGTATACTTATGTATATAAACATTCTGAATTAAAAAGAAAACGATATTTTTTTCCGAACAACCTAATATTTCTTTTTTGAGGAACTGTTGGCTATCCAAAAAGGGAATAGAAATAATCCACCAAATACACTGATAATTTGGCCTGTCGAATCAATTTCTCAATTCACATTTGATGTGATTGTCGAATCAGAGATTCGATCGAACCTTGCTGGATGATGATGCTGGATCATCAAAAGAAAGATTTTAAAACTCATTAGACTTCACAATTAGAAGAGAATTTTGTCAGTGGTTCAAACTCAGGTGACGTCTGGTTCATCTTTTCAGGCAATAAATCCTTACTTTTATCCAACGTGGGGTTTGAAATGAATCAGCAAAATTTAGTAGAACCGATCTACCTCGAAGGCACTCCTGATCAGTTTTGTGATGATGAAAGTTAAAGTGTATATTTGTCGTGGGATTTAATTCCATTGGACCCTCTTTTGCGAGCCCACCTGACAGTAGTTGACAGAAGAAGAGAATTGGAAAGAGTAAAGTTAAAGAATTGAAATAGGTGGGGCAACTAGGAATAAATGTAGGTTACATCTAGTCAGTACAATCAAATAGGAAACATGTTGGAAAATTTGGAAATGTTTCACGAAGTTATATTTTAAAATGGAACGCTTTGATTCTGTATTTAAACTTTGGAAGATTTCAGATTGTAGTGTTGCTTACAAAGCCGCGATAGTTTCCCATTGCCTTCCGCAAAGTGGTCACCTACTTATTGACCTCGTCTTTGTTGCTTGTTTTTTCTTTCAGAGTTGTAGAAGACCAATGAACTTGGAACAATGGAAGAGTGGAAATTCACAAGGGTCTAAGTGCCAAAAAAAATGACGCTGAGATCACACATAAAATATGTCTAGAACATAAAATAAATAAAATCTTTCTTGAAAAAGTTTTATTAAGTAAAGAAAACAAGAATAAATGAACTAGACACTTTGTTACACATTTAAAAAAAATTGACACATAGACTCCTAAACAGGCATTGCCTGAAATTTTCTGGAAATGGCACTTAGACCCTTTTGAATTTCTAGTCTTCAATTTCATTTCAACTTAGTCGAGATACTTCATTCTCTTGATTCCATATGTTCTTCGGCGATAATAGAAAAATGATCAATACTTTAAAAAAGAATGAACATCTCCGCAGACAATACTATAAAATTAAATGTTAATGTCGTCTTCAATATTAGTAAGCCAGAGAAAGTGTGCGGTCTCTAATTACATATACAAACTGTAGTCTAATGAACTACTTATACTTTCAGATAGTTCGCATTACACAATTTCTACGTGGGTGCGAACGTAAAAGTTCAAACACGCACTTCTTTGAAGTTCTCCGAATTTGCACGGCGGCAATTCCTTACTAACAATAAATCTAATTCACTTAAAGCCGATAAAAACCAGAATCTGGGTTACCGAATGCATGCAACGGACGCACGTGTATTCCAAGGCGGTTTAATTTGCATGTGCAATCGATAAACGTAAATATCGTTTCATTCACTCCCAACGGTCGCTTCAATCGGCATTATCATAGAATATGTAATTATGATTGCGTTTATTCATCGCCTGTCCGGCGAGCGGTCAGTTCGAGTGATTTATATTAATTACATAAGCAAGTATAATCATTTCACGCAGTCAGCTGAACAAATGGAAGAAGTAATCACGTAGGACGGTTGCAACTGCAAATCGCGAGAGCAGCCGCTAATCAATGGAATTAATTATGGGCAATAAAGTGGCTTTATTGCGCCGCCGGAATGTCCGCAGACTAGACGATATTGAATAACAAGAGCCTTACATGTGTACAATCATGTTGAATTTTAAAATTGCTTTAAAAACCGATACTTCTATATTTTATCTTGTAAGATGGGATCAATCATAAGTCACAAGTCCAATAAGCTGTCGGGACAGTTGCGTCCCTGCACATTTGCACCCTTGATACTTTCGCGAATCTAATTTTAAATTTAATTGGAAATTGTCAGGTGATAAAGTGGTTAAGCTTTTTACACTTTCTGACCAATTTAGAATGGACAGAATTTAAGTCGTGGAATAAAAGCAAGCATGAAGATACGACATCAGTTTTGCACCTTAATTTTGTATATTAAATGCGTGTAAGTTTTCTCTTTACTGCTTTCATTCTGAACTATGTATATTCCATTCTACATTTGTTGATTAATGATTAAGTCATAAAAAAGTTCGTACATGAAGCTTGGAATAATTTTCGAATGAGCGGCCGACCAACAAGTCTTTTGTTATATTGTACGCTACGGTTTCAATTTATATTCATTTTATATGGGTTAGACTATACAGATCGTCTTTTTTTCCAGAAAGAGTATATGCAGGTCTGCAACTGTTCCGGTTTAGTTCAATACGTAAGGAGGCTTTATAAATCAAAATAAGTAAAAGATAAAAAATATCTTATCAACATCGAGGAAAGTAGACTTAAAAACCTGTGGCATTATATTCAGCGAAAGTGGGGTTTGACCCGTATTCCAGGCTTAATGAAATACAGTGAAAGCTCTCATAAGCGGACACCGACGATTCCAACTTTTTTGTCCGCTTATGGGAGCTGTCCGCTTATAAGAAAGCAGAAACAAAAAAATTGCCAAATCAAAAATATAAATAAGTATCATACTTCAAGTCGATAGCTACTTCTTTAGCCTTGGCTTTTATTAGCGGGCCTGATATAGGTATGTGCTGGTTTCTGACACGGGCAAACCACTCAAAACAAACCCTGTCATGTGTGCTGCTTCACTTTTTAGTTTCATTGTTTTTTGATTATTTTATTTTGCTTATTTTGAATCTATAATAGTTACAAATTCATAGGTTTAAAAAAAAAGCTAAACCTACCTTTCACCCAGTTTGCGAACACTCAAATGACCTCCATCTTCTGTCTTAATGTAAAAAACGTTTTGCTGAGTGGCTGAGGTTCAAACAAGACTACGCATAATATTAAATACGGTTGGAGACCTGTACACAGGGGAATCCCCACATCAATTTTATACTGCGAAGAAATACAGCAGTCCGTTTCCGGAGCTTCGCGTCTGCTCATGAGAGCGTTTCGAGCCTAATGGGGGAAAGTTGTTCTGTCCGCATCCGTCCGACAGAGCGTCCGCTTATGGGAGCGAGTTTAACATAGGAATTAATACCCAAAATTTTGGTTCCAGAAAAATTGTCCGGTCATGAGAAATGTCCGCTTATGGGAGCTGTCCGTATGGAGAGCTTTCACTGTATAATGATTTCGAACTCAGGATATTGTCAATTCGTTTGCTTCATTCTTCAATAGCGTCTACAATCCTTCTAATTCTGCTTATGCGGCTCATGTAAACTTCACTGATAGTTCTGTACCACCGAGCACTACGGTTAACACCTCAAACTATCTCTGAAGATGACATACTTGGTGCCTTGAAAAATATTAAAAACAGTTTCATTGCTGGTCTTGATGGAGTTCCTAGCTTTTTAGTGAAAGGTTGTGCCTGTATATGTGTGAAACCCTTATCTCATATTATACAGTGTGTTCCCGGATTGAATTCACTATACGTATAATGGACCAAAAATTTTTGAATTCAGATTTCATGTTTTGCAGTTCAGGTCTGCTTGGCGTGAAATGAATTTGTGCCAAATTTGACGCCGAAAGACTTCAAGGTGCTGGAATTAACACAAGAAGAAGTAAAATCTGTGTAGGTAAAGTGGTCTTCCTTTTGAATTTAGGAGAAAAATTTAATAAGATAAAATGATTCTCATCTCAAATTAGGGAGATATACCGAATTCCAACATCCTAGGAAACAAAATCGAATTACGGAAAATTACTAATGATAAATAATATGTATTATAAATAATATGCATCAAGTGAAAAATATTTTTCACTTCTGACGACGCTGTCGAACGACTGCGAAACGTTAAGTGTATAGTGCGCGATTTAGTGTCCGCTTAAAAGATTTTGTGATACAAATTTCATCGGACAAGAACCAACTGTAAATATAAATAATATTTCAGTAAAGTTGTAAAATGTTAACGCCATCTACATATTTATTGACCAAAAACAAATAAAATATGATTATTTAAATAATACTCCGTCCATATTAGCACCTGACAATATTAATGTCTTACAACTGTACTGAAATCCTAATTTTCCGTAATTCAATTTTTTTTCTAGGATGTTGGAATTTGATATATCTCCTATTTTGAAATGATAATCATTTTATTTTACTAAATTTTTCTCCTAAATTCAAAAGGAACACCACTTTACCTACTACACAGATTTTACTTCTTCTTGTGTTAATTCCGCCACTTTGAAGACTTTCAGCGTCAAACTTGGCACAAATTCATTTCACGCCAAGCAGAGCTGAACTGCAGATCATGAAATCTGAATTCAAAATCTTATTTAAAAAATCAGTATTTCCAACTATCAGTATTTCGAACTATCTCCATCTGTCCAGTCTTTAAAAAAGAGAATGAAAACAATATTGAAAATTATAGGTCCAATTATTATCATCTGCAACTTTGCTAAGGTTTTTGAGAGTGTATTAGTTAAATCCACTTACCATTCAGTAAAATTGTGTATAGACAATGATCAAGATGGTTTTATGGAAAAACGATCAACTGTTACGAATCTCTGTTCATTTACTCAATAAGTTTCTGAATTTGTGGACAATAAAACTCAGGTGGATGTGATGTATATGGATTTTCAAAAAGCTTTTGATAAAATAGACCATTTCATTTTATTAAAAAAGTTACAATTCTATGGTTTTTCTAATCAGTTACTTAATTCATTTTCGTCTTATCTGCTAGGCCCGTGTGACACCATGCAAGATTTGACATAAAATCTTGCACAAGTTTTGCATGTTTAGAAAATGTACCGACCATACATAACTTTACTTATTTCTTGTGTAAGGCCCGTGTGACACCATGCAAGATTTGATAACATTTTTGTTACAAAGTGAGGGAGATGAGCTATCACAGTGAATTCTGATTGGTTGAATTGGCACTTCTCGCTCACTTCGTAACAAATCTTGTACAAGAAATATCATAGTGTCACACGGGCATAAGAAATAATATTAAATCTTTACTGTGTTTGCTAGTACCTTATGTTAAACATGCGCATAACTACCTAATTTACAAATCTAATCAGCAATTAATTCTAAATCTAATCAGTCACAGTAAATCAACAAATACTGACATATGCATAACTTCAATAGCGAAGCAAAGATTTGGTATTTGCGGAACATATCTTGCAAGGCAATGACGGTCAATAAAATGTTTAGTTGTGCGCAGATTTGTTGTTAATTCTTGTAATTGTATTAAAAATATTTAGAACTTTTTCTAAATTTTCTCAAATCTTGCAACAAGTTTTGTTATTGTGTTTGTTGGTCAGTATAATTTCTAAATATGTAAAACTTATGCAAGATTTTATATTAAATCTTGAATGGTGTCATACGGGCCCTAGATACAAAGAATACAGTTAAATTTCAATTTTTTTTCTTATAAGTATTCACCATCCTCAGAGGGTGCCACGAGGTTCAAATCTAGGACCTCTTTTATTTTTGCTTTTTGTTAATGACATAATCAGTTCGATATCCTGTTGTAAATTGCTATTTGCTGACGATATGAAAATCTTCTTCAGAATAGATTCAGTTTCTGACTGTCTTGTTCTTCAGAGTAATCTGGATGCCATTGTTCGCTGGTGCCAAAATAATAATCTTCCTCTTAATGCTCTGTTATTACCTATTCCAAAAAACATGCTCCTATTTTTTTTAACTACAATATCAGTGGTACTCCTTTAACTAGGGTTGAGATCATTACTGATTTAGGTGTAAGATTTGATACCAATCTAACTTTTAAACAACATATTTTGAATATTGTTGCTAAGGCCTATATAAAGTCTATGGGTTTATTTATCGTAACTGCAGGGAAATTTCTGTTATATTCCAGCTTAATAAGATCAAGGCTTGAATATTGCCCTATTACTTAGTTCCCTATTTTTTCAACTTATATTCAGCTACTGGAATCTATTCAGAGGAAATTTCTCAAATTCTTGTGTTTTCTGCAAGATGGTGCAAGATTCTGCAAGGCTATAGTCAAAAATTGTTCCTATCTAGATTTGATGTTAAATCTTTACGAATATCAAGGATTTGGATGGCTCTAAAGTTCCTGTACAATTTAATAAACAATAAGTGTGATTGTCCGCGGTTGCTTGGCAGAATAAACTTCCTTACCCCCAGAATTAATTCGCCTCATACTCAAATATTTTGTAATCCACTTAGTCGCACTAAGGCCCGGTCTTTTAACTTCCTTTTAAATTACTTGTAAATTTATCTGTCTTGTAACTGAAAAATCTATTATTTAGCTGCCTATCAAGCATTATGCATCTCTATCGAATTAACTAGACGAGTGCATCTATCTCAATCACATGAATATGCGTTGCTATAGCAACTAATTTAATGTTCATTTTAGTAAAAAGGGAGTTTACAAGGAAGTTAAAAGACCAGCCCTAAGTTGTACTAGTGTTATATAAGTCACACGTCTCACTAATGTGTCACTATTTCAATCTTATATCTAAGGAATGTAATATTAATACTGATTCGATATCCTTATTATTTCTGAAGTTATTAACAGTTATGAAAATTAGTTACTTAGTTTGCAAAGTATTTTTGTTTTATTGCCACTTAAGTTGTCACACTACCTTTGTTAAATTTGCAGTATACACAGCTGGTCTAACCAAGACTAGGAATGCGTTTCTTATGAGTAAATGAAGGATGGAATAGTAGAAACCGCATGAGTAAACGAAATAGCTACATCAATCGACGTTGCCGATTGATAACACGGGCTATACTCTGGCCGCTGGCGCCGGTCGAATTCCTACCTTCTTACGCAACATTGTAATATCTCTATTTCACTTCCACACAAGTTTCAATGAGCCTCTCCTTCATTTACTCACAATTAAGCGTATCCCTAGTCTTAGTCAGGCCAGCTATGTATGTATAGATTATTGTTAAGTACTATTAGTTAGCACGAGTTACAGTTTTATTTTGTTTATTTGTATTTCCTGTATTTGGATTTTTAACCTGTTGGAAATAAACGTATTATTATTAAAAAAAATTACCTTTACAAAAATGATCAGTGTATTTCTTCTTTGCTTTAAACCCTGACTGAATGTCTTCTGAAATATTTTCAGTCGATTTCACCGGCTCTGGTTTTCTGATACTTTTAAAAAATTACCTTGGTATATAGGTTACTAAATTATCTTGGTATAGATTAGCAAAACACGAGCGAGTTAAAATTATTCTAAAAAGGAGGCCATAAAGCTCCGAGGAAAATTCCACCCATGATGAATTCACTAGAAAACTGACTGTAACTCATATCTTCAACGAAAATCATTCGATAATCAAAAAACAATCAGTACGAAGAGTGCATTTAAATCCTCTAGCAAATGATGATAGCTTCCTTGTTACATAAATTATAAAAGAAATAATAACACTGATAGGAAGATTGGTATAGTTGAGATAATTGCCTTGTATACATACACACATATAAGTTGAAAGGGTTAAATTGAAACATTCAATTTAACAAGCAACAAAGATACCGCTGCAAAAAAACCCATGCTTTCATATGTATGCAAATTAAAGTTACTGAGTCAATCATCAAGCTATTGTCTATCGAGTGACAATAACACTAACAAATCCACGCAGGATTTACATGATATTAAAACGTTTCGAGATTATTTTTGTTTGTTCCAACGACAACAGCCACTTACTCAACAGCTTATAAATAGAAAGAGATCTTAAACATTCTAACGCGCGGCATTTTTTACTTCGAATTTCACTTAGATTCGGTTTCTATCCGTTCGAGTAATTTACTAACATAAGTCTAAAGCCTTAAACTTCACCTGCCCGCTATATTTCAGATGCACCAGGCACTCCTACACGTGTTTATTAACGCGTGCAGCTATTTTATTGTTTCGCATTTTTTCCATGTTATACATCACCTACACGGGAATGTATGTATTTACAAAACGAAATCGAACTTAACTGTGCGACGTAAAAATAGACAAAAATGAAAGAAAAAAGGACGTGATGTCATCTGCATTTAAATTTATTCAGCAGTTTATAAGGAGTGTCTTCGAATGTTTATCGTCTTTTAACTGCAAATTAGTCTGTTTTCGTTGATGTGTAGCGTGTAATTTGTGTAGTAATTAGAATTGGAAAATTATGCCCGTGAAAGGGATTGACTTTGGAGATTAGTGGTTTTTATGTAGCTAAGAAACTTTATAGCGTGACATTAGCACCGGAGGTTAATGGAGTTTGTTTAAATGGAAAACGATTAGTTTACGGTAGTCGGGCCAGGCATAAGTATATCTGTTTCCGTTTTAGACAAAAATGAGGCAAAAAAATTATAGTATCTATCTTCTTTAACTCGTGTGTTTATTGGCTTTTACATAAATTTGCATACATGAATTCTAAATGATAATAAACACGATGGATGAATTAAGAAAGATCAATTCTTGAAGTTGTCTAAAAACAAAAACAAATCCTTGAGGTTTTGAATTGGTTAACTTTTGTTAATTTACATTTCATTCATGGAATTGCTTGAATGTTTATTATTGGGTCTTATTTTGAATTTGTGAGGAATTTCAAGAGTTGAGATAAAGCTGTTTAATAATTTCCTTTTTGATGCAAGGCACAAATCTCTTGTTATTACCTCTTATCTTACCATGCATTTTTTAAAAATTCTTCATCTTTGCATGGCTTCTTCCGTTTCTCCTCTCTCATTCTCTTTCTTTTCTGACCTCATTTTCTTCTTCTTACTGGTTTGTATTACACTACTTTTTGGGCTTCTTTCATCATCCATTCTCATAACCACTAATATAATATTTACTTTTGGTTTCCAGTTTTCTCCTCTTGTATTTCTACTCATATTTACTTTTGCCTTAGAGTTTCATTTCTGATAGAACCAGTGATGAAATTAATTTTAAAATAACTGAAAAAAAATCATCTCTGGGATTTAACATTTACATTTACGTTTTCACTTTTAAATGTTTTTTATCATCTCTGCCTGAGATGTCCTTGAATTTAAGGATGAGTTCTTCTAAATACCTAATGATTGTTTCCGAAATTAGCATTGTAAATTAGTTATGTTTTCGGAAAATAACACACTGCAATATATTTCTTGGCAAAAACGTACAACAACAAAGGTGGTATTCTGTGAATTATGAGCTTACACATACTTTCATAGGCGTGAATAATTTACTCCACTTGGAAAAGTATGTAACCACAGACGAAGGAAGGTTCATTGCCAACCAACTAACACGCCGAGTTCGCTATCATTTAGTATTCATAAATTGCATGCCCGTAACCTACGTGCCTCACAGTCTCCTAATTATGTATCCAAGGAATTCCAATCACGCAATTGCTTAAAACAACAGTTAACGATCGACGTTAAAATTGCTGATAACAATAAATTACAATGGACCAATAAATCTAGTGCATTCAACAACGATCCACAGTTAAAAAAAACTAATAAAAATACGCTCATTATATTTTAATGCGTTTGCGATTTTATCACGGCGAACATTAAAGCGGCGATGCATTTTTGTATTTCTGTGCGTCGTTTGTTATTGTATTGGAATCGAATAATTTAATAGCAATCGAATTAATTGCGACGGCTATAAATATACGTTTCCCTATTTGACCATTTAAGGTAAGGAATCAGTGAATACATTAATTGCATAACGCGACTTATTTATTTATGTGTCTTGTCGGTGCGACCGTTGAGAAATCCTTTTACTATTTGCCCATAAAAAATGCTCTCGTTATGTAATTTAACAAATAAATGTTGTCGTTAAGGTAAGAGTAATCCTTCAATAAAGACATAATAATACCTAATGATTATTTATTTATTTAAAACTTTGATTAAATAAGCTGATGTATTGCGATTGCATCTGGTGATAGTAATTTTCGTCATGTATAGTGACCATCAAAATGTTCGCACCAAATGCACTCACTAACCAAATATGAGCCTAATCTGGGAAGCAATTGTGTGTGGCGGAAAATGACTCCTTTGTAAAACTACGAAATTAAGAAATTGTAATCATTGAAAATTATTTGGCCTTTTTTGACAGAATTTTAATAGGATATAACAGATCCTACCTTCCAGAATATTTTTTCTAGATATTCTACATTTCTTACTGATTGTTTGACTATTAACTACTCACTGAGAAATGAGATTATCGCATTTTTGTTTCTATTTGAACATAGAAGTAGAAAACGATTTAACATTTCAAAAAGAAAAAGAAAAAAGAAAATTCATTTTGAAAATTCAAACAAAAATTTATAGTAATTCAGTAACTTGATGTCGATGAAAATCTGCGTAAACGCTACTTGTCAGAAATGAAAATTAACTTTCTCTGTTGTTGTTGACTTATAATAAATATTTCAATGTGTTGTCTAGATCAGTTTTGACTTTTGTCTTTTTCAAGAATCCATGTAAAGATGTGTTGACATGATGCCTAAATAGTGTTATGCTTTAACCAACCAGGCGTAAATTAAGAATAAATATAAATAAATAAACCCTTTGTCGATATCTAACATGTTTGATTTTTGTTCGTGTTATCAATCGTGTGCAGGAAAAGGTGTAGATTACAAATATCTCTATACACCTACATTCAAAAACTCTTCAATAATTGAAACTTCTGAAAGAAGTGCAGATAGTGAATGAATTTGTATTTTTTTGCTAATGTAGCTTTTCCCATTTTATTATCACATTTCATATTCGGAAACTAAATATAGAAAACAAGCGTTAAACATTCTAAGTAAATTCTCGTAATCTTCAGTGCAATTACTGAATACTTTCGTTAACAACAAACAACTACAATAGAATAGATTTTACGAAATGAAATAGAACTTACGAAGAAGCAATATCTTGTTAACTATTTCATTGTCCCTCTTCTTTCTTCTGTTTTGCTTTGAAATAACTTTCAACACTTTCTCTATTTAAAAACATAACTTTACAAGCTTCTATCATTAAAGACTGCATACTAATTAAGTTACTTAAGTTGCGATTTTATGATTCCAGGAGCGTGGTTCGCGCATTTGATTCATTTTTAACAACAAATTAAGATTGTTACTGACGTAACACTACACATATAAAACCAGGAAATACGTGGGCATTGCAATATATAGAAGAAATCGCAAATTTATTAAAATACGAAATCAACATAAAACGTTCATACAGGATCAATTTACGTAATTAATTAGGGATGATGTAACACAAGCGAAAATTTGAACTCCGACTTATACGCTGGAAATAAGATAGATTGTCGTACTCACTAAAAGAAGAAAGACACGCTTAGTTTAAAAAAGATCAAGAAAGAGAAAAAAGATCAAGAACAGAAAGGCGATATTATATCGAAAATAAAATTGATTTAATAAAAACCCAATCAAAGTTAACTAATTTTTTAAATTGAACATTGAACGCCTAAACGCAGGAATAAGAAAGGATTCCGTGACCATTTGAAATTAACGAAAAATCATGAGAAGAAAGACAGTCTTGGTTTAAAACCTGAATGAAGGAATGAAAAAAGAAACCAGAATATCAAAAGAAATTGGCGAAATTATATCAGAAATAAAATAATTTAATAAAAACCCAATCAAGTCCTAGTGTAAACCAAGTACCTACCAAAGCGATTAAAGTAATTATTTAACAAAGCTACCAACCCATCAAACGATAGTGAAACGTTGTTATCAACAGATAGTGAAACGTTGAGCAATCGTGCGATTTTGAAGCATCCGATAAAGATTTTAAAAAAGTTGTTATTGAAATTTACAGTTGTCCATAAGTTTATAGTATTTAGGTCGTTTTACAATATTTCACTTTTGGTACAAGATTTGCCTCCTTTTCTTAAACAATTTATTGTGTGCAGTAAATTGTATCAAAATTTAAAATTTAAAATTGAATTAAAAACTATTAGGAAAAATAGAACATGTTCTCATCTCCAAACCGCATCTGTAACCTAAAAATTTCTCGTCTAATTTCTTATTGTCGAAATTGTACAAGAAATAGGGTAATCTAAAACTGTCTTTAAAAAGTTGCCAAAACCAAATCAACTTGCCTATGCAACAGTTACAAATTTAATTTTAAAAAATTTCAAACACGAATAAACTTCTCCTGCTTTTTAATTTTTAGTAGAGAATAGTGTCATATGTAGGGCTGTGTGATAAAGAAATTTTTCAATCGAATAACGATAGTTTTCGATATATCTATAAATACATATGGATAAATATCGATATACCTATTAGTGATTGAAAACTATCGATGTATTGATAAATATCGATATTTCGATGTACGATTAATCGATATATCGATGACTTTTTATTTATCGAATAATTTATCGATATTTTTTGGAAAAAGTGATGACCACAAAAAAGGACCTCCAAACTAAAAGTAGCAACGAAAAAACTGACTACCCACTTCATTATTATAATATCGATGTATGGATATATCGATAATTTATCAGTATCGATATATCGATAGATATCGATATATGTATGTATATGGATAAATATCGTATTTACCGATAAAATATTTTATATTTCGTTACCATTATCCAAAAACTTGTAAATATGTAAATAAAAAAATACAAAAAGTTCTAAGAAGAATAAATTATTACATATGGTGCACACCGTTCTATGTAAATTTTTCCTATTTCTTACTGTCTTTATTACTTTTCTGTTACAAATGAAGAAATGAATAAAAAATCCAAAACATTTAATTGTACATACAGTCACGAGCATAAAAACGGGCCATGTCTTGAAGCTAACATCTCCGAAATTTAGCTGTGTAGGGGTACTTTTCGGTTTCAGAAAAATGTAATCATCGCCGAAATGTCATTATTATGTTATTATGACTATTATCACTAAGCTGTAAGATGTACAACGTTTAAAGTTCGATAACACAAATTAGTGTTCCGTTTTTTGTGCAGGTACTAGTTTTGCTGACAAAAATAAAAGAAAATTTATTAAGAAGTGACACCATTTTAAAACACTGATTAAATCATCAAGTTGTTTCGCAGATTAAAATATGAAAAAAAAATAATGCAGATGCACCCAATTTACACATCAAAATTCGGTTGTTAAATTAGCAACGTCATCTGCTGATGTAAAGATGACGCGAAATTGATATAAAATGTCACTCACCCAGCAAATAAAATTTCAGGCGCTGACGCCAAAGCCATCCGCAAGAAACTAATTAAAACGTTTGGCCAGCAGATTAATTCCTCGAACAGCCTTTATGATAATGGACGATTTTATGAGTGGAACGAGTGAAATCATCGGCGCTCCAAATTTCCGATTTCAGAACGTCACGTATGTACTGGATGTGAACAAAAACAATGCATATCCGAATGTATGTGAATTAAAATTCAAAACGTAAATTTCCAGCGGCCTTAAAGTTTCAAGTGTAAAGTTTTAATGCGCTTAATAATCCGAGGCGAGTTGCAAGCTCGCATAAATTTGCAGAGTTTATCATCGGCTCTAAGGTGAACTTGTTTAAAAGCTATTTACAAGCGTGTTAAACGTCTAAAAGTAAATGATACGGCCGACGTAATTTATGGATTTGTCGATCGTTGATGTAGGCTAATTACAAAGCAATTACTCCTTAAGCGACAATTATCAATTGAACTTTCCGACGCAGTGAGGAAAATTTGAAGGGAACTCATTCTTATTGTGGCCTTTGTATGCATAAGCTTTTATGGGATGGGCTGCGAAAATAATGAAGCAAATCATAACAAGTAAAGGGGCTGGTTGGTCGACCTAGAGCAAATATTGGGGTCGACAATAACGACGATATATTGGTCATACATCAGGCGCCAACACGAACCGAGTTATACATGTGCTTCGCGTTGGTCTCGTTATTCTAGCGTACCAAATAAACAAATGTAACGTTACTTCACGTACTATACCCGGCATGGTAAAAATCGTAAAATAAGATCGTTTATTATTACGTTACGTAAGTCACTCTGTGTAATTATATAAGACCATAAACTTCTCCTTGCTCCTAGTAATGTGATATGTGATGGAAGGACTCGATTAACAATAAATTTCATCGATCGGTAATTAAATATTTCAGGCTATAAGGATTTACATTATTTAAAATACGTTAAGAACACTGTTAAGAAAAAGTTGAATGGTAACAAAAATAATTCTTTCTACGAGCAAAAAAAGATATGTGTACTAAATCGTTTCCTCATTTAAACAAGTCTTATTAATTTGCAAACGTTTAAAAGTAAAACAAAAAAATTCCGACGAATTTTAGGAAATCAAATGAAGACTGAAAATGGAAGCAGTTCAAACTACTTTTTTATTATACCTGCATCAAAATCCCTGTTTTTAAAACTAAAAAGCGTGCGAAAAAGAGCAATTAAAGCACGCCGTGTTTTAAAGTTGCCTAGGAAACAATACATACAATCTCCACATGTTAACGATTCAAAATGCGATCCACAGGCAACTTTACAAAATGAATTTAAATTTTAATGTCATTCAAATTTTCACATTTTAGCGCAGGTATAATAAAAAATATTGTATAATACACGTGCATAAGAGCCTTTAAAGCACTTGCGCCGTTAAAAGCGCTCCGCTTCGCGTCGCGCGTGCTTTAAAGGCGTTCTTATGCACTTGTATTATAAGATACTATTATGAAGAGGAAACTGGGATGGTTTGGTCATTTAGTACGCCTATCCGAACTACAGGAAACTCTAAGTGACATGGGAAAATGAAAGAGACAAGAAGAAAATATGAATATCCAAAATACGTGGAATAAGAAAGCAACAAAAATAACAATAATAATAATAAAAGATTGTGAAGAGAGAGAATTATTGGTAGCACATTAATACAATCAAATGCCCTAGAAATTGCTAGAAAATCGGCGGAGAAATTGGGAGAAATAGAACATGTTCTGAGTTCAGGGTTTGCGCCTTGCTTAATAGATTTCGTGATAAGCACTCAGCACTTCATTTGATTAATTTATAATTTGTCTATGGCACTAGTGATGGGCGATATCGTGATATCAATATCACTGTGTAATCGCAGTTTTGGTAAACTGTGACGTGATATCAGTTTCACGGTATCAGTTTGGTCGAAATCACAGTTTGTCTAGGAACGAGTATCGCTTTTACAGATACTATCGTGTATAACATAAAGTCGAGTTTCCCTTAACGCCATAAGAATTATACGTGCAGCAAGCAACTTCGTGCCTAGAATGCGTCATATACATATAAGTATAAAAATTAGCGAATCATGAGATGGACTTAGATTATAAACATAATGATTGGTTTTAAATAAAAAAAGCTGAGGTGTCATCAGTAACAAATTTTTGACAAAAAAGTTCTAATATGTAATCCATAATTGTATCAAGAATTTATGCAGTCCACCTCCATTTTAAATATCATTATGCTTCAAGAATCAAGAACAATCGTAACTGTCCTGTGTAGGGTAAAGCTTCAATTTCTGTAAACGCCAATTTTCCTTACATACATATTTAATTTTTTCCCTACAAACTATACTTTTCACATTTTAAATTCTGATATAACAATCAGAATTAGCAGACATTTAAATTAAAGAAGTAAATTCACTGTAATGAACATTCTCGTATTAATTAATGCGTGAAAGAAGCCATGACGCTAACTCTAGTAAACTAAATGCGTTCTTGTTCAGGATTATATACTTACAGTAACAAAACATTTTCGAAATATCTATCCATTCACTTCATAATATTTCGTTGCTCGTATAAGAACTGGTTGAGCACCCGAAAGTAATCCTTCGGTAGCTATTGTTGATGCTATGTGTACATGATTTATTTAGTCTTATTTATTTTTGGCAGTTAAATATACATAAACATTTACAAAAGGTATATTTATTATCAACGTAAAAATGACAATTCAATTTAGGTAAGTTCTTTACGTTTCATTGCAGTTGCTTAATTGTCAGTTTTTTATTAAAGTATCTTTAGCTGTGTACCGAGGAAATCAAGACAAAAGTTGTAAAATATGGAAAAAGTTTATTTTGGTTCTTAAATATAATACGTTTGGGAGGACATAACTAAGATTTCTTCTAAAATTAGATATTTATAAAGTTATGCGAAGCTTTTTCATGATACGAGGTAAGTTCCAAACTCTCAGGGCCTGACTTAGATCTAGATATCGAAGCGGGTCAAAATTTTGGTAACACATTGCTTCAAGTTGTATTAGCATTGGAAAGAACAAAATTGGATTTTGTATCAATTATATAGCGTTTTTGATTGACTGCTCTGGAGAATTCTCAGAATATCTCCATCCCTTATTATTACAGGAGGCTAAAATAAGTCGAAAATACTCTGAGAGTACTCTAGAGCAGTCAATCGAAAACGCTATTTGTTTCCGATTAGTTTTCTCTAAGTTTTCTTATAACTGACATTCTTTCATCGAGCTGTTATCAAATCCCTAACTACTTCCTTATTTCTCGCTAAAGCATCAAAGATTGGCCGGATGGAATGTACGAGGAAAATTACCCATCATATTCTGTGGTAAAATATTGGGTCAAAACGATTTCGAATGGTGCAGGAATTCTTGGAAAATGACGCAGGAATAAGACGATGGAGGTGGTGACAGATAACAATATTGCTACATGTTGAAGATCTCATATTAAACGATTGACACTTGAAGGTGAAAGAAATATTAAAAATGTCGGGATTTTCAGATAAGTTTAAGCATTCGCCGAATTATCCATGATGTGATCAGCTAGGCATAAATAAAGTTAGTTCAAGGTGAATCCCCAAACATGTCAGCAGTTCAGTGCCAGAGTCGTGTTGAATTTTTGGAGCTCTGTGGAGAAAAACCTGTGGACGTGTTGAAGACAATTGTTATATAAACGGTGAGCAAATAAAAATCAGATTAGAGTGGGCGGTGCAAAGAAAATGTATGTCTATGATTAAATAAAAAGTCAATAAATTTGATAGTCCATGGATGTATTACATTAATTAATTCAGTTAATCACAGACTTTGCACCGCCTACTCTAATATGATTTTTATTTGCTCACTTTTTATATGAAACTATGGTTCTTTACTACGATCCTCTGTCTAAATGGGAATCGATGGAACGGAGGCGAAATGGAAAAGCGTATTCCCAAGAAAGCTCCGGGTCCTGTCAGTCGACGATTTTTTGGGATTGTGAGGGTACTCTGCTCATAAACTTTTAAGAATGCAACACCACCGTCAACGGAGCATATTAGCTGCTTTCTTTCGCTAAGTTTGAATCGTGATTCGAATAATTTTTTTTATTTCTCGCTCTGAATCTGGATTATTGCAACAGAACACACCAGATCCGAATGCATCGGAAGATTGAAAGGGGAAAGGAGATTACCGATCCGGATTGAAATTTCACGAAGAGTGGTGATTGATCCATTTGCAAGAGAACATCCATCTTTGAATCTAAATGCGTAATGCTGCATTTAGATCAAACGAAAGAAAGCAGCTATTAGCTACTTTCTTTCGCTGAAAAGTTTGAACCGTGATTCGAATAATTTGAATCGTGTGATTCAAATAGTTTTTTAGTTGCCCGCTCAGCATCTGAATTATTGCAACAGAACACACCAGATCTGAATCCATTTGAGTCCAAACGGATCGTAAAAATAGGAAGATTCAAAGGGGAAAGGGGATTACCGATCCGGATTTAAATTTCACGAAGAGTGGGGATTGATCCATTTGCAAGAGAACATCCTTCTTTGAATCTAAATGCTTAATGTTGCGTTTGGATCAAACGAAAGAAAGCAGCTATTATGTAGCACTGTTGTACAAATTACGACAAAATATTGTGCAAGTCACAATTCGTGACTGCAAATCGATTACCCTCCGTATAATCCAAATATGCCCCCCCTCCAATGACTATTACTTGTTTGGAAATTTGAAAAATGACTTTCTCGAGCACCATTTCAGTGTCTACGAAGAGGTGAAGACTGTAGTTTGGGCTTATTTTGAAGATAAGAAGATAAACCGAAGGAATCAAATAAATTGTCAGGAGGACCTATTTTGAAAAATAAAATTTAATTGTGAGTTTACGCCGTTTCTTTCATAGTCGGTCCGGAAAATTTTGGCATATACCTCGTAATGTGTGCATTAATACAAGAGATTAGTTAATGTCCTCACACACTAAAACATCACCTTGTCTTCTGCAACAAATACACAATTTTGGTCTCATACTAATTACAAGAATTAAATTATTATTCCTTTTACCAAGAATTATGCTAGTTAACAATAAGCGTTTGTTGATGAAACGAAATTCTAGTTAACAGTTGTTATCAATAATTAGTAGTTTCAAATTTCAATAATTTGCTGTGTTGCATGTAATAAAATATTTTGTCACGTGGAAGTAATATGTTTTTAGAGTGCATAAATATGTGAATAATTAAGTTTGATTATAATGTTTCCCATAATTTAAAGTTCAAAGTGTTAACTTATAACTTACGTAAACACGAAATCAAACCGCACGTGATTTTTTTTTTTTAATTTTGTGTTCATTGTACTACAGAGATATTTACATACTTGGCTTTTATGGATACTTCAAACATCTGCATAAATTAAAGAAATTTCACCTAAAATTGAATATGGTTGATTTAATCATTCGACTTTCAGTCTGCAATTTATTTATCAAATTATTCTGAATTTTAAGAAGAAAATTTAGAAAAAATCGAATTTACAAAATTAGTGTCGATAGGAAAGTACGTTATGAATTAAAATGCAAAATGTAGGACTTTAAAAACAGTACTTTATTAAAAAAGAAAGAAACCAAAGTTACAGCTTAGAAACTCAAAAATGTCAATTTCCAAAGCAACAAATTATGAAAGAAAGTTTAGAAAATACTGAACGAGTGAATTAAATACTGAAGTGAATGAATTTTTTATCATAAATGTAGAGCTTTAATGTACTTTTTCAAAAGATTTTTTTTATCTAACAATCGAATTTTACCTCAAAAGAATTTCAGATGGTCTGTTCTGTTCATTTAATTGACTAGACATTGCCAATAGAAAAAATGATTTAGCTCTTTCTTATTTTACTTATGAGTTTATTTTTCGCAGTGTAAATTAAGAAAATTTGTTTAAATAAAAACAAAACAAAAAATACAACTTTTAGGCCCGATTTTACAATCGTCGGATAAGCATTATTATTGGTATAACGTGACGTAGGTGTGACGTAGATATGGAGGAACACTAAAGGATATATGGCGAACAGTTATTCCGTTCTTATTCCACGATTGTAAAACTGGGCCTTAAAGTTGGTTCTTGTCCGATGAAAATTGTATCACAAAATCTGGAAGCTATCGAACGACGGCGAAACGTTAAGTGTTTGTGCGCTATTTGGTGTCCGTTTAAAAGATTTTGTGAAAAAATTCAACAATAATTAAGAAAAAGAATTGGTGACTAGGGAAAAAGAAAACTAAAATAATGCCATTCAAAAAAGTTACAGTAAATAAGTTTCTATTATGTTTATGTATTTTCATAAATATTTTGTACTACGGTTTACGACTTGTTAATTTGCGTGTAACTACGAGTCTTACGTAATAGTCTGCGGTCTGGCGCGAAATTCCTTATAGCCCAAATAAACGTGCATTTCCCCATGAATAAAGTCACGGTAGAAACCAAGGCCGGACGCGACTTATACCGAAATATTCGGTACTATACAAAGCAAACTAAACCAGGATCATTTCAGAAGGATGATGTAACCCGAATATAAAGCAAACACCAAGTAGCTCCTGCTATATTTTTAAAACTTTTAACGAGTAGCTTTTACTACTTGCCTGGCTGTTTGTTGGTTTTGTTGGTTGGTGAGCTTAATGAAGTTAGTTGGCAAGAATTTATTCTAAAAGTTTTAGCTAAAGTTTGAACTTATTTTACAAAAGATAATTTGCTTAATGATAAAATGAAATTTTTTTTTTAATTGGTTAAATGTTCTTAAACCAAACGGTATACTATTCCTGTTTAATTTTAAGATACTTTTAGTTGTTGCCCATATGAGGAAGACGTTATTAATGTTCTTGTAAAGAACTTGCTTTCAAATCAACGTAGATGTAAGCCATTATTAACTACCGAAAAGTTTCGTAATTAATCTCCTAATTTCGTACACGTGTACCTACTCAGAGTGAAGATGGGCCGTTATTCTGTCGCAACAGCAAATGCTCCCGAGTTTAAATATTTAGAATTCCACGACCATTAACGACATAAACAATGCACCACCAAGTAGGTAATGACTAATGATGAGCTCAAACATTAGCGAATGTCCCACGACTACGCAGAGCACAAATATTTAACGCCATTCCCAGGAGTGGCAGGTTCGATGAAAACAAAACCGAAAGAACTAAAATTTTCAGGACCAGGCTAATTACGAGAGCAAGTATGTAAGTTATCGCGTTAATTATTTCGTTGCATAATTCTTTGGAAACCAGTTCAAGCCAGACGAAAATCAGCGTTCGCCGGTGCTGAATTTACTGCGAACTTTCAACTTAATTACGAACGTCGACTGCCGTTGTTGCACCATGAAAAATACTCCTTTGCAAAACGAAACGCATAATAATATATCACTCTTTATATATCTGGCTGTTCAGATAAGTCGTGATAATGTTGTGAACGTAAGTGCATCGTAACTATGGATTACGAGGATTAACGTTCTCTATCCAGACAAACTTGTGCTGGATATTTTTAGAATTTAAATTGTTATTGGAGATTACAAAGGGTCACGTATCATTTAGTCTTTTTCTTGGATTGTTCTACATTAAACAAAAAGAAACGTATTTTGAATTGCCATAAATTTTAGATGAATTCCTCTGTGCTTGTAATTGAAGTAATTCCTCCAGGAATTTGACAGTTGGCGTCAGCATGAAAACCTAGGGAAAAAGTTCCAGAAAGGAAACTAAAATCCTTTGGAGAAGTTGCACTATTCTTCACGCGGATACGTCATGCTAAATAAGAACATGATTTCCGTTGGCCTACTTATTATTTACGCATTCCTAGTGTAAATACCATGCTAATCTAATTTGTACGTAAATAGAAATTGCGTAGTTGACTAATATTTACAGAAGAACGCGGTTACATGCATCTCTTCCAGATAAATCTTCAGATAGAAACGCCGCCAAATGCTTTTTCTCTTCAAGCTGGACTAAACTATACCAAATGTACATTGGCAGAAAATTTCCAAGCGCTTTCAAGTCATCAAAAAAGAAGTTCTTGAACTCAAGTGTTGGAATAACAAGAAAATATCGTATCAATTTACCTGTGACATTAACCGAATTTATGGTTTATTTTCCGAAGTGTTCAGTGTCTGTCTGCGTTTCATGCGCATTCAGTGAACAAAACAACTATAACACGAGTAGTATGTAATTGATACACACATGAAGCCTTGAACTTGAATGCTCATTAAAAGCGCCAATTGAATTAGATACCATTGCATCGCGTTCCACGCGATACTTCACACATTGTTATAACATTCTCCTTCATCTACGCCTGTACAAACACAACGTCTTTATTATTTGCATTCTCAAGATAAAACTATTTACATCTGCGAATCGTATTCCCGACGAAAACCAGACCAGCGCAAATTCCGGAGGCCCCTGCATTAGAAAAGACGGGCAAGGTCAACTGCATTAACATAACTTACTCGGTAATGTGCTCTAATTTCGCAGAAATTGGTTTTAATTGTAATGGGACACGGTTAATGGGACGTGCAGAACAGGAAGAACGAACGCGCTGGATTCCGCTGCGCCAGCAAGACACGGCGGTTGAAGATTCTGTCTCTGGTTAGAACTTCCGGTTTGGATTTTTATGTTTCGGGAGCAGCGCTTTCAAGATTTTCCTCCAGCGAAACACTGCGGTTTGCCGCACAGTGTTGACGACCTTTGGGTTTGCGTTCACGCCGGAATAAAGCCGCTTATAGTCGTATGACCTACGTTTGAATGTAACACTCGAGTAAAATCTTGAATAAATAAACGTCTTCTGCAGTTTCGCCGTTAACAAAGGCCTTTTAGTGAAGATAGTCGTTGTCAAGTCAGGTTTTCAAGTTGGAAAGTTTGCCATATGTGTTACAAAGTATAGAAGATACAAATCACAATTTTCATTTAAGTCATTTAATAGACGCAAAACAAATTAAATTTATGTCGAACAGTAAGAAAACCAGAATTTTATTGAAGTATAAGGAATTTTCCAAACGAACCTAAATTCAACTGCGATTTGGAAAGTAAGTTTCGATTTATCCTGACATAGTAGGCATATATACATATATCTAGTCGGGCCATAAATACTGTTACAACATAAAATGTATCCAATCGTATTAGCAGAATTAAACGTGCTCTGATTGTGACATATGACTTTTGACAGCTTCGTCAGAACGATAGCGAAACACTAAGTGGTAGTGCGCATTTTCAGCGTCCGTTTAAAGAATTTGTGATACAATTTTCATCGGACAAGAACCTACTTTAATTTTATATTGTTTGTTAAAGAAAAGAATTTGGTTCTGGATTTATCTTTGCTATGGAATGGCCTGAAAAAGAAAAAACAGTATCGCTGCCACAGCCGCTAACAAAAGGAAACAGTTTCCAAACGCTCCGATCACTTCGAATTAGTCGCATGTCTGTATATCGGTGCATTAAATGGTTTGAAGAGATCGGCGATATCAAAGACCATCAGCAATCCGTGCATCCACATGCAGTGTGGATGCCAAAAGCCAACAAATTAACAGAAATCCGCTCCAAAAACAGAAAATTATGGCCCGTGAGATACACATGACGCAGAACTCGATGGGTGGGATTATAAAAAAGGATTTGAGTCTTGGAACCTTCAAACGCCGTATCGGATTTTTGCTAATTGTAGCCCTTCCGAAAAATAGGATCGCAAAATGAAACGGCTACTGGCAAAGTACGCAAATGACGGTCACAAGAAACTTCTGTCTACCGATGAGAAAATATTCACTGTGCAGGAAAAATGTAACAAACAAAATGATAGAGTTTATGCACGGTCATCTAGAAAAACCTTCGAACTGCTTGCACGAGTCGAAAAAGGCGACAGTCATGATATGGTGGGGTATTTCCTATGACAACGTCACAGACTTGCATTTTTGCGAAAAAGGCGTTAAAATATTGGCCAAGAATCCGTTCTGGAAGACGTCATGTAACCACTCAACCAAATTCTCTTCCAAAATAAACCGTGGACTTTCCAGTAAGATTCTACGCTAGTAAGTACATATTTACACAGTCAAAGAAATCGGTGGATTTTGTGACCTTGATTTTATTCATGCGTGCAAACATAAAATCGACGACAATAAATCTATGAATAAATTGCCAAATTAGAACCATGAAAATGAAAAATGAAACCATGAAATGAAAATTTCAAAGAAATCGATGAAAAATTAGAGCTGGTTCTACTTTGGCAATTTATTGTCGTCGATTTTATGTTTGCACGAATAAATAAATTCAAGGTCACAAAATCCATCGATTTCTTTGACTGTGTAAAACGGGCATAAGATCAAAACCACACAGACTTGGTTTCAAAAGAATTTACCGATTTTCTAAGCATAGAAGACTGGCCATCTGGCAGCCCGGATCTAAATCCTCTGGATTATAAATTGTGGTCCGTTTTGGAGGACACGGTATATCACATACATAAAAGATATCCCAATATTTTCAATTCCATTCCTTCAATTCAATTCCTTTCCAATTCATAAGGTGCGGGCTGCGATTGATGCGTGACTTAAAGCCATTAAAGGCCAAAAATATTTTGCAGTTTCTATTTTATCGCACAAAATTATGTGCAACAGTATTTATGTTACTTCTAGGTATTATAGCGTTTTCGATTCACCGTTCTACACCTTTTCCAAGTGTAGTTCAGAAAGTAACAGATTAATTTCAGACAGTGTCAAATGTTTTTCAGATGCAAAATATGAATTTTAGAAAATGTCAATTGTATTTCAGAAACGTAAAATGTATTTCAGAATGTGTTAATTGTAGTTCAGAAAAGCGAAATCAATTTCAGAAAAGGTGAATTGTATTTCAGAAAATAACAATTATACATATATTTTTTCAGCATACCATAGCAAATAAGTCTTACTATACCTTAGGAACCATCAACAGATTTACGTGGAATAGTTACTGTCACAATTGCATTGAAATAAAGTGAAGAATGAATTTAACGGATATTTATGAAATTTGCATGGTGCCCGTCCTAAGAAATGCAGTTCTTCGCTATTAACATGCAAGCACTTACAAATTTACAAGAAAAAAACTTAATTACAAATACAAATGATTCCTGATTTACAAATGATGCTTTCTGATTTACAAATGATCTTTTCTGAATTTCATATGACGTTTTCTGAAATACAATTTACTGATCTGAACTACAATTACTACTTTCTGAAATATAATTTACTAATCTGAACTACAATTGACGACTTCTTAAATACAATTTACTAATCTGAAATACAACTGAAATTTTCTGAAATACAATTGGAAAAGGTGTAGAACACTTTCAGGCCCAGTTCTACAATCGTGGAATAAGAACGGAATAACTGTTCGCCAAATATCCTTTAATGTTCCTCCATATCTACGTCACACCTACGTCACGTTATACCGTGGTTATACCAATAGTAATGTTTATCGGACGATTGTAAAATCGGGCCTTAAAGTATCTTCTATTATTGTGTGAGGTTAAAACAAGATAAAGATACTCTAAAAGTGCACTAGAGCAGTGATTCGAAAACGACATTAGTCGTACAAAAAGCACACATGTAAAGTACTTGCCTAATTTTAGAAGAACAATAAATTTGCTTTATTTATTGCGGTTCTTGGTCGTGATATTGAAATTTGAAAAAGAAAAGAACTTTAGATCGCGCAAAAGTAAAAGTCTTTCAAATCAAGAAAACTTCTCTAGTATGCCATGGAAAAGTATGATGTCGAAAACGTATGTCTGCGCATGTGGTACAGAAGCGGACAATAAAATCCGGGCAAGCTATTTGCACAATGTAAACCTCACTTTAATATTTTTGACGTTTAATGCATGTCACTAGTAATTCTGACGTTTAATTCAAATTTTATTTATTTATTTTGACAGAAATATAACCTCAATACAAGTCTGATTTACCAAATTTGGCGAAATATGCACATATCAAATTCTTGCCCGGATATTATTGTCCGCTGCTGTACAAGTAATAGGGAAATATAATGTTACTTTCGAAGAAAGAAGACTCCTCAGATATTTCATATTGCTGTGATTTTGAGCATATACCTTTTTAGAAATTATTGAAATCTCAGGGCCTAGTGATTTTATTGTTAGACAAGTTACAACACTGCACGAGGTTCCTATGCAATGTCGCAGTTTAAGTAGCAATAGAGACTCTAAAAGCATTTATTGAAATGTTATTGTGCAAATTTACGAGCAACGTGGTGAATGGGTAAGTAAATATCGAATATCTTAGTAACAAATTTATTAAGTTGCAAAACTACTAACGTTAAACAGTAAATGTCAAAATTTGTGTTCACATAACCAAAAATATATCAGTTGAAAAATGTACATAAATTACAATATAATTTGCAACGATGAATTGAAATTGGTAGATCTCAAGCTCAAATTCATCGTAAACAAACAGGTGAATTGTTTTCAGAGACCGCTAAGGCAAATACCTTGATTTCGTGTGCCTCAAAATTTTGAAAATCGTTGAATGCAATGAAACAGTTATGTGGTAAAAGTGTTGATTGATTATGAAACGAGTATATTGTAAATTGTTGAAATGTAGTGTGGAATCTAACTTTGCAATAGCAAAACGCAATGTAATTATTCTATGACGTCTTCGCCATAAACAAATTCTAAACGCACCAGTTAAGATAAACCATCTAATCTGTATACGATAGTTTAAATACAATGGTGTGGAGTTCGTGTTGGACTTTAACTTTGTTATAGCAAATCGCAATGTAATTATTCTATAACGTCTTTGCCATAAACAAATTCTAACCGTACCAGTTAAGATAAACCATCTAATCTGTATGCGATAGGTTAAATACAATGGTGTGGTGTTCGTGTTGGACTTTAACTTTGTTATAGCAAATCGCAATTCTATAACGTCTTTGCCATAAACAAATTCTAACCGTATCAGTTAAGATAAACCATGTAATCTGTATACGATAGGTTAAATACAATGGTGTGGTGTTCGTGTTGGACTTTAACTTTGTTATAGCAAATCGCAATGTAATTATTCTATAACAAATTCTAACCGTACCAGTAAAGATAAACCATTTAATCTGTATATGATCAGTTAAATACAAGTGTGTGAGCCAAATCAAAAATTAACAACAATAATATTATAAAATTTTAAACAGTTTACCATTCTAGAAGAGATGTTCTCACTAACACTGCCCAAGGAAGACTTAATTTTACTGAAAATTTGCCCCACTTATATAGGGAAACAAACCCACAAAAACTCACCCCAAAAGAAAATCTAACCTCAAAATACAAAATTAAAATTAAAAATTCAACAAAATTAAACTGAAAAATGCGACTCTATACAATCCAAAAACATAACAATAAATTTAACTCTTTGTAGGCCAGCCTATTAATCCCAAACGAAGAGCCTCCACTTTCAGCATCTTCACCTTCGCCCCATCAGGAAGGTGGAGCAGATATCGGCGCTTGTTCCCACGGCGGTCCTTTAGGAACTCACGAGGAAGCTTTTTAACGGCTTCCTCAAATTCAGCAGCCTCCATCTGCTGAGGGACAGGCGTTTCAAGATCCGGAAACCCAACCTCCCTGACCGATGCGTTTGGGACTTCAAAGACCGAAATAACAGGTCTAGAAGGTGCTGTGGTATAATCTGGCATGGTCTCGGTGTCTGAGTCATCACCAAAAAGCTCTTTAAACTTGTTTTTTAACCAATTGGCCGTAGTAGGCGAGTCGATACTTAAAAGATCGTCTTCCAGGTTAGGTAAACTCTGCATTTAACAAAATAAAAATATAAGTAAAAGAAAAATCTTAATGAAACTTAATTTTCAGAATTCTACACAGAGAAAAATGGAATTTTGCGATTTTGATAAAACATCATTCATATTCCGTAAAATAAAAGTATAATGTAAAAGTATAATGCTGTCATGTTATAAGGTCCATCTTACTCTAAATTAATCATGATTCTTAGCACAATGAAACTGTTTAAATTTAAGAATGTAAAATTATCATTCTACATAATACGTATTGTTAAAATAATAAACCATGTAATGAAATATTATGCTGAATAAATTAGTAATAAAATGTCATGTCTGACTTTTTGTTAATTATTCCGGAAATTTTATCATGACGGGAAATGATACTCTAAACAACAAACCACGTAGTGTTAATTTTGCAGGAATACGCTGAGTCGGTTTTTAACGCGAATCCGAATAAAATGTTCGGAATTCTTGTTAATACAAACGTACTCCTTTGTGCCATTTTTCTCAGTGTAGGGGACCGTTTTATACAAACATAATGGAAAAATTGGCACCAAAAGCCAAGAGAAATGAATATTTTACAAAATAAAACAAATTCAAAGTGCGTATCCTTTTCATTTAATATTTTATTTATCCTAGAAAGGAAATAACACAGCAATATGTTGTATTTATAAAAGATATGAAAATGTTCATTACGAAAATAGGATTTAAACAACAACTATTTCTGCTTTAACATCAAAATATTTCACAGGACAGTACAGAAATTAAATTTTAACAACGCCAAAATGTATGATGGACGTTCAAAGTGTGTGGCAATTTGGGGGTACCTAACAAAGTTTAGATTTTCGTGCAAATTTTGTGTGAGACATTAGATCTAGTTACCCTTGATTTCAAAAATTAGTTGTCCTATCTGCTTTTGTTTTCCTTCTGTCAGTTGTGAAATATGGCTGAGTATAGTTTGAAGAAATTCGAGTATCGAAGCATCATCAAGTTTTTGTACAAAGAGGGTGTAAATGCAATGGAAATTTTTGATCGCTTATCGAAAGTGTACAAATCGGACGTGCCTTCCTATGCTGCGGTCACTAGGTGGTTTAAAGAATTCAAGCATGTCCGTCAGAGCATTGAAGATGATCCAAAGTGCGGAGGACCAAAAACTGCAACCGATGATGAACATGTGGCTAACTCGCAAATAGGCGTATAAAGGTATCAGAAATTGCCCAAGAGATTGGTGTTTCACAAGGAAGTGTTTACAACAACATCCATACAGTTCTGCACATGTCGAAAGTGTCAGCCAAGTGGGTGCCCAGAAATCTTTCTATTAAGGATAAGCACTGCAGAATGAAAGCATCACGCGAGCTCCTCGACCTCTTTAATTCTAACCCAGGTGACTTTATGGCTGGACTTGTGACTGGAGATGAAATATGGCTTCATCACTGGGACCCCAAAACGAAGCAAGAGTCGAAGCAATGGAAGCATTCAGGATCTCCTGCTCCCAAAAATTCCAGACGCAGACCTTTGCTGAGAAGATTATGGCGTCTGTTTTTTTGGCATTGTCGAGGGATGCTATTAATTGATTATATGCCACACAAAACTTACAATGAATGCAGAATATTATGCACAACTATTGAAAAAATTGCGCTACGTAATTAAAGAAAAGAGACGTGGAAAACTGTCCAAGGGGATTTTCTTACTGCATGAAAATGCTCCAGTCCACAATGCGAGAGTTGCACAGGTTGCCCTGAAGAATTGCGGGTTTGAACAACTTAACCATCCACCTTACAGCCCGGACCTGGCTCCTAACGACTTTTACTTATTCCGATACCTCAAGAAATATCTTCGGGGGCGCCGGTTTTCGGATGACGCAAGTCTTAAAGAGGAGACGGAAGCGTGGTTTGCAGAACATGAGGAAACATTTTTTTTTTCGGGGGATTGCGTCGCTGAAGGAGGGACTACATTGAGAAATAATAAACAAATTTAATTTCTGTTAGTTGTTTCAATGCTCGAATTGCAATACACTTTGAACGCTCCTCATATCTGTCAGTTGATAATGCAAACGTGTTATAAGGTAAGACATGCCTTTTTTTCGGTCTTTATCATTTCATGGCATACTGCGAGAAGTTTTTTAATTGAAAACCCGTTACATTAAAGTACTTACTTGACGTTTCGCGATCTGGTTTGTTCACTTTTGATGAAGCAAACAAACAAATCATCTCCACACATAATAAATGAGACAATAAAGAAAATGCGAGACGGCTAACGCAGAAAAAAGAAATAGAGACAGCTAAAGATAAGATTTGAAATTTGACTTTGGAAATTGACGATTTAACTCTATAGAGCGGTGTTCTTTGAGCCATTCTAAAAAGACAGTCTGAGGGCGAACAATAACTTCGTCTTTTTATGATTTATAATAGGTGTATTCTTTTGATGTGAACGAAGTGAATGCGATCAGCAAAAGTGAAAATATTCAGTTGTATCGTATTTTCTCGTTTGTATTCAGTTCCCCCACACTTGTGAAATAAGTGATTACATTCAATTTTTACTGAACAAATAATTTTGCCGATCAGTTCGAAAATGAAAGTGAACTTTCAGTTTGTTCAGTTGAATTCATTCACTTCGTTCAGATCGAAAGAATACACCTATTATTTGACAACATTCGAGATTATAGGTTGATATAATAACTAAAGAATCCAATAAGCAACACGTATTTGTGGTCAGAGGCCAATCGAATGTGTATTTTCATTGGGAGGTCGAAAAACAAACTTCTTTTACACAGTGAATCGAAGAAAAAGAGATGAACGATCCCGTAAATCTATGTCACTCTTACTATTTTTAAACTTTGAAATTCTAAAAAAAAATTCGTATGAATGTAATGACTAAAATTGTTTAATAACGTTTTTATCTTCAACTGCTAATGGTATTGTTTGTCGTTCGCAGATGAATTGCCACGACATATGTAATTTATTCCCCATTAAAAGCACAGTTAGGATAGTTCCGAGCCGTTTAGTTTCTCAAACATGATTTGTTAATATACATAATTAGGAGATTACATGCGCAACTTGTGTACATAATTCGACAAAAACAAAGTTGGAAAAATATGCGCCTTATCGCCGGGCCACTATCACCGCGCTGACATTAGCAACGAATTTGGAAGTTTCCTGTTTCAGATCAAGATAATACCCATGGCTCGCGATTGCAAAATATTTCGAATTTCGTCACTCTCGGACGATTTGGGCGCACGCCTGAGATAAAGTTCATTTTTTATTTTTTATATGCCGATCGTATAGATAGACCTGAGTTAAGAAAATATACGATATGACAAAAGTCCCAAGGCCGTTTCAAGAAAGTTGGAAGGAGATAGATATATAAAAGTTCTTTGACTTATCGATCGATCAATCGGCATATATTAAAACAAATTAACTATACCTAAAATTTAACTGATATAATATTTTGAGGGCCGATAACATTTATCGTAGGTATTCGATTATATCCGAATTACAGCACACGTATTTACGCTATCTTGCTAATCCCATTATAAACAAATACATGTGACTTAACGCGTTTAACGCGGCTTCTATTGACAATTCCGGTTTTTCTACTATTATACGACGAGAATCACTTCGCTTTCGCACACCAACGCAGAGCACGTTCGGTTCTCACGACGTCATTTTTAATTTTTATCCGCTGTCACTTATAATTTGCCATTAACATATCTTTTTGGAAGATGATTTACTGCCGAAAATGGCGTTAATTAACTTTACAACTGTGAATGATTTGGTGTTTCAGTATTTTGTGTGATTTATATTCTCATTCTGGCTTGAAAGTAATTTCGAGCAAAACAATCATAATAATTCTGTAGTAAAGTTTTTATGTGTAAATTGTCTCTAAACTTTCACAATTTTTATTTTCCCAAATACCTGTATTTGTGCTCTGAAGAGTGCACATAAAATTATTAGATCAGTTAAAATTCAGTACTTCCATTTGCGAATGTAAAAGACTGTTTCTTTTGGAGAATGTTGATTCAGGCCACTATCATCACTATCTCCTTAAGGTTCATTACCAGGCCCTCTTTTATTTTTTTTTTATTTATTTCACTGAAATGTTTGTACTCTGCAAAAGATATACAAATGTATTTCTCTTTTAATTTTTCCATCAAACAAGAAACAGTCGTTAGTATAAAGGCACGAAGAATTGAATTTACTGTGTTCCATGCTTTGGGTCATTCAATCCTTTAATCATGTTATATTAAAAATATAAAGATACCGATCTTTGAATACTTTGAAAGAAATTAGAACTTTATACAATATGATTCAAAAGAACCGCACCATCACTTGGGCATTCTTCAGGACCACTTTGTATTTGTTCTCAAAAATGCAACGAAATTTTTTCTACGATCTCACTTTAAGAAGATAGAGGCTTTGAAATATACGAATTTGATGTTAATTTTGTATTAATCAGATAACACAGCATCGTCAGGTGTACCTCAAGGATCGAACTTGGGCCCCCTCCTTTTTGCACTTTATATAAACGACCTATGCCAATCAGTTGATTGTGAAGTTCAGCTATTTGCGATGATGCCAAATTTTTCCATTCAATCAACTCACTTCAAGATTGTGTTATTCTACAATTAAGCATTGACAGAGTTAATCAGTGGTGTGCGGAAAACAGTCTGCATCTTAATATCGATAAATGTAAAGTCATGACGTACCCTAAATGCATAAAGAAGTGGATATTCGAATATAAGGTGGGTCAGGTTCCTCTCGCTCGAGTTACAACTGCAAGAGGTCTCGCGATAATCTTTGGCTCTGAACTTACCTTCTCACAACACGTGCTTTCACTGGTTAAATCATCGAATAAAATGTTAGGTTTCATTATTAGAAATTGCAGATCCTTCACCAATGAAGAGGTCTTAAAAATGCTTTACTTCTCTTTAATCCGGTCCAGATTGGAATATTCAGTGATTGCTTGGATTCCAATATTTAAATGTTATTCTTCTATGTTAGAAAGTATTCAAAGGAAATTCTTTAAATATATGTGGTTCAAGAGATATGGTGTATATCCTGAAATATATCAAAATTATCAAATTTCGAAGCCTCATCCCTTAGTCGCAGGAGGAAATGTATTGTTGTTATTCTTTTATACAAATTAGTGCATAATCAGGTAGATTGCCCGTTCTTATTAAACAAATTAAACTTTTTAGTACCAAGACTTGAAGGAAGAGAATCTTCTACTTTTTATCTTTCTGTAGCAAGAACCAACACGTTATCGAGATCTCCAGTTCATGTAATGTGTTCAGTCTATAATAACATCTGTCTAAGATGTGATATTTTCCATGATGACCTTGATTCAATAATAAAATTTCTAGATAACGACTGAATCTTAAAGTTTCATTCTTAAACTCATTTCCCTCTTTCTCCAATCTATTGTGTTTAATTAGGTTAATTCTTACATCATTTACTAATTGCCATATTTATCTTATCGTTACTATTTTAATAAGTTAGGTTTACTTAAGTTAGTTATGCTTAGTTAATCATACATACATAGATCCCTATACTGGAGTAATATTGGATCTTTCTGTTAGGCAATAAAGAATATTATGATTATTATTATATAACTTTAAGTTTTTATTAATGAGAGCCGTAGATACAGGCATGTAAAATTTTCCTTGTTATTAAACATAATTAATATTAAGTAATAAAGCAGCAAAACTCTTTGGAAATATTATCATCACTTTAGATGTAACGTCGGCAACAGTGCAGCAAAAATTGGGTGTCACTATGATTGCCATATTCTGACATGTGACCTTATAAATGAGCGTTTGCTTCTTTTAATTTCTGATTTTTCTAAATTCTTTGAAAGTTTACCGAATAATGGCTAAATAAAATAAGGTATTAAGAAGTGACAATTATTATTGTGTCAAATTTGATTTCCAAAACAATTCAGTGCAAATTCTGTTGTCAACAAAAATGTGGGTACCTATGATCTATAGTTTGAAATTAGTTAGTGCATCTACAGCGTTGCCTGTTTGTAATATCTTTAAACATTTATATCTAGAAAATCAGGCATTGTAAAAATATTCTAAAAGTGTACTTTCGAATCGTACTGTATAAATAACAATTCCATAAATCTAAGTACATTAGTAATTTTTTTACAAAAGTGTAAATCTTAGATCTACTTTAAATTGTTAAACCAAAACACTAAAAATACTGTAATTCTTTATCAATTTGTATGGTGCTACTGTTACACATATTTATAATCAATAGAATTCCCATAATTATATGGGATTATAAAAGATATTTCACATAAATTATAAAATATTGCTTAAAGCTTATTTTTTTCCGTCAATGATTACATTTGTTCTGAATATCTCTCAATGAATTTGGATCTAAATACTATATGGAGAGATTTTAATAAAACTTTCTTTCTCATTCTTCTTGTTATTTTACGAGTGCATTCCTACTAAGTATTCTTATTAGTAGTATTATAAATAAATTATTAGGTTTTCTTAGTTAATTTTATTGTTCTCTTATTTTTTTGAATGGTTTAATGTTTAAAGATTTGAAGTTAATTAATTACAACATCAAGAATAAGTTTAAAGCAAGTGCTTCCCAACAAAGTTTGAACGCGTTAAGGTAACCACACAAAGAAAGCAGATTGCCTGCTTACTGGTAATCGGCGTCGATAGGTTCGAGTTTTTCGCACATACGGATACAGAATGAAAGCCGATAAAAAAAGAAAAATCAGGAAAATGACCTACTTGCATTGTGTTATAACTTATTTAAAAAATATGCGTTCATATAAAAAGTTTATAAATGCTCATCGGCGCCGATTGCCGGAAAGCAGGCAATCCGCTTTCTTTGTGTGCGTATCTTTAGAATTGCTCGTATTTTTCTTGTAATTCATAATTATATTTTTTTTTATATATTATTGTAAGCAATGAAAATATTTTATTATTATTTAACTAGTCATTATTTCAAGTATGTCAGTACTGATTACCATGTGCTTTCCAATTTTCTCCCTTCTTACTCTATCTGTGTTGTCACTCGGCAACAACTACACTGCAATTAATTCTCATGGCTTGCATTCGCATTTCGTAACATTATCTACAGTGTTGTTCATTTACTTAGGAAGAGCAACATTTTCTAATCGATTTTGCTGGTGATCTCCACTGCACTCTGAGATATTGGCACTGTTCTATGCATTCAATCTCAGATAACAGGTAATACTAAAATTTCTTGTTACTAAGTATTTCATTTTAGATATTTGCCAGTTGTTATATTGCTTAGTTATCATGGATTCTAACATATTGCTTTTTGCGTATCGAAATCAGTTTCTTGATAAGTTGACTACTGCTTTTCATTGTTGAAAAGTAATACATCGTTTAACTTCAACTTCATGGAAATCGACTAAGGGCCGATATTTCACTTGTGGATTAACTTTAAGCTTCGTTTTATTCCCTTAGAAACAATTGTCTTATGTATTGTTTCTATGGGAATAAAACGAAGCTTAAAGTTAAACCATGACTGAAATATCGGCCCAAAGAAACTGATCGATTCATTTTCCAATTTTTTCGGTACCCTCACCGCTGCAAAAAACTAAGGCCCAGTCTTTTCATCTCCAATTAACTTTATCTGACGATTAATTCCCATAGTAACGATTGCGATCACGATTGTTATCATGGGAATCAATCGCCAGATAAAGTTAACTGGAGATGAAAAGATCGGGCCTTAATAACGTAACGAGTTTTCAATAAAAGAACTCGCAGTGTACCATAAAATGATGAAGACCAAAAAAGGCATGTCTTAGCTTATAACACGTTTGAGTTGTCAACTGACGGATACATTTTGGTTTTGTTAAAATTTAATTTCTGTCGTACTGCACTGCGAAATAGTTTTCATGTTAGAGTAGAATTCGTTTACGGTTAAATCCTATTTTCCCAATGAACATTTTCGCCTCCTTTATAAATACAACTTTTGAAATATCTGAAGAGACTTCTTTCTTCAAAGGTGAGGTTATGGATCCAAACTATTGGGAAGCTCTACACATTTACTTTTTTATAAAGCGAAGAAATTATGATGTATAATACAAAAACCCGCTTTTCGGTAATTAAGATCGTATTCTGCACCTCTTGCATTCTTTAAAGGCTGGTCTACACGCAACGACTTATCGAACGACTTGTCGAATCAGACAAACCGTATCAAGTAAAGGCGGCCATACATTACATGGCAAACTAGCCAAACGTTTGTAATTTGTGTGAAGTTCGCCGAATAGTGTGTATGGTAGAGCATTTGCCAAACTCCTTCAAACGTTTGCATTCGTATACGTTCCGATAGAAGTCGGTAAATGAGACCCGAGTCAAAGAAATATTTGCCGCTTGTACTATCGCTGACACTATAAACAGAACGATTGAAAATTTGCTTGGCACTAATGCCTCTTACGACCTAGCGAAATTGAGCCTTATAGCACATTTTATTGCAGGGGTAAACATCTGGAGTATTCTCTTCTGGTTTGCTCATTTGAAATTAAAATAAGCAAATCAGTTGTTTTCCTATATTAGAATCCTGTTAGAATTAATTTTCTGATGTTAATATTATAATTATTCGTTTTAAATAATAAAGTCATTTTCAATTAATTTATTAATATTTCATAAATATATAAGAATTCGTTTATATTCAGTCAGTAATGAAATGGACAAATTATGTTAGCCAGCATAATACTATAAGCTTAAACATTTCGGAGCTAATTTTAAGAATTTAAATAATTAAAACCAATGTTATAATGATTAGTAAGCCAGTGACTATACTATTTTCCAGTCAAATATACAGGGTGAGTTATTAAGCGCCCCTTCTTCCATAGCTCATTTATAGAACGAGATAGAATTTTTTTCTTTTACAAGGACATTCTACCTATTGAGCACTATAACATAAAATTATTTTGATACATACAGAGTGTTACATAAAATAATGGCAGCATGCAGCGGGATTTTTTTTAATGGAACACTCTATGTATTTTCCTATAGAAAGATATAACACTCGATCTTCTAAACAGCAGCATATAAAATATTTATATTTAATTAACCAATTAAGAGTAAATTAATATTTTATCGAAAACGGTCTGATTTTCAACTTCTCTTAAAATACTAACTGTAAACGTATCGTTTGTCGTACGGGAATAAAAATAGGTAGAGTTATAAATTAAAGTATAGGGAATAACCCAGATATAAATTCATTTAGTTTCATTTGTTTTTTCAAGTGTTCAAGCCTGTGTAATTGTCAGATTTTCAAATTGCCGTTATTCAATTTTTTTAAATGCAACCCCCCTTATCTCTTTTCACGAATAGAGAGTGTTCATGTTCCTCTTCAATTGTGTTATAGGTTTTCTGCATATAATTCTTACAGTTTTTTTGCTATAATAAACTTTTTACATTTTTACTCTAAAATCAATATTAAAAAGTTATTTAACGTACCGTATTTTAATTTTTTTAAGACAGCGCCCTCTATTTCATAAAACAGATGGATAATATCAAGTTTACAATTGTTTACAGACTCTTATTACATTAAAATCATCGTATTTTTATTGTAATACAGTTCGTCACTTCCAGTGGAAACTAAATGAATTTATATCTGGGTTATTCCGTATACTTTAATTTATAACACTACCTATTTTTATTCCCGTACGACAAACGATACGTTTACAGTTAGTATTTTAAGAGAAGTTGAAAATCAGACCGTTTTCAATAAAATATTAATTTACTCTTAATTGGTTAAATAAATATAAATATTTTATGTGCTGCTGTTTAGAGGATCGAGTGTTATATCTTTCTATAGGAAAATACACAGGATGTTCCATTTAAAAAAATCCCGCTGCATGCTGCCATTATTTTATGTAACACTCTGTATGTATCAAAATAATTTTAGGTTATAGTGCTCAATAGGTAGAATGTCCTTGTAAAAGAAAAACATTCTATCTCGTTCTATAAATGAGCTATGGAAGAAGGGGCGCTTAATAACTCACCCTGTATACTTAGAAATAATATTTATAGTTAGTTTCTGAAACGGCACTCCATTTTGATTTATTTAATGCATATTAAGCATTTTGCAAAAATTAGGATAGCCTGTAAGTATTATGTGGAGAAGAAAACAAATTTTTATCCAGTAAAACTATATTTGTTTAAAGAATTTACAGACGTTTTGTCAAAATGAATAAAGCTAAATTAAAATATTAAGCTACAAAATTTTGAAAGTCTTTGCGAAGATACTGTAGGTAATATTAATTAATCTCAGTTATACAAATATTTAAAAAACAGCAACAATCAGAACAGACAAAAAAACTAGTAAACAATTGTTAAATACAAATGATTATCATTGTAAAATTTATTAAACATCAATAACAATAATCAGTAAAACATGGAAAAGAAATAACTATCCACTTATCCAACATTTAGTTGAGATTTTGAAATTTTGTTCATACTGACAAATTTTTACTCCATTAAAAAATGGAGTTGCTGGTTCTTAACGACGCACTTCCAGTGGAAAATAAAACTTCTTATCGTTATAATAATAATAATAATGTTTATTTGATCTGCTGAATAAAAACAAGTAATTCCAGAGACATGTTCAGTAGTTTCATACGTTAAGCTGTGGAATATAATTTTTAATTTCTAATTTCAATATTGTTCTTTTGTTTAGAAAGAAAAACATTTCAAAATAACTTTCTTTATATAACATATAATACAATTCGTTTTTACATAAATACTTGAAAATATTAATATTTAGTATAGTATAGTAGGCATAAATTTCCTAACCCCAATTGATTCCAAATGCCATTTATATGTTCTTGTAAAAATTCCCTATTCCTTAAATTTGCACTATATAAGGAATTCTCACATATATGTATGCTAATTTTAGTGTAACAAAAGAATTTGATCGTAGTTTACTTATCCGAGAAAAAGTAATAGTACAAAGTAATGACATCAAATTTATTATAAAAAATAAATCCTAGAAATATTTATTTACAAAAAAGGAATTGTTGAAACCGAAATTATTTGTGTTTGACTGAATATGCAGAAATAAAAGATACGAACATGAGACCCCAAATTTATATTTGCTAATTCAATATTCAATTTTAATACCCGTTTCCTAAAGCGTATTTTTCCTGTCCAAGATTTATACCTGGCATCCTAGATTAACACATTTTATGACCTGAGCGTAAGGCTCACATCATACCGGTGCAATAAGGTCGAGTTTCGCACAGTTTTATTGCTTCTCGTTCTGTTTATAGTGTCAGCGATAGTACATACTTAAATGCGATTCAGCAACACCGTACACACTATTTGACAAACGTTTGGAAAACGTATTCATACTTTTTTTCAGTTTTGACGATTTAGTGTCTTTACACATCCAATATGGAGTGGTCCAATAATTTGATTATAGAGTTTTTGACTCTTTATAAAAAATATCCCGTAATTTGGAACCCATAATAGCGCCAATCCAGTACACATTATTAAAGCACTTGCAGCAATAATTATTGTATCATCATCTCTGTTCTCCATCTTCACTCACTACTTTAATTATTATTTTTTAAATGTATGTACAAGCGTGTGTGCTTTTCCCTTCGACCATACACCCCTAGACGAAGTATGTCACTCAGACGTAGGTAGCAAAATTCTGCCAACATCAACAGTAGGAGGGTAAGGGGTTTACTGTTTACAAAGGAACCTCGGCAGAGGCGGAGTGTCATTAGGGAGCAATTTTAATTAACATAAATACTTAATAAAAACATGCAAAGAAGACTTTTTTTAACAATTTTATGGTTCTTAAACAATATGTTCAGGAGTGTTTCTATTTTGGCATATATTAATTATTATTTTTGTTATTTATTCTGAAACAACAAAAGGGTTTTAAATAAACGAATACCTTTGTAAATATTTTATTGATGTTGAAATAAAATCATTTTATTAAAAAAACTACGTATTCATTAAAATTATTTTTTAATATAGTTCCTGTCAGGGTCGCTAATGTATTTTGTTTTGAATTAATAATATTAATATGCCACGTGGAACTTACAAATGATATGAACGTTGGGAAGGCTTTTCCCACTTTCGTGAACATACGAAACACACTTTCACCATTCTTTTTTAAGTTTGATTATTTTTTTTATGAAATTCAATACGAAATGATTAATTTTGAACACGAAAATATAGGAAAACACCATTAACAACTGCCACTAGTGTCGAAATGAAATGAAAAGACACGATATATTAGAGGGTTCTGGTAAACTAGCCAATGAAAACGTCGGATTTTGCGGAATCTTCTAAGGTCGAGTTTTGCTTGCAGTTGCACATTCCCCTTACCCCAACCTGTTATGTTGGCTGTAAACAAACTGCAAGTATACTCAGTCTAGAAGTGTATGGTCGAAGGCTTTTCCCACTACGAATGTCAAACTATTAAAATGTCAGGTGATTCGACATATTATGTGTATGGACCACTCGACAAACGTCACTTGACCTGGAAAAATGTACACATCACCAACGTTCGACATTCGCCTAGTTTGCCATGTAATGTGTGGCCGCCTTAAGACGGAGCGTGTGGACCGCAAAACGTAAAGCTAGACGTACTATTTGCAGTCCACACGCTTCGTCTTACTTGATGCGATTTGTCTGATTCGACAAGTCGTTCGATAAGTCGTTGCGTGTAGACCAGCCTTTAAGGCCGGTCCAGACGCAACGACTTGTCGCATCAGACAAAACGTATCAGGGAAAATGGAACATGTGGACCGCAAAACGTACGTCTTGTCTAACGTTTTGCAGTCCACACGGTCCATTTTGCTTGATACGATTTGTCTGATGCGACAAGTCGTTGCGTCTGGACCGGCCTTAACGTCTGGCATTTTATCTATAAATGTAAAGAAGATTGATTTTTATGTAATGAAGCTTGATTTTTTAATTGTCACGATCTATGTAAAATTTAAAGAAAACCTTTTATTAATACCTACGTTAAATTTACTTGCTTAGGGAAAGCTTTTCACCAATATTATTTACGTGTTTCTTTTTTAATTGTTCGAGTATTTTAAGCATTATTTATAAACAGTAAATATTTTTATTTTAGTTTTTATTATTACAAGAGAATTCATTTGGTCTTTAATTTATGTACGTCAGTGTGTGCATTTATTTGGCATGATGTCATGTGTACGAACTCGCGTCACGACGCCCAACGATTTCTGTGAACGGCGTATAGTAAACATATGCGTGATTACACCTACGGGCCTTGCACATTATAAATACATACAAAAGACGGTTGTTGTCATTCAGTGAAAGTTGGTTTTAATTTCTCTCGACTTGCCCGCGTGTCTTTCACGAGATTTACAGCCGTCCCAGACTAAATAATCCCCGATGCACGTATTTATTTTAATGAACCGCGAATATAGGCCGCGTAATGTTTATGCATGCGTGCGTGTACTATTTTAAGACGTTACCCAATTATTGGGCCGATAGGCACGCGAATATTATAAATTTTTTCGGCGACGCTTACGATAAAAATTTTAACGCGCGCCCATAAAAATTAATGCATTCAGAATCGGTCAGATATTACCTAATGCAGGGGGTCCTTCAACGGAAATAGCTCGGCGATCGTTCGCTAGAAAACAATATTTTACACATGACGAGTGTTTGGACTGGTTTTATGGGACATTAAAGAGGTTTATATTTTTCCTGCCTTGCATTTTTAATTTAGGTTCTGTAAATTGTTTTCGGCGTGGACTGCAACATTTAAAAAAGTTCGATAAACACAAGCGAAAGTATTTTTCGAAGTTCACTGCACTTTTCTCTCTTTATTCGTTAGTCAATTACTATCCTTGACATAAATTCTGAAACTTAATGTATATAAAGTACTGAAATAATTTTACTTCTTAGTTATCTGAAATATTAATACATTTATAAAAATACTTATATTTATTAAGTGCCTACAGGACTACTGATTTTATGATTGTTTCATAGGCCCCAATTTTGACAGATTTTTTGTATTCAAACTGGCTAGCTCTTCCGAAATTGTATTCTCTTTCTCCTTCTCTAAATCCAGAAACCTGGATAATGGCAAAAAAAGAAGAAAACAAACTAGAAATCTGGAAGAGAAAAATATTTGGAGGTGTCAAAACAGCAGAAGGTACGTGGAGAAGTCGCACAAGTAAAGAGATGATGGACATATACGAAAAACCAAAAATAACGCTAAAAGTTCGAACGCAAAGAACCAGTTGGTTGGGTCACATTATTCGAATGCCGGAAGAAAGAATCATAAAAAAAGAGTGTTGCATGAGGGAGAGGGCGGAAAAAGGACGTCAAAAAAACGAAAGGTTCCAAGAAGTTAAAAGAGATATAGAGGAGACAGGAACGACTGATCGGAAAGAAGCAGCAAAGAACCGGAAAAAGTGTAAAAAATAGTAAAGAAGATAGAAGCCAAGAGCCTTTAAAGCCTGTAGTGCTGTTTTCATACACATATATGATGAAGTGCCTCGACATCATTAACAAGAAGGCCTTGCATGTTTTCTTTACACTTTTTGTATTTGTTAAAATATGGCTATTTTTGAGTTAGCATTTCGAGAAATACAGAATCAAAAATGAACAGCTGGATAGGATTTTTACTAGGCACAGGTTTGGCATTGGGCAATCACTGATTGCCAGCAGAGAAAATCAAATGATTGCCAATCAATTATTTTAGGGGCCAAATAGAATATTTTTCTTTGTGTAAGCTACGCCGAGTTTTCATCACTAAAGCAGTTAAATGAAACAGCATAGGCGGCCTGCGTTGTCTCCATTGCGCTTTCTCCGTAGTGTTTTTTTTTTTGTAAATTCTTTTTAATGGAATGAGATAGTCGGATTGTGTGGCGTTTTGTTTCATAGAAATAAAATGAGCGTTCTCTCTCTGCTAAAAAAAAAGAACGTTGCATAACTTACGAAACGGAGAAAACTATCGTCTATTTGAGGCTTTATTCTTGAATTGCCGAATCAATATATCTTAAATTGCTAGTCATTTAAGACTATGGAATAATAAAGGTATTGGAGGTAGACACCACCTTATCTTGGAGGAGGCCTTAAAAGAAACTCCTCTTTTTGGGGCGGTGGTCGATTCCCTCCCACCTACGTAATATATTCAGGAAGCACTTCTTGAACGCACCCAAACCCGACATATCCATCCATACTGATGGATGTAAGACCCCAGATGGAACAGGTGCAGGAATCTTCTCCGATGACCTGGACCTTCACATAAGCTTAGCACTTGGCCAACTGACATCTGTTTTCCAAGTGGAATTAGTTGCCATTATAGAAGGCGTAAGAGCAATTCTGGATCGAGGTGTTCAGAATAAAGTCGTTAGGATAGCTAGCGATAGCAGAGCGGCACTATTTGCTCTAGATAGTAAGAAAATGTTCTTAGGAATAACAGTCCAATGCCACGACACTCTAGAATCACTCTAGAATCAATGGCCAAATACAACATCCTGCAACTTATTTGGGTTAAAGAACAAGCTGATATGAGCAGGCAGATGAACTGGCTAAACAAGGCTCAGGGCAGCCCTTCTAGGGCCCTGAGCCGGTTATAGCGCCGTCATCAAGTCTGTTTGATGTCTTATTGAAACAGAGATCCCAGAATCGACATATCGATAGATGGGTCAACCTAGGCAAGTGTCATTAAGCGAAAAAGGCTATAACGGCCCCTTCGCTCAGATTGACAGGATTCTACTTAGAAGAAGACTACGCCTACTCATAGGAATACTTTCATACTATTGTAAACTGAACCTAGAGGAAGAAACAGCTGAGCATATCTTTTGTGATTGCCCGGCACTCGCCTCGATCAGGGGGGGGGGGGGATTCTGGCCTAACATGGATGGAATTCACAGTGCTCCTCTATCGGACGTTATCGAGTTCGTCGAAAGAGTGGGATGGCTTGAATAGGGTTGACAGTTCTGCACTGTTGATTCTGGGGGTAGTACAATGAGCCCAAACTATAGCCTAAGTGCATGTGAATTAGCATTCACCCCCCCCTCACTAATACAGAATCCGGTTAATGTTAAACTGAATAATTTAAGTAAATAATTTTATTTATTAGTACATCTGAAGCACTAACATGCTTGGTACAAAATGCCTTAGTGCTTTCATACCTATTTGTACGTATGTTTGAAATCGTGATACTTTTCTAACCATTTAGGAGGCAGAGGGACAATAAAACGTGGGCTAATCAGAATTCCAAATGCTGAACAATTCTAATCAAGTAAAACATTCTCTGGCTGGGTTTCTCAGTCCTAGTTTAATTAGTTTAGTTTAATTAGTAATTAGTTTAATTAACGATCCAGAATTTCTGTTAATGGTGACTTTTGCTCTAGAAATCATTGGTATCTTTTTTTATCTAATGAATTTTGTGTTTTAAAAATCGCATAAACTAACTAACGTTTCTCTGGCACCACTCTCCTGAATATTTACAACGACTTACTATTTACCTTTTTAGTAAATACTGTTAACCACTAGTTAATTTGGTTACCTTATTTATGTTTTATCAATTCTGGTATTTTAATATTATCCATTTCATAAGTTATGAACATCACCCAAACAATTGACCGAAAGGCTTTAAAAAGTCAGAAAATTAACAGTTATTTTATGTCAGTGACAATAACAATAAACCCAAGTACATACATAATTTGCTAAATATTCACGCAGACTTTAATATTATGCACCTGCGAATATGCAAGGATAAGACCAAGAAAATCCTTGAAAATGTGACTCTCCATTCTGTCCACTTTCTTGCATTTAAATTGTCCTTAAACAGCGGTCTGCATCTCATACAATTATATTTTTTTTTACAAACGCAAACGCGATTTCATCTAAAACAATAAAACCACACAGTAAATTTGCATAACGACGTAATTGCAGGTGCGAATAAATCAATTATCCACTTCAGTTTACATTATTGCATGAGCTTTTTTAGAATACAATCGACAGCGTGATGAGAAAAAAATTAATTGCTTGATTCAACACGACGGATTTGATTGAAAATTATTTATTTTAATTGCTGCTTTTAATTGCGCTTGACGTAAACAAATAAGGATATTTATTAGAAGTCTTCGTCGGTATGTGATATTTGTAGATTGTAACGTGCGAAAAGGTCATGAATTACATGTGCTACTTATGTAAGGGCAGACCTTTTTTAGATCGGACAAGGATGTCCAGTGAATATAATCAGAGCAAATTGTTTTTAAAACATGTACATACATACATACGTACAGGATGTAGAATGTCACATTTTTTTCTTTTATTGTACACGCACATGCAGCGCACGTCAACAAAAATAATATCAGTAAAGAATTCGTATTAACAATAATATACATTTGATAAGAAAATAAATGAAAAATAAACAAAATATTTGATTGTTCAACACATAAATATAGCACAAAAGTAAGAACATACATAATCTCCAGTAGGTACAAGAAAATGAGACATCGTCGATACGAAAGTGTTGAAAAAATCAAAAGGAAAGCTAACATAAGGAAAGCGAAAACTTAAAGCTTGAAATAATAGGGAAAAGAGTTATCAATAAAAGAGAACATTGGAATTTTCATGTAGATTGAATGAACAATACAGAAAATGCAGATACGAATAAACGAGAAAAAAAAATCAAATTATACTTATTTAAACAATCCTTACAGTTTCCTTTTTGCCAGAAAATTGATTAGTACCTGCTCGATCAAAACGTATACAATACTAAAGAAAACGAAACCTTTATTACCTGAATGATCTAACAATAAGGTGAATTTGTGAGTATCCATTCTAAGATTATTAGCGGCCTCGGAGTTTTCTTGCAGCTGCATAAAGCAAGAAATTAATGATCAGAAAATTCGATGCAAATGTGATAATGTAAAAATAATTAACTTGACCTAATTGTACTTCACATAAAGAGCGAAGCCACTGCAGGAAAAAGTTAGTCTTCTAATGCTTACGATTTGCAGTAGCATTTGTAATATCTTGCAATGTTTACAATTTGTGTTAGCATACAGTATCTGGCAAACGCAGACGTCGACTATAACTTTATTAATTAAATCCTTAGTTTATAATTAAATTAAAAGTAAGCAAATAATTTTGAATAATAAACTAATAATAAACAAAGTAGGCAGTCAATAACCCACAGGCGTAATAGTACATACATTGTAAACAAAACTAATAAATAAAATTTTTAACTTCCACACGAGATAAACATTTGCATGTTAGTTGAAAGTTAACCTACTTACCACGGCGAGTACAAAATCTAATTGCCACACAACAGGATCGACAAGAACCTCTTATTTATAATTTAAAGTTCTAACAAAGGCGGTCGCAGGCGAAAAGGGAAATTCATTTCTCGTCTTAATTAAGAGCGTGGAAAAATCGTATCACAATTAGGGCCGACGTAGATACCCAGTCGAGTGCAGATAAATTTGTTTTAATTGAACGCAGCACTCGTATCTTATGACACAAATTACGAAATTTTACAGCTTCGTAATTGCTTTGTTAATTTTCGGGATAATTAAATTTCGGCGCTTCATAAAGCGGAAACCGAGATGCTCACTGTTATTACGAGGACGGACTAAGTATTACTCCTATTTATTATTATTCTTACTGTGGTTATTATGGTAAAGCGTAATGCAAATTGAAGGAGAGTCGTTAGCATACAAAATTAGAAAGGGAAATAAGCAAGAAGCACAGAGAAAACAAAGTAAATATTTTCTAAACTGTGACGTTTGTCGAGGAACGAAAGTCACGAAAAGGATTATTTCAAGACAATATCAGTCTAAAATGGAATGGAAGCAAGAATAACATTTTCATATCACTAAATAGGAACAGTGAATAGAAAAGAAACAAAAATGCACAGCAACCAAAACGATTATGTATTTTAAAATTAAAATCAGAATGGAGAATTAAGAAGTACAGAGAAACAAGGAAAATCATAAAAAGTAATACTTAATATAAAAAAAAGAAGATAGGTAAGAAGAGAAGTTACAAGAATGGAAATAGAAGTTATAGGAATCAAAAAACTAAGTATGGTGACTGTTATAATAAATTAATACAAAGTATATACAAGACCAAATTTTAGAAAAACAATTTTATTAGAAGGAGAGGACAATATACCTACAGGTTGTTAAAAAAGTGTCACAAACTTTGAGGGGGAGGGGGAGTAGCATGGCCCAAAATATGCAGAAAAGTCTTAATGAACATGGGTCCGCAAATGGACGGTTTTGAAGATACGAAACATTTTGCGTTTACACATTTTTTTTTTAGTTTATGGACAAACGAACAATATTTATGGACAAACAACAATTGCAAAAAGTCAAATGAGATGTTCAAAGTGCCCTCCCTCCATTCCATAGCAGCTATGACATTTCTGTCGCAAGGAGCTTCGAACTGTTTCAAAAACCCTTGGTCCTTGAGCTACTTGTTGTTGCAGCTCTTCGAGGTCATTTTTCAAATATATTAACTACAGACTGTATGTTTGACAGAACCTACATAATTATATCGACTACGATAAAAAAATGCAATTTGCGAAACAATGCACAATTTATACAAAAAGGAATAATCCTCTGTATCTTCGAAACCGTCGATTTGCAGATCCATGTTCATTAAGACTTTTCTACATATTTTGGGCCATACTACCCCGCCCTTCAAAGTTTGTGACAGTTTATTTTAATAGCTTGTAGAATATAATTAACAATCTAAAAGTTCTCCTAAAGATATGTAAAAAATAAGAAAAGGTATTCCTGGAATGAAGATGTAAGAGGAGTAACGATAAATATGTACAAAATAAAATTACTTTTTAAAGAGAAATGGAGAAGATAACTGATAACCAAGATGGAGAAGATAACTGATAATCAAGTTACTTCTGAAAGAAGAATGTAAAAACGCCAAAGAGGTAGAAGACTGTAGCTCCACTCAAAGACAGAACGAGAAATAAAGTAACCCATAAAGAAATTGGGAGTAACATAACAATTATACATAGAACTGATACTAAAGCGAAACACAGAAGAAAACTTACGATAAAGAATAAAGAACTAATTAGTGAAACTTATTTTAAAAAACATAAAGAAAGTAGACAAGAGAACAATAACAAAGCAGAAAATGAAGTGAAAATCTGATATGTATTAAAATAAAAGAAAAAGAAAAATCTGAATATAGTTGATCTATTATTTATGCACAATAGTGTACAGTGTAATATACAGTTGTATGTATACGCACATACTACGTGTACTGTGGTTGTTTTAGGTCATTTGTGCGAATATAAACGCGAGCGATAAAGCGACACAAAAAAGTTTGATGCTTCTGCTGATAAATAGCGTGAGTCATACACGGTCAGCCTGAGAGATTGATATTAATGCTGCCAAATATATCCGGCGGTGCGGCATCGCCAAAATTAAACAGATAGGGACGCGTTGCCTCACAATGCGAAATTAAAGGACCACCAATCTTAATTTAGCAGTTTTATGCGTGAACACGGTTTCTCCGGCCTTAAGCCTTAATGGTGCAAAAAAAAATTCAATCTCGTCGCCGTCAACACTCCGAATTAATTTCGAAATTTGCTTTCAGTATTAACGCAGTTACATTTTGTTCAAGACGACATATATTGAAGGAATATTTAAAAACGGTACAATTTTAATTTAATATACATAATATTCGAAGTAAATCCCAGTCATGGAAAAAATATACAGTGTTTTCAAGAATAAAATTTAAAAAAAATTACATACACTTAAAAAAATGATATCTTACTGCAATCCAGAGGATATTCTCCTCACCAAATGCATTTCGCCTGGAAATTTAGTGAGGAGAATATCTTCTGATTCATACCAACCAAAGATTTATGACATGCTTTTAACCACATATGTGTATACTGAAGATGCCGAAATACGTATCTACGGATATAAACCAATTGTGGTAAGAGATCATTTCTTGATTTATTTCTAATCCTTTACTTTTCTTAGATAATTTATAGTTGCTTGCCCAAAAATCATTGAAACCATTGAGAGTTTCGTTTTTAAACTGAGAAAAATGTATATTAAAAACCGTGTTGTAAAAAAAGTATCATTAATAATAAAATAAATTGTTTTAAAAGTAGCAAAATTGTTTAAGTAAAGCAAGTAAATTTTTCTGTTAAAAGAAATGACAATGCGATTATATTACATTAAGCATATGATTTTGTAACATTTATGAGTTCGTCCTGCAGATATGATGTTTACAACATAAAATTTGTAGGTCAAAAAGCGATCGAAAGATGTCACTACTTAAATTGTTCATTACTTTCACATCACAATGGCATATAACCTAGGAGAAATCGGTTTGGTTTGCAGTGGAGTTCATAGACAACACAACATATAATATATTTATGTTTTCTATGGTGAAGTTCTTGAGCTACGGTTCTGTTGATGAAGGCCCAATGAGGCCTTAAACAGCTGTACAGAGCAAGCTCGAGGAATCCGCTGTAATCAAAACCGATTTGCACAATTTTTTTTTTATAAAATTTGTAATTTAATATACGTTTTTTCTTAAATCGAGTACTTATTTTTTCTTGGTGCAGCTGCAAAGGTTGGTGATCGTGTGAATCCCGTAGCTTCTTATCTGTGCGTAGATATAAATGTTAAAATATAAATATATTAAACGATATTATATTTTATATTTTAGCCATTTTAGAATATCTTTTTATAAATTTAAATATATAACAGTTAATATAAATATGTTTTTAAGTTAATAAAATGATTTTGCTGTCACATATAGTAATATAAATTTTTGTAAAAATTACTATATTTATATTTACTTTTACAACGTAATTCTCTCCGTGTATATATACATTTGACAACTTAATTTTAGTATTTTTTAAAAATACTAATAATAATATAAAGTAATACATTAATCCTTGATTTCAGAATGCCCAAAATTTTTTTTTTTTAATTTCTGATATGTGCAATTGATTTCAAAAACTAAAGTTTTTTGTGCCCAATTTTTACAATTTTGGAGAGGACAAAACCATTTACTGAAAAGTATCCTCGTCACTAAACATAATACTTAGATAATATCACTTATCTTTTCCAAAACGTTTTCTCACTCCACAAACAAAAATCCAAATGTAGAGCAAGGTCCTTAGTTTCGGAAGTGGTTAATCAGAAAAATTTTGTTGGTTCATAAATTCTTTTAAATATTTGTTAATAGTTTAGGCCCAGTGATGATTGAGCTATTTCTATAAAACCTATTGCCAGATTTATTGCTGTGCCCGCCGATTTTGTCAATTCGTTTTCTTAATTTTGTTTGTTGATTGGCATTAGCATGTATGTAATTTGAACTTAGTCATTTTGCTAAGCAAACAGGAAGTTTAAAGTTTCTGCTAAATAATAAAACAATAAAAACTTCGATATTAAGAAAAAGTATTTCCGATACGTGGTCACATAGTTAGTATGTATTTTCACTTAAATTATTTTCATTTATATTGTTCAGAAGAATTTGCTCTCAACATAAATAGTATTTTATATTATCAATCTTTGTTCCTTCATTTCATTATTTTCAATATTACTGGAGTTGTTTCAACATAAACAAATATCAAGTACACAAGATTATAAGAGAACACTTCTTTATCATCACGATGATACATATTTTATTTGGAGTATATTCGTCTTCAATACAAGTATAACAATAGTATTCATACAAGACCTTTATTACAATATCAGGCTAAAATAAAAATTATTACATTGTACACTGGTGGCCAAGTAAATCGTTACGATTCAAAGGACACTTATCGGCAAAATGAGTGGGGAGACCTAAACCAATTGCAATTGCAACGATAAGAGAAGAACTCTGCATCATAAATAAAACGCGTCTGGCGTTACATAATCAGACATAAAAAGCATAACTCCATCCTTATTTCTTACTCGCCGTTGCCAAAGAAATAATACTGAAATATTTGTCGGTTGTAACTTCGGCGATTGATGACGCACAGCTCAAGTTTCACGAATTTGATTCACGATTTGAGCCATTGTCTCCACTGCAAGTCAATAAGGGCGTATTGATTTTAATGGTCAGGACTGTATATCCGCACAATGATAAAAAAGTGTGCCGAAAAGTTTTAAAGTTTGAGTATTCTTAGTGTATCAGTGTTTTGGAAAATTTTTAACATGTTTCAAAAACATTTTATCTGCGATCGTCATAAAAAAAGCATTTTGCACGTAGTTGACTAGTCTTAAAAGTTGGCAATTTTCAATTTCGTGGGAAGTGGCCGTTACAAATTGAATCGTTTATTTCAGAAACCCGTCAACTGACATTTTTATCGAAAATGAGATACGAATAGATTCGGAATGGCCTACTGTAAACACACCATTTTATGCAAAAAGGTCAACTGTCAAGCCTCCCAATGGGTCATATTTTATTTTGAAATTTCTGTTTAGTGCAGAAACCCGTCAAGCGAAATCACATGGCGGCTTTCTGCAGCAAATTTCATATTCGTCTTGTGGCAACCCTGCTGAGTATTGTTTTAGGGGTTGCATCACATGTTTTTAATGCTTTGTTTTCCACAAACCAAAGATCGCGTTCAGATAGAAAATTAGTTGCAGCGTTGCAGCACAGCGTTCTTTGTTTAAGACCAAACTGATTGTTAATTTTTTTTCTTTGATATTTAATAAATTTAAGTATAAAGTATAATGTGTTTCTATTTAACATCCCACTGCTGTTTAAAAAGTCATAATTTTACTAAAAAAATAATTTTTTTTTAGAAAAAAGTTATTTTATTGCAGAAACCCGTCAAATACAAAATTTTTATAAATTTTTATGAATAGAGTATAATTTTAAAAATTAAATACAAGCATTATTTGTTTTTAGGACATATTGAGAAACACTGTAGATTTTTTCTAGACAAAAATCTACAGTAATATTAAAAGTAGAAAGTTTTTTTTTTGTTTTTCGAAAGTTTGAAAAAGTGTACTTGACGGGTTTCTAAAATAAACGATTCAATTATTACTTACACTGTGCATTTGCACTCATGAAAATAGGCACCTCTTAGTATTTGTTTTGTTACACACTATTCCGTATTTTGTTTCTTTTATTCTTGAACTTTTCTTTTAATGATGCTGAAATAATTAGAAGATAAACAGTAAAGGTACTTTTATAGACCCTGTTTTTTTCCCTCTTTGCATTTTTAAGTCAGCAATGTTGAATAAAATTGCCTTTATTTTTTATTGTTTTTATATTATATTTATTCTAGTTCATTTTATGGATAATACAACTGATATTGTTCTTGTATAGATTTATTCGATCGGTATTATTGTAACACCGTATGTTTCTCTAGTTCTTTTCTTTCAAAATGCAGTTACGAAAAAAAATTTAATTATAACAGGCTACCTGAAGATTTCTAAATAATAAGCGTACTTATAATTTGAAATTTAAAATGAGAACGTACATGTATGCGATGGTGTATTGAATATACATAATTTTAAAAAGGAAAACAAATTTTGATTAAACATTTCCAAGAGAGTGTTTCAACGAAACTCCAGAAATCCGCGACACAAGTTGTAGATAAGAGATGGGGAAAAATATGTAAGAGTTGCGCGGCAAAAATAAGTTTTGGGAACCACTGTTGTTCTTGAGAAAAAAACTCAAAATATATTAAAACAACTATACACCGTTTGTTTAACTCACTTTTGGTTGAATTTGAAGAAAGTACTTATTACATATAATGAATTTTTTGGATAACTTTTCTTTATTAATTTGTTCCACAAATAAAATGTTGCATTTTCGAAAAAAAAGGTTACATCCGAAAAATTTTTCTCGGACACATCGAGAGATTAAGAAAATGTATTTCTTCATCCAACTGTATTCAGTTGATTTTGGAATATGATGCCATTTAATTCTTTATTAAGTTGCTTTGGTTATATTAAATTTTTCCAATTACGAGTGCTTCCTATTTTTGAGAATTCATCTAAAGGCTGTTTTACATTATAACATTTTTTGGTACAAAGTGAGAGAGATAAGCTACCACAGTGAATTCTGATTGGTTGAATTGGCACTTCTCACTCACATTGTATCAAATTTTAGATTAAAAATGTCATAGTGTAAAACGGCCATAAAACATCAGCTATACCTAGAATAAATTACATGAATTTTTAGAAAACATGAAAATCTTTATGTTGAACTTTATGTAAAAAACTGATTTTACTCGTCATTGAAGCTTTTTTTAGGGATCATTGTGGTTATTGATCGTGCGGTTTTAACTTTCAAGTTGTCCTCCAGTCTCTTATTAAACTTCCGCACTTTATTTTTCTGCGGTTTTAGTGTCAGTTATTCATTAGTTTTTTAGTGAATTAATATTATAAATTAAATTACATCAGGCATACAGCTTTTTTTAATTAAGTATTTTAGAACAATATACGTTTCTATTAAGTATCATCTGTCTTTCATATAGATATTTGCTCAAGAAGAATATTTTTAAACAAATGTGATTTTTCTTTGTTAGAATGCTTTAATAAAAACATTTAACCGCCTGCGCCTGTCGTGAGCTTGACTTAGGTTTTATTTACTTATTATTAGATAGTTTCAGGGTTAATTTAAAAATAATCCTGAAATAAATTCGTTTCGTCTCGTCCGTTTTTAATTAGATACGTGCTAATAATAGTTTTGCTATTGTAAAGCTCTGTGGAAAAAATCGTGTCGGCCAAGTTGTTACGAATTTATTTCAACTGACAGCTGTTCAGTTCTAGTACAATTAGAGAATTTTTTAACACATTAAAATAATAACCATAATAACAATGAATTAGATATGAACACAGCATGTACTCGAGTCGATAAAAAAACTCTTGCAATGCTTAATTATAATTATATTTTATCCTTAATTGTCATCATACTTTTTGTGTCACATGTATGGTCGCAAAAAAGCTCTTGGTGTCTTGTCAGTCAACAAGTGCCTCAAAAAGTGCGACGTTTTTATTACCATGTCCTGTAAATTAATGTTAATTAACAAACAAAACACCGCCAATTATCCAATATATGAAAAACGTAAGTCATTTTTTTCGTAAATTTGTTTCTGACAATGCAATGCAAATAAATAATTTACGTATCTAAAAAAAATGAGTGATTTTATTTCTTTATTATGTGAAAATTTGTACTTAATAATACAACTTAATGAAGTACTCTATCATTACAAACTTTAACAGCTAATGATAGAAAACTAAAAAGCATAAATAAAGTTTCCTTTCAATAAAATATCCACTGCGAATGGCAATTTACTTTTTAAAAATGTGGCATTTCACTCTCTAATTCGCCCAAAAAACTCGCACTCGTCAATATTTATACACTATAAATAGCAATCAACGATTAACGTACAAATATTTATATCTTTAGCAAGATTACGTGATTAACTGCAAACATAGTTCGTATCATTAAAATATCTCGTAATTCCTGGTAACCCTAATCGCGGTTATCGTCTGCAATTTGCCAGATAATTCTGGCGAAGTTTTTTTAGAGATTTGTTTTCAAAACTAAAAAAAATAAAAAGTCGAAGAATATGCTAATAAATACCATAGCAGGTTCAAGAAATTTGTGGGAAGTAAATTGCTTCCTAACACAAATCAAAGTTAGCAGACGTATTTTACTGCGAAGTCGGAATGTTTTGCCTTGTACGGTCGTTTATAGACACTTCTAGATGCGTTTGTATTACAACGTCGGCATCACATTACCTTTTCCATAATAATCACCGAGCTTATCATGTCTTCTATTACTGTTTAAAATACTCCTGCTATATACGTTTCCGTTAACTTCTATTTTATTGTTTTACTCGAATTTTTATTGTATCAAGTTTCTCACTTTTTTTAGTATTTTACTTAATGATTTAATCACATTAAAATATTATTGATAATAATAAAGTAACATCGTGTGCTTAAACCGTCGGATTATATAAATTTTTGGTTTAGCTGTGCATATGCAGAGGATCTTTTGCAAGTCTAGACTTATCTGAAGAAGTTCATTTTGCTGTTTTCCACTTTTTTGAATTGATATTTCTGCATAGAGGGCATAATTGAAATTTTTTTCATCAGATATATAATTTTTTCCGTTACTTTTTATTTGCTCTGAAGATAATTTCGATTTGGGATTCAGCGTTTCACAAATAGTGTAACAATATGAAGGAAAGAATATTTCTTGGAAGAAAAAGGAAGACTACACTGAAGAACCATACTTTATTAACATCATAAATCCAAGAAGGCCAGTGAAGACATCAAGAGAATTTTGCGTCTCATAGAATCAATACAGCGAAACCCCCCCCCTCTATAAAGAAGGAATGGTTCAGATTTGCAAAGCCTCAGAAACATCGAGACTTTAGTCTTTGGACCAGTGGCAAACAGAAATATTCTCGAGAAAAGTTTATTTTGACATTCAAAGATATTTCTTTAGACGCTCACTTGGGAAGCCTCTTTAAATCAATCACATCAAACAAGTTCACGTTATAAAATGTTTTGAGAATGCTGCGTTATTTCTGTAGCTGAGATATCTCAGTCTTTAAAGATATGATGTAACACAAATAAATATACGAGTTTCTGACCGCAACCCTGATATTAATGAGGCAGTTTCTTGATGGTGAAGAGACATCATTAAACCTTGCTGTATATCACAATGCTAAATTAACCTTCATTGCACTACAAAAATTAAAGGTGTTGCCAGAAAATTCATCGAATTCAATCCAATCGAAAACGTGAAGCCTCGCATTGGTACACTGAAAAAAATGTTCATTGATTTTTATATGATTGGGACAAAACAATTTCTTTTAACATTTTTATTTATTTTATTTTGAACAACTTTATTTGGCATTAATTTTAAGGTGTTTAGGTAATCCATAAACAAAGCCATATCTGAAGAATTTATCTAACAGCATGAATGTCTAAAAGTTTATATGTTACTTGTAACTGATTTTAAGTACAAATCATGTTAGCACATATTCAAGAAATTTATTATTTATAAAAGCTGGTATTCTGTAACCTATTGTGTATACTTTCACAGTTGAAATGCTATGTGTTAGCCGTAAGAATATGCGTATTTGCTTGTAGGTACAAAAGAAAATTTATATGGTTGTTTTGATATCACCAAAGATTTTAATATTACTCATTACAAATTAGGTATTTCCTCATAGAATAAGTTTCTCTTTCTCTTCAAGTAATTATTTCAAGTATCAACGGTCATGTTTAGGGTTTCTGACCCGGGAATTCTCGATCTCGATTTCCCGGGAAATTTGCTAAATTTGATCCCGGGAAAAGACTGTCGAGAAATCGAGAAATTTCCAAATTCTGCGCCTCCCCTTTCCGCTCAAGACAACTACCCGCTGCTCCGCAAATCTTATTCTCTACGGGCGAATTTATACAGCTTGAAGACTTTCACCTTAGCCAGTGCTGGTTTCATGAAAAGCAACTAAGCGCATGCGACTCGCATATGTAGAGCAGTGCGCAGCTTAAGTGCTACAATTTGACAATTCTATGAGCCTTGTACCACAAGGTTTTAAGGGTGAGGTTTGCGTGCAGGCAGTGCATTTTAGCCCTTGGTTTCTTAACGTGTGTAGTGGAACGGGGCAAAACGTAGTGGAGATTACGTGTTACAGTAAAAACTGCTAATTTACGAATCGAATAACAATCAGTAGATTATAATATTTTCAAAAGCAGCAAATAAATTAATTGTTACTTGTACAGAATTTCTATTGTAATATCAATTTAAGAATTTAAATCTTTCCAATGATATTAAGCAAAGATATTATATTGTTAATATTCATTTGTGGCTTATATGCAACTGCATTAATGTTAATGCATTTGTGTAATTTGATCAGCGCCTTCCCACCTACATTGAAGAAAACACGCTACGCACCCTATATTCATCTCTTTCAACCAATCGTATACACATGGTCTTTGTACTATTCTCGAAATCACTTTTGGCTAAAGTGAGTCTTCAAACGGTATATATAACATTGTTTCCAAAGTCAGAAATCAATTGTCTGATAAAGTATTTAATGCTCTCATTTTTCGAATTATTATTTTAAGAAATATAAAAATTTGTTGCAAGTCGGATTTGATTACACTGAAATTTTGGGCCAACAATTGGCCACGCGTTAATCTTGAAATAAACTGTTACTATTTTAAGATTGTTTAATTTTATTTTGTGCATTAGCCACTGTTTTTCAAAAGAGATTTGTTTTTTGCTTTTATATTATGAATTTTTCTTGAAAGCTTCCGCGGCCGTCGTCCAGAGGGATTCTTGCTTTTTTTTAATTACTTTTGTTAGTTTTCTAATTTTTATTATTAGATGTTTACAGTTGGTTCTTGTCCGATGAAATTTGTATCACAAAATCTTCTAAGCGGACACTAAATCGCGCAAATATACACTTTACGTTTCGCAGTCGTTCGACTGCTTCGTCAGAAGTGAAAATTATGTTGTCAAAATAAACAAGGTTGTCAACGGAAACTGAAAAAGTAACTTGATTTTTTTTTTTAAGTATATTATATTTATTTTTAATCTAAAAATAATTTGAACATTACAAATGTTAAAAAAATTGACAGATCTATGTTCTATTTAAGGAATCGAGAAAACTACAAATGTATCGTTTAAATTTGCAAATCAGTACGTTTATTAATAGAATTGACGACATTTTATTTTACACATTTCAATAAAACGTCTTTTGAAAATATTAGACTCGTAATATAAAATATTAGTATTTTCAAAATCAAAATTATGGTCATTTTCTAATGAATGTTCTACAAGCATTGAATGATTTTGATTATTTTTTTGGATATGATATTTATGTTGGTCTAGACCATAGGTTCTCAAACTAATTTCGTCTACCGCCCACTTTGAGAATAAATTACTCTCTAGCGCCCCCTAAAATTTTTAACTTTACCACATCTTAAAAATCAATCGCAATCATTACTTTAATAACTTTAGTTAAATTATAGCCTGCCATATGAGTCTTATCTTGTTTCCCCCAATTTTCTCTGTGCCCTTTACCGCCCCCCTGTAGGCCTCTAGCGCCCACAAGGGGGCGTTATCGCCCACTTTGAGAAAAGACTGAGTTCAGACGTTTTTTAAATTTGCTTGTTCATAATTGACCACACTGAAATATTTCACCATAAATCACAGCCTTGTGCCGTTTGTAATGGTTTTGTTCCAACATTAACATTTAGAAATTATTTAAGATTTGCCATTGTAAATCAACTGGTTTTTGAACGATGTAGCTAACACCATTTGGCAGCACGATATGTTTCAAACGCGTTTGCGCACAGACTTTTTGTGTGAATTTTGTAACATTAACGATTTTATCAACCGATTCCAGGATACATCCTGAACGAAAGTCTTGTTCGAACAGTCATAACAAAGAACACTGCCAGTGAATACGTTGCACCCTTTTAGCACGAACGAACATCGACGCACACGAACCACCAGCGTCACGCGTCTCGACGACTTCCATCCAGAACGGTTCGCGAACGTCAATTCTTCATCGTAACCGTGGTCCACAAAGAGTTAATCCACCTTTAAAACGAAAGTTCACGCAACAAATCATCGACGCAACGAAACAACCAGCACGAGTTAACGATCATCTCAGCCCCGCACGACGACCACAGGCAGACATGATATGTCTCCAGAGCACCGAAAATCTGCTCCATAAACCCACAGCAACGAGCCACCAAACGACAGCACCTTCTGTGCCTGAAAGTCTGTAAACCATCCTCTATCCAACACGCTTGCCACCACGCCAGAACAGTCCTGAGCAGAACAGCCCAGACCATAGCTAATTTTATAAGAGGATTATAGTATCTGAGAGAATTTCAGGATTCTTGAACATAGTTTCTGACAGAATAGAGTAAGAATTTATAGTAGAAACCATTGGCCGAAGAGGTAAAGAAATAATAGTTTTCACTATAGGTTCTTCTCTATATTTCTTATCAAAATTTGTTTCAAAAATTCTTACCAAGTTACTAGTAAATCAGAATACTTTATAAAAAATTCTTATGAACTTGTAGATAAATTGAAAACACATATATACCAAATAACTGTATTATAATTTCTTTAGATGTTGTTTCTTTGTTTACTAACATTCCAAAAGAGTTAGCTGTTTAAAAAGCATTAATGATAGGTGGATAGAAATTAAAGATTTTACAGACATTTCCAAAGAAAATTTTTTAGAAATTGTTACTTTATGTTTTGAAACATCTTATTTCGCTTTTAATGATAAATTTTATAAACAGATTTTCGGTACAGCAATGGGGTCTCTTTTATCGCCTGCTTTAGCTGGAAATTGTCATGCAGGAACCAGAAAAGTGTCATTAACTCATTACCTTTCAATTTAACTTTATATTTTCGTTACGTCGATGATATTTTATTGATTTTGCCTTCAGATAAAGTAGTAGACTTTGTTTTAAGTAGATTTAACCTTTCTCATAATAGATTACAATTTACAGTAGAAAAGAAATTAACAATTCACTAAGTTTTCTAGATGTAAATATCATCAGACGTAATAACAAATTAATAACAAATTGGTTTCATAAACCTACGTGGTCAGGTAGATATATTAATTTTCATTCGTATACTTCTAAAAACTATAAAATTGCAAATAATTATTTCTTTAACAGATCGAGCTGTTTTACTTTCAGATAAACTTTTCATTTATGATAATTTAAATTAATAAAAAGCACTCTTGTTCAAAATTTTCATCCAATAAATCTTATAGAATCAGTAATAAAATCGTGTTAAATATTTACAAAATTAAAAATCCACACAATAACAATAAACAAACTTCAAACAAAAATACATATCATTCTACCTCATTGAACCACTATATGACATATTTAAACACATATTCAAAAACACAATTTAATTTTAGCTAGCAAATCTGTAAATAATTTAAATAGTATTTTCTCAAATTTAAAACCAAAACACCAAAATTAAAACAGTCAAACGTAGTTTATGAAATTAAATGTTTCAATTGTAATTCATGTTATATTGGAGAAACAAGCTTTCAAAATTTAAAAAATGTCTAGACCAACATAAATATCATATCCAAAAAAATAATCAAAATCATTCAATGCTTGTAGAACATTCATTAGAAAAATGACCATAATTTTGATTTTGAAAATACTAACATTTTATATTACGAGTCTAATATTTTCAAAAGACGTTTTATTGAAATGTGTAAAATAAAAATGTCGTCGAATTCTATTAATAAACGTACTGATTTTGCAAATTTAAACGATACATTTTGTAGTTTTCTCGATTCCTTAAATAGAACATAGATCTGTCAATTTTTTAACATTTGTAATGTTCAAATTATTTTTAGATTAAAAATAAATATAATATAAAAAAAAAAAAAAATCAAGTTACTTTTTCAGTTTCCGTTGACAACCTTGTTTATTTTGACAACATAATTTTCACTTCTGACGAAGCAGTCGAACGACTGCGAAACGTAAAGTGTATATTTGCGCGATTTAGTGTCCGCTTAGAAGATTTTGTGATATTTATTATTAGAATTATTGTTTTGTTAAATTACCAAAAATGTTTCTATTTAAAGGATAAAATTAAGAGGTTTTTAAAAGTAAATTTTATGTTTACCAAAACCCTAGGTCAAAGACAAAGAGAGTGATAAGTATGAATATCAGGCTGATTTTTGTTTATTTAAAGGTCGAATTCATATTAAAGTTGATTTAAATGATATTCTTGTGTACTAATTAATTATTTACCCTTAATTAACGACTTTTGATTTTTTTAAATATTTCTCGACTTCCCGGGAATTCCCGGGAACAAACAGACGAGAATTCTCGAGTCCCGAGAAATCGAAAAGGTCGAGAAATCAGAAACCCTAGTCATGTTTTACAATTACAGTTTTATTTCTTGCAAACGTACTTCTATTTACCAAATTTCTTTGTACGAATACAGTAATTTATTCATTAACAAAATCAGATCAAATTAACTCTTTTCCCTTTATCATTTTTCTTAGTGTGTGATGAATTGCACTATAGAAATTAAAATCAACTTTCCCACATCTAGGTTATTGAAACTAAACATTTCTTTAAACTAAGATTATAATTATTTTTTGTTGTAAAATCTTTTTTTGATTTAGAATTGTACGTACACATTTTTATAGTGAGGAGCAATTGCCGGCGGAACCATGTAGAGCTGAATTTGCCGTTCGGCGGATCAAAATACCTTAGCCACAATTCCGCCGAAAATTAACCGATTTGCGCATGAACGGCGGAACATTACCTAAAATCAATAATACGCCGAACGGCGGACTTTTGAAGAGAATGCTTAATCCGTTGCCTGATGTGATGTTAGTAATTCACTATTTTAACAGTTTACTCGAAAGTTACATACATCATGCGTTAAAAGCGCGGCCGGCCACTTTTAACATGATGTATGTTAACTTCGAAATTTGTAAATAAAACTGTTAAAATAGTGAATTACTTTAACATCACAACATGAGAACGGCGGATTAAGCATTCTCTTCAATAAAGTCCGCCGTTCGGCGGTATTATTAGTTTTTAGAGTAATGTTCCGCCGTTCTTGCGCAAATCAATCGAACTTTCGGCGGACTTGTGGGTTAAGATTATTTAGATCCGCCGGACGGCGGAATTTCGAAACGTAATGCATGGTTCCGCCGGCGGACGTTTAGCCACGTCGTTTTATAAACCCATTTCCGGCCAAGCATATACAAAGAAGAAAAATTGTTAATTTTTATGAATATTTGTTGATAAAATAATATTAATGAGACACTGAAATAAAAAATAATCAAAATAAATATTAATTTTTGCAAATAAACAACGTTGCGTATACGCAACGTTGGCCGAATATATGAACTCTATTCTTTAGTTATGGAGCTGATACAAACAACTTGAATGTAAATGAACATTACATTTTTAAGTAAATAAATTGTTTGGCTGCAAATATAATTATTTCTTGCATATTGTAGGGAGTAATCGACAATCATCGTCAACAGATCGTCGTCAAAAAACACAAAAAATAATTCTAATGGCGACTTTCCTGCCAACTTCCCTTTCAGCTCTTGTAAAGTCTCACATTTATTCGATTCTACTAGATGATTATGTATCATATCTTTTTTCGCCCTATAATGTAAAGTAACTCCCTGGGTGTGTTGGACAAGTAATTTTGACGCATTACAGAAAGAGGTTCGTTATCGGAATCACTTTCAGGGTCGACTGTATCAATCGACTGTACTACGTTTTACTTCTATTTCAAAAATACTAGCTATTTCTTTATTTATTTTCCTCCGACGTAATCATATCCACATCTATATCTTCCTTATTTGTAAGATCATCAACTTCAGGTGGTAGGAAGACTGCATTCACAACTCAGAAAATAATATATAAATTATACAAAAGTATATTTTGTGTTTCATTATATGTCAAGCATATCAAAAATAAAGAAAAATAAACTCATCATTTCTTTTCTCTTCTAATTCTAATAACACTTCTTCTAAAGCTTCCTGTAATTGTTTTTGTGTTAAAATTTTAGTTCCAGCCATTGTAAGTAGTAACACTAGAAAACACCCTCTCCAACAAAGCAAGAGCAATCAAATAATAATAAAAATCCGCATGCAAGAAATCTTTAAAAGAAATGAACAAGAAACTTTACGTGTAAAGTAGGGAATACACGATCCAACATGTCTTAACACATGTACGCGCGTACATGTTCGCCGAACTTCAACGTCAAATAGTACCATACTACACACGATCGAACATGTCTTGAGACATCATAGTCCAGTTATCAACCAAGACGATGTCTGAAGAGTTATGTTTGGTGGCAGTGGCGTGCGCCATTACAGTAAAACAAAAATACAAAAAAAGTGAAAGTGATAAAGCTGTAATAAGTCCCCAGTTTAATAGTTCCAATTGCAGGATCTGCCACCACACATTGCCGGAAAGTTATTTATTAAAAATCATAAATTGGCTGTGGAAAAGTTTATGCACGACGCCGACGTTCTGCACTGAATAAGTCCGTGACGAACATGTGCGTGTGGCAACCACACGGTCGAACATGTACGTGCAAACATCAACGCACGCACTTGTTTTCAAGAAAACCAGAAAACAAGTTCGACGGACTTTTTGTATGTGCGTACATGTTCGAAGCGTTTTTCGGGCCAACACACGCACGTTGATGTTCGGCGAACAAGTACGCGCGTACATGTGTTAAGACATGTGAGATCGTGTATTCCCTGCTTAACGAACGAAATATTCTTCCACAGGAATTTACCCGCTGACTTCGCACATTCGGCCAACGTTGCGTATACGCAAGACAATCTTTTCAAAGTTTTTTTCTGTGAAAGATATTTTTTATTGATGAGTTCATACAAAATAACGCAAATATACACTCTCAAACGAATAACAAGAAGACGAATTTGCTAAATTGTTAAACATATCTACCAATTTTTATCACTTGTTCATACATCTGCATACATTCCATAATTAGATCATTTTCAAAAAATTTTTTCAGGAGTGAATAATATAAATAATTTTTTATGCAGATGTGGATACCTAATTAAATGATGTCTAATTAGATTTTCGTGATTGGACGTCTAATTATGATTAAAAAATAAATTAAAATTAGAGTTGCGTATACGCAACATTGGCCGGAAATGGGTTAAGTATATACATACATAAACTGAATGGAAATACTTTGACGACGAAAGTAAATATGTTTTTATTTATTATTTTTTATTTGTCAAGAATGTTGTTGTATTTCACTATTATTCTGAAAGGAAATTTTCTGTAATAAACGATGAAATGACATTCGAATGGCTTGATTTCGAAAATCTAACAGTTCCGGATGAATTATTACTAGACCGTAGACCGTATTCCATCATGTTGGAAATTATAGAACAAGAACAGAAAATTTTTAAAACTTTGAATAAATTAGTCAATCCTTTTCTATGAAAAAGAAAATCATCATTACAAACAATTCATACTAAAAATACTATGTAGACTATAAACGAAATGAATACAGCATTACGCAGAACATTCCTCAGTCCTAGTCATGTTTGTTAAATCATTTGTAAATTAATTTCCCTAAACTAAGTCTACTATCTAACTAAACACTTGATATCTACTAAGGGAATAACAAGTTGCAATCATGTTTATCTACACGCTCTGGTTTTTCCAAAATGTTTTACTCATTTATCTTTTAATCAAATAATTACAACTGTAATTACAAGTTGGTTTGCCGAAGTTATAGATTGTCGAAATAAATACATGATAGTCCATTATTACAGAAAGTGAAACTCGTTAAAAATAAATGTATTTAATATTTTTTCGTCTGCTCAAAATTGTGTTGTTTTTATTATTTTAACCAGTGACGGCTCTTCAAGATATACAGAGGGTGGGCAACATTTGAAAAACTAAAGGACCTTTTATAAAATATTCCTCTGATTGATATTTTTTAAATGTTCTTTGTTAGAAGTTATTTTAACAAGTTGATGAACAAGTATTATCGTAATGATATGATATCTCATTGTCTCCGTATGTCTCCAATTTTCCACACATTAGAAAGAAAACAAAACTATATTCTAAGAATTACAAACAATTAAAAACAAATTCTGAAATGATAAAATTTAAAATTGTAGCTAAACAGTAACTGAAATAAATTGTCAAAATAATAACTAAATAAAATTTAAAACAATAACTTAAATAAATTCTCAGAATAATTAAATAAAATGCAAAACAGTAACTAAAAATAAATTCTGAAAATAAGAACTAACATACATTTTTAAAAGATAAATCTGCCATTTTAAAACATTAATATCGAAATCTCTCATCTTAGTTAAATTAATAATAAAGCGTTGACATTAACGCACCATTAAAGTTTTTAACTCGGATGGTGCTCGTGAACAACCGAACACAGACGAATTGTAGGACGGGCTTGCCCTCCCGCGATCTGTCTTTAATAATAACTTCAGACCAGCTATTATTCTTTTTGTTTTTAATTATACATTACAATGTATAATATAAATCTTTCAGACGAATATTGAATATTATGTAACATTTATTAGGTATTAATCAAACAGAATGGACAGAAGATTCAAAATAAAATACAAAATTTGGCAAATTAATCTTAATATCCCACTCTGTTTATACAGCACTCCGATCTCGAGTTGTCACGTGGCCGTGGGCCTGCCCATCGGGTGAACGTAAGAGAGGGTAACGTAACAACCTACGTGTAGCGTTCCTTTCTGTCTATCACATTAAATGAAAGGACAGCGTATGTCTGCACTTACAGTCATGCAGGGGGCGAGCCCACCCTACTCATGCATAGTGACAAGGAGCTGCACCGCATCGCAATTTAACGTATTACCGAGCGTGCGGAATTATACAAAGTTCTAGAATCTAGATCACATGCACATTTTTAATTATACATTATAATAATGTTCTGGATTTATACATTTAAAGAACACAATTAGATGAAAAAGAAATTTAAAAAGTATTTCAAAATTATTTTAAAGATTAAATTGTATTAATAAATTGTATCACAAAATCTTATAAATGGACACTAATTATACGCACCGTTTATAAGGTTTTGTGATACAATTTTCATCGGACAAGAACCTGCTTTAAATATGTATTGAGAAACTTGAACAGGGTGGGCAGTGCCAACCCTGCCCACCCCGACGAGCCGCCACTGATTTTAACGAAATACTAAATGCGCAGGAAAAAAATTAATATCCTGTGTTAGAAGGCAATGATTTTAGAACTATCAGGAATTAATATTTTGCTTCATTAGTTAAGATAGAATTCTCATTGTCACAGTAGACTTTCACATAAATGAAAATGAAATGTTTCAAAATTAATAATACAAATGTGCAAAAACATAAGTTTTAATTGATGGATATACAAAGGAAAATGATTTTAAAAAGTATTTTTCTGATGAAGGACTTTCACGTTTTGGCCAACTGTGAATGCTTGAAATTTAAATTTAATTTCTTGGAATCTTTTTCTTAATTAAATTTCGAAAGTAAGTCAATTACAGTTTGTTAAATGGATCTTTTTACGCACGTCATTGATTTTATCCGTACGAAACACATCAATACTTTTAACCCAAATAATGAGTCGTAAGTTTTACTTTACAAACATTCGTATAAAGACGTTACTTTTTAAATGTGAATGAGAGATGTACCTAGATACAATAGCTACATATAAAAATTGGTTTTACTAATGCCGTTTGTCAATGACGTGCGTAAGAGGATCCATTTTAACAAATTGTAGTTTCCCCAATTCCTTTGTCAAAAAATAAGTGCCTTATATTCGATAGAAAAGTTAAAATCAGATTAACTTTTTATTTATGTAGGTTTACCCAAATATTGTGCTCGTTCATTATGTTAATTATTGCACCACAAACTCTTTTAAACGGACACTAAATGGCGCACAAACACTTAACGTTTCGCAGTCGTTCGACAGCTTCGTCAGAAGTGAAAAATGTATTATATATATACAATTTTCATCGGACAAGAACCAGCTTTAATTAATGATGATTATTGCATTCATTGTTTTTTCCCTAATTTAATTTTTGGTGATTAATAATGATGAAAATTAATAATTCAATATGAGGGATTTGAAGCATTAAAAAAGGTTGACGAATAAATGCTTCATATCTTCGTCTGCTCCAAATTTCAAGATACGAAATATGCGAAATATGAACGAGGCGACCCACGCCGTTCTTTCTCGTTTTGTTGGGGCCACTCACTGGACTTGCTCACCCTGCTCCGACCGAATTTATCGTACCGATCTCTGCCAAAACAAGAAATAAAAATGGAAAACATTTTCAAGCACTCTACCGAAATCGGAAGAAATGCTTGACTCATCCAGACAGTTCTATTACTTACTTCCTAACTTAATTCGGTTTTTTTGAGACTAATAGGCACGCCTTAGAACAGCGCATGCAATTATTATGCGCATACACGTAACGTAATTAAGGTGATGGCACGATGACATAATTATACTATTGTACTGGTTTAATAGTATTGATCTTGAGAATAATCGAAGCGCACAATCTCCTAGATAGGAAAGCAAATATTTTGATTAGATGTTACTTCACAGATAAATAAATTAAAAGTCGCTCAAAGAGAGCAAATTAATTTGTTTAAAAAAAAGGTGTTCAGAGCCGAAACTCCATAAGGAATACGATTTATTTGTTTTTATAAAGCGCCTGGTGCTCGTGAACGTTAAAAATACCAATCAGGTCGATGCACACTCACACACTTTACATAATATTAACCGGCGTTAATTAATGTTGGGAAAAAAAATTTCAAAAACATATTACTTACTGATTAGGAGCAGAAAAACGTCGGCCTTAGCGATTAAAAAAAAACCAAACAAGCGCGACACTCGAACACTTAAAAATACTAATTAAACTGTTCTGGAGTTTTGATCGCGCGAAGTTATATTCAAATTCACTCGTTACGAAGTCGTTCGAACTTGGCTCTTGCGGATCTTGACATACACTGGCGGCTGGCCCACTACACTCAGGTATATACATACACATACATATCACTGTGCCACCCATATACATATATCATACAGCTTCTGTTTATTCGGGCTGTATGCGCGATTACAGTCATTCGATGCTAAAACAACGAATGTTTCACGCTTATATAAGGCGCAAAGCATTCGCTTATGATTCTTATTCGACACCACCGGTGATATCATCCAGGCCGTAATTAAATTTTGAGCTACAGACATGCCAGCTGCAACTGGAAATTTTAATCGGATTCTTTCGAGTCCAAGACAATTTGATTGCAAAGACACTGGTCTTGATTACTTCATCTAAAATATTGCAAGCTAATGTAAAAATTGCAATCAAATATGATTTCAGTCGAAGGTCTTAAATCTAAACTCTTAATTTCGAAGAGCAAAACTTCTTTATGAACTCCCTGTGTAGGTATTCTAAATTTTTATCCGGTCGTTAAATCTGTGCCAAACTTAAACGATACACAAGACAATTAATTATGTACATGTCGACTGACTTTTGGACGCTATTAAAGAAACATCGTTTTAAATGATCGTTTAATAGAAATTCTTGGTTCGTTTTGATAAACATTGTCATTCTAGAGTTAAAGTTACAGTTAAATTCTATAGTTCAAATCTGTTTATCGTTTAAGATTGAAACTCACCCAAGTTATTTGTCTTTCTAATCGCTTGCTGGTCCTTGAAATTTGGGTTAATTCTTTAAAATCAGACGTCTTAACGTTTAAGTAAATCTACTCCCTTACGAGCAAGAACACGTCGATCCCTTTCCGCCAAAGTATCATAAGGCTCATTTCATAACTTTTACAAGAGAGGGCATTAGGCCGGTCGTCCTTTGGATGCGTTTTCATGCGAATTGACTTCGTCAGAAGTCGGACGAGGAAGTGCGAATGCTCCCATATTATTGAAACTTACGGAAAGGCGTCCACTGCGTCCGAAATGATTCGTCCGAATTCGGACGAAAAATCCCATTTATTTCGGATAGTTCGCACATCGCATGGTTTCGTCCGATTTCTGACGAAGTCAATTCGCATGAAGACGCATCCAAAGGACGACCGGTCTTATTCGAAATTTAAAATTTATGAAAGTATGAATAGGTTCTTCTTGTAAATAGTCTTCTTTATGTGACGTTGCCAAGTAAGTGGTGAATGTAGATACACTCCAGGAAATTTTGTGGAGTTTGAGTCAATTTGAGATCTATCGGCAATGAAAATGCTTTTTTTTATGTTTTGTCATTGTTTAAGCTAATTTATTGATAGTAAATCAATCAGTTGCCTGTGCAACGTCCCTGATATTTAGTTTCGGAATTATTTTATTGTCTAATTGTTAGGTTGGCAACCCTTGTCGTAATCCCTTCCTTCGCCATCTGCCATACCGATTCCGCGGTGTCATTCGAGTCTCTCTGTATTGACCTCTCGACGAGTTGATAAGTGCGTGACAGAGTCAGTTTTCGTTAGGTACCGTAAAAGTTTGCTGGTTGGAAACAAATGCTTCCATTTCTGTTGAACTCGTCGATGTGACGCTTTTCGTTCCTGCTAACGTTTTTTTTCTAAGAGGTCACACAGCTCCCGTCTACGAGGAAGCCGATTGAATTTCGGTAAGTTTTTGGTTGTCACGAAGTTACTTGTTTGTGTTCTCATTCGGGTTTTCCTGATTTCTTGTAGGCTTTACTCGCTTCCGTTTTTCTTCTTGTCTGTTCCTGTACGGGAATGATACTGGCGTTCAACCTGTTTGTCGCTGCCGTGACGGCCCATAAAGACAACATTCCATCCTGTTTTTGACAGCTTCCGTGCGGAGGGTACCTACGATTTCCCTCGAATATCCGATTCATGTTCGGGGGCGGCTGTTGAAGGTTCACCTGTCCTACTTGCAGGAAATCTTCAAGATCGCCGACGGGGGGTGGTGGTGAGAGTATCACTTTATATTGTTTTATTCGTCCCATCAGCGCGGCGACGGATCGGTCAACTTACCTTTTTTTTATTGGCGGAACGATATTTCGTTATTAGTATCATTTTGTCCGTTACGTATAAGAATAAGTCATTTACCGAGTGTATATTAATTTAATGTAAATCATTATTCCGGTTTTCAATTGCTGAATTTATGTGTTTTCTTAATGTAAAGTTTTGTGGAATTCCATCAGACTAATTTTAATCAAGCCAATAATTGACCTTACGTCATTATTTATATTATGTAATTTTCGCGTTGGGTATTTTGTTGTATACCAATTTATGACATTGGACAACTCGTTGATATTAAATATTCTTAAATACATGGCTGTTCTAAACACAATTTCACTTTGTCTTTATTTTGTCGGGTTCGCAACAGTTCGCGAGTTCTTTTGGGGACACCCTACAGTCTGTCGAGAGGCTGTATGAGGTCGAAGGGTCTTGGCTACGAGAATTTTCTCGGCTGGCGCCCTTTTCCGGTAACTTTGGTTTCACTCACGAAATTCACTCTCTGCTTTTTCTGTGATGTGAGCAAGTCGGAGCCAAGAGTCATCCGTTCCTTTTTTTTTGTTATCCTACTTTTGAATTGGGATGTAACACTGTTTTTTCATCGTTTGTAATTTTGCATCTGCGTCAATAACGTTAGTTCCCAAGGTTGTATCGTCGACAAAGAGAGTGACATGGTAGGCGACTGCTGAAGGAAGATCATTAATAAAGATTGCAAATAATAGTGGACCTAAGACATATCCTTGTGGTACACCTGTTTCGAATCTGGATAACGAGCTGGGAGTCTCTTGAGGATAGATATATTGAACTATACTATGATTTCAAAAAGTCAGAAACAATTCCCTTAAATCCATAATAGCCTAATTTATGTAGCAAGATATCATGAGGTACACAGGGGAACGGTTTCGTTAGATCGCAGAAGATCACTAATGTTCTTTTCTTAGACTCTAGAAAAAAAAATAGCATCTGCGGTAGTTAGTTTTGAACGAAAGCCATACGAGTATTGATGATTCGAATAGAAATTGTTGTGCGAAGAGAAAGTTATTCATTCATTCTGTTATGTAGAATCTTTTCTACGACTTTGAAGAATATAGGCAATATGGAAATTGGTTTGAAGTTATTGCATGTCGAGTCGAGAGAGACCCTCTGTTCATAAAGTAACAGGGACAGAATACTGAATCCTTTTTTATTCGATAGGTTTTCGATGCAGTTTTATAGTAAAACTAAAAAGTGATACCGTTACGCGAAGATGTATTATCCTTAAATCAAAAAGTATTAATTAGTTTCGCAATACTGTTTTGTTGATTTAAATTGAGCGAATAGTTTATGAGCTATGTGCCAATTTTGAATGGACAACATGACCCATTTTATTAACAGCTTCATTTTTCAACTTCATTGCCTCCTTTCTGCTAATACAGGCTGTAGCAACTCCACACTTTTTAAAGTTTTTATGTTAGATATGCCTACAGCTAATTCACCTGGGTTAACTTTCTCGCGTAATTCATTCTTTGTTGTCTTGCATTCTTGTTGACTTCTCTTGAGGCAACGATATAAGCTTCTCGAACCATGTTCCTTTTCAGTTGCTATCGTAAGTGCACTTAATTGTTTTCTTAGATTCTGGTTTTCTTATTTTAAAAAAATTAGAAATGTGGGTTTTAGGCTTACGACTTTCTTCACTTTTAATTATATGTTCTTTTTCAATTAAATTCCGAATTTTTTCTACATCTTTAACGATTTCATTTGGTAATGATTATTTATTGAGCTAAACTTCTTAAGAAAATCATCAATAGCTACGTCACTGTTGAAATTCAATTTGGAGGATTTATACGAACTCCAAAACCAGCTACAAAGCCAGCTACATCGAATAAACTTTCAGGAACAGGACTACAGTTGACGCAATTCCACACAGCAATCTCTCAAATCTACCATGACTCACAAAGATACACCGTTGATATCACCGCGTAATTGTGCCTCGAAAGATATAAATTAAGTTCTTAATTTTTAAACATTAAATTCCTGGTATTTTTTTCTGGTTTAAAATTGATCCCTGAAGAGTTTTTTGAAAGAGAAGAAATACTGATTATACTTTTGAATGTGATAATTGTTAACTCATTGTTTCATTAGTTATAGTTTTATTCCGAGTATCTTCTTATTGAATTAATAAAAAAAATCGAAAATTAGAGTAAAATTAAACATGGATGCCGCAATTAAAAACTCTTGCGAGAGTAATATATGAATTCAATTCCCAATTATTTGCGCTCAATTAATTTGACAAATTAATCAAGACTCGGAACTTACACGAAAATTTGATTTTGGATACAAGATTAAACAATGTCGAAGAAGCAGAGATAGGAATTTGAAAATGATGTGACTGATCTTCTTTGCCAAATCCAGAAAAAAAGATCAGATTTCTTGATATTACTACTCAAAAAAAGAAACAATTTCGGTATATGTTTCGGGTTCACTTGACACACATGAGAGATGCACAATGAATCCTGGCTCTTAGCTTAGGTCACTAGAATACTCGTGACATTGTCTAAAGTTAAATATTTACATAAGATTACATCACATGAATTTACTTTTCTAAACAATTGAAATGGATAATTATAATTGTACTGAAATGTACATTCAAAAGTATTGTTAAATGGTTTGCACTGTATACTGTCTCTCAATACTGTTTTATAGTGAATATTTTGTACAAGTTTTTTTATTGCTTTGTGCTGTTATCGCTTTAACAAAAAAAGGTAAAAATATGGCTCCAAAATGTTAGCAAGTTAGTGGAACAGAATTGCTTGTATCGAAGTCATTACTCTTACTTTTACAACATTTCTGTTTATTACCCTAGAAATTATGCCTCTACGGCGTTTGATCTGCATTCCTTTTTTAAAATGTCTACGTAAAAAAATAAGCCATTTTAAATATCCACTTCAATTGTTGAGCAGTGTATATCAAGTTACGCTCAATTTCTAATTCAGTTTTTGCCAGTTTTCAAGACGAATCGAAACCGAAATTAAAATATACAAAATGAGGAAGTCCGACTTTCGTCCGAAGTTTCGACTTTACAGTTATACACCTAATTATGGACACTCAACATTATCAAAATTATTATTATTAATAATAAAGAGTAAAGGTGTACTGCAATTTTATTCCTAGAGATTTCTAAGGTTTGTAAACTTCTAAAAGTGCAGAACCATTCACTTTGCATAATAAAGTGCTGAAAGAATTCTTGAACTTGTATAGTTTTTGAAACACACAAATTTTTCGTTCTCTTGCGTACGCCAAAATTTACTAAAAAGGGCTGAACGTTGTCAAAACGATATATTTTAGCCAAAAAATATGCGGATACAAAATAATCTAAAATTGTACAACGAATTCAAAAGAGCGTTGCATTTAAAACAAGAGAGTTAATTTGGAGGACCATGTCTGAATTTATGTTAATGTTTCATGTTTATTCATGTTTATAATTCATGTTTATTGTTAATGAACAATAACATTTGGAGTGTTTCCAAATTCAAATTTTGAGATTTTATTATGCACTGAAAGCTCTTCTAGTAGATCACGCACCTCGAAGGACCGTGTATATTTAGGAATTATTGTTATATTAAAAAAAAATCTTCTATTGCCTATTATATAAAACATTAAATATTTAACGTACTTTGTGGTAGAAATATCTCAATTAAAATTTTAGCAACATTCAACTTAGCTCAGGTAGCTCATATTCGAACATGAGAATAAACTTGTTTTTTAAAAGCGTACCGCTAACAATTATTTCCAACTAATAAAATTATTATCCTGTGACCAATGAGAGACGTTAACGGCCGGTCTTTAAAATCACATTTTAACGGATGGATCGCATTACGGAATAAAATTCCGGATAATTTATGCGCAACTCGCCGTTCAAAACCGTTCGGAGCCGTCCGCCGCTCGTTTCCAGAATTCCGGCAAAGAATACAGATTCGATAAACAATTTACAGAGGTTTGTGTTCATAATGTTACGAATGATTTGCATAATTGGCGTGGAAGTTTATTTTTACGAGGCACTTCCTTCTTTCTACCTGAACGTAAATTTTAGAGCTGAATACTGAATTTATGTCCGTATAATAAATTTTCTCTTGATTGGGTTTTATATTGTCTTAGCTACAGTTAATTATTTATGAGAAAACTAATTAAAGAAGGTAGAAGAAATGTCAGTTCATTTTGTATTATAATTTAATAATATTAGAATAAATTCTATTTCCTTCTTTTTCTTCCGGGCATCATTGTTTCCATTGTACTCTATTCAACGTTTCGTAATTAATGCTGTTAGCCTCTTTAGGATCTCGTAATCAAGCTGCATTTGTCTCACGGACTTCATCAATTCGATAAATACGCTTCCTCAACCGTCTTTAATAATTTACTACCTAATCTATTTAGAAACGGAAGTCTATAGGAAATGAATTAAACATGTATAAATACAGAGAAGACGAGTTATGATCTTATTGCCCAAGTGCACATAAAATCGTAAATAATAAAATAGCACAAATACAGAGATTGCTCTAAAAGAGCTCAAAAAGGGACCAAGGAAAAGAAAATATTTTAAGCAACGAAGTAAAAGAAATGAGAAATTAAAAGAAGGAGAATTATATCCAGTGGTGCTCAGACGAAATAATAAAATCTAGATCAAAATGTTACGATGTTTCTTGTCCTGTCCCAGTATTAACTGGGGTATAACTTGTAGGAACCTAGATATGAGAATAGGGTCTTGTAAATCAAGAGAAACAGGGAGAATTATACAAGAAAACATAAGAAGACAAAGAAAAAATGAAACAGGAATATAAATAATAGCTGCAAATGAATGGGTTCAACACTGAAAATTTACTCCAGGAAACTAGAGATGAATATAAAACAACACATTACATAAAAGAAAATGCATCACTTATAAATAGCGAAATTACCACTAAGGACGAGAAGACAGCCTTAAAGCACAATAAAATCGACAATGCAACAAGTCCTGAAAATATTAAAAGTTAAACTCTTAGGCCCGGTTTATTCACTTTCAATTAACTTTATCTTCCGCTTTATTAAACTGAAGGTTAAAGTTAAGTGAATGTGAATAAATCGGGCCTTAAAGTACTAGCCTAAGTCAAAGGAAATTCATAACAAAAATGTTTCAAAGAATTGAACAGGGAGAAGATATAGGACAGCAAAGGAATGAATGCGACGTCACCTCAGTATATAAAAAAGCGATTGGGAAGTTATGTGATAATTACCGTGGAATTAGCGTAATACCAGCAGTGCAAGAATTCTTGGAAGAGTGATAAAAATAAAAAAAAAGTACAAGTACAAGGGAAGAACAAAGCGGATTCAGAATGAGCCGGTCGTGCTGGGACAATATCTTTTGCACAACACTAGAAAAAATATGACAGAGTTTAGAAACATATATCGTGTTTGTTCAATTAATTGGATATAGCTTACGATTTTATGCCTTGAAAGAGATTTTGGGAAATAATGGAAAAGAAAGGGCATACAGAAAAAATGGATAAGTGTAGTCAAAATTATGTATAAGAAAACAAAGGCGCGATTAAAAATAGAACGAGACTTGACAATGAGTAGAGAAATTACCAATGATTTAAAAGAGGGCTGTACTCTTTCACAATTATTATTCAATATACAAGGTTATTGACAATTACTCCTCCAAAGAAAGGTAAATAACAAAAGCTTAGACAGGATTACTAAAAATTGATTTAGGTAAAATTACTAATTAGAAATTATCACGACAAGACGGGACGATCACATTTCCAAGGAATTGCTTAAACATATCGGTTTTCCCTGAAAATGTGAAACGCTTTATTACACCTGAAGTTCATCTCTGACAATTTTTTTACTTATCAACTGGCGAACCTAGTTCGTCATTCATGCAAACTTATAGCTGATCCTAGAAGCTTTTTAGATACAGCTGTAAAACGCATAAGTTTTAACCGTCGCTAGTGCTGTGGTCTTAATTTTCGGTTCAATGTCTGATCATTACTTTCACCAAAAAACAAAACAACGCATAAATGAATGAATGTCAGAGATTACAAGAAAAACAAATCTATGGAACACTTTATAATTAATTAAAAATTAACTTCAAATTCAAAAGAATACTTGTGCTGAAACGAGGAATGCCTTACAACCAGTGCGTGAAAAACATAGGATAAAGATTGGTAAACACGTCTTGAATTTTGTATAATAGATTTGTCGGTGATCATGACGAATTTCTTTCTCATTGAACGCTGCACATAAAACCAAATTACAGTAATTAACAAACCAAATATTTACGAATGTGTTTACTGATTATAATATTTTAAATTCTACAGTTGTCATCGCCATGAAATAACTAAAAAGTAAACACTTTCTCGACACGGAATTTGAAATGTTTTCTTGTTGTAGTGATTTATTTCTTTACCTGTCAAAACAGATATTCAAAGTGGGACCGCTGTTATCCTTATTTCATACAATCTGTACTAAATAATTTACTTCAGATGATTTGCATGCATTAGTCAATAATTTCGGAACTCGTATTTCAGCCGTTTGACGTCGTAATATAAAAAAAACAACTGTAACGTAGCTGTATTTATTTCGTACATCTGCTACTCTTTCTTAACCAGGAACGTATTGTCGTTTTGGGTACAATTTTCGATTAAGTATTTCTGGAAAATACATAGTATTTTAGTAGTACATACATAGAATTTTTTTAAGATTTTTCCCATACTCTTGGTTATCGCTCCTTTTCATGTTTTTTCAAATTTTTTTTTTTTGACGAGCAAGTTGTCAGTCACCCAGTATGTATAGACGAGGGATTCAAATAAAAGATGAACATCTTGACTCCTCACTATTCCCTATTCACTGACATAATAAAAATGATATGTTGATGATTACAAAATGTTTAAATAAAGAATTCGGAAAGTGGGGTTTAAGTATAAATTTTTAATAAAATAGAATATACCGTGTGACTGTTAATTAACCAGAGAAATTGAAACCACGATAAGAAGCGAGTCCGAGAGTTTCGAGAAATAATTAATCAAAAATTAGTCCCAAAACGACGATGCGCCCCTGGTTAAAAAGTAGATGAGCAGATTGACGAAATAAATACTCATAAAAGTTTTTTATAGTATTATGATACTGCGACGTGGCTTCATGAACATGACGTAAACGTGAAGTAGAACTTCGCAACTCCGATTTTAGGTCAACACCCGATACCGTGAATACGAAGTGGAAAATATTTACATTTTTTGACAAATGCATGCAAATTACCTGAATTATATTATTCTACGCAAAGGATAACAACTGGTACACTTTGAACACCTGCGTCGACAGGTCAACAGTAAAACGAAAAATAATTTAAATCTCCGTGTGAAGAATTCCTATGAATTACTTTCATTTTGATTTAAACTGTATTGTAAATAAAGTTTATTTCTACAAAAAAGTGTCCTTCATCACCAGAATTTAAAACATTATAATCAGTAAACTCATTCGTAGTCTGTTTCGATTGTTAATTATTATAATTTCGTTTTATGTGTGACGAATTATTAAAAGTTTAACAAATTCAAGACGCGTTTACAACTCCATATCCTATGTTTTTAGTGCGTCAGTTAAACACACTATACACTGTACACACTAAAGTTGTGTACAGATTTAATCAAGAACGCGAATAAAGGTTCATAAAGATTCCGCATGAGAAAGTGTTCGCCGTCGATCCAGTTGTTCGAAGTCGTAGGTAAACAATAATATTGATATAAAATATTAGGTCCACACTGAGCACCGATAGCATTCGGATCGACCCGAGGTCGTACTCCGCGCATCCCGAAGCATACTGTCCGTATGCAGCTTAACACGCCTATTATGGAAGGTCATAAAACGTTTATGACACACGGACGCTATGAATTTGGCGTTTTAATCTAAACATACCTACTTTTTTGGATAAATTTATAATTAATTACAAACTGACCCACAGAATTTTTTCTATATTTTCTCGTAATGTAATCGCGATTTGATCAAAAATTGTACACATAACACCGACGTTTAAAACAGCTTATTTATTGAAAGTGCAATATCGATCGGCGCGAATGCAATCAGCTGCCATCTTGTCAAATTGGTTAAATACTAATTATACCAATAAATGGATCGAAATTGTCTGTACAATTATTTGCAAATTTGTTACCGTTGTTTCACACGCAATTCCAGTTATTTTAAAAATTACTAATAATTACATTGCGTAAAAGAAAAACTCAGACTTCCGTTCCCCAGCTGTTAAACGTATAATAAAACTAATTGAGATGTGTGTCAAGGTCGCATTGTATGCAGGCAAGAAGTAAATAAAATAATTATCATAAAATTTAGTGCTATTATACTGTCGCATTTATAGAACGTGGCGTCGTATTTTGTACGCATTGCCGGAGCTTGATTTCGGGGAAATTATTGAACTAATTATAAACTGTTGAAAAGAATTTTTTAAACATTTTTCTCTTAATCTGTGACATCGATTCTCTTATGCGTTTTTTTTTTGTTGGAACAATTGTTATTCACCCTTTATATGTAGTGCAAGAGCCAGCACAGATATGACTGCGGAAGATAAATTAATTAAAAGCTGCAGTGAATTTAAATATTTAAATTCTATTGTATCGAACACAGGAAAAATAGACAAAGACTAGAAATAAAAGTCGGAATGGGAAAATAATGTTACACGGCTCTACATGATTTCATTTGCAGCAAAAGCTTGATAATCAAGTATCAACACCTGCTCATCACTGACATTGAAAGAATCAAGGCAAAAAGCGTTTCAGGCATTTTTTTTTTGTATATGTGCTTCATATTTTTACTTGATAATAATTTTATCGTTCCTTTTTTATTTTATATAAGTTTAAAGTTTTCCTTCATCGTCAAGACAGTAAGATACTAAACATAAATAATATTCTAAAATTTAAGAAAACTCTAAATTCTATTTCAACAATTCTTGCAGCGCCAGACGTTGGCAACTTTCTATTCCTTTTGTGTGTTATAAGTGACATCATCAAAGCATTAATCTTGAAATTTAAAGAAAAGAAAAAACGTCGCCATTAAGATTCAAATCGCAGAACACAAGTACAAATTATCGTCGCAGAGCCAAAATAGATATAAATTAATAAAGACGTCGATATCGAACGAGCACCTTAAAAACGCATTTTTATTCCTTCAGATTACCATGTAAAGTGCCGCCTAGCGCCGGAGACCTGTATTAATTTCCGATTAAGCCGAAATTTACGTGCGCCGTCCCATTGTTGGCGGAAGGCGTCAGGCTCACATTCCAAAGTTGCGCCACGACGAATTGTAAACGCCCAGGAAATATCAATTATTGTTGCACGATGGTGATAGTGTAAATCTACGGTTTATCTTATGTCTAAACGATTTGTGCATGGTCTTGTTTAGACCAGAAATAGAAATCAAATCGAATAGTCTTTATATTTTTTTTTAGATAAACGCGTGTATGTACGCGTCTTTTTATTTCGAGATCGTTATGCTCATAGCGCCTTATGCGACACGAAAATATTTGGAAAGTTTTACTGGATACAAATTGTTCAAATTAAGATTGTATAGCATTATGTTTACGCCTACCCTTAACTAAAATCGAAAACTTTTCGTTTTAATAGGCTCAATATGTCTTCGAATAAATTTGTCCTATACAAGGTATTTATTTCTGAAAGCTTGTATCAAATGTAACTCATTAATTTTAAACTGCGTCAAAACATCCTTTACTTCTTTATTTTTTACGTGATTAGATTAGAAATTTGATACATACTCCTTCAATAATCTGCAATTTCTTGAACTTTCTTATTGCAATGTCAGTTTCTAAAATACCGTCGCCAATATTATTTATATGCATCATATTTCGCGTTATTTATTAGATGATCTTGCTATTTAAAAAGCGGCGTCATCAGTTCTACACAAAATTTCGTTCACTGACGTTACATAATCGTCATTACATTTGTCGAACACGTTTCAAAACAGACGGGTTTAACGGTCTGTTTTGCAAATATTTATTGTCTGCAGACGATGGTTCAGTTAATTCTGAGAGCTTCCGATTCCCATAAAATATTAGCAAATTAACGATTGCAAATTCCAAAGCCTCCAGACAAACAAATTAATTAATTTTTTTAATGATTTCAAGTCACAACGTAACAATAAATTTGACTCTTTTTTTCGATTTTTATCTCTACAGTATTTATTGTTCTTACAAATTCTTAAATTTAAATGATGGTAAATTTTACAGCCAATCGTTTGTACTATTTTATTGCTTGTATTTCTTTTTTGTCATTCTGTTGATCTGACTTTATTTGTACTTCGAACTAATCGATCTTTTTCATTATTTCTTCTTAAAAATTCGATTGCCGTTTGTTTTCTTTATTTTCCTTTCATTTAATCTTAAATTTTGTTTTCATTTCGAAACCACGAATTTTAATCTACTTACGTCCCTTAAAAAGTGTTAACGGTTTTGTATTTGGTTTAAAGAATTTAAAGAAAACTGTCATTCAAATCGGCAAAATTCGTCCATTTATTCACAGAATTTGATGACATTTTAATTTTGCACATTCCTATAAACTGCGTTTTAAGAATATTAGACTCACGTTATGCAGAGTATTTTCAAAATCATTACATATTTATTTCGAAGAAGCATTTAACGCCCAACGTAACGTCGTTATTTTTAAGTCTCTCCTTTCCAGATTTTCTCAAACATCATTTCCCTTCGTCCTATAAGGACTTATTTTAAAGTCGTTAAAGAAAATATGGATTTCGTTTTCTTTTCTAAGCAATTATATAACAAATTTTCTCCTAATTCACTTATTATAAACATTAAATTCTGGGCGCTTCTTCTTTTTCTAAATCCGTGCTCTAATATTTCTAGTTTAGCAGTTCTTTACTCTTCCTTATTACTATTTCTGTGTTGGATTCCCGATAATAAGGGGTATTCTATAACTTATTAACAGGCTGTTAAAATTTAAGCATACGTTAAAATCGAGGGGTAAACCGCTGGGGATTTCTGGTGTACAGGTTTGGGGATGACCGGGGATGTTTGAGGATATCCTAGGAATTCTAGGGATGTCCAGGATGCCAGAATTTTTCCGTGGAATTTATATTTTGAGGTTAGGTTATGTTGCTTTGTAAATCAAAAACTGTTATTGTCGATGAAATTGAAGATGAAACGGAAGTAAATTATGATGACCAGGATATTATTTCCAATACACAAGTTAGTGAAAATGAGAATACAGAAATAAAATAAATAAAATGTTAAATTACATGCCAGTGCACTGAGAAAAATAAACTGTTCAGTCAACCAAAAACACGTTCAGTTAACAGTATTTTTCGTTTACCTATTAGCAATCACGCGTGGTCATTGAACCAACAGTCAAAAAATGTTAAATATTTTAGATTGGATCAACTCAATATTTTGTTTGAGGCAAGCATACAATGAAGACATCTTTCTAGTTGCTTTAATGCCCAAGAAGATTGATACAAGAATTTTAGATTGTTAAAATTGCTAAATATTTTTTTTGTCTGAACGCTGTTAGGGAATTAAAATTATATTTTTGATATATTTAAAGTAATTTTTCAGTACGGCTAATAAAAGCGTAGAGTCAATTCAATCTAGACTATCGTTTCGGGAAACATAAATTAAATGTTCACCTCTTTGCGATACTGCCAAAGTAAGATAACCCTTCAACCTTTGTTGAGGTGACAAGAGGAGCTGAATAAACCTCAACGAACTTTATAATGTCGGACGCATTCGAAATATGAATGACTTATCCGTTTAAGAAACGATGTCGAACAACAAGGTTATGCTGGGACAGGCAGTAAATATACGTGAAGTTTCAGCAGGCGCCATCTGGAACTCGATAGCTTATTAATATGGGAATTAACCCTCGCTTTTACTTGACTTAACATTTATTACGTTAAATAAAAAATCAAAACAGACACATAAAAGCAACAGCATTTTACGATCATTTTGAAATTTCAACTTTTTGATTTAATATATTAAGCACTTTCGTTTTAAGGAAAACATTTACATCGTCCAGTCAAACGTAATAGTTTAACATTTTTTTAGTGTTACTTCAACAATTTCCAAGATGTTTAGTTAAGAATATTACCGTTGAAACAAGTACATTTTATTTAAGTCAACGCACAAAAAGTTGACATTCAAAAAGTTGTTGACTTAACTATTTCATTTTTCTCAGTGTGCTTAAAGAAGACAAATAGCAGAAGGATTTTCGACATTTGAATTTAATTCTTCCTTCAGATTTATTCAATATTTCACTCTTAGGAGTTGGTGATGATTTAGCTCTTAAAGATTTTTCCAGGGATAGAGATGAAACTGTTTATGAAACCGGACGGTTCCTAACAATAGGGGAAAAACCGGCAATTATTAAAAAGTCAGCGCTTTGTTGGTTACTGGAGAAATCTCAAGAAAGGGTCACTCCTGATATCCTGATCATTTACGTAGATTCATAAATACTCCATCTTCGAATACTTCTCACAAGTACATATGTCAAAAAAATCAGCCCACCAACTTCTGTTAGAAGGAATAAAAGAAAAAAAAAAGCAAATATAATCAACCTTCTTGTGGCTCGTCAGAATATTCTTCCTTCATCAGCAATGAAGATGAAATAAGTTTTGATGATAGTACTGATACAATGAAGGTGACTTTGAGGTAAATGAAAATTTTGAAACAGCATTAGAAAAAAGAATTAAAAAAGAAGATAGTTGTGAAATTTAACAAACTCGAAATGATTGAAAGTCAAAAAAACACCGAGGACTCTAATAGTAGTCATATAGATCTCATGATAAAACCTTCGATTATGGAACCCAAAATAGATTTTATGGAAGAACATCAGTCAAACAGAAAATCAAATGAAACATTTGAAACTCAAAATCATTCCATCCAACTGGAACAATTTTATGATGTGTTTTATGAGGAGAGGTGGTATATTGGACGGGTTGAAAAAACCATCAAAGCATAACACCGTAACATTTTTAAAACAAATAAGAAGAAGGAAGAAATTTTCTTGGCCGAAAAATCCGTAGGTTGAAAAAGGATTTTTATTTTTTGGTCCTCTAATTTTTCTAATTAATTAGAACAACCCACTACGTCTTTCGATAAAACTTTGGATTCGATCAACTATAATTTAGGCGAAACCAATTATAACGATATAAAGGCAATGTACCATGCGATTTATTGAAAGCAGGCCAGAGTGGACCATGAAATGTGCAAACTTACGTCTCAGATAAGTTTAGATAAGTTTACTTTTAAAACAAACATCAAAATAATTTAATGTCAAAACATCACAATAAATGTTTGAAATGTTGTCTTTCACTTGCAAAACATAATTGCATTCTCCTTTTTAAAATTAAACTTTCTAATAAAAACGATTTTTGTTCATTAGAAAGCATTCTGGTCACAATTTTAAGAATATTTTATTATTTGTTCATTGACAAATCTGGATATTAATTGTCATAAGTAAATTTATTTAAGACATACGTTTGGAGATTCTAAAGCCAACTCTGGCCAATTTTCAAAAAATCGCACGGTATATTCAACTATAGTATATTGTGTCACAAGGGCAGAAAGTGAGCATTAGCAGCCCGCGGCTATGAGCTGCACGAGCGAGCGAAGCGAAGCGAGGGCTGCTAATGCGTTTCTGCATATGTGACACACAACTGTTTTTCGCCTAGCCCTAAATCAAATTCAAAATTTGTTTAAAACTGACGTTTAATGAAAAATTCTGTGAAATGTCAAAGAGCGCAAATGAAAGTCAATGTGTCGCTAGGTTACGAACTATAAATCGTGTTGTTATGAATTTAGCAGTCCAAGGGCAGATAAACATTACTTTCCGTCACAATTTTAGGGTTAATATGAGTTACTTTCACATATGCTAGGCGAAAAAATTCAAACTAAAACGATTTGTCGAAATTCAAGTTTTGTTAGGTTTAATAAATAAGAGTATGAATTTTTACTTGTTTTTTTTTTGTTAAGAATTATTGTTCTGTTATTTATTATTGAGTTTTTAATATTTGTTTTTTCGATAAATATTTTTTGAAATGATTTCTTTATTATTTTTTTTCTGCTCGAATCGATTAAATTTCAGATAACCTGGTAGATATGTATTCATAATGATCCGTAGAGGCCATAATGGATTAAACAATTACCCAACAGGTACGAGGACAAGTAGGGATGTCCGGAGATGTCTAAAGAATTCCGAAGATGTTTGGGGATGTCCGAAGATGTCTAAGGATGTGTTTTAGAAAGAAGATGTTTGATGTACAAATTTTGCTCAGCGGTTTAACCCTCGGTTAAAATTCAAAGTAAAGTTGCAACTACGGTAACAAAATTTAACAACACTTCGTCTTCGTTACAGAATACGCCCTATCAGTTAATAGTTCAAGAAATTTCTCTTTTAGTATTTGATCAGAAACTTTTTATAATATCATTTTGTTAATGCTTATTACGTGATTTTATTATTGATTTTTTCTATGTTACTCTTTCCAGTATTCTATTCGAAATTAATTAATATATTTACTTGTTTATCATTTACATGCTTTAAATTTGACATTTATTGCTTCTTCATTGCGTTCCTTTTCTTAAACTTTTAGCTTTAGTTGTCCAACATCTACTTTTTTGTATCACAAAATCTTTTAAGCGGACACTAAATCGCGCACTATACACTTTACGTTTCGCAGTCGTTCGACAGCTTCGTCAGAAGTGAAAAATATATATTTTATACATAACGAAACGTAAGTGTATAGTGCGCGATTTAGTGTCCGCTTAAAAGATTTTGTGATACAAATTTCATCGGACAAGAACCAACTGTAAATACTTTTTTGTGTAAACAAGTTTATAATTTCCGTGGTTTAAAAATAAAAACAAATTAGGTATAAAATATCGAGGAGACCTTAGACAAATACAAACAATTTTATGAAACAAATCGGAAATAAAATTCATACTAATTTTAACTTTTATTTTAAAGACAAGACGCTGCAAAACAAAATATACGTATATTTTAAAAGGTTTTGCATTTTTCATACAATCTTACGGGCAAGGTATCCAAATTATTAGTAATTAGCTACTGGGATTAAAGAGGATCTATAAAAGAAAATTAGAAGCAATTAGGAAATGTTCGAGAGAAGAGGATGTCTGGTTAGCCAAAAGATGAATAACTAATAAATTGAGTCTCACCTTGGAAAAAAGGCACGAGCCGTCAGTGTTTTTCTTCTATTGCTTTCGATTACATTTTGAAAATTCACAGCTTAAATTATTAATTTTGCTTTATATACGCACGTGATTAATGATGCCCTTCGATGCAAAAAAATTGTAATTAATCGCCTTTCAGTACTCTTAGGAATGAGTAAAGCTCCATAATTAATTATTAATCTCGGACAGCATTTTTGATTTATTTTATTTCTTCGGCCCCAGTTATTTTGTGCTATTTATGTGCTGAGAAGTACGTATTTAAAGCATCATTTAATTCTCTTTAGTTTAAAAATACAGAATTTCATTAACGAATTTCATAAATGAACACTAATCAATTTTCACTGTAATACAAACTAAATAATATACTGGTATAATGACTTGCAATAACATTAACTAGTTATTTCTCGATTCTTTTGCTTGTGTTTTTTTATTTAATATGGTATTTTATTCTAAAATTTATAATTATAATTGATCGGACAGTTCGTTAAATCAATATAGATGTCGACGTTTCTCTGTACGTTTGGCAGCTTCTTCAGGATAAATAATAAATAAATGGTTTTACGAACTGTCCGATTAATTATAATTACAAATTTTGAACGGTTAAGGTAGGCTTCAATTATGGTTTCTTAAACATATGTGTAACGTTTTATTTAGAAAAGTATATTTGTTTAAAAAAATGAAAGGGGAAAATAAAACACTTTCTTTCATTTTTTATTCAATATGTATAAAACACACAATTTCTGTTTTCCTTTATACATAAAAGAATTTATATCTACCAAAAAAAAATAATTTTTGTTTATCTCTTGTTGCTATTCTGCTGTTTTTCTCTCCTCATATCCGGTTCTCTTGGTTCTTCTCGATTCAAAACTTCCAACAGTCATACGTAAAGACCTGGACATAACTTTCTGTTTTAATCTATTTTCAATTTGTGGTTTAATTAATTCTAATTCTAAGTTTTTCAAAAATTCTCTCCTAGAAGCATGCTTACAATTATTGGCAACTTTGACTTTATTTGCATGAATTTATGAATTACATAGGCGTCGATAGCTACCTCATCTAACGTTCCATAAAATACTCTCAAAGGCCATCGTCTTATTTTCCTGGCTAATGATTTTAAATGGCAAAGTTGATCTTATATGTCAACACCGCCTTTTGTGGAGCTGTAGAATAAAACAATTTCAGGTCGTATCTAAACTTCCCAATGGATGGAAACGTGATAGCAGTAGAACATTTTTTCCTTTTTTAGGAGAAAATCACACTAATGTCTTGTTGCGGTCATATAGAGGATGGAAATGTTTTCTTGTTAGTCAAGAAGTGTTGAGGGATATCGGACTTATTTGTCCTTATGGTTCCCATCATTGTTAACTGTTTTAAGTAACTTTTTTTTTCTAAATCGGAAGAAGAAAACCAATTGTCCATTGTAATATTTCTACCAGTCCCAGTACATACATTCACATAGTTTAAGAACGTATTGTCTAGGTAAAGCCTAAACCAATGTAGGGAATCGCACATCATTACGATTTTAATTCCATATTTGTCAGGTTTATTAGGAATATACACCTCCCTTTAATAACTAGCAGCTACTCATCAACTGTAAGATATTCTCTGGGATTATTAAATACATAAAACTTTTCTAATAACTGCTCGAAAAATCGGAACGCTAAATATTTTTGAAAATAATTTAGATGTAGATCAAAACTGCGCTCACGCGGGAACGTCGTGTTTCCGCATTTATTTCGTGAATAACTATTCCAGGATTCAATTTCATATTGCTGTGTTATTGCCCCGGCTTGGGTATTTGTTTTATTTTTCTTTCTGTTTTTTGTGTTTGGTTTATTGCTTTGTTCTCTCAGGGTAATTTGTCAATTTTTTACTAAATCCTTATTTTGTTTAAATCTTATTTGTTTATTGTTATTCTTATTTGCTTTCTTACTTCGTTGTTTCCTTGCGACGGCTCCTGCTTCGATGATGTAATTTGCAATGTATCTCGTAGACTGATTCTTGCTCGTAGAGTGTATTTGTTGTGTGATAAATTTTGGATGCAGATGGCACTCACGAGCCTTCCCATTCAAAATTATCTGTGTCAGTGTGTGTATGTGTAGGTGAATAAATAAGAAGATATTTCATAGAATAAAACGAAAACGACAATTGATTAATTCAAATTTTAAAGAGTTGCGCAAACAAATTTATATCATGAAGAAGTTCGGAGCTTTAAAGAGAAGAAGTTTATACGTTTGGTCGGTTTTTCACAAAACCGCCAATATACCTTACTTACATTAGGTTCTGAATCGCGTACTTGACTGCCTCCGTTTTTCCGGCGGTCGCTTATGAAGCGGTGCCTTCACCTTAACTAGGTACATGGCGCCCTCACTTATTCAATTTCCGAACTCCTTACTACTTACAGTTTCCTTCTAACATCCGGAATTGTCATGACATTTTTAAATAAATGTTTCTAATCGTTCCAATTCTAAGCTTAATTTCTATGTATTTACATTTTAAAAATTCTAAATAATTTATTTATAATAAACATTGTTTATTTATAATAAACTTGTTGCGCACTTCCTTTCGCACCGGGTAACTTTAGCACAATATATTTTTTTGTAATAATCGTGTTAATTTGGTGTATGTATTTGGAGTATGTTGATGTGGACCATTTGTGGCAATTTCTTCCGTAAACAACTTTTCTTTGTAATTGTTCTTCGTTCGAATCGCTTTCTTCTTCAGCAGAAAATTCATTTTCATCAACACTGTCTTGATAAAGTTCATCTTCATTTTCTTCTCTTTGACTATCAAATTTTATATCTATATATATATATTTTATAACTAAATCCGTTTCACCTCTTTCGTTAAACCATACCAGCTCTTCTAACTCCGCATCAATTAAAAGCCATCTTTACAAAATGCACAAACCCTATCGAGAATGGTAACGTGGCGCTATATGCGACTAAAACTTAATTTGCTATACATAAAGCATGGCCAGCTCCATTAACATTCACTGACGTGTATGTATGGCCGTTTCAATTCCCCTAAAATTCGGTTCCGAGAAAGCATGCAGTGGAGTACTCCCCTCAGCGCTCCCTATTAACGGTACTACAAAACTACTGATAGTAACGTAATGACAACTGCAATTACTTAAAAACTCACAAGAGGCGCTGAGGGGAGTACCTGTCAAAATTTTTAAAAGTCGAATTGAAACGGCCATACATACACGTCAGTGAATGTTAATGTAGCTGGCCATGCATAAAGGTACAAAAAACTTCAACAGTTTTTGACGAATATTAAATAAAATATCACCAATTAAAGCCGCATCCAAACGACATGGCCAACGTTAGCCAGTGTTGGCTATTGGGTGGTTTGCCATGCCGTGTGGACGAAATACACATGGCCAATGAACGCCAACCAATTGCCAATGTTGGCATTGGAATGCATTCGCTATGAGGGCGGTTTTCTCGACACACATCAAAGAGTTTAACCAACGTTGGCCTTCACATGCCATCACGTTTGTTTTTACGTCCAGACGATTTGAACAGTTTGCACACGAGATTTCTAGGATATTATTTATTTTTGTGTATTGTGCGCGTTGAGTTGTATTAACTTGCTTCCGGTTTACTGTTTTTTTTTTAATTTCACCAGAAAAATGTCGCCATCAGAGACCGAATGGAATAACCCGTTAATTATGGAATTCCTCAGCTTTATGAAAAATACCCAGTCATTTGGGATCCGAAAAAACTACACAAGCACTTGCAACAACCGTATCATATTCTACGTTCTCCATCACCAGCGTTGTATGTGACTCCACATCACCATTCTACGGCTAGAAGTATCATTTTGCATAATGCTGTCATAGAGATGCATTTTTTCTTCTTTTTTAAACCTAATGCAAAAGAGTAGTTAACTAATACAAGAGAAGCAACTTGAGCAAGGAAGTGCACATTATGCCGCATCCAGACGACAAGGTCGACGTCAGCCAACGTTGGTGAATGCATTGACAATAAAATTTTTAACTAACGTTGGGCAAGTTTACCATTTGCACATTGCCTGTCCACATGATTGGATTTGCTTGTCAAACTTCAAAGATAAAAAAGTTCGGCCAATGTATATCGAATAGTTACCAACATTTGTCAAATGAAAAAGATATGGAGAATGAAGAATATAATACGGTTGTTGCAAGTGCTTGTGTAGTTCTTTCGGATACCAAATGACTGGATATTTTTCATAAAGCTGAGGAATTCCAAAATTAACGGGTTACTCCATTCGGTCTCTGATGACGACATTTTTCTGGTCAAATTTAAAAAACAGTAAACCGAAAGCAGACCCACTTTGCCACCAAGTTAGTACAACTCAACGCGCATAATAAACAAAAATAAATAATATTCGAGAAATATCGTGTGCAAATTGTTCAAATCGTCTGGACGTAAAAACAAACGTGATGGCATATGAAGGCCAATGTTGGTTAAACTTTCTGATGTGTGTCGGAAAAACCGCCCTCATAGCGAATGCATTCCAATGCCAACATTGGCGACTGGTTGGCGTGTGTATTTCGTCCACACGGCATGGCAAACTACCCAATAGCCAACACTGGCCTTAGGCCTCATCCAGACGACATGGCCAACGTTAGCCAGTGTTGGCTATTGGGTAGTTTGCCATGCCGTGTGGACGAAATACACATGGCCAATGACCGCCAACCAATCGCCAATGTTGGCATTGGAATGCATTCGCTATGAGGGCGGTTTTTCCGACACACATCAAAGAGTTTAACCAACGTTGGCCTTCATATGCCATCACGTTTATTTTTACGTCCAGACGACTTGAACAATTTGCACACGATATTTCTCGAATATTATTTATTTTTGTATATTATGCGCGTTGAGTTGTACTAACTTGATGGCAAAGTGGGTCTGCTTTCGGTTTACTGTTTTTTAAATTTGACCAAAAAAATGTCGTCATCAGAGACCGAATGGAGTAACTCGTTAATTTTGGAATTCCTGAGCTCTATGAAAAATACTCAGTCACTCAGAACTATGTACATAAGCACTTGCATCAACCGTATCATATTCTTCCTTCTCCATATCTTTTTAATTTGATAAATGTTGGTAGCTATTCGCTATACATTGGCGGAACTTTTTTATCTTTGAAATTTGACAAGCAAATCCAATCATGTGGACAGGCAATGTGCAAATGGTAAACTTGCCCAACGTTGGTTAAAAATTTTGTTGCCAATGCATTCACCAACGTTGGCTGACGTTGGCCATGTCGTCTGGATGTGGCATTAGCCATGTCACCTGGATGGGGCCTAAAGGCGGCTCTACATTACATGGCAAACTAGCCAAACGTTTGTAATGTGTGAAGGTTCGCCGAATAGTGTGTATGGTAAAGCATTTGTCAAACTCCTTCCAACGTTTGCATTCGTATACGTTCCGATAGAAGTCGGTAAATGAGATACTTAAATGCGATTCAGCAACATCGTACACATTATTTGACAAACGTTTGGAAAACTGTACACATCACCAACGTTCGACATTCGCCTAGTTTGCCATGTAATGTGGAGCCGCCTTTACAAAAGAGAAAATATTTATGTCAATTTAAATGTCCTTTCGTATGCTATCGTGTGTTTCCAGACAAAAATTGTGTCTGCGATAATCTGATCGGTGAAAACTGTATGCCACACCTTGCGCCATGCAACGCCATTTTGTTGTTCGTTTCCCCCATATTTCACCCACGCCAATTTAAAGAGCAAAGATCAAAAGAGCCGACACGGAGTGTCTCCTCTTGAATAAGTTATCTACTCTTTGCCTAATGCAGGTTATAGTGCCAGACAGGGGGATCCCCCAAAAAAAAATATTCCAATACTCCTACTGGAAGGTAACTGAAATATCATCATACTGATAACCTCAGAGTGGTTCTTCAATAAATTAGATTTTGCACACCAAATTGTTCAATTATATAGGTAATGATTTTATCGGTTAAAAAATTTAATTCACAAATTATATAAAGTTATCTAACTTTGTATTCTAATTTGAGGAAGGGGTTCTCAATGCAGCCCCAATGACCACTTGGGGGTTCCACGAAAACTTGAACAGGTTGAAGAACCTTTAAGGCTCTTTTGGCGGTCGATGAATTTTTAATTTTATGTTGCATTATTCAATTTAATTTTTTACCCGTTACAGAAGTACAGAAGACTTTTGTTTATTTAAATGCAGATGCACTTGATTGTGTGTCGCGTGCTTTGTTGATGTTTGTTTTCCCGTTAAGTTTGAAGTTTATCCTAGTTTCCTATATCGAGAACAATTTTTCAAGCTGAGATTTCTGCGTTTCCCCAGCTTGTGAGGCGAATGCCGAAGGAAAAAAACACCTAGTAAGTCGGTGTAAAGAAAAAAATGCTGAGAGCTTACAAACGTTTAATAACAAATGAGATTTGAGCAAGAATAACGACAAATTCTTTCAGTTATGAAAACCTGTCATAGAACTAAATGCAGATAGAAAAAGATTCAGGAAGCAGTAATGTTCATATGAATCGTTACTACTGTAACAATACTTGTGAGAACTCCACTTTCGACTTTTTATTAGTTTAAGAAAAATTGCTTTTTTTTTCTAGATAACTGCTTCACGTTTTCCGATAGTCATCAAAATTGGACACGCACACGGAGGACTGGGCAAAGTAAAAGTAGAGAATCTGAACGATTTCCAAGACATGGCGAGCGTCGTCGCCGTCTCCAACACCTACTGTACTGTAGAACCTTATGTAGATTCCAAATATGATATACACGTACAAAAAATCGGCACCAACTACAAAGCATTCATGCGCAAGTCCATCTCTGGTTGCTGGAAAACCAATACGGGCTCCGCCATGCTGGAACAAATTTCAATGCCGGAACGTTACAAGACCTGGATCGACGAAGTATCCGATCTTTTCGGTGGGTTAGATATTTGCGCCTTGGAAGTAGTCGTCGGAAAAGATGGGAAAGAGCACATAATAGAGGTTAACGATAGTGCGTTGACGTTGCTCGGGGATTCACAGGAGGAAGACAGGCGTCACATTGCTGATTTGGTTGTATATCGCATGCAAGCAATTTGTAGACCGAGGACACCACCGAGTGAAGAACCAGTTCCACCACCAGTAGGTCCAAGAGGTATTCTGGGAAGTTTAAGTAGTTTAACTCATTCGGATTCCAATCCGACACCATCGGAACACCCATCGTTGTCCAGTGTAGGCAGAAGAGACAGTCAAGGTAAAATCTAGAGCATTTAAGCTTCAGTATTTTAATATTCATTTTAAATGTTGTTGTAATTAAGGTTACATACTGCTACAGCAATAAAATTTTATGGCGGTCCACAATTTTTATTAATTTATTTACGAAATTGTTTAGAAACATTTCTTATCTATGAAATACGCGTTCTAAGTCACCGCCAGATAAGAAATTGCCGCTGGACGATAACTGTGAATGATTTTTCGAAACTATGTCACAAGCTATTGCCGAGGATACTTTTAAGTTTTCGTTGCAACACACGTCGGCGCTTACGAAATTCCACAGACTGATTGAGCGCATTTCATCAATTAGGTTAGACGTGCAGATGTTGAGGAGAGTTTCCTTACTCGATGTTAATTAATTCAGATATATTTGTTATAAATAAGTTCCTCAGTTATACTACCTACGACATACGTACACTAAAGCAAAGAAAAACATGACCAATACAATTTTAAATAAAAAAGTATCACTGATTCAACACATTACCTTTTAAAATACATAATTCTGTTTTATATAGAAATAACTCAGTTATACAGTTTTACATGCTCTCAAATGATAAAATGCTAATATTATAGGAGAGCCTTAATAAACCGAAAATAAATCAAAAAGAATTATCAATGAACAAAAAATATACTCAGTATAAAAGCCAAATAAAATTACAAAAGGGGGATTACATTCATTTCGTGTACTTGTATTAACCAAATATAATTAGTGACATATCCTCGCCTCAACCAGGCCAAATGAAAAAGGTCTTAAGTGGTTTGCAAACAAACAAAAAACACAATTTTTATTAATGCAAATTATCGACCTTATGTTGTTGTTAATCTCTTGCCGTCCTGGCTTTTGACGTGAATGTAATCTTTGCATCATCAACGAATGCTAATGAGATCTAAACTCGTCAAACACCTCAATTGCATAACTTAATATCCTACGTCCGTTTATCGGAACTGACGGGTCCCTTCTTCCAAGAAAATATTGTTTGTTGAGAATTGGCAGTTTTGGTGAATCTAAAAAAAGAGTCCAAATAAAAGTATGTGTCTGAGAAGTAAGTCGAAAAAGAAAATAAAGATTTGAATTGAATTATTTATAAATATTTGGTTACCGAATTATCTTAGAGAAAAGTTTGAGGAGAATCTTTTTAGGCCTTCATATAACTTTATAATGTACCTATTCGATTAAGATAAAACACTCATAAAACTAAGACACAGATAGTTGGAATTTCTCTTCATTCCATTTTAGTTTATTTGATTTGATTTTACCTATAAGTAAAAGTAATTTTATGACCGAGGATAAATTGAGTAATTGGGTAAGAGGTTCGTTCACTGTCCTAATCACAAAGATAAAACTTTCGAGGAAGAAGAGGGAACTAAATGGCAAGCAGCTATTTTCTTATGACCTTACTCGTATGTAGTGTAATTTTTAAATTAGATGCTGCATTTTCGTTCAGCAATTCTCGGTCGTCCTTTTGGTTTTGTTATAGAAAGAACTAATAAATAAATTATAATGTAGCACGTAAGAAAAACAAAATTATATTATGATCGCCTTTTGTGATTTTTTTATTTATGTTATCAAGCTCATTCATTTATTTTCTGCAATTCAATGGAACCTATATAATAAAGTATATACAGGGTGAGTCATAATAGGCGGAACAAATTTTACCAGTATGTAGGAAAGACTTTTTTGAGTAAAAAAGTTCCTATAAACCTATGTCCTAATCCACTAAGTTGAGGAACTACAAAAAGTCAAAGTTCTTTAATAAACAAATATTTAATAATAACGGCAACTATGAAAACTGTTAAAAAATTGGATAAACTGTACAAAAAGTGTTCAATTAAATCACAGTATTACAAAAACTGTTCAAACTGTGCTCCTTGAGCTCTAATATAAGCACGACCTCTACGAATAAGGGAATAGTACACTCTAGCCACTTGACCATTGTTGCGAATTTCATTGACCGCGTTAAAAATCCTTTGATGCAGTTGTTCACGTGTGTCAATTTCAGTACTGTATACTAACTGTTTCATATGTCCCCAGAGGTAAAAATATACAGAATTTAAATCGGGACTCCTCGCAGGCCAGGCATGTCCGATCCATCCGCCAGGGTAGTGAGGATTCAACCACTGGATGACTTGCCTTCCATAATGACTTAATGACTTCTTGTAGTTCCTCCACTATGCGGTTTAAGACATAGGTTTACAGGAACTTTTTTATTTAAAAAGTCTTTCCTACATACTGGTAAAATTTGTTCCGCCCATTATGACACACTTAACTTTAACTTCTTGTAGTTCCTCACCTGTGCGGATTAGGACGTAGATTTACAGGAACTTTTTTACTTAAAAATGTCTTTCCTACATACTGGTAAAATTTGTACCGCCCATTATGACTCACCCTGTAATATAGTAATAATAGACTTTTTTTCAAAGTATACAAAGTATAAACTGTAGTCGAAAGAGATCTAGTAAATGTGCAAGAACTAAAAATATTCTCTCTTTTGACTGCTCAAGTTGCCTCTAAAAATTATGATCTTAAAATAATCACAAGTTGTTGTTTAAACTTTTCCAGACATACAGACTTGAATTTAAATATAAATTCGAACAAGATGATAGCGTAAACTATTGATGTATTGCTAATATTCTTTCTTATCTTTTTCCCCTACGACTGGGTTGCAGAACCTTCTCTTACGGGGAGATATTATAGCTCCTTCTTCATCAATCTAGCAAAACACCTCCATAACTAACATACGAGGACTGACAGTTAAGTTCGTAGAATATGTTTCGTGTGCTTTATATGGCACCCCTGCCACAGCGGTAACAAGTGAGCAGTGGAATAACGTCTTTGTCCTACCTTTAGTTCAAATTTCAAGGAATTGAACTTCATTTAATTCTTGATTGAATTAGTTAAACGTCAAGTATTGCAAAACAGTTTCGTGTCCGCTGCGTTATGGATTTAATAGAACAGAGAACCGTGATTAAATTTTTGGTAAAATTAAAGAAAGACGGCTCTGAAATCGTAGCTTTTGAAAGAAGCATTAGGTGAGTCTGGCATAACAGCTGCTACAGTTTACAAATGGGCAAAGAGATTCCAAAAAGGGCGGGCATCGGACGAGTCGGTTGACGACGATTCGAGAGAAAGAACACCCATTTCGACGGGAGGCGAAGAAAATGTGAGAAGAGTGGATAAATCTCCATTGTGTTTTAACTAGATTCATAGCAGAAGTATTAGGAATCGGCAAAGAGGTTCTAAAAAGAGCGAGAATCGGACGAATTGGTTGACGACGATTCGAGAGAAGGAAGACCCATTTCGACGGGAGGCGAAGAAAATATGAGAAGAATGGATAAATCTCCATCGTGTTTTAACTAGATTCATAGCAGAAGTATTAGGAATCGGCAAAGAGGTTCCAAAAAGGGCGAGAATCGGACGAATCGGTTGACAACGATTTGAGAGAAGGAAGACCTATTTCGACGGGAGGCGAAGAAAATATGAGAAGAATGGATAAATCTCCATCGTGTTTTAACTAGATTCATAGCAGAAGTATTAGGAATCAACAGAGAGACAGTACGAAAGATAATCAACGAAAATTTGCAAAAAGATGCAAAAATTGTGTATACACATGCAAGTGTTCTCAGCTGATCGACTTTGTAAAGTCTGGTTATAAACCAATGAAACGGACGATATATTGTCCCGAGTGATTACAGGTGATGAGTCATGGTTCTACGAATATGACCCTTCGAACAGACATGCTAGGATAAAAAAAGGAGAACCCAGAATCAAAAAAGCACGCATGTCGAAATCAAAAATCAAAAGCATGTTAATCGTTTCCTTCGATAGGAGAGGTATTTGTTTCAAAAGGACGAAAAGTAAATGCAGCATTCTATCTAGAAGTAGTGAAGGGCTTAGACGTATCCGAGAATTCTTTGCGAATGACAATCATCACAATGCTCCAGCGCACACAGTCATCGTTGTGAAGGACTTCTTTGCCAAAAATCGAATCACTGTGTTGGAACACTCGCCCTATTCGCCCGATCTGACCCCTTCTGACTTTTTTTATTTCTTAAGATCAAGAAAGAAATGCAGGATCATCACTGGGGGTCACGAAAGGAGTTCCACGACGCGCGCTCTGATCAGTCTAACGGAAAATGATTTTGAAGAGGGCTTCCGGCAATGGAAGAAATGTTGAACCAAGTGCATTGCTTTTGACCATAGGTTCCCAAAGTGGGCGGTACCGTCCCCCTAGTGGGCGCTGAAGCTTCTAGGGGGGCGGTTAGCGGTTTCAGAGGCAATTGGGACGTGTTAAGGTGGTTTGGGAGTCTGAATGAAATTAATGATAAATACTTAAAAATTAAAACTGTTATAGTGGGGGGGAGCGTTAAACGATTTTGTATTGCTTTAGGTGGAGACGTGAAGGCGACCGTGTACCAGCTAACGAATAAATATATTCCGTAGTTGTAATAATTTTTTTCTACGAACTTAATTGTCAGTCCTCGCATGTGTTGGAGACTTTTATACATTTTGAAAATGATGGTAAATATTTTCCATTCTTTTGTTAAATCTATCATCGAACAACCACAGTAGGTCTTTAGTTAATTCTAATAATTTTTTGACAATATTGTTACAGTTTGTTAAATGGATCTTTCTACGCACGTCATTGACAAATGGCACAATTTTTATATGTACCTAACTATTATTGTACCTAGGTGCACCACTCGTTAGGATTGAAAAAGGAACTTCTTTGTATGAATGTTTGGCAATCCGTTAAAAGTGGAGTACCATAGGGTAGCATACTTGGACCATTTCTATTCTTAGTTTATGTAAATGACTTACCAGAAATGCTTTAGGGTAACCTTTGCTGCTCTGCAGATGACACGTCAGTAATTTTATCTAGCTCTTCGCAGAATGATTTACTTTCAAGCATTCAAAAAATTATAACCAATATGAAATCATGGTGTCTAGCAAATTCCCTGAAACTAAACATGTCAAAAACTAACTTCTAAGGCTACTACTGAGCAAAGTACTTTACACGTAAATCTGAATGAGTGTATATTAGATTCTACTAACAGCGTAAAATTTTTAGGATTAATATTTGACAATAAACTCACATGGAGCAATCACTGCTTCGATCTATCTAAAAAACTAAATTCCTACTGCTACTTAGTCTTCTTATTAAGGAAATGTCAACCTAGACATACTCAAGCTATTATATTACGCGAATGTTCAGTCTCGCCTATGCTATGGTGTTTTATGCTGGGGTAATTCTGCGCATGCATCTGAAGTGTTTTCTGCTCAAAAGTCAATCATAAGAACATTATCAGGTGTCTCGAAAACGCATACTTGTAGATTACTTTTTAAAAATCTACGTTTACTAACTTTACCCTCCTTGTACATATTATCCTGCATAATGTATGTAAAACAACATTCGCATCTCTATACAAATACTGTCAATGTTAATACTTTACACAATACTCGCTTGATTAAGAGAAATCTCATTTACTTACCTCAACATAGAACACAACTATTTCATAACAGCTTTGCCTATACTGCCCTAAAAATCTTCAATCATTTGCCAAAACATCTGAGGGACTAATGCCCGTTTTACACGGTCATATTCTTGTATCAAATTTATTACGAAGTGAGTGAGAAGTGCCAATTCAACCAATCAACATTCACTGTGGTAGCTTATCTCTCTCACTTCGTAATAAATTTGCTACAAAAATATGACCGTCTAAAACAGGCATTAGATACAAATTTTTTAGAAAATAAGATGAAATCTATTCTACTGGAGAAAGTTTTATTCTATTGATGAATTCCTGCTACACCGAATCATTTTGGTGAAAATTTGTGTTAAATTTTGTGTTAGATTACGTGTAGTTCTTTATATCTGACCACATATGCATGTGTGTACTGTTTTAGTCTTTGTTTTTAGTCTTTGTTTCAATCTTTTAGTATTTTATAGTGACTATGTCGATATTTACAATTGTAAATCTAAAGACAAATAAATATATAAAAAAAAGTAAAACTTACGATTTATTATTGGAAGAAATCAATGACGTGCATAAAAAGATCCATTTACCAAACTGTAAATCAAAATTATAATGACCCGAATAGGAATAATAATAATAACACGGATATTTAGTTATGGTTTCCGATGTATGTAAATAATTAATATGATTAGCAGCAAGGATGTAAATCATGTGACCCGGCTCTGGTCTAAAGTATTATAATTAAAAATTTTGATTTTTGTTAAAATTGATGTCTCATCATATTCAGATATTAATTTAGGAAAGAAAAATAATCGAATGGGATCAGATCAGGCGAATAAAGGGGGTGATCTTTCAATTCAAACACCAACTCATCAGTTTTTGGCAGCGCAACTAATGACTTGTGGGATGGTGCGTTGTTTTGAAAAAAAAAGCACACTTTTGGACATTTTTCCGCATTTTTCCAAGATTTTCTCGCGGAGTTTGGGTAATAATGAGAATAGTACCATTTTTGTCCCAAAGAATGAACGCAAGAACCTTTCCAGCACTTATTTGGACTCTCATACGCGGAGAACCAACATGCTTCCGTTCTTTGTTCTCTTCTACGGTCTCTGGACCGTAGTGGTGAACCCAAGTTTCGTCCATCATCATAACATGGTCCAAAAAGTTGGAATAATTTTCCTTAAAACGATCGCAAATATACTTATAGCTCATGATCCTTTGACGTTTCTTGATCTGCTCTGAGGCATTTCAGAATCCACTTGGCTGTAAGCGTTTCCATGCCTAAATTTTAATGAGCAATATGGAAAACTCATTCTAAGGACATTCCTAAAGTAGAAGAAATTTATTTTAGTCCAATTCTTGGATCTTCTATATTCAGTCATGAATGGCACTGATGTCTTCTGGAATGGTCATAGAAATGAGTCTTCCGGTGTAGTGTTCGTCTTTAAAACTCGACAATCCAGTTATTCACAGTAGAATATAAAATGCAATTTTCTCCCAACGTAGTTTGCATATTCGCGTAAAATTCTTTGCTCGATAATCCGTTCAAAAACAAATATTTTAGGTCTGTGCCAACATCACTTTCTGAAGGTTTCGAAACCGTCAAAAGCATTCACTCATCAAAGTTTTACACTTGATAAAGTTGTCAAAATCGATCATTATTTCGGTAGGCAACTGATTATGACGGTTACGAAACGGTCAGAAAGTGATGTTGGAACAGAGCTTTTATCACAGACCGATAGTCAATCTCAATTTTGTCAAAACTCAAATTTTTCTGGGACATGTTAGGATCAAAAATTTATAGATCGTAAACCAGCAAGCTTATTTTTTCAAACTTGATGAAATTATTTGTCATACGGTATACTTATTTTCACGGTAACCGCAAATGTTCTTGACAAGGGGAAATAAGCTAGGCTACTTTTTACAAAACCCCTCGGAATTACTTTTTGAATCTACAGTAGATGAGTCCCTACAAAATATTAATAGAATTAACAAGTTTTGAAACCGTAACACCATATCTAGCTGCTGTGTCCCTATAGAAAAGTTTTTTACATTAAAGGTCATAAAAAATGAAATCCCACAACATCAAAGGTGCTGACAGAGAGATTCGTCTCTATTATAATACTTATTAATTTGTGTTCAAGCTACAAACTAATGCATGTTTTACCATTTTGACGTTTCGCAAATCTTCACAGTGAATTAGGGAAAAATATACATATACAAAAAACATTTGGATACTTATTCATATAACTAATTTTTAAACATGTATGCTCTAAAGATAATACTAGTTTTTTTAATAAATAATAAAATTAATAATTATAAAGGAAAATTAGAGCATTTTTATTTCGGTTTAATAGCATTTTAACTTTCCAGCATCCCAAACAAGTATTGTTAGCAGTGCACCGAGCACGGGTCGTGCTCCAGATCCTCCAGCTCGGCCATTCCAGCGTCAGGGTAGCCAGCAGGCGTCGTCCGAAGACACCGAAGACACGATGAAAAACCTGAGAAAAACCTTTGCCGGTATTTTTGGAGACATGTAATAACAATTAACCCAATCAAGTTAACTCACGTGTTTCGCGTTGTTTTCTGAGCAGCTGTCAGTGTCAGTGGTCGCAATTTCGCCGGCACTCTTATTCCAAACGAGTTCCACATGAATTTCATAAGTTGTTATGTATACTAGTGTATATTACAAATTCACAAGCGCATTGCCGTAGTACTCTTCGGAGGAGGTACGTACTTTATTTTGTCAACATATTATACGAGTTTGTAAGAGCATTTAATAGAAAACGTCAGCAATTGATCGTCTAGACATGTACATACATATAAAAAAACTTACATATATTATGGAAACTTAAGCTAAGTATTTTAATGTGTTTATTTGTTGTAAATGTGATAGACAAAAGTTCAGTGTTCGATGAATTTGATGTTAAACTGTCACTTTTATAGAATTACCTATTCTTAATTCTTTCTTCGAAAACTAACATATTTTCAGTTGCTTCTTTGGGCAAAAATAACTTCACTCTTTATGAATGATTGAAAGGTGAATGGCTATGAATAGCGGGATTGTTAATCGATGCTAACTTTCTATTTTATTTCATTTGCTACAAACCATAGGTAGCGGTATCGCAATTATTAGTCTGAAATATTTTTCAAAAGGAAAAAACCTTGAAGAACAAATGGGCCATTAAAGACTAGACAAGTTTAAGCCGCAAAATCATATTTTCAGTTAATAGGGAGTTTTTGGGCATGAAGTACAGCTGAAATCAAAAAAATCGAGAAATGTCAAAATAAATCGACTCGTTATTTTTTTCAATATTTCCATAGTGTGAAAATGGATTTATTAGAAATAGATTAGAATTATTTGACGGTATGTCAGTTTATTGGAGTTTGCAGCTAAAGCTGCGGTTTCCTAGGATTGTCCGCTGAGCTGAACAGAACCGAAAGCGAAACGAAAACCGAATCTGTCGCGAACTATTCGGTCGCGAAAGTTGTTTCCTAGAATACGCTTTAAAATGAAACATTTTCGTACTGAATTGTCATCTGAGATGGACATAAAAAAGAAAATGTGTGTGTTTTTCTTATTAGAAGAAGAGGAAGAGGAAGATTTGTTGAATTTAATAAAATCTACAAAAAGACGAAAAACCAGTCAACTCTTTTTAAATCGAATGAAAGAAGGTATTGATTCGCATATTGATGATAATGAATCAATGCACTTGCTGTTGTCACTAACCTTTAGTATTACTTATTTTTTATTTAAAATTCAACCCAATACGACTTAATATTAAAAAAATTAAATGAGACAAGCATTTGCAAAAATCAGCTAGAAAACAGATATTCAGCAGATATTCAACAGTATCCAAGACACCAATTAAAATGTCAATATTTCGTTTAGATTTAATATAAGATAAGATAAATGTAATGGTATCCTTTTCTTTTTGTTTATTTCTTGAAATATGGTTCTTATCAGAAGTTGTAAACTTGTAACTATAAGTGCAGTATCTCGAAAAGCATGAGCTTTAGACCAAAACATTTTACGTAGTATTAGAAATAGAATTTGATGACCTATTCAACTGTGTCAAAATGTACAGGGTGTCCCATACAAATTTTTTGAGAAAATTTAACTTTTAAGTTTCAATTGTTTCTATGTACCTAAATGCACATGAAAAATGTTAGTATTACACACTGATAAAAGTTTCATGGTAAATTTACATGAATAATCATTGGTTATTTATTCTGTTAATTATGGTAAAAAAACTGTAAAAATACATGTAGGTTTACCATGAAATGGTAAATTTACATTACTTTTACTATGAAATGGTAAATTTACATGTATTTTTACAGTATTTCTACCATGATTAACAGTGGCCACAAATACCCGCAATGATTATTCATGTAAATTTACCATGAAATGTGTACAGTGCACGAAGAGATTACATATTCTATTAGATATTTATAATTAATTATGCACAGTGATCGTTAATTATGAATAAAACACTTCCATATTTCAGCTCTTTCATCCAATTGAATAGCTATAGATTGCGAATGCTTTGATTTAGAGCTTTTGAAGAAATCCATACCAATGATGCACGCTGTATAAATTGTTGGCAATACACACCCGATTTTTTTTAACTACCTGTTTTTCTGCGATTTTTTTTCAAATATTTGTATTCACTACCATGTCTTTGTAACTTTTAAGTTTACATTTATACAAGGCAGGATGCTGTTTCACTAAATTAATTAATACTCAATATGTTTATTCATTTTGTATCGTTCGCTCCGTTCAAATCTACCATCGATTGATTGGAACTGACAACGAAAACTGACACAAATTATGCAATTTTTCGCTATAGAAACGAGTGCAGTCTAGGTCGCGGTGGGTTTCGGTCGCATGATTTCCTAGGAAACCGTAGCTGAAACCTGGCTGAAACTAAACCGACGACGAAAACTGACACAAATCAAGATATTTTTCGCTATAGAAATAAGCGAAGTCTAGGAAACCATCCTCATTTAATTTTGTGCATTTGGTCAGAGCGAATGTCGGTCGCGGTCCGTTTCGGCCGGCCGAATGTCCTAGAAAACCGTACCTTAAGCGTTCGCCACCTGGTGTCAACTAAACAAACCAAATTTACAATCGGAAAAATTTCATTTCCCGTTTTTTTTTTTTAATTCAGCTATACCATAAATAGTCTTAAACGTCCGTAATTACGATATTTATGAAATATAGAAAAAATGTTGATATCTTGACTGGTAATTCAATGAATGAAGGTTTTGTTGGGGATGCAGTCAGAAAAGGTTAAATAAAACTTCTTGAATTTATATCGAGCTTTCGGGAATGGTTATTCCCTGCATCAAGATGCTGTAATTGATTTAAAAAATGGCGCAAAACACATTAATTAACATAAATTAAAGAAGTTTTATTTAACTTTTTCTGACTGCAGCCCCAATAAAACCTTCATTTATTTTATGAAATATGGTATGAACACCCAAAATACTTTTTGGACTTTTGAAACTTACCCCACTCAACGCTGTATTAAATTGTCAAATGTGAAATTGTCATTCCGGGCACAAAAGATATCATTGCATAAAATATCAGTCACATATCAGTTTTGTGCCCTGATGGAATGATTGTTAGTTTTCATGGTTCTTATCCTGGACGAAGGCACGATGCAGAATTTTTAGAGACACCAATATGTATTGTCAACTGGAATTATGTGCTACTAGTTACCATTGATATCGCCACCCTTAAACGCTCGCTATCATGATCAACTTAACGTTAGACACTAGGCAAATAGTATTCCGTTATTATGCGAAGTACCGAATAAAGTATAAAGTGGCAACGCTATTATTGTACAAAAACTCCCTATAAACGAAAATACAAAATTTGGATTATTAGTGAAATAAGAGAATCATTTCAGAAGATCATATAAAAATTTATTCTGTAATTAAAGTAGAAAATAAATTGCTTGTAAAACAAAAACCAAAATCGTTACTAAGCAATCAGACAAGTCCAAATTACAATTGAACGTTTAACTTATCTGGTAGAGCTTGAAAGTAAATACTATCCAGATACTTTAGATAAGAAAAATGATCAAATGAAAAATGAATTTAGTGTTGGCGATGCAACTAAACACGCATGTGTGCATTTGGTTCATTGAACTTCCTTCAGTCATTTTGGCGTTTGTACAAAGCAAGGAAACAGTTTTATTAAAAAAAAATTAAAGCAGATGCGTAAAATGGCCACTGCTCGCTGCATCAAGACACGTTTAAACTCTATGAATAACTGCGTGAGTAACGTTAAACATTATTTCGGGCGTGTTATTTGTGTTACAATTGATTGACAATTAGTATTAACATGACGTTATCCAAGACATGCATTTAAATTCCAATGCCTACCCTAAAATTTATTTTTATATTGATCGCTTGTTATCTATAGTTGGTAGTTGTTATACAAATGCAGATTACGTGTTAAATCAAACAAGTACCAATGACTTGTGCTTAATTTTACTGCACAAAACTGTATATAAAATAATTTTTCCAGGACACATCGATTAAGTACCAAGGTGTGAGAGAAAATACAGAGAAACTGGTTCTTAAGTATTTTATAAACATTATTATTATTATTGAAGCAATATACAGGCCGAGTCCAAAAAACAGCCTAATCATCGGTATTTATGGTCGAATTTGAACGGTCAAAAATCAAATGAAATGGCAAAAAAAATACTACAATATGCCCTTTCTTGCGTCTGTAAGACATTTAATAGAGCTGCATGACAGCTGTCGACTTTTGTTTCTTAAATGCAAGAGTGCGTTCACAATATTTACCTCCGAGAGCGTCTTAGGCGTGTAATCGTGTCTTTCTAACTCACGATTTTTAACATATTTTGCGTCTCGCTCATCCGTTTTAAAACGACTTGTGTTTACATTATTTCCATGACAACGGGCGCACTCTAAGCGCCCTACTTACAAGTGGGATGTGAAAAGTGCGCCCGTTGTCATGGAAATAATGTAAACACAAGACGTTTTAAAACGGATGAGCGAGACGCAAAATATGTTAAAAATCGTGAGTGAGAAAGACGCGATTACACGCCCAAGACGCTCTCGGAGGTAAAGATTCTGAACGCACTCCATTGGTAATAATAAGTGTTTATGGCACGACATGACTGAAAGCAGAGAAAAAGGTCTTTAAAAATTTATTACAATAATCATACCATGACGGTTAAAAAACAAAAGTCGACAGCTGTCATGCAGCTATATATTAAATATATACACTGCGTTCGTAAAGTATGGAATAAATTCATTTTATACGGAATAAACGATTTTTATGTAAAATCCTGAAACAGGTCGATTTTTAATTAAAAAATGACACTATTTCAGCGGAATTTTGCATCTCCCTCTCCAACCCCCTCCGAGTGACAGTTGCCCCTTTAAAATTTTTAAATAGAATGGGGGGACATGTGATACCTCATTTTAAAGCGCTTTTCATTCTCTCTTCAGTAGTATAAGAGTTTTTTTTTAATTCCTATTTTTTCTGAAAAGAATAATACATTTTAAAATCAACACACAAAATTTTAAAATGGATTATTTGGATGACGTTTTCCCCAGTAGATGGATTGGTCGAAGGGGGGCAATTGAGTTGCCGGCTAGAGATCCTGATTTAACACATCTAACTAAACCAAACAGTCTTGAAGAACTAAAAGACAGAATAAGAAATGAAATACGAGGAATCAGTCCGGAAATAATCGACAATGTTTTGCATGAGTTTGAATTTCGTCTTGGTTATTGTCAAGAGGTAGGAGGAGGACATTTTGAACAGTTTCTTTGATATTGGTGTTATTACTTTTACTTCTACGTCGATTACATACATTAGTATCTACAGTTTCTACTCGTTTTCATAAAGAATTTAAAAAATTTTTTTAAAAAATTGGAATTAATCAAATTACCCTGGAACGAAATGTTTTAGATGAACGTCAGTAACGTTTGTACTATTGTCATGAATCAAACGGTTCCCAGTTCGAATATTTCATTTAAATTGTTTCATTTTAAAATTTTGTGTGTTGATTTTAAAATGTATTATTCTTTTTAGAAAAATAGGAATTCAAAAAAGATTCTTATACTACTGAATAGAGAATAAAAAGCTCTTCCAAATGAGGTATCACATGATGCCCCATTCTATTTAAAAATTTTAAAGGGGCAACTGTCACTCGGAGGGGGTTGGAGGGGGAGATACAAAATTCCACTAAAATAGTGTCATTTTTTAATTAAAAATCGACCTGTTTCAGGATTTTACATAGAAATCGTTTATTTCGTAGAAAATGATTTTATTCCATACTTTACGAACGCAGTGTATATTAAATATATTAAAGATGCAAGAAAGGGTATATTAACGTATGGAACGAAAGTTTTGAGACATCTTTTACGTTTTAATTTTTCACCAAAAAAAGTCAACATTGGAAATCGAGAACATGCCAAGAGTCGTCAAAGTTTTGACAGTTATCGTTTGCCAAAATTATTCTTCCAGATGGCATATATGTAAACTAGAATTGCGGAAGAGCATTTTTAATTTGGTTGGCCAAATTCCAAACCGTGATATTGTAAACATCTTTACCAACCAAAATATTTCTCGGGCAACAATTTATCGTGTCATAAAAGATTGCACATAAAATATAGGAAAAGACAAAAATGTCCTAAATATTCAGCCGGACAGTTGGAAAGAATTCCCCGATGTTGCAGAGCGCTGCGACTGCTGCATTTTGCAAATCAGAGAGTGATCATTTTGGACGACGAAAAGTATTTTACTTTGTCAAATTCAGAAATAAAAGGAAACGATGGTTTCTACACAGATGATATTGCAAACGTTCCTTCCGACGTACGATACAAAAAAAGGCAAAATTTGAAGATAAATTACTGGTATGGTGTGCCATTTCCGAGGCAGGTATTTCGCGACCTTATGTTGGACGTGTGAGGGGCGAAGCCGTAGATGCAAACGTCTACACTGGAAGATGTCTTCCAAAATTGTTACAATTTATACAGACAAATCATAATAACGATGATTTTATATTCTGGCCTGTTTTAGCATCGTGTCATTATGCAAGATTAACAGAAAATTGGTTAACCCAAAATAATATCCCATTCGTTCCCAAGCCAAACAACCCGCCAAATGTTCCCCAGGCTCGTCCAATTGAGAAATTTTGGGCCCTTCTTAGCAGAAAAGTTTATAATAGAGGCTGGGAAGCACAAAAAGAACAACAATTACGAAGAAGAATTTACCATAAGTTTAGAGAATTTGAAATCGATACTGTCCAAAGTCTAATGAGAGACATCCGAAGAAATTTACGTACAATAGAAACCCAAGGGCCATTGGCTGCCTTTATAGTTATTATTATTATTTGTTTAATGATTGCTGAATAGTTTCGTATTAAAATCTTTTCTATTAATGCGTTCTAATTTTTATTAACAAACATACAAATTTGTAATTAAAGCTGGTTCTTGTCCGATGAAAATTGTATCACAAACTCTTTTAAACGGACACTAAATGGCGCACAAACACTTAACGTTTCGCAGTCGTTCGATAGCTTCGAACGACTGCGAAACGTTAAGTTAAGTGTTTGTGCGCCATTTAGTGTCCGTTTAAAAGAGTTTGTGATGCAAATTTGTCTCAAAACTTTCGTTCCATACGTTATAGCATTTCTTCTACCATTTGATTTCACTTTTTGACCGTTCAAATACGATAATGAACACCGACGTTAGGCGCCTTTTTGGACTCGGCCTGTATTTTTGGTAGAACAAATTTCTTACATAATTTTAAATTTTTGTGATTTATTCATTAAGGCTTCTGCTAGCGCATTAAGTAATTGTAATCATATATTTTAGAATGTCACATGCACATTTTTCGACTAAAAAGACATTTTGCATTTAATTAAATTTTATTTTCTTTTACCGGGCATAGATGAAACTTATAAATCTGAAACGAGAACGAATTTGAAACTTAAAATCTATTCCTATGATCAAGTTGCGTATGGAACCTTTTAAAGTCCTTTCGTAACAGGACTTTAAATTAAAATAAAGTGTAATAAAACTTTATGGCACATCCCTAACTCTTTCAACTTGTTTACAGATTGGTATTTATTTTTTTAGTCCGACGTCGGACTTTATTGTCATATTTAACACTTCTATTTGTTGTATGTGCGGCATTCTTCAAATAAAACACAAATTTGTACAAAGCATTGAAAACAACTTAAAAAAAATGAAACATCAGAAAAGAATTTTCAAGAGGTAATATGCAAATGCTTTGAATAGAAGAGTAATATGTCGCGATAATTTAGAACTTAAAGATGATGCAACAGAAAGGTTAATAATACATAAATACATGTATTAGCGTAATTAAAATACAGAGGGAAAAAATGAAAACCAAATTAAATTTCGGAGATCAAAAAAATTTTAAGGAGTTTAATAATGATCGAATCGTAAAAGTCGACTGAGATTACAAAATCACTTGTATCGAAAGTTTAAAAAGTAAAAGCTCCAATATTTCTGAGAATATTAAATAAAACTAGAAATTTCATTTATAAAAAATATTACTTAACACATTTTTTTATTGAAGGAATTTATTTATTTGAATAAGAGCTCTTAAAATAATAAAATAATGATAACAGGCCCTTTACAGGCCTTCAAGACCATAGAGTATAATAGAGCAAGTCTGCTACGAGTTGAGCCTAACGGTAAGCTGCTATACTTTGAATTAAATTAAAATGCATTTGAATCGATCCATATGCACACAGAAATAAATTTGTTATCTTGGTTCGACCAAAAAAAAAACACTTTTGAAAAAAATTAGAGATTAAAAGTTATAAAAATTGATAAAATGATTTTATTTTATTTTAGAACCATAATCTTCTTTATTGGCACCCTATTGCGGGCATAATTTGGCCTTTATTGCTTAAGAGCTTTAAAGTAAACAAACTCGTAGTAATGTAAACAAATCCATAGTAACGCAAGCAATTTAGATAATTATTTTATGGAAGCGACGTGTACATCACTCGCATACGATATAAAAATATTGAATCCATAAATTTTGGCCAAAATAAAATAAAACGTTGTATGTACTACGTGCATAATTGTAGATAATAGCCTTCGAGCATTTAAAAGCACTCCGCTTCGTGTCGTGCTTTAAACATACTCTCGGGCTATAATCTCCTAATTTTGTCCTTGATACATAAATAACTATTATTTTTACAACGCTGAATAAAACATTAGTAAAATTAATAGTCATCTTATGGTTTTAAGCGTTTTCTTTCAAGGTGACAGATTTCGTTTATATGAAGCTTTGCTTTTATTTCTGTAGTGTATGTATCTGTTTCTTTGTGTAAATTTTCCTCAGAAAGGCGAATTAAGGAATTAAAATGCTGTAATCAAATAACTTTTGCGGTTAATTTTTCTTGTAAAAATTTCGTGAAAAAAAATCACTTTATCATTTTTAACAATTGATCAATAAAATAAGTAACCATCCCATATTTATAAAAAAAAATAGAATTCATTACATAACATTTATTTTAAAAGTGTTATTATGGTAGTGTAATAAGACACTATAGGTAGGGAATTTCTTTTACTGTTTTCTATATACTTACTCACATATGTACAGTCGCGAGCACCGAAAATGGGTTACTATTTTATAGTATTCAGCTTAAACGTCTGTTCTAAACATCTTACATCTTAGATTATAACGTCATTAGTATAATTAATAACATTTCAACGATGATTACATTTTTCTCAAATCGGAAAGTAGGTACGACCGAACAGCTATATTTTGGGGATGTTAGCTTTAAGACATGGGCCGTTTTTCATGCTCGTGACTGTACTATCGCGGCCTTATAAATTCGCACGATTTAATTTTCCGCTGTAAATATGACTTTCTTTGACGGCTTGTCAAAAATAATCATTTTAAACGTCAAATTTCAAATGTAATGCTAAAGTTATAGGATCACCATGCCAAATCACCTACTTTCTGGAGGAGAGAAAGGTTTTGCAATCGCAAAATTAGAAGATGGTTAGTCTGCCACTTTTATTATGTTACTTCAGTTCTATCTTGCTGTTCTTAAAATATAACCAAAAAATCTGATTTTTGGTTAAATGTCTTTAGTATCAAAACTGAGGAAAGAGCCTGTTCTACAAAACTATAATTTAGAAAAATTCTTGAGGGGCAACCGTAATCACCAACCTCTTATCAGGCTACTTGATAAAAAATCGTGCGAAATTTTAAGGCTCCGATAGTACATATGTATGTGCTTTATATCAGTGGCTTAAGGTCGTTTTAGACTACCCTGTATTTCTACAATAAAAATTTAGAACAAGAAATTTTTGGGCTGCACATTGTCATCTTACTTTCAAAACCTCCTAAGGCCCAGTATTTCATTAAGGTCCGGTTTCTCAGTCACAGTTTAACTTTAGTCTTCAGTTTATTTCTATAGGAACAATTGTTTTTATAATTGCTACTATGGGAATAATCAGGAGTTTAAAATTAAACCAGAACTGAGCAACCCAGCCTCAGAGTTTAAATTTAAGCTTCGTTTTATTTCTACGGAAACAATCATCTTTACAATTATTACTATGGAAATAAAGCGAAGCTTAAAGTTAAACTCCGAATGAAATACTGGGCCTAAGTGCATTTTTACAAACATGAGGTTTTAAAAATTTTGGAATGATTAGACTTTTTATTTTCGCTTTTAATAAAATCGTACATGCTTGAAAAAATTATGCGTCTTGTTCACTATTAAAACCTAATGATAGGCTTTAATACAATCTAATGTTAGACTTTATTCGATCCAAAGTTGTAAAGAACTTCATTTTCTTTTGAAAAAATTGACTTGGAAGGTTTTGAAAGTAAAGTGACCATATATGGTTTGGTGAAGATGGAACATGTTCTATTTTTCCAAATATTTATAATTCAATTTAAATTTTGATACATTTTACTGCACGAATTAAATTGTGTAAGAAATTGCAATATACGAGAAATAGGGGGGTATAAAACGACCTTTATAGCATATTTTTTTCGCTTCCTCGATTTCGCTCATGTGCATAGATATCAGTCCCTTTTATTTCCAAATTTCTAATCAGGTCGAATATCAAAAGAAAGCTTATAATTTAGGTATATGAATAATAATAGTTATTTATGTATCAAGGGCCCGAGAGTATGTTTAAAGCACGACGCAAAGCGGAGTGCTTTTAAATGCTCGAGGGCATATGTCCGTGGTACATACATCGTCTTATTTTATTTTGGCCAAAATTTATTGATTCAATATTTTTATATCGTATGCGAGTGACATGCATGTTGCTTCCATAAAATAATTACTATTTGCGTTACTACAAGTTTGTTTATGTTACTACGGGTTTGTTTACTTTAAAACCCTTGGACAATAAAGGCCAAATTATGCCGGCAGTTCAGTGCCAATGAACAAGATTACAATTCCAAAATAAAATAAATTTACAGAACCAATTATACGTCCAGAACCAGAAGTAACTTTTAAATTTGAATGAAGAACTAAATCAGTAAACATTTCTTTTAAGCAATACCTTTGTTTACGTTGTTATAAAAAAATTGTTAAAAGTATTGCGTTCACTATTCTTTATGTAATAGAAATTCCGTTTCAGAATATAAATTTCGTTTACAACAAAGCTAAATACATTTCTATGCAAAGCCGAACGCCCTCGAATTTTATTTAGTAATAGTTTAAACTTGGAAAGATTCCACAGGCTATTGCGTCGCTATATTATCTCATCGATATTTTGAATTCTAAACACAAATTACATAAATAAATTAATTGAACGATATTCGACCGTTGGCCATCGAAAATTTACGTTATCCCCTATGGACAGATAAATCTACAGGACATTCACCCACGTAATTAGTTTCAAATTACATTGTACATACGTCTTCTATTGTTTAAAAATGTATTGTTTCTTCTAAGAGCAATGTCTCGGAGCTTATTTATGTGCGTATTAAACTCCGTTAGATGTTCATTTAAAAAATTTATAACCGAAGGAATTGTAATTGGATATTGTGTATTTTAATGTGATTCCCTTACCTCCGATTGTTTCCGCTTTTAAAAACGGGTTTGTAGGAGGACGCTTAATTTGATTTTGTACCCACAGAGTATTTTGTGGCATTCTAAAATATGAAGTAGAATAAGGTTCAAGTCTGACTCGGAAGAGTCAAGTGGAACAAATGACTCGCTTGGAATAAGTAGTCGTTAATAACCGGCAAAGTGTAAAATACAGCGATAATAATTATCAACAACTCATTACGTATGTAGTTCCGCTAAGCAATATATGTACGTTGTGTTAAAGGATTAATATGTTACTCCACTGCCTCTGGCTGGGTACTTTGATGCCATTGTTAAGTTAATGTAGTTGTTACTACCGTGTAATTGGTGTCGTTAGATTGTTGATGGGTTGGTTAAAGGGCGAGAAGAGAAACAAAGAAGTTGGGGCGAGTTGATTCGGAAACTACCCGAATGAATTCGTACCACATTGCTGTTGTGGATACCTATCCTCTGCTCCTCCTTAAGAGATATTTACTATTGTAAAATGACAATATCTAGTTGTTGTAATCCGACTGTATTTCGCACTGTGTGTCTCATTCTCTGTCTTAAATATCCTTGTACGTTAAGTATGGTTGTTCATCGACTGTCAGGACAACGAAATGTATCGAGTACATACGTTACATATGTATTAAGGGACTTGATTCACCTTTTTGATTTAACACGAAAACGTAGGGTCTTAGCGAGATTAAAAATAGGAAATTTATTGATTAGATATCTCAACCTTTTCTGATTAAGAAAATTAAGCAGAAAAAATTACTAAATTTCAAGAGATTGTTGAAAGAGTATAAGCATAACCTTGATGGTACAGGTGGATAAAGGGGCACACCTAAAAATAATTGATGATAATTTGATGCTTTTATTGGTTTCTCTATTTTAAAAGTATTTCTACCATTTTATGAATTATAAAATGAAAGAAATCTTGGCGAGTTTTATGAATTTCCCAGATCTACATAATATAATATAGTATAAGCATAACCTTGATGGTACAGGTGGATAAAGGGGTACACCTAAAAATAATTGATGATAGTTTGATGCTTTTATTGGTTTCTCTATTTTAAAAGTATTTCTACCATTTTATGAATTATAAAATGAAAGAAATTTTGGCGAGTTTTATGAATTTCCCAGATCTACATAATTTTGGTTCAGATCTATAAAGTAACTAAAGTAAATTAGAAGGGAAGTGAGAAACAATGAAAAAGATGTCAACAAAAATACTAATTTCACGTCTTGCTTTTAACAAGAGAAATGTTCTGTGTGGTTTTCCCAGCAACAAAAAATATTTTACAAGAAATGAAAAATGTGAAATTTTAATAATAGAGATGAAAGTGCCCTCATTCATATCATCATATTTGTAACCTTTTTTGTTGCCGCTCATATTAATTACAGAGTCGCTTGCACCTTATTATCTTAATTAAAACATTTTGTCATTGTTTACCAAAATTCGTGTTTTTGTGCACGTCCCGTGCCAACATTATCTGATTAGAATGCTTTTATTGTCCTCGCGTCGTTTATTGATTTTCTGCACAGGTGATAATTTCGTAAATCAATTTTGTACATAACGTGCATGAATGAGGTGTTTACTCTTCATAAAATGGTAGAAACCAGCGTACATAATTTCCATTACACAGAAAGGAAAAAGCAAAATCAATAGCATGACAAAAAAAACCTGCCGGACGTGAAGCGTAAAAATTTAAACAAACCGAAATCAATTTATTTAAATATTTTTTTGACACTGGATGTACACTCAAATGCAAATCGTGTGTGTCCCCACACCTACCATTTTTTTGGGAATTTTGTTTTGTGAATAACAAGCGACTTATTTATGGTTGCGTTGCGAGTAATACTTAAAATTCAAGTCGGCGGTTTGTATATAAGAAGCAACGATGGCTTTTTGTGATAAGAGATATTTCATGCAATAAAAACTAAGCAATAAGTCTCAGATTTAATAAAGACCAGGACGTATTGATAAAATAAGTTCCATGTACCTAATTAAATAATTTTTCTGCTTATTTTTCGTAATTTATCTCTTAAAAATTGAAAATATATAAATTATACCTTGCAATTTATTTCTCGTGCGTTAATTAACATGTCGAAATCGAAAAAGGAATCTCGTCCCTTAAAGGTTTATTCTCACTGATGAAGTACAGCGCTAAAACTTGTTGACATGCACTGAACTATGTCAATACGAATAGGCCTTACGAATCAGTAGATTTTTACATGATAATTAGAGTAGAAGTAGAATACGAGGAGACGTCACTTGCCCGATTGAATGCAGGACTAAAAATATCAGCACGCCTTAATTCCCGTTAATCTTATGCTTGTGGGCCGCCTGAGCTTAGAAAAATCCATGTTTTGTCTTTGTTAAAAATAAGCGCAGGGTACAATTGCATCATTCGATGTAATTCTGGAATTTGGTTTCATGTTATAAAAGTTAATACGCGAAGAAAACACGCACCATTGTGATTAACAATAGGTAAATAAAAAGTGTACATGCGATTAAAATTTATCGATAAAGAAAATTTACAACAGTTCGTAACTGTGACGTTAATTAGAAAATTAACTTTTCAAATTCAGAATTCTCATAAAAATAGATGAAAGTGGATGTTGATAGGATACATAAAACTGAAGCTTGAGTACGATGCTACGATGGTACCAAGAATATAATAATTAAGCTGAAAGGTAAATAACAATTTAGTTTTGTTGTAAACATGTACAAATACATTCTGTTTTACTTTTGAGTAAAAATAATCTTAAGTAATTAAATTGTACACTACAAATGTGCCACAAAATAATATAGTATTATAGTAGTAGCATTATTTTAGTAAAATCGCAACTTATAAAACATGTTTATTCACTTGGTAAGGTATGTTATACTCGCATTCACAAGAATCTGCGTTTTTTACTATAACGAAAGCACAAGTAATGGTATAGTTATTTTATTTTGTATTGGTTGTACGTGCAAATAATAATTTAAAAATACTGAATCAAACTTAATCATCAGTTAGGAATTTGCAAGAAATGCTCATTTACTTTAATTTATAAATTCATTACCTGGATTTTACTTTTATTATTTTGTTTTTGTTTTACGGTTGATTGATGCCTAGCTACGCAGTTTTAATTAGCAAAAATATAAGGTATTTGTATGAATAAAGAAGTGAATTTTTGTTTTATTTGTTTTAAAAAATTAATATAAAATGTCTTTCTTCCCAAAAGGCATTTTTGTTCTAAGAAAATAAGGAATTTATCAAAAGTTAGAATAACCGATAATAAATGAATAATTCTTGACGTTGATCTTGGCAAATGAAAGTTGATCAAAATTCAGCAAACGATTTCTTTTTAGGTTATAAATAAAATAGGTTGAAAAGTAAGAAAAATACATATATACAGAAATTGAAAAAAGGGGCAAAAACAATACAGAACGTGAAACTTAGAAACAGTTCGATTCTTGTTGATGACAAAAGTTGATAGAGACCGGATTTTTATATTTTATGCACCACAATTGTACCATCCACAATTATATCACTTGTACCATCATTTCTAGATTTGTATCACAACACCATCAGCTTAAATGAAAATAATTTGTTTTATTTACACGAATTCCAGATGAGTGGGCCGCAAATACTTGCGTGCGCCACTGACGTGATTATTTTCACAAATCATCATACTTGTACTAATTATTTGATCATAAAAGCAAACTTGTTATGAATAAATAAACTATTCTTTTCGAAGGAAAATATGTATGTGGAAATAATCTAATTAACATACCAATTAGACCTCTTTACATAAAGTGGATATGATGAAGCATGAAAGAAATGATATTATCGAAACTCTATCACATACAGATTGTGGCAACTAAGCTCATTCCTTTATTAAGGAAATAGTCGTAGCACTTTAAATAAAACAATAAATAAATTATCCTGAAAAATATATGTCGAGATAATTTAATTTTAATTACTAAACATACCAGTTAGTCCTCTTTACATAAAGCGGGCGGAATGAAATGTGAAAAACTGGTATAATCACGTTTCATCTTAATAGCACTTACAGGGTGTGGCGCCTAAGCGAATTTTCTTTAATACAGAAGGTACCATAATCTGTTTGCAAGCTTTTGGTTTATAAAATAAGAAAAAAAGAAGTCATTCTTCTGATTTCATGAAACTATTAATTATATTTCAATCCGATAGATTTACTCAACATTTTTGTTTACTGTACTGTTGAAAGATTATCCCTTCCTAAGAAAATGACTTGTAACAGTTGAAGATAAAATTTCGTCACTCTAGTAGATCTTGGAATTGAAAATGTCCTTAAGACATTTAATTAGTTTGATTGTCTCATTTATACGTAATTAATTCACTTATGTCAAAACTGTATTGTTACAATGTTATGTAATTTTTACAAAAGAAAATGGTCTCCGTGCTTGAGCAATGCTTCAAACATTCAAACACCTTGTAACCTTCCTGTTTATACAGGGTGTTTACGGTCTTCTCTGTATCGTTTTAGGGGCCGATAGTACACCTCAGAAGGAGTAGATAAACCTTAAAACACCTTAGTAAAAGTCGTCTCATAAGCGAGATAATAAATCTTTTAATTTTTAAATTAAACGGTTAATTTATTTAAAACTCTGGTAATCTACTACTTAATCGGCATTGTCCACTACTAAAGACGTTCGAAGTTATCACCATGTTATTGTATACAAAGTTTAAAGCAAATTAACTGTTTCATGCAAAAAATAAAATATTTATTATCTCCCTTATGAGATGATTTTTACTAAGTCGTTTTAAGGTTTACGGACTCCTTCTGACGTGTACTATCGCTCCCTAAAAGGATACAGAGAAGACCGTAAACACCCTGTATAATAAATTTAATTAACATTAGATCACCTAAAGTTTCATATACTTATGTGTAACATTTAGAAAACATTAAAAGTGGCACTCTTACGGCCGGTATTACCAACGCTTTAAGGAGACCTTAAATTTAATTCGTGATTAGAATGTGATTGATGTTATACAAACCAAGCAGAAATGTCACAATCTAAACACGACTTAAGTTTAAGGTCTCCTTAAAACGTTGGTAATACCGGCCGTAAGGCCCAATTTATTCATCTTCAATTAATTTTATCTGATGATTTATTCCCATAGTAACAATTGTGATCACAATGGTTACTATGGGAACTAATCTCCAGATAAATTTAATTGGAGGTGAATAAATCGGGCCTAATTGAAAAAAGACACGCGTTTACACTTCAAACTTTTACTTTAGGGTGATAGGACTTAATGATCGCGTTAGATATGAGTAAATATGCAGATTCAGTATGCGTCAATATGTACTTGTAATTTGGAATGGAAAATTTTAATCAAAAGTTCACAGTTTCAATATGTCACATACAGAGAAACGTCAAACGAATTGGTTGATCAATACAGACTGTCAGTGGGCCTCTAGAAGTCAGAACATTATTGACATAGATTTATTTTTGAAATAACTCAATCCTAATAGGTTTTTCAGAATATCGCATGATCGCAAGTTTTATACTAGATTCCTCGATGACCATTTCACTCATCTAAAGTGACAATGAACAAAAAAAATTACTATATCTTTCAAAATATTGTTATTTGAAGCGATCGGCAAACTGACTTTTAGATTTATTTTTTCTTTTTATAAAATAAGCGAAGATGTTAACATAATTTCCCCTCTATTTGCACCACAGAAGAAGACGTAGCATTAAGATTCTAAATAAAGCTGCATTCAATTCGCAGTTTAGAACGATTCGTTTTCATCAGTAGATCACCTAGAAGTGATTTGGATCAGTTTTTTTTTATGGTGAAGGTTAACGGATCCTGCACGAAACGAATGCGTAAATTCTTTTGAATCTAAAATCCAAATAATCGAATCGCATGCACTTTAAATTCCCAACTAGATGAAATCTGTCTTGGCTTTTTTTTGAATTTTATATCGTGTATGTATTTGAAAGGGAAAAGCTAAAAGCAACAGGCTGGATGACTGATGTATTGGCGGTCCACATCAGCTATACTAAAATGGAAAAAAAAATTCTAAGCCAAGACTTGTGTATAAAAGAGTAGTTTAATCGGGCAGGTGTAAAGTTCCCCCGGTTGTTTAGCTCAGCTTTATGATCTGTTACGTTCGAGCATACTGTATAGTGTTATATTGATGGAAATACAATAAATTATCAAACGTACGGGTAATTACTATGTACCTAACTGCTCCTCCCCGGTCCCATGTGTTATACCTACTACCAATGAACTTAATTAACTTTTCCAGATATCTAGAAACGAAGCTTATCAACCGTTTGTCGTGCGCCGTATCGGCAACCACATGAGTACCGGATATACTTATCGCTCAAATTAAAACAGTGCATAATGCTGGCACGACGGCGGCGCGTCCGGCATTTCGAATTGTGTGACCCCAAAGTATTCGGTGACGTTGTGCTTACCTGTCAGAGCCCACCTATGCCTCCTCTAGACATGCCTTTCGTGCCCTTAAGAGAACCCCTGATACCTATTGCTCGTGGACAAACTCTAGCTATTACGGCGAAAAAGTGTGTCGTCGAGACGAAGTTGGCTTCTTCACCGGAAAATGAGAGGCGACGCGCTTCCGCCCTCGTCGACCAACTTTTGGTGGATATTTATGCACATTGCAGTGTTACGACTGATTACAATTCAGCCACATCTGCAAAGTCGCAGAAGAACTCTAGGATTGATGCCAATACTTTCGAAGACTTACAAAACAAAGGTAAACCGATTTTAGTTTTTAATGCGGTTTAAAGTATGATGAGTTCAAAAACTCCCACGTTTGGAGCTGGTAAACGTATGTCGGTATAACCAGCTGATTTCACTTACTTTATTTGACAGTTTAATATAAGTAAGGACATACCGTGTTTCTTGTTAACTCAAATCAGGGCCAGTTCTAAATGTTTTTGAACGCATGATATAATATTAGCATTCATTTACACAGGCCGAAAGGTTGCACAAAAAAGTTGTTGGACATTGAACTGGAATTTGATTAAATTTATAATTGTCAACTATTTTGATATTGCATTATATAAATTGAACGTGATAACATCTTTTAAGAATAATAGTTACAATGAAACAAAGTATCAAGAAAATTTCAAATTCGTAGGGAAGTAATGCCGTACTTGTTAGGTAAACCAATTCTTAAATTATTTTTATTAACGGGGATTAACGGCTATTGTAAATAAAATATATTTTTGTTGGTCAATATTTCGTAATGTTTTATTACTTCATCAGGACCAGAAATTGTGAAGGTGAAAATTTCAAATCTATAAAATGGATTTCACACGGTGATTCAGAATTGTCTCCCAATATCTCCAGGGTGAATAGAAAATAAAAAATAGAGTTACCTTTTTATATAATTTTTTTTCCAAAAGTGAATAATAAGGGAGTTATAACCCTGAAAGAGGGGTGAAAAACATTGTTTTATTGGCAATATTTTCTGGGTCCTTTAAGCTATCAAACTAATATTCTAAAGTCTGGCACAGGGCATCTAACTGCGCATTTGCAATGTATTTGTTAGATCCTCCCTCGTTTTTAAAGGGTAGTTTTAGTTTCAGTATTTTATCTCTAATTTTTTATCTTTTACATATCTCATAAAAAATGTTGGAGAAAATATTCTTTAGATTATTTAGCACAAAACGGCTCTCTTGTTGCATTTCGATAAACCGAAACGTTTTCGAGTAATTGAGGTTTAAAAGTTAGCATACACCTATTGCATTTTGTTAATATTAAGTACTGAGAGTCACCCCATCAAACTACCCCTTAAAAAAGAGGGAGGATTGACAAATACGTTATAAATGCCCAGTTAAGTGCCTTATACCTGAGTATCAAATATTACTTGGATATTCAGGTGGGCTTAATTTCTGTATGTGTAAAGAAGGTATGCCACCATTGTAAGGATGTGCCTTCCTAAACGTTGGTTTTAATTTGGAAAAAAAATGAAAAGAAATCCCAACGCTGCGGCATCAAATACAGGGTGTTTCATTGAAGATGCACCAAACTTAAGGGACACGTTTCTGACATTATTTCAAACAAAATATCTTAATAAATTTTTTTAATCGGTGCAACTTGAAATTTGCATAATTTGGAGCCGATGTTTTTAGAAATACCGTAGCGATTTAAATTTCTGCAGCCGTGAAACAAGACGAGCGATTTAAATTGTTTTATGAATGGCACGCGCCTGCAAGAAGACAGTAAATATCTATCGTAAACGAAAAAATTTATGAGAAGCTTTTAAGCTTGGCCTTGACCGCAAGACGTGTTAAAGGCGAACACTTTGAAAAAAGCGTGCGTTTTCATCGCACTAACATTTATGCAAACCGTAATGACATTAAATTTGCCGAGTCTTAATAATGTACGATAAATAATTAACGCTTGTAACGTTTTTATTTGTTTCTGTACCAACAATTACTACAATTATGTACAATTAATAAATTGGAATTGTTGAACAGAATTATTGCTTCCGCCACGCCGGTCTGTTAAATTATTTGCCTATCAGACTGAACTTGATCACATGAGGAAGAAACAATTTCGGAAGCGCGAATTACGCAAATGACAATTACCTTACAACATGTGTTCGAATAATCTGCGTATTCTCGAAATGTGTAATTGCCTCGCACCACCAACACACCCACACACACACTTACATAATAAACTTAAAAATGAAAAGTATAAACTACACCAACTAATTACTCGCCACTACAACGTTAGCGAACGAACGGAGTGAACGAACTAAATGTGTTTCATCATATCATCTGAGGCGCGACAGTTTATGGGGTAATAAAGTAAAAAACCGAACGTTAAGGTAGGTTAAGAATTCGGACCGCTCTCATCTATTGTACGTTTTAAAAATATACGATTCTCTTTTCCCTTCGATTATCTCAAAACTTATTCATTTAAAAAAAATATATTATAGGAAACTTTTATTTCTTTTCACGATATCTACCAACATACCGAGTTTGGTGCATCTTCACTGAAACACCCGGTATAGGAGCGGCTGATTTTTATTATTGAAAGTTTCAAGTTAGATAAAATTCTACTTATCTGTAATTTGCTATTCAAGCAGGTAGCGTTCTTTAAATGCATTAAAAATCATAATAATTTTGGAGAAATAGAATTTCGCTGCCACCAGGTAATTATTTGGGAATTACCAACCCTATTTAATTGAATAATTAACAACCCTTTCAACTCTCGAAGGCTTTCGGAGATACGATGATCTTGAACTCAGAACTGTACAAATAAATAAAATCCCTCGTGTGCTACAATGAATTTATTGAGCACTAATTTAAATTGATACAAAAAGAAAAATAAACAAGTACAAAAAATATATGAAAGTAAAATTCAAATTTAAAGAAGATTTTGAAGAATAAACGGAACATGGTATATCAGATAACAATTACATTACCTTATCAGAACAGAACTCAATAACAGACTCTGGGTGTGACTTGGGGGCTGTCGATGTGGTTCTGGTCATCGTGACTGGTTTTCGCTGCGTGTAGAACACACACACACACACACACACACATTTGTTTCCCTGAAGGGGTTTCTAGGGGGGTTAAACTGCTATGGCAAAAACAACCGCATTCTGAAGCGGCTGGGTGGAGACTTTTTAATTTTTCATTCCCTCAAGCCGCAGTGGTTAAATGTTTACCTTAAAATTTCCACCTCTTCGCGCTTATCTTACAGGCGTTACAAAAGTTGCCTAAACTAAGGGACAACTTTAACCAGCTTTTTAATTTAGCACGGCGGGGAGGAGGAAATATATTCGTACGGGCTACGGGCAACGCGATTTCATTTGTTATGTGTACAGTATTTCCTGTTCAGCTCTTATAAGCTGGGAAAGTTTATATTAAAATTAAATAGATTAAATTCCACCCGTAGTAATCTTAAATCAAAAAACAAAATTAAAATTTCGAATAAAATATACGATCGATTTTTCCGGGCGCTTACATCCCTTCCCCCTTAATAAAAGTGTTGACCTCGATGGTCAATACCTTTTCAATATGACTAAGGTCTCTGTTACTGGGCTCCTTACAAAGATAGAAATGAAAAAATTCAATACAAAATTTTAGATCAATTGACATGGGACAAATTTTGAAAAGAAAGCATGAGGCAAAATGGCATGAGATACAATACAATAACTGTTCATGGCGTAAAGTTTCACCAATAGTTCGAGACTCCAGCTTCCTCTTGATGATGTCAGCTTTTTCGGTCGGCACGATGATGACAGGTCCATCCTTCTGAAAATTCTCCACTTGGTGACTGGGTCAGTCATTCCTCTAAACATGTGGTGAAGGTCCATTCCTTCACAGGTTTCCTTCTTGCTGGGCGGTGCTTTTGGCAACACCGTCATAATCGGTTTGATGTCGTGTCCATGTTGAGGTGGTTCGTGTCTATGTTGAGGTGAGTTGGTTTATTAGCTAACAACTCCTTCGGATCTAGTATCCTCAGGATTTAAGACCTTTTCGTGCATTCTGGCTGGCTCATGATTGTGTCTGGGGGGGGGGGTGCCTCATCTCAGGAAGTCTCCATGTCAATGGTTATATAGTTTTCTCGTCAAAGACTGCGCTGCTGTCCTGATTAAACCTTTAACAGTTATTTTCAATCTCTGTTTAAAAAAATGTTCCTTCCCATCCATCTGGAAAGTCTCGAAGGTATGTCCCATCTTAAAATCTGGCGACATATCAAATATTGCAAATTACAGACCTATCTCTCTACTATCCAATTTCGCTAAGATTTTTGAGATGGTTTTGTACACTATTATCTATCCGCAAGTTCAGCATCTTATTTCCACTGAACAGCATGGATTTATGCGAAAACGCTCCACTGTTTCGAATCTTTGTGTTTTTACGCAGTTTGTTGCAGACGCCTTGGATGCACAAGAACAGGTCGATGTTATATACACTGATATAGCCAAAGCTTTCGGTCGCATTGATCATTCTATTCTCTTACAAAAATTAAACATAATTGGATTCAGCTCTAATCTCCTTTCTTTGTTTCGATCCTTTATGAGTGATAGATTACAATGTGTAGTCTATAACGGCTTCACGTCGCATCATTTCCCGGTCCATTCAGGAGTCCCACAAGGATCTAACTTAGGTCCTCTTCTCTTTCTTCTTTTCATTAACGATCTAATAACATCTGTCAACTGCAAATGTCTTCTTTTTGCTGATGATGCAAAATTTTTCTCTAATATTTCATCTGTCGCAGATTGCGTTCTTTTACAGGATAACATCGACCGAATCGTTAATTGGTGTAATACTAATAGTCTTACGCTAAATACCAATAAATGCAAGTTGATGAGTTACTCCCGTAGTTGGTCACCAATTGTTTTCAATTATAACATTTGTAATATTTCTCTACAACGCTGTAATTGTTTGGTTCTTGGCTGAGCGGATTTTATATAGGCTTAATTTGTTATTAACCTTTATTATAACTACTGAATATTAACATTTCACTTAACTAGCTTGTTACGTTACAGTGGTTACATACATTATTCTTGGTACCCCTCTATGCACGCTTCATCGTATATCTGCGCAGTGTTGCCAATCTCCCATATTAAAACTCAATCCTTACAGTAATAGTGTGACTGATTTAGGTGTTACCTTCGATCCTGAACTTAACTTTAGGCAGCATATATTTAATATATCTAGTGCTGCACGAAAGATGTTAGGTTTCACTCTAAGAAACAGTGCTGGTTTTAGTAAAACTGCTTCATTAAAGATTCTTTACTTTGCCTACGTTCGTTCCAAATTAGAGTATTGCTCTTTAGTATGGCATCCTCATTACGAGTGTCACATTTCTTTGCTTGAACATATTCAAAGAAAATTTATGAAGTTTCTTTGGTTTAAAGACAGAGGATCTTATCCTGACAGAGGTTTCGATCACAATCTTCTCCTAGAATTCTCCAATCTAACTTCACTAGAAAACAGACGTAAAGTATCTGCTTTAGTGTTTTTGCATAAACTCTTACACAACACTGTTGACTGTCCCGCTTTACTGGAGAAACTTAACATACATGCATCTAGATTTTTCACCAGAAGTAGCTTTACATTCTATGTAACTACGCCTAGAACGAATGTGCTGCTGAAGTCCTCAATTCATGTTATGTGCACTACTTATAACACTATTTCTAACGTTTGTGACATATTTTACGATACCATTGAGCATATTACTGAATGTTATGATAGAAGCATTACACCTTAATTATTATTATTACTACTTTCTTTTTTAGTATCTATTACTTAGTATTTATTATTTATTATTACTATTTTTCCTTTTCTTTTTTTTCTTTTTTCTTTCTTAGTTTGTTAGATCACTATTAGCTATAGTACACTTGTTAATATTATACACTTTTTTTTTTCTTTTTTCTCTAAGTATTATTATTATTAGTACCTTTCATGTTTACGATTATACGGTATAGTTTAGGTGTTATTATTTTCTAGTATTGTCTGTAATTGGTTTATACTGTTGGGCAATAAAGATTATTATTATTATTATTATTATATAACAAAAAACGAGTATCAGATCACATTACTCGGTAACATTACAACAAGAGAAAGGTTTCAAAACTTAATACATAATTATATGTGGAGAAAGAATAGGGGTTGTTATAACTCATCTGTACGGTTAATCTAATTACTGTAAACATTAAAACAAACAAATACATATGAAACTTATTGTTTCGCACGAAATTTCATAGGAAACTTGCAAAATTGTATTCTACATTTATATTTTACATTGCTTACAATACGATAGTTTCGTTCGAAATTTTACCGTCGAGAGGAGATTTCAGGCCCCAAGTCGTAATGGTAGAAACACTTTACAAGAGGCACTAGCAACACTAAGTTAGAAGTGTCTCCTACTGAACTAACATGAATCACTCATTTTGCACTTAGAACCTGTGAAATTGAAGATAATGTAAATCTGCTAGATTTTCAATAATAAAAAACATTCTATACTCCATACAGTGACCGGCAGAAAGTGGGACACATACGGGAAACTTTTTTATTATTGAAAAATTTATTGTTTATGAAAGCTCCTGCATCTTCCCAAACTCAAAATATACTTAATCAAATTTTTAATACCTCTTGTCATATACCTTGTCATATCCCAGAGTATATTCAAAATTGAATAACATAGATTTCTGTAACAGCTTGTTAGACATGACCAAATCGTTACTTTCTGATAGGCAATAGATTGTAGAGTACGGTGGTTTTAAATCTGAAGGTTTTTGTACTCAGAGCGGAGTTACCCAAGGATCTAACTTAGGTCCCCTGCTGTTCATTATATTGATGATATGATGATATGATATTGTTAAAAGCTGATGACCTGAAAATAGTTAATGTTATTAATTCATATCAGGATTGCTTAGATCTGCAACACAGCATAGATGGCCTCAAACTTTGGTGCCAAATGAATAAACTAGATATGAACATAAGGAAATGTAAGAAAATAACATTTTGTAGAAAAGGAGATCCAATATTTTTTCATTATAATACAAACGGGCATGTTATAGATAATTGCAAAGAAATTATGGATCTAGGTGTTATTATTGACAGTTCCTTGACTTTTGTTCATCATATAACACACATAATAAATGTAGCCCTGAAAATTTCGGGTTTCATACAAAGAAATATCAAAGACTTTAGAAACACAACTTGTATAAAGCAATTATTTGATGCGCTCGTGCGGTCCAAACTAGAATATTGTTGCGTTATATGGACACCATATCAACAAATATATGAATGAATGAATCTTTAATTTCCAATAAAATATCACATTGTGATGTAGGAAAATTACTTAAGTGAAGTATAAATCACATTGTCATGATTAATTAAAAATAACCTATCTAAAATAATCAGAAACATACAAATGATCATGTTAAAACATATCTCAGTGCAATACTCACAGGTAGATGTTACAATAAAAAATTTGGTTGTCATCCGGTCGTCACCTTTCCAGGGCAATGGTTATAAAACTCATCCAGTGTATAAAATGCAAAATTTGACATATAATTTTTGATTTTATTGGAGAAAATTTTCTCATTAATTGAGTCTCTTTAATTATGCGGGAGTTTATTGTAAATTTTGATACTCTGATAATGGAAAAATTTTGCGAAGTATTTAGTTTGTGGTATATCCTGTCGAATAGTGTCTTTGTTCCGTGTTCCATATTCGTCAACATCCAAACCAAACACTACCGTGGCACGACGTTTGTATAAATATATTGAACATTTGATAATATAGCTGTTCACAATTGTTGAAATTTGTAATTTATGAAAATGTTCTCTACATGATTCTCGTGGACCAAGACCCTGCATTACACGGATGGCACGTTTTTGTAACAATAAAATAGAATGCAATGAGTGAGGATTACCCCAGAATAAAAGCCCATAGTTAGGAACCGAATCAAACTAGGCGAAATAAATATTAAGTAGAGTTTTCTTGCTACAAAGTTTTTTCATACATCGAAGCGCGAATACCTATAGACTTACCTAACTTCCGACTTGAGATATCAATATGCTCATTCCAGGATAATTCTCCGTCTAATTTTAATCCCAATAGCAAACACGACTCTACTGCTTCAATTTTTATGCCTTCGCAATTTACTGAAAGCTTAGATAATATCTTGGTGGATGGAAAAATAATTATATTGTAACGTTGCCTTTTTGGTAATCAAGTTTGTACCAAGAAGTAACGTATACTTAAGGGGTTGCAGGACGTAGTCAGAATTAAGATAGTACAAAACACATAAGGTACATTTATTGGGGTTACAAATATTCTTACATGATCAACTGTAGCGGCACTTTACTTAAATGACAGGAGTTCGCTCATCTTGACCAGGATCTCGTCGAACTAACTTCTAATTGGAAAATCGAGCTTTTTATATGAATTGATTTGACCTATTTTCCACTGACGTAGTTTGTGCAGGTGTTCGTTGTTCTTGGTAATTATGATGACTCATTTTTCTCTGCGGCCGGCTGCCACGATGATGCAATTCATGCAGAGCGGATGAACTAGATTTGTTACAATATTGGTTTTTTCTACATTACTTTGTAAGCGATTATAACGAAACCACTTTGTCAATTCAAGAAGAATACTTTCCATTTTATTAATTAATTCTGGCTCATTTTCCGCATGTACACAGGCGCTGGTATCATCTGCATAAAGAGTCAGCGGTGCACTGACATTCGCTTGGATATCATTCATGAATATGACAAATAAAAGTGGGCCCAGAAGTGAACCCTGAGGCACTTCACGACTAACGTTGTGACTTGTGAGTGTACGCGTTGTCCCGTTTTGTGGTCGAAGAATATACATAAATCTATTGGCAAATGTCTTGAGAAAATTTGCTAAATATGTATACTTTAAAATGTTTAATGAATATCCAAATCGGCATTGTGATCAGAAAAGTTTATTTAGTGTAACTGAGGAGATGTCTTTAATACCCAGAAGAAATGTGTCTTGTCTTGTCTTTCTACAAAAAATTGTTCATGGCATAATAGACAGTAGGCATTTAGTAAGTAGTATCAACCTGATTGTACCACGTTTGGTTAGTAGAAACTCAATAACTTTCTATTATCGGATACCTAATACTTATCATCAATTTAATTGTCCTCTCATTACGTCGTTTAGATTATATATCTGTCTTAGTGGAAATATTGTGGATATCTTCTCAGATAACTTTAACTGTGCCGTCATCAAGAAAAAGCTAATCGGCTATTACCATGAATACTAAGTTTAAGTACTGAATACGTTGTAGTGTGTTACTTATATTTAATCTTTTACGACTATTAGGCTAATATTTTTTAGATTAGGTTTGTTAGATTAGTAACTGCTAGTTTCATGTATGTATACATGTCACTTGTACTTGTCCACTATAGACATTCTTGTCTGCTGGAAATAAATCTGATTATTATATTATTATTATTCTTATAAGTCACACTTGAAGAAACGTCCAGTTCTACATATTCAAAATTCTGCGATACACACGTTGATACGAGAAAAATTGAAAAATATGTAGATTTCTTTTTTCATCGTCGGCGGCCGTGATTTCATATTTAAAATCTCATAACAATTGTGAACAACTTTATTCTACTACCTACCTGGAGGCCAGCAAATTGTGCGAGGGACTGACGTTTCTCCAGCACCGCTCGGCTAAGCTCTTGGAGAAGGGAGGTTCGACGTAACCCCAAAACAAAAGATGGGCAAAGTGAATAAAATAAAAAGCACCAGCTGAGCACACTTGTTTTTATTTAAAATGCTCAAAGATTTGGTACAAATAATAAACAGGTGTTCAATTTACAAAGTTGAATATGACCCAGACGGGGTCCAGAGAAACGAACATGGAAGTAAATAAATAATCTGACGAATTAGAATTTTTCCGACTAACAGATCTGTTATTCGTTTACAATTAATGTTTAAAGTGATTAAAGAAATTTACTTGATCAACAATAATAAAACAGAATAAAAATTACAACACCGCGGAAGGTGAATCAATCCAACAGGGTAATCAAAAAAAATAATTAGAGTAATTTCGACCTTGTAATCAGAGGTATAATTCTTTCGATGTGAACGAAGTGAATGCGATCTGCAAAAGTAAAAATATTCAATTTGATCGTATTTTCTCGTTTGTGTTCAGTTCCCCCACTCTTGTGAAATAAGTGATTTCATTCAATTTTTACTGAACAAATAATTTTGCCGATCAATTCGAAAGTGAAAGTGAACGAAATATTTATTCACAGTTATTACATTCAGTTTTTACTGCACAAATAATTTTGCCGATCAGTTCGAAAGTAAAAGTGAACTGAATATTTATTCATTTTCAGTTTGTTCAGTTGAATCCATTTACTTCGTTCAGATCGAAAGAATACACCTCAGGATACGGCGTAATGACAATCAGCTGTCAACAGTGAGGGAGCGCCCTCCAACGACGGTAAGTGCAGTCAATCAATGACGTATTTCGATGTAGGTGTTACGTCATCAAACGGCGTCGCTTCTGCAGGTCGGTCGAATCCACTTTCGCGAAGGTGGGCCGGCATGCCGGGGGTTTTATACGTTTCAATCTCCAATTCCGGCCTTTTCTTTCCACCCAAGGAATGACGATTTTCTCACCCATGGAAAAAAAACCTACCACTAAAAGCTATAACTTGAAGCTAGAATTTGAAGCCTAATGGAAGAGAGAAGACATGCATTACTCATGGGGATCAATTGCACAAAATGGCCAACAAAACGTACCTGTTCCTTTTTATAAAGACAGGCCTTCGGAAAGCTCTTTAACGAGGTTGTAAATCACTCGGCGTGCTTTAGCAAATCTCGGAGAAAATCCGTTTCAGTTTCCAATCACAAATTCCATGAAAGAAACACGAAGATTGGAGACACAAATAAATGAACCGCACAACTCAAGCGCTGTTGAAAGAATGACCGCGAGCGTACCAGTTTTTCCAACCCTAGTAAACCACACTGCCGTGTCGCTGAGCGGGGAATTACCGTGTTATCAAATAATAAGATCGTGTTATCCAAATACCAACACGTTTAGAGGTAATACTAAAAATAGTACATTTATTGAAATTTTCCTAAAAACAAACAAGAATTCAAAATATCTCTAGACAAAACAAAAAATTAAAATAAAATATACGGGACGAAATAAAAACGAAACTTTTTTAACGTTTAAAAAATACATTTTAAAAAATTAACTTTTTGAAATTCTAACCGTAATAAAAGTCGTGGCACGCACAGACCACAGAACGGAAAAATGAGGTAGACTATAGAGGCGGCCCACCGCGCAAATTCGCATCTAAAAGTACCAACATAAAGTAACAAAAAATACTACATATCATCAACTTCAAGTAAAATAATATAAGCAAAGATTTTCTACCTATTATCAACTTTTTGGAGACAAATTACCGTGTTGTCCACCTTGCATACCATATAATTACCGTGTAATCAACTTAAATATCGTGCAAACACGGTATTTACTGTGTTGTTAGCAACACTGCGACGTACCATTCCACTATCGCTACGACGAAAGTCGTTACAAATGAAATCAGTTTTAGCCGGGCGACAGAGTGAAATGGAGATATACAGTAGGTCTAAATAACAGCGTATGGTCTTTTCTGATGAAATATTACAGTGATTCTCAACCTTTTTAGCTCCGCGACCCCTCAAATAGTAAATATAAATAAAGTTAATATTTCGCGACCCCCTTCTATAATTTTATATCGCTGCGCTTATAGCGACATACATATATGACGTTATAAAATGATTTCATTATTATTTAGGCTATTTTTGCGACCCCCCTTTAATATCACCGCGACCCCCAGGTTGAGAAACGATGGAATATTATGAAACATTGTGAAATACGGCGGCCGGCGCGTAGGCCGTTAAAGTTTGGCTTCCCGTAAAAATACAAGGTGTCTGCCAATTATGATGGAATAACGTAAATGAAATTTTCAATCGTAACAACTCTTATGTCGATTTCAAATATTTTAATTCTCTTGGTATATAACAAGAGGTATTCAAATTTTCTGATATATGCATTTTGAGTTTGGGAAGATGCGGGGGCTTTCGTAAAGAATAAATTTTTCTGAGAATTCAGTCGCTGTATTAAACGATCTTTAAACTCATTAAGGTCGTTAAATTGAAAACGTTATATGTATAATTTATTCTAAAAATTAATATATTGTTTTTCTTTGTTAAATGACTTAATAAATTGATAAGATTATCACAAAAATATATGTTATAAAATGACGCTTGCTCAAAGGAATCTGCAATCAAGTCTTCGATAATTGACGAAAAACACAAAAACTAGTAAACGCATTATACAATATGCATACACATTTGTTATCAGAGTAACTCAGTTTTATACATGTATTCAACAACAAACCTCACATCACATTGAAGTTGCATTCTGGACTGCGCTACCTCTCTCTTCCCTCGCGTAAGTGAACATTAACGATGTGACTACCGGCGTGCAACACTTATTGTATAACTTTTTTTCACCTTGCAAAACAGTTATCATGAGTGGTATACAGACTGTATAGTTTTCGACATAGAATCGCGTGGTGTGAATCTTTGTCGGACAATGTGCTTTTACATTAAAGGTCGCGGAAAAAATATGCCGTCTCCTCTTGGTCGACCACTGCACATAAAGAAACTGAGCTAAACGTAGACTCCCTAGTTATGATACGACCTATACATAAAGCGCCATAAAAGATAAACTTTTAATTTTTTGTATTGGTTAATAATTAAAATAGTAAATGCTGGCTTAAATTAATAAAACTAATCCCGTTCAGTTCGTTCGTTTGAGTGGTTGAATGCAAGCATTAAGAAGATGGAATGGTCTCGTGAAGAGGATGAGAAATTGTTACATTTGGCCAAATTAATGCCAACGCGATGGAGAACTAATTGCTCCAATAAAGCGTTTTTGTCCGTTCGAATTTATTTCGTAGATCTGTAATGAATTTTCCTCGGAAACATATTTTCCCAACATTAAGGCCCGGTTTTTCAATATCAAGTTAAACTGTAACTTTCGGTTTATTTCCATGGCGACAATTGTGTTCTTATGGGAGTAAACTGAAGGTTAAAGTTAACATACGATTGAAAAACTGGACCTAAAGCAAGGGATATTAGCTACAAATGCATATTCAAAAAAAAATTCATAAAATTTCATTTCCTGTTTTTTTTATTTCAGCTGTACAGAGATTCCAAACCTCTGAAATAGTCCAAAAATGCCCTTTTTATATATATTTTATCAAAAAAGTTTCTTAATGAAATTAAAATTTCCAATTATACAGGATGGTTCATTTAAAAGTTGCAGACCTAACAACTTATGATTTTTTAAACGGAACACTATATATTTTATTGCAGTTTTGATTACCTCTTGAAGAGCTGATAAAAACGATATAACATTATATGTATTTACTGACTTTGAGTATTTATCGAGTCATTTTTAGTTTTATGCAAAAATTGAGTCATATTTGATCAGTTGCCAAATTGTCATTTTTAATGATACGACGTTCAATTTTTGACCAAAATATTTCTACATACAGTATCGGACAAAAGTGAGGCAACAAATAACTAATTTCTGCTAATAAATTAATTTTTATCTCTTGATAATATATCCAGGTCTCATATTTAAGGTCAGTCCATCACGAAGTATTTTCAACTTAATAATACGAATAAGACAAAATACGAGATTTACATATCACGACAAAAGTTATGCAACAATTTTAAATTGTTCAAAAAACAAACAACTCCTAAATTAATTAATTAATTAACACGAAACTACCACTAGTTTCTTTAAGTTTCTGAAGTCCTGACAAATCTTTGACTTAGGACCCCGTTGGGCAACCACCACAGATAAAAAAATATTTTGTTGAACCACCTTTACTTTTTATAACAATAGCACATCTTCTTGGCATAAAATCTATTAAATTTTCGATAACGTTTTGTGGCATTTCTTCCCACTCTCTTCGTATTCTAATTTCTAATTCATGTTTGATAGAAAAGTTTTGGGTTCTAATTCATCTCTCTACTTCCTCCCATAGATGGCTCTATGGGATTCAGATCTAGAGATTGCGACGGACACTTCAAAACCCGAAACCTTCTTTTACCAGTAGTGAGGAATATTTAGGGTCATTATCTCGTTGGAATATGATTCTTAACGGCATCTTCCATTCTGCATAAGGTAACATTGTTTCCCTTAAAATGTCCCTATAATGGAACCGATCCATATTATCTTCTATGAAGTGTAACTGTCCAGTACCACGTTTCGAAAAAAGTCCACAGTACAGGGAGTCTCATAACAGGTGAACAAAATGAAACCTCATGTACAGGATCTCATTTTATGTTAAAATGAAAGAATAAAAAAAATTTCAAAGTTTGCTTAGTTTCGGAGTTATCTGAGAGTGAAAATAAAAAACTGCAATAATTTATTTACAACATAAACAAAGCAGTTGATAAAAAATGTGAAATCTGCTCGGTTGTAGAAAAAATATTTTATACAACACGTGTGTACACGTATTTCTTTAAATCTCGTGCTACTATTTGCGCACTCGGCTGACGCCTTAAATGATTAAAAAGACCTACTTTATGCACTAGTTGCATAAATATAACTATTTCAGGTTATCTAACTTTAAGTTCAGGTAACTCCGAAAGTAAGCAAAATTTGAAATTTCTTTATTCTTTCATCTTGACTTAAAATGAGATTATATACATGAGATTTCATTTTTTTTTTTTTCACCTGTTATGAAATACCCTGTATAACGCATGTACTTGGAATTAAATCTTTCATTTTTAGGATGTCTTACCCAACGTATTCCGTCAGATTTAGACAAATTTTACTTTGTTTCATCACTAAATAAAACTTTATACCAATCTTCACGAGTCCATTGAACGTGCAGTCTAGCAAACTCTAATCTTAAGGCTTGATTTTTTTTTAGAGATAAGTGGTTGTACGGCTGGACGTCTTCCAAACAGATTTACTTCAACAAGTCTTCGCTGTACGCTTCGAGTACTTAGATTTAAATAAAAAATTTCACCTTCTATTCTTGAGACAGATATCCAGGGGTCGCTTTGGGAGATTCTTTTAATGCGTCTGTCCATATTTTCCGAACTTTTTCGAAGTCTGCCGGACTTCGGCATGTGTTCCAAGTGTCTGCGCTCTTGAAAAAGCTTTAAAATTCCGCACACAGTACACCGAGGTATAGGAAAATGTCTGCTAATAGCTGCTTGACGTTCTCCATTGAAAGAAGCGTCTACAATTCGCTCTTTTAGCTGCTTCGACGTCGCAATACTGGTTGGCATTGTTAACTAACGGTATTTAATTGTGTACTATCATTTACAATTTTCGTTTTCATTAGTATCTCGTTCCACAACCGACTATAAAATATGTTGTTTAACTTTTGTCGCAAGTGAAAAAAAATTAAATTAAAATATCAAACAAAAGCTTCTATGATAGCTTGCTTCTGTTTTTGCATTAAAAATTCCTTAGATAAGTTGGCTTTGGCAAAATAGACAAAAAAATAAATGTATTAAAATGAAATCGAATAAAAATCAGAGTTTGTTGCTTTACTTTTGTCCGATATTGTATCTATACTTTTAAAATATTCAAAATTTTTGAAAACCGAGCGACTATCAACTGCGGTACGGTTCAGTTCGCGTATTGCAAAATTAGTTAATCTTTTCAAATGGAACATCCCTTATATTATAATATGTATGGATAGCACTTTCTACAGGCTTTCCATTGTTATCACATTTTATGAGCTTACGGTTGATAATAACTCGCAAGTTTTCAATCATAAACCCATAAAATGTGGTGGCAATGGAAAGCTCGTAGGTATCGCAGTAGATAGTCGCACGATTTTCATAAATGTTGAATATTTTAAAAGTACAGATATGTAGAAATATTTTGGTCTGAAATTGAGTGTTGTATCATTAAAAATGACAATTTGGCAACCGAGCGAACACGACCCAATTTTTGCGTAAAACTAAAAATAACTCGGTAAATACTCATAATAAGTAAATATAATGTTATATCATTTTCATTAACTCTTCAAGGGTTAATCAAAACTGCAATAAATACATAGCGTTCCATTAAAAAAAATCATAGCTTAGGTCTGCAACTTTTTAATGAACCGCCTTGTATAGTTGAAAATCATTTTAAATTATGCGTAATGGAAACCTGCATAACTTTTATACAGAAATTATTTTAATAAAATGTATAGAAAAGGGCATTTTCGCAATAATTCGGAGGCTTAAGACGCCTGTACATTATAACATAGAATTAATTTTGTAAACTGTAATAGTGGCTTTTACAAAGAATTAATCTTACTTGTAATGTTGTAATATTAGCAGCGCTTTCCATTGGCTGCACTAATGCACACATAGTGTATTTTCAACTCTTATTATTAAGTACGTGGCATGGGGTTAAAATGAGACGAAAATGTAACGAGTTTGCGCTAATGCAGCCAGTGGAGAACGCTAAAAATAGACGCTTTGATACATTACTTGTTACGGTTGAAAAATTCATTTAAGTTATTCATAATAATATTTGGTAATCGCCCTGTATTTAAGCGGGAAGTAAGAGTTCAGGGTGTCTACGTGCCGGTCGTCACATTTCTCAATGTTTCACCATCAGACCATATGCTGTTATTTAGTCCTACAGTATATCTCCATTTCACTCTGTTGACCGGCTAAAAACTGATTTCATTCGTAACCACCCCTGTTTGAACTTATGGTAGGGGAGAACGCGGCGTTCGCTCTAGAGATGTGTCATTCGTTCATTTTACACAGATCCGTTCGGTCGGTGATTGATATCCAAAAAGATCTAATCTTTCATATCAATCATTCCAGTCGTCCAACACGCAGTTGCAACGCACTCACTACGATGAATGACTAATAATGAAATAGTTTCTGCGATTGAATAGCATTGTGATTGAAATTAAATATCGAATCATTTGAATTTAAAGCTGTCGGTATCGAGTAGGTATGGACGTATCTAGGTTTAATAGCGTATTTTTAAGCGTGTTTAATTCTAGTAGTGATTAGCACAAATTGGGTAATCTAAAATGTAGGTAAATACAGAAACTGAATGATTGCTATGAATGCGTGGGGATATGATGGCACACGCTTTTTCGTTCATTGGTTCTCATTTGAAATTTATTTATTATTTGCAACTGTTTATTTTATCAATATTTTTCAAAACAGAGCTAACAAAAAGAAAAATGCAGAAAATGTAAAAAATTACTGTAATAGTATAATTATTAGTTCATATTCCCAAGCATTATTTAAAACTCCTCGGTTCAGTGCTCATTCGTTCATCAAAAATACAATCATAATCACGGAGTCACCGACACCGAGACGATTGAGACGAGAACGGACGATCGATGTCGCGAATGACACGAGAACGGACGAACGATGTCGCGAATGACACGAGAACGGACGATCGATGTCACGATTGACCAACTCCGTTAAAACAAGATTCTATCTTTCAATATTTTCCAGTGATCGAATCCCAAAGATCGAATCATTCAAGAATGACACATCTCTAGTTCGCTCGCATTCAGTTTGTCTCCAGAGCTCTTAGCGTACGGCTCGTTTATTTGCGACTTTTATCTTTGTGCTCCCTTTCACGTGATTCTGTGAAGGAAGAAGGAATCGGAATGACTCTGAGATTTGTGCAAATGTACGTTGAGAGAATTTCAAGCTCATAAACAGCTTTTCGAAAGCCTGTCTTTGAAACAAGGAACAGGTATGTCTTGTGGCCATTTTGTGTTCGTGCTGATTCGTTACGCGTATCTTTCTTCCATTAGGCTTTTAGTGGTAGTTTTACCCATCTGACAAATGTGAACAACCCTTGTGGGTGAAAGTAAAGACCGGAATTGGCGTTTTGAAATGATTTAAGCCCCGCAACACGGCTTCCCCCCGCCTGTGAAAGTGGACTCCACCTGCAAGACGACGCTACTTGGCAACATAACGGCTTCACCGACTTACGGCGCTAACCACCGTGGGAGGGCGCTCCAACACTGTTGACAGCTGTCTGTCATTACGCCGGATTCTGGTTACAAGGTCGGAGTTACTCGAATTACTTTTAATTACTCTATTGTGTTGACTCAACTTTCCGCGGCGTTGTTGTTTATTTTATTCCGAGTCTTTTCGACTCACTTTAACGCGGCGTTGTTATTTATTTTATCTGGTTATTTACTTTAAAGCGTAGTGTAAACAAGGTGTAGATCTGCTTATCGGTTTGTTTCTAATTTGATTGTTCCCTGATAACAAAGTTGATTTAAATTACTTTCGTGTTCGTTTCACTGGACCTCGTCTGGATCTTATTTAACTTTGTAATTTGTACGCCTATTTATTTATACCAAATTTTGAGCGTTTTAAATAAAAACAAGTGTGCTCAGCTGGTGATTTTTATTTTATTCATTTTGCCCACCTTTTGCTTTGGGGTTTTGTCGAACCCTCCCTTCTCCAAGAGCTTAGCCGAGCGGTGCTGGAGAAACGTCAGTCACTCGCACAGTTTGGTGGCCTTCAGGGGGGTTATTCTCGAACTGAAGAGAAGTGATCGATCCCGAAAATGACGACAAAATGACGCATTTCTCGAAAGGTTTGTATAGGTTTATAGGAGAGTTTACCTCATTTTGACGTCACTCCCGCAAAACGAACCCTCTCCCTCGTTTCGAGAATAACCCCCCAGGTAGGTAGCATACTGTCATATCTGATAGTAGTATATAACAATAGAAATGATAAACCCTATGAAGCATGATAGCTGCATTCTGCGTACCGTGAGTTTTTTTGACATCTTTTATAACATACATAAATATTCCTTGCAGCCAAAAATTTTGCAATTACAAATTCTGTTAAATTAGCAAACTAGCGGTACTTTTCACGCTGATTACAATGACGCAGTAAAAAAAACAATTGAACGTCGTGTTTACAAGATGAAGTCAAAAAATGCACTTTTTTAAATGGAACAGCCTTCATATTATTTTACCAATCGATAGAGAATAAAATTCGCCGTAATCAAATTATTCTGTAGACAGACTATTGTTTTTGAAGTTTGTGGTTTATTTCTTGCTAAAAAAATGGTTTTTACGGCATCTAGAAAAATTTACAAAAATTGTCATAATTTTTATTCAATTTTTCGAGATGCGTGTAAAAACCTTAACCTTTTGCACCGGCGCCCTTGGTCACCTAGCTACGCCACTGTTGCTTAGCACATTGTTTAAAACGTGAAGTAGAACATTTCGAACATATATTACAGTGTTTTTGTTAGCAAAATAAATCTTAAAATGACTTCACTGAAACTCGTTTTGTTTCATCATATGTAGCTGGTATACCCTTGCATTGCATTGACTCGTTTTTTTTTAAACTGAACATACAATGTAAATATTGTATGTTCAAAATTAAAAAACTTATGTAATGTGCTCCACAATGATGAACTTTTATACCGGAAAATTTATTCTCTGTCTCTGCTTGAAAGAGGTCCACACTATAACTGCATCAGGATCTACATATAATCATCTGCCACCCCACATAAAGGCCTTAACAAATATATTATCCTTCAAAAGAGAATTGAAAAAATGGTTAAGTTGTAAATGTTTTTATTCTCTTAACGAGTTTTATAATTCATAGTGGTTTTTTCTTTTCTCTTTGTGCTTTATTATTAACAGTTTTTGCTTGTGATATACATATAGGTATTTTAGTCATGTATTTCTGGTTTTTTCTTTGTATATTATTTAAATAAGTTGCCTTGACGTGTTCTGTATGGCAGCTGTGATGTACAGGCTGGGCCAATAGTGCGTATTCGGAAGATAGCGACTTTATTATTGCATATTCTTAAAATCCGTGTGCGCTAAGACTTAGATGAGATATAGCTGCATGATTTAAAATTAGTCACAATTATACAGGGTGTTTCGTCTGGATGTGCCAACCCAAAGTTATGTTTTTTTAAATGGAACACCCAGTATATTATGAGCTTATCTGATTCGCCTTTAAAAATGGATCAATTTTTTATAAGATGATTACCTATCTAAATGTAATACTTTTCGAGATATTGGCATTTAAACGTAAAAATACGGTATGTTTTGATATGCTGTAAATACGTTGTTTATTAAAATTTTATTTTGTAATTTTATAGGAATATTACATGACTTGTTGGCAGTAAAAAACAATGTTCTTTTTGAATATAGGTCACATACTCACATAACTCGAATGCCTATTTTACTCTGATTTTTTAAATAGAACACCCTGTATATTATCATTAATTCTGACACATCGTAGATTAAGCTTTTCAGTAATATGCGGTTTGGTTTACGTTACACATTGAATTCTCACATAATGACACTTCAAATTCGAAATTCTGTAAAAGTATGTGACCTATTTTTAAAAAGAACATTCTTTTTTACTGCCAACAAGTCATGTAATATTCCTATAAAATTACAAAATAGAATTTTAATAAACAACGTATCTACAGCGTATCAAAACATACCGTATTTTTACGTTTAAATGCCAATATCTCGAAAAGTATTACATTTAGGTACGTAATCATCTTATAAAAAATTGTTCCATTTTTAAAAGCAGATGAGCTTATAATATACTGGGTGTTCCATTAAAAAAAACATAACTTTGGATTGGCACATCCAGGCGAAACACCCTGTATAATTGTAACTAATTTTAAATCATGCAGCTATATATGAACAAATAAATTATTATTATTATTATTCATTATTGAAATACACTAAGGTGCTGTCTTCACAAGTAGTTTTATTTTTCTTACTAGAACACTATTTCCAATACGCATTGTAATGTTTATAGATTGCCTAGATTAACGCTAGGTTTTGCTGGTAATAGAGAATATTTAGCGACAACCGCAATATTTATTATTTCTACGTTATTAGAACTCTTGGAACTGCATGCTTGCATCTTGTTTCGAACAAAATTTCCACAGCAAACAAGTTCGTAACCGAGCAACAGAAAAAGCACATTTTACTAAATTCATGATCTATTTTTTTTTCGTATAGTTAACAGAAAAGTGACACAATGTTTAATCAAAAATCGTGAAGAAAAGTGGGACTTGTCTCGTTAGCAACACTTTTCTTCACGACTTCAGCTAGCAACACTTTTTTCATTCATTTTATTTATCATGGTGACGTTTTATAGGTCAAAGATTGATTGATTGATGTTTTGTTACTATGTCAACAAATGCTTGACATACCTTGATATATTATTATTCTACGACACTCTCATAATTATTTTCGTTATTTTCGTCAACTACACGAAAAAATACATGATCTACACATTAGAAAAGTGAATTTCCATTTTCGTGTAAATTTGATCCACTCCTGAGTTACGCTCACTCGTGAATTCAAACATCTACACTCTCCGGAAAACTATCACTTTTCTAAACTTATAAATCAATATACTACTTTTTATTTCTAGAATAAACTAATTTTAGCAGTCGATCATAATGCTTTGTGCGGAATTCGTATGTAATTAGACTTTATTGACTAGACCTACGTTATGTATTTTTTTACATGAATAGCTATTATTCGATGTTTTGTAAAAACAAATAAACGTATTTCCAAATTTTAACTTTTACGTAAATGATTATTTATAACCTATTAATGATGTTAGAAAGAAGTAGGATAATTAAAAGTTTGTGTTAAGTACCGAGTGATTTTTAAAATTTTTAATCAACTCTTGCCCTGAAATCTAGATGGCACGTCTTAGCTTAAGTGAAAAGTACGTCATTGCGATCCTTCATGCTGTTTTACAGTAAAGCTAAGACATGCCGTCCAAATTTCATAGCAAGAGTAGATAAAAAATTTAAAAAAATCACCCCGTATAAATTCTATAAAGTACATTGCTGGAACGTAGTGGTATCGAATCGCTGCCGAATTAATCAATAGATAGTTGAATTTCGTGATACAAAATAAGTGTGTCATAAATTTGTATTTAATAAAACTGCGTTTACACTGCTATCAATCTCATCATACATGAATTTTTGCGCTAAGTACTATATTATTTGATCTTTCATTGAACCTACTCTAGTAACTTATAAAAATTCAAAACCGACTCATGTAAACACTTTTAAAATGCTACAGATACACACACATTTGTGAATTTGGTGCCTCAAACATTAGATTTTAAGAGCTCGTATTAAAGAATAACTTTTAAGACATTAATTATTATTTCTGAAATATAATTTAATCAAAACTTTGTTTCCTGACTTAGCGGTTTAGCTCCAGTTTTACAATACCAGTTTAAATTTAAGCTGAAGCTTGAACCCATAGCAACGATTATTTCAACAATCGTCATTAAGGGTTTAAGCTTCGGCTTAAATTTAAGCTGACATTATAAAACTGGGCCTTAGATGTGCACAGAGAAAGAAAAGCTAAACAGACACGTTTTCAATTTTATTTCATGTTCTTATTTTGTGTTTGTTTATCTGCTTGCTCGTTTGCTGTTCGTTTACTTATCAATCTTATTATAGGTAGTGTTGAGAAGGGACAAGGCCGCAATAGATAAGTTTACTATTTTTTTTAAGAAAGAAAAGAAAGTTAAGATAAATTGGTGTAAAACTGCGAAAGAATTAAAAAATTACCAAATTATACTATATTAATATGTCTCATTCGTTTAAAGATCTAAAGATTTACTTGGGCATTAGTCAAAGAAAAAACCTCGATAATGGTGTTTCATTTTTAACCTTAACCTTTCATTTCGTCGTTTGCTACCTCTATATTCTGGAAATGTAAAAAAGTTTGCGTCATTCATAATTTTTATCTTTTGCTTTCCTTGAGTTTTTGCACTTTCGAACAAGAGACACGAAACTGTTTAATACAAAAGTTTGAAGGGAAACATAAGTGTAATTTTTTAGATTGCAGATTACGAGTCATTCATTTTAATGAAAATATTCCGTATTAATAAGATTCATTATACGTATTCGTTCTTTGAAATTTTTTTCAGTTTATGTAAACGTTGCCGAGGCACAGAGCAAAGATGCAATTTATCCTCTTATGAACGCGAAGTAAGTATATAAATGCGGAAATGTCATAATAAATAATTTTATCTCAATTATAGATCAATGAAAAAAGTAATAAATTCATCGATTTTTGAGAAAAAGATAGGAAGACGTAGTAGCATCCACAAAACATCAAATTGCACAAAGCTATTTTCCTGATGAACTTTTGTATTTACTTGATGTTATTAAAGTGAGGTATTTCCGCTTCACTTTAATAACATCGAGTAAAATACAAAGTAGGTAAACTTTTTCAGTAGTTTAAAGATTCATTAAGGAAAACAAGAAGTTTTAGAGGAATCTTAAAAATGTATTCAAGTTCTAAGCAGTTGAAATTTCTTTTTATTAGTAATGCTTTCTTTCATAAATACTTAATGGTGAATGACTTGCGGAAACTAAACTTTCTGTAGAATGGAAAACAGTTTCAGTACAAAAAAAAATAATTGCTTTTGAATTTATATTTACATTTTGCTGCTGCGGAGTGTAGAGTATGTATAGTTGATACAGAACCGTAAACAAGGCATTAATTAATTTAGGAAACTTACATTTTAACAAAGTAATTAATGCCAAGCTGGTCAACACAAAATATAATTAGTCTAAAATATAAGAGGAAAGTATGTTTGGTGATCTAAGTAAGCCACATCGCAAAGGTATACGAAATGAGAATTGTTTCTAAATTTTAATTACATTTAATGAAATTATTTTTTCGCATTGCTTTTCTCACTAAATTCTAATTAAAAATATTAAAAAAATGAATAAGATTGCAAGATATTGGCTGCAAGTCGGCTGGATTGAAAGGGGGCCTCCGAACATCCCGTGTATAGCTACTTCAGCCCTAATTAGGGCTTCCTCGGCAGAAGAGCAGCTCGGGAACTCCATCGCAATCTCGACGACCAACATAACTTACGCAAAGATAGCGCGTAAATGCAAATATACCACGACTGGGTTTTGATCTATTAACTGTGCAGAGAATAGCAAAATCGCGTAGCTTATAAGATAAGCTATTATCCATCTTGTGCGAGATAGAGGTAGCAGAATCGTTGCAATTTTGCTATTCTCTGCACAGTTAACAGGTCAAAACCCAGTCGTGTGATGTCGCGGCTTTGCGGTATAAATAAGGTTGTTATTTCACTCGCATTTATTAAAATGTCTCTGATTCTTTTATGAAACAAGGAAAAAAAATTAAATTTATATCTCGAAAAAAATTCTGATTAAATATCCTTATCGCTGTTTTGATCAAAAGTTAAGCAATTCGTGGCTTACTCAAGTCTTTAAAAATTTACTTCATTAGTCGATATTCCCCCATTCGAAAATTGCCAAAACCAATTAAAAATTAAGCCATTAATAATTGCGTGATTTAAAGCACCCTTTTATCAACTGCCGAGTTCTTTTCATTACATTACGCAACAGTAAAAGCGACTGAAGTGATAAGCAACCCTGACAGGCCTAAGGTGAAACTTTTTTTGGGTGCGATAAGCGCGTACATCGCTCCTCTTTATGAGGAAAAACTTCCTTCGAACGTCATGTCAAAATAAGAACATAATGAACGCCACGTTAACAAAAATATTTTTCCAGCCTCCCTTGACAGCCGGGCGTATATTTATTTTGTCGGAAAATTCTGTTGCCTTTCCCTGCATTGAAGGCCTTCCGGTAGTTTGCTTGGTCGCCAAATTTAATGTGTCAGATAGAAAGGTTTTCAGATGGGAATTTCAAGATATTATTTAATCTATCATCGGTCAGAAAATTCGACAATAAAAATACCTGCAGCTCTGGAGCTTAGGTATATGAAATAAGTAAAAATTCAAAGAAAGCACATGTTTAATTCATTATTTTTATGTGATTTTTTTTTTCTGTTGAATATCTAAGATTAAAAGCAATAAGAGAAAAAAAATTGGGAATAATCAGGATAAAATGTTGCAATTGAACGAAAAATCAGAACTGCTAAATTGATTGCATACTATATGCTATAATATAAAAATTTATAACCTGTGAGCAAATAAAAATCAGATTAGAGCAGGCGGTGCAAAGAAAATGTATGTCTGTGATTAAATAAAAAGTCAATAAATTTGACAGTCCATGAATGTATTACATTAATTAATTCAGTTAATCACAGACATACATTTTCTTTGCACCGCCTACTCTAATCTGATTTTTATTTGCTCACTTTTTATCTTCGGTAGGAAGATTAAGGGCCGGTTTCACAAAAGCTGATTAACTTTAACCGATGATTAACTTCCTAGATACCTGTGTTAAAAGCATAGCAACAATTGTTTTTAACGATTGACTAAATTTAACGAAGCTTTATGAAATCGACCATATGATTTTTATTTAGTTTTTTTTTTTTCGGAACAATGTCACAGTGGGTCAGATTGCATTTGCAGGTGGACAAAAATCAAATTTCTGATTATGTCTATGTAACTTAATTTCTATGAAAAACCAATCTTGAAAGTCCATTGCATGGGAGTGAAGGTGGGTTTGCGAAAGTAGCAACGTAAAAGTATGTAGACCACTACGGAGGCGTGCGGCAAGGGGTCATCAAGCAGCCAATCTCTATTAAGGATTTGAATTTACCGCCGATGATTTCATTGATTTGTTTGTTGTGGTTAATTTATAGCCAGTTTATAGGTTAGTATCGTGCGTCGCGTGCTTGGTTACTATGGGAACTCGCATTTCTTTAAATAAGTGTTTTTCTACTTTGCGTTCACAATGAACTCATTGTGACACCAAAAACAGTTTCACAATGAAGCTCATTGCGAAACTGTTTTTGGGGAAATTTTAGTCAATTTTTAATTGAAAATATTTAATAGATTTTACAAAATAACTCATTATTTATTTGTTACTTAACAGAATACTCATAATGAAGCTGGATAAGACAAATTAATAACTGGTTAATGTGACTTTTGATTAAAACGAAAGGTTTTCAGTGTTGCCACGCATTACAACTAAAATTCCCCATAAACTAAGGAGATCAAATTTTTGACAGTATTTTTCATTTTTTTGTTCAATAAGTGACGCAAAGTAGAAAAAATAGTATATTATACACGTTTCACAAGAGGCATTGTAACACTCGTTCCGTTGGGGCACTCGTGTTACAATAAGCCTTCTTGTGAAACTTATATAATAATATACTATTTCTGTTGTCCTGTCAAGTATTGAGTGTTATAATTTGGGCCAGTTTCATAATGGACTTTAAAGGAGACTTTAAAATTACAGTCACATTCAGATGTGTAAATAAATGTGTTTTCAGTTGTTAGGCTCAAATTAATTCCTCGATTAAATCGTTAACCCAGCCTTACTAAAATAAAGTAACAAAGACGTCAGACAAATTCAAATTTTCTCCTAATAGTTTGCCACAATAACACTGCGAGCGCTAATGTGCTCGTTGCCAACGTTTACTATGGGAACTCGCATTTCTTAAGTAAGTGTTCTGTGGTCCATTGTGTCCACTTTACTGCATATCATATTTTATCAAGCGTGTCATGTAGAGAAACAGATGAAATTGTCAAAAATCGAAATTTCTATTTATACTTTAGTGTTCATTTTGACGGCTGAAAAAGGAATTCAGATTGAGTTAAAAATTTTGTGCAATCATGGAAAATGAATCACAAGGTAATATACTTTGATATAATAGACATACTTTTGAATAAATACTGAAATTGGGCTCTTTATAACATCTTTGGGGATTACTACTTATAGTGTGACCTACAAAAAATGACTGACGATGACCAGTTCTAAATCAAGATTCAGTATATTCTGAAATGCTTCTACTTCATGAATCCAAAACATTTAGCTGCCCATCCCTGCCCATTTTTTCTTCATTCTCTTTCTTATTTAGGTATCACAAGAAAAGATCTATTCGATTTAACGAAAGGAAACGATTTATATAATCTACATCATCCGGACGTAAACCAAAACTTTTTAGAATTTATTCTTGTTGTTCTGGATCTCCAGGAGTGTTCTCCTAATGTCAGAGAAAAGTTTCGTTGGGCAGTAGTTCGATTCACAAGTGATTTAGCCCGAAGGTGGTGCAGCAGTAATAGAACTATGGCCCGATTTTTAACTAAAAATAAATGGGCTTAATAAATTGGTATTTTCTCGCAACATGTTTCAAATACCAGCAGAGGTTCCGTGTTCAAATCAGGGCCGAGGTCGCCCAGAAAAGAAATTCAGCGGCTGTTCCGAAAAAACAGAAAACGAAAAGTAAAGTGTCTGGTGGATGAAAACGATGAGAAAGAATTAACATTCGCTGCCCAAGTGGTTCTGCAAAAAGGAAGTAAGAAAGATGCGGTCGAAGTATTAAAACAAGCCACTGAAACAACACCGAAGAGAGCTACAAAAATCATGAAAGCGATCAGATTGTCCCAGCAATCTTTTGAACCAACTCCATATACCCCGGATGAAGCCCTTTCTTTGATAATTGAATCTAAATTGACGAAATACCAGTATCAACTAATACGAAATCAAGCAAAAGCAAGAAGAGCAAACATATATCCTTCGTACCATGAGGTCATAAAAGCCAAAAAGAATTGTTATCCAGAACCAGAATTCATTCATATAACAGAAACGTCTGCCAAAATACAATTGCAATATCTTCTCGACCACACTGCCAGTCGTATCATAGCTTCACAAAAAGTCGTCATTGATCAGGTCTTGTCTGACGACCACGTTGGATTATTGGTCATGGTTTATAAATGAGGATGCGATGGAAGTACAGGACACAGTGAGTACAAACAATGATTTTCTGAAGAAGCGGCTGAAACTAAAACGGATAAGCACCTGTTTTTAACTTCCCTTGTACCCGTCCAACTTTATACTGTCAACAGAGAAGGTGAAGCCAATGAAGCCATAACAAACACAAATGAAGATAATAAAATGATATTATGGCAAAATCCTCGACCTTCCACTCGTTATTGCCGACCAATTTCAGTTCATTAAAGAAACGGCTGACGTAGCAAGACAAGAAGCAGAATACATCGAACATCAAATAAGAAATCTTCATTCAACAACAGCTTCGACGGAAAGAAAGCGTTTGGTAATGACGATGGTTGATGGAAAGGTTTGCAATGCCCGTACTTCCGTTGCATCCCAGCAAGTTTGCTACATCTGCGGGGCTTCTCCAAAGGAAATGAATGACCTTGATACAGTATCCAAAAAGACTATCGATCCTGATACCCTTAAATTTGGTCTATCTACACTCCACGCGTGGATTCGTTTCTTCGAATGCCTTCTCCACGTATCCTATCGGTTGGAGATACAAAAATGGCAAATCAGAGGCACTGAGAACCAGAAGAGGGTCAATGAAAGGAAACAGGAGATTTGTAATAAATTTCTATCGGAGTTGGGTTTCTTGGTCGACCAACCAAAACCTGGAGGAAGTGGAACAACTAACGATGGGAATACCGCTCGTCGTTTTTTTAAAGATCCAGAAAAATCGGCACAGATTACAGGACTCGATCCAGTGCTGATAGAACGATTCGGTAACATTCTTCAGGCACTTGCAAGTGGTTTCGACATTAATGTTGAAGCTTTCTACAACTATACTACAGAGACGGCCCGACTCTTTGTTCAGCTATATCCATGGTACTACATGCCAGCCTCGGTTCACAAGATTCTGGTTCATGTTAATCATACCGAGGGGGAAGTATGAACAAACAAAACCTGTAAAAATGTAGAGCAACCACTCCCGATGTCGAATAAAGATTTCGAATTAATGAACGGGAATGCGATTTGAATACGGTTTAATTGGAAAAGTTTCTAAAGAACAGAATGTTCACATTGAGCTACACTTAAGTGATACTTTCTCTGTTTTCTTTCAATAAATTATATTTCTGTTTTGTAAATGATTCAGTTCTTAAAGACCTTGCTTAATAAATCCAGTTGCTTAAACGCTTTTAAATAAAATTTTCGTCAGCGAATTCGTTTTAAGATTTACATTTTCACGCGAGACAAAACGAATTTTCACATCGGCAAATTACATGTTCGTATCGAAGAGGGTAAGTCGTTCCCCAATGTTTGATTTCTCATGTGGTCGTACGTTTAACGTAATCGCTTTTCACAGGACGGAAAACGGAAATAGGATTGTGGCACATTCACATTTTGCCTGCTTATTTATTCATGGGCTGACGCTCGAACCACGGTCCAAGTCTGGATTTCTAATAAAATCACTAATGTGATAGGTAATCCCAATTTTATTTTCGTGTGGGAAGACTTCGCACCTGGAAGCTTCTTTATAAGAAAAAAAGAAAGCGAGATTTATTTTGAGATGTCGGAACTTAACAATGTTACGTGATATCACTGGAAAATCTTAGATAAATTTAACATGTATCAAAATTAAGAAATAGATTTTCAAATTAAATTACATCGGTATTCTATCATATTCATATAAAAAAGAAAACTGGGAAAAATTGCGTGTTTCTGAAAAAAAGACAGGTTACAGGTAGGTCACACTTTGAGTTTTTAAAACAAATCAATAATGTAGGTGGGTCAGGACCTTACAAGAAATTAAATTTGGAACATAATCGACGGTACTCGGGCTGAAACACCTGTTTCCACTTTTTAAAAGTAACATAGCAAAAGTAATTCTCTTCAGATTAATTATATGAACACAAATATCTAAAATGCACGCAGTAGTATTATTATTATTCTCCTTCTTCCACTGTCTTCCACCTATATACTTCTACAGGCGGTATTCACTGTTGGAAGTATATAGGTCTTTCTCGGGTTCATCTGCATCTTTTTCATTTCAGCTTCTTCCAGACATGTGTTTTTGGTTCTCAACTAACAACTCAATAGTTTCATAATTCTAAAATTCATAGGTAGCTAAATTATGATTAAACTTCTCTGGAGTTATCAAATGTAGTTAATAAATATTAAAGAAATTAATATGGAGCTCTGAGAACAGTCAAAGTTTTCAGATTGAAATGGTTTTGTCTGAATACAATTTGTTTATATTTTTAACTTGAACTAATAAAACAATTAACCCAAAAAGTTATAGTTACCTCATAGTATGAGTTTTCTGTAGAGATGAACTCAAAGCTACTTTTTAGGTAATATGTTTCAAATGACTTACATCAGTATGATTCGCAGCATCCACTGCCTGCCACCTTTAACCTTTTTTTTCCAGTTGGTCGCGGTTTTTCTCTTTCAGGTCTTGCATACTTGCATCTATCTATTTTCTGCTTTCTTTTTCTTTACCTTAGCCATTTTATGGGCTACCGTTTTGGATATCCTCTCTTCTTCCATACTCTCTAGATGTTTCAACCATTGCAGTCGTCGTACTTTAATTATTTCACATATTGGTAGTCAAATTTTGTTTAATCTTCTAGCCATACCATTGCTCTTAGATAGTCTCAAATGTATCTCATTGGACTATTCACATTTGTTTGCTAGGATTCCTAAGTGCGTACAGTTTTCTGCGTCTTCAAATTCTACTCTCGCTTTTCGCCCTATTTGGATTGTGAACTTTGCGAACTTTGTGAACTTATTGTTCTTGTGATCGTTCTTAAGTTTCATAAAGCTGTTTTTTCATTGTATTTCTTTTTTGCAAAAAATAAATAATTCGAAAATTATTATCACTTTAGCGTATTCTTCCCAAGCACCTTCAATTTTAACAGATATTTAAGTTTTCCTTTTTAAATAAGGATGGGATAGGGGAGAGAAGAAATTTGTCAAAATAATTGTAAATGCGAGTCTATTTCTATTATAACCATTTTGAATAGCAATTGTTAGGTGTGGGTTCGAATCCCCTCCTAGTGCATATGGGTTCTATGTGAGAGATAGAGTACTTATGTGTCGGATTGTGTTTCGGATTCATACCGGCTCCTTCGAACTGGGTTTTCTGCGTTTCCCTAGTTTGTAAGGCGAATGCCGAAGAAGAAAATAAAGCATCGGTCGCAGCCACCAACTTCCCTGCCCGACAAGCTCTATGAGCTTGGGGAATTAGTTGGAAAAAAAAGTTCAACTGTCTAAAGTTATCTTCGGAATTTCGCGTATAAATTACAGTTTGAGATTCAGAATGTTTGTAACGAATAGCATACTGTAATATTCTTCTCAATATAAGTAAACAACGAGCTGTGCAAATTATACGTCCTCCATTAATAAACGTCGGCATTCACGATAGAAACATTAACCAGAAAACCAGTCACTGTAAACACACCAATAAAACGCTGATGGCCGACATTATCTTGCATTTTCTGCAGATCGCTTGCGTTTTCATCGCGTTCTATCTGCGTTATTTTGTACCGCCTTCTTTTACGGAGAAGCAAAGACCTGGGCGCCCGGGAGCAAAGTTAGCAAAGCTGTATGGGTTTTCATACGGTATTTCCCCGATGCAGGCAGGGGACGACGATTTATGTTGATCCTAACAACGTTAATGTATGCATGCAAATGCTTTGCACATAAAAATCGATGATATCGCCGCGTTCTAACCGAATTTATGGTTAAGATGTGTACCTTCTTTACTAAGAACGTGTGCTATTACGGCACTAATTTCTTTTGTTTGTCTAAATTAGAGAGTTAAATAAAAATGTTTATGCAAGAAGGTTATTTTGCAAAATACGCTGTATTTTAGTAAATCTTATAATAATCTACTGATATTTGTTAGAGATGACGAAAATAGAAACTAAAATAACATCTCGAAAACAACTATCGTATTGTAGGCAATGTAAAGTTTGTATGAAGTAATGTGCCCGATTCAGAAATAATAATTTTCGTATACGAAATTTTCTAAATTAATATCATATCGATTTTTTCTGTGTTGCTTGTTTTTGACGAAAGCGTTGCGTTGGTTCAATCAAATTTACAGTCATCAAATTAATAATAAAGAAAAGCTAAAAGCAGCCTACTTTAAATTTTGTTGATATTAATGTCAGTGGTTCTAAAACTTTTAGTAAAATTGTTCAATTTGCATATTTTCGAAAACTCTTAGCTTTCTGACCGTTTAAGAAACCGTCATTAATCAGTTGCCCACCGAAATAATGATCGATGTTGACAACTTTGTTAAGTGTAAAACTTTGATGAGTGCATGCTTTTGACGGTTTCTTAAACGGTCAGAAAGCGTGGTTGGAACAGAGCAATTAACTTTTGTATAAGGCATTATTGAATGAAGCTTAATGTTTTATCGTTATCTATAACCACTTACTACTGGAACACTTGTACATGTCAAAATAGTTTTAGCTTATACCTAGTACTCAACAGATAGAAACTCCCTGTGAAAAAATCTACAAATGAGCTTTCGAAGAAACGGCGCTTAGTGACTCACCCTATATACAGCGTGAGTTTTTTTCGATGTTTAGCATTGGGATCTCGGAAACTAGCAGAGCTAGAGAGACGGTTAAATGGGGAAAGATTTATAGTTTTAGAAGACCAGTTTAATGATTGATTTAATCTAATTTTTATTTGCTCATCGTTTATAATTTGCATTTGTCAATAAACTTTTGTTTCCATGGCCAACCATATTAACAATTTTGAAAGAGAAAAACTGCCGTATCTCCGTCGTTTTTTTAAATAACCATATCGAATGTTACATCGTTGAAAAGGTAAAAAAAGGCCTTTCTTTTTCATTCATGGCCTACTATGGTTTCCATTAAAAAAAAAAACCTGATGTTTATGTCATAACTGAAAAATAAGAGCTTATATGGAAAATTTAGTTCGACTGTTTAATTAAGAACATAATTCTGTACAACTTTTGTCTTGCAACTTTTCTCTAAAATCAAGAATAACCGAGCTCTATGCATTTAACGAATTTATAAAAAATCAGTTTTTTCAAAATATCTAGCCAGCCATGAACTTTAAGAAAAAAACAAAAGCTGCATTAAACTGGGCTTCTAAAACTACAAATCTCTTCCCATTTAACCGTCTCTCTAGCTCTGCTAGTTTCCGAGATCCCCATGCTAAACATCGAAAAAAACTCACCTGCTGTGATATGGCCCCTATTTGGGGATGAGCCAATTTTATGCCGCGTTATACACTTATTTTGTGTGTTAACTTAAAGCTCTGTTCTCTCAGGGTATTTTGCAATTTTTCTGTTTTCTTATTATGTTTATTTTTATTTGCTTTCTTATTTCGTTGTTTTACTCGCGTAGGCTCCTGCTTTGATGATGGATTTTACTGTGTATCTCGTAGACCAATTCTTGCTTGTATTGTGTGATAAATTTTGGATTTTGGCACTCGCGATCCTTCACATTCAAAATTATCTAACGTCAGCGTGTGTATGTGTGTGTGTGAATAAATAAAAAAAATGTCGCATAAGAAAAACGTAGAACAACAGTTTATTATATCAATTTAGAACTTTCATAAACAAATTTATTATTTCGCAAGAAGTTCGGGTGTTGGAGCTTTTATAAGAAATGTATTTTATTTGGTCGGGTTTTTCGCAAAACCCGCCCTTGTTACCTATACAGGGTTACAACTAATTAAAGGCTCACCATGGGGATCTCGTCAATTATAAGAGATACAAAGACGGTTAAATTACAAAAAAGTTGCGTTATTTTGGGGTCTATAAAAATGCGTAAAGAAATCTCTCCTATCTTTATTCATTTCCGAAATATCTTCAAAAAACTGAAAACTCGCAATTTCGAAAATCTTGAATATCTTGTTTATTTATCAAGATAGAGTCACAAAATTCTGTAATTTTACACTAAATTCAATGGACAATCTAATACAGTCAAAATAAATAGGTTAGGATTGACAGTTACGCAGATACGACTGTCAACTGTTTTTTTTTCTTATGGCCGCTATCTTAGATTTTCGTACCATGTGATGCAAAAATAAAATCTGAATACAACGATATGACACACTTATGCTTTTGTTTTAAAACAAAATATGAAATTACTAAGAAATATTTTAGAAAATTTTTAATCTGGTAGGCGGGTGTTTATTGCCAACAATTGGTATACGACATTTACATGTCAACACAGAACATACTCATTTTTCAATTACCTACATTAAACATTTTCTAAAATATTTCTTAGTAATTTCATATTTTGTTTTAAAACAAAAGCATAAGTGTGTCATATCGTCGTATTCAGATTTTATTTTTGCATCACATGGTACGAAAATCTAAGATAGGGGCCATAAGAAAAAAAAAACAGTTGACAGTCGTATCTGCGTAACTGTCAATTCTAACCTATTTATTTTGACTGTATTAGATTGTCCATTGAATTTAGTGTAAAATTACAGAATTTTGTGACTCTATCTTGATAAATAAACAAGATATTCAAGATTTTCGAAATTGCGAGTTTTCAGTTTTTTGAAGATATTTCGGAAATGAATAAAGATAGGAGACATTTCTTTACACATTTTTATAGACCCCAAAATAACGCAACTTTTTTGTAATTTAACCGTCTTTGTATTTCTTATAATTGACGAGATCCCCATGGTGAGCCTTTAATTAGTTGTAACCCTGTATACATATATTCACTGCTCCCGTCACGGTTGCTTCACTGAATCGTGTTCCGCGCGGCGCGGTTTTAAAGAGTGACCGGTTACTTCTAATGCGGCAGCTAACACAGCGCCCCCACTTGTTTATTTTTTGAACTCCTTACTATTACCTACAGTTCCTTTTTATCACACTGGTTATTTTCAAGGTTCTATTTGGTTTACTTATTGTTATGGTTCTTTTTTATTGTGGTTAATTTTATTTGAAATCGAATTTTCGTTTCCGGAATATAGAAATGTTATTACAACAGAAAAATTATACGATGGACGTTTTCGTTAACTTGAACGTTATGCTTGACTTTTCTGTGTTATTATTTTAGAGCTAGACTCATCCGACATTTAATTTTTCCATAATAAGTAATAAACTTTTATATATAGGATAAAAACTATAATTTAAGTAACTATTGACTGACAACGGCTAGTTGATAATCGTGGCCTTGATTTCTTAATACGACATTACCTAAGCAGCAATTCAAATTTGTATAAAATTCAAATTATGAATGCTGTAGAGCTGCTGACAGACTTGCCAAATTTAAATTCCTTAATTTGCTTCTAATTTAATAAAGAAGCAGCAAACAATATTTCGAAGTAGAAATTCACCAATGATTAGCACCTTATACTTTTTGTGCTACATTTCATTCACACTCTGTAGAGTGTTCCTTTTAAAATAACGAAGTTATAAGGTCTGTTCCAACCACGCTTTGTGACGGTTTCGAAACCGTCAAAAGTATGCACTCATCAAAGTTTTACACTTGACAAAGTTGTCAACATCGATCATTATTTCGGTGGGCAACTGATTATGACGGTTTCTTAAACGGTCAGAAAGCGTGGTTGGAACAGAGCTATAGGAGCATGCAGTCTATAATAGTAGATTATATTATAAGTGAGAGAAATGCAAAATTATACATGAGTGAGACAATTCTCACGAGTGTATAATTGCATTTTGCTTACGTGTGATATAGAACGTTTTGTCCAACAGTTGCATTTTTTAACAACAAAGAATCTTGAAAAGATATTTTTGAAGTGACATTACTTAAAACGTCAAGCCGTCATGGTCGGTCGTCATGGATAGTTGTTGATTTTGCGATTTTGCACTCTGAGTGCTAGTGATTGAAATTTGATTTTAGTCACTCAAAACTAACGTATAAAACGCCTAAAAACATGCAACTGTTGGACAAAGAAGTTTATGGCATCTTTGTGGATGCGTTACCGACCGCTAATAGAAGCTAATAAAATGCTTTGTAGTGTTTTCAGTCAATTCCAATCAAATAAAAGAATAAGCTATTTACGGTTCTAGATATGATACAAAAAGATAGATTCAAGATGAATAGTATTAGGTATAATTTCTCGATTTTGCAACGTAATTGGCTAATAATATAAACGGAACTCTTGTTCTAATTTCCTTTTGTATTACACACAAGAGGGTACAAAATAGGCAACGTGGTCTCGATAATGCATAAAAAGAGTTGATAAGAGGCATTTTTATGATCCATTTATGATTTCTTTGTAAAAATATCGCTGTATAGTCGTCCAAGTTTTGCATCGGTTTTATGATCTTGCTATAAAAAACAGCTTCAAAGAGACCGGCCTGCGGTCGCCTTTCTGTCGCTTTTTTTGGCAAGGCCATAAAACCGCTACCAAACTGGGACGACTATACCTTCTTATACTGCAAGTTAATTGAGAGACAGTGTTCTCATAAAATGCGTGTTATTGTACAAATCGTACAGAAAAATGAGATCAGAGTTCGTCTTAAAGGTTTTACATTTTTTAACCGACATATTTGTTTGTAAATAGAGCATTTAGTTTTAAACAATTGTAATAGTTCATTGTAGGATTAATTTCTTTCATTTTCAAAAATTATAAACTAACAAAACCACAAATACGAATAAAATACAAAGTTTTAACGATATTTAATAAAGTTGGAGACAATTTCCAAAGCTGTAAAGAAATTTCGGTTTTAACACAATTGTCGATGAAAAATCAAACATTTCCGCGTGATGAAATTTTGGCTCCCTCCTCGGATTATGTTTAGGAATTCAAAGTATTACAGGAGTATTCTTAGCTATACATTTCACCAAACCATTGTTTGCACAAAAATTGTTAGTGAACTTGAAGAAAACTACAGATGTCAACGCTATGAATTCAAGTAATTTACTTTTCACAAAATCCTAAATCTTTAAGGCCCAGTTGTACTCGTATAATGCCAGTTAATGAAACTTAAGTCAGTAACAATTACTGTTAAGGGTTTAAGCTTTGGCTTAAAGTTAAGCTGGAATTATATATCCGGGCCTAATTTATCAATTGTTGTTAAGGGTTTAAGCTTTGGCTTAAAGATTCAACTGAGCCTAACAGGCTATAACAGGTTGTAACTTTCTCGGTCCGAATCGGAATATATGTCACAAATCTGAAAGTTTCTAAATCAAAATAAGTATTCAGCCTTTATTATATTTTTTGAGTATGGTCTGTGGTATTTCGTAAAGAAGGAAGAATGCAACAGATATTTAAAATTCTATTTAACATTTTAATATAGAAATCGACCAGAATTATAGCATACTAATTCGAATATATTACGATTTGATTTGTCAAATTCACTGATTTCGATTCGATTCGAATTACAGAATAAGGTAGTAAGTGACGAAAGATAAACACTTTCACAAGGATGTAACATCAATGAAAATTTACTGTCAAGAAAAATGGAATTCAAACATGCTTAAAAATGAATGTTAAGGCCGTTTTAGACTACCCTATTTTTATATAAAATTTGATTCCATTTCTTGAACAATTTAAGTTGTGCTACAACATACAAATTGAACCTTGCACAAAAAGTAGGGTAATATAAAACAGCCTTAAGGCACTAAAGGAACGTTCCTCAAACTCAAGTTAAATACAATGTCTGGAATACATATCATACTCATAACTTGATCATAAACTCTTTTTATTCTTTTCCGCAATCAATATAGCTACAGTGGGTCTTGATGGGTGAAGTTGACTTACCTGAGTTTTCTCCTCTTTTGCTTACATACGATGTCCAGGTTGTTAATAGCTGCGAAAAACTACTAAGCATAAAGTGAAAAACAGCAGAATGCCAAATGCTATTCATAAAAAAGTTATATTTTATAGAAATTGCACAAAGCAACAACACTGAATGTGCTTTTTAGCCTAGGGTTGAAACGATCGCGAATTTGTTTATAAAACAAAAAGCATGTTCTTGTAACTTTAATTTTAAATGACACATAAATGTACATATTCTAGGAATTGTAACTTGCCAAGTGGAAGCAATATCGCCAGGCCTACCGGGGCCGTTACGATTTTTCAATAGGCAATATAACAAGGGTGGGGTCATAAATTTTTGTCACACTTGAGGTACTTTCAATTTTTCTTGAGTTGACTATCACATAAATCTGTCACGCGAGTTTCTAATGCCCATCTGTTGTTCTTTAGAAATTGGACAATTTGACACGCGTAAGTTTCGGTAAGAGGATACTGCTATTGAAAACTATCGGCTGCAATGCGTGACCGGTAATAACATGCTGATTTTTAATTGCTTCTAAACAAAAATCTGCAGGCGAGCGCCGTGTTTCCTCAGTAAGCGGAAACATAAAGATGTCAAGAGGGTACTTGTAACTGAGAAGTTTGTGATGGACTTTGAAAAAGCGCACATGTAGTCAGTCTTCCGGGGTGGTCGTTTTTAAAAGCTTAGAAAAACACATTTCAGGAACCGGGGGGCGTTTATCTTTCTGAATGCTAAACACAGCTCTATTGGTCAAAGGGTGTTTGAATTTGGTTTTCTGATCGGAGGGAGAGGAATTAATTTTGTTCAGCCGAAAAATGAAAATTAAAATTACAGACAGATAGCTCCGAGCTTTTAAAGCGATCAGTCGTATTAATTGGGCTTGGCGAATTGCTTTGGGTACTTACTCGTTTCTCTGATTTAGTTTTCACAGTAGAGTTAAATCATTTTTATATCGGTACGCCTAAAATCCCAGTGTTTGAGAATCATTTAAATAAAATTAACAAGTCGGTCTCGCGCACGGTAAATTAATCGCGGGTGGATTTAAACGTAGTGCAGTGAGTGTATTGGATTTTTAATTTCGCGGGCGCGGATTTAGGTAATCTGTCTTAATTTGTATTTTATTCATTACATACTTGGTGGTATAAATTGTTTAAAAATCATTTTAATTCCCTCATCCATTTGTGGCCAGATAATCTGTAAATTTCAGTACTTGCTTGGCTTGTGCCATTTTTTTTCTAAAGTATTTTCATTTGCATTCTAACCGAGCTTAAAGGGAAATAAGTTGCATCCACATTAATGGAGTTAGCTGACCATTTGTTGTATAAATTATTAGACTAGTTTGCTAAATCTACCAGAGGCAGTCAACCGACGCTTTCAAGCTATAGTGCGATCCATATACAGTGTACTCTTGTAAAATTAATTAATCCCTTTGGCGATATTCTCTGGCAAGTTGGAAACACTCAAACAAGGGGTTTTCGATTTGCGCAGTGAAGTCGACTGTTTTGTACCACTGGTCTAAGGCAAGTCTAGATCTAACGCTAAAATCAAGTGTGACCAGCACAAGTTAATTCCCTAAATCAAGGCCAATTAGTTGCCGTTTCGAGTTTCGTAAAATTACGAGGCCAAACAATTCTGAATCACATATTCATAGCCATCTTCTTAACCGAGTGTCTCTCACACCCTGTGTGTGGACCGAAGTGTAGTCCTTGTAGGGAGATTTGCGGGTTAATTAGAAGTAATTCGCTGAGAGACCGAAAGATCATAACTACACACCGTAGAGCATCAAATAAAACGGTCAATTATTACCATTGCGCATAGGTTTAGATAATCGTCGAAAACAACGCAATCATAGGTTAACAAATGAAGTGAGAGTCACTGCACCTCCACCTCTTGGCGGTTGAGAATCTCCCCCTTCGCCGCGTTATTAGGTTTAGAAACAAATCGGTTCCTGCACCTCCACAGGAGGGCCCCCGTGAAAAGCTAGCGATTACTATTGATCCTCTCGCAAATTGATCGCCTGGGCGGCATTTTATATCACATACTTCCCCGAATATCTGATTAATTAATTAATTACGTTCATTAAGTAAGCACACTGTAGGCACACGGCCACACTGTGCGCTGGTTGATTATACAGAGCGTGTCTTCGAGTACTATTGAAGTGGTAAACACGAGTACCAAGACCAAGACCAATGTAAATTGAATAACAAGGTCCACAACTATTGTTCGGGACAAGCATAAAATCACCAGCTGTGTAATTGAAAACAGTTAGTTCGTCACGATATTCGAACGAGAAAGCCATTAAACGGGTTCTACTGTATTTTTTACAAAAACGTAATTTTTTCTTGTGTGTTTCTCTGTATTGGATTTTTAAAACGACAAGGTTTTTCCGCTCATTTTTCTAGACTGCAGTGCGGCTAGAAATCGGAGTTTTTACCTTGTTTTTTTTTGCAATAAATAATTAATTAAATTTAAATCCGTATTTTATTTATACGTAGCCAATTCCCGCTCTCTCAGAGTTATTATCGTCTCACCAGGATTCGAACCAGGGTGCACAGACATAAGTAGAGTCCTTCAATAATTAGCGATCACGAGGAAATAATTATTGAAAGTTGTTTTGAAATATTGGTAAGGTTACCTCAGGGTTTCTGAGAATAGGTCGACGCAAAGCGTAGTACTATTGTAGGTCAATAGGATTCCCTTTAGAACTGCAGGCAGAGGCGCCGTCTAGACGTAGGGCATGAGGCAATAAAACCTGACCTTTTCCAGAAATTCTGACCGAGCCGTACCCCTTACGGTAAATACGCGTTAAATTCTTGCAGACAGCCAATTTTTCCAGTTACCAGTCAATTAATTTGTCAATAAATTAAATTTGTTTATTTGTTTGGCCATTTTTTATTACTATTTAGTTGTCCGTAAAAGTCAACAAACAAGCGTAGCACATCGGCGTGTTACAGTGTTAGAAAAAGAAATAACATGCAAAAACAACTTAGGTCCGGTATTTAAGTTACAACCTAATTTTAATCCTGAGTTTAATCAAGACATTTTGGTAGCGTCACTACGCAAGTAAGTAGCATGTTCACCGCAAGTACGTGCCGAAGCTAATGATCGAAAGACCAGGGGCCTATTCCATCAACAACTTTGCAACCTTGCACTTTGCACTTAGCGTTTTCTTGTCTTTTCGACATTGCTATTATTATATTATGTTATTAAATTTTATGATTTTGCAAATTAATATGCTTTTCATAAATTGAAAATTAATTCAATAATCTGCTAAATGCAGATGTTGCAAATGTTGGTAGAACCAAAATAAACAATGCTTTTCAGTTTTTACAAAGTGAAAAGTGTAAAGTGCAAGTCAAAGTTGTTGGTGGAATAGGCCCCAGCTGACTCCAGCTCAAGATGTCAACTAGAATCAATCCAGAATACTATTACATTACAGGAAACAAGAAGGAACTCTCGAAGATGAAGCTATCTTTGCAGTACACACTCAAGCCGTCCTAACGCCTCACAGTATGACGAATTTTTTCGCCACAAAATGACGCAATCTGCTTCGAAATATACCAAGTAAACATTTGGTCCGCCAGCACTAAATCACAGCACATGCTTTATCTGCTTGCTTCATTTGAGGGATAACTTCTCTTCAAATTTGACACGAGTTATTCAGTGTCGGCAAATGAGAGCAAAGTCACTTTTAACCTTATTTCAGCCTCAGTATCCCGCATACATACTTTCTGAAAAAAAGTAGATGCGCTCGACCCAACTGCTTTTAGCAAGTCCGGGCCTTGTTTATATGAAAACGAACTAAATAATTGAATTTTATAATAATCAATTAACAATTTCTTAATTCATCTAATTAAGAAAAACGTAAAAGTGAAAGCTGAACGTTAAAGTCGGAAAAAAAAATCAGCACAAAAAAGTTTTGCAACATCAATCAATTAATCAAGAAAGAAAATAATAATAACATTAAACCGGATATACGTCGTTGTTACTTTTACAAGCTCTTAATTTTCGTTGAAATGACTCTGGTTTGAAAGCACCGGATTTTTATTGCAGGGATTTATAGCACAACAATTTCTCTCATAAAAGTTTATAGGTGGTTTTACTTGTAGTAGTTCTTAATTGAATTTAATGGTGATTCCTATATGAACATTAGTGTATACTTATACAGGGTGGGTCAACAGTGCGTATTCGGAAGATAGCGTCTTTATTATTTCAAATTTTTAAAAAGTTTTTGCTATTACTTGCATACATATGATACAGGTGTATGATTTAAAATTACTTACAATTGTACAAGGTAATTCGTATGGTTGCGCCAAACCAAAGTTATGCTTTTTTAAATCGAACATACTGTATATTATGGCCCAAATCGATTTACCTTTAATTTATTACAAGGGTATCCAAAACTAATAGTTCTTGAGATATTAACGTTTAAAATGGTACTTTTTGGTATTTAATAGATGAGATGTTTATTACAATTAGGTTTTTAAACTTTACAGTAATATTACATAACCTGTCTGGATCAGAAAATAGTATTCATTTTGAAAATATTCCTATTATTTGTAGAAAGTGAATCAAAACGCCGAAATTTATTTTACTCGGTTATTTTAAATGGAACACTTTATATGTATATTATTAAATTTAATACGTCTTTGACTAACAATAAGCTTTGCAGTAACATAAAGTTCAGTATGTGTTACATGTCAAACTTACACACAGTAACACCTCAAGTAAAAACAGCATTTATTCCAGCTTCCAACATTTTTTTTGTTTATAATATCGTTGTCTTTAATTAGAAAAGTTATACTAACTTGATTTGTAACATAAAAACCGGTATAGTAAATGTTTTATTTAAGCAACATTGCCCGATTGTTTTAAATAAGATTACGTAACACAACACACACAGATATTGTAACGCGCCCGTTTAAAATCCTTGTTTGTTTACTTTTACGTACATCTAAATACTTAATAAAAATGTCCAACCAAAACAAATTAAATATATTGCCAAAGGAAATAACTGGACCGACCGTATACTACGGAGCAATTCCGAAAGGTCACACAACAGTTTAATATTACGATTAGTTACACTACTACCCCTGTTCTACGAGTACAGCTGCCTGCTACCTGACTACCTGATTACTTTGCGGCCGCCCTAAAGGTTATGCTACTAACCTATATTCTGTTTCGGTTGAACGTCCCTTCGGCTTAAATACGGCTCGTGATTGCTGCTAATCTGGACGTACGTTGTGATAACGCGGTTCTTCTTGGTGCGTCAAGAGATAACTCGAGAGAACAAAGGAGCTAATTACGTTAAATAAAATACGTTAGATTTAATTAATTATTTACTGCAAAAAAAGGGTAAAAACTCCTTGTACCAGCCCCTGCGGGGTCTGGTATGATGAGCGTAAAAACTTTGCGTTGAAATCAATACAAAGAAACAAAAATTTACGGTTATCAGAAAGTTCAGTAGAACCCGCTTAACAGATTTCACTTTCGAATATCGGCGTGGCCTATCTTCTTTCAAATCACACCGTTGGTGGTTTAATGTCTACACAGATATATGTCGGAGAACTCTGCTCCTTAATTAGATTAACACTTAATTGAATTTCAACTTAGATTTGGTCTTGGTACTAGTGCTTGTCACTTCAGATCGTACTCTAAGACTCGTTCTGTTCAATCAACCAACGCACAGTGTGACACAGTGGGTCTACAGTGTACTTAATTAATGGAATTAATTAATTAATTGATCATATGTTCTGGAGAAGTATGTGATACAAAATGCCGCCCTCGGCGATCAATTTGCAGGACAATCAATAGCAATCACCAGTTTTTCAGGGACTCCTTTTGGAGGTGATGGGAAAACCCTAACACTAGCTAAACTAATTAATTAACGTCGAATGGGTAGGGTCCTTCCGGTTACGTCCAATCGCCTTGAGAGGGTGGCTCTGTGGCTCCTTTTTTCAAATCCCTCTCCTCGTCGTTTTTTCGTCGGCTAAATCTATCTAACCAATTTATTGCGCACGAGCCCAGATTTGACTGCTTTTCGGCACTACACTGTGGGTGTTTATGGCCCTTTCAGTCTCTCGGCAAATCGCTTCTAATTAACCTGCAAATCTTTCGGCAAAGGCCATGGCCCGGGTCACACACATACAGGGTGCCAAGAACTTTGTTAAGAAAATGGCTAGGAATATGTAGTTCAAAAGGTTCGGCCTCGTAATTTCACGAAATTCGTAACGAGCAGTTAATTGGCCTTGATTTCTGGTTTTGAGATTGCGCTGGCACACTTGGTTTCGGCGGCAGATATAACTTGCCTCAGATCAGTGGTTTAGATTGGCGACTTCCCTGTACAAATTGAAAACAACCGTTAGCGTGTTTCCAACCGGATGTTGCTTTTGGACGAAGTGACGGCGGTTCAGTCGCTTGAGGTGTCGGGCCGAGAGCACGGGGCACTAGTATCCGAGATGAGTTGTAGGTAGCCATCGTTTGAGGTGTCGGACCCCGATGTGTTGAAGCCTAGGATCCGAGACGAGAACCGATGCAGACCACACGCCTGTTACCCTTAAAACTAGCCTGTCTAGCTGCCCTATCCCATACACGCGGATATGCGTGTATGGGTAATGGATGCTGGGGTTAGTATTAGATGTGTGGGAGAGATTCGCGTAAGCGTTCTCGACGGTTACTCATCAAACGTAGCTAGGGAAACCTTGCTGACATGAGTGCTAGGGGGAGGGGGAGCCCACCGGTCCCGGCCGGTCCCCCTCATTGGCGTTGGCCTCCTAGTGGCAGTGTCATAGCTGGCGGACAGCGGGAGTACCGTGCCGGACGGCGTCCCGCTGGCCATTTCTCAATGGGAGATAGGCTGACGCCTGGGTGCCCTTGGTTGTCGAAAGACACCAGAGAGAGATCGGTTGCCTGAGAATATCTCCAAGTGTAGAACTATTTCTAAGAGTACACTGTATTGAATTCCCAGATAGATTTAAGGAATAGTTAATTGCTGCTGGTTGGTTAAATCACAGAACTGGCCTAATAATTAGTGAAACAAATGACCATCAAATTTTACTAAGGTGAATGTTACTAGTGAGTTTTAATACTCGACTCAAATATAAATAAAATAGTTTGATTAATAGTTTGACTCTTTAGACACTAATTAATGCAAATTAAATTATTCCTACTCAATTGATACCACCAAAGGTGCGATGAAGAAATACAAATAAATGCAAATTACCTCGCGTATCCCGCGGTTTCACGCACAACACTACGCACTCTGATTTAAAGCACTCGCGTCGCGACGCGCACGCGTTTGGTTTTAACTGCCCTTGCTTAACACACTGTATTTTAACCATAGCGAAAAAAATGATTTAAATAGAAAATGAGTAAATGACTGCAAGCGCTACAGAAAAACCGCTAAGTCAAATAAAAATTGGACTCAAACGTTCGTGCCCGAGCTCCAATTCTATCTGCCTTTTTTCGCGCTTCGTCCTTTCCAAGTAAAAATTAAACACACCCCTCGGACTTTGCAGCTAAATTTTGAAATCACCTCGACCAATGATGATCGCTGCATTTAGTTCCCAATCACGCCTATTCCAGATGCTCTGCATTAGCTTATCACAGACGCTCGCGGATGTCTGTCACAAATGAAACCTTCATAATTTTAACTTTACAAGAGTTCAGGCTGACATTTTAAAAGTATCTGGTGCTTGTTCAAAGAGACCAGACTAAAGCGAAGAACTTCAACTCGCAATGTAATTTGACATCTCACCAAAATTGGACATGTATCTGCAATTTAGCGCGACAAAATGTATACAAAATCTAAGCGAAAACATATCTAAAGCGCCTGATACACGAGCGAGTAAAACCGCGGTTTTAAAATTTTATAATTAGCTAATCTTGATTTCCATAGACAAGGATTTTCGCGAAAACAATTTATAAAATCGCTAATGCATACACGACTATGCATTCTCAAATAATTTTAATAAAGAACTGCTGGCCGGCTTGCGCTTGCGGTGGTGATCCACTAGCAGTGTTATGGCTCGACGTGTAAACTGTCAAACCAAACTGACTGATGTCACGAGCCAGGCTCATCGATTTTTAAAATCGCGGCTTTGAGCTGATCGACGCACAATAATAACGACAAGCCTGGCTCGTGGACTAAAACCGCGGTTTTACTCGCACGTGTATCAGGCGCTTAAAAGGTTATTCGAACAGATTTATGATGCCTGTGGAGCTGTAGTGCAATTTGAATGGTGCAAGCCGTTATAGAATTTTAAAGACTGGGTGGCATATTCTCTTGAGAAGGGACAGAGCGTCGCCCTAACTGCCGGGCCGCATTTTTACAGCTCGAACACGTGTTTGTTATTTGAAATTAAATAGGCAATAATTGCAATTTCGCGATCGTTTCAATATCAACTATAATAATAATAATAATAATAATAATAATAATAATAATAATAATAATAATAATAATAATAATAATATTAATAATAATGATAATAAGGACTATAACAATAACAATTGATTTAGCATTAGAGACAATTAATTTAACATAAAAAACAATGAATTTAGCGAATGTTGTTAACGTTGACCGTGACGTTCTTTACAAAATTATTTCTATGATGAAGAGATCAATTTGCAACATTTCTACATTAATTATTTTTAATGTTAAATGAATTTTAAAAATTTCGCTCTCTTCCAAATACGCACTATTTGCTCATTCTGTACATCCCCAATTAGAACCTCGAACGTGATAAATTAGATCCCCCCCCCAAAAATGGTTGGTTTTTAAATAATTTTTCAATAACTTATTTTTATTCAGCATTAAATAGAAATTTAAATTCCTGGATAATTTTAAATAAAGGTCAAAGAAAATACTCAAACAGAAAATTGCCTTTAACTTTTCTTTAACGTCATTTAAACTTTTTTAGTATTAATGAGATATCTATACTAAGTTCACAGTTATTTTTGTAAACTCATCGAAAATAGACTCTATAGCTTTATGAAAACGAACTCTACAGTTGGTTCTGCTCAATTTAACGGTAGTATTACTCTAAAGCTACCATTACCAAGTACATATAACTATTCAATTCAATAATTGTACAGGCGTAGGTGTTGTTGACCAGGGAGTTGGAAAAATAATAATGTTGATATTGATATCATTATAATTTATACCTTAATATTTTTTCAATAAAATGTATGGTTATAATTACATTACATTTTCAAAATACCTGTTAAGTTAGAGTTCAGTGTTTAGCTATATCTGTTCTATTGCACACTCAGATTGTAATGTAACTTGAATAAAAACAAGTTAATTTGCAACTCACAACTTAACCTAAACAACCTGAATTGTAGATGTAGCGGAGCTAAGTTCGCTGATTGGTTGCCTGGAGGATCACGTGGGAAGGATAGGAAGTATCCTGGTGCGGCAACTGAAGCGTCGCGACGCTTTGCGTCGACAGAGAGAGGCTCACTGCGACGTCATCACGAACCACCTCCATAAACGTGAGTACACACCAAATCAATAATTTTTCCCATTCAGGGAGTTTCGTAAAGCGCCGCAGAGCGATTTTCCTTGCGCCGAGAGGATGGATGGAAACGGAACCTCAGCAACTTTGGATCTGGATGTCAACACACCTGATGTCTGTTGGCGACCGCGGTGGTAGTATCTCGTACGCTCTCCGGCTGAGTATGTGCGACAAAATAATATGTACTCATGAGCGGGTTCATAAGCTCCATAAAGAAAGCCGCCGCAAGTTCGAACGCGCCGAGAGGTTCAAGTGAGTACTTTTTTCCTTTGAGTAAACAGGGTCCAGCTTCTGTTAATGTTTACATACGAACTGTTTACAGTCGCACGTAAATCAACGTGCCATATGTATTTAGTTCAATGTACAAAAGAATTAGCGGTTGCTGTCCTATTATCGATCTGGTATTTTCTACGAACGTCCTGAAAATTATTTCGACGAGCGAGCGGACCGCACGAAATTTCATTATTTTCACCGAGATGCACTTAAAATTTCCTCACGTGTATTTTGATCATTATATATCAAATTGCGCTTTGTTTGAACTAATTTACGATCGACGACAAAGTTTTGCCCGTTTTAACACCGTCGTAAAAGATAACACGCGACGTGTATTTGAAATAACGGTCACGGTAAATGTATTTGTAGATCGACTTTGCTAGTGTCTGTATTTCATAAAAATCACAAAAATCGTTCCTTGTTCTAAAACAAATTTTGATGAAACAAAATTGATAGCGAAAATGTTAATGCGTTTTGCAAAAATAACCGGAATATGATTTAAATAATTTCACGCCTGACGACACTTCTGTTACTCGAGAGATCTGACGTTAAATTTAACGGATGACATAATTTTATACGTTGTAAAATGTTTCTTTTTAAAGAAAGAAAAGGTAAATAACTCTGGCAGTTTCGGCTATGATATTTCTGATTTCATTTTTTATTTTGTTAAAATCACATCGTTATTTCAGTAGTGACGGGAACTTCAAAGACAGAAAAAAGTAGAAAGGAAATCTCTAATTTCACTGCCCGATAGGCTTTTGTCCCCTTGCTGAATAAACATTTGTTTGAAATCTTGGATTATAGGATTCTTTTGTGGTAGAGGACTTATTTCAGTACTTCTTTATAATCTTTTTAATAATTAACCCTCGTATTGAATTAATTCTGTCTTCTTTGGTTCATTGTAAGCTAATTTAGACGTGCTTAATGTTTATATCAATTACGAAAATAAATTTAAATAATTAAGCTTCATTTTAGTTTCGTTTACTACAGTGTGCAATAGAAATAAAATGAGTATTTTAAATACTCAGTTCTGTGTATAACATTTATTGTCCAAAAACTTTTGTTTGTTTCCTTAAGTTGAAAAATGAGGGAAGAATTTCCAATAAAATATAACAATTTCTGAGAGTACATATTTTCTTGTTTAAATATTTTTATAAATAGAACATATATTCAACAAAGGGATGCACAATTAAAGAAAAAGGATTTGTAAAACTATTTCTACACAAAAATGTAAGAAAAAAATTAAATAACACCATAAATTTTACGCGCATGAAATACCAAATCTACTCAGGAAGCTGATGTTGATATGATTTCAGGTTCCCTGAACGTTTATTATAACTTTCAAGATTAAACTGAAATTAAATAAACAAATAACTAGAATTGTTTTCTCTATTGTAATTGTTTCGTTCATAAATTAAAAAAACCAGAAGTTGCAGTGTCATTTTCTCTTTTCCGTATACTTTCTAGACGGACTATACAGTGAATTTTTTTAAGTGTGACCATAGGGATTTACATGTTAAAAGTTTGACCTCATGTTAATGTATGTTATGGCATGGCACAAATTTGAAACAAATTTTTATTTTTATTAATAATTTAAACATTTTTCTACGAAATGCACATTGCTAGAATAACAATAACATGTTCTACTTAATTATTTTCCCGTTAGAAGTTGAAATTAATAAGCATAGAATTAACCGAAGTCAAAAATCAAGGTAGTTGAAATGTCATTAAGAGAAAAGTTCCGTTAATGTCTGTCTATTGCAAATTTATAAAGAAAATGTCCGTTATTATTAAGCAAGCATTAAAATTATCAATTACGTATGTTATAACAAGTTCCACTCATTTTTCAATGGTATGAAGAAGTAGTTTTTACAAGTGGTAATAAATTAATGTTGCAATAGTTGGTTTATCAGTAATCAAAGTAACAAATTACAGCCCTACAAAAAAAAATTTTTGGTCTGATGCCTGGAATGTTAGACCTGATGTTGACTATATTTGGTGTGCTGATTCCAAAAATGAAAACAGTTTTTTTCTATCAGCTATACTTTTTGAGATACAACACCACTAACTTAAAAACATTTTTACCATTCAACCTGTTGTTATAAACCGTATAGGGGTGCGACGTTACCATATTTACCTCCGTTTTTCCTAATTTATGGAAATTAGTACTTTTAATTTACCATATTTTAAAGTGGTTCGTTTATCTGTACAGTGGCGTACCGTTGCGGTATAAAAATAATTTCAATTTTTTTTATAGAAACCCCAACTTTTTATTATGAATTTCAAAAGAGTATATTTTTCTAAGTAGGTACACCTACATAAAAATTTTATAGGTTCACAAAAAATTTCTTGTGACCCTTTAAAATTTTTATGTAGATATACAGTCCGTTTTAAATTCGTAATAAATGAACTAGTCTAAAATATGGTAAATTTAAAGTACTAATTGACGTGTCCGAGCGTTTTTGCAAAAAGAAAATATGTTAGGAAATATTTAGAGTGTTCCAGATTTTTTCTCCACATTGTTATAAGCAGCCCTGGTAAGTTGTACAAAGTAGTGAAGTGAGAGTTCCACGTTTTGGTGTTGTAACGGTGCTAGTAGAGTTACAAATTGCTGCGCTACTGACAATCCTATATTGTCGGGGATGGCACCAACAGTGTTCACACTGACGACAAGTAGTACGACCCTTTCTTTTTTAAAGTCTTTATTTTAAGAAAAAAACAAAAAGTAATAATAAAAATGAATGCACTTGTTCAGCAGTCAGCACACGACCCCATGCTTCTTCTTCTTCTTTCCTGCGAACCCTTCGTTTGCTTTTGTGTTGCTAGATGGCGACATCCGCTCACAATATGTTTATGTCTAAAAATCTGGGAAGATTGAATGAAAAAATGGCTTCCAGTCGCAGGAGTTGTGTTTATCATCCTGATGTATTTTGCTACATATATGGAGAGTACAAACTAAAAGACAATATATATATTATATATATGGCGCTACACTCATAAAGAATTTTGCCGCTCCTTTGGAGCCTTCACAATCCCCTTAATTAGGGTGGATGGTGGATTAGTCCCTATTTCCTTCTGTCACGGGTTGGCGAGCGATTTAAACTTCTCGGTTATTAATTTCCATTCCTTTCGGTTTTTCGTTTTCTTTTTCCATTGACTTATTCCTATTTTCTTTAGATCTTCCTCCACTTCGTCAATCCATCTTGATCTTGGTCTTCCCCTGTTTCTTCTTCCTCCCGGTTGCCATTCGGTTATATCTCTGACATTTTTACCTTGTTCCATCCTCCACACGTGTCCGAGCTACTTTATTCTTTGCGTTTTAACATAAGTAACGACATTTTCTCCATCTATTTCTTTTACGATTTCATGATTCATTCTCATTCTGTATTCGTTGTCGTTGATTTTTTTGGGGCCTAAGATTGTTCTTAATATTTTCCTTTCCATTACGAGTAATGCGTTTATTTCTTTTTTTATTAGCGTCATTACCTCTGCTGCATATGTCATGATTGGTCTTATCATTGTCTTGTATATTTTTACTTTTGTTTCCTTTGCTAGTGCCTTATTCTGGAGAAGTGGTTTGAGTGCGTAAAATGCTTTGTTTGTTGCTTGTATTTTTTCTTTTAATTCTGCCTATCTTGCATCAGTGTTCGTAATTATTACTCCCAAGTACTTGAAATGATCAACTTGTTCGAACTCGTGTTGCCCAATTTTTACTATTCCTTTGCTTTTCGTTTTTCCACACACCATTAATTTTGTTTTGCTTGCGTTTATCTTCAGTCCCATGGCTTTCCCTTCATTCACGATTTTTGTTACCATTTTCGCCATCAGCTTTCTTTGTTTAGTTATTAGGACTATATCATCCGCGTATGCTATAACTTATCCTCCGTGCATTCTCAGGGTTCCTTTTTTCTTGATCCTCCGTAACACATACTCTAGTGCAGCATTAAACATTTGTTATTTCATTTGTTGTACCAGCTCAGTTTTAATAAATGCTCTCGTCCGCTTCATTGTCATAAGTACCAACCTTCTTATTTTTGCCCCTACACCCAGTTCTTTTAGCGCTTTCATTAGCTGGTTTCTTTTAATTGAATCAAAAGCTTGCTGGAAGTCGATGAAAAGTAGTTCCAAGTCTATGCTATATTCTGTAGCCTTCTCCATTACCTGCTTTAACATATAGAAAAACTATTTCTAATTTTATAAAAAGAGCGTACCTTGCATACTTTGGCGTTAGTCTTGGTGACCAAGATAAAACGTGGGCTCCGCACATTGTAAAATATGTACGGAACACCTACGACAATGGAATAATAGGAAAAGAAGGAATCTGAAATTCGATGTGCCGATGGTTTGGAGAGAACCCAGAAACCACATTGATGACTGCTATTTCTGTGTTGTGAATATTACTGGCATCAATCGAAATAATCGCAGCAAGTAGACGTATCCTGATTTAACCTCTGCAAGATGTCCTATTACTCACTCAGATGAAGTACCAATTCCATTTTATCACTAGCTATCAGAGCTTTCTGAGGATGAATTTAATCTCTCTGATGCCCCCTCTGATATAAATCAAGTAAGCGACGCTGAATATGAGGGTACATCATCAACTCCTCAACGTTTTAACCAGAACGAATAAGTGACCTTATCAGAGATCTCAGCCTGTCTAAAGAAGCTTCTGAATTACTTGTGTCTAGATTAAATGATAAAAAATTACTTGATCGTGAAACAAAAATTACATTCTACCGTACAAGGGAAAAAGATTTGCTACCTTCTATCAGGAAAACACTCTTGTATTCTGTCAAGATGTTAAAGGACTCCTGATAAAAATGGGTCTTCCTGAATATTGTCCAGATGATTGGCGCCTGTTTGTTGACAGCTCTAAGCGGAGTTTAAAATGTGTCCTTCTGCATAATGGCAACAAATATAGCTCAATACCAATTGCTCACTCAACCACAATGAAAGAAGACTACGCTTTGGTCATGAAGAAGGTTAAGTTTCATGAACATCAATGGTTAATTTGCGTGGACTTAAAAATGGTAAATTTTCTCCTCGGCCAGCAAATTGGCTACACAAAATTTCCATGCTTCTTGTGTCTCTGGGATAGCAGAGCCAAATAAGACCACTGGGTGAGAAGAGAGTGGCCTACGAGACAGAACATGGTTGTTGGGAATTTTAATGTCACTCGTGAACCCTTAGTTGGACGAGACAGAATCGTTTTGCCCCCATTGCATATAAAATTGGGCCCAATGAAACAGTTTGTGAAAGCTCTTGATCAGAATGGATCATGTTTTACATATATAGGACGAAAAATGCCTGGGTTAAGTACAGAAAAACTTAAAGCTGGAATCTTTGATGGTCCTCAAATAAGACGACTCATAAAGGATACTGCTTTCGTAGACTCCATGAATGAGGCTGGCGAAATGCGTGGACGTCGTTTGTCCTGGTTGCCAGAAATTTTCTGGGGAACCACAAAGGTGAAAACTATGTTGATCTAGTAAACAACATGCTTAGTCATTACAGAGACCTGGGATGTAATATGAGTGTAAAGGTCCATTACTTACACAGCCACTTGGACCGTTTTCCTGAAAATTTGGGTAATATCAGCGAGGAGCAAGGTGAAAGATTTCACCAGAATATTAAAACAATGGAGGAGTGCTACCAGGGAAAATGGGATACACATATGATGGCAGATTACTGTTGGAGCTTGCAAAGAGATTGTCCTAACAAACTGCATTCAAGAATGTCCCACAAGAGAAGCTTCCTAAGTGTCCAGTAACTTTTCCTTTCGTATACGATTGATTCTTTTGACGAGAAAGTTTTACTACGTTTGTTCTATTTCATAGAAAAAGCTATGTTTATTTTTATTTATTTTATTTCATTTGATTCTTTTCAAGATTAAGTGTTATTGAAGACACTAAAGTTTTACTGTAATGTTATTACGTTTTGTTTTGTTTGAAAATACAATTAATTTTTTTCTTATATTCCATGTTGTCTTATCTGAACCATAGCAGGTATATTGATTTAGTGAATTAGATGCTTATTCACTTCAAAAATATCGGTTGAAATATGAGTATTAAAATACATTATTTACACAACCATTTATACCACCTGGGAGACCTTAGTGAAGAGCATGGAGAGCACTTTCATCAAGTTATAAAAACGATGGACGATAGATAGCGAGGAAGATGGGGATATTCATGTAATGGCAGATTATTGCTGAGGACTTATTCGAGACTGTCCAAACCAAATCCATTCAAGAAAATCACTTAAACGACAAATTCTCCACGTAGAATGATGAAATAAATAAACTTTTTTGTCTTTATTTTATATCTCGTAAACTAGAGCTGATACAGAAAAACTAATAGCATTTTTGTAATCAGCGAACCAGATATACTCAAAATCAGGTCTTAAACCTCTGGCACCAAAATGAGTGTTGGCCAGTGTTATTAATAACGTCAGCCTACATGGATTACATTCGTTCAATAATTTGTATCTATTTTCTTCAACTTTTCACAGTAAAATAAAATTAAGGAAAACGTGTTAGGATATTCTAGCAAAGTTCATCTTGTAATAAATTGTTTAATTTACGACTAAATACAAAAATTTACTTAAAATTTGTCCCATAACATACATTAACATGAGGTCAAATTTTTAGCATGTAAATCCCTGTCGCCACACTTTAAAAAAATTCACTGTATAATGTGATGTCCTAAATAAAATACTTTCGGTCATAAGCCTGTGACATACTTTTTTTGTAAGTAGATTCTCACCTGTTTGGTTGCCATAGCTCAGTTTAGTCGGAGGCTGAGGTGGATTCGGAAGGATAATTCTTCGAACTATATTCTTAAAAAAATAACTTGCGTAATTCATAAAAAAAAAATAGTAAACGTTAAGTGACAAAACGAAAGCTGTTGAGCGCCAAGTAATCTCTTTAAACTGTAATTACTAAAACAGTCGGGAACAAAACTAATGAACTCCAAATAGATTTTTAGGTTACGCAAATTAATTTTTAAGAAATTAGTCTTTAATCGTAGCAAAAATAAAAAAATTGAGATTGAAAAATTAATATAATTGAAAAATGATTAATGATTAAACATAAATGGTGATTCGAGCAACAAAATATGTACATAGAATTAACGATGTACAGTAACTTAAATAAAAATAATATGACGCAACTATGCTAAATGACCCAACAAAAAGCGCTAAATTAAATCGAAGGTGACCCAATATACAATTAAATCCGCGACAATCAAAATAATATTTAAAAGATTAATTCCAGACGGTACGGTAATATTTCCTAAACGATACGGCACGATACGGTACGATACGATAAATTTCTCAACGATACGGTACGGTAATAATTTTCTCGAAACGATACGATACGGTACGATAATCGATTGTGATTGTTTCTTACTCAATCCTGACGATAGCCTGACCTGAGTTCCAATTACGACTCCGTTGAACAATATCTTCAAACGACTCCGTAATACTTAAACCTTGATTCAATTTACGACATCGTTGAATTATATCTTCTAACGACTCCGTAATAACTGGATTTGTTTCCAAGAACAACCACGTCAAATAAAAAGAGGAACTCCTGTTCGGTAGTATCTTCAAACGACACGCCGTACACAGCAAGGAATTTTCGCATAAAAACTCGTGCGATAGGAGGAAAGCTTCGGCCTCGGTAACTCAACACAATTTCGGGAGTCAAAAAAAAACTCTACATAAAGAGAAAAGGAATCTTAGAAAATATTCTCCTAAACAACTAGGGTACTTACAATCTTCTGTTAGTTTTTTCCTGAGCGAGAACTTTACGCAACACGTGCTCGGATACGTGCTTGATCGGAAACGGTAGCAGTTTTGTAAAAACAGACAGCAAAACGACACAGTAGGGCGTACGAGACTAGAGACGTAAATATTTGCCAAACTGGAAAATCTCAAAGCCGTTCAGCTTCACAAAACCACAAAAATTTGAAAACGCAAACCACGCGTCACAATGGCGTACGAGCACACACCCAAGTCGCACGATCATCAAGGAGGACGGAAACTCGTCAAATATTTTACACGCATTTCCGCAAACGTCACATCGATCAATAAAATCGACCCAGAATCATGTACGACATCTACAGATTAATTTCCGAAACAAAACAAATGGCTTTAAGAAGAAAATCGAAATCCGCATTACAAACTGAAATTAAGACACAAATCCTGAGAGATAGAGGCGTGAAAGTCATAAATACGAAATTAATTAAACGAACGAAACGGTGTTTATTTGAATTTCAACAGCAAAATAACAAGAAAATACGTAAAAAAATAATGTAACGGACAGCGAAAAATGTGAACGTTACAAGCCGGCGGCGCGGCGGCGGGGTGTTATCAGACGTTCATTTTTTCGAAATTTAAAGCAACAAACAAATATATTTTCGCGAAACTGAGGTAAAAATTTAATTTAAATTTTTTTTTTATCGTTTATTCCCAATGGGCGCAGGAATTTCCATTCTTTTTGTCGCATTTTGAAGTAAAGTTTTGAAATTCAATTTTCTTTCTCGAAAACCCCGACCCTGTGAAATTAAAACACTCAATTTCCTTATACCCTTTATACAGGAATCCTTGCTCCTGTTAAAAGATACCAATTTACATTTGCATACTGGGTGTCATCTATCTTGAGATATATTTGCGTGTAGAACGACTTTGTAGATAAATTATAATCGATTTACAAAAAGAAAACAGAATAAATTTTTTTTTTTTATTAAAAATATATCTCAAGATAGATGACACCCAGTATGCAAATGGACATGAAGTTGTATGTTTGACATTGGTTCCAACATCCATGTTTGACATTGGTTCCAACATCCATGTTTATGATGTGTTTGTGTTTACGTTATGAATGTCAACAGGGTTACGTATTATTTCAACAATCACTGATTTCTTATCGTTTTAAGGGAGAAAAGTAGTACATATTTCAGTGTAAAGTTTAATCAAAATTGTAAAGATAATGGTGCGTTGGTGTTTCTTTTGTAAAAATGCTTGTAAAAGTGACCCTAACCTCTCATTGCACACGTAAGTGTTTTCCATAGGCATCACATAGTAAAGTATAATAGTTTTTACTATTTGTGTGTAGCAATGTAAAACTATAAACGTTTGTTTTAAAAGTAATCATACCTATCTAAGATATAAGTTTGCACATCTGATGGCCCATTCTCGCCTGTTTTCAATAAATCGCATGGGTTTTAAAGACATTTAGTTCCTTTTTCACGAGTCGTCCATATTGCCTAGGGAAAACAAATACGAGCTATGTTGGAGCCTACCCCTTGTACCCCTCTGCCCACCAATTGCAAGTCTCTAGTTAATAGGTCGTTGGTATCATCTAACTATTTCCATTTACGGTGAGACTGATAATATACTGATTTGCGACCTCATTGGAAAGAGACGATTACGTATATATTTTCAATGTCAACCAGTGTTGTCCAAAGGTTTTTCTCTACATTTCCCTTATTAAAAAACTTTTATTATATTTTCTTTTTGTAAATCGAGTGTAATTCACCTCTACCGTTTCTACACAAAATGATTCGCCAAGATTGATGACACCCTGTATATTCAAATCTTTACAATTTGATTAATTCTTTAAACTTAGTAAAAATTCTTCATCAGTATCAAATTTTCTTAAATTAAATTCAGTTATACAGCCTTGTATGTGCATATACATGTACTATCTATAGCTCCTGTACAAATCGATATATTAGAGCAAGTAGACCTAAAAGCTATCAATCCATGTTGTTTAGGAATGAGGAAACATGCCACTGTTTCGTATAAATTATCTTTAACCAACGATTCACAAAATTGACCAATAAGTAAGAGGAGAAGTTCCAATTGAAATTTTTAATTTTCTAAAACGAGCCAAAAAAAAAACTAATGTAAGCTTAAGAGGCCTTCCTCAATCGAAGAGAGTTTAACAAAATGTAAGTAAGCTGCATTTATTTGTCAGCTCTAAGGAATTTTTTAGAGCGAATGTACCTACCTACTCAGAGCTAATGTGCCCCGAATACGAAATTTGTAGTTTAGATAGCTCTCCGTTAGAGACGTTGTATTACAATGACGATATTTCCCGAAAATTTTGAAGCTGTTTTTCTCAGCTATTATTGAACTGTTTTTTTTTAAATATGCTGTAGAAGATCATATCTAGGTCTCACGTTATCGTTTTTCTCAACATTTCCTATAGTTTTTGAGATATCGATTTGATTTTCAAAAAAAAAAAAAATTTAAATGTCAACGTGAGTCCTAGATAATTATCTCATGAATACGTACTGAAATTTTGAGCTTATAATTTACAATGGTTACTCAGAAAAACTTTTTTAAAAATTAGCGCTTTGTAAAAGGCCTCTTGTCTCTGTACGGCAGTCTGATTAAGTCTGATTAAAATTTGATTAAAAACTTTGCACAACAAAACTTAAAATGTCCATGATTGACATCAAACTAACAGCTGATCAATATCTTTTCTAATCAAATGACCTATGGAAATAAAATCATGTGTCTTTGATTAGTTCATTATTTCAAATGCCACTTGAATTACATATTTATTTTGCATTCCTATACAAAACGATAGGAATGCAATAAAAATAATTCAAATGGTATTTGAAATTATGAACCAAACAAAGACATAATTTTTTTCCATAAGTCAATTGATTAGAAAAGATATTGATCACGCGTTATATTATCGTAATCATAATCATCATTTATTATCATTTGTATAATAAAATAGTTTGTTAATGTAAATTTTTTTAAAAAATAGTACCTGAAAAAGAAACAGCAATCGATAATTCTCTACCAGAAACTTATTTAAAGTTTATTAACAACATTAATTAGCATATTTTTAGAGATTTCAAGTTTCTTATGGTTCTATACAATTGACGCATTCAATTGACGCATTCAATTGTATACAGGCTGTTCAAACTTAAGTCGGCACTATTACTAACTTCGTTATTATAAAAGCTACAAAGTCGGTTAAATTAGCAAACTAGTAGTACTTTTTACGCTGACTACAATGACGCAGTCAAAAAAACAATTGAAAGTCACGTTTATGAGATAAAGTCAAAAATACACTTTTTTAAATGGAACACGCAGTATATTACTTTACCAATGGATAGAGAATAAAATTCTTAATTAAAATTGTCCTTTGTCATTTTTTCGTAAATTAATAAATAAAGGAGATATTTTGATTTTTACAAAATCATCAAAGGTATCTGTGCTTTAGAAACAAAACATTTGCAAATCGTTGTAATCAGCTTATTCTGTTGAAAGACTATTGTTTTTAAAGTTTGTGGTTTATTTCTTGCTAAAAAATGGTTTCTCCGCGTCTAGAAGGAATTTACAAAAATTGTCATAATTTTTGTTCATTTTTCTAGTAGCGTGAAGAAAAAACATAAAAAAATGTTTAAAAATTGTTATAATTTTTTTCAGTTTTCAGGATGCCTGTAAAATAATTTTTTAGTAACAAATAAACCACAAACTTCAAAAACAATAGTCTGTCGACTGAAAAATTTGATTACGGCGATTTGCAAATGTTTTGTTTCCAAAGCACAGGCATTTTTGATGATTTTGTAAAAATGAAAACATCTTCTTTATTTATTAATTTACGAAAAAATAACAAAGAATAATTTTAATTAAGACTTTTATTCTTTATCGATTGGTAATATACAGCGTGTCCCGTTTAAAAAAGTGTCTTTTTGACTTTATCTCATAAACGCGACGCTCAATTGTTCTTTTGACTGCGTCATTGTAATCAGCGTAAAAAGTACTACTAGTTTGCTAATTTAACCGACTTTGTAGCTTTTATAATAACAAATTTACCAATATTGCCGACTTAAGTTTGAACAGCCTGTATAGATTCTGCGTCGCGCCTTTCGTAGAACTACTTCGTCAAATATTTCGTCTTTCAAACCGTAAACATTTCAATTTCTGAAAAGTACATATTATTAGTATTGCCCCAGCATTTTCTTACATCTTTTTCTCTCATTATTTTCGAAATATCTTCACCTACTCTTATTAAGGCCATTTTACACTACCCTATTTCTTGTACAAGATTCGGTTCAATTTATACAATAATAATGTTACGATGCAGATATGGTTTGAAGATACAACATGTTCTATTTTTTCAGATAGCTTTTAAATTCAATTTAATCGTGATATAATTTACTATGTGTATAATTAAAATTCTTCAAGAAGCTGGACTGAATCTTGCATAATAAATCGAGTCGTGTAAAGCGCCCTTTACATGAGATTAAAATAAGATGAGAATACTTTGAAGTGTTCTAAAGCAGTGAATCAAAAACGCAATTAATTGTAAACGCTTTCCAACAATACGAAATCTAGCTTGATTGGGATGCAAATAACACGTTATAATTTATATATTTCCAATTCTTGTGTAACAATTTCAATATAATTTTATTGCGACAGCTTTAAATTTCCCAAATCTCAACATTTCGCTATCAGTTGACAGCTGATAGCTTCTTCTCCTGAAGCAGCTGTCAACCGATAGCGAAACGTAGAAGGAAAAGATGCTATCAATCGACAGCAAAACGATGAGATTTGGGGATTTTATATGTTGTCTGTAATAAGAAAATACAAATATTCATCGGACAAAAGTCTTGTATTGTACAATTGCGGAAAATTTCGGACGTCACTGTCATTCCACTGACGTAGAAATGGCAAAAATTCTTTTATGTATACGTCAGATGAATGACAGTGACGTCCAAAATTTTCTGTCCGCAACTGTACTTTCTCATGTTTTTTATTTTATTTCTCTATATCTCTACACAACCAATTTTATACACATTTTGGTTCTTTTTAAACTACAATTTTAATCAAGTTCCTTTCTCTTCCTTCCTTTCTTCATAGATTTTTTTTAATTTGTTACTTGGTCTTTTTAATTTTTTATATTCACCCTTTGTTTTATTACAATGGAAGAAGTGTTAAGTTCTTTGCCGCTTATTACTATCTAAATTCACCCTTCTTCTTGTATTTGGAATATTTCAGTCGTCTTACTTCACATAATATACTTTTCTCGTTTTGTTATTTACTCTTTATCAGTTCTTTACATCAAATGGATTTATTTATTTTTTTGAAATAATTAATCTTTACTGCTTTGGTTTTTTTTCTAAGTCAGTATCACTTTAAAAATTACTTTTAATAAAGCATTTATAGTAGTATTGAAACGAACATAATCCACAGAAGAAAAAAGTTTTGCTATGAAACTCGTACTATAATAAGCCGAGATAAACTAATTTCAGTAAACAAGTAAATAAGCCTTGCGATTTCGTGAAATTACGACAACAATCAGACTGTCGAATGACGTCTCGCTCCAGCTAATGAAATTTAAATCACAGACGGTTCGTGATTCCTTTTGATGTCTGCACTTTCGCGCTACGAGGTTTCTAAATTTACCAGATTAAAATGGAAAGTAATTACTTTCTCAAAGATATGCAGAAATACATTTACAAAAAATTTCTGAGAAATATTCAAACAGAATCACGTCATAGATCAAAGGCGCAAGATGATGTTTGAACATCGTGTACAGTACACGAAGATGTATCTCTTGCTAAGTGAATGAATTAATGTCAGGTGAGTTACAAAGTTGCACAATGCACAATGCACTTCCGATGTAAGATAGTGTTGACGTCAAGCTCCTGCTGTCTGACTGCAACGTATCTGTGCAAGCGAATATAACAGGAAACCCTCCTGAGAATCGTGATCGCCATTTCAGTTAACTGACTTTGCTTCCCTTAGGCTGCTAGAAACGTTACCTATGCATAACTAAACTCCAACAATGAAATTTCGTACTAAATTTTAAAACATCGTGAAATGAATCCGATACCACAGAGAAGTGTACGATTTTGAAGCTTGTCCGGAGCTGAATATAGGCAGTGGATAAAAATCCAATATGATATTTTTAATTTATTTTTTTCAGCCTTCATAGAGCTGAACTTTGATAAGTCATCGTCAATATTTTCAATATCAATGTCGTCAATATGTCCCATGTTCTTGAATAGAAATTAAAATTGTACGGAGTTGCAAGGAATTCTTCGTTATTCCATTCTTCCGAGTACAGCGCGGAACGCATTCGAGAACAGTGTTTTTAAGTGACGATTGTGAAGCGTTTTTAAATAGGATGGCCTTATGTAGTTAAGACTTTAAGCAAATAAGTATAAGAACTGACTATGAATACGGGCCTATGAATACATGCTTCTTAATAGCTCTGTTCCCACCACGCTTTCTGACCGTTTAAGAAACCGTTATAATCAGTTGCCCACCGAAATAATGATCGATGTTGACAACTTTGTCGAGTGTAAAACTTTGATGAGTGCATGCCTGTGATGATTTCGAAACGGTCACAAAGCGTGGTTGGAACAAACCTCTTAGAACCGTAATACGCCTCGAGTTTACTTGAAAAACAACAGTTCTACGATTACAAGAAAGTATATAATAAATAATAACTGAAACAAGACATGATAATCATAGCGGTTGATTTTAATGCAAAGGTAGGAAAAGAGGAGCCATTTTATCAGCTTGCCGGAGAAGTACACGTTGCATACAGATGTATATACAAGTATGCACCAGGCATAAACATAACAAATACGAAATTTAAGCTCAAAGCAAAACTCGAAACAATAGTAAGTTATAGATGATACCGAGGAAAAACACAAGCAACTAAATATACCACACACTTATAAGTACTCAAAATGCAAATTCCGGGTAACCAACGCAATATAAAAGAATGGCCATTGAAATATTGTAAAACGAAGGAGAGAAACAAAAGTTATACTACGAGGAGACAAACAAGAATACAATAACATAACAGTATAGAAGAGGAGTGAAATATTGAGTTAACTTACAGTTTCCGTTTCTTTCTGATAATTACTCATGATGAAACGTAGCAACCAAGAAGCAATAAAAATGAGTTATTTCAAGGAACGGTTACATTTTATGAGTTATTAATAAATCAAAGAATGTGAAGGTAAAATACTGAGGTATACAAAATAATTAATCCTCAAATTAAATCATCATTCATCACCAACAAGCACGTAAATAAAAAAGCGAACATCAGCCGTAACAAAGCTCGAGCTAATCGTTCCAAAGCAAACAAGCGGCTTCAGTATTTACCGTTGCTCCAATTACTTAACTGGTAATTTGCGTAGTCGACTCGACAATAACCGAACGAAGCCTTGTACAAAGGATTTATTTTGTTTTATTTCAACGAACGTCGGAGAAATTGATAGCGAAATGCCATCCGAGCTTATCGACACCGGAGTTTTCAGGAAAATCGAAGGAAATTACTTCGGTATCTTGTAGACAAATCTCGCTTCTTATCAAACGCAAGGGTTTATTATCAGAATCGAAATACGGGCGGTTCTCGACGTACAATCGAGGTGTTAGTTCCCTTAGGGTTTTACTTATACTTACGAAAAGCTCTTTTAGATACTTACTAATAAACAGTCAGGAACTATCAAAATACATAAAGAATTATGGCTTAAGTAATTCTACCATTTTCAAAAGTTTGTAGTAAACATTCCCCAATTCAACATATTAGAAACTGCTCCTTATGTTGCAAATGATTATAAAGTCTTTCCTTGTGTTGCCTTTACTCGAAATATGGGTGTTGTTTGTGTAACATCATTTTTTTTTCTCTACAGTATTGTAGTACTTTAGAGTCTTTCTCTAATCAACACATTAACGCAGACTTTTAGAAATGTAATATCTCTTTCCAAGATAACTTTTATTTAAATCAATATTGATTCTTAAAAGTTTCGATATTAAAGGCATTATCAAATGCAAACAACATTTTAAGAACTTAAACAATAACTCAATTTCAGCTTTATATTTTGAAGTTGAAACCTCATCACGGTGTGTCAGTCACGTGATTAATGACACCCCCTTCCGCAGGACAGTATCGGCTGAATACCTTGAGAACTCGGTCGCTTTCTAATATCTCAAGATTTTCACCTAATACGAGCGCTTATAGCGCGCCATCTAGATAATTACCGACTCCCTCGTCGCGGATATAATCACCCTCGTTAGCTGCAATTAATTTCCAGCTTCCTGTAAGTACCAAGTGTAACACGAAGCAACACGAATGAAGGAGCATTCCAAAGGGCTTTGAGATTGCTCGAATTAAGAAAAAGTTGCGTGGGTCGTTGGGGGAAGCGTTAGATGTCCAATTATTAAGTTATGTAAGTAAACTGAATCGTGAAATATCAGATTGCAGAACGTCTTTGAGAGTATATGTAATTAGAATGTCTGCTGAAGTTCTGCCATAAATTCATATTATTAAGCAACTGGGGAGATAGAGAAAACAAAAAGGATTCGAACACGATATCATCATGGGCCATTGGTTATCGATTCTTTGATGCGATAAGGATATTTATTAGTATTTGATACCCTTTTTATGATAAATCTATAAACAGAAACAGAAAAACATTTCTTAAACGCGAGGTGTAAAAACAAAGGGAATCGTGAAATGGAAACGACGAAAATGCAAATTTAATTAACAATCTCTAGCTTCGGCAAGCTATTGTTATTCAATCTTATAATGTTGGAAATTTATCACGAAAAGTACAGGGTGATGTAGATTGAATAGTAAGATTTCAAATAAATTTCCTGATTTGAAATATTTTATTATTCAGCAGTACATGAAGAAATTCCAAAAAAAAGTTTCATGTTGCTTCTTAACAAAACAGTTTCAGCTGCTTTGAAAGGCGAAAGCTTTCGCTTATCTGAGTTCGTTTCTGATGACAAAGCAGCGCGTTGGCACAGATACAATCTGACTCCCTTTGTTTGCCGCCGAGTTATTAAAACACGGACGCCTCCTTAACGTCAACAATTTGTCTCCGGTGCAATTAGCAGCGTTAAATATACGCCTTTCTGAATAAACCGAATTATTTGCGTGGATGTTTAAGCGATGTGAGACACATTCGCTGCTAAACTTGCTGAAGTAACTTTCTACGAAATAAGTAAATGTTCTAAGACCTAAACTGAAGGAGACATTGTAAGATGCTAGTTTCCATTTTCTTCTAAACTCAATTTTCGCTCATCAAATTATACGTTATACGCGACAATACGAACGGTGTGGACATAAAAGTGAAACGTGATAAAATTTTCATACTAACTTTGTTGTAAGAACAGGAAATAAGAAAGAAAATTGACAAAGAAGTCAAGAAAAAATGAAAAGCAGCATATCACAAATGTAATTGAAAATTACGAAATTAATTACGAAAATGGACGGCATACTTGTAAGGAAATGGTGTATTTGTTTTCATAAAGTACGGAGCAGATGAAATGATAACCGTTCGCGATGCAGTAATATAATTCGATTATGTGACAGTGACATATTACGTAAAATAAAAGGAAGTTAGAGTTTCCTCGCAGTATGTGACAGTGACAAATATTTAATACATTATCTTTACATGTCACTGTTAGTTAACACTAAAGATCTTCTCACTGTCTTTTCAGAAAAAGCACCATTTCTTTACTTTTTTGATCAATATACAGGGATTTTTTTTCGTATACATACCGTCTATGTGTACTTTCCCACCGGAATTTATTAAGTAGCCTTCTGAAGTAAATTGAACATGAATTGAAACCAATCATATATTGACTGAAGATGTTGAGAAAAAACCAATAGTACAAGAAGTACCTGAACGTTTTGATGTATCTAAAAGTTCCGTATTTAAAATTGTGGGAATCGGGATCGGAGGATAGAGTTTTGAGTTTTCCGTCGTCAGAATCACCATAACAACGACGTTGTTGATAGTTGTTTTTTGGCAAAAATACTAAAAAGATTGTAAAGAATTGTATCTTAAAGAAGAGATAATTGTTTTGAAAGTGTTACGAGTTCTATATTACTTCGTTTTTCCACAATTTTTGGGGGCTCGTCCGAGATGGATGTGCACTGCATTAAGGAATAACAACGACGATCTTCTGTCGCAGGACAATCATCAATTTTGAATTTAAGACGAAGATTCAAAGCTGAAGACTATCAGAAGAAAACAAACATACGAGAATGAAACATAATTCACAATGACGAAATTGTGCAAATAAACAAAAATATCACAGTGGCGCCTGTTAAAGCCATAAAATTGTTGACAAAATTAGTACTGGAGAGCGTTCCAGAAGCCTGAAAAAATAGGAAACGATTGCGAGAATTTTCCGATTTCACGTTTGAACCTGATTCTCATGATCATCGAACGAAGATCAAGTTTGTAGGCGATGTATTCTCGGAAGCCAATTTGGAAGCTATTTGCAGTATTTTATGCCTCGATATCGGTTCAAAGGAAAAAATGATTCAAGAGATTTGTTATTATTTATCGAATTTGAAGAAACTTTCGAAGAAAACAACGAAGAGGACGACGAAAGTGACGACGAAATTGACGACGAAGTAGAATCAAAAAGGGAAGATGTGGAAAATATTACGAGCAAATTTCAGTAAAGTATGTTTAATTTGAGTGGCAACAGTCACAATGAAGAGTCTCGTTTAAAAGCAGATAACACAACAAATATACATTATTCAGAGTACACATCGAACCAACCCAGATTTTCGTTAACTTTTCGAGGCATAGAAGAATCTTTGAGGTCCTTTAATGGTAGTGATGGATATCCCATTACGAAGTGGATTTCGGAATTTGAAGATAATGCGACTTTGTTGGGATGGGACATTATGCAAAACTTTATGTTTGCAAAGAGGTCTCTCACCGGTTTAGCAAAACTGTTTATCCAAGGAGAAAGAGGAATTACTTCATGGACTTTATTAAAGAAAGCGTTAAATGAAGAATTTGATGTGAAAACGAGTAATGCGGAAATTCATAAGTTATTATACAGACGTAAGAAGAAACGCGATGAAGCGTTACAAGAATATTTTCTAATAATGAAGGAAATCGCCAGCAGAGGTGACATTGACCATGATTCTTTGATGGAATCGAGGACAACTCTGGAACAAAATTACTACTCTATGGTGCTCGAGATTTAAAAAATTTTAAAGAAAAGTTGAGAAACTATGAATGTGCGGTATCTAAACTAATCCCGAAGAAAAATGAGCAAACCTACAAGTCATTCAAAGGAAATAACGATGTTAAGGTTAAAGATTCATCCGAGGGTCCGCTATCAAAGTGTTTCAAGTGTGGTGAGAACTGTCAGAAGTCTAATAAATTCAAACTTAAAGCAAAAGGCAAGAAGTGTTACTGCTGTAATAATTTGGGCCACATTTCAGCTGAATGCCCGAGAGAAAAAAGAGAGTGGAGTAAGCACGTGATGAGTATGAATGCTACATCTAAGGTCGCGAACAATTTTAAAGTTAAAGAAGTTCAACTGTACAACAAGAGGATCGAGGCACTCATTCACTGTGGATGTCAACTTAATCTATTACGACAAGACAATTATGACTCGATGGAGGCACCTAAATTAAACAGAACAGACATGATTTTGGCCGGATTCGGAAAAACATTGTTTCTCCGCATGCTTATTTCAATTCCATGATCGAAATTGACGATGAGAAATTCCAAACGGATATCTACGTAGTGTCACAGGATACCATGAAGATGGCTATGGTAATTGGAAACGATTTGTTAGATCAAAAACGAAGTTCGAAACACATTTAATGTGTATTAAGGTAGCAGACAGAGAAGAGATAAACATCGAAACTGGCATAGACGATGAGAAGAAGCAAAATATTCAAGAATTAGTTCGCAATTATACTCCATTAAAAACGAAATCTACCGATGTTCAGATGGTAATTAATATCAAAGAAGAGCAACCGACGTATAGCAGACCCAGAAAATTATATCTAGGATAGAAAGAAATAGTTGATAAGCAAGTTCAAGTGTCGCTTGAGAAACAAATTATCGAACCAAACTCTTCAGACTATGTCAGTCAAGTAGTAGTAGTCAAGAAAAAGAACGGATCTCCGCGCGTATATATTGACTATCGAAAACTAAACAGAATTGTAATAAAAGATCGCTATCCTTTACCACTCATAGAAGACGCTAAGCAACACATTTTAAAGGTTCACGAAAGCTTTCAAGTACAATTTTGGAGATTTGGTTGCGATTAAACGCACACAGTTTGCGCCAGGACTAAAGCTCAAAGCGAAGAATCTAGGTCCTTATCGTGTAATCAAAATCAAACCAAATGATACTTATGATGTTTGTCGAGAAGGTAATGGTGAAGGTCCCAAGACTACTTCATCATGTGCAGAATTCATGCAAGCCTGGCCTGACGGTTATTCATCATCCGGGGCGGATGATAATCAAGACGGCCGAGTGTGGGAATTGGGATCGGAGGATAGAATTTTGGATTTTCCGTCGGTAAGATCACCATAACAACGACGGGAGTAGTACGTTGTTAATAGTTGTTGTTTTTTTTGGCAAAAATACTAAAAAGATTGTAAAGAATTGTATCTTAAAGAATAGATACCTAATTTTTTTGAATGTGTTACGATTTATGTAGGGTGCTCATAAAGTCCCGCAACAAGCTCATAATTTGTTTATTTAATGTTTTTTCGCAAAAACTTGAAACAGGTAAATTTTTAATTTTAAAAAGATACTTTTAGTGCAAAAATCTTTTCTCGATCGGCATTTGTTTTTCCGCTGTCACGTCATCATTAATTTTTTTAAATGGCAACCCTAATATTTTTATGCAGATTTTGATAGATCTTCTTATCAGCAAAATGGTGATATAAAAATAGTACCTTACGCAACAACTTTTTCGAAAAAAAAAATAAACGTAATCCAGACCATCGTTTGGATTTTTTTTGAAAAATTTATGTTTTGCTGCAATGAAAATCTCAACAATAGAGTTCCTGGAGAACAGCTTCAATATTTTCGTTAATTTTTACTTGTTTTTGTTTTCAATTTGAAGATAATCATTAAAATAAAATAACATTGTATTTTTGAATTGTAATGTCTATTTTTTTCGAAAAATTTGTTGTGAAAAGTACTAACTTTTTTATGTCACCGTTTTGCTGCCAAGAAGACCTATCAAAATCTGCATAAAAAAATTAGGGTTGCTATTTAAAAAAATTAATGATGACGTCACAGCAGAAAAACAAATGCCGCTCGAGAAAAGATTTTTGCACTAAAATGTGTCTTTTTAAAATTAAAAATTTACCTGTTTCAGGATTTTGCAAAAAACATTAAATGAACAAATTACGAGCTTGTTGCGGGACTTTATCAGCACCGTGTATATGTATTACTTCGTTCTTCCACAAAATGGTAAAAGAACTTAACAAATATTTTAAAATAATTGTTTCATTAAAAATTTTGATATTCAAATAAGTTTTATTCATAAAGATATACACGATTCTCACTAAACAAAACTTCTACTTATGAAGAATAACGAATAACGTCGATTTATTATTTTCTAGTGTGTAATATTGGTTGCCTATATAGCTAATGAGGGGGCATTGATATTATGGCGTTTTCGATTGACTGCACTAGTGCGCACTCAGAATATCTTTATCTCGTGTTATTACATGAGGTTAAAAGAAGATGTAAATACACTGAGTGCAACCGGTGCATGTGAATCGAAAACGCTATTAGTTAGCCCAGTACTCAAACACTTGTTTGAAATTGCAATTTGCTTTTATAAAAAGTGAGCAAAAGAAAAATCAGATTAGAGTAGGCAGTGCAATATCTGTGATTAACTAAATTAATTAATTAATGTAATACATTCATGGATTGTCAAATTTATTGACTTTTTATTTAATCACAGACATACAGTCTGTGGCATTTAACCGGGTTTCTTCATTAACGCCGTTCCTATTGAATATATGGAAAAATGTTTTATACAAAAGTATCATCCTTTCAAGCTCTGCATAATTTAAAATTATTTTCAAATATACAGGCTGTCCCAATTTGGCTGCACGATGTGTAACTTCGTTATTTTAAATGGAACACCCTATGTTTTATAACGAATTTGAGCTTGTTAGGTTATTTTAGGGTAAGTTTGATAAGAGTTCCCTATACCTAAGGCCTATGGTTTCTAAGATATTAGGCTTTGTTTACGGTTTTCGGAAAATATAGATTTAACTTTTATAATTAATATCTCATTAAGGAAGAAAGTTAGAATGCAAATATTGTGGTACTGTTACAAGCTAAGTGGAAGGTATGTACCGCAGTAACAAAGTTTACTTTTCTTTAAACAGGGATTCAGTAAAACTATGTCCATTTCGACAACACTTGAAGGGCAATAACTTTTGTTTTTTAAATGGAACGGTGTTATTTTTATATCGGCGTTAGATACTCCATTAAATTATCTTTCAATTAGCTATAAACTTCCCTATACCAATTACTAACGGTTGAGGAGATATTTAATATTATTTCATAATTTTTGCATTTTAACGTATTAATTAAATCAGAAGTGAGTATTTACTTAAATATTTTACTTGTTTTGAGTAAAATGTCAATTTCCTAAGTTTATTAAGCTCTGTTACATAAAATGCAAACATTTAAACACTTAATGTAAAATTACGAGACATCTTAGAATTATTTTGTTGTTCCTACAGTTTTCAAAGGTTTCGTATTTATTTTGGAAAATCAGTATTTAATTTTGTTATTTGTTGTGGTAGTGTTCAAATATGATTAATAAATATTTCGTCAATAATGTATAGAGCACACTTTATTATTTAACATAAAAGAAAAGTTAAACTTAAGTATAAGAAGTCTTAGGGCATATTGTATGAAATTGTAGTTAACCACACGATCGTGTTAATCGTGTGATTAAGCAATATCACTTGAGGAAACTTAACAATACTTAAAAATTCCAATCAAAATTATTTCTCTCGTTACTGTTTAACTTATCACAAGCCTTAACAATGGAATTAAATAATCATGTATTTGACAATATTTTATACAACCAGGACTTAAAAACTTATCAAACTGATCTTTTACTTAAAACAAGTAAAATGTTTGAGTAAATACTCACTCCTGGTTTTAATTAATATGTTAAAATGCAGAAATAATGAAATAATATTAAATATCTCCTCAACCGTCAGTAATTGTATAGGGAAGTGTATAGTTAATTGAAAGATAATTTTATGGAATACCTAACGCCGATATAAAAATAACACCATTCCATTTAAAAAACAAAAGTTATTGCCCTTCAATGGTTGTCGAAATGGAAATAGTTTTACTGAATCCCTCTTTAATGAAAAGTAAATTTTGTTACTGGGCCAGATACCTTCCACTTGTAACAGTACCACAATATTTGCAACTTTCTTCGTTAATGAGATATTAATTATAAAAGTTACATCTGTATTTTCCGAAAACCGTAAACAAAGCCTAATATCTTAAAAACCATAGGACTTACGTATAGGAAACTCTTATCAAACTTACCCTAAAATAACCTAACAAGCTCAAATTCGTTATAAAACATAGGGTGTTCCATTTAAAATAACGAAGTTACACATCGTACAGCCAAATTGGGACAGCCTGTATATTTGAAAATAATTTTAAATTATGCGGAACTTAAAAGGATGATACCTTTGTATAAAACATTTTTCCATATATTCAATAGGAACAGCGTTAATGTAGAACCCGGTTAAATGCCACACCCTGTATATTTTCCTTGCACCGCGTACTCTAATCTGATTTTTATTTGCTCGCCGTTTATTTACTCGTATAATCAAGTTTTTATGGTGAATATAGGTACCTTGATCATCAGTGATTTACGATAGAAATTTAAAAAAATCATTAGAATGAAAAGCTTTTCTGAATTTCAAAAAGTGTGAGTGGAGTGCTCTCTCTACTCAAGTGAGGTTTCTGAATTTGGGCCTAAATCAAAATTGTTACCATTACAAGTTTGTAATTTGACAACTAGTTCCTCTAATTTTGATGTTAAAAAGTTAAGCCGATCATGCACTGTTAATAAAAAGAATATTTGTCAGACGAAAATCTCACTTTTGATAAAATTGAGTATCGCTCGGTGATAAAATATTTATTTTTGAAAGGGTTCTACGATAAGTAAATTTAATACAGATGTATGTGGTGGATATATTGAAGGATAATTGTCTTTCGTATGGTACCAAAAAAATGTAATTGCAGAATGTAAGAGGAGAAGAACATAAGTGACAGATGTGTGCATCGTGCTGGAAGACCCGTTACATATTCCCACCAGAAAATGTTGATGCCGTATATGATATCATGTTGAAGGATCGAAAAATTGAGTTCAAACGTATAGCAGGGAGAGACATTGAACATTTCCTACGAACGTGTGTTTTACATAGTACATCATGATTTGGACATGAGAAAAATATCTGCTAAATGAACCCCCAAATGCCGGAACCCTGATCAAAAATGACTCAGGGTAACATTCGATCTCGCTTCGCTGCTGTTTTGAAGAGGATTCTTTTAAGTTCACTACGATCCAGAAACGAGATAACAATTTAAATAGAAATACACTGGTTTACCCACTCGAAAAAAATTCGTGTCCAAAAATTGGTAGGAGTAAAACATTATTTAAAATTAATTTTTTTAGATATGAACTGATTTTTCTCAGACCATCGATAATGGTAATGAAAATTATAAAGTTCTTCATTGCTAAAAATAGCCTCAACAGCTGTCATTGGCACAGCGTCTTCTTCTGTTGCCGTATCATCTTTTATTCCTAGAAAGTGTTGTTACGAAGTAGCGGTAGCCCTAAAAAAGTCTTCTTGTAAAAAGGATAAAACCTCAGCACAAGAAACATTGTAACGTTGCCACCGGATATAAAGAAAATTGCTTATATTAAATAAATGACGTTCTATATCGAAAACAAATTTTCTAAAATATTTTTTTTTAATAAATTTTATACGCAGAATAAAAAATGGAGATTTTTCCGGATAAAACATGGTATCAGATGTTTTTTAAGATTTAGGGAAGAATTTTTCATAGATGAGTTGGTTGCTTTTCATAAGACATCTGATGTCTAATTTATAGCATTGGTAATAGCGACATCAATATTTAACAAAACGCTGGGAAAGCAAGTGCTCGTTACAAAATACGTTAATTATGTCAATTTGAAAACTTTATCGTACATAAATATACATAAACACACAAAATAATACATATTCCTATATTGTTTATTGAAACAAGATTGCGTTTCTGTACGACTTGTGAAGGTCAATTACAGTTAAAATAATATCAGTAGAGCGCCAAGATAGCGAAATTCCTATAGATTCCTAACGACATCTAAAAGCTATTGTGTTAGATGGAGTATCGGGGAATTTCAGAATTTTCCGTTGATAGTATCTGTTACGCCCGGTCAAAATAATAAATAATAAATTGTTGTTGTATGAGGATGAAAAAGTTCTGTGTATTACAGTATCTTACTTTAAACGTCTAGTATCTCGATTACGTTCATTATAGTTATGTACTTTTAAGAAACATAATGGGCCGAAAAAAGCATTGTAATAAAGAAACGCGACAACTAAGTTTAAAATTAAGAACTGAAGGAAAAACTTATCAATTTATAGAAGTGTGAAACTGTTCTGCTAAAATTGATAACAAATGCACTAAAGGGGCGAGAAAAGGAGAAAACCCCCGGCCGTAAAAAGAAAACTACAGTTCGTGAAGATCAGCTCATAGTACATGCGTCGTTCTAAAAGAAACACATTTATGACTGCCTCAAAGTTAAAACAGGGAGTAGACTAAATACCAGTGGACAAACAATACGGGGACGTTTGATACAATAATTTGATGGCAAGAAGTCTTAGGTCCGTATTCATAAACAAAACTTACGCTATGCGTTCCCTAAAAACTTGCGAATATGTGTTTTTGTACTGCAAAGTAATTTATAAATTGTACTTAAACTCTTGTGAGTCTACACCGCTACACCTTGAAATGCGTACAGTTCATGAATAATTAGCGAATTATTATCAAACGTAAGTTTTGTTTATGAATACGGGCGTTAGAAAAGTGCCACTTTTGAAAAAGCAACATCTTCAATGTCGTTTACAGTTTGGTCGGTAGTAAAACGACGTAACATTCTTTGATCTGATAAGAGTAAAATGGTGTTATTTGGCTCGAGTGGTCGTAGACCATATGTAGAAGATCTGCGAGGGCGGCTTTTCAAGCTCAATATACTTTAAAGTCAGTTAAACACAAAGATTAGGATTTGGGGGAGCCTTTCCTATTATGGTACAAGGCTAATACATTGGATAAAAGATATTTTAACTCAAGATGGGTATGTAGAAATTTTAGAAAATGTAATGCTGCCCTACGTTGAAGAAGAAGTGCCTTTAAAATGCACGATAGCGACCCTAAACATACTAGCCGAAGAATAAAGGACTGGCTTATCCAACATGGGTTTAAGGTTTTGGAATGGCCGGCGCAATTTCCAGACCTTAATTCTATAGAGAATTTGTGAATTGACTTAAACAAGCAGTATTCGATAAAAATCCCAGGACCCAGCAATATTATAACTGTTTAGTCATCACAATTTTCCAAAAAATATGAAATTCAAATTAAAACATAATGTATATGTATATCGGGTGTCCCACGCCATGTGCTCACCCTTCTAGGATTTTTATTTTTTAGTCGATTTACATGAAATTTGGAAATGATAAATTATACCGAGCACGGTAGGACTTCCGGTTTCGCCAGAACTTTCTTATTTTAAATGGAACAGCCTTTAGGTATAGAGTGTCACTGTCAGAAGAGAGCAAAATCCAAACCATACAGAAGCCCAGTCTAAAAAAAAAACTTACAAAATCCAGCAAACAGTTTCAAACCCGATTGATTGAAGCTATCTCGAGTGACAGGATTTCCGTAAAAGTTTCGGGATGATGTTCATATTTTGTTCAGTATTTAGAATTCAAGAAGTACATTTCTGCATTTCTTGAACTTGTTGAACTGATCGACTTTTAATACGTAATACGTCGATTTTTTAATAGGTACTTCCATAAGAAGAAGAAGCCTTATTTCGAAAATCCGAAATAAAAATATAAATATCATCCCGAATGATTTATAAAAATCCCGTAACTTGAAGACATGTTATATTTAGGGGGCGCAAAGAGTAAAATATTTACGACGTAAGAATGACAGGGTCTATTTATGAGGGTAGTTTATTATTTGTGAAGGATTTCTGTAACCATGCATAACGTCTGCAATTGATATCGTTGCTATCCAAAACACACTAACAATATTTAATAATCATAATCTAAGAATTAGATAATTTACAAAAATAATTAGTATACAGAAATACAGGAAGTCTATTTTTTTAACCTCACCATGAGGATTTGAGTTATTAAGATACGATTCAGTCGAAGTCGATCACATTTTGACATAATGTTTATTTTTATAGTGATTATTATTACATTAATTAATTAAATTAAATATAAAATAGTTCACTTATTTCTTACAGTTTTCAAAATATTCGAAAAACTGTCGCGCACACTCTCACCAAAAATAATAACGAAATCCTAAATTAAACCTATACCAAAACAAACCACAAGACACAAACGAGCAATACGCAACCAAACTCGCAGTCGAGTGTATTGGGAAATAAACTGACCACGGCACGTGTGAGGGAGCCACCGTAGACAAGTAATGCGTTTTGTTTACGTTTGATTTATTTGTGATAAACTGTTTAGTTAAACATTTAAGTGTACCTTTTGTAAAAAAAAATTATTGTTATTGTTTTGCAAATTATTGCGAGTTCATTAGTAAGTAATATTCGGATTGTTGTTTCTGCAGACGACGGTGCTTCAGACTCTATACTTTATACATCTATACTTTATTATCAACAAATTTAGGAGTTCTGCTTTTCGTATTTAAACTTTTTGGAAAGTTATATTTTCCAAAAGCAGTAATTATCATTTGGTAAGTGCCAACCATAATATTCTACACTTAGTTAAGCAAAGTATATCAAATTTGTAGGTTAGTACGAGAACCTGCATTTTTCTCGAAAACAATAAGAATGAATGCAATCGTTATTCTTTCTAGAATGGTAATTAAAAACACAACAGTTTGTGTTATGCACTGTTTCAGGAGGCACTTTTAAACAAAATTAACAGAAAGTGTAACACATACGGCGTATTAGTTTTAACGTGTTTTACCTGATCTGATCACCAGAACTGTTCGTAATGAACCTTGCGTATTCTGCACATTATATTCTTTGCGTTCAGTTTGGTCAAATAGGTTAGATAAAACGAATTCAGCTGTAATCTAACGTAAAGAAATACAAAACATTGACCATTACTTGTCTGTGGCAGTTCCAGTTATGACCACCAGAGGGAGAGCAGTTTACTGAAATCGCCAATACGGCAGGTTATCTGATGGCGAAAAAAAAACAGAAATGGATACAAACGAACCTAGCTGGATCGCCCGATGGTTGGGCTGTTGCTGCGACCAAAATCCCGTGTCAGTGGAGAAGGCCGTGAGCAAGCAGTTTCGCACAGGTAACTGTAGATCGCAACAACTTGCAATCGAGGATTTCCCCCAACAGGAGACAAAAAACCTGCTTACCAGTCGGTTCAGTTCCGATATGATCTGTCCCAAAAGGGAACAGTAAAAGGAGTAAGTTAACTTTAATGAGAGATAAACCGTCAAGGGACGTACAAAGCGTCCCGTCGAGCGAAATATCACAAAGACACAAAAAATTCCGCATTAAACTCTCTTCACAAAAAAAATGTAATATTACGTAACAACAGGAAAATAAAACAAACAACACTCACGTGATACGCGCAGAAAACTATGCCGTCCGTTAGGGATCCCACACGACCGTTTTCAGACAGGACTGGAAAGCAGTCGTAAACGTAGTAAAGAAATTAAACTACGGTAGTAAATTGTAAACAACAAAAGAAAATACACTTAAGACTAGGCGTCGAAACAATCCGTCATAATACCTCCTAAAACCATCCCTATATGAGCAACAGAAGAATAAGCAATTAAAGATTTAATATCAACAAAATCGCTCGCCACTCTACGTGCACAAATACGACAATAATCAAAAACACGACGATCATCCCACAAAAGGTGTAAGATCGAACAAAAACCTCGGACGAAGTCGTTTTGAAACACCACAGAACGTGACCAAAAGCATAGTGAAAAACACAAAAAAACAAGTATTCAATGGAGTACGATACCGTGAAGCCCTTCGATTGCACTCCGACCTTCAGCGCCTTGGGGGAGAAACTCGTAGGTTCACCCCGCGTTCTCGTGACTCCGCAGCTGGTTTCGCCCCGCCGGGAAGATTGCGAAATGTACTTGAAGTCAAACGGCGAAGGTCAAGGAAAAAAGATCGCTTCCGAAAATCCAGAAGTCAAAGCGGGGGAGGGGGGTAGCTACTCGCTACTACTCGCTATCGCCCGTAACTACTCGCTACAATAACAGAACAGACACAAACGAATTAAAATCAAACGGAGTGAAAGAAAGTAAATGCTGGCTTACCTTGGCCTGGACACGCCGAGCTTCCGAGATGATTTGCCGCGTGGAACACGCGTTGATCTAGCCCAAAATCCCCAAAAATGCGTCGGAAAAACAAGGTCAAAAGAAACCTTTCCAAATCCACGGCTTTTTTGAGTAAATCTTACAAATCCCCAACTGGGCGCGGTATCACCAAAATCCAAATAACCAAAGACCGCGTAAATACTCAAGGGATCAACGATGAAACACACACGCGGTAAACACGATGTCGTTTCGGACACACCCTGCTAGTCAAGTGCAAAAATCCTAACGCGCCGGTCCACACCCGGAATTCCTCGCGCTTCCTGCCTTAAATTAAGTACGAACCACCGACTTAGCGCGAAATTCAAAACCAGCCATCATTAATGCGTGGAAGCGACCGTAACAAAACACAAAAATTCTTGATTTTCCTTCTTATTCTTTTATTTTTTAATAACCACTGATAAATCTAGACTTTTTTTAATAAGGCGTTAATAAAGCACGTTGATGTCGAGAGTAAAGAAATTATGAAATTATGCCTCTTCAGTTCGATTTATTTTGCATTTAAAAAAATTATCCTTCAGCTGTAAAACATGATACGAGCTAAACTAAAAATAGCTCTCTGTAACAGAATACAGCGACGTAATAAAATTTGGGAAAGAAGAGAAGAGCCGCACGAGCTTCTTTGAAATCCTATTTTCTAATATCAAACGCCTTTATATGTGCATTAGGCGTGAAAAGCATCTGGTATACCTTCGAATATCCTAAAAGAATATACGATGCAACAGTACAGATGGCATTTTTCAGAAACTCCGTTATTTTATCGGCTAAATCTTACATTGCCAATCGTATGCATATATTAGATTTTGATATAATAATATTGTACAGGGTATCGAAGTAATGATACAGGTTTGCAAACGGGTTGTAACTTCAAAGTTGCAGTAATTACCAAGGACAGAAATAATTTAATTTAAAGGCCGTTGTAATTTGGAGATGTAGAAATTGTTAAAGGGAATGTAACTGAAACAAATAGGAGGATTAATAGGAAGTCGTTTGTTCACAAGAGATAATTGCAACTAGTTATATAAACAAGTTACGGCGCCCTTACATCTTTATTAACGTTTTCACATAAAAGTCAACATCTTACTCCTCAAACAAACGAGCTATTTAACTCAAACTCTCTCTATAGATCTAGTTTTAATTTAGAAAATTAGCTTAAAGCAGCAATTCGTTCAAATGACGGTCAATTTAATTCCTTTTCTTTTCTTCCTTTCAAATTCGTACACCAAAAGGCAAATTCACTTGTATTTTCTTTAATTTCGAATCAAGTCTAACCATGAGTGTAGTTTGATTTCTAATTAGTTTCGAAGGTTGAATCTTTATTTTCAAGCGAACAACTAAACTGATTTACAAGGTGTTTAAAGAAAATGGATTAACTATACGATCATATTCTTTTCAGTATCAAAAATCTTTCATGTAATGGTAAGTATTATTTCCGTATTAAATTTATTTTCTTAAGAATTTGTACAGCGGAAGGTAAATCCACTTGCTTCACTTCCTTCTGTTTTACAGTCAGGTCTAACAACAAAAGACCACGCAAAACTCTCTAGAACCAAGTTCCATAAGTAAACAAATATTAAAAAAATTAGTGCAAATCGGTTTTGATTACAGCGGATTCCTCGAGCAGGTTCTGTACAACTGTTTCAGGCCTAGTTGGGCCTTCGTCAGCAGAACCGTAGCTCGAGAACTCCACTGCAAACCAAACCGATCTCTCCAAGTTATTCGCCAATGCGATGTGAAAGTAATGAACATTTTAAGTAGCGACATCTTTCGATCGCTTTTTGACCTGACATTGCAGTAGGATTGACAAATTGAAGCCAGTTCGCTACATAATAAGTCATTCCATGCAAGGCGGCCATGCTTGCTGTCAAAGCATATGAGAATTTTAAAAAATTTAGTGCAAATCGGTTTTGATTACAGCGGATTCCTCGAGCAGACTCTGTACAGCTGTTTCAGGCCTAGTTGGGCCTTCGTCAGCAGAACCGTAGCTCGAGAACTCCAATTTGTCAATGTACTGCAATGTTAAGTCAAAAAGCGATCGAAAGATGTCGCTACTTAAAATGTTCATTACTTTCACATCGCATTGGCGAATAACCTGGACAGATCGGTTTGGTTTGCAGTGGAGTTCTCGAGCTACGGTTCTGCTGACTGCAACATAGTTCTTGACGTACGCCATATTTTTGAAAACACCCTGTATGCCGCCATTGATGACAGAGGATTTAGAAAGACTAATTGACTTATCGGATTAATTACACAAGAAGATAATGTCGAAATAATAATAATAATTATTTTCTCTCATTTAATTGTAAATTGTACTCGTTATAAGGTCAATGATTGTAGGTCAAATATTAATTTTCCTTAGTCGTGACAAAACAGTATGTTTAATTAAGTATTCTTAAATACCATGATTTTATTCAATTGTTCTCGTAACTTTCATTCTTTTAAAACCTCCTACAGCATCGATGAAAGTCAAGAAACATGAAATATAAAATAACCTCTCAGTGAAAAAAATTTCCCTGAAAAAAATCGTAAGCTTTAAGTGTGTATTGTAATGTAAGCAATAATCATTAGGGGCGTTAAAAGTTAAATTCGATGAATTTCAGAGCATTATATTCTTTTGTATAAAATCGGAATAGCAAGGAGGTCTGGGATATCTTTTGTTAATCAATAAAGACGGAGCAACATCGAAACGTGTTTATTTATTTTTCGAAGAACTCGACAATTTAAATGAAATATATGTGTCAAGGGAAATCAGCAAAACTGAAAGCCCTGTTTCTTAACTGATCCTCCATACACCGATTGTGAGAACGTCATTGTTAACGAATCGATTTTCTTCACTTTGACATCCGTGAAGATTATTAAAACATAATAATAAACAGGAAATTTTCTGCACATTTTCAACGTCCAACAGTTTCATATTTCTGCTCTAAATATTTATGGCGGCGCCTTTACAAAACAAACAAAAATTGTCTGGCTGATTCACAAACAAGAAACAAAAAACACATTTTTTTTCATGAACGCGTTTCTCCTATTCAATACAAACTGCCAAAGTTTAACGTCTCTCCCCTTCAATACCTTTACATTATTAAGTTCTCGCTTCGACGGTAGTCACGAGTATCTGCATTCATCAATCATTTTCAGAAAGCTCAAGATGTGAGCTGCTTGAATTAGAAATTCCACCAGATATGGTGAGCTTTCTCATGAAACTATTGATTGCTATTGCACTGCGGATCACATAGATTATTCTACATCAGTTCGATGCATGTGGGGTAGGACGAACAGAATTATTAATCGCTAGCGTCGACATATCCTCTGAGGCAACATAAATTTCATTTTAGAACGGACCAGGATATAAACCTAGTGATTTGTGCTTTTAAAAAACATAGCTTTTTAACCGGCGCGGCTCGTGCTCAATTAGTTTGTCGGTTTTGTATCACCGTGTCAAAAAAAAATTTAAATTTATTTCACCCTTTAACGGTCAAAGCTTTTGTGCGTGTTGTGGACAGCTGAAATTGTAAACATACATTCTAAACTTTTGCTGGCATTTTTCACTTGTGTTTGAGAGCTTTCAAAAGTTGCAGTTCATCGTCGGGTTATGAAGCCTATGTTGTAATATTAAAATCACGGAACTTGAGCTCTGCGTCATCAATCACCGAAGTTACAACCGACAATTATTTTACAGTATTATTTCTTTGTTAACGATGAATGAGAAAAAAAGAATGGAATTATGCTTCTTATGTCTGATGATGCAACATCAGACGCGTTTTATTTATGACGTAAACTTCTTCTCTTATGAAAACAACTTTACTTGTATAGGGACTTGTATAGCCTAAATCGTTGTTTCCAAAATCTTTGAATCGAAGTTCGAGATAAAGTATTGAATTAAATGAATAAAATTTGCAGTCGTCACAAATATGACTAATCAGAAACTGAAAGAATTTTAGATGAACTTGATACGGGCGAGGAAAATGATGGAAGCATTTTGATACCTTTTCGCCAAAGTATCGTAAAGCACATATCATAAATTTTATAGGAAGAGAGCTATTTGTATGCGGGGGTGATTGCTAATTAACCCGACAAAATGAAACCACGATAAAAAGCGATGTCCGAGAGTATGGGAAAAATGTTAAAAAAAGTCTTTCTACTTTACTTTTCCAGAAATAATTAATCAAAAATTAACCCCAAAACGACCATGCGCCCTGGGTTAAAAGTCGAGGAGTAGATGAACGAAATAAACGCTATCATAAAAGTTTTTTATAGTTTTATGATATGGCGGTGTGACTTCGTGAACTTGACCTTTAAGCGGAATTTCACAACTCCGTTTTTAGGTCAACGCCCGACGTGAAACACGAACTCGAAAATATTTACTTGACAAATGCATGTAACAAATTACCTGAAGTAGATTATTCCACGTAAATACAAATAACAACGGCCACACATAGAACACCTGCTCTGATAGGTAAACAAATAAATCAGTAAACTCGTTCGTAATCTGTATAGAATGTTAATTATTGTAATTTCGTTTTGTATGTGTGTATGCGGAATTATTAACACAAGTCTATTAAAAGTTTAACAAATTCAAGACGCCTTTACAACTCCACATCCTGTGTTTTTGGCGCACTGGTTGTAACTTGTTCCTCGTTCTACCATATACATTCTTTTCACTTTGAATTAAATTCTTAATTAATTATAAACTGTCCATTAGAATTTTTTAAAGATGAGCCCGTAATCTATTACAATTCATTCACGTATGCGATTTAATTAGCATATGACCAACGACGTTTAATTCGCGGCCACCTTTGCGTTTAATGTAACGCCTAACGGGATTTTCAAAATCTAATTTGACTAGTTTGTTGTAGTTTTTACTTGTGATTTGATAATACAGAAAAGAAAACAAATTTGTAACGAGTAATTTGATATTAAGCTTAAGTGTAACTGCAAATTAATGTCAAATTAGATGTTAAAAATCACGTTGGGCGTTACATTAAACGCAAATGTGGCCGCAGAATAAAACAGCTGTACGTAATAAAGTTTTTATAGTCTAATAAACAAGAAAAAACTTGTCGGCAATGAATTTCAGGTCTAATAAATCGTTTCACATTTTCGGAGAAAACCGATTCATTTAAGCGATTCCTTGTAAATGTAATCAAGTAATCATTCTTTTGTGACCATAATAATTATTTATTACCAATTAGTATTGAGGCTCAAACAGAATGCAATGCCGTTATGCATAGTTATCTGTCAAATGAATGTTAAATACAAGAGTTCAAATGTCATTGCCAGAATGAATGACATCAAACGGCGTTGTATGCAAAAAGTTGGTGAACTTCCAGCTATCGCAGCGTCAAACGTCATAATATATAACCAAATTTAACTCATACCATCGCATTTTCAACCGATAATTTCTTGTAGGTGAATAATACAACATACAATACATCAGGGGCCTATTGCATAATAAAATACAAGATAATAATATTAGTATTATAGTTGGTTCTTGTCCGATGAAATTTGTATCACAAAATAATATTATTAATATTAGTATTAAATAAAACGTTTAATGACCGGATTAAGGGCAAAGTAAAAAACTATAGCTGACAGTTTCGGCTTATAAACCGACGGTTTTGGTTTACGAACCGATACTGTCAGTTGAATGAACGAATAGCTTTTTACTTCGTCCTTAATTCAATCATCAAACGTTTTATTCAGTACTAATATTATTAGCTTGTATTTTATTATGCAATAGGCCCCTGGTGTAACGTGTACATATACAATAATAACAAGCTATCAATTAGGGTAGGCATTGGAATTTAAATGCATGTCTTGGATAACATCATGCAGCGGAATATTTTCTAGCATTTCAGGCAAAGGGGTTTCCAAAAATTTGCAGTAAATATTTGTATCTCCGTTTAAATTTAAAGTTGATTGTCTAACTTAGCTCTCCAAACATTTATTTTAAAAGTATGCTGCAAATGAGCTTCCTTTGTAACATAAGGATTTTCTTCCGCCCAAATATGCATATTTCGACTATTGATCGATAATGTCGGATAAATATGGCTTCATCAGGAATAAAATATTGCACAAAAAATTGCGATCGTTCAGTTTTTTTCTCAAGCAACACCTCACAAAAATCCACACTATTTGCTCTATCTTCTGGTAACAGTTCTTGCACTCTTCGATAATGAAACGGATGTAGTAGCTGCTCACGCAGTAACCTCCGAGTAGTTGGCTGGGAAACGTTCGTTCTTAAAGCTAATTTTCTAGTACTTATTTCCGACTCCTCCATTAAAACATCTAAAATTTGTTCTTCCGTTTCTGCAGTTCGTGTCATTCTCGGTCGACTACCAGCAAATGAAGCATTTTCCCGTAAGCGGCGTTCGGTACTTAAAAATGTTTTGGGGATCAGGAACTCTTCTATTCGGAAACTTTTCTCGATAGCGTCTTACAGAAGCGGTTGCATTACCAGAACATTCTCCCAAAGTTAAAATCATGTTCGTTAATTCAGCATTTTTGGTAATTAACCATGTTTATTTATTAATAATTTAAGCTAAATAATGCTAAGATACAATGAAATGTAACGTCACGTTAAATTAAGTGAATGACGTTTGATTAAAATTCATTTTTTTTAAATCAGTGATGACTTGATGTTTAAAAGGACACAGATACATAGATACTAACAAAACGCAACAGATGTATGTTGTTTACATTTAAACCTCAATTACTCGAAAACGGTGCGGTTTATCGAAATGCAATAAGAGAACCTTTCTTGCGCCAAATAATCTAAAGAATATTTTCTTCACAAATTTTTCATGAAATATGTAAAAAATAAAAAATTTGAGATAAAATACTGACAGTTACCCCCTCAAACTACCCCTTAAAAAGGAGGGAGGATCTGACAAATATGTTGTAAATGCGCAGTTAGGTGCCTTACATCTGAGTTTAAAATATTAGTTTGATAACTTTAAGGATCCAGAAGATATTGCCAAAAAACATTATTTTTCACCCCTCTTTCAGGGCTTATAACTCTCTTATTATTCACTTTTGGAAAAAAAATTATATAAAAAGGTGACCTTATTTTTTTATGTTAATAATAATAATAATACTTTATTCAAACTCACTTGCTTACAGTTCATGTCAAGGATATTTGTGCCACTAAAAATGGGCTAAACACTCATACACTGTATAAAATGGGTTTTCTAATAGAAAGGATTTTATATTGCAATGTGGGATTTCTTTTCGGATGTTTTCCGCAATGGTACAGAAGAAATCATTCAACGTATCTGGAGCTAAATTATTTCCATGGTTTAGTGGTGTAGATGTGGTTTCTAGTTTAATAATGTTCCATAGGGTCTTCTGTTTGCATTTCGATACTTGTATCGTGTGGAGGTTGCCTTGCCTTTTTTCTTCTCTGGCTAGATTGAGGTAGAATTTCCTATAGTTGTCTCGGATAGTTTTTAAGTTGTCTCCGCCATGTTGATTGTAGGTATCTTGTATAAGGTCTAATGTTGATTTTACTTGTAGCAGTTTTTCAGATGTCATGTGAGATTTTCTTGGTGACTGTCTTGCGGAGACCATTGGAAAAGCACTTTCGAAATTAGTGGATAAAGTTCGGAAGAAGTTTTCGTATTTGATCGTCGCTCTGTCTGTCATATACAAATTTTCCCAGGTTTCTTTGAAGTTTTGGATTTTGTTCTTCGTGTTGATTCTTTTCCGAATACATTTATTATTTGTCGATGTCCTTGCTTCGAAGTTGAGAAGTATAGCATTGTGGTCCGATATGTCCGTGTCTAGAACCCTGTTTTTACAATGTTTGATGTAAATATGTTGTCAATACAAGTTTTTGTATTTGGTTGAATGCGTGTGTACTTAGTGTTTACAAATCTTAAATCGAAGGATAACATTAAGTTGATCAATGCTTCGGTTCTACATGAGTCTTTCAAGATGTCTACATTGAAGTCTCCTGCGAAAATTATCTTCACCGATTTACAGTGTGTGGCATTTAACCGAGTTTCTTCATTTACGCCGTTCCTAATGAAAATATGAAAAAATGATTTATACAAAAGTATCATTCTTTCAAGCTCTGCATAATTTAAAATTATTTTCGAATATACAGGATGTCCCAGTTTGGCTGTACGATGTGTTACTTCGTTATTTTAAATGGAACATCCTACATTTTATTTTAGGATAAGTTTGATAAGGGTTCCCTATACCTAAGACCTATAGTTTTTAAGATTTTGGGCTTTGTTTACGGTTTTTGGAAAATATGGATATGACTTTGATAATTAATGTCTCAATAACGAAGAATGTTAGAAAGCAGATATTGTGGTGCTGTTGCGAGCTAAGTGGAAGGTATCTACCGCAGTAACAAAATTTACTTTTCATTAAACAGGGATTCAGGAAAACTATTTCCATTTCGACAACAGTTGAAAGACAATAACTTTTGTTTTTTAAATGGAACGGTGTCATTTTTATATCGTTGTTAGATGCTCCATAAAAGTATCTTTCAATTAACTATACACTTCCCTATACCAATTACTGACTGTTCAGGAGATATTTAACGTTATTTCATAATTTCTGCATTTTAACATATTTAATTAAAATCAGGAGTGAGTATTTACCCAAACTTTGAATAAATTGTCAATTTTCTAAGTTTATTAATCTCTGTTATATTAAATGCATACATTTTGAACACTTATTGTAAAATTACAAGACATCTTGGAATTATTTTGTTATTCCTATAGTTTTCAAAAGTTTCGTATTTATTTTGGGAGACCAGTGTTTAATTTTGTTAGTTCTTGTTGTATTATTCAAATATGAGTAATAAATATTTCGTCAGTAATATTTACAGCGTACTTTATTATTTGACATAAACAAAAAGTTAAACTGAAGTACAAGAAGTCTTAGGGCCAATTGTATGAAACGTAGTTAACCACACAATCAAGTTAATCGTGTGATTAAGCAATATCACTTGAGGAAACTTAACAATACTTAAAAATACCAATCAAAATTATTTCTCTCGTTACTGTTTAACCTATCACAAGCCTTAACAATGGAATTAAATAATCATGTATTTAACAATATTTTATACGACCAGGACTTAAAAACTTAGCAAATTGACTTTTAATTCAAACCAGGTGTTTATTATGTTTGAATAAATACTCACTCCTGCTTTTAATTAAAGTGTTAAAATGTAGAAATTATGAAATAATGTTAAATATCTCCTGAACCGTCAGTAATTGGTATAGGGAAGTGTATAGTTAATTGAAAGATACTTTTATGGAGCATATAAGAACGATATAAAAATGACACCGTTCCATTTAAAAAACAAAAATTATTGCTTTTCAACTGTTGTCGAAATGGAAATAGTTTTACTGAATCCCTATTTAATGAAAAGTAAATTTTGTTACTGCGGTAGATAGCTTCCACTTAGCTCGCAACAGCACCACAATATCTGCTTTCTAACATTCTTCGTTATTGAGATATTAATTATCAAAGTTATTCCGTATTTTCCAAAAACCGTAAACAAAGCCTAATATCTCAAAAACTATAGGACTTAGGTATAGGGAATCCTTATCAAACTTACCCTAAAATAACCTAAGAAGCTCAAATTCGTTATAAAATATAGGGTATTCCATTTAAAATAACGAAGTAAGACGTCGTGGAACCAAATTGGGACATCCTGTATATTCGAAAATAATTTTAAATTATGCGGAGCTTGAAAATATGATACTTTTGTATAAAACATTTTTCCATATTTTCATTAGAAAAGGCGTAAATGAAGAAACCCGGTTAAATGCCACAGACTGTATGTTGCAAATATCTCCTCGAGAGTTGCAGATATATTCCTTAGATATAGGCCGAAGTCACTATCTGTCACTATCTGTTCTCTTCACCCTTAAAATATCGGGAGACAATTTTGAATCACCGTCTATAAAAGTTCTTTGATTTATCTATCGATCGGCATATAATAGAAAAATTAAATGTAATTGCAATATTAAATATGTATATATTTTACCAACGAGAGAACAAATCTACAATTGGTATCCAAGAGGATCAAGTTTAAGGCAAGTGTTTGAGTTGTTAGTGATGAATTTCTATAGTGCCGAGCATATCGATAATATTTGGAAAAATCCTGAAAATCCAAGAAAGTGAATACTTTGATGGATTGGTTGGCGACCGAACCATTGTGCTCTTCTTCATTCTAGGTAATTTGTCAAGTCAAATTTATTTGGAGTTACTTCGAGAAATTATTTTCCTAGCGTCTGTTTGATATTTGGTATGTGTTTGGTAAATGTTTGCTGTTTCGATTAAAATAAAAGTAATGAAATCTTAAATTTCCTTCAGTTGTGCTTTAAATATTAAAATTGATTTTCTTTGACCGAGTTAAAACTATATTAAGTTCCATCGCTTCTTTCAATTTTCCGCTATTTTCTGAATATAATCAATCAAGTCGGTTGTTGCCCGTTAAATTTTCCTCTCATCCCTCGCTCTAAATTGTCAACAAAAGAGTATCTGCGCTTGTTACAAAGTGCAAGCAAACATCAGCTAAAATTAGCTTCCATCGTCGGACAAGAATTGAAATCGATAGCTTTGAGAGATACCGTCGAAACCACTCATCTTCAGACTTTGAAGACTATTAGGTATTGACAGAATTCAGAGGGTAAAGTCCTAACAAAGATTTATTGACTTGCCACTTTCCTCTTATAGTTCACCCTTGTTAAGGGAAGCTTCCGGTAAATAACTAAAATTAATTAAAACGGTGAACATCTGAGACAGAATCAAACCACAACTACACGCACGTCCGTCGCTTTACAATTCCATGATTAATCGCTTAATACCTACGTTCCAGTTTAATTAAAGCTCACCAGATAAACTGCGTAATTTCAGACTCGTTAGCATTTCTGCGCCCCGGGGTGAATTTGGAACGCCCCGCTGCTCCTCTTTTCGTTTAAGGGAAGCGCAATGGCTTAGGCGATGTGATTTATCGCGCAACATTTTTCCAATTAAGCGTGAAGCTCGTTTTTAGCGCGATTCCAGTATTTCGCAGTTCAGCGCGAGTGTAAATTTCAGATAATTAACTTTCCCAATTTACTTAATACGAGGTTGGCGTAGGAGAATTGAGATTTCTTGCTTTGTGGAATAATAAATTTTTATGTTTTGTGAATTTTCTTTGAATTATTAAATTGACTAAATGACGTTAAGGGTGTGCGGGCTAAGTAATGAGACAAACTTTACGAACTCATTTCGTTTATACGAAATATGCTTTTGTGCTTTAAATCATGTTGGCACATTGGATTAACAGTTTGACAGTCAATATTTAGAAAAAGTCTTAAATTCATTATTATACAGTGAGAGAGTGAGAATTTTTTCACGTAGAACATAATTTCTTTTGCAACAGTAAAAGTGAGTTTTTTCAACTAGAACATAAGCTGGGATACATGGAGTTTATTTATTACTATGGACATCAGTTTTGTAATACAAGTTTATAAATTCGATGCAAAAAATGAAGTGTTTTACACTTTCGGAAGAAATTGGTATGTCTAAGAGATTCCTTGTAAATGTAATTGTCGCGTCCTGTGTATAAGTGTAATAATGTTAGGATCAGAGAAAATACTTGACCCACGGTCCATTACTACAAAATTTTTATCTTAAATTTGACCCATTGGTAAAAAAAGGTTCGCTATCCCTGACCTAGAACACCTGGTATAATTCAATTTTTATATGAACAAAAAATTTAAAAATGTACTTAAATATATTCAAACAAATTTTACAGTACTCTTCAAACTTTCGTCGCAGATCATTTAATACTGAGAAAGTTGTCGATATGCAGCAAAACAGCGATTTTAAAAGTATTACAAAAATTTACTGCAGAATAATAAATACAAATCGCTTAGAAATTTGCAATGAATAAGATATATTAATTATAAAAACCGTGATGAGAATCTTGCTACCTACTTGAAGGCCAGCAAATTGTCCGAGTGACTCCAGCACCGCTCGGCTAAGCTCTTGGAGATGGGAGGGTTCGACGAAACCCCAAAGCAAAATGTGGGCAAAGTGAATAAAATAAAAATCACCAGCTGAGCACACTTGTTTTTATTTAAAAACGCTCAAAAGTAGTTAACGAATAGTAAAATAATTTACAAGTATCGAATGCGACCCAGAAGGGGTCCCAATGAAAAGAACACGAAAAGTAATTAAGTAAACTAACATAAATTTTTTGCGATCAGCAGATCTGCTCTTCGTTTACAATTAACACTTTAGGCTGGTTTTCTCAGTCCTAGTTTAACTTTAAACTCCTGTTTATTTCCATAGGAACAATTGTGTTTATAATTGCTACCAAGGGAATAAACAGGAGTTTAAAGTTAAACTAGGACTGAGAAATCCAGCCTTAGGTGATTAAAGAAATTCACTTGATTAGCAACTAAATGAGAATAAAAATAACAACGCCGCGGAAAGGTGAGTCAACACAATAGGGTAATTAAAAATACATAGAGTAGGTAATTAAAAATAATTAGAGTAATTCCGACCTTGTAACCAGAATCCGGCGTCATGACAGTCAACAGTGAGGGAGCGCCTTCTAACGGAGGTAAGTGCAGTCAATCATGTACTTCGACGCACAGAGTGTTACGTCACCAAGTGACGTCGAGTCAACGGGTCAGGTCCACTTTCACGGGCGGAGGGTGAGCCGTGTTGCCGGGGGTTCAACTAGTTTCAAACACCGATTCCGGCCTTTTCTTCCACCCAAAAAGGTTTGACTAAGGTTTTCTCTGATGGGTAAAACTACCACTAGAAGCCTAATAGAAGAGAGAGATACGCGTTACTCACAGAACATTCGCACAAAATGGCCAACAAGACATACCTGTTCCTTATTTCAAAGACAGGCTTTCGAAAAGCTGTTTAACGAGCTTGAACGTCTCTCAACGTAGGTTTGCACTAATCTCGGAGTACTTCCGGTTCCGTCTTCCTTCTCAGAATCACGTAAAAGGGAGCACAAAGATCAAAGACACAAATAAACGATTCGTACGCAAAAGCTCTAGAGGCAAACTGAATGCGAGCGGAACGCCGCGTTCTTCCCAACCATAAGTTGAGATGAGGGCGATGTTATGCCCTGACAGATGTTACGACTGAGATCAGTTTTTAACCGGGCGATAGAGTGAAATGGAGAGATACTGTAGGACTAAATAACAACGTAAGGTCTAGTGGCGTAATATTGACAAATATGGCAAAAGTCAGGTACGCCAGGCTGGTCGTAAGATTCTCACGCTAATACAGGGCGTTCGATAAATGTTATGAATAACTTAAATGAATTTTCAACCGTAACAATTTGTTTAAACTTGCTTGGGCATAAAGATGAAATTCTTCTTATTTCCTTGCAATAAAAATGAAAATAAAAGCAAATTATAAAATTTAGAAAATGGGTACTTAAATATTTTCTTGAATATTTTTTGTCTAGCTATTTTCTCTTTTCTATTTGATGTCCTATTACTCTGAGAATTTTACTTTGCGATTTTTAAATGTTAAAATTAAATCTTTTTCAGTTAAGATTTTCCCTAACTCTTGCAGTGAATCATTAAACAGTTCCTTAAGACAAAACTAATAAGTAATATTATGATTTTTTTAGTGTTGTTAAATTACCAGTAATTTATTTTTAATGTTACCTTACCGGTAATGTTACCGTAACATTACCAACTGCATTTTTTAACTAAAAATTAGATTTCTGTACTTAATTAGAATTTTCTGATTAATTTGATATCAAATACACAGCATTTTTTCTTTTGTTAAAAATAATTTTTTATCCGAGTTGCATTACTCACATATGTCACATTTTACAGTTTTCTTCTTCGAACATATATCTTTTTTTTTTATTCCAAATCATACTTTCTCTCCATGGCATTTTTTCTTTTTTATTTTCTGACACCAACTGCTAAAATAGTCAACAATAATCAAACGTCTAAACGAAAACCATTTAAATGTGTCAAGTATTTATTTATTTTATCTAGTACTTACGTTTTTCCTAAGGCTCGGTCTTTCCATCTGCCTAATAAAGTGATTCGACGAATAACTTGATTTTTATGAATTTTTGATTGATTTTTAATGAATTGTTTCCATGGTAAGTATTCGCCGAATAGCTATCAGTCAGTTTATTAAGAGGGGGAAAGACCTGGCCTTAAATAATATAAAGTAAGACTTAAGGTTACATGTTATTGACAATTTATTTCATTAGTTGAGTTACAATTTGCAAGTTTACGAGTCAATCATTTGAAAAAATTACAGCTTTTTCCATTACGTTGGTAACAGAGGTAACATTCAGAAATTACCGGTAACAAATGAATGTTACCTTACTGGTAACATTGGAAATTTACCGTAAGGTAACTTGGTAAAATTACCGACTCACAACACTAGGGGTGGGTTTACAGAAAGGAAATCAAATATTTAATCACGATTACTATTTGATTGAGCTTAAAATTCGCGTTGCCATAGAAATCAAATTGTTAAACTAAGGCAACGCTAATTTTAATCTCAATCAAATAGTTAATCGTAATTATATATTTGATTTCCTTTCTGTAAACCCACCCTAGATTTTTTAATAACAATGAATTTAATCTAAATTTATCATACGTAACGACATATTTACTTATTTTACCGACATATTTTTTTCCATTCAATCTCCTCGTTATTACTTTTAGTATTAGAGTTCTTTTTTTGTTTTGTTACTTATTTCGACGAACTATCAAGTCTGACTTAGGTCTGGTACTTTAGTTACTCATTAACTTTAACCTTTGGTTTGTTCTCATGCCTACAATTGCAGAGACAATTGTTTCTAAGGGAATAAACCAAAGATTAAAGTTAACCAGTGACTAAAGTACTGGTCCTCAGTAGTTAAATTTCTTAATAAAATTATTAAATATTCCGAGGCATACCTACATACATAGAATATTTTCCTAAAATTCATGATTTCATAAAAAAAGCTATTTTCATAAAGAACTAGAATAATGGATCCATTATTTCCACAGAAAGATAGGTCCTAATTTGAGCTCATAAAGGAGCAGAAAACATCTCGAGATTTCTTTCTCCTTTCTTCATGTCAACAATCCTTTCTTGTGTTACTTTATCTGTTCAATTCTTCCTTTGAAATACATTATGCAAAACTCTTTCTGTTTTTGTTTCTGAATTAGCGTACTAAAATCGAAAGCAATGTAAGTTAACTTTAGTAATGATTATTTAATTAGAAATTTGTTTGGGTCTAAAGTTATATAATTGTTTCAGGTACAAATGATGCTTCTACAGACATGAGATTCTCAATAACTCCATTACCGGGAGATTCCGGCTTCTCGCAGTGGCATTCTGCGATGAAAATGGTGGCTCAACTGCCGGAAGGAATACCGTCGGAGTTCCGCAGGAGACTTTGGCTCACCCTGGCAAACAGGCATTTGTCTACGCGAGGAATCGATTGGGCCAAAGTAGAACGGAACTGCTTCAGTGAGTGGTCGCATCCCGCCGATTCGGAATTAGGCGTGCAAATAGTCAAGGACCTCCATCGAACCGGATGCAGCCTATTTTGCGGCGAAGACGGGCAGGAAAATCAAGCCCTTCTGAAGAAGGTCCTGCTTGCGTACGCACGGTGGAACAAGTCAGTCGGTAGGAGCGAAATTACTTTTTTTTAGTTCCCAAAAAAAGTAATTATCCTTTTTAAGGTTACTGCCAGGGATTTAACATGCTTGCCGCTCTGATACTCCAAGTAACCGAAAAATGTGAGACTGATGCCTTGAAATTAATGATATATCTAATCGAGGGAGTTTTACCGGACTCATATTTCGCCGATAGCCTTCGGGGGTTGTCGGTGGATATGGCTGTTTTTCGTGAGTTATTAAGGACACGTCTGCCGCGCCTGTCGAGGCATTTGGATAATTTACAGAAGGCTGCTAAAGACGGCACCACGAGTTATGAACCCCCGCTCACCAACGTTTTTACGATGCAGTGGTAAGTTATAACTTGATATATAAAGGTTAAAACGAAATGAATTCTCGATGTTTTTTTCGAGATGAATTCATTTAATAAAAATTTCGCGTTCATTTTTTTTAACGAAACAATAAATATTAGTTTTAATAATAAAAAAAATATTAGTCTTCTAAACCAGAAATAAGTTAATCGTTGGAATATCAACTTTGGGTTATACGCTAAAAGGAAGTAGGTAGTTTTTTTTAATAAAAATGGAAGAATCAAATTTAAAGTGAAATTGAAACGGAACGAACTTTACTCTACTTTCTTGTGACACATCTTTCACGCTCATGTATTTATTTTTTTAAGGTTTTTGACGTTGTTCTGCAATTGTCTCCCGCAAGAAATCGTCCTGAGAGTGTGGGACTTGATCCTCCTAGAAGGAAACGAGATCTTACTTCGCACTGCCCTTGCAATTTGGCAAGCACTAGCTGACAGAATCTTGAGTGTTCGAAGTGCTGACGAATTCTACTGCATAATGGGTGTATTGACCAGGGAAATGCTGGAATTCGGATTCGTAGACGCAAACGCCCTAATCAAAAACGTAGTGACTATTGGACCCTTAACCGAACTGAAAAGTCTACGCGATCATTATCTCTACAACATAAACCCTTGGAGCTCATCACCGCCAACTTCTAGTCCATCGTTGTACGATAATGACGATAAACAACTGGATCTTTACCCGAAGGAAAAATTGGTTTTGGATATTGGTGTCTTGAAGAAGCAGTACGCGAAGCTGAAGCAACGTCAGCGTCAAGCTCACATCATATTCAGCGCTGCTGTTTCGAGACAATCCCCAACGGCAACCCCCGTGGCTATGAATCACCTACTTCTAGGAAAAAGTGCTTTAGTACCCGTCCGTCGTCTAGGTCCCCCTCAAGGTGCTATTCCACCTCCTCGTAAGCAACCGCCGACGACCTTATATTGGAAAGACGCCGCCCCTCAACAGTCTTCAGGCTCGTCGTCGTCAGACACGGAGCTCTGCGACGATCCCGCGGAAAACCTTTCTGAAGACGAAGACAAAGGCGACGACAATCTTAAAAAACTTAGTGATAGCGAAAGTCTTATGACATCCGACAATATTAAGGAGAGCAAAATCGAATCTCCTATTAGTGCCAGCCAAGAAAATAGTCAGTCCCCCAGCCTTTCAGGTCTCATTGTTAGTAATGAGGCTGCTTTTGTGGATATTAGCCAAGAATACAAAGATAATCCAAGTGATGAATCAAAAAGCGACAGTGAATTACATAGTGATAACATCATGACTGAGACAGAGATAAAACCTGAACAGTGTGAAGATGAGACTTTAGACAGTGATGGGTTTGACTTTGAGAAATTTTTAGAGGAACGTATTCGTTGTTTGAAACAATCGAGTTTGTGCAGCGATGAAGGTGACAGTACTGACACATCTTCAGAGCAAAGTAGAGTATCACAAGGTAGGAAAAATAGTCAGCGAGCTTTAGAAATAATCCAGGAAAATTCCCTAATTTTGCATAGAATTTTGCAATGCCAGAGACTGAGTCCCACTCCTCTTCCAGGAGATAACGATATCAACCCTTTCGATTTCGATAAAAAAAGACAGGAGATTAAAGATACGTACGATATTTCTCCAAGCATAAGAACCACTGAAGACTCTATCGAAAGGTCATCTTGGCATGGAAATGAAAAATCAGAATTGAACAGCGAATTAAAACGGTTTAATTTACACGTCCATGAAACTCAGGATATCGATATTTTCAGTGAAGAACGCTTTGAAACATCCCTCGAAACCGATAAGGCTGAAGAGGAGAGTTATTTTACCTATTCAACTCCTTTGAAATCGGAATTCAAGGAAGAAACATATATCGATCCAAAATCGAAATACAAGGATATTTTAGAATACAGCAAAAATTTGGACGAAAGATACAATACTCTAATTCTAAACAGAACGCCTTTGAAATCGAGTGAGCCGGCAAATTTTGAGACTAACTTGGACTCACCTCCTAATGCAACGTCTCCAAAATCTCCGCCGTTTCTTCTTCCGGACAAGAATACGAAAAGAAGTTTAAGTCCAACGGTTCCAACCAAATCATATTTGGACCTACCGTTAAGAAGGTCACCCAGCAGAGATAGTTGTTCAGATAGCCCATCGCAGAAGTCTCCCAATCACGTTTATAACCCTTTCCCAGTAAAACTCAGTTCGAGACAAAATAAGGATGTTGCTGTTAGGTTAGGACTGTATAAAAAGTGACAGTCTTTCTGGCCATGCCGCATTATTTGTATGCCGGAGAAATTACTTTGGTTTCCTCCTATATAGTAATGAGGTCTGTTAAGAAGAAATATTTTTACGTACATATGTGTCAACAGCGTTGTGGTTCTTTTATTACCGTTATTAATGCAAAAGACGTAGTTGAAAATTAAACCTAACAAACAGTTATATTAACTGAGGGAAAGGATAATGAAATTTAAAAAAATTGACGAGTTGGCCTAGGATGTTTCACGCTTAGATTAACTCGTATGCGGATGTTTCAGTGCAAAACGTCATAAGAGAAACCTCCAAGTATGAAACCTCCACTCATCAAAATCGATACTATTTGTTGGGGTAGCTATTATATACATATATATTTTTAGAAATATACTGTGATTTTAGGAGGAAGCTCATATATGTACCGCTATAAATATAATTGTATTTTTACCACGTTTCGCTGTGCCACGTCCGTTAACAAAAGAAAAATTAGCAAATAATATATTTCTTTAATAAATTGTTAATTACAACGGTTGTTTAAATAAATAACTTTTTAAGTACTCTCAGTAGTTGTATTCTGGCAAAATCGGCGGACATGTACACACCAAATGCTTATCGCCGTAGATATCGTCGATTCTTGCTACACTAGGCCAAATTTTTGTTTCAGGTTTAACAAAAGGGGCAGGAAAAGCCGCCTGCTCTCTTGTGTACGGCCTCTCCCAAGTGCTGCTAATGACTTGCTCTTGCGTATGCGGTGACATCTTCAGAGGGTTTACTCTAATATCCAGTTTGCCTTCCTCAATGGCTTTAATCTCATCCTTGATACATATCAAAGCATCACAGAACCTATCTAATTCTTGTTTGTCTTCAGATTCCGTTGGCTCAATCATTAAAGTCCCTGCCACAGGCCAAGACATTGTTGGCGCATGAAATCCATAATCCATTAATCTCTTAGCTACATCGACAGCTTCTACATTTGCACTCTTTTTGAACTCCCTTACGTCAACTATAAATTCATGAGCAACCAATCCGGAAACGGGACTTCTAAATAACGTATTGTAATACGGCTCCAAACGTTTCGACATGTAATTGGCATTCAATATAGCAACTTGTGTCGCTTTTCTCAAGCCTCGTGGCCCCATCATCTTTATGTAAGCCCAAGAAATTGGGAGAATTGCCGATGATCCAAAGGGTGCGGCGCTTACCACGCCGTAATTTCTGGAATTTGCCCCGAGTGGATTGACAACGGGATGTCCTGGTAAAAACGGTGCTAAGTGAGATTTAACACCAATCGGTCCCATCCCTGGACCGCCCCCTCCATGTGGTATGCAAAAGGTCTTATGCAAATTAAGATGTGAGACATCACTTCCGTAATCGCCTGGTCTGCATAATCCAACTTGCGCATTCATGTTAGCCCCATCCAAATAAACCTGACCTCCATTTTTGTGAGTGATTTCGCAAACATCTGCCACAGTTTCTTCAAACACGCCATTGGTTGAAGGGTAGGTTATCATCAAGCAAGATAGACGATTTTTATACTTTTCAGCCTTTTCCTTCAAGTCTTCAACATCTATCGAACCATCCTGTTTAACTCGTACAGGTTCAACTCTCATCCCTGCCATTTGTGCACTGGCAGGATTAGTTCCATGAGCACTGACGGGAATCAAGCAAACGTCCCTATGTTTATCACCCTTAGCTTCGTGATAGCACTGTATAGCTCTTAGCCCTGCATATTCACCTTGTGCTCCGCTGTTTGGCTGAAAACTAATGCGATCGTATCCTGTAATAGTGCATAAATCGCGTTCGAGTTCTGCAAAAAGCTGGTGGTAACCCAGAGATTGATCCAAAGGAGCAAAAGGATGAATGTCGGTGAAATGCTTGAAAGAACAGGGCATCATCTCCGTTGTGGAATTCAACTTCATAGTGCACGAGCCAAGCGGAATCATCGAGTGAACCAAAGACACGTCTTTATTTTCTAACTTTTTCATATACCTAACGATTCTGGTTTCGGAATGGTGCGAGTTGAAAACCGGGTGTGTCAAGAATGGCGACGTCCTGTTGAAACTGCTTTGACTTATGGAAAAGTCCTTTACATCAGAAGCCTGAATGTTTCCACATTTAGAAACGGATCCAAATATGTAAAACAAATCATCTATGTCTTTGAAGGTGACCGTCTCATCTAAGGCAACACCTATGGTACTATCTTCGTAATATCTCAGGTTAATGCGTCGCTCTTTCGCACGACTTCGAACATCATCCAATCCGGTTCTTGGCTCAACATGTAGAGTGTCAAAAAATAATTTGTTCAACATTTGATTTCCACCTTGAGATAAGCCATAATTAAGTACCTGAAATTGTATTTTGTGAAAGTCTGAAAATGCTGTCATTAAAGCCAAACTTACCAAAGCCAAATTATGAACTTTCGTGCCGATATCTTTCAAGCCTTGAGGTCCATGATATACAGCGAACATTGCAGACATGTTGGCCAAGAGTGCTTGGGCGGTACAAATGTTGCTCGTTGCTTTGTCTCTTCTTATATGCTGTTCCCTTGTTTGCAGTGCTAAACGGTATCCATCACGTCCTGCTGCATCCCTTGTTACCCCAATCATTCTACCTGGCATAAGTCGAACGAGTGATTGATTGCAAGCAAAAAATCCAGCATGAGGACCTCCATAACCTAAAGGTACCCCAAATCTCTGTGACGTTCCTATCGCGATATCTGCCCCAAATTCTGAAGGTGGACGTAATAATGTCAAGCTCAGCAAGTCGGTGGCGCAGCAAACTAGAGTACCGTGACTATGAGCATTTTCAGAGATTTTACTGAAATCGAGGACATTGCCTTCAGTATCGGGATATTGAAAAAGCACACCTGCGATATCTCGATTTGAAAATTCTGACTCAAACACGTTGAGAACTTCCACTTTCAACCCTAAAGACGACAAACGAGTTTGAACCACAGATATAGTCTGAGGATGTAACTTGTCAGAAACTAATAATTTCTGTCTTTTATTGTGCCTATAGCATAAAGACAGAGCTTCTGCAGCTGCTGTTCCTTCATCTAAAAGTGAGGCATTAGCTACCTCGAGACCAGTTAAATCTGAAACCATGGTTTGGTAGTTTAACAGTCCTTCAAGTCTGCCTTGGGCTACTTCCGGTTGGTATGGGGTGTACTGTGTGGTCCAGCCAGGGTTTTCAAAAATATTGCGCATTATTGTGTGGGGAACACAGCAGTTGTGATAGCCCATTCCAATGTAGGACCTCCAAATTTGATTGCGTTCGGAAATTTTTCGGATTCTGTTAATTAGTTCATATTCATCTAAAACAACAAGTAAAGTAAAATGCAATTATTTTATTTATCTCTTTCCGACGTCATAAAATGTTTTTTATTAGATTGTTAGTTAATAAAAAGCAAGACCCCCTGCGATCAATTTTATCTTGACCTTTAACTTTTCTAGTCGATACAACAATTTGCACAATTGATTTGATAAAAGTTGACCGTGAAAAATTTGCGTACAAGCGAACGCTACTTACTTAATGGCTCGTCTATTTCCAAAGGCTTATCTAAACTAATATTTTTCGGGACAGCTTTTCTCGTCAACTCATCTAAACTCTGCAAATATAAAAAAAAGAATAATGTCACCAAAAATAGAAAATGCTTACTTTAAATCCTAAAGTATCTAACATTGTAATAATATCACGATCTCTAGGCCCAATATGCCGACCTGGAAATTCATCCTTATGGGGGAATAATTCATTCGCCCGCTGTGAGGTGTTGCTGCAGAGAAGCCTCAGGTGTTTGAGTTTGGTTATTGCTGTGGTTTTTGAGTGAAGGACGATTTTATGCATTTTTATACTTGCCGTTTACGGACACTACACGCTACTAATGGTTATCATTCGCGTTCGGACGACCGTAATTTATTTGAAATCTTGCAGGTCAGAAGGTCAGCGAAGATAAATAGCAAAATAGTTGATCTGATATTACGACAAATACCGCAGATTTTTTTATTAAATTGTTTTCTAAGTGGTTTTTAGCGTAAAAACTAGGCAAAAATATTAGATTCCAATTACTGTATGTATTTAAATTTTCAATGCATTATACCTATGTAACAGTATAGGTGTGAAAGTCCCATAAACAGTTTAGTTTATTTATTATTGTATTAATATAAATATTCTTTTCCATATACATATGTTTTAGTTGTTTAAAATTTCAAGAAAAGTCTCATATTGCAAGAGATCGATATTGACATGATGAGAAATATACAGTCTGTGGCATTTAACTGGGTTTCTTCATTTACGCCTTTTGTAATGAATATATGGAAAAATGTTTTATACAAAAGTATCATATTTTCAAGCTCCGCATAATTTAAAATTATTTTCGAATATACAGGATGTCCCAGTTTGGCTGTACGATGTGTCACTTCATTATTTTAAATGGAACACCCTATATTTTATAACGAATTTGAGCTTATCAGGTCATTTTAAGGTAAATTTGATAAGGGTTCCCTATAGTTTTTAAGATTTTAGGCTCTGTTTACGGTTTTTGGAAAATACGCATATAACTTTGATAATTAATATCCCAGTAACGAAGAATGTTAGAGAGCAGATATTGGGGTGCTGTTGGAAGTGTATAGTTGATTGAAAGATACTTTTATGGAGCATCTAACAACGATATAAAAATGACACCGTTCCATTTAAAAAACAAAAGTTATTGCCATTCAACTGTTGTCAAAATGGAAAAAGTTTTACTGAATCCCTGTTTAATTAAAAGTAAATTTTGTTACTGGGGTAGATACCTTCCACTTAGCTCGCAACAGCACCACAATATCTGCTTTCTAACAATCTTCGTTATTGAGATATTAATTATCAAAGTTATATCCGTATTTTTCAAAAACCGTAATATCTAATATCTTAAAAACTGTAGGACTTAGGTATAGGGAACCCTTATCAAACTTACCCTAAAATAACCTGACAAGCACAAATTCGTTATAAAATATAGGGTATTCCATTTAAAATAAGGAAGTAACACATCGTACAGCCAAACTGGGACATCCTGTATATTCGAAAATAATTTTAAATTATGCGGAGCTTGAAAGGATGATACTTTTGTATAAAACATTTTTTCATATTCTCAATAGGAACGGCGTAAATGAAGAAACCCGGTTTAATGCCACAGACTGTATACTGTATTGAAATCAACACTGTACTGTAGCTATTTCACAATAAATAAAATTCATTAAGTTTCCTAATGTGAGTAAATAACGATGAAACTCACTTAAATGTCGATTAAAGCATCATGTTTTTGTCTATTTGCTTTCCAAAAGAAAGTGTTCATGAGTCAAGAATTATACGATTATTATGAAATATGAAAGGTTCAAAAGATATTATCCATTGAATAAAAAAATCAGTAAAAAATTTCAGAAAGACTTGTGAAGTTTTCTTTCAAGTATACTAATCCTAAAATAGTATCTATTGGCTCAAACTTTTGGGAAGTTATTAATTTAACTAATTGTTTCAAAAACGGTTACTGTTACTGCTGATTATTATGTGCCCAATGGTGATGAAGAAGTTAAGAGGCAGACAAAGATGTACTTAATATTGTGGAATCTTAATCATGACAACATTAGGCTTGTTCGGGTTCTCACCGTTCTAGAACGTCCAGGAGCATGCGCACAACAAAAAAACGTGCAGATTTTTTGTTATGCGCATGCTCCTGACGGTTCTGGACTTGTCCTCATGGGAACCCGAACAAGCCTATTTACACACTCTGGATTACGATAACATTATAAACGTCTGTGTCTCATGAAATAAGTATTGGTGTGCTGTTTTTGGTCCGTTGTAAGAAAATGGGTAAGGCATTATATCTTTCAAGTATACTTATACCATATGTCCAAATAAATTTTTGATAAAGGTAGGTCATGGAGTGTAAAAATCTACAACATCTCCAAGCAGTTTTTGAAGTTAGTGACATATCAAGCTGTAAGATATGGCCAATTAAACTTCAATTTTACTTAACTACTCAAGAACTGGACAATATTTTAATGTAAATAATATATCACAAAATCTTTTAAGCGGACACTAAATCGCGCACATACACTCAACGTTTCGCAGTCGTTCGACAGCTTCGTCAGAAGTGAAAAATATGTTGTTCTGACGAAGCTGTCGAACGACTGCGAAACGTTAAGTGTATAGTGCGCGATTTAGTGTCCGCTTAAAAGATTTTGTGATACAAATTTCATCGGACAAGAACCAACTGTAAATAGTAAATAATATAATAATTTATCTTCCATGGCCTACCTTTATCAGAAATTTATTTGGACACACGGTATAAATGACGGATAATTTCTAGTTAAAAACATTGTCTGCTCTTACACAAACAAGAAGGTATTTGAACATTTTAAATTTTGTAACGTTATTGGAATTACTACAGAATCTCCAATCTCAAAGACTTATGGCAGTGTTGTTAACAACATTAGTAACTTTTTTGAACAGGAAAGTTACTTAAATACGTCTGCATTTCTAGTACCAGATGCTAAAATGAAAAATGGGCTGCTATGTTAAAAATAAACTGAACAACAAGAATTTCACTTTTCGTAGACCTTTGGTTGGTGACGTGTATTTTTTTGTAAGTACTACGAGTACATTTCATTTACATTTTATAGGATGCATTATTGGTATGTAGGTATTTCTTCAATAGTCCCTTAACTATAAAAGAAAATATCTTATTCAAATGTTATATTTCAGTGTACATTGCCTGTGGCATTTAACCGGGTTTCTTCATTAACGCCGTTCCTATTGAACATATGAAAAAATGTTTTATACAATAGTATCAAGCTCCACATAATTTAAAATTATTTTCAAATATACAGGCTATCTCAATTTGGCTGTACGATATATGAGGAGCTTATTTTCAAAACGCAACATGTCCAAAAATTGTAATTTTGAGATATAGATGTCGTTATACAATGTACATAATGTCCATAAATCAATATCTATTGAAGGAAACAAAATTGCTTGAAAATCTCAAACCATTATTGAAAAATACGTTTTTCCCATTTATCTCGCATAACAATTTTTGGACATGTTGCACTTTGAAAATAAGCTCCTCATGTAACTTCGTTATTTTAAATGGAACACCCTATGTTTTATAACGAATTTGAGTTTGCCAGGTTATTTTAGGGTAAGTTTGATAAGAGTTCCCAGTACCTAAGTCCTACGTTTATGGTTTTCGGCAAATACAGATGTAACTTTTATAATTAATATCTCATTAACGAAGAACGTTAAAAAGCAGATATTGTGGTACTGTTACAAAACCCCAACAAAATACGACTGAATATTAAAAAAAATAAAATAGGGACTAGAAATCGTTATGTTAGAAACACAATTTAACGAGCTATTCAAATATGTCAAAATATACAGGGCGTCCAATTTAAACTTTTTGAGAAAAATTGAAGAAATTGTTTGAGAAAATTTAACTTTTGTTAAATGAAATTACTAAGGGCCGTTTTCATAATAGGACTAAAGAAAACTTTCATTTCAAATCACATTACAATACAAAAGCAAAGGTGGTTTTACATTTTAAAGTAACTTTAAATGTGAAGTCCTATTATTAAAACGACCCAATTTGATGACAGTAAAATAGTCCATAGCCATCTCGTATTCTGCTACTGACTTGAACATGCAAACTAAATAAAGAAAATTCTCCTCGTTTAGGCAACTGTAAAAGAACATGCTTTATGTAAAAATAATTAATTAACAGGGGATATATTAGAGTTTTTGATTTAAACACACATTAATTTTCTTAGAAAAATGTTTCTCCTAAAAGGCATGTTGCATCAAAAACGTAAAAGTTGTCAAAATATTATTTTTCGGTAAATAATAAGATATTTGAAGCAATAATTAAACTTTTTTACTATCTTTTAAAATTATAAATATTTGAAATTTTCCCCGCCAAAAAATTGAATTCTAAAATGAAGTTTTAATATGTGAAATTTTGAGTGTATTCTAAAACTTGAAAAATTCAATTTTTGCGGAAAATAAAGAAAACCAAGTTGTTTTCTGTCCTTGGGATTGTTCAATAAGCTGAAGCCAACACACTTTGAAAAAAATTCTTTGAAATCTTGATTAATTTCCGAAAAATAACAATTTTAGGATTTTGACCATTTCAAAAAACGCTATTTTATAACTAAATAAAAATCACTCCGTATATCTGTTAAGGGCTAAACAGGTTTTCAGATAAGCACAAATTATTGCTGCAAAAAGTTTTTTCGAGATATCAGCAATAAAAATTTTTCCCATTTGATGTCGACTTTTTGGCGAGCACTGTATATACCATAACCTACACATTCTCTGTTTACCATTTTATATACCTAAACCTAACCGTTCTTGCGACATTTTATATAAAATCTACCATTTTTGTAGCCACTATTTTATTTATTCTTAATTAATTTATTTTTAACTCTAGTATAGGATTTCTGGTAACAAATGTAGTTGATACTTAAGCTTATTATTTATTATAACTCATTATTAAATGTGTTTTTATCGTTACAGGTGGTCAATGTAATAAACAAAATTCAGAATCACATTCACATAAAAAATTAAAGTGCGTAATCTGTGCGAAGTGCGAATGCAACAAAATCGTAACTCTAAAAACGCAATTTTTTCGATTTATATCCGCTAAATGAAAATTCAGGTAAACCAGAGCTTGTGGTAAAACCGCTAAATTGCCAACACTGCTTCTCTTTGTTGCATCTAGCGCATGGGTATAACTATCAAATTTTAAATTCTCCAATTTATATTGAATACTGATTAAGTTAAGGCGCGAAATCCTCTTTGACCTAAAATTGTGCTGATGAGGTCCCAACTGGGGCCGAAATAGCTAACCAGGGGATGCTCAAGATTTCCATTGCAATCAGATCCGACTTGCAACAAACTTTTAAATTTGGAAGTGTTAAATTTTACTGTAATAGACTGACGCTTTATGTGTGATGGGTTATTGGACAACAATAGTATATTGATTTAGAGGTTTAGAAAAGTGATAGTTTTCCAGTGATTGTAAATGTTTGAATTCACGAGTGAGCGTTAGCTCACGAGTGGATCAAATTTACACGAACATGGAAATTCACTTTTCTAACGTGTAGATCATGCTATTTTTTCATGTAGTTGACAAAAATAATAAATAATAATAATAAAGGTATGTCAAGAATGTGTTGACATAGTAACAAAACATCAATCTGTGACATCAATCAATCAATCTTCGACCTCTGATACGTCAAAATGAATGAAAAAAAGTGTTGCTAATGGAAACATGAAGAAAAGTGTTGCTAACAAGATAAGTCCCACTTTTCTTCACGATTTATGATTAAACATTGTGTCACTTTTCTGTCAACTACACGAAAAAATGCTTTCTATCACTATTAGGTCACTGTCAGATAGTAAATGGGCGATAAATTTTTACTTTGTTTCATTTAGAATTAATTAATTAATTGAAATATTAGGTAGAGTCCGTTTACTTGACATCTGCACTGAGAGTCTCAAAATTTGAACAAAAATCATGATTTAGAGTTTGTACAGTAGCGGACAATAAAATCCGGGCAAGAATTTGACAAGTCGTTCGTATTTAGACAAATTTGGTAAATCAGGCTTTTGTTGAGGTTACATTTCTGTCAAAATTTATATTGAACTTCAGAATTACTAGTGACATTTTGTATGATATGTATTAAACGTCAAAAATATTAGAGCGCGGTTTACATTGTACAAAGGGTGCGCCCGGATTTTATTGTCCGCTACTGTACATTCACTTACTGACATGTCGGTGGATAAAAGCCAGGTCAGTTATGCACGCCGTATAATTAACGTTAGAAAATAATTGTTTACTCTCAAAATTAACAACGCTTCTCTGAAATGTGTTCAATTACTATGATTAAATTAAAAAATACTGTTAAATAAAACAGGAAATGTCACAAAAGTATGCATTGATGCTAGGCATCAGTTTGACAGTGCAGATGTCAAGTAAATTGACAATAGATTTAAGTTTCTAAACTGTTTATTTCAAAAAATTTCTTATGTAACCCTTTCAAATTTTTATGTATATAGATACCTAATACATAAAGATACGTCTTTTTTGAATTCGTATTATTTGTATACCAACGGTAGGTATGCCATTGTACAAATAAATTTATGGTAAATTTGATATTATAATAAACGGGTTCAAGCGTTTTTGCAAAAAAAAAATTTTAGGAAATATTTTTTTTTAATATTTAATGTGTTCCAGACAGTTTAAGAATTTTGGGAAGTTGCTCCATGATTGATATTAGCACGATCTACTAGACTTTACTAGACTTTACGAGAGAGCGTGTCTTTATCCGGTCTGAGCAATTTATTAGTTCAAGTGTTTCTCCACTGGCGCCACTTACCTAAAAAAATCGGAAGCGAATTATCCAGAACGTCATTTCACAGTATTATTTTCAATTAATGTCAAACTCACGCAATTTATAGCAAGTATAGTTGTACTTTCTTGCTCAAATGATTTCTTGTGCTTTTTTCTTTCCTTATTTATAAAGTTTCTTATTTAAGTAACTAGCGCCAAAGCGAGAAAAATTTGCGTTAAATAAAATATTGTCCAGGCCGGTTAAGAACTCTTCTCGTGAAATCTAATAGGTCGTGGATTTTAGTAACCATGAACTGAATAATGAATATTTAGGATAGGCTACTAAAAGGTACTTAGTAACCTGAACGACGTATCCTAAATATTCTTTATTCATGTTTGAATTGGCTTGCGGTTGGAACCGCGTCACGTTGACTTCTTCTACTGCCGACGTTTCATTCTCCATTGCAGAAGAACTTCCTCAGGGCTGCTGCTGCTAGTGGTGTTGCTGCTGCTTCTCGTTTGTCGTTGAAACTGTTGCAAACATGGACGACGGCCGCGAAGCCGACAAGTTAAATTCATTATTCATTTCAAGAATTTTTTCCGGCAGGCAAAGTTATATAGGGTTGCCAGATGTCTTTCTTCTAAGAGGACCTGTCCTCTTTTCCAGCAAAAATCTTTTTTCCTCTATTTTTTTTGCGTAAATTCTCTTTTGCCCTCTTTTTTATTCATCAACATTTTTCTATTATTTTTTTGTCTCTAAAATCGTTCGGGATATTCGGACAGGCACGGGCTTTTACTCCTCCACCTAATTTTTTCGCTACGTACGTTTCTTGTGAACACTTTTTCGAAAAAAAAGTGATTAAAGCTTTTTTGGAAAAAGTTAGATCTGATAAATATAAAAAAATCAAAATTTTCTTCAAGCAGAATAATTTTTTAATGTTATTGCATTAAATGCCTACACTGGTGATTTATGTCAAAAATTATGTTTATTTTTCTTGTTTTTTATTTGTTTGATGTTTTTCATAATATATTATAATAAGGGATGCAAGACGTTATGTAAATTTGGTTCTTTGGACCGGTTCTTCGCTTTGAACTGTGAAACGGTTTCGGTTACGTTTTGCATCCCTGATCCCTGATTATAATAAAGTAGCTTTTCTACTTTGCGTTCACAATGAGCTCATTGTGACACCAAAAACAGTTTCACAACGGAACTCATTGTGAAACTGTTTTTGATAAAATTTTAGTCAATTTTTAATTGAAGACCTTTAATAGAATTTACAAAATAATTCATTATTTATTTGTTAATTAACAGAATACTCACAATGAAGCTGGACAAGAAAAGTTTAATAACTTGTCGATTTGATTTTTGCTTAAAATGAAAGGTTGTCAGTGTTGCCACGTATTACAACTAAGGTTCTCCATATACTAAGGAGATCCAATTTTTGACAGTATTTTTCATATTTTTGTTCAATAGCTCGCTTCGCTTCGCTCGTCGTACCCTAACCCCACTCGTGTTACAATAAGCCTTCTTGTGAAACTTGTAAAATAATACACTATTGTTTTTAAATTTTTATAATCGTATATCATCAATTTATTAATGTCTTTGCTTTTGAATTCCATCTGGCAACCCTAGCTCGTTGTCATAATTTGAGCTTTTTGAAACCTGGCAACCTCATCCATGACATTGAACTTAGGCCCGGTCTTTCCATCTCCTAATAAATTTATTCGATGAATAACTTTACGAATCACTATGGAAACCATTCACAAAAATCAAGTTATTTGCCAAATAACATTATCGGGAACTTTATTAGGAGGTGGAAAGATCGGGCCTAAAACTATAATTTTATTATATTTTTATAATCTTTTTAAGTTCTTAATGTTCAATTCAATTTTAAGAAATTTTTATTTCAATTTTTGATGAATAATCATTTAAATTTCTAATTTTTATTTGTTCTTGGAAATTAAAAATGTAATAAATACAAATAAACTAAAAGAATTCGAGTTTATTCTAAAAAGTTGCACCAGAAATAAATATTAATTTGTGTAGATTTTTAATTTCTGGCAAGCTGGCAACCAACAATACTCATTCGATCTTTTCGCCATCTGCTGCGAGACGTGGTCTTTAACGCCAACATCATCGGTCACGTGACTCACATTTATGCTACGTGTAACCGTGTAAGCCAAATCTCCACTCCAAATCCCAAAGTACCGTAAAGTTTGTGTTGGACGGCCCCCATTGACGTGACACACTTGTTGGTCGTTCTTCTAAGCAAAACACCGTGATTTAATTTTCGTTTAAGTTATTTGAGCGCTCTCGGCGAGATGGGCAGTAAGTACACATCAGTTTTAAATTAATTTAACCTAAAACTCGCCGAGTTTGATTTTAATTTTGAAGGCGGCGTGCGTGGTCCCTTTGGCCCGAAAATCCTGATCTACAAAACTGATTAATCAAATTTGTTTACAGTAAAATTTCTGGAGGTTATAAAGCCTTTCTGCAGTATATTGCCGGAAATCGCCAAGCCAGAAAGAAAGGTTAGTAAATACGATTTTTTGCCATGTTTTTGTGTGAGTGCACGTAAGTTTTATGTTTTAATATCCCTCGACGCTCTGAAGACAATTTCCAGAGCTTGAGCCTGCCAATTTCATTCATTTTCATTTATAAATTCATACCAGATGGTTGCAGTACATGTGGCATGATTTCTGTTACAGATTCAGTTCAGGGAGAAAGTATTATGGACAGCCATCACATTATTCATTTTCCTCGTGTGCTGTCAGGTAATCACCTCCCTTTTCTCATAGAAAAAGCGATCCTTAATGTGTGTGTTTTAAGATTCCTCTGTTTGGAATTATGAGTTCGGATTCGGCAGACCCCTTCTATTGGATACGAGTCATCCTCGCATCAAATAGGGGCACTCTCATGGAACTAGGAATTTCACCAATTGTGACATCTGGACTTATTATGCAGCTCCTAGCCGGTGCAAAAATTATTGAAGTCGGTGATACACCGAGAGACCGAGCACTATTTAACGGTGCACAGAAATGTAAGTTTTGATTAGTTGACATCCAAGCTGATAAAAATTACTTTAATTTTAATTTTACATCACAAACTCTTTTAAACGGACACTAAATGGCTGTCGAACGACTGCGAAACGTTAAGTGTTTGTGCCCTATTTAGTGTCCGTTTAAAAGAGTTTGTGATACAATTTTCATCGGACAAGAACCAGCTCTAATTATTTAATTTTATAGTAAATATTTCTATAAAAAAATATAATAAATATAAAAAAAAATAGATGCATAGCACAAGTATACAGGCTGGTTAACAAAATTGATAAAGGCGCTGCCTTTATTTACATTACTTTAAAACCAGAGAATTAATTTAGGAAATATTAGTCAACATAATTATTTTCATTAAAATTTAATGTAATTTTTTTTTTACTTAGGCCCGATCTTTCCACCTCCTAATAAAGTTCCCAATAACGTTATTTGGCAAATAACTTGATTTTTATGAATGGTTTCCAAGGTGATTGGTAAAGTTATTCGTCGAATAAATTTATCAGGAGGTGAAAAGATTGGGCCTTAGTTTAACAAAGTTTTGTAGGATTAAAATAAATCAAAAATTGTATGTTTGAAAAAGCGTTGCCAGCATTTCTAATAAGAATTCTTTGATTATGAATATACAAGGTGATTTAATCTTGATAATTTCAGGAATCGATAGAACTTCAGAAAATAATGGTGTATTTTGCATAATTAAGTAGTACCTTACCTTACTTTTATTTACTTTTATGGGGCAACTTGAAACCTATGCAAATTTTTCCATGTTTCTATGATTTGTATTCTTATGCGTTTTCCATGTTTTGCTTTATTTTAAAGAATACCTTGAAAATTAATTACAGCGTACCACCTCTTTGCATAAATATTCAGCTTTAGCATGTTATGAAGAACAAAACTCTGAGTGCTATGTGTAAACTGACGATTGTCAAGACATTGTTATTAGATTAATTTATAATTGCTACCATGGGAATAAACAGGAGTTTAAAGTTAAACTAGGACTGAGAAACCCAGCCTAAATCAATGTGTTAATCATTAATGCTATTTGAACGGAATTATTTTGTAGTTCATAGAATGCGTTCTTTGAAATACAGTGGAGTCCGCTTATAGTGACATTCAAGAGAAATGATAATTAAGTCATACTAAACGGACGACATTGTAAACGGAATGAAAGTACTTTATATAAAAACCAAACCATGGATACAAGTCCGTCATATTAAGCAGTTTTTCACTATATGCAGAGTCATACTAAGCGACGTCCACTGTAATACTTTGTGAGAATTTATCTGACCCTTCATATAAAGAGTGTTTTTTTTTTAATTTGGCGTCGAAGTTGGCCATGAAAATTTCATTGTGAACCATCATCGCCATGACAGTTTTTAATTGACTTGCAATAGTTGCAATTCCTTACCTTGCTTTCGACCTTTCGAACTCAACAGGGGCCCGTTCAGGAATAACACTCCGACTAAAAAGAGCGCGCTCTGGGTAATGTTCTTTCTCTCTCATGTAAATGATTTTGTGCATTTTGCTTTTCATTTTAAACGCCCAAAGTGCTCTCGTGATACAGTTCCTGAACGGGCCCCAGTACAATAGGGCAACCAAGAATGTAATCTATTGTAATAAACGAAAAACGACAATAAGAATGAGATTGTAACAATGAAAACAAACAATACGAAAATAAAATGTACAACAAATAATCAAAATTGTGGTGCGTTCACAATAAGTACCTTGTTATGGCCAACTTCGACGCTAAATTAAAAAAAAAACACTCGTTACAATTATTTTAAGATGGGGCCACAATTAACATGATCCAAGAATTCTAATCTATGAGAGATGAGGTCAAGCTCACTTTCCTATTTTAATAATACAATAGTTAGGTAGTTACATAGACGTCCAATCCAATGATATTTTGTCATCCAGTTGTTTTCACTAGCATGCTAAACCTGAACATGTACACACCGCAATGGTGCAATGTAACGATTTTTTTTCAAATATCTCGGAAACGAAGCGAAATATCGAAAACTCAAAAATAAAAATCATTCGTAAAAGGATGAATAATTTAATTTTTAAGATCAAAGGAAATGAAACACGATAAAATTCGGACAGGTTTCAGGTTACATGTGCCCTATAAAACTAAACACTCGGTATAAAGACTATTACAATTGTGTCACTAAATATTATTACTTGTTTAAGTAAATATTTATACCAAATATCAAAACCGATTACTCTTTCCGTTTTTGGATCGTTTAAAAAAAATTAAAATTTGACAACATTTTTCTTAAACACAAAGAGTTTTTTTGATATTCTTTTCTGAAGTTCTATCGATTCCTAAAGGCAACAAGATTAAAGTTGAACAACCTTGTATTCAGAATATTTAAATTATATTTACAGTTGGTTCTTGTCCGATGAAATTTGTATCACAAAATCTTTTAAGCGGACACTAAATCGCGCACTATACACTTAACGTTTCGTAGTCGTGCGACAGCTTCGTCAGAAGTGAAAAATATTAACATGTTATAGTTCAGCAAATCTACAAATAAACTTTCAACTTAGAAGTTTTAACTAGATAATAAATAGAGCATGTTATGAATTTTTTACTTAATTGTTGTACATACAAGAAGAACAAAATTTGTAAAAACATTTTTCTACAAATATTTTAATCCTGCGATACATAATCCGTATAATACCGGCATTTACATGGTCCGGGTCTCGGAGGCCCTGTCTATTATAATACAGGGTGTTTTTTTACTGTGAGCAAATTAAAAAAAAAACCTCGGTATAAGTACATGAAATGCTACCTTCTGCGCGTATTTTCGGATGGCTCCTGTACCATAGCCAAAAAAATTCAGAGGTACCACTTGTTTGGAACTGCTGAAATGTGCGAGAAAGAAAAGTTATATTTAGCAAGGTCAATGACCCTTTCCTCTCTTTTCTTTGTAACTGCACAACGTCAATGCTAAATACTGACTTACCTTAAACACGTTACTCAAAGAAGCCGCCGCCACATGGGCAAAAAATTGCCGCGGTAAAAGGCATCAAAAGAAATGCGAAACTGCGACCTTCATAAAATGCATGCGAGAATACTTTAAGATATCAATCAATTAGTAAATTTTGGAATTTACAATGCGAGCGCGTTAAAAATGCTTTGCTTGACCGAATTTCATAATTGAATTAATAGAAATTGTAAATTTAATATCAGTTATACTGGTAGTGAGCACATATCAGTTAACAGCTATTTTATTCTCCCTAGTTTGATTAGGTAATGCGGCCGATTTTAAACTGTACAAACCCTAGATGAAATACAACATTATTTTCTTAAGTTTCTTTAGTTTAATTGATCTTAATCCAATTTAATAGGAAATAGAAAGGCAATTTATTACATATGGACATGTGAGTTCAATCGTTGCCATTTATGGTGATGTATTACAGGTTTAAATATTTGCACACGGTAAAAAAACAGGCTGTATATTAGGTTACAATGAAAAAACATTTATTGGAGTAAAATCTGCTGGTATATTATTATTATTACAAAGTTAAGTTTATAAATGTGTATGTAAACACAATTGTAAACAAATTATATTTTAGAGTAACAAGTGGTCCACATTCTAATATTGTGCTCATTACAAATATTATTTTTACATATAATACTTATCAATTTTTGATTGATACAAACACGTGGATTACATGTCTCTGACAAGTTATAAAACTTTAGTCAGCTAAGGATAAGATGAGGTTTATTTTATACAAGATTCTATTAGATGGGTCTGAACGGCAGGATATGTAAAATTGTAGATTAGTGATGAAAAAAATTTTTTTTTATTTCCGAAAAAGTTTGAAAGGTTTTGGAGTAGAAGAGAACTATGCAAAAGCGAGTTTAGAGCATATCTAAACGCTCAATTGAATTGAAAATATTTTAGACAAATTATAAGAAATGAAGCACCTTTGTGGGCCTGGGAGGCCCGGTTTATGCATCCTACGGTTAAAGCATGTATTTATGTTATGCTACATTACTACAAAATGCGGAATTTTTACTTTCGCCCAATTTCGGCGATCTTAGCTCAGCACAAAAGACTTTTGTCTATTAAAAGTTCTGGACCACCTGTATCATAACATTATTATACAAGGATATCATTTTAGTTGGCTAATTTTTCAATCCACTATGAAACAAGAAATTAACAATTCAAATTATGGACTAGAGAAGTTTTATTCTTGTAAATACATAATCTTAACAGTCTACAATTTGCTTGTATTTTCTTCTTAAGCAATTATAAATATCCCTTCGTAGGCATTTGCTTTGTTTGCACTTCAATTACATTTTATTCTATTTTGCTTATCTAATCTATAAAGCACATTTTCTGAAATCTTGCTTTTTTGTAGTGTTTTTTCAATCTATTTCATTCATTTTTCTTTTCTCATTCTAGGTGATAGAAACCATTTATGTAATTGCTTATAAATTTTCGTTTTATGAAGACCGTTTAAATATTCTCTGTTTCTCATCTTTTGTTTCTATTAGTGCAGTTAAGATTGTCTTGCAATTTTATATTAATTTTGATATGTACTGTTTTATCTCTTATTCACTCTTGTGATTTAGTATTCATATCTTGTAAGTTACATTAGTTAATTTCAATAATCTGTTAGTCATCTTAACATCGTCCTATAATCTCTAAACGTTTGGTTTTAGAAAATATCCTTTGGCTTATAACTCTTATATCATCTGCAAATCAAAACAAGTTATGAATAAAAATAAATAAGGTAATTTTTCTTATCTACACTTTAACAGTAAATCTTAGTTTATTATTTATTTGTTTATATCTAAACATCTGTAGATTATTATTTCTCATTAACATTTTGTGTTGATTCGTTTAATATTGACCAAATTTTAATATTTGCAAATTCTAATAAGCAGATTGTTGACATTTATGAGAAATAAGAGTCTTACATTATCTGAAAAATAATTTGTATGTCATGTTAGGTATGCTACCCAGTTGTACAATGCCAGTTTAAGTTTGAGTTGAAGCTTAAATTCATAACCAAGATTATTTTAACATATTGTTAAAGGTTTAAACTTTGGCTTAAAGTTAAGCTAGAATTGTACAACTGGACCTAAGCAAGATACAAAATAATAGTATAGTAAAAAAATAGCGCTACATAAAGTTAAATCAGCAGTTTACAAATGCCCTGTATACAATATGTCCCAGATAACTTTTCCAGCATGGGGATCTCGCTTATTATAAGAGATACGAATTCGGTTAAATGGGACGAATTATTCCTAAGTATTAGGGTAGTCATAAACTGTTTTGAAATTTAAAAAATTCCATATGTTTCGGGAGTTATAGCAAAAAAACCAAAATTTTCAAATTTCGTTTTTTTTGTAATAATTTCTTTATTGTAATCGATATGTTTTTGTTATTTGTAGTTTCTTAAGGCACTCCTTCATGCAGAATTTAAATGTGCTTATAGATTTTTATTTTCTCTTTCCGTTTTCGAGTTTTCACCCCCAACTTCAGTTTTTCTTATGGACCGTCAAGTAAGCTTTGGAAGAATTGAATGCGCTCTTTTTTTCTCTTTACAATGATATAACACATGTAATATTTATTTTGACAGATAACAAAGAAAATTAAGAAAAATACATTTTCTCGACATACGTATACTTTAATGCAAAAAATAAATAAGTTTTCAAACAAATGAATAAAATAAAATAAGAAAGAGTCACAAGAAGCAAAACTTAATTATTAGATAATAACAAATAATACGTAGTTGAAATGGGAAGTACTAAACTATTTACAAAAGATGTTCGAACAATTGACCATTGCGTTCTAAACATGTTTGTGACCTGCGAATTGTTGCTCTTAATGCATTATGTAAATTATGACGCGAAATGCTGCGAAATGCTAGATTCAGGAAGATCTTCAATATTTTCAAATGTTTGAACATTATTTTTGACGTAACCCCAAACAAAAAAGTGCAAAGGGGTTAAATCCGGAGACCGTGAAGGCCATAAAATAGGTCCACTATTACCAATCCTCAAATTAGGAAACCGGTTATTGAGATATTTCCTGATTATGTTAAAATAATGGGGTGGTGCGCCATCTTGTCGAAACCAAAAAATAAACGGTGGACCTATTTTTCTTGTGACTCTTTCTTGTTTTATTTTATTCGCTTGTTTATTTTTTATTTTTTGCATTAATCAAAGCATACGTTTGTCGAGAATATGTATTTTTAAAAATTTTTTTCATTATCTGTCAAAATAAATATTACATGTGTTATATCATTGTAAAGAGAAAAAAAGAGCGCATTCAATTCTTCCAAAGCCTACTTGACGGTCCATAAGAAAAACTGAAGCTGGGGGTGAAAACTCAAAAACGGAAAGTGAAAACAAAAATCTAAAAGCATATTTATATTCTGCACGAAAAAGTGTCTTAAGAAAGTACCAATAACAAAAACATATCGATTATAATAAAGAAGTTATTACAAAAAAACGAAATGTGAAAATTTTTGTTTTTTGGCTATAACTGCCGAACCAGATAGAATTTTTTAAATTTTAAAACAGTTTATGACTATCCTAATACTTAGGAATAATTCGTCCCATTTAACCGAATTCGCATCTCTTATAATAAGCGAGATCCCCATATCTGGAAAAGTTATCTGGGACATATTGTATGTACATACTCCATTTTTATTAATGACTATTTTACAATTACCCTTTGCAGTACTTTCTTGACTGCATTTCATATGTAAGTTATCGTTTTTCTTTTGTTTATGATATCAGTCTTTGTAAGTACAGTTCTTCCGCTCGATCTTTGCAGTTACGTCAGAAATTATCGACTCAAAATGACAAATTTATAAATTCTATCATTGTTTTAACATACGTATTAGATAAGGATAAAAGAATATGTTGATTTCGTTTCTCGAATTGGTAAGGTGTGACGTGACTGCATCGAGCGGAAGAACTGTAGTTTAATTACTAAAAATCTTAAAGAAAACGAAGTTGGTAGAAACGATTATATTGTAAAAAAAAATACAGAATATAAGCCAAGCTTTGTGTTTGTGGGCAATCGATCGGGGAATTTTAAATTTTAAATTCGCCTTCGTTTCAAACTCAAAATGAAACATACGGTGTTTGTAGATAGAAGAAATATGTACGTGTAAATCATAATTCGCAATGAAAATTTTGTATTGCCTTGCATTCCAAAGTCCCAGACAATTTCATCGTTGAACGTAAGCAACGAAAACGATAAATCATACTCGCAGAGTTTCTACTGGTACAGATCTGATGTTTATGACTTAATACACTATTCATTCACTGAACAGTACGTGCAAATGTATATGATATACCCAGTCTCCTAAATTTGCGACGTCTAATGTACACAATAAAGTAATAAATCAAATCATTTTATTTACTTTACAAACTTTTAATTAAAAATCAAATTTGCTGCTTGCATCACTTGCATTTCTATAATTTCAATGTAGGTACATTTCTTTTTAATTAGTATAAAATTTCTTGCAGTATTTGGCATGGTAATAACTGTGGGTCAGGCAATCGTATACGTAATGACCGGCATGTATGGAGACCCTGCTGAAATTGGAGCTGGTGTCTGCCTATTAATCATCATCCAACTCTTTGTCGCCGGCCTCATCGTGCTCCTCCTCGACGAACTCCTCCAGAAAGGATACGGCCTAGGCTCCGGCATATCTCTCTTCATCGCTACAAATATTTGCGAGACAATTATTTGGAAGGCGTTTTCACCAGCGACGGTCAACACCGGAAGAGGAACTGAATTCGAAGGCGCTGTCATCGCCCTGTTCCACCTCATCACGACCCGTCAAGATAAAGTCCGCGCTCTCAGAGAAGCGTTTTACCGTCAGAATCTACCGAATTTGATGAATTTGCTAGCCACCGTTCTCGTATTTGCTATTGTGATTTACTTCCAAGGCTTTAGAGTGGATTTGCCTATTAAAAGCGCTAAGTACAGAGGGCAATATTCTAGCTACCCCATCAAATTGTTCTACACCTCAAACATACCCATTATTCTCCAGTCGGCCCTCGTTTCGAATTTATACGTAATATCACAGATGTTAGCTTTGAAGTTCCAGGGAAATTTCTTGATTAACTTGCTAGGTGTCTGGGCTGATGTTGGAGGTGGTGGCCCAGCAAGAGCGTATCCGGTTGGTGGACTGTGTTATTATTTAAGCCCTCCAGAAAGTGTTGGGCACATACTTGAAGACCCCGTCCATGCTGTAATGTACATTATATTCATGTTAGGCTCATGTGCATTCTTCTCGAAGACCTGGATTGAAGTTTCGGGCAGTTCTGCTAAGGATGTGGCTAAACAGTTAAAAGAACAGCAGATGGTGATGCGTGGCCATAGAGATAACTCTATGATTCATGAATTAAACAGATACATTCCAACTGCCGCTGCGTTCGGCGGTTTATGTATAGGAGCTCTCTCGGTATTAGCAGATTTTATGGGAGCTATTGGCTCAGGGACAGGTATTCTACTTGCTGTCACCATTATTTATCAATACTTTGAAATATTCGTCAAGGAACAGAATGAGATGGGAAGCATGGGCGCGCTTCTCTTTTAAGTTATTTAATAATTAATTTATGTTTTTAAGAAAGTGAAGGATCGAAATATCTCTTTAGCTGATATGTGATTTAAAATATTGACTACTTTGACTTGGTTTAGTTTTGATATTCCTGCCCCGTTTTCTTGTGCAAAGTAATCAATATTTTCGACGTAATCATTGTGTCCATTATTTTGTACAAAGTGGACGAATTTTTTTGTACTAAACTGAAGATATTTCACTGTATATTTACATTGCATAATATTATAGATGTTATATATTTATATGTGGTCGTCTTGTGCGGCCTTCGAGTTTCTGTATCATTGAGATCATTTTCATACAGGTTGTGTACTGAACTGGTATTTAATATGAATGATTTTTACCTTCCATGTCAATGTCATTGTTCACATTTTGTTGAATAAAAAATTACATTGAGTGAGTGTCTCTGTTCCCATTTCCAACGCAGGCGGTGATAATTTTTAATGTGCTCACATAAAATGTAAAATGTGAATTTTTCCTGGTTTTATAGCGATACTAAAATATTAGAAGGTGGTCACATAAAACAGAAATGCAGTTCTGCATTTTCAATTTCCAAAGTTATAGGTATAGAATTTTATACTTAATATTTGAGTATAATCAGTATATCAGCATATATAGTGTCTTTCAAAAAGTCTGCAATAAATTTAAAAAAATGTTATCGATTTTTATTAAATTTTATTGATGTCGAACGCTTCTACATTCCTTGAAATGAAATTGGGAAATGCCAGGTGAAATTTATCTTTTGCGATGTACGGTGTGGACTAAGAAAATTAGAAAGCAGATATTGTGGTACTATTACAAGCTAGAGGGAAGGATCAACGCAGTAACAAAATTTTCTTTTCACTAAACAGACTTCTAGTAAAATTTTGTTCATTTTAACAATAATTGAAGGGCAATAACTTTTATTTTTAAATGGAATGGTTTCATTTTTTTGTCATCGTATTATGTTCCATAAATGTATGTTTTACATGTATACAATTGTCCACGGATCGACTTGACAACTTTTTTAATACTAATTTTACGCAAAAAGTTATTCTTTACAAAAAGTTTTGCTTCTCAAGAAACTTCAGAAACAATGGTTAAATTTAAATTTTTAACTACAGTCTGTCTATAAAATTCAAGTTTCTTAATTTCATATTGCACATATTTTTAATATTGATTTTAGGAAATCTGTAGTTGTCGGTCTGTTGAAACTTATACTCATTTGCTTCGTAACGTAAAAAAACGGTATAGTTCATTTTTATTTAATTTATTATTTATTTAATTAAACATTGCTTGATTGTTTTTGAATAAGGTTACGTAACGCAACACGCACAATATTATCAAAAGTTTGACTGACTTTGCCAAGTTTGGACAGATAAAAGAGTTGCTGCAAAATTTCAGATTATTCAGTTTGACATTTCAAATTTTGTTTACGTTTTGACAGAAGCGTAACCTTTTCAATAAAAGCGTGTTTACCAAATTTGACTAAGGGCGAGTTAAGTGAACGGTCAAACTTCACGAAATCGTCAAGTCAACGGTCAGACTGAACCACCTGACCAATCAGCGATTGGGAAAATTGAACACGTGATTTGGTGTGACCAGTTTGACTGTTCACTTACTGCAGCTGAAATACGTACGATAAGTCCGGATTTTATTGGCCGCTACTGTACAGGGTCTCCCATTTCCATAGGTATCTTCGTTAATAATGGAAATAGAAAAAAACCGAGCACGCAATATTGGGTCAACTTTTTATGCTAATTAGAATGGCCAACTTAAAAATTTGCTATTCCCTGCCATTTTCGCGGTACAGTTGAAAAACGAAAAATTCCTTAAATTTTCAAACGCGTATGTTTTTTTATTTTTAAAGATATCGAAAAATGATAAGGGCATTTTTTATTCGACTTTTAACATAGATCATGATTCAAGCAGAAAAAATACCCTTTTTAATGATGTCAAAGCCAACTAGGGCTTCCATTAAAAAAAATATTAGTTGTGGTTATATCTCGGTTATTATGAACTTTTGGTGCGATTTGATTAAAGAATCATGATCTACGTTAAAAGCCGAATAAAAAATGCCTTTATCATTTTCCGATATCTTTAAAAATAAAAAAAATATGCGCATTTGAAAATTTGATGAATTTTTCGTTTTTCAACTGTACCGCGAAAATGGCAAGGAACAGCAAAGTTTTAAGTTGGCCATTCAAATTAGCATAAAAAGTTAACCCAATATTGCGTGCTCGGTTTTTTCTATTTCCATTATTAACGAAGATACCATCGAAAATGGGACACCCTGTACAATTACCGTAGAAATTGGAACAATTGATTGCATTTATTTAGTTCGTCATAAATTTAAGCAAGGAGACAATTAACAAGCATTTTCGCCGTATCCCCTTTTTATTATTACTGTGTACCGCAAAGGATAAATGCAATTCAAGACAGAGAAAAGATATATTTGTATGGTGAAAGTGCTGTTAACGATCGACTATACTAATTTTGGTTTGCAAAATTTCATAAAGGAAATTTTTCGGTCAAAGATGCCCCCACAGTCTGGGAGACCAATTAAGTGTAATGAAGAACAAATCAATACACTGCCACTGCTGGGATATAATCCTCGCCAGACTACTTACAAAGTGGCTGAGGTCGAAATCCAGTGTGAAAAATCATTTGACTGCGCAAATAAAAACGAAACATTTTTTAAACGATTATTGATAGGAAATAAAAATATAGATTGTTTACAAACATATACTGCCCCAAAGCAGGTTTTTAGAATGCCTAAGCGTTTGTTGAAACTGGAACGACATCATGGTAGGTACTATGAAGATAACGTTAAACCCCATACTTCTGTATCTCCTCGACAGAAATTGCTGCAGCTTGACTGGTAGGTTTTACTTCATCTCCTATATACAGGGTGCTTTCGGAAGTGTGGCTGAAAACAGAACCTTAGTATTTACTTGCACTGGGTGTATAATTGGGTGAGATGAATAAAAATAAGTAAAAGCTGCTATTTGTTAATTTTCAAGTAAATACTTGCTAGGAAGTGTATAATAAAAAGTCTTTACTTGTCTTCCGAAAGTAAACATTCGCGGCCTTAAGTTAATTCTCGTTCAGTCACAATCATCAAGTATTGAGTTCTTACGGAGTGAATAAAAGCAAAGAAATACTTTTCTTGAGAAGTAAGCACTCTTATTTTTACAAGGTTGGTTTAGTGTTTAGAGTAACCTTAAAAAATCTGGTACCTTCAAAGATTTTAAACCATGGCACAATTTATGAACGTTCGTAAAGTGAAACAGTATCGGAATCGTAGAGATGTGAGCCCAAACAGTGTAAAGCGCCTCTTGAGGTTTGAAAACGAAAATATTGACTTTATTACGAACTATTTTTTGCCAAACAGCAACGAGTCTCGGGGCGGTGCTTTCACTTCAAGAAAGGAAATGGAAATATTTCTCCGATATACTAACGATCCGGGTTTTCAGAGCGGTGTTGCAACTGATTTTGGTGTTCATAGAACAACAGTTTGTAAGACTTTAACTAGTGTTACAGAAAAAATTATAGATAAAGCAGATCAATGGATAGTTTTTTCATCAACTGAACAGGATATAATTGAAGCTAAGACAAAGTGGCAGTCAAAGTACAAAATTCCCACTGTAATTGGGGTACTTGATTGCACCCACATAGAAATTAAAAAACCTGGACAGTTTGGCGATGACTATATAAATAGAAAAAATAAAGCTACGTTGAGTGTTCAGACGACTTGTGATTCAATGGAAAGAATTATAAGTGTAGATGCACAATGGCCTGGAAGTGTACATGATAATAGGATTTGGCGATAGAGTTCTGTGCAAGTGACACTTGCACGGTTTAATGGAAGTGCTTCTTTGCTGGGGGACATGGTATTTCACCGTGGCTGTTAACACCATTTGGGCAACCTGAAAACGAACTACAACAGAGATACAATAGTTTACACTCAAAGGAAAGAATTGTAATAGAACGTGTGTGTGGCCAGTTAAAACAGCGCTTTCCTATACTCGGAAATACTTTCCGTGGATAAAGTACCCAAAATAATAATATGTTGTGCTGTGCTCTATAACATTGCCAAGCACTTGCAGGATGCTTGGGATTTTGAAGAGAGAGATGAAAATAATAGGGGTGACTATAGAGTAGAAGATCCAGAAGTTTATGAGTAAGGAGACATTCGACGTCATGGTGAACAAAAGCGCTCAGAAATTGTCGAAGTATTAAATCAGTTGCATTTATTTTGAACCGTCCCAAACGTAGGACATTGAAAAAAATTCAATAAAATATTTTCAATACACTTTCTCATTTCCAATAACAACATTTAACACTATAATTTAATATTTGAATATTAAAAATAAACAATTTTGTTATGTAATTTATATTTATTTCCACCGTATTCATATGACAGTTAATTCAACAACAGATGTTCTTGCAGATATTCCGAATTGGCAGAATCTCCACTCCTTTCAATCACTTCTGGTTGGCGTAAACGTTTGAGTTGGAGTTCCTGTTTTTCGATTTGTAACCTGGTCAGTTGAAGCACTAAGCGTTGAAGCTCGGAAGTTGATAAATTTACGGTTTCATCGGTTTCAGCTACCAACAATAATCTTTGTATCTTAGAAAGATTGACACTGGATCCTGCTGCAGGTTTTGGCCTTTCATGCGATATTTCTATTTGCGAATCATTCTGACGTTTTCCACTATCCATCCCGATTAAACTAGATCCTGCTACAGGTTCTCTACCATTAGGTAATGCTGATGGTGATGTGCTCTTCACTAGGTTTCTGCACTTTTCACTCTCCGTTCCAACTGAAATAGGTCCCGGTATTTTGGTAAACACGGGATTTTCTTCAGCGTTTAAAAGCTCTAGAGAGTCTTTTTCCCATACAAGTAGCTTGATCGGTTTGTTTCCTGCTGCCGACAAATCAGTTTTTTTTTAACTGTACTTTTCACATTATTAAGTAGTTTTTCAGCCGGTCACTGGTCATAGCTTTCCCTGTTCGTTTCAAAAATTCCTCTTTGATCTTTTTCCAAGCGTCTTCTTTTGCCATCGAAACCATTTTTGGTAACATGGACTTATTTAGCACTACTTTATAATTTCGTAAAATAATTACCAATTTTGCTCGGTTATCGTTAACATTTTTTTGTTGTTCACTCTCTTCATCACTAGAAGACATGATTGCAGATGGAAAATATTACTATTTCAGACAAGCTAAGATCACCTGTTAGTATTCTAACAAGCAAACACTTGTACACGGCATGTGAATAATAGAAAACAAGTAAAGACTCTCAAGTAAATCCTCAATTTAATCAAGTGAACGCTTATGAGTAATACCTTCGTTTTATTCACTTAATAATCAAGTATTTGCTTCTACTTTAAAGGGAATACTTTACTTGCAAGTAAATTTTTATAAGTGTTCACTCGACTTTATTCACCTTACCCATTGAACACTTTGTTTTTGCTCGAAAACAAATTTAATGTGTAATTTTTTTGTATTCTACCCCGATCCCGGCGGCACTGGTGAATAAGGAAATTTCTTTATAAATTATTAAGAACAAAAACATAATAATTCTTTGAAAAACTCGTCGTTACGGTTCTAATTATTAAATTTGAAACAGAAAACTAATGTCAACACTTAAAAGTAAATTGTCACAATTGTCAAAATATGAAAAAATTAGTAAAAATTCAAAACCGGTAGCGTGTTCTAATTATCAGTAATTTATGAAAATTTATGGAATTATTTTTTATCTCAAAATGAACAAAGAGAAGAGAAAAATAAATCTGCCATTTTTTTAGATTTGTTTCATATTGTATGCGCATTCTTTTTCAGCCACACTTCCAGTATATTCCCGCAACCTTGCGCCAAGCGATTACTATTTGTTTCGGTATCTGCAAATATCCTCTTCATAAGGGCAAAAAATTTGAACACCTGCAAAATTTACTTGCACTATTTTTTGAAAAAAAGAATGCAGAATTCCTTGACAAATAATGAAGCCACCCAGAAGATGGTAGAAAATGATAGGGCCAAATGGTCATTATCAAACTTCGGAGCGTTGCCATGGCTGCGCAATTTTCATTGGTCCTCTTATTGCGTAACCGCTGCAAAATGTCTTTAGTCGGTCATAAAATTATTTTTGCAAACATAAAATCTGTTTTCGAATTCATTTTTATTTAAAACTCTTTAGCCATTCCAATACCTACATACTTCCATTTATAATTTAGAAGGTCTCTATTTCACGTATATGTCAGTAGTACACGTGTATACGACAGTAGTACACGTGTATACGTCAGTAGTACACGCGTAATTTTGAATACACGGGTACCCGTGTAATTTAATTTCACGGATACACGTGTTGTTACATTACACGTGTATTTAATACAGAAACACGTCCGTTGCTAGGTAACCTGGATTTGAACGTACCAAACGGACCCGTGTTTTAAAATACATGTGTAAATAAACGGTGAGCAAATAAAAATCAGATTAGAGCAGACGGTGCAAAGAAAATGTATGTCTGTGATTAAATAACAATAATAATAATAATAAATTTGACAGTCCATGAATGTATTGCATTCATTAATTCAGTTAATCACAGACATTGCACCGCCTACTCTAATCTGATTTTTATTTGCTCACTTTTTATATCCGCGTTCACGTAAAATAAGAGTTAATTACACGTGAATTAATGTCACGTGTATTTAATTCGTGAATGTCTTTACACGGATTTCCCTGTACACGTGTACCTTCACTACACGTTCAAGATTGTAGACTCTAATTTCTATTTATATTGATTTTCATGTTTAGTTTAGTCATATTATGTATAACAGATTTTGCTTATTTAATGGGAAAGCTAAATAACATTGTTTTTTTTTTCCGGCTCCCACACAATGAAAGTAGACAATTTTCCTTTCGTTCATTTCATTCGAATTTTCCAACGCATGCGTGCATAGGAAATCAGAAAAGCGCGATCTATTTGGCCTCTCGCAACGTGATTTATTCCTCGCGTTCGCCGGTTCTCGCGCGGGCTTTCATCTTTCGCGACTTTCGAATTTTTCCACGACACAAAAAATAAAAATTAAAAACGAAAATGTGAATTGTTGTTTAAGTGGCTCAAATTTTCTCTGAAAAGTGCAAGGTATGATGGTGTGCTTTCGTCAAGATTTTCAGTGAATTGTTCTTGAATTCTTTCTTCTTAGTAGAAGAAATAGTAGCTCCTAAATAGTCCCTGTAAGTAAATAATAAGTTATTAGAAAATAATAATTACGAAAATGTTGAAGATTAGTGCTGAAAAGTGGAAAGAAACGTGCGTTTTCACCAGCTGAATGCGAGCAACAGGGTAACCTGTTGCTTTGGAAATTAATTTTATGAGATAAAATATATTAATCTACTTCGAAGAAAGACGCAAGGTCAAACAATTTTAATTAAGGATTTCCTATTTTGACTTTCCATTTTGATTACGACTTACATTAAAATTACTCCTTTAATTAAAAAGAAATATTTATTCCTTTGTTTATACAAAATAAGGAAACGGGTCTTCAGATATTTTTAAAATTAATATCTATTTCATTTTTCTCTCAACGTTTGTCGTCCACCCAAAGAAAAACAATTTGTGGTCTTACAAGAAAATTACATTTTTATTTTGCTTGAAAGTTATAAAATAAGAAAATGAAGTTTTGATCCTTTAAGGGTTATGAAATTAAATCAGGTTTTGCATTAATCACAATAATTAATATTAACTGATAGAGTTTAAACGAAAATTATATATTTTTTAATCAAGTTTGATGAACTGTAAATATTTGAATTAGATATTATTTAAGTGTTACTTTTAAGAATAGTTTGCTAACTACCTAAGGAAAAACCCTCCTAATTAAGGTCATTGTAAAAAAAACATTTAGTGAGTTTTTGTGACAGGAATTCATTAACAGGAGTAGATTAGAGTTTTTAGAAGACATTCCAACACCTGTTAATTATCGTTAAAAAATATTTCTCCTCCAAAGCATATTGCATCAAAAACGTTGCGATTATGTACAAACATTACTTTTCGGTAAATAATAAAATATCTAAAGCAATAAATATCTTTCTCTATTGTTTTTCCAATTATAAATCTTTGAAGTTTTCATCCAAAATTATTTGAAATTTAAAATTAAGTTTTGATATGTGAAATTTTGTGAAAAGTTGTAAAATTGAAAAATTCAATTTTTGCGGAAATTAAAGAAAAAAAACGTTATTTTCTGGCCTTGAGATTGTTCAGTAAACTAAAACTAATACACGATAAAAAAAATCTCGTCGAAATCTTGATTAATTTCCAAGAAATAACAATTTTAGGATTTTGACAATTTCGAAAAACACTATTTTCTAACTAAGTAAAAATCACTCGGTATATCTAATAGGAGCTAAATAGGTTTTCAGACAAGCACAAATTATTGCCGTGAAAAGTTTTTTCGAAAAATCAGAAATAAACATTTTTCCCATTTGATGCCGACTTTTCGGCGAGCACTGTATATTTTGGTTTCGACAACTTTTAACAATAATTATTAACACATTTTTAAAATACATAAATCGCTAGTAATAAACATACTTATAATACTATAAAATAGGAAGAATCCTGTGAAAGTACAACCTGACAAAATATAAAAATATAATAACACAAGCAACAAAAAATTTAAATATTTAAAAACTCAATTTTGCAAATGATACATCAGGAACAGAACGTTTATGTCAAGATTCCAAAAGTCCTTTATTTATAAGAAGAGAATAAGAAGGGAAAGCTATAAAAATTAGTGTGCTTTTAATCAAGTTAAAATGATACATCAATAATAATAATCAATAATACATTTTAATTTGAAAACAGTACAAACAATGAAATAATTTTTTACATTCCTTATAACTGTGTTCAAAGCTCACTGGTTAAATTTTTCTATTTTGTGACTAAATCTCGAAGACACAAAATAAGGTACCTAATGAATGTCTCTTTCTAGAAATAAATTAACTACAGCTATTGGTCTAACGTCTAGGTCTAGATAATTCCTGTAAGATTTCAATTGTTCATACTTCATACTACCCATCTACTGTAAATTGCCAAAATCATGTGTGACTTATCTTCCTTTGGGGCTTCATATGAAATATCATCTAAATTGATTCAAACGTTCTTTTGTTATAAACAAAATTAATTATTTTTTAAAGCTTATTTTTTCTTGAAGCACTTTTGCCTTTTATATGATTAAATTGGATTAAATCGTTCTATTTTAAGCCCAAGAATCAAAGGTTAAGCCATATCAGCACATTGTAGAAACATCCTGTATAATAAAATTAATAATCATAAATTTATTTACTTAAAAAGGGATAAAAAATCGCATGTGGTCTTTTTTAAAATTTAAACTTTCGAACGTCAAAGAATATGCCAAATATGTCGACATATGATAAATTAAATTCACAAGTTATAATAAAAAAAGCACAATAAAGAAATTAACAAATTAGTTATCTGCTCTCTCTATTTTGTTTTCAAATGATAAAGAACAAAAGGAACAAAGCAGCAGAATGAAAAGTATCAAACTTCGAATAACATGGACATAAAACAGAAACATAAATACAATTCCTTGTGTCAGTACGGGATAATTTTCTGGGGACGTAGTTCTAAGGTCAACAAAGTTTTTGTTCTTCAAAAGAAAGTGCTTCGCATAATATACAAGTTACCAGTGAAGGGTTCCTGCCGAGGTGTGTTTCGCTCGAACAATATATTAACTATTTACGGCCTGTATATATTCAGATGTTTAATTTTCATGAAGAAACAAAATCATTACTTCCGAAAATATGAAAGTCAGGAAATCAGTTACTATTCCACTCGACAAAAAGACCTATTTGTGTACCCAATTCATCTTCTTACAAAATCAGAGCATGGACCTTTATACCGGCTGTTTCAAATTGAGTGTGCACTGAAAGGATCTTCTAAACCGTAAGAAAAGGAAGAAAAGTTGCACAAATCAATACCTAATTCGTATTCATTCACAGAATAAATTTTTTCTTATTTCTTCTTGAGATATTGATCAAAATGTAAAAATGTCGATTTTCTTTCTTCCTCTGTATCTCTCGTATTATGAATAATCTTGAAATTCTGATTTAACTTTCTACAGGCACTTTCTTATTCTGCTTCGAATAGAGGTGGCAGAATTGAAGTCAAACGTTTCGTCTCTCCACGACCATCTTCAGTTTCGATTTTTTAAATACAACGTATATCTTTTAATTATTCTATTCGATAGCATTTTTTCTGCTGATTGCAGTGATGTATAACAATTAATACTTTTTTCAAGTAAAGTTAAAATATGATAAAAAAGCTTGATACAGTTTCGTCATGATTTATTTAATAAGTAAATTTATTCCTTAGTACTTTTTTTACTTACTAAATATTAATAACTAACATTCAAATGTCGGAAGAGGAAAAATCAATAAAATCAATCAATAAAAAATCAAAGGGCTCATATTTGGTGATCTTAGAGGACACGCGACAGGTCCATTTGTACCTATCAGGAAAAGTTTGATTCAAATAATTTGTTGTTATTTCAGCATTATGTGCTGGTGCTCCATCATTTTGAAATTACAATTCTCTAATATGATTTAGAGGAATGTAATCTAAAATGTTTTCCAATGCTGTCCTCAAAAAATCGATGTAACGTTCAGCTGTTACATGATTTTCGTAAGTGATCGGACCATTAATTCTATTATGCCAAATATCACACCAAACATTTAAGCTGAATTGTATCTGTGGTCACACTTGTTGAAATCTTTTTTGATTCTCCCTGGACCAATATCTATGTACATTTCTATTAAATATTCCCTTGTTTGTAAAATTAGCCTCGTCAACAACTATCTCGTATAACAAATTCTTTTAACGGATACTACAAGTGTGCACTATCGGTGTCCGTTAAAAGAATTTATTATACAATAACTAAAGAGACAGATATTAAATAATTCATTGAAATTTACACTAGAGCTAAGAAAATGAACTAAATGTTTGAAATTATGTATTAAATAAAATTTTCATATAAAAATCTGTATTATTTAAGCTTCAAATTAATATCAACAATTAAGTGTGATATACCATTACAATCAGGAGAAAAAATGGCAACAAATACGATAATAAAAAGGTATACGTTATATTTAAAAAATGTAAACTGAGGAGGTCGCGGAGAGACGAAACGTGTGACCACAATTCTACTGCCCCGATTTGAAGCAGAATCCAAAAGTACCTGTAGAAAGTTAAGACAGAATTTCTAAATTATTTTTAATAAGGGAGTTACAGAGGAAAAAAGAAAATTGATATTTTTACATTTTCACCAATACTTCAAGAACAATTAAGAGAAAATTGATTCTGTTAATGGATACGAATTAAGCAATGACTGGTGCAACTTTTCTTCCATTTAACCGAATCTGTAACTCTCATGGTTTAGGAGATCCCTTCAGTGCACACCCATTTTGAAACAGCCGGTATATGTGTAAAAAGATTTTTAATTGTCTACCCATGAAACTTAGGTCAATAGAAAATGCGAACCAATTTAAAAAAGAGGTCTTAAAATTTCTTGTTAATTTAGAGACTTATTCCTTATCAGACTTTATTGTCTAATGATAGTTTTAGACTGTAGCCCTGTGCTGTTTTTGTGTTGATGTAAGTTATTTTGTAGTTTTTTTTTTGTTATTTATTGACGCCTTTTCTAACACTTGTTTTTACCTCAATATTGAGTTTGTTAAACAATTTGTTTGAAATAAAGTATATTATTATTAAAGTGATTCATGAAACCCTTACTTAAAATGTCAGTAATATTATCTATAAATATTTTTTTCACATAATAACGAAATTTGAGGAAGTCTCTTGATTCTTAACAAACCAAAATGGTCAACCCTAAATAATTTCTTGAATTATCATTAAAATTCATCGATCTCAATTTGAAAAAGTTAGCAAGTCAGCATATTACATTTATCTGCACTTACATATGTAATTCTTATGTAATCCCCCTATTCTACGAAAATATCAAGTTGCAAGTATAATCAAATGATATATCATTGAAAACAATTTTTGATTTTGCCAATTCATTTTTAGGAAAGCATACTTTGTAATAACCAAAAGAAGTAATCTTGAAAAACTTTGGGTGCAATAATTTATACAAAGTCGTAAGTTTAAATCAAGTAGAATGTAATACGTATACAAAATAGGTGTACATTCATACCTCTAATTCTACATTGTCGTACTTTCGAATCTACATAACATCCTTTCTTTTTAAAGAAAGAATCGATGGAAGTGATTACAGTAAGTTATGTGGAAAATCAAAATATTTTTTCATAATAGCCCTGCTTTTTGGTTTGTACGGGTGTATATTTAAGAACAAACCAATAAATTTAAAACAAATCACGTAATTATTATTTAGAGATCGATGATATCTCATTTTCTCCCCTTTGAAAGATTTTGTGGGATAGAGTGAGATTGAAAGCAGATGTAAGGGCTTTACATTAAGATATACAGGCTGAGTCCAAAAAAACGCCTACGCGAATAGCGTCGGTGTTTATTGTCGTATTCAAAAAATCAAATGAAATGGCAGAAAAAACTCTACAATATACCATACCTTGCGTCTTTAATGCATTTAAAACAGCTGCATGACAGCTGTCAACTTTTGTTTTTTAAATGCAATGGTATAATTACTGTAATAAATTTCGAAAGAACTTTTTTTTCTGCGTTCAATGATGTGTTGCAATAAATACTTTTTTTAAAAACAACAGAAAAAAAATAAAAAGAAATTAATAAATTATTAACATGAAATGACGTAATAACAGTTGCTGAATAATAAATGATATCTGTTTTACGGTAAATAGTGTAGTGTCTATAAGTACCTCCTCATAGGCAAACAAATGACGATAACTGTCAACATTTTTTAAAAAATTTTGCTAACGATAAAAAAGAAAGTTGACAGTTATCGTCATTTGTTTGCCTATGAGGAAGAACTTATAGACACTACTCTATTTACAGTAAAAGAGATATCATTTATTGTTCAGCAACTGTTTATTACGTCATTTCATGTCAATAATTAATTTATTTCTTTTTATTTTTTTCTATTGTTTTGAAAAATAAGTGTTTTTTACAGCACATCATTGAACGCAGAAAAAAAAGTTCTTTCCAAATTTATTGCAGTAATTATACTTTTGCATTTAAAAAACAAAAGTTGACAGCTGTCATGCAGCTGTCTTAAACGTATTAAAGACCCGAGATATGGTACATTGTAGAGTTTTTTCTGCCATTTCATTTGATTTTTTGACCGTTTAAATTCGACAATAAACAACGCTATTCGCGTAGGCGTTTTTTTGGACTCAGCCTGTATGCTCCTTGAAACCGAAATCAATGTATTTTACAAATTGATTGCCATCAAAATTATTGCAAGTGAAAAGTTTTAATTGGGCATCATATACGTATAATTTAGGAAGCAATTATGTCCTCTAATGGATTGCCTGTTTTTATCGTAGGTTTGCGAAAATTAAAACTACTACTCAAATGCTCTCTTTTACAAATTATTTTTCACATACAATGAAACATGGAATCGTTAGTAGACTATGCAGAAAATTTCATTTTAGTTTAAATTTACTCACAACGAGTTTTACCTAATTTAACAGTTTAGAAGTATATTGTAAATTTCAGACACGTCAAAGTAAATAAGAAAATTATTAAACGAGTTACAAGTGTTAATAGTATAAATCAATGCACTTAAGTAAGGAAAATTTTAACCTGAATGACGTCTCTAAAGAAATTATTGTTTGAATAATATAAGAAATACTAATTACAATACAATACAGATCATAAAGTGAAATTTATTATTACGTTAGCATTCGAACAAAAAATTTCTGTCTTCTCAGAAACTCTTGCACATACTGCTTATCCACGGATTCGATTGACGATAGAAAAAATTTTATTTACTTTACAAGTCATTAATATAAATAGTATTGAATGTGAGCTGAACAAATAACGTATAAGTAAGCAAAGGTTTTAAAACAAAGGGAGTCTGCCATTTTGTGATAGATCAGTCTTTATTTTTGATCTAAGACCATTGAAATTTGGAGAATCAGTTCCTTATACAGGATATCTAATAATGTACGGAGGAGTCTTTTTCTTAATAAACTTTTAAGAACTCAAATTTGGGGTATCTAAGAATTAGTTGAACAAAGTTTAGTTATAAAAAATTAGTAACATGAAAATTGCTGGTTATGTTGTTGAGTTGTTGAGAGCCCCTGACTAATTAAAATTAAACTAGAAAACGAGTTGATGTAGAAATGTACTTAAATGCCAATTCCTTTAAGTGTCAAATTTAAGATAGTTTACCGTTAAGGTCCGATTTCTCAATCCCAAGTTTACTCTAAGTATAACCATGCTAATAATAACGAAAACAATTATTTCTATGCGTTAAAATACAGGGTCAACATTTTGAATACCTTCCATAATAAAATAAACAAAATTTACAAAACCATGTTTTGGTTTTGATAAATTTAGTTTATTTTGTTATGGAATTGTTTATTGCGGAGTTAGTTTGATCTTTATTGCCCGAGTACTCTAAGGCTGGGTTGCAAAAAACATTTAAGCTAGGATTAAATTTAAGCCTAAGTTAGAATGTGACACACAAAATGCTGTACGTCATAACTTGTGTCACATTCTAAGTTAGGCTTAAATTTAATCCTGGCTTAAATGTTTTTTGCAACCCAGCCTAAAGGTGCTCTAAAGTTGCTAACGTAAACAAAACTCTAGAAACGCAAACATTTTTCATAATACTTTTATGGAAACAACGTGTACGTCACTCGCATACGATATAAAAATATTGAATCGATGTACAAAATGGTCAAGAATCACTGTTTGAGCTGGCAGTGCTGAATTTTATTTTTAAATGGTACAACTGGAGTAACTTCCGATTGTTGACGGCTTGACACTGACAGCCTTCACTTTACAAGCGTCATTTGACATTTCAAATTCAAATTAAAATGCTGGTTTCTATTCACATAACCTATAATCTTTCGCTGTTCAGGTTATGTCAAATAAAGCAACAAAACATAAATCCGGTGGCAGTGTTGCAAATATCCGAATAAAGAAATGCTCTTAATTATATTGCCAACTCAAACAATTATTCTTGACCACTTTGTATTTTGGCCATTTTAGCGACAAAATAAAATAAAATGCTGTATGTACCACGTGCGTAATTGTAGATAATAGCCCTCGAGCATCTAAAAGCACTCCGCTTCGCGTCGTGGTCTAAACATACTCTCGAGCTATAATCTTCTAATTATGCCCTTGATACATAAATACTATTATTAAATGATAAAATTGTATTTCGTAAAGTAAGTTTTATTAATTGAAAAGATTTCTACGATCTGCTTTTGCCATTAAATTTTTGTTGGGTACGAACTGCAAAATAAAAGCATATTTTGATAATTCTGAATTTATGTTTATAAGAAAATAACCATTTTCAATTGAAATTATGGTTGAGTGGCCTTAGACATATGTATATTATCTGTTTCTTATTTATTTACCATCGAAGTATGTCGTGAAAGTTTAGGGAAAAAGTGGTACTTATGCAAGTAACTAAATTTTGACAATGAAAGTCATTTTGATTTAGATTTTAAGGTTATCCCGAATAAGTAAATCTTGTGATATTTTCTTTTCATCACGAGGTGTATTCACTTCCAAATTCACATATATAAATTGTAAAACGTTTCCCTTCACTTTTAATTTTGGCTGTATTACTTTTCAAGTCTGTTTCGAATCTGTTTAGTTGATCTATCTGATTTGAAGTGTCACATTTTGGCATATGTTATAATGACATGAAATTAATTTGTCTAATTTTACTATAATAGCCAACCTAATAAAATAAAATCACAACCTACTTGATGGTAAATAAAAAAAAACAGATTTTACCTACATATTTTATGTTATTTTTTTAATACTTATTATTTAAATTAACAATAAAAAAATAATTTATGTAATTCGATAATTACAAAAGTTCAGTTTTATTATTCCTTTTCAATTTATTTTTAACATTTTAAATCCTACAAAGAGAAAGTCACGCTATCAAATGAGCGTATTAACAATAATAATTTCTTTCCTCAAAAATGATTACTTTTCCTTAGTGAACATTCTGAAGATATAGTTTTCTAATTTCTCTTTATCTGAATGGTACATCTGTTTTTCAACTTCCAAACAGTACTATCTCAAAATTTAATTTTAATCCCAAAGAAAATTGCATTGCTGCTTCGTGTCGAGCCCGCGTTAGAAAGATTCGACCGAAACGAACGAAATTATTCTATTTTCGCTGCAAGCAAGCCTCAAGTGTTTAGTTTCCCCTTCAGTTCTTTCATCGCATTGTCCATCAGCCGGACGTGATGAATTTGAGGGTGGCGCAATTAATCTCTACGTGCCACTTAACTAGAACAGGGGGTAAATTGGCTTCATCGAAAACCCTTAAATAAGCACAAATATTTATTTAATAATTCAGTTTTTTTTTGGAAAAAGCAAACAATTCTCAACTAATGAAGGTATTTGATAAAATCGTTTTGACAAGTAAGGCCAGTTTAGTATCTTTTTGTTTTTTCAGAGTCACGAGGAAATTTTTCTTTCTCTTTAAATAATTTATTAATCAATACTGGACTTAATTTTCCTGAAAAAATAGATTTCAGGAATATTGCGAATCCTTTCGAGCTTAATATCTGTGCTGTGCCCATGTCTTTTTATTACTCAACTTCACGTAATGTACGATGGCGTTCTTTTAATTGGTTTAACTAACCAAGAAAATGATGTCTTACAAAAAAATTGCTTGGTTGTCAAATTACTGTGCTAAGTACTTTTGTACAAGTTCAGTTTTGAAGTTTTTGCAATTTTTCTTCCGAAAAGTGAGAGAAATTTATTTGGAGCATCGTGCAGTGATAAAGTTCCTAACTAAAGAGGGAAATGGACCAAAAGTTATTCATGAAAGAATGTCCCAGTCGTACGGAAATGATGGTTAATCTTATTTTCAAGTGAAATTTTGGTGTAAACAGTTTGGATGAGACCACGAATCAATTCAGGTTGACCCCAGATCAGGAAACCATCAGCCTCGTTGAAGATTTGCTGCTATCAGATCGACCTATGAAGATCCCAGTGCTTGCTAAAACAGCTGGAGCATACGAAGCTACAGTTTGCAAGATTGTACACGAAGGTTTAGGGATGAAAAAAGTTTCTGCACGTTGAATCCCCAAACTCCTTACACCAGAGCAGAAACTGACGAGGTAAGAAATTTGTCAGGAACACTTGCCCGCTTTAGAGAGCGATGAGAGTTATTTTTCGCGAATTGTCATAGGGCAACTAGGCTTGGTTCCTATTAGGATCCTCCTACCAAGTAGGAGTCAATGCAATGGGTTCATAAGGGCTCTTCCTCTCCAAGGAAGGAGAAACTCAGTTTTCTTCTGGAAAATTGATAGCCATTACTTTTTTTTGGACTGCGAAGGTATTCTGCTTATTAAATAGGGTCTACAGTTAAGGAAGACGTTTACGGAAAGACGATCCAAAACTTAAAGCGGGACATTAGAGAAAAACATCCGAAATCATGAAAAACCACAACTTTGCTGTTGCCCGGAAACTGCAGCCATAAAGCTCGCACAATTCAAGCCATTATCGAAAGCTGTGGATTCACCGACTTACAAACATCCACCTTATAGCTCTAATATAGACTTCTTTTTATTCAAAGGAAAAACTCAAGGTCCGAAAATTTTCCTCAGATGATAAGTTGAAAGTCGCCGAAAGTTGCTTTTGAGGTGCAAACAAAAGATATTTTTTTGGATGAAATGAGGCAAGTCGAAAAATGATGGACCAAGTGTGTTAGTATAATTTTTTTTTGTAGCCCTGCGAGTTTTTTAAAATTATGTACATTTTGTTACTTGTTAATTATGCTGTGCCCGAGCAAATTAAATACTAATTTATGCCGATGCAATTAGCGCTTGTCTCCATTGGCTGAATGAAATTAGCATTCTGCCGGTGTCAGCAGTTACTTCAATGAATACTAGTTTAAAATTATCGGCTTACATCGAAGCACTTCCTAACATCCTTTCCTCGGAGATTTCCTCCCAGTTTGATGTCTTATTAGTATTGTAATTGCATGCAGGGCGAGGATTACATATGCGAAGTAAGATCTTTCTCTCCTTTGTTTAGTAAGAGGAAGGAAACGTTGCCTCATAACAGAAAAATCATAGCACCTCCACCATAAATGTTCAGTACTTCAAATATTTTATGTACTCTTATATGAACTTTGTTATTAATTAGACTACACTGGTTTACCGCTCACTTGGTCCAGGTCAGCGTTGTTTTCGAAAATTAATCTAAATATACACAGCTCAGAATGAAGCTCTAGGAACACATTTGACATATTTTAGGAAAAAGACCAATTACAATAGATGTATAGTTCTTCCTAAGCATTACGATGTCATCCCAAGGAGCAAGTGTTGATGAAAGATTTATGCATCAACCCAAATACTTCACACTTATTCAAAATCAAAAGAAATTGATTATTATATTTACAGTTGGTTCTTGTCCGATGAAATTTGTATCACAAAATCTTTTAAGCGGACACTAAATCGCGCACTATACACTTAACGTTTCGCAGACGAAGCTGTCGAACGACTGCGAAACGTTAAGTGTATATATGCTTTGACAGCAAGCATGGCCGCCTCGCATGGGATGACTTATTATGTGGCGAACTAGCTTCAATTTGTCAATCCTACTGCGATGTTAGGTCAAAAAGCGATTGCAAGATGTCGCTACTTAAATTGTTTGTTAAGTGTATAGTGCGCGATTTAGTGTCCGCTTAAAAGATTTTGTGATACAAATTGATTATTGTTGTGAATGCTCTCTATTATCTTCAGTTTTGTTTGAGTTAATTAAGCTGACGGGGAGGTTAAGCCGTTAGCCCTTCAGTTTTGATGGTTATTATCTAGACGTCCAATCAAATGATATTTTACCATGTAATGGTTTTCATTAGCTTGAAAATGAAGCAAAAAAGGAAACGCATAAAAATTGTTGTAAAGAGATACCACCAACTTACATGAACCGAGAGTATCATTATGTCAGTATAAACTAAATTTTAGAATTATTAATGAATAAATGATTCCCTGAACTAATTGTACTAATATAAATACTGATTTCTCCTCCTCAAATTGGTACTATATCTCAACAATGAGTTGGCTTCAAAGGTAGTGCTTGAATATCTTCGAAGGAAGGGGGTCGATATCTTAGTTCGAATTACTAGTTCGTGCATTCATATGATTTGAAATGAGCATGTCTGAAATTTTTAGAAAAACTAATTAAATTCAGGGTTCCCCATAACAGACGACCTATTTTCATATTTAAATAGATTCTATACTAGATAACTGATTCCTTATCCTTGTCTTTGGGATTTAAGTCTATGTATATTAACCGAGTAGGTTACAAGTCAGATTTAAATTAGTATTTCGTGGAACATTATGTTTATATGAAAATTTGTTGATTACCATAAAATTTCAGACTTTGTGACATTATTCTAACATCTATTTGAATTTTTATGGAGTATTCAGGCTTCTTCAAATTTTGTACAGAACCATTTTCACGCCAATGACGAACCCACACTATAACAGACCTCATAGCAGTTCTACGATTTAGGGTATGACCCCTATTCTTATTGAACTGCCGCCGGAATGCACGTTTAACTTCTTCTATCGAATTATTTCTGATGTAAGTTTCTTCACAGAAAACACGTTGCTGAACTGAATAATCCATGAAAGTTCAAATGGACGTTAGAATAATGTCACAAAGTCTGAAATTTTATGATAATCGGACAAATAAATCTGACTTGTGACAGGCGCTTACTCAATTTATATACGTAGACTTAAATCCCAAAGTCCATAGAAAATATAGAGTTAAGGAATAATTTATTCAGTTATCTACTGTAGAATTTATTTAATTATAAAAATGGGTAGTCTATTATGGGGAACCCTGTATTAGTAGTAATAAGTAAGTATCTTAAAAGTTAAAAGTTTGATTGAATTAATTTAATTTCACTCGTGTAAGTCAAATAACTGAAAGCAATAAAAATCATTCTTGATATCAACTAAGAACTAGTACCAAAGTTTTATATTTGTACTTATTAATTAATTTTAACATATTTCAAAAAAAATTGTAAATCATAACTCAAGAAAAACTCTAGTAAATTATTATAAATAATAATGATCTTTACTATGCTTAAAGTTGGTAAAACTTTACAGGTTAGTTTTAATGACCTGTTGAGTAGCGTGTTGCCGGTTATATTCAATACTTAATTCTTTTTTTGAGAAACTAGAAAGCTGAAACAAATTCTGAATATGTAATATTCTTTTCCATTTTCGTGCTGGTGGTAAATTCAAATTAAATTTTATTATTTCTTTGTATTATGTACACCACACATTTTGCATTTTCCCTCGCCATACTTTTTACATTTCATCTCGAAGTATTAATTCGTTTGACATTTTATTTCTGTGCAAGAAATATCTATGTATTACTTTTCCGAATAAAGCCAAAGGTAAAGCCTCTTGGACGCTTGATATTTTCAAGAGCTCTTTTTCTTTCGCTAACAATTTATCGACGATTCAAGTTTTCCCTGGTTAGATATAAGAGTGATTAAGCTACTAAATTATGCAGAGAGCATTTCGGGTTTTAACTTCGTGCATAATCGATAACTAGAACGTATTACGAAAGCTATTGAAACCACTCATATCGTGAACTGAAGGTAAAATAATTTTTATAAGTTTCAAATGTTTTCCTTGTGTACTTCTTACAAATCATTATACAGGGTGATTCTTGAACGGACCGACAAAAAATACTGACGGAAGAAGGTACTTACCAGAATATGGGGAAAATATTTAAAAAAATTAATTAAATTTAACGCCTGAACGGTCCAGTGGTAAGAGGATCGCATGGTCGTTGGTTCGAACCGCCCTCGGGATTTTTCTTGGGGCTGGTCGGTATCGACTTCAGGCACCCTGCAGTCTTGGGAATAAAATTCGACACTGCTTCCCCTTAAACGGCGAGAAGGTTGGAAGTGACAAAGCCATGGAACACTTTACACACACTTCCGCTCCTGAGGTCCTGACAAGTCTTTGACTTAGGATCCCGTTGGGCAACCACCACAGATTAAAAAAAAAAATTTATCCGAAATGCATAAGACTACAATCAACAGTTTACATCTTTAAAAGCGTGCAATAAAGTTGGTATTAGGCAAACTACTCTAATTCTAAGTTTTACAACTGTAAAACTTGACCGTGAATTAATAATATACAGTTCCACAGCTGATGATGAATGCGTCGTACAAAAGTATTAACTGAGATTAATTAAAATCAATTACAAAGCTGTACTAAAGTGATATACTTACATCGAAGAGAACAGTAATTTACAACGGGTAATTCAATGGCTTTAAAAAATAACACACCGAACGCACTTATTGAATTGTGTTAGACTTTGTACAAACTTGTATTAATAATTTTGTTCTTATAATAATAAAATTCGTGTTTCATTTGAAGAACGCTGTACATAAAACAAAAGGCTGAAATGCTGCGCAGAACAAAGATTAAGTGACATTAAAGAACGTTTATACATGTAACAAGCAAGAAGCAAGTGAATTTAAGATAAAGAAGAAATTAGTTTAAATGAAATTGTTTCTGGGAAGCATCCATAGTAATTTATGTAGGGAAAACTAAACAATTGTTAAGATTGTCGGGATCTTAAATTAAACAAATATCCTAACGTAAGCTTCAGTTTAAATAAATCCTTGAAACCTGTATGAGTCTGCCTAATAAATTTTGTGTTTAAAATGCATTTGTACTGTCCTAACAGTAACGCGATTCGCTACATAAATTTTAACTAATTGTTGAAACCTGCAAGAGCGATCTGAATGGTGGAGATTTTGTCCGGTATATCATAAAATTTATAAACGCCTTAAGTCATGTAAACGTCGACATTGTGAATCCCCTTATTTTTACAATGCGGTTATAAAATTTTATAATACACTTTTACAACTATTTATTTCGTTCATCGCCTACTATTTGTTCGTCATGGAAGTATCGTTGTTTGAGGTTCGATATTTCATCAATTATTTCTGGAAAATTAAAATATGTACATGTTCTTTGATGTCTATTCTTTCAACATTTTTTTCTTTGCCGGTCTATTCAGGAATCACTCCGTACATATTCTTTTAAATTTTCAATGATAATGACTACCGTAAGTTAATGGAATTAACGATGTGAACACAGGAAGTTTTACTTTGAATATCTCGAATCTCGTTAATAAATTAATGGTAAACACATAAAAGCGATAACAATACTAAAATCTTCGAAGTTAATTTGATCCTGTTGATTTAGCCCGGCGAAAATGAGAGGTAATTGAGCGCATCAGATTTCACAGGCTAATGGCCCGGTGATGTCACTTGTAAAAAAAAAAGCTATATTAATTTATTATAAGAGACAACAGAAGTTAATAAAAGATTTTTGGTTGTTGATACTGTTGAATAATTGAGTATAAATTGAGTACAGCGTTCAGTATAAAATGTACATAAATAACGTTTTCAATCCATTTGACGTATTGGTGCCTTTCCTGTGAATATCGAGTGAGTCAGGAAATTCGGAAGAAAAGGAAGAGGAAGTAAAGCGCCTTGGAATTCGTTTAAGCATAAATTCCGTTCGATTGGTGATGTTGAGGACTTGCCAACGCCATAATGTTGTTCTTAATTCCATTATCGGTGAACGCCTGACTTCCTGATTGCCCCTCTGCGTTTCCATGCAGTTTTCATTATAATCGTATTTGCGACCTCCGAGATAGTTGTATGAAATATGGTATTTACAAAATAATGCAATTACCGTTTAATGCGGGCAATTGATATCATTACGAGCGGTGTTGAATTAAGTTAGCGGATCGATCTTTGCTATATTTAGGCGCATTTCGTTTACTTCCTTATACTGTAAAAGTTTCCAGTTTTTTCGTTTTGAAAATCAATGTCTGAGTACTTAAGTCTTAGGAGTTGTATTTTTTTAAATAACTTTTTCTGAGATAATTATTGAAGCAGAAAAAATTTGTTATTTTAGAAACGAAGGAAATTCTTTCGTCTGATATTGACAGTAGTGGAAATGAACACATATCTGAGTCTTTTTCTATAAACAAAATACGATTCGTTTTTGTCACAGACAGAGCTCTTATCCGGCTTGAGCAATATTTTTATTTACCGCAAATTTTCCCCGTTTTGGCGCTAGATACCCAAACAAGAAATAGCACAAGTGAAATCTAGTAGATCCAAGTAGTAACTCCACGGTATTATACTAAGGTGAATTTCTCCTCTTTTTATCAACATGACACTTTGGTCACCTTGTTGTTTTTCTTTATAAATTAACTTCGCATTGTGCGAGTATTTTCAATAAATGGGGATTTCGTTTGAGGACAAAATTTTTATTATTCACTACCATTAAAGTCAGGTGCGTGACTGATGAAATCTAGTGTTTTCAATACTTGTCTTAAAGTTAAATGATATGCAAAATTAATGCACCACCTATAAAAGTCTCCAAATTTTTGATAAAATGAACATAATATGTATTTTGGTAAACCAAATGAAAAATTAACAAAGTAATACAAGTGTTTTAAAAGTTATAAAAAGAGTAAAATTAGTTAACACAACAAGAAACAAGAAAAAAGAAATAAGGAAAAATTAACAATATGCAAATAATGTTTAATATCCACTTCTGCTGTTAATTGTGACTTGACAACGTCTTCCCATACTGAGAATTAACGGCCTTATGTCGTCTTGAGGAATTTTTTTCCCAAACACGAACAAGAACTTGCCGAAGTTCATTTAGATGGTGGAAGCTAACTTCTAATCCTCTTTCCCATCATGCCCCATACATGTTCGATGGAATTGAGGTCTGGACTACACATTGGCCAGTTCAAAGTTTGAATAGTAATCAAAATGAACCCCTCTCCAATATAAGGTGCAAAAGCCACTGCGTGGCTTTCTAGGATGTCAGTAATGTACTGTTCTGAAAATAAACGGCCGCGATCAACGACGCAAAGCTCTGTGCGAGCGGTTAAAGATATGCCACCCCAAATTATTATTGAACCTCCTCCATGTAGGGTAGTTTGGCGAATGTTACATTGGGCATATCTCACTCTAGGACGACGATCAGAACTGTATGAATAAGATCTGGACTCGTCTGTGAATAGAACTTGTTCCCAGTCGTCCATTTGCCAAGTCACGTGTTCCCTTGCAAATGCCAGTCGGGCCCTGCGATACGCCACCGTCAATTTGAGACCTGTTGCTGGTGTTCTAGATCTAAGGTGCAAATCTTGCTCAGCAAGTCTTCGCCTAATGATATCCATGGACATCTGCAAGCTGTAGTCGGAGGCTCCTTGCTGTAGTAAACTTTTCTCGAACAGCTCTAAGCTTGATAAAACTTCCACAGCACTAGTTAATCGTCGCCTTTCTTGTCCGGGTTTTCTGGAATTATCGTTTGTAAAACGTTGAATTACTCTATATGTTGGTGTGAGACACATCAAGCCTCCTTCCGATCTAGCGATATGGTAGCACTTCCGAAGACAAAGTTACAGCTTGGACGCATTCATCTCGAATGAAATTTTGAGTAAGACGTTAAAATCTTTAGGGGCATTCAACGGACACAATCGATTTATGATTGCATACGGTGTAGCGTTCAACGCATCTGAATCGATTCAACATCGATCGTAAAATCGTCCATCGTAAAAATATTGCGATTCAACTGCGATTAAATATGGCGTTGTGGTTTGTATCATATGTGCGAGTTGTTTATAACAGTGTATTATTTATTTCAAAGATGTATTAGAAAAATAACTTAACCGCACTGCTAATATAGTGATACTGCTATTATTGAATAGTTAAATACCAAATGTTAAAGAAAGTAGTGTTATACCGGTCACGCCACCGTTCTGATTGTGATCAATCGATTTGTTTGTTGAATGCCCTTTGTTTCTTAAAAAAATTTCGGTTGTTATTGACATAAGCTTAAGCAAAACAAATGCATTACTTTGGGTGAAAACACAATGATGTATAATAAGAAAAATATGTGATGTAAAATTAGACTACCAGCGATTGCAAAATTATCGAAAACTGTCCAAATATGTGGAAAAGTATATTTTCTGCCCTAAATTTTAAAAAGCAATTTAAACATTTATTGCTTTTATAAAATAAAGATAAAGTTCTTAGTGGTGTGTTAATTTTGCTGTTTAGTGTTATAATCTTGAACTGGGTTGGCAAGTTATTCTTTCAAATTTCTATTCTTTCGTTCAATTGGATTTGTTTATGGGCAACGGAGGAAAGACATTTTGAAGTAAAAAAGTTCCTATGAACCTATGTCCTAATCCGCACAGCTGAGGAACGACAAGAAGTTAAAGTTGAGTGTGTCATAATGGGCGGAACAAATTTTACCAGTATGTAGGAAAGACTTTTTAAATAAAAAAGTTCCTATAAACCTATGTCCTAAGCCGCACAGTTGAGGAACTACAAGAAGTCATTAAGTCATTATGGAAGGCAAGTCATCCAAGGTGGTTGAATCCTCACTACCCTGGCAGATGGATCGGACGTGCCTGGCCTGCGAGGAGTCCCGATTTAAATCCTCTACATGTTTACCTCTGGGGACATACGAAAGAGTAGTGTACAATACTGAAATTGACACGCGTGAACAAAGAATTTTTAACGCAGTCAATGAAATTCGCAACAATGGTCAAGTGGCTAGAGTGTACTATTCCCTTATTCGTAGAGCTCATGCTTGTATTAGAGCTCAAGGAGCACAGTTTGGACAGTTTTTGTAATATTGTGATTTAATTGAACACTTTTTGTAATAATGTGATTTAATTGAATACTTCTTGTACAGTTTATGCAATTTTTTAACAGTTTTCACAGTTGCCGTTATTATTAAATATTTTCATATTACAGAACTTTGACTTTTTGTAGTTCCTCAACTGAGCGGATTAGGACATAGGTTTATAGGAACTTTTTTGCTCAAAAAAGTCTTTCCTACATACTGGTAAAATTTGTTCCACCCATTATGACTCACCCTGTATGTCAATGAATTCAATAAAAGTATTTACCAAATTTAGGTAAGATTAAAATGTGAATATTGCCAGATTTTGTTTACAATCTTTCAAAGAATATTATATTTTCATTAATTCCATAATTATTGTTGTTAAATCACCTTCAATTTTTCTACAAATAATCGAAAGTAAGTACATTATATAAAAGCGGTTTCCTTACAACAAGGTCTTTTATCTTCGTACCTACCATTTTCTTACACAAGCGTAACTTCGCTGGTGAACAAAGTGAAACCCCGAAAGGAACCTCGAACATTTCTGCAAACGTCTATTGCAAGCAGTAATTTACGTAACTCAGATTTGCTTCGCCTCGTATTGCATTTAAGTTACCTACTGTTATTAGAAAGCTCTGAATAACAGTTTCGTTACATTGTTTACTTTGTAAATGTTTCCATGCTCATTGTTACGATTAATTTAGATTTTTATTAATTGTTTGTGAAAAAGATTTAAAGGTTCTCTAAACGCAGCAAATATGTTTGCCTTTTCTACATTATTCCATATATTTAGATTGTTTTGGTTAAGATTTTAAATTTTTATGTATTTATATTTCAATGTTTGATTCAACTTTTTCAGTATTTAATTAGACTGACTTGTAGTAATAAACCAGAAAAAAGGAGACTTGGGAATTCACCCTTTTAAATTCTTTTAAATATTGTGATGTTCTTCACTTTTATTTTCATTTTGTTATCGGATTTGGTTTCTTCTATTAGTTTCATTTGTCTATTGCAGTTTTCTAGAATGACGGAGCTTTCGAAAGCTTCCGTTAAAGCGATGAAGCATTTGTACGCGGCGATATTAAACAGAATTGCTTTTTCTCCTGTTTGCCGAACAGCAATACAACAATTATTATTATTTTCGAATTTGGCGTCTTATTATTGCACAGTGATGTTTTTTGTGCGTTTTCTATTTTCATTTCTAAATACTTTTCCTTTAATATTATTCTAAAAAAATAAATAAAAATAAAAAGGGAAAATAAATCAACTCTCACGTATTGAATCCTTACAGTAAACTTATTATATCATAATTCCTGCATTTTAATCTTACGTACACGCACTTTTCGATGATTATTCTTAAACGTGTGGCACAACAACAAAAAGCCTTCTAAATCGGAAAGCCTTCTACGCGAAGCAAATCGAATGTTTTGTTTATCAAGTTATAATCGTGGGAGTTTATTTTTTCAGTCGGTATTAAAGTAAACATTCCCCTGTTTCCTTTGTGCATAAGACGGAGCTCTCTCGGGGGTATAAATATAAATGACAATATAAAAAATTATTTCATATTCGGCATTTTTTGACTGAAAGTAATCCCGTTATAAAGATTAGCGTACGATATACGCATATACATACATATTTTATGATCTCAAAATGGTTCATTTACTTAGAGGACGAGTAAATTTACTTTGTTACAGTGAAACCATTCAATTTTGTGTTGTTCTCTGATGAAAAGACGCAAATCGAAAACATATTTGAGATCAAAGAATAACTAAACATACACAAAATGTGAGCATTCAAATAACTTATTTGTGGGCGAATAAAAAAAAGATAACCACAAAAAGACGTGTTCTAAAATCTAGTGGATTTTTTTATACATCCCTCATCTCCAGATAAAATATTCGTAACTGAGTCCTTTTATAAGGTAATATCTGCGTTGCTACACATCATATATTAATTTAGCCAACCCCTTTTTTGTGATGTTTGTAAAACAAGTACTAATAACGTGTTTCGTCTCTGGAGAAAACAAAGCGTGTATAATTACAGATTATTCGTATTTGCTCCATTTTGCCATCGGAACTTGGCAGAACATGTGAAATTAATGTCCTACAGCCACAATTGCAAATCTAAATTAACATATTTTTGCATTTAATAACTGTGTTATTTATTACTAATTACATAGTTTTAAAATCGCACGTAACTGACGAAATTTGTAAAATTTCTGAAAAGCACAGCAAGTTTTTAAATGAATGAATAGATTATTTTAGCTGGATAATAAATGACACAACTTATACGCTTTTCAGAAGTTGTCTTCATTTTTCTAGTTATTAAAAGAAAAATGAAAGAGATGTTGAAAAGCGACGAATTAAAATTTTGATACAAAAGATATTTGTTTCTTTTTCCCAAAATAGAAATGCAAACTAGAATTTTTCTAAGTATCACGACGTTTAGTTCTAACTACCGATACTCATATTATATTATATTATATTACTAATTTTGTAAAACTCTGTGGATGGTGGTTCTAGGTTTCTTTTTTAACATTTGAAACACCGTTTATTTAGGTAAAACTTCATCTTAGAAGACCATAGAATTAGAAAATCTACCCAAAAATAATTACAGGATGTTCCATTAAATAGTTTCTATTATTCCTTAAACTAAACACTTTGTTAAATGAAAAATAATTATCTCGTGTAGAGCTTTTAAATCAAAAGAAACACTGCTTGAATGTGTCAACACACTACAATATTTTAGACATTCAGAAACATTGCATTTGGTCCTACTCTGTATAAAAAGCGAGAACTATGCAAGAATAAAAAATGAAAGATCTGAAAAATTTGTATGCAAGTTGGGATTAAAACAAGAACACACTCTAAATCCTCTTTTGTTCAATCTTATTTAAAAGAATTAGTCATATTTGAAAATATATACAATATTGGCTACTGGAAAATAAATATGATTACTATTATCAAAAACGCAGACGACTTGGTATTTTAAGAACAGCTTGAAGGTACACGTTTACACAGAAATCCGTGCAACGACATTCGCGAATTAAATACACGTGATATTAATTCACGTGTAATTAAATCTTATTCTACGTATTAAAAGCACGTGTAATGTAACTACACGTGTATCCGTGAAATTAAAATCCACGGATTAAGATCATGACGAGTGTATTACACGTATACACGTGTACTGACATATACGTGAAATAAAGATCTCTTAATAGGAAGGAAAGAGAGATGAAAGGCAAGAAAGATCTCAGGGGAAGAAATGTAAGCAACAACAAAGGGAAGAGAACTTAATTAAAAATTAAATAAGAAATTACCTTGAGATAAGAAATTAAAGCAAATGTGAAAGATGTCCTCTGCAGGTTTAAAAATAACTGCACCAAGAAGCACAAGAATTCAAGAAAAAAGGAAAAGTCAGACCAAAAAATGACTTCCTAAAAATAATTCAATCTTACAAGAAAAGACTACCAGATGTTCACTCCCGATTTTAATATAACTTAGTATGTTTGTAGACCTTATGCAACTACATCTTTCTAAAATCAATTTCCGTTCCAATTTGCCCAAATTCACTTTGAAGGGGTGAATAGTGGAGTCAGGACCTTTTTACTCCGAAAGTAGTATTTTATTCAACTGGGGGTCCACGATAGTATAAAAAAATAATCAAGAATTACTCATTCACGTAATTAATGCCTTTTTTTGTGCCGTTTCATTCATGAGTAGGCACGCATACAAAAAGAACTTTTTTCATATTAATAACTTCCGAATATCCAACTCTTTAATCTCCCGGCGCCGAATTATTTTTAGCATTAATTAATCTTTTTTTTCTGAAAGTGTTTTCACGTGGAGCTATATTTAGAATGAACTCTTACTCTCATTATAATTTACGAAATGTAAAACATAAAAAGGAACCGCATTTACCCCATTCATTCATTAAAACAGTACTTTAACTCTTTTTGCATTGCAGAGACCTTAATCACTGTCCGAGAAAACGTAGGCTCGGAATTAATCAAATCGAACTTTGTATTATCTGTTTTTTATTTATTTACCATCGAAGTATGTCGTGAAAGTTTAGGGAAAAAGTGGTACTTAATGCAAGTAACTAAATTTTGACAATAAAAGTCATTTTGATTTAGATTTTAAGGTTATCCCGAATTTAGTAAATCTTGTGATATTTTCTTTTCATCACGAGATGTATTCACTTCCAAATTCACATATTATATAAATTGTAAAACGTTTCCCTTCATTTTTAATTTTGGCTGTATTACTTTTCAAGTCTGTTTCGAATCTGTTCAGTTGATCTATCTGATTTGAAGTGTCACATTTTGGCATATATTATAATGACATGAAATTAATTTGTCTAATTTTACTATAATAGCCAACCTAATAAAATAAAATCACGACCTACTTGATGGTAAATAAAAAAAACCAGATTATATGCATGTCTAATAAACATAAACCTTTTTCATTTATCTAATGGGATACAGAATAGGATTAAAATGTACTCAAATCGGTGCAGCAAGTAAATACACTAACGTATATTTACTTTCCTTACCTACTTTTAAACTATTCAATTTACAGGATGTGTATATGTATACAGCCCCTGGCATTTAACCCGGTTTCTTCGTTAACACCGTTCCTATTGAATATATGGAAAAATGTTTCATACAAACGTACACTGAGAAAAATAATGAGTTACTTCAACTCAAAACACGTTAAATCAACTTCAATTTCAGGTTGTATATAAACAATTCCATGAAGGCTTTGTATCAAAACATTGAAAAATGTTGAAAAAATATGTTAGCACAACATAAAATATGCGTTCAGTTAAAAGTTAATGATGTTTTATTTAAATCAGTGCAAAGTTACAGTAATGTAAAAAAATATTTAAAATAAGTCACGAACATTTTTAGATCAATTCAATAAGTTGTTATAACAATGTAATCTAAATCTGAGTCAAAGAAAAGAAAATATATGACCAACACTTTAATTGAGTTGAAGTAACAATTTTTTTGCGTAAGATTAACACTTATGACTTTTGTTTCAATACGCTTTGCTTTTTGATTCAACAGCAACATTAATTCAAAGAATGTGTTGTAAACATTGTCGCAGCATTTTGCGATACTGCGGCACTACCAAATTAAGGTGGTAAACCCTTCAACCTTTGGTGAGGTATGCAAGAAGAGCTGAACAAACCTCGAGTTTTATAACGAATTTTATAAAGTCGAATATATTCGAAATATGAATGACTTTTATTCATTTAAGAAACGATGTCGAACAACAAGGTTGCTTATGCTGGAACAGACAGTAAAGATACGTGAAGTTTTAGCAGGCGCCATCTGTAACTCGATAGCAAGAATTTCAATAACTGTTTACTGTTTATTTCTGCAAACGTAACATGTAAATTCGTATATCATTTAATGTTACACGACTAAATGTATGACGTCTTATTAATATGGAAATTAACCCTCGCTTTTAGTAAACTTTACATTTATTCCGTTAAATAAAAAATCAAAACAGACACATAAAGGCAACAGCACTTTACGATCATTTTGAAATTTCAACTTTAGCATTTTAAACACTTTCACTTTAAGGCAAAATATTTGCATCGTTCAGTCAAATGTAATAGAGCACAAATTATTCGGGATTGGGAGCATTAATTCAACTCCTAGAAATGTTAAATTAATATAAATCATTCAACACAAATTTCAACGTTAATTCAATCACCAGAAATTGTAATTTAATTTATTTTTTCTTTGGATTGAAAACAGAAATTGTAAATATTACTTAAAAAATTAACATTTAATCCTGGTTCTTCCAACATTATGATTTCTGTGCGTCACCAACATCACATGTTGGACGAAATCAAAGTATTAACAAAAAATGTATTATTGAATAGAAGAACATGTAATGTTATTTCTACGTTTCTTTGCTGTATTTTAACGAATTTTATGTTGTTTCAACTTCAAAGCGCCAACAGTCCAAATATTGTAAATTTAACATTTTTATTTTTCTCAGTGAGAAAACAAGATGTGTTAATCCAACCAAAAAACTGTTCATCCAACAAAAAATTTCGTTTCAATACGTTTAAACAATTTTTTTTATAATTTAACATTTATATAAATGTCATTAATTTTATTTTGTACTAATCAGATTACTATGTCAAAACAAGTAAAACTGTTGTGTTCAATTAACAAAATTCTCAAGATACCGCGAAATAAACTTTTACTTCTGCGAATAAATAACTGCATTTAGTTGAAGTATATATAACTTTACAATTAAAAATGACTAACAGCACATTTTAATTTGACATTTATTTTTTGTTGTAAGAAATATCTTATTTATTTCATTTGATTTTATGTACGTTTTATTTTAACCAAATAGCTTACTGTTATGTTACACAAATACATTTGTTTACAATAAACCAAATATTTAGTTGTAAATTTCTGTAATAACAAATTTTATTTAAAGTAACCACATAAAATTAAAATGAAATTTTTGTTTCAGTAACATGTGTATGAATACCTATTTAACAACAATTTTAGTGTAATCAATATTTTCATTCACAACAAAAAGGAAACTGTTATATCATTGCAATTTGTTTTCTCAGTGTATCATCCTTTCAAGCTCGAATATACAGGCTGCCCAATTTGACTGTAAGATGTGTTATTTCGTTATTTTAAATGGAACACCCTATATTTTATAACGAATTTGAGCTTGTCAGGTTATTTTAGGGTAAGTTTCGGAAAATACAGATGTACACTGCTATTTGATTTACTTGTTTTGACATAGTAATCTGATTAGTACAAAATAAAATTAATGACATTTATCCTAAATGTTAAATTATAAAAAAAAATTGTTTGAATGTATTGAAACAAATTTTTTTGTTGAATGAACAGCTTTTTTGGTTGGATTAACACATTTTGTTTTCTCAGTGTACTTAAGTTTAACTTTTGTTTTATGTCAAATAATAAAGTGCGCTCTACCTATTAATGACGAAATATTTATTGATCATATTTGAATATTACAATAACAAATAACAAAATTAAATACTGATTTTCCAAAATAAATACGAAACCTTTGAAAATTGTATTAGGAACGACAAAATAATTCTATGATGTCTTCTAATTTTACAATAAGTGTTCAAAATGTATGCATTTTATATAACGGAGCTTAATAAACTTGGAAAATTGACATTTTACTCAAAAGAAGTAAAATGTCTGAGTAAAAGCTTTCTCTTGATTTTAATTAACACGTTAAAATGCAGAAATTATGAAATAATATTAAATAACTCCTCACCGTCACTAATAGGGAAGTGTATAGCTAATTGAAAGATAACTTTATGGAGTATCTAACGACGATATAAAAATAACACCGTTCTATTTAAAAAACAAAAGTTATTGTCCTTCAATTGTTGTCGAAATGGAAATAGTTTTACTGGATCCCTGTTTAATGAAAAGTAAATTTTGTTACTGCGGTAGATACCTTCCACATAGCTTGTAACATAGTACTACAATATCTGCTTTCGAACTTTCTTCGCTAATGAGATATTAATTATAAAATCTTAATTTAGCTTATGAATATTTAATAAAATTTGATTTCAATCGTAATTTTTTTTTATAATAATAATAATAATAATAGTCTTTATTGCCCAACAGTTTAAACCAAATTACAGACAATACTAAAAAATATTACAAGCATACTAAAATAATCATAAGCTAAACCAACGAGACGATAATAATATTTGGATTAACAGAATCCAAAGGTAATGATATTTTCAAACAATTTTCTAAATCTAGACTATCCTTGAAAATAAATAAATTTCGTTTTTCGACAAATACTTTGAAATCTTGAACATGTAAATTTGGAATGTAATTTAAACTAAAAAATATGTAAGTTATTTAATTTGAATTAATTCAATCATTGTAACTTTCCTCTTGTAGTTTTTGCTGTGATGAAGGCAATAAAGGTTTGCCGAAAGCTCAGCATAAAAATCAAAAAAGTCTTTTGTTGACCGCTAGCCCGATAATTTTCAAAAATAGTTTCATTCCCAACGGTCAAAAAACTCCTTGGTGCATATAAAATTTACATCCGTATTTTCTGAAAACAATAAACAAAGCCTAATATCTTAAAAACCATAGGACTTAGGTAAAGGGAACCCTTATCAAACTTACCCTAAAATAATGTGACAAGCTCAAATTCGTTATTAAACATAGACTGTTCCATTAAAAATAACGAAGTTACACATCGCTCAGCCAAATCGGGACAGTCTGTATATTTGAAAATAATTTTAAATTATGCGGAGCTTTGAAAGATTTTGTATAAAACATTTTCCATATATTCAATAGGAACGAAGAAACTCGATTAAATGCCACAGGCTGTGTATACATATTAGTTTTCAAGTTTCGCTTTTCAAAATAATTTCACTGAAAATATTAATACAAGAATATTGAATAGATTTTCATTTGCTAAACGAAGTCAAAGATATTGCAAATTTTTATTATTAATATGTAGTTTGGAATTTATTCAAAGTTTTCTACGAATAAGGAAACAAACGTAAATTGAAACGTGGTATTCCCAAAGAGTCTAAGTACCAAATTTTGCTAAATTCGTATTTTTCTATAAAAGGGATCTATGTGTCTTGTTGCACACATTAGAAAAAGTTCTAAGTATCTATCTTATGTGGAAATATTTTACATAATTATATATAGATGACTCTCTCTCTCTCTCGCGCTCCTTCAAAAACAAGGATCATTTTCCTTAATTTTCTAGGAATTACGTTTTTGGCACTTAGACCCTTTGGGAATACCATGCTTCAATTTTCGTTTGTGTTGTATAATGATTAGTTCTGCAAAATTAAGTGTACCATGAAAATAAAATACATACAAATATTATTACATAGAACCCAAAAGCTTTTCATAAAAGTACAGTAGCGAACAATAAAATCCGGGCTAGATTTTGACAAGTCATTCGTATTTAGACAAATTTGGTAAATCAGGTTTTTATTGAGGTTATAAACCTATCAAAATTTACATTAAACGTCAGCATTACTAGTGACATTTTATATAATATGTATTAAACGTCAAAAATGTTAGCGTGAGGTTTACATTGTACAAATGGTGTGCCCGGATTTTATTGTCCGCTACTGTACATGATTTGAATTTGACATTTTTTTTATGAATTAAATAAGTCATCGAGAAACTTTATGAATCTTAATAAGATTGCGCAGCATTTTAAAAAATTTGTCGTAAATTCAGTTAATTTATTTTATATAACGTTTTTAATAAAAGTATAAATTAGAAATACTCTATTTTAAATAAAGTAATATTTAATAACGAGTTACGAATTATTATTATATATACAGGGTCTCCCAAATAGAGTGGCCTATTAAAAGTTTTCGGGAAAGGGAATATACAAAAATTCTGAAAATTAGTACACTGCTCTAAGGGAAAGCGATCTTCCAGATTAAAATATTTTCACTTTTATATCACTTCCGGTTATACCGGAAGTCGTCGTTAACTTTCTTATTTCAAATAAAATGCTATACTTTTTATTACAAATTCTGATTCTACATATTATTTTAAATAAAAAATGATAAGCCTTCCCTATACCTAAATGTAATCGATTTTGAGATATCTTGAAATTTATTTAAAAAATTGTTTCGGTGACCTTTCATTTAAGAGAATGCATTTACGCCAATTTCAAATTTAAAGATTGAAGTGACATGTCGTTTAAAAGTATAATGTTCAGACTTTCAAATAATATCCTAATTTTTCCTGAAAAATTCATATAGATATCTCAAAATCGGTAATTAGGTATAGGGAAGCCTGAACATTTTTTATTTAAAATAATGTGTAGAATTAGAATTCACAATAAAAAGTATAGCATTCCATTTAAAATAAGAAAGTTAATGGCGACTTTCGGTATAACCGAAAGTCATATAAAAGTGAAAATGTTTTAATCTGAATGACCGCTTTCCCTTAGGGCAGTGTACTAATTTTCAGAATTTTTGTATATTCCCTTCCCCAAAAACTTTTAATAGGCGAGACCCTGTATATACAGTGTGTGGCATTTAACCGGGTTTCTTCATTTACGCCTTTTCTAATAAAAATATGGAAAAAAGTTTTAGGGTTCCCTATACCTAAGTCCTATAGTTTTTAAGATATTAGGTTTTGTTTACGATTTTTGGAAAATACGGATATAACTTTGATAATTAATATCTCGAAAACGAAGAAGGTTAGAAAGCAGATATTGTGGTGCTGTTGCGAGCTAAGTGGAAGGTATCTACCGCAGTAACAAAATTTACTTTTCATTAAACAGGGATTCAGTAAAACTATTTCCATTTCGACAACAGTTGAAAGACAATAACCTTTGTTTTTTAAATAGAACGGTGTCATTTTTATATCGTTGTTATGCTCCATAAATGTATCTTTCAATTAACTATACACTTCCCTCTAGCAATTACTGACGGTTCAGGAGATTTTTAACATTATTTCATAATTTCTATATTTTAACATTTTAATTAAAAGCAGGAGTGAGTATTTATTCAAACATAATACTTGGCTTGAATTAAATGTCAATTTGCTAAGTTTTTAAGTCCTGCTCGTATAAAATATTGTTAAATACATGATTATTTAATTCCATTGTTAAGGCTTGTGATAGGTTAAACAGTAACGAGAGAAATAATTTTTATTGGTACTTTTAAGTATTGTTAAGTTTCCTCAAGTGATATTGCTTAATCACACGATTAACTTGATTGTGTGGTTAACTACGTTTTATACAATTGGCCCTAAGACTTCTTGTACTTCAGCTTAACTTTTTGTTTTTGTCAAATAATAAAGTGCGCTCTAAATATTATTGACGAAATATTTATTAATCATATTTGAAGAATACAACAAGAACTAACAAAATTAAACACTGGTCTCCCAAAATAAATACGAAACTTTTGAAAACTGTAGGAACAACAAAATAATTCTAAGATGTCTTGTAATTTTACAATAAGTGTTCAAAATGTATGCATTTAATATAACAGAGATTAATAAACTTAGAAAATTGACAATTTATTCAAAGTTTGGGTAAATACTCACTACTGATTTTAATTAATATGTTAAAATGCAGAAATTATGAAATAACGTTAAATATCTCCTGAACCGTCAGTAATTGGTAAGGGAAGTGTATAGCTAATTGAAAGATACTTTTATGGAGCATCTAACAACGATATAAAAATGACACCGTTCCGTTTAAAAAACAAAAGTTATTACCTTTCAACTATTGTCGAAATGGAAATAGTTTTACTGAATCCTAGTTTAATGAAAAGTAAATTTTGTTACTGCGATAGATACCTTCCACTTAGCTCGCAACAGCACCACAATATCTGCTTTCTAACATTCTTCGTTATTGAGATATTAATTATCAAAGTTATATCGGTATTTTCCAAAAATCGTAAACAAAACCTAATATCTTAAAAACTATAGGACTTAGGTTTAGGGAACCCTTATTAAACTTACCCTAAAATAACCTGGCAAGCTCAAATTCGTTCTAAAATACAGAGTGTTCCATTTAAAATAATGAAGTAACACATCGTACAGCCAAACTGGGACATCCTCTATATTCGAAAATAATTTTAAATTATGCGGACCTTGAAAGGATGATACTTTTGTATAAAACATTTTTTCATATTTTCAATAGGAACGGCGTAAATGAAGAAACCCGGTTAAATGCCACACACTGTATATTATAGTTATATATTATAACTAATTTATATTATTTGATCATTTATGTCGCACGCAATTTATTTACACAATACATCGTTAGCGTTGTTCGCGGTAATTCATCACTGCCCTTCCTTCCGATGCGACAGAGCGACTTTTTATATATCGTTCAGTTCTTCTGGAACATATCTGGAAAGTGCTCGGATGTTTTCGTGGACGTGGACTATCGTCTAGGCGGTGACGTCACTTCACCTCGCCATTCCCTCACAATATAAAAGAGAATATTGTGTTTTGATGCAAAGAAATTTGTAACTCTATAGATTGGAAAGATAATTTTATCGTGTAGAGCTTTTAGATTAAACAACCTTTAATTTTTAATCTGTATTGAATATTATTGATACCAGAGAAGAAAATTGCACTTGCTATTAATACGTGTATTGATTCTAATTCAATAAAACGTATTTCTGTTGATAATCCTTCATCCAGTTGTAGATATAGTTGAGTCATAAATTGATATGTACAGTATGTGACGATTTCTAAACCATAAGCACCTTTGCAAATAATAAGCAGATTTTATTTAAATTTATTTTTGTGGTATTAACTTGCGTTTTTAATTTTCAAACTTGTGTTACTTTACTGCCTAAATATAAAATGATAAGAATGAGAATAATAATTTGATAATAAACATTTGTTGTACTCTTCGCGAATGGAAAAATATATTGGAAATGCAAGGAAGAATATTAAAACTGAATTTAAAAATGAATTTTCCTGTTTTTCATGAGAAAGACGAAATTAATTTTGTCATTATCCCATACTGTCTACGACTTTTTTCTTTTAATATATTAACGAAACCAGATTTTAAAATAGAACTTATCAGCGCACAGTTGAGTTCACTTTGTTTTCCAGTTTGCATTAAATTGACTGTAATAAGCTAAGGTATGTAGCTGCGGCTTATGCGAAAATCTATCAGATGAAAAACAGAATCGAGCTGCCTCGAACTCGCTGGCTAAATGGAAAATATGAGTTCCAGATAAATACGTCAATCTTACCGCTGTCGAAGCTAATTCGCTCCAAGGATGCATAAGCGGGGCGATCGTATCGTTCTTTACAGCTTAAATATTGACTTGAAATGGAGCAAATAAAAAGCGCTTGTATACCTAATTTTCCTTGCTACCAGAGAAACTGGGTTAACGGAAAATTTGGAGGTACGAAGAGTACAGGACTATGTTAAATTTTTTATTTGGAAGCAAAAAATGAGAGAAAATGACATTACATTATCTGGGTCGTTCATTTTTCCTTTTAATTAGTAATTGACAATAGGACGGAATAGATATAGTTTTTAAACCGAAATAAATTTGGTTACCACGACTCAATCTTGAAATAAAACGCAGAGTTAAGAAATTAATTAATAAAAGTACTGTAATACTATAATAATGTCTTTGAATTATAAAACATATTAAAAATATGGCCACTTAGTGAATACCATTTTGTTACAAAAAGAGATTTAAGTTAAAGCTGCAATGCATTCGACATAGTCATCACAAACTTGAGGCAAATATACGAAGTAATTCTTCTCCAAGTTTCCTACATAGTCGCCCACACCTCTTCTTTATTACTGTCACGAATGTTAGTCAGACGCTTCTTAACAACTGTCCATAAGTTCTCGATTAGATTTAAATCCAGTGAATGGGCTGGTCATTAGATTTTTTCAATCTTTTTCTCTTCAAACCAAACTGACACTCCCCAGGCAGTGTATTTAGGTTTACTGTCATCTTGGTTCTCCCAAATAATGGGCATATTTCTTCCGCGTAGCATCACGTTCTCTAAAATGTGAAGATACCCTTACCCAGTACGAAAATACAGTGTGCCTAAAAAGTTTCCAGAATTTTGAAATTTCTTTCACTACGGTGTTTTCCTGACATCTTGGTATTATTTTGATTATAATCAAATTATTCGAAGAATCTACCACAGGTGTTAGATTTTAACAATTTTAAACGAACTGAAAGATTTGAGTAATTGTGTCAACTTTAAGAAAAGAGAAAACTGAGAGAGCATATTTTCAATAGACGGGTTAAAGAAAAAGGACAACTGTTTCAAACAAAAAATCGTAAAAAATAAAATTACTTAGTGTGAGCTGTAATATCTTTTGCAAATTTCAGTCATTAGGTATTTTGAAGTCGAAATCATCAAATATATTTTTAACGTATCAGCTTAATTCAAATATGATACTGAAATAACTAACGAAGAGTCGCGTACAATGGGTGAAGAGAATGTATGTATGTATATATATACATCCCGGTATCATTGGAAGCTCCTTTCATAACTGTTCTATGCGGCGTCCAATATGGCGACACGCGGTGGGTATTGCAACTGTACTATCAATTGAAGCTCCTTTCTTATTGTTATACTTAAAGCGTCCGGTGATATACAGTTACTTTCTATTAATCATCAACCAGGCGTCCTATTTGTGTATACGTTTTCATTCAATAGACAATGTAAGCTCCAGCAATGTTGCCATTTTTATTAAGTGCAGTTGGTCATGCATCATAGTTTTCTTGAATATGAGATCATAAAATTAAAAATTTCAAGATGTTTGAAATTAGGTAGACTAGATTTCTATTGAAAATACGAAAGAGAGAATAAAGTAAAAACGACCTCATACGTGGCACATCAAATGAAATGTTTCGAAGAGACAATTCGACAATCGCACAGATCCTATCTTGGAATTCAAGATAGTGTCGACTTATGACCGAAAACATTTACGACAAAGAAAAACTCCACAAGTGTCACATCAAATAAAATATCTCGAAGATCCAAGATTCAGGTCCGCGTGATTGTCGAATTCGTCTCTTCGAGACCTTCCATTTCTTATGCCGCATGTGTGATTTTTTCTTCGTCGTAAATGTTTTAAGTCACAAGTCGAAACCATCTTGAATTCCAAGATGAGGTCCGTGTAATTATCGAATATGTCTGTTCGAGACCTTTCGTTTCATGTCCCACATGTGCGATTTTTTCTTCATCGTAAATGTCTTAGATCACAAGTAGACATCATCTTGAATTCCAAGAAGAGGTCTTTGTGATTGTCGAATTCACCTCTTCAAGACCTCTCGTTTCATGTGCCACATGAGTGATTTTTTCTTCGTCGTAAATGTTTTAAATCATAAGTCGACACCATCTTGAATTCCAAGATGAGGTCCATGTGGTTGTCGAATTCGCCTCTTCTAGACCTTTCATTTCATGTGCCACATGTGTGATTTTTTCTTCGTCGTAAATGTTTTAAGTCATAAGTCGAAACTATCTTGAATTCCAAGATGAGGTCCGTGTGATTGTCGAATTCTCCTCTTCGAGACCTTTCATTTAATGTCCCACATGTGTGATTTTTTCTTCATCATAAATGTCTTAGATCACAAGTCGACACCATCTTAAATTCCAAGAAGAGGTCCTTGTGATTGCCGAATTCACCTCTTCGAGACCTTTCGTTTCATGTGTCACATGTAAGATTTTTTCTTCGTCGTAAGTGTTTTAGACCGTAAGTCGACACCATCTTGAGTTCCAAGATGAGGTCCGTGTGTGAGGTCCGGTCCCAACACCGATAAAACGAATTTTTGCTCAAATTATTTTCTTAGTTTCTCCTTAGAAGCAACGTGCAAAATATGTAAGTGGTGCGATCTCTAATAAAAAAAGGTACGTAGTACCGCGCCGCCCTCAATACCGATAAAACGAACTTGTGCTCAGATTGTCTTTTTTGTTGTTCCTTAGAAGCGACATGTAAAATATGTAAGTGGCAGGATCTCTAATAAAAAAAGTTACGTAGTATCGTGCCGCCCCCAACACCGACAAAATGAATTTGTGCTCAGATTGTATTTTTAGTTGCCCCTTAGAAGCAATGTGCAAAATATGGAAGTGGTAGGATCACTAATAAAAATGTTACGTAGTACCGCGCCGCCCCCATCACCGATAAAACGAATTTGTGCTCGGATTGTTTTTTTAGTTGCTCCTTACAAGCAATGTGCAAAATATGGAAGTGGCAGGAGTACTAATAAAAATGTTATGTAGTATCGCGCCGCCCCCAACACTGATAAAACGAATTTGTGCTTAGATTGTCTTTCTAGTTGCTCCCTAGGAGCAACATGCAAAATAATAATAATTAATAATAAAGTTACGTAGTACCGCGCCGCCCTCAGTACCGATAAAACGAACTTGTGCTCAGATCGTCTTTTTTGTTGCTCCTAGAAGCAATGTGCAAAATATGGAAGTGGTAGGATCACTAATAAAAATGTTACGTAGTACCGCACCGCCCCCAACACCGATAGAACGAATTTGTACTGAGATTGTATTTTTAGTTGCTCCTAGAAGCAATGTGCAAAATATGGAAGTGGTAGGATCACTAATAAAAATGTTACGTGGTACCGCGCCGCCCCAACACCGATAAAACGAATTTGTGATAAGATTGTTTTTTTAGTTGCTCCTCAGAAGCAACGTGCAAAATATGGAAGTGGTAGTAGCACTAATAAAAATGTTACGTAGTACCGCGCCGCCCCCAACACAAATAAAACGAATTTGTGCCCAGATTGTTTTTTTAGTTGCTCCTTAGAAGTAATGTGCAAAATATGGAAGTGGTAGGATCACTAATAAAAATGTTACGTAGTACCGCGCCGACCCCAACACCGATAAAACGAATTTGTGCTCAGATTGTATTTTTAGTTGCTCTTTAGAAGCAATGTGCAAAATATGGAAGTGGTAGGATCTCTAATAAAAATGTTACGTAGTACCGCGCCGCCCCCAACGCCGATAAAACGAATTTGTGATCAGATTATTTTTTTAGTTGCTCCTCAGAAGCAACATGCAAAATATGGAAGTGGTAGGAGCACTAATAAAAATGTTACGTAGTACCGCGCCGCCCCCAACGCAAATAAAACTAATTTGTGCCCAGATTGTTTTTTTAGTTGCTCCTTAGAAGTAATGTGCAAAATATGGAAGTGGTAGGATCTCTAATAAAAATGTTATGTAGTACCGCGCCGCCCCCAACGCCGATAAAACGAATTTGTGATCAGATTGTTTTTTTAGTTGCTCCTCAGAAGCAACATGCAAAATATGGAAGTGGTAGGAGCACTAATAAAAATGTTACGTAGTACCGCGCCGCCCCCAACGCAAATAAAACTAATTTGTGCCCAGATTGTTTTTTAGTTGCTCCTTAGAAGCAATGTGCAAAATATGGAAGTGGTGGGATCACTAATAAAAATGTTACGTAGTACCGCGCCGCCCCCAACACTGATAAAACGAATTTGTGCTCAGACTATCTTTCTAGTTGCTCCCTAGGAGCAATGTGCAAAATATGTGAGTGGCGGGATCTCTAGTAATAAAGTTACGTAGTACCGCGCCGCCTTCAACACCGATAAAACGAACTTGTGCTCAGATTGTTTTTTTAGTTGTTCCTTGGAAGCAATGTGCAAAATATGGAAGTGGTAGGAGCACTAATAAAAATGTTAGTTAGTACCGCGCCACCCCCAACACTGATAAAACGAATTTGTGCTCAGACTGTCTTTCTAGTTGCTCCCTAGGAGCAACGTGCAAAATATGTAAGTGGCGGGATCTCTAGTAATAAAGTTACGTAGTACCGCGCCGCCTTCAACACCGATGAAACGAACTTGTGCTCAGATTGTATTTTTAGTTGCTCGTTAGAAGTGTAATAATAGACGAGATGACAAGGGATGAGTGTTATTTATTATTTTTTATAAGCCTACTATTACATCTCCCTTTTTACATAAATAAAATATAATACATATCATTGGCATGTAAATCTATTAGGTTTTTTAACAATTCTACCGTATCTTGTTTTTAAAATTACGTTGCTATTATTTTTTGCTTTATCGTCTAAACAGGTTGTTGAATTCTCTGGATTACTTGATTGATGTTCTGATTCATTCTGGGTACAATCATTCTGAGGATTCGGGTGATGATAGTCATTATCAGAAATGACGCAGGGTTCTGTTTTGATGAGTGCCTTTGTAGGTCTAACATGATGAGTGTTTCTTCTGTAAACTTTACCTTCATTAGTTCTTACTAACAGTGATCTAGGAGCTGTAGCTGATTCCAATACTTCTCCTCCTTTCCAGTTTCTGTGATCAAACTGAATTCTAACTTTATCACCTATTTGAGGAACTTTTGTAATTTTTGTATTTCTGTCTGCATAAAATTTTTGTTTATTTCGTAATTTCTGTAGTTCTTGATTAACATGGTCTGAATTTGAAATATTTGATTGTAACATTTTTGAAGTTGAAGGCAGCAAAGTTCTAGTCCGTCTAGAAAATGCTCTTTGATTAGGTGAGCCTAATTCATTTGTTCTAGGAGTGTTTCTGTAATTAAGTAAAGCCAAGTGTATATTTGTTTTGTCCAATGAACACTTATTCAATAAATTTTTAGCAGTTTGAACGTAACGCTCTGCAAGACCATTGCTTCTGGGAAACTTTGGACTTGAAGTTTGATGATAAATTGTGTAATAATTCAGTTGTTCTCTGAACTTTGCTGAATTAAATGGTGGTCCATTGTCTGTTTCCAAAATTTCTGGAATTCCAAATAAACTAATCCAACTTCCTAATTTGTTCAAAACTTCATATGTAGTAGTATTATTCATATTATAGATTTCAAAGAAACCTGAAAAACTATCTACAATCAAAAAATATTCTTCTTTTCCGAAATGAAACAAATCTGCTGCAATAATTTGTCCTGGATATTTAGGTATTTCTTTCGTAATAAGAGGTTCTTTAATTTCATTTCTTGAAGTCTTCTGGCAAATACTGCATTTCGATACATAAAGCTTAATATCCGCAGCCATGTTTTTCCAATAAACTAATTCTCGTGCTCTTTTACAGCAACTTTCTACTCCTAAATGTCCTTCGTGAATTGATTTCAACATTCTTCCCACTTCTGACACCATGTAATAATAGACGAGATGACAAGGGATGAGTGTTATTTATTATTTTTTATAAGCCTACTATTACAAGAAGCAATGTGTGAAATATGGAAGTGGTAGAATCACTAATAAAAATGTTACGTAGTACGGCGCAGCACAGTGGAACGGCCTTTTGGAGCGACCCGGATATCAAGCAATATCACAAAAAATTGCAAATTTTAATTATATTTACGCTGTGATATATGTTTAATAGGGTGGGTCAAAAAACCAAACTTTGAGATAATCTTACCTAATAGCAAAATTATGTTGTCTTTTAGTGATATTATGACACCTACGAAATATTTTTGAATTTAATTAATATTTAGAGGGTGCGCCTTACGTTTGAATTTTTGAAATTATACAAGAAAGGTCATATAGTATGCCATGAAAAATTCGTATTTGTAATAATAATAACAGTTATAATCAAAACTGTATACTAAAAGGGCAAGAGAAGGTGGATAAAATTAAAACTCGAATCTCACAGCAATGCCTAAATTCGATAGCAAGAAAGATTTCAATATTGAATGATTTTCATTAATTTTTCTGTTGAATTATTTTTTTAATTATTAATAAATGATTATTTTATTCTAAAAACCCTATTTTCCTTGAGACATTTATGTTATATGACTACTAGAATATATTCAAGTTATTCGTATTTCCAAGGCAAAGCGCAACCTGAAGATGAGGTGCTATTTACTTCAAATTCTAGTATTACACTTTTTTCATGTAAAGGCAACATAATTTTGCTATTAAAAATCAAAAGCGCAATATTCGTTTTTCTCCATACAAAAATGACCCACCGTAATGTTTAATCAGTTATAATACCTAGCAGAAAAGTGAATAAGTATATTTTTGATATCTTGAAAAAAAAAGTTTGTTCCTTTTAAAAATTAATAGTAAATGACAATGAATTTTCAGTTCACATGTATAAGGTATTGTTATTTATTTTAGAGTTTATACATACATATTCTATAGTCTGGTTCAAGTAATAAATGTTTATCATCAATTGTACTTATAGTTTGTTGTGGTAATTCAAACTTACTGTTCAGCCAGGTTTAATTTTGATTACGGAACTTTTCTTCATTGTGGAAAGCTGCGTTCCATTTATCTTTATGTTTAGCGCAAAATGTTCTAATTTTTGACGAAATAAATTCATATTAGATTTTGATAATGACAAAACGAATTCATCACGCAGAGTTTCAGTTATATTATTTACATCACTAAAGTTAAAATTTTTATGCCTTATGAAAATATAGTTGTCATTATTTGTATTGAAATTTTCCATTTCGGTGTATACAGTGTTAGAAATATCCAAACACCCACACAGTGTTGATGGCACATGTATTCATCAATCACTGATTTGAAATGTTTAATTTCTTCATTTGCAATTATTTAAAGCTTACAACAAGTTATACGGATTAGTAAAATGCCGAAAGAAACGAAAATGATTGGTCAAATAATGACAACAAACACTCAATTGGTTATTTCCAATCAGGGCTATGAACGCAATTAAAAGGAGGAGTTAATATTTCTGAGAAATCAGGTTACGGTTTATAAATCTAATTCCACTTATAATACAATGTATTTTTTTAAAATGCCATAAAGGTTGGCCATGAAAATTAAAACTCATGTCGTAGCTTGGCATTTAACACATGCCAAATCTGAAAATTTAAAGTAAATGAATGGAGCTAAGACATGAATTTTCTTTTCCACAGCCACCCTTATGGCATTTAAAAAAACACATGTTATTAGTCGATACTAATGACATTTTAGAAATAATAACAACAAGCAAATATTCTTAAGAAGTATTACAATAATCCTCTTAATGCTGTATGGAAACTTTAATTTGATGCCAGCAAATTAATATCTAAAGGTTAACAATAAATAATTTTTCCAAAAATAATAATCCTTGATGACAATTGATCCTAGAAAATGTTAAACTAAAAAGTACTAGCTCATACAGAAACATTTTTAAGCAGAATGTAACATTAATCACTAACATGATTGTGTTGACGCACGATTAATGTGGATTAATTCCGAAGGTTGCAAAAAGTTGCAAAATATTATTGCATGAAAATAATGAGCAAGTATCATAATTTCATACTGTGATTGCAAAATAGCGGGCTATGTGGGCGTTTTACTATTTTTACGGTCAAAGTGGAAAATGAAAAAATTAAAGTGATTGATTTTGCATATTCATAAAAAATACAATTTTTGTGGAATGCTAATTATTTTTGCATCAACAAGACGAGAAAATATATAAAAATATAATAATTTAAGATTCAATCGATTTTTCTTTCTGTATTCATCTGAAAAACTCTCTTTAAACCGTGCGTTAAAAGTACAAGTTATTTTCAAGAGCGAACATGGTCTACTTTGAAGTGCTATAAAATGAAATACAGCAGTCCTACAGACTTGAAATTTTACTATAATATGTAGAATATAGTCAAAATTATGAAAATAGTATTCAATATTTTTAAATCAAAATTTCATATTTTGATCGCATGTCCGCCTGATTACATTGGCTCGTTCCACTGTGCGCCGCCCCCAACACCGATAAAACGAATTTGTGCTCAGATTGTATTTTTAGTTGCTCCTTAGAAGCAATGTGCAAAATATGGAAGTTGTGTAGGATCACTAATAAAAATGTTACGTAGTACCGTGCCGCCCCCAACACCGATAAAACGAATTTGTGCTCAGATTGTTTTTTTAGTTGCTCCTCAGAAGCAATGTACAAAATATGGAAGTGGTAGGAACACTAATAAAAATGTTACGTATTACCGCGCCGCCCCTAACACTGATAAAACGAATTTGTGCTCAGACTGTCTTTCTAGTTGCTCCCTAGGAGCAACATGCAAAATATGTAAGTGACGGGATCTCTAGTAATAAAGTTACGTAGTACCGCGCCGCCGTCAATACCGATAAAACGAACTTGTGCTCAGATTGTCTTTTTTGTTGCTCCATAGAAGCAACATGTAAAATATGTAAGTTTCAGGATCACTAATAAAAAAAAATTACATAGTATCGTACCGCCTCCAACACCGATAAAACGAATTTGTGCTCAGATTGTATTTTTAGTTGCTTCTTAGAAGCAACGTGCAAAATATGTAAGTGGCAGGATCTCTAATAAAAAAGTACGTAGTACCGCGCCGCCCCCAACACCGGTAAAACGAATTTGTACTCAGATTATCTTTTTTGTTGCTCTTTAGAAGCAACATGCAAAATATGAAAGTGGCAGGATCTCTAATAAGAAAATTACGTAGTATTTTGCAACGAAGTTGAAACTCATTTGTTAGGTTTCCGACTGTCATTTGTTCTTTTTAAAAGTAAATTCTGGCGGTTCAGGTAAATCCATAAAACTTTTGTACAGTTCTTTCGCTCGATCTTTGCAGTTACGTCAGAAAATTATCGACTCAAAATGACAAATTTATAAATTCTATCATTGTTTTAACATACGTATTAGATAAAGATAAAAGAATATGTTCATTTCGTTTCTTGAATTGGGAAAGTGTGACGTAACTGCAAAGATCGAGCGGAGGAACTGTATTTAACATTTTCTAATAATACAATGCGTAGGTACCGTTTAAAATATAAACAAAAGGCCTGTACAGCCTACTAGATTATAACCTGTGAGCAACTAAAAATCAGATTAGAGTCGGCGGTGCAAAGAAAAAGTATATCTGTTACTAACGCGGCGTTAGGCTGATTTGACAGTTCATAAATGTTTTAGATTAATTAATTCAGTTAATCACAGACATGCATTTTCTTTGCAGCGCCGACTCTAATCTGATTTTTAGTTGCTCACAGGTTACCTGTCTTCAAGAAAGGTAACCAGGCTGGAGCCATTCAAATTTTTCTATTTTCTATGTGAAAATTTTGCATTTTCTTGCTGCGTTGTATCAGTATTGCATTGTGTAACACACTTGAAGGGCATTAAGATTATAAACAACGTTTATAATTTCATTCGCTTTTAAAAGTGTCATAAATATTCGCTTGCATAAATGATATGCACAACAAGAGAGCGTCCGCTGCACATTTCAATTACAACAGTGTTGACAGATTTACTGGACGCCTCATTGTGCTATACGTGAAAGTCGACTATACACGCTCCTATATACGCAAACGACACTAGCGCCACAGGTGGATATACGCTCGAACTAAAAATATACACTAACTTTCATTTGATCATCATTCGGGCGTCTAGAAAGAAATTTTTTAAATGACAGACAGAGGTCGCACGATGCCCCAAAAATTTTTTTACATGGGATTCAATCGAGCGTCCGCATACGGACGCTCAATTACTTCGGACGCCCAAATGACGGCAAATTGACAATATAGGGACGCTCAAATGATAGCTGGATATATATATATATGGAGAGATTTTCACGCCGTGTATTATACAGCGACAAGAAGATGAGCTCTCCGGATTTACATTTATATAGCAAAAAGTGATAGCCGCATTTATGGAATGAATGTATTGAATGTTTAAATCTACGCGACGTCGACGACAATGCAGTAGCAAGAGCAGGAAGCACATGTTTAAACTCTGATTTCGGAAACAATTCTATTTCGATATTCATACATACATGTACTGTGGGATCCAATATATTTTAGATAAGGGGAGGCTATGAAAAATGAAGTCAGAAGCTTGGCTGATTGAAAACTTTTAGTCTGACATTTGCTTTCTGACTTTTGTTAAATCTGTTAGTTGTTTAAACGCTCTCAAACACTCCCGCGGTATCTGAAGTTGGTCATCATATTAAAGAGTTTTAGCAAATCCTTATGTATTCAATTAAATGATGTAGGAGATGTATCTTGACGTATCAGTTTTGACAGATGGTCCATAGGTAACTGTATCAATTAAGCTAAAACTCTCATTTCATTTTTCATATCCTCCGCTTATCTAAAAAATATTGAATCGCATTTTCTAAACAAATTAAATCGTAAAAATCTACCATCGGTATCATTTCATTACTATTATAATGATATTTCATCGTCATGTGCTTTCAGCGTTAGAAGTTAAAATTTCAACCAAAGCTAAGTTATGAGTTCTAACTTTCAATGGAAGGTAACGTAGTCAATATTCATTTAACACAGTCACCGCCACATCTAAGCTCGTCGATCCATCAAACTTCGAGAACTAACTCGCTTTGAGGAATTTTTTGCATGCAGCGGCAAGGCTAATTTGATTGTAGATGCGGTGGATTACGTCCAAATGAAGTTAAGAGCTTGGGGATATCGAAAAGCAAACTCGCTGTATGTTTATGTAAAGAGGAAACCGTGCTCGCCAAGTTTGATTTGTCACAGAATTTTAAGTAAATATTTAATTTGTTTTTAAGCAAGCTTTAATTTAAAATGTAAAACTGAATTATTCAATATAGACAGGGTACCGCACTCACCCACAGGTATAATCAATGTACTGTAGATCAGAGTTTCTCAATCTTTTTGCCTTATACATTGTATTTGCCTAATATATTTGTTTGTAGTTATACTGCGATCCAATTGTTTATAAAATATAAATAAAAAAAACGGTGATGTATCAGCATCATACTGGGTGTATTTGGATCAACTTGATAATATGCATAATGGACAAATAATGTTTGGGAATCTAGCCCTCTTTGGTTTGAAACTAATTTTAAGCGTATTTCCAACTTTTTATATATCTTCGGGTAATTGCCGAAGAAGAATTTTCTTTTCAAATAAAATATCATTTCTGTACAAGATGCAATAAAAAAATTAAGATAAATTATTCCGAAATCAAATAAGGTATGTGTACACCAACTCCTCGCTTTGACGCAACATAGCAGTAGTAGTTGTCATTTCGTGACCAATTAAGGCCCCACTGGACTAAAATAAAATATCTAGTTGGATGTGAAATTGGTTGCCTATACATCCCTGCACACAAAGATCTACGAAAGCCATGACAGCTGTCAATCAAATTCGACTTGGGGTGGGTATATACGTTAGGCCTCTAGGGTCATAAAATGTAAATTATTTTAACCCGAAAAGAAATTTAGGTAATCCTGCAGTTTCAGGACCTGACCATGGATACAAGCGAGCGCTTTACGTGTGGTTCTGTAATATTTTGCTTTGTATTATATTTGCGAAACTCTATTTTCTTTGCTCTATTACAAAATTTGTAATAACAATAAATAGTAAAATGTAAGGCTGTTATCATTTTCAAAATATATTAACAAAACTAAAAATATTTGATCTATTAAAATTGTAACTTTTTTTGAATTAAATCAAAAATGTTTCATAACTCAAAAACTGTTAAAGTTAGGTATAGGGAATGCTAATACAGTTCAACGCAGCATTTAATTCTACATACGATGGTGTATTTTTCTGTGTTTGAATGTCTTCTAGTGGAGTGGTATATTTTAGACACCCTGCAGCTTAATAGATTATGTTTACGAATTTTTTAAGAACCTTAACTACAACATTAGCTTCAATAATAGCTGTGATAGGATTTTTTGAAAATCAGATTGCAGAATCCAGATTTCTAACGAAACTCAAAATATTTAAAAAATGATGCAATTTAGAAATAGGGAAATGTATTACAAATTTACATATTTTTACATGTAGAATTCAAAAACGTGATAAAAAATGTAGCATCTCATTTAAAATAAGCGAGTTGATAGCAACTTCCGGTATAACCGGAAGTGACTGGAAGTTAATTTTATTTTACTTGGAAAGATCGTTTCAAAGCATCTCTCCTCCGTAAATTTCAAATTTCTATCTAAACTTCTTCTTTTTGAAAACTTTTAATGAACGGCTTGCGTGAATAATCCTATACAGGTAATGCTAACATCGATACGCTCCATCCAGTACGATTGATCTTCTTCAGATTTGTCTATCGAAATGGATTATTCAAACTCTAATGCTAAAACTCCACACGTAATTAGCGGTCGTCGAATTGTGGACATGGCGCGTTTATTTTCGGCACTCGAATCAATTCTACGTGAAGGTTTTGGTTGTCCTTTTTTTAACGTGGAAATTATCAATGAAAGGCTATTTGGATTGAAAAGTAGATTTTACTATAAATGTGGGAGTGTGGAAAAGAAGGATCTTTTAATACAGATAACGATGATGGTTTAGGAGTCAATAAAGCAGCAGTGTGCGGTGTCATCGGAGCTGGAACGGGATACTCTGAATTAAAAGATTTTTGTGCGGGTTTAAATATCCCGACGATGTCAGAGGAAACTTATGTAGCTAATCAAAATCAAATTATACAGGCTGTTATCAATTAAGATGGCAATAATATTATTATACCACGTATAGAGGACATCAAAATAATGCGATTAACCTAATTTATCTATATCCAAAGGTTTTTCGTTTCTGAGATATAACCTCCTAAAGGGACAACTTAGAAAGTATATTTTCTTAAATATCTCTGGAACGGTTTAAGACAGAGAGTTGAAATTTCATATGTAAGATAACTGAAATACAGGGATGAATATGTCGTAGGCAAAATTGAATATTCTTCACCAGTGGCGTAGAACCAAGGTAAATAACTTTTTTATTGTCAGTTTTTAGAGAAATCTGAAACAAAAACTGAAAATTTCACATGAAATTACACAAGATATGTACTAAGTTCCATCTTCGCCAGATTAACCGTTTTTGAGATATTGAGGTTGGAAGATTACATTGCTTCAGAAATTCAAAATTAAAAAAAAAAATTAAATATGCCTCAATACACAACTATTGCATAGTTTTTTCTCAATTTATGAATTAGAAATTTACTCTAGCAATGAAATAACGGGCATACCAAAAATTGTTTTCTTTACTTTCCTCATGAAGGGGTATCAGGCCCGTTATTTCATAGTTAGAGTACATTTTTAATTCATAAATTAAGAAAAAACTGTGCAAGAGTTATGTATTGATATGTAAAATAGCAGCTAACGTTGTCAAGGCATATTTGATATTAGAAAAAATTTTGCATTTCTGAAGCAATGTAACCTTTCGACCTGAATATCTCGAAAACGGTTAATCTGACGAAGATGGAACTTAGCTCATTTCCTGTATAATTTTGTTTGAACTTTTCAGTTTTTGTTTCAAATTTTTCGAAAAAGTGACAATAGAAAAGTTATTTACTAAAACGATAACCTACTACTCTGGATCTACGCCACTGGTGAAGAATGTTCAATTTTGCTTAAGACGTATCCATCCTTGTATTTCAGTTGTCTTACTTATCAAATTTCAACTCTCTATCTTAAACCTTTCCAGAGATATTTAAGAAAATGTGCTTTCCAAGTTGTCCCTTTAGGAGGTTATATCTCAGAAACGAAAAACTTTTGGATGTAGATTAATTAGGTTAAATCGCAATATTTTGATGTCTTCTATACGTGGTATAATTATTGCCACCTTAATTGATAACATCCTGTATATGTACATACATAAAATACGAAAGAATTAGCAATGTAGGGAATGATTGCAGCAGGTAAAGAAGAATATCGTTTAGCTGTGGAAGCGGGAGATGTGATAAATGGTATACCAGTAATCTCAGTAGTAGTGGATGGAGCTTGGAGTAAAAGGTCATATAAAAGTAATTATAATGCATTATCTGGAGTTGGTTGTATAATTGGCGCAAGATCTAAGAAAAACTTTTATATTGGTGTTAAGAGTAAACTTTGTTCAATTTGTCAAAAAAAATAAGACAAGGAAAGAAAAAATGCAACACACGCGTTTTAAAAATTGGACCTAAAACTTCAATTTATATGGAAAGTCATGCTCTCTTATGCTTCGGGCACATCTGCGTTAACGTCTAACGGCATTCTAACGGACAAGAACGCGACAATTAATGAGAGAAAAATTAATGCGCTAAGTTTTACATTGGTGGTTAACGTCATTATTTGTCCCACATTTCGCTCCGAAGTAGCCGCAGTAGTGGTATTTTACTTGAATATTGGCAATTTTATCTTAAATGTCAAATATCACAGGAGTTCTATTAAAATATTTTAGCATTTTCCGTTTCCTAACATTCAAAAATTATATTTTAAATTAGTACTTGAAATAATGAAAGAAACCTGCAATCAAAACTAAGATAGTACGTGACTAAAAACACGAGATGTCGCTGTTTTCGTGCAAAAAATGTATGTTCTGTCTTCCTCACATATATCTTTCTTTATCTATGGCAACAACTATGCGATACGTTCGCCGGCAATCCGTTTGATGTGTATCAAAAACCGCCAGCCCAGCTATCGTCCAGCGCGCAATGCCATTCTCAATGCCGTTACAAAATTAGTGCCATATATGCCAATAATCCGTCGCTACACTATCGTTGTCGGAGCCACGCTGCGTCTAATGTGCTGCCTAACGTGATTTTTCACGTCTAACTTGACAATAATTGTATGTGTAGCGACTGATTAATGGCAAATTAGACGTTAAAAATGACGTTAGGCAGCACATTTGCCGTTAGTGTGGCTGAACCACTAGAGAGATTTCAATCATCAATGGCAATGCATAGTTTAATATACGGCAAAAGTATAGATGACGGTGACAGTAGCGTATATAGAAAAATTCGAGATGCTAAACTCTACGGTCCTAACATTTTTATTGAAAAAATAGAATGTCGTAGTCATGTTTTACGTAACTACTGCAACAAATTAAGGGATATTTCAAAAACGTCTGGACAAAACATATTTTTAAGACAATTTATAGATAACAATATCATTAAGTTTCGTACAGCTATAACAAGTGCAAAAGAAAGAGGATTTGCCAACAGAAAATCGTATTCAAAATTAAAAAATGATATTCTAAATGGAGGTTCAGGTACACGGTTGTAAATCATCCCAACACTGTACATAAAGTTGCCTAATTCATTCGTTTTTTCGAAGTGTTACCGGACCTTTTAATTGCTAATTTAACTTAAACGTTCAAGTTTTACTTTAAAAAAACGTCTCCGCATTAGATATTAAGCTAACCTATATTTTGATATAAATTTTATTGAATAATTTTGTTTTTCTACTTTGCGTTCACAATGAACTCATTGTGACACCAAAAACAGTTTCACAATGAAGCTCATTGTGAAACTGTTTTTGGGGAAATTTTAGTCAATTTTTAATTGAAAATATTTAATAGATTTTACAAAATAACTCATTATTTATTTGTTACTTAACAGAATACTCACAATGAAGCTGGATAAGACAAATTAATAACTGGTTAATGTAACTTTTGATTAAAATGAGAGGTTTTCAGTGTTGCCACGCATTACAACTAAAATTCCCCATATACTAAGGAGATCCAATTTTTGACAGTATTTTTCATATTCTTGTTCAATAAGTGACGCAAAGTAGAAAAAATAGTATATTATACACGTTTCACAAGAGGCATTGTAACACTCGTTCCGTTGGGGAACCCCACTCGTGTTACAATAAGCCTTCTTGTGAAACTTGTATAATAATATACTATTTGTTACCGAGAAAAACGAATTCTTATAGCGTTTTTCAGTGGGACTAAATTGTGCACTGAGTGCGCACTCAGAATATCTCCATCCCGTTTCAATACATAAAGTTAAAATAAGATGAGAGTATTCTGAGTGCGCACTCGGTGCACAATTTAGTCCCAGTGAAAAACGCTATTAGTTTATTACAAAAACAATAATAAAAAAAAACTATTTACATTTTGAAAAAAAGATAATGTCTCCGCACTGTAGTTTACAAAAACGAACATTTCTAGATTGCAGGCATTTTTTCAACTGTAATAATACGTCTGTAAAACGGATTCTACGAATGTACTATTTTACTATACTGTAGCGGGGCCTTAAGAATTTTACAGGACCGAATATTGGGTCGCGACAAAGTTCTGTTGAGATTTTGAGAAACGCTGCTCTAGATTCTGGATTATTAAAGTAAAACTTAAAAATAATTTTATACTTATCATAAAAAAACGGTTAATATCCATGACACCTATGCAATTATTAATTTTAATTAAAGCAACATTGTATAGGGTACTGCAGTGATGAATGCAACATGGGAAATCCTATGTAAATTTAGAGGTGTTCAAATATTGGCTTCCCTAATTATTTTACGGCAAAATTTCCGTTTAGGTTTTTTAAAGTACTCTCTAAGATGAATCTTAATGCGCAGTTTGAGAATTTTTCATTAGCTCAGTTTCAAAAGAGTTTAAAAAAATTTAGTAACCAAATTCAATTTATATCAAACTATCGGCACGGCCTTCATCAGTAATCTGACTTTATTTCTGTCAAATTTTGTAAGTTGCTATACTTTATTACTTTACCTTTTTCGTTCGGAAATTGAATGTGAAATGAATTTATTAACTTAATTTTATTATTTTTATTTTGTTTATGTATCATCAACAGGATTAACTAACTGGTCCAAACGAAATTGCTCGGCAACGGCCATACCACGCTGAAAGCACCGCTTCTCGTCCGATCAGCGAAGTTAAGCAGCGTCGGGCGCGGTTAGTACTTGGATGGGTGACCGCTTGGGAACACCGCGTGTCGTTGCCGTCTTTTTTTTGTTTTCTTAAAATTTGCTAATTTGTTTGTCACAATTTCACAAACGACACTTTAATCTTCGATTAAGAATAATCATTCCTATACCTTCAACACATGTAACCATGTACTTTTAACGGATGATTAAATTTAAGTAACGTTTGTGAAATCCGCCATCAGACTTATAATTATTTATTCGTTATATTCTTCTTTCGTTCGGAAATTGAATGTGGAATGAATTTATGTGGGATTTGAAATATTTATTTATGTATAGTAGTTGTTCCGATAAGACTAAAAAAACTGTGAGCAGTTGTCATTTTTAAAAGTTGTTGAAGTTGTATTTTCCTGAAAAATAATAGTAGTTTATGTATCAAGTACGCAGAATAAGGCTTTAGGGGACGAATCGTAATTAATGAGATGAGTCCCCTAAAACCATTTTGCATACGTGGTACATATAATATTTTTTGGTACACGCTCGCCAAATCACCAACATTAATGTTAAATTGCCCGAATTTCGAATTAGCAAGCCTAAATTGTCCCTCTCATCAGACATGGCAATGATCGGTAATCATAGCAACGAGTTGAATTTTATACTTAGTTACTTTATTTATTTCATTGAAACTTGCTCAAAAATAATCCGCTAAAATGTTGCCATGGCAGCTTTAAGTACTAGGTCGCTATAGTATATTTTCGCCTAGCATATGTGAAAGTAACTCACATTAACCCTAAAAATGTGACGGAAACTAATGTTTATCTTCCCTAGGGCTGCTAAACTCATAACAACACGATTTATAGTTCGTAACCTAGCAACACATTGACTTTCATTTGCGCGCTGTGACATTTCACAGAATTTTTTATTAAACGTCAGTTTTAAAGAAAGTTTGAATTTGATTTAGGGCTAGGCGAAAAACAGTTGTGTATCACACATGACACAATAGTATATTGTGTCACAAGGGCAGAAAGTGAGCATTAGCAGCCCGCGACTATGAGCTGCCCTCGCTTCGCTTCGCTCGCTCGTGCAGCTCATAGCCGCGGGCTGCTAATGCGTTTCTGCATGTGTGACACACAACTGTTTTTCGTCTAGCACTAAACCAAATTAAAACTTTGTTTAAAACTGACGTTTAATGAAAAATTCTGTGAAATGTCGATTGCTATGACGATTGAGGTTGCTAAAGATACGTTTTTCGTTCTGAAAATAGTCCCCTAAGCGATCATTTTGCGGAAAAACATAATTTAAAAACGAATAGCCTAAATCCTACATTTTTGGGGGCTCAACCGGGATTAAATTGGCGAGATTGATGAGTGGTGATTCGGAATTGTGAAATATATTTTAGAAAATGACATTTGATGAAGAATGATAGAAGATCAATTTCGGTGCCGTAAAGTTGCCATATAAACGGAGATTGCATTGAAAAAAGAAGTTGACAGGTACAAATCAGTCATCAAAAAACTGTTAGAATTTATTTACATTGAAGTCGTTTTTGGTGCGGTACAAGTTGGAAAAGGCATATAAGTTGCTTAAAGTTGTTGCGTTGAAGAAGTCCTTTTAAACTTGAAGCTGTGAAAGTTGTTTGCGACGTCAAATTAGTGCCAGTCGAAAGGCTACGATTGTGGTTGTCATTTGATGCCTGAAAGTGTATTAAATTAGAAGAATGTATGAGAGTGATGGTCTCAATATTGGTGTTGAGGAGGCGAAGTGACTAATCAAATCAAATTAAAGAAGTTAGTTGTTTTACGCGAAAGACTGAAATCGTATTATGATTCAAAAGGAGAAGGAAGCAAAGATAAGGCTAACGAAGATGAAGATGAACAGGACGAGGACGAGGAGGCAGCAAATGAGCAAATGAAATGCAGGTTAATTACAGGAAGGAATTCAAGACGACGAAATCTTACAGACCAATCTGATGTTGCAAGCCAACAAAATTACAGTCAGTTTAGATTTACAATAAAAGATGTAGAAGACAGTATTACGCACTTTTCCGGAGACGACAAATTACCCATAGAAAAGTGGATCAGTGATTTTGAAGATTTGGCTACAATCCTTCACTGGGATGACTTGCATATGACTTGTACATAATACGGGAAAATAATGCTAAAGGAATCTGCTAAGAAATTTGTATTCTCTGAAAAAAGTATTACATCTTATAAAATATTTAAGCAACGATTAATATCTGAATTCTAGTCTAATTTGAACAGTGCTATGGTTCATGGCCAGCTGACAAAACGAAAACGTTTACCGAACGAAACATCTCGACAATACGTTGTGTTATGTTATGAGATTCGAAGAATTAGTCAAGTGTGTTGATGAAAAAAACGAATGAAGAGTTAGATTTATGTGAACCTTATAAAAGTCTAATTGAGAAACTAGTTAATGAATATAAGCCAAATAAAGAAGTCAAGACAACGATAGAAACTAAAGTTACCCTCCAGTGTAATATACCAATCAGTCAACAACCTCAATTACTACGGAAAGAAAAGAAAATTTTAGATCAACAAATTGATGAATGGTTGGAAGCTGCCATAATTCAACCAAGCAGTAGCGATTATTCCAGTGCAGTAGTTATGGTTCCAAAGAAAGACGGTTCTTATCGACTGTATGTGGATTATAGACAATTGAACGAAAGAATAGTACGTGATCGATTCCCAATGCCTTCAATAGAAGATTATATTGATGCGTTGATTATATTGAGCTAAAAAATGGATTCTTACATGTTCCTATGGCAGAAAGCAGTAGTAAATATACATAATTTGTTACGCCAGATTGACAATATGAGTTTTTGAAATTGTGTAACAGTCTAGCAAGTTTACTTAGGACCGGTCTTTTCATCGCCAATAAACTTTATCTGTCGATTTATTCCCATAGTAACAATTGTGATCACAATCGTTACTATAGAAATAAACTGACAAGTAAAGTTAACAGGAGATGAAAAAACCGGGCCTTAGATTTATTAATGAAATTTTCAAAGAACTAATCAAAGAAAAAATTGTTTATACTTATATGGATGATGTAATTGTGCAGGAATCAATGACGAAGATGCATTTCATAAGTGAACCAAGACATTGAAAATTGCAGCGGAGCATGGATTAAAAATTAACTGGAAAAGATGTTGCTTTCTACTGAGTTACACACTGACACTAGTAAGGAAAGGTATGGTGCCGTCTTACTCCAGAAGTTTACAGGTGAAAAGAATTTTCATCCAGTTCATTTCATGAGTCATAAAACATCAGACGCAGAAAAGAAAAAGCATTCTTACGAATTAGAAGTTCTAGCAGTCGTCAAGTGAGTCAAGTCATCTGTTGGGTATAAAATTCAAATTAGTAACAGACTGCGCTGCTCTTGAGAAAACTCTAAATAAGAAAGACCTACCACCAAAAGTGGCTCGTTAGGCACTTGCAATGGAAGAATTCGAATATGAGAAGGAGCATCGTTCCGGCAGCAGAATGAGACACGTTGATGCACTCAGTCGTTTTCCAGTGATGACGATAGAAGATAAGCTCATTGTGATGATAACAAAGAAACAAGACGAAGAGGAAAAGTTAAAAATCATCAAGCAGCTACTTCAAGAAGGAGCGTATGAAGATTATATTTTAGAAAATAATATTCTGAAGAAACGGATAGGAAATCGAACAGCAGTAGTATTGTAAGCTCTTATGCAAACTGATATTATACGGAAGATTCATGAAAAGGATATTTCGGCGTGCAGAAGATGGCTGTGTGTATTAAAGAAGAGTTCTACATCCCAAACCTAAAAGAAAAATTGGAATAATTTGTTAGTTGTTGTGTAACTTGTATTTTAGCAGAAAAGAGCAAGACAAGAAGGAAGGATTTTTGAGACCCATACCAAAAGGTGACATACCGTTACAGATTTACCATGTTGACCATTTAGGACCTCTGGAGACTACGAGCAAGCTCTACAAATATTTGTTCTTGGTAGTAGATAGATTTACGAAATTCGTATGGATTTACCCAACAAAAACTACAAATGCCATGGAGGCGATTGATCGTTTAAATCTACAGAAGAAAACTTTTGGCAATCCCAGCCGTATAATATCGGATAGAGGAAGCGCATTCACATCAGAAAAATTCGAAGAGTATTGTAATCAAGAAAACATAGAACACATTAAGATTACCAATGGACTGCCATGGGCTAATGGAAAAGTCGAAAGAATCAATGGAATTATCATACCAGTATTGACCAAGTTAACAAAGACAGATTCTATTAAAGCATAAGTATGTTCACCGAGTACAACGTATCAACGAAGCATTGATACTGCACCATTTGAAGCATTACTGGGGGTAAAAATGCCACAACCAGAAGATATTGAGATGATATCTGCATATATTAGAAAAGGAAGCTATGAATGTTTTCGAACAGACTCGTTACGATTTAAGAGCCAAAGATGTAAAGACGCCACTCAGTATGCAGAAGGTGATATTGTTGCGATTAAAAGGACTCAATTTGGACCAGGATTTAAATTATATTCAAAATATTATATTCCTGAAAAATGAACATAATATAAAACAGAATAGCCTAAATCCTACATTTATTAACTTAATTTTGTTATTTTCACTTTGTTCTTGTATCATTAGCAGGATTAAATGACAAAGAAAATTGTTTAGCAACGGCCATACTGCAAAATAATTAGGAAAGCCAATATTTGAACATCTCTAAATTAACATGGGACTTCTTATGTTGCGCTTGTCAATGCAGCACCCTGTATAACATTAACAATTAAATACACTTCGATATTTATAGTTCACGTTTAAAAATGATTTAACTAGTAACAAATTAAATAACAGGTTTATTCACCTAAACCACTCATTAAAAATTTTCAGGCAAGATGTTCAGTCGGAAATTCAAAATTTATGGTGCAGACAAAGAACTGTCCAAACAAAACAAATCATCTTATATTTTACTCTTATTTTTGTCGTTTAAATTGATGTTGCAAACTGTCTTTTATTCGGGTTTTCATATCGATACTTAAATGACGCAGTAGTTTGACATAAAGCAAAAAAAAATATTGCGAAAAATTTATTTTTGGAATAACTTGAAGGCTTTAGCTGCCGTGTCCATCTTCTTTATGGCTTCAGGCTTTTATGGCAGAAGGACTTCCTTAGGGCTGCTACTGATGTAATTCTTTTTCTGCTTCGTAGAGATTGAAAAGCAGCAGCACAACAATTTATTAAATTACAATTTATCATAACAAAAAAAAATGACGGGTACTAAAAATTTTATTAAACTTAAAAAAGACACAAAATTTATTCCTTTAGTATTAACAACAAAATGAAAAAGACACTAAATTGTTAATGAATGAGATCACCACATTGGTTCACAACAGCAGCACAACAATTTATTAAATTACAATTTATCATAACAAAAAAAAAATGACGGGTACTAAAAATTTTATTAAACTTAAAAAAGACATAAAATTTATTCCTTTAGTATTAACAACAAAATGAAAAAGACACTAAATTGTTAATGAATGAGATCACCACATTGGTTCCATATTCCTGGATAAGAAAATAAAAAAGAACAAAATGCATTTTTTTATAAAAAAAAGTTTGGAACGAGAAAAGCGTTTTGAATGCATACTAAAGAATAGTTGATTGCTTTTATTAAACAGAGAAACATATAGTAAATTAGGTAGAAATAGAAGACGAATACTTATTACAAATAATTTTTAGAAAAATTACGTATTTCTCTGGCATTTTTCTAGTGTAAGATTAATTTAAAGATTTTAAACAAAATATTGAAAAAAATTGTTACCTCTATAAGGGAGTTTGAATGTACCTATGCACATGAACATGACTTTTCCATATTGTTTCATTTAAAAATTGTAAAGGCACAGAAGCGTAATTCGTTGACCTGAATATAAAACAGGATGTTTCACGTCGCGATGTCGACATGGGCCCGGCGTCGGCGTCGTACGAAAAGACAACCTGATGACATTACTCGTAGGTGATACGTGCACCGATATTACGATGTTAATCACGTACGTATCTCCAGAATATCTTTCTAAAAGCAGAGAGGAAAGACATGATGATAACCCCTTCGAACCGAAAAGCACTTCCACATGAAGAAAGAAGTTAAATAAAATTCCGTAAAGAGAAACGAAAAGAAATTTCTGATATTGTTTATTTTCGTGAAAAGGATTTTCGCAGAAACATGTCGATATAAATTTACACGAATGATGCTCTTGTAGGGTAGCATCCTCGTAAAGTTCCAGCTCCGGTGTCCTGGGGCTAAGCACCACATATAAATATACATTATTCGGGGAAATATTACACGACGGTAAAAATTTCCAAAATCGTTTTATAGAACACGAAACGCAATTATGTAACAGAAACTAAGAAGAAGAGCTTAAAGATTTAATACCAAAAGTAAAAGAAATGACTAAAAACAATGAAATTTTCCTGTTGACGTTAAAACACATTAATTTGTTGACTATAGGCCTGCTATGTAATATAACAATTTTTCAATTTCAATTGTTGTTTCTGATTGAAGAACTTAACCTTCAAATAAAGTGAAAAACTGTGAACTAGGAATCATGCTAAAGTCATCTCTGATGCAGGTTTCATCGTCCAAAATGAAACACGCATTTTTCTTAAATCCTATAATCTTCTAGCTCTTATTTAATGACTTTCTATTGTATTTTCGTTGCTCTTGGTATTTTTGGGGTTTCTTTTTTATCTTTAAATTAGCACGGTTTTTACATCTTTGTAGCGTTGTTTGATATGTACAATTGAACCACATCTCTAGAACCCGAGTTCTGACTTCAGTCCAGTTTATTTTTTAAGTGTTTCTAGCTGTTATTTAATAACTTTCTGTTGTATTTCCACAACTAATGCTGTGGAATTTTGGTTGACGAGGTGCTCCTGGAGGTAGCAGAAACCAGTCATTCAGCTACAACGAAGTACCAACCGGTGGAGCCAGAAATTTCGAGGATACAAAGTTAGAAAGTTATGTTATGCGAAGAAAGATTAAAGATTTGATTTTATGCAACTTATCGACTAGATATAGCAAAAATATTATGAAACAAGTATTTCTAAATTACTTGCATTCAATTCTGGTAGGAATTTTGAAATTTTGGCAAAATTGTGGAAATGCTTGTTCAAGTAAACAAGCTGGTGACAGCAAGCGTGGATCAAGCTGCCAGGTTATTCCAGACAGCTGTAATTTCGTTATGCTATTGTTCGATTACTTGACATCCGCTCTGTAAAACTGACAGTATGTTGGGTTAGCATCACTGCACATTTGTGAGATTTCCTGTTTTAATCAACAGTATTTTTAAATTTATTCATAATAATTAATACATTTTAGACAGGTGCTGTTAATTTGGAGAGCAAACAAATATTTTCTAACGTTAATTATACGCCACACCATATCTAATCTGGCTTTTATCCACTGACATGTTAGTAACTGAATGTACAAGTACACTCAAAACCATGAACTTTTTCCAAATTTTGACACTGACAACGCGGATGTCAAGTGAATGGACTATACTTATTAGAGCCGGCGAACTGAAACCCAAATTGGACATTCAATGGCTTTTTAGTATAAATACCGGTGCAAAGCGAGTCGGCGACATTCTTACTTCGACTATAAATGCGAGAACTTCTTAAGCTGAGTTCGGGTGTTCACATGGTGCGGGCATGGAGTAAAATTAGAGTGAGAGCGAAGCTGTTTCGACACATGTAATAGTTATGTACACGTCAAGCTTTGTAAATTAATCTTTACGGCCGAGCTGGAAGTTCAGTGAGGTTAGTAAAGATTAATTGCACAGCGTGTCGCGTACAAGCTTTTATTTCCACCTTCACATGGCGATTTTTAATTAATATACTTTAATCTTTTTATGAAAACGTTTTTTTTTATCGAAGATGTTATTTCTAGCTAGACGTAGTCGTGATGATGTAAACAGACTATCTGCTTTTCTACAAGCCTGTAAAATTTTACAGGTCTTTTATACCAGCCCGTAAAATATTACAGGTCTGTTCCCGTAATTTATTGTTTACTTGGTTACCATAAATAACAAAATTAACCTGTAAAATGTAATTTACTAAGGTGGAAATAAAAGAGTATACAGAGCGAACAAAGTCGAATAAACGAACTTAGCTTTAGTTCAACTTTAAACGCGTTCACTTTGTGAATTGTAAATTTTGAAAAAACAAGTGTTAGCGAAGAAAAATAAAGTGAGCAAACACAAATGGAATCGTAAGTTTAATTATTTAAAAAATTAATTTAATAAAACCTTGGGCTGGTTGCTGTGCAAACACACCAAATCGTGTCATTTTTAAAATTAAATAATACGCTCATTTTTAAATAAAAATAAATTAAACAAAAGAGCTGTGCAAACACGTGACTTTATCCACTTAAGAAGGACGATTATTAGATATAACTAACTAACAAGGGAGGCGGTGACATTTTAGTCGTGCAAACACAAGGTGTCACTTTTAGGTTTTGGTATTCATTTAAACAAAATAAAAAAAATAAAAAAAGAGAAACTACAGAATATTATGTATATTACGTATACACTGTATACCCTAAGAATAAAAAAATAATAATAAAATTTACTAGAGACTACAATTTTCGAAATTATCAACAATAAATGACAATAATTGTTGGCTCCCAATTAATTAACACAGCAATTTTTAGTGCCTAACTAGGCAGCAAAGGAAAAAAAACGGTCGTAAAAAACGTAAAACGTTAGAGTAGCAATATTTATAACATTAGTAATATTTCTGATCAGGATTTTATTTAAATAATTACGTCACATTTTCTAGTACTAGATTGCAAAGTAATGTTCTGTTGTTTCAGAGATAAAGCCAACAGAACACTCTTTCCGATTTTGACATATTCATGGGCTACTGGTCAGTATGGTGTACTTTTTGTACACCATACTGATGTGGCGCAAAAAGCACCACATTTCATTTCATTAGATTTCAAATCGTATCATATAAAAATAATGTGTGCCTAGCCTATGTGTAATATTGAACAAAATTCCTCATTTAAAAATATACGTCGCAGCACTCGACCAACCAACAATCGTGATATCACCAATTTTTTTTTAAGTTATAAGTATCAATAAGACTTTTAAAAGTTTACATTTAGATGCGCAGGCAGAAAGTTTTTCCTTTCTCCTCTCTCCTAAAAAATTCGGTATTATCACCCGGCCTATTTTACACGTTTTTCAATTTCCGATCTCGGCCCCATGAAATCTCCGGACGACAGCAGATTATTTGCAGCAAGAATTTCAGAAAAAGCGAATGTAGACGTAACATCGTTCGGCTATGCCCAACAAATTACAAAGTTTGGCTGCGCATTGTATGTTATTCGGGGAGCTATAAATCGGAGATATTTTTCGCACAGAAGCAGGCTTTTATTATTCCGATTGAATCAACACTCACAAGAATGACATGAAATTCTAATAACTTTAAACAAACAAGGGTCATTGGGATTGAGGATTCTTATAAATATTTTTAGAGATTTTTATAAATATTGCAGTTAGTATACCGGCTGTTTCAAATTGAGTGTGCACTGAAGGGATCTTCTAAACCGTAAGAGATACAAATTTGGTTAAATGGAAGAAAAGTTGCACAAATCAATGCCTAATTCGTATTCATTCACAGAATAAATTTTTTCTTATTTCTTCTAGAGATATTGATCAAAATGTAAAAATGTCGATTTTATTTTTTCCTCTGTATCTCTCGTATTATAAATAATTTTGAAATTCTGATTTAACTTTCTACAGGCACTTTCTTATTCTGCTTCGAATAGAGGTGGGAGAATTGAAGTCAAACGTTTCGTCTCTCCACGACCATCTTCAGTTTCGATTTTTTAAATACAACGTATATCTTTTAATTATTCTATTCGATAGCATTTTTTCTGCTGATTGCAGTGATGTATAACAATTAATACTTTTTTCAAGTAAAGTTAAAATATACTGCTGTAAAGCTTAGTTCAGATGTATCTGGATACGCAAATTGTTAATTTTTTTATTTTAAACTTTTCCTGACTGGTTGGTTATTAATAACGAACCAATCAGGAAACGATCCGCAATAAATATTTTGCGTATCCGGATGCATCTGAACTAAATTTAAGCCGATAAATAATACTTACAGTTGGTTCTTGTCCGATGAAATTTGTATCACAAAATCTTTTAAGCGGACACTAAATCGCGCACTTTACACTTTACGTTTCGCAGTCGTTCGACCGCTTCGTCAGAAGTGAAAAATATGTTGTCAAAATAAACAAGGTTGTCAACGGAAACTGAAAAAGTAACTTGATTTTTTTTTTTTTTTTTTTTTTAAATCTACATTGAACCACTATATGACACATTTAAACACATATTCAAAAAACACAATTTAATTTTAGCTAGCAAATCTGTAAATAATTTAAATAGTATTTTCTCAAATTTAAAAACCAAAACACCAAAACTAAAACAACCTAACGTAGTTTATGAAATTAAATGTTTAAATTGTAATTCGTGTTATATTGGAGAAACAAGCCAAAATTAAAAAAAACGTCTAGACCAACATAAATATCATATCCAAAAAATAATCAAAATCATTCAATGCTTGTAGAACATTCATTAGAAAATGACCATAATTTTGATTTTGAAAATACTAATATTTTGTATTATGAGTCTAATATTTTCAAAAGACGTTTTATAGAAATGTGTAAAATAAAAATGTCGTCGAATTCTATTAATAAACGTACTGATTTTGCAAATTTAAACGATACAGTTTGTAGTTTTCTCGATTCCTTAAATAGAACATAGATCTGTCAATTTTTTAACATTTATAATGTTAAAATTATTTTTAGATTAAAAAAAAAAAATCAAGTTACTTTTTCAGTTTCCGTTGACAACCTTGTTTATTTTGACAACATATTTTTCACTTCTGACGAAGCGGTCGAACGACTGCGAAACGTAAAGTGTAAAGTGCGCGATTTAGTGTCCGCTTAAAAGATTTTGTGAGATAAATAATACATCAAACTAATTAATCAAAATTGTGAGATTACGCAAAAAAGTTGATAAATATTAAACAAAATGCAGGAAATTTAAAAATAATTATAATTTAATCGAAAGGAGACAGATAATGGCATGTTATGTGCAAATAGAAAGTTTGAAAAGCTTGATTGGGGTTAATTATAAAAAATAGACAGATATGCAATTTCGAACTATAAAAGAATAGACAATATTGGTATTGTAAAGTACTTCCTAATTAGCTACAAAGTTTATTCTAGCGATTGGTTTCGATAAGAGTTCCTATCTTCATGAAGCCTGAAAGTTACAATTATCATAGTAGGAGAAAAATGTTTTTAAATATTATAATATTGTATACTTACATATTGTTTTATATGTTAAATTGTTGCAATGATTTGTTTTTTGTTAGAATATAATAATTATAACAATTAGTTATAAAAGAATAGTCCAAAGTAATTTTTTTTCTTTTCCTAAGTATTGAGGTAATCTTGGCAAACTTCTGCTTCTTGATAAAGCAAAATATATACAATTTAAAAACCAATTTGTTTGCATGGTGTCCCCGTGGGCACAGACGCGACGTCGGTGTGCGTCATTATTCACTTGGCTTATTTTTTTTTCAGGGGAAAACGAGGAAAAAAAAATAATTACACCTCATAGATCTTTTACAAGTTGCAAGCGTCTGCCGGGCAAAACAATTTTCTTTTCTTAACGATGCATCATAAAAAACTGTCAGGGTAAAAAAAATTTGAAACAAATATTGAACGTTGAATTGAAACGTTCTTTATACATATTTTGCAAATAAAATTTACTGGAACCTGCTTGTAGATTGTTTTTATTTTTTTGACATCAAATTCTTAAAAATTTCGTTCTTTCATTGACAGATACTTTCGCGTATGTAACGTAATTAAATTCGGCAGAAGTTGTAACTCCTTTTATTACGTGAAAGTCCTCTCATTCTTTCTAAAAGCTTTCCTTTATTACGCACAAATAAACTGTGTGCGTCAGCAAATATTCTACGTCACGTTTTTAGGATTGAACATTCACCTATATTTAAAACATAAGCTTTTTTCGTCCCGACTTTTAGCGCAAGCACGTAAATGTTTTGAAAGCTTTCCATGTAATACCTGCCCAGGAGCGGAGAATCATTATTTCGTTTCAATATCGTGCTTTCGTTTTTGCGCTGTTGGCCATATAACTCGAGGCAGACGAACTTTGCTTTTAACAAAAACAAAATTATACCTGTTTACCTAATTAATATAACAGCAGATGGCCCTCGTATAATATGTAAGGAAGTCTGCCAGCGAGCGTTTAACTTATGGAAGGAGCTCGCTTCTTCCGCGAGAGAATCAAATATTAAAATTTTATATCTTCCGATGCTTAGGCGAGATAAGAATTTTCACTGCCTGACAGTTTTACTCAGAGCGTGTTTATTTTCCAGCTTTCCACACTCTGAGAGTTGTTTACTGTTGTCGAGTGCATTAGGGCAGGGATTTAAACTTCTGAAAATTAATACACAATTTCGGCAAGGAATTTCAGTAATGCAGTCAGTATTAAATTTCCAAGTCGAAGTTAACGCAAATTGATGCAATAAGAATCAATATCTTGGAATATCTTGTACGAAATGCTTGTATTATATTTTAAGGGGAGAGAGTGCACTCAATTTTGCACATAACTCTGTATTATGAATTATTTTAATCGATTAATAATAGCAGTTTATTGGCAAAAACACAAAACAGTAAAGAAACAAATAAAATAAAATTGAAAAACTATATCCTAAAGTCGCTACAATAAATGGCATGAAAGACTGAAGAGCTCTTATTACCTGCTGAAAAATAATGATTGCTGCATTGGTTAGGGGAAAAACTGCCAAGAATATTTTAGGACTTTAAATGTTTAGTCCTATGGATTCGAGATAGTACAAGATTCTTAAAAGGAATCCGTGATAGTGAAAATGTTAAGAACAGCTTGGTTAGACGACTTAAGCATCAGATTCGTTTAGAAATATAAAATAGGAAGCTATTGAGGCATACAATATAAGAGGGTCATTGTCGATCTGAATATTTACTGTTCCAAAAAGTACTAAAGAAAAAAGATATGAATTTGATACAGAACTTTATTATCAAATGTAAACTAAATTGATAAATATAAAAAATAATACGCTATTATAACTAATAACGAGCACGAGTTTTTCTAATGTTATTTTGAAGCTAAATTGGTTTTATCTCTGGGAATTATGTTAATATTATATTTGTTCTGTCTTTATTATTACCTCTGGCTCAATTTATTTTACTTGCTTGTAAAGTTACTATAAAACGATAATATTCGCACCAAGTACATAATTCCGGAAAATATGTTGGACGTAAAATTCTCATGAAGGCAAGTTTGAATAAATAATTCCAGAAGCAACTAATCTCTTTAAGTGCACACCGAACGTGATCGGGATTCGTGATATTACTCGTTTATTAAAAGTAACGAATCGATAGTTGCACTAAAAAGTTGCACTAATTCTTACAATATCTTCGTGAATAATATACTTATGTGACGGTGTATAAATCTTTAATCTCCTCATGAAAAATAACATGGGAATCCCCCGATGTGACGTCTTAAATTGGATCTCCTACATTTTGCAATTTGCAGTAAATCCGCCTAGTCCGTTCCGTTTCCAATAAAACGCCTTCTTACTCGTCGATTACTTACTGACCTGTAAATAGAATTCTGTCACTTCCTGCAACACCAATATTGATTCAGATTGTTACATATTTTATTGAAAACTATTTTCAGTTTTAATGAACCTGCTCGCAGTATGCCAATTATTTTGATTTTCCACAGGCCGATCTCAACTATACCACAAATACAGAAGTTTCTTTGATGTATTTGCTCGACTCCCACATCATACCTACTCAGATTTGAGCCCTCGCTCACAAGAGAATTAGAGATTCAGTAAAATTTTCTTTTCTTATTTTTATACTACAAATTCTAATGCAATACACGTGTATGTCGTATTTGTGAATAACAATTTATTACAACTATATCCTTACATCTCATTTTCACTTTTTTGTTTAGACTGACTTTTTGAAAAAACGTAAAATGAACTGATGGTGATGATTGGGTGAAATTATAAATGTGTGAGATGTAATTTTTTTGCAACAACCTATTTTGTTGTTTGTCTTAACGAGAGATCAAAACAAATGAGTTTAAAAGAAATTGTTTCCGGGAACAATCAGTAGCAGTATATGTAGAGAAAAACCGAAGTATTGTAATGTAGTCGGGATCTTAAACTAATCATATAAATTACAGTCTTTTTATTTTGCTTTTCCCCTTTTGTCAATTATGTTTCCGAATTTGTCAAATGACTTTCCAATCCGCAGGCCTACTATACTTTGAACGGATTGGAAAGTCATTTGACAAATTAGGAAACAAATTTGACAAAAGAGGAAAAGCAATAGAAAAAGACTATAATTAAATTTCCTAACGTAAATTTCAGTTTAAATGAAATCCTTAACACAAGCAGGAGTCTGCGTAATAAATGTTGTGTTTAAAATGCATTTCCAGTGTTCTGAACAGTAACGCGATACGCTACGTAAATTTTTAACTAATTATTGAATTTTGCAAGAGCAAGGCCACTAGACGATCTGAATTGTGGAGATTTTACCCGGTATATCATAAAACTTATAAACTCAGGCTATACTACGTATGTGGATTTCATTATTACGAATACCATTCATTGTTGTCAGTTTGGCATTGAAGTTCTTTTCTTTAAACAGATAAAAATAATTCTGAAGGTTTGAGTACGTGTCCCAAACGATCATAAAAACTGATAATTGCCTTTTTAACTGAACCCTGCTCGATACCAGTAGATTTGTATCCTTTCATTCGTTGAATAAAAATCAAATTGCATTGTCAAATGTGTGAAAAAAAAATAATGACAAAGTTAATCGTATCCATAGTCACCACGTACTTTTTAGCTTCTGTTCGATTTCAAAAAAGTCAATAGCACTTATTAATTATGTATATTATGTGTTATGTTCTATGTTAAAAAAATCTTACTGTATCAATATATCTAACACCGAATTTAACGAGGAATTTCAGATTTGTTTGCATCTTATGTCACCCCCCCTGTCACGTATAAAATTTAACATTTGCATTCCAAAAGCAGCTACGCGTCGCCTATGAACTTCCAAAGCTTGCTTACAACACTTTTAATGAACTCAATTCAAGTGGCTTCTTTGTGTTACGCGCACAAAAAAGACGATTGACTACAGTTCTTTTTCTTTGAAATTTGATAACGCGTCGAAGAGCACAGGATATTAACAAATAATGCGCAGATATTCTCACCCGTCGTCATAAAATTTTAAAGTCAAGGTTACGCGTGCTTTCTAAATTTCAATTAGGGTTGCTCCGCTTGGGTCGATCAAACAGACAGACTGAAAGAATAAATTTCGAAATAGGCACATAATACTATACTGCAACTTTTGAGATCAAGATTCAAACAATATTTGTTTCATTTGAGAACTAGTATCAGAATAGTCTTGAATCTAACTATTTTTCTGAATGCCTTTGATTATATGGGTATAACATCGACCTTCCGAATATTTGTTTGTAATTCCCAGGTTTGATTAAAACCGATTGCGGAAAATTAACAAGAAGATTACCGCATATAAATTAGTCGTTAATTACGTCTATACGCTCTTCCGAATTAATGTTAAAGAACCAGTCATTCGATTCGACGGCTTAGTGAAGTACTAAATTTTGTTATTTTTACCTGGAAATTAGATTCGATTTTTGTTATTTTCATTACGACCGAAATTCTGTACTAATAAAATTGCGTCACCATGACGCGACGGAGAGTTTCCTTAAATATGTATTAATTCCGTTTCAGAATTTACATTTACAATGACGTCCATCAAGTTCAAGTTTACTCGGGAGGAATCTCAACCACAAGTTCTCCCAATTCAACCGAACGTTCCCAGTGGTGATTTCTTGTCGCCATATGTCTTCGCACCGAGAAATTCCCTGTCAACGATCAGTGGTAAGTCATCAAGTCAATTCCATGATCTCCACTTTAAATATATCCGCTTGGCTTGTACTTCAGTTAATTAATGAAATTAGTAATGGGAACAAGTACAAGAACTTCGCCCGCGCCCGCGGTTATTTAGTTATTACTTAGTTACAAGCTTATGCTATTTTCGAATTGTTATACTTTATCTTTGGCTTGAATAGCGACAGAAATTTGAGATAACATTAGCCCGAAATACCGCCTATTTTTCTTTTTCTCCGGGTTGTTTCTCTAATTAGAATTCAAATATTAAACCACTTGAATAATTCCATTCAATAAATTATTAATATTATTACTACTAAAAAAATTTAAAATAAAACTTTCACGACAATTTTTGAAAGACTGTTGATTAAAAATTGGTATAGAAAAGAACGACGCCTGGCAACTCCACCAAAAATGTTTGTTACAAATTAAGATCCTATCTGAAGGGTTTTGAACAAAATAGAAATTCACTAACAAACGATTTTGTCAATTTTCATTTAAGATTTCTTTATTTTCTTCGTCCTGTAATCTTAGCAATGATCTGAACCGTTAACTGGAGATTTCTGTTATCGCAGAGTATTCGTCGCGACGACGGCGTCCTATCACCCTTCGAATAATGCCACGCTTGAGTCTTCCTGCCCGAAGTACGTCGGCGCCAGCGTCCACGACAGACACCGACTGGACATCAGCAAGGTAGGAAACTGTTGTACTCGTACATAAATTTCAGGAAGTTATTGATCTGAAAATAAAGAGCGCCAAGCAGTATTCAAATTAAACTTAATACTAATAAGCTTATACTAATTTTTGCTCTTTTAGGGTAGAAATTGCCTTCAGATTAGATTAATAATCAAATTGGATTAATAATTGCCTGTATACTGTTAAAAAAGTTGGGTTGCGTTCACAAATTAATGTGATATCTTTAAGTGCATCTTGGGTTTGTAATTTTAAATTATTTTGCATTTCACTCATCTGTTTGAAGCAGTCTTGTGTTCACATTATTTCTATGACAAGGGTTGAACTTTTTAGTAAGTAAGAAGTGATTAAAATGTCACACAATATAGCAGATAGGTATAAAACATAATTAACATACTATTGTGACGAGATTAATAATTATTTCTTATCCACACAAGTGAGCGATGAAGTTGATAATGACATACTAAATTACTTCCATTTTAACGTTTTTAAAAATGCTAATGATGGTTTTAATTTATCTCTTTTTTCTGTTGAAGAAGTACGTGATACTCTCTTTAATATAAATTCAAATGCTTATGGGATTTATAATATTTCTATTGTAATGCTCCAGTGTTGCAGTCCGTTCTTTGACAAATATATAAAACATATTTTGAATACTTGCATTAATGCTTCTTACTCTCCTATGTCTTGGAAAACTTCTATTATTAAACCGTTACCCAAAACTACTAATCCATCGTCTCTAGCTGATTTAAGACCTATTAGTATCCTAACGGCTCTATCGAAAATCTTCGAAAAATTGATCGCTAAGCAACTAGTTTCTTACTTAAATTCTCATAACATTTTACCTAGTTTTCAATTTGGATTTCGTAAATGGTTTAACACTACTTCAGCTTTACTTCAGGTAACAGATGATATTGTAAGAAATATTGACAATGGAGATATGACGGCTTTAATTCTATTAGATTTTTCGAAGGCATTCGATACTATTAATCATAAGTTGCTCTTAAATAAGTTGAAATATTATGGTTGTTCTTTGCAATTTGTTAAATTTATGGAATCTTACTTGGTGGGTCGTAGGCAGCAAGTGCATCTGTCTGATGCAAAATCATCATTGGCTACCGTAATTTCGGGTGTCCCACAGGGATCTGTCTTGGGACCATTACTTTTTATAATTTACGCAGCCGATATTTTAATAATAATAATAATGGTTTATTGCCATTATTTTCTCTCAGTTGAAAGAACGACAGAGTCAACAAGTAAATGTATGGTATACAAATTTTACATAACAGATATATCGTCAATACAACAAAAACACATTTAAAACATAAAAAGCGACTGTTCTACTTGTAAACTTCAAGCTTATGCAGATGACACACAAATCTATCATAATTTCAAGTTTAGTAATCTCAATGCAGCTGAATCAATTATCAATTACGATCTTAATATCATTAGTACATTGGCATCTCAAAACAATTTAAAACTGTAAAATAGTAAGAAGAGTTTTGTTCTGCTTTTTGGTAATAAGAATAATAAGGTCACTTTGCAAAATTTATTACACATACAAATTAATTCAGAAAGATTACCTATTGTTAAATATTCAAAAAATCTAGGCATAATCTTTGATCATAATGTGAAATTTTCTTCACACGTTAATCATTTATTACAAAAATCGTATGTTGTGCTTAAAATCTTATTCTCAAATCGACATGCATTTAATTTCCCATTAAGAAAGCTCCTATGCGAGAGTCTTGTGTTGTCACTATTTGATTATGGTGATGCTGTATATGGGCCTTATCTAAATTCATTTGATCAAAATCGTATTCAAAAAGTGCAAAATGCATGCTGTCGTTTTATTTTTAGTTTGCGTAAATATGACCACGTTTCTTCTACAAGAACCATTCTAAATTGGTTAACCATGAAAAGTAGGAGAGTATACAATTTCTGTAATCTCACCTTTAAAATACTTACTAATGCTACAACACCGTCTCTGTTTGTAAAACTTGTGAAACGATCTGAGGTACATTCACGCATTGTACGGAATTGTAACGATTACAGCATTCCTCGCTACACCACAGCTATGTTCCGGAATTGTTTCTCTTATCAAGCCGCAAATTTATGTAATAAAGTCATAAACAATTTTTTGCATCTACCTTATAAATCTTTCAAAAATAAAATCAAAAGTTTCTTGCTTAATGACGAACAGTGTTAAATCTATTCACATTTTATTATAATACCTTTGTTTGTACTATACATATATACGCACATGTACATACATTTCTTGAATTTCTGCTATCTTTTTTTTTTCTCCCTCAAACAAGGTTAAGTGTAAGAGTAGCTCTAAGCTAAACTTCGCCTTGTTTGGAGGAAATGTTGGATTGTTTTTGTTTCAATAAAGGCAATTATTATTATTATTTAAGAAAATTGGTTTTAGTCATTTTGAAATTTCCGATATTGTTTAATACCATGGCCACTCTGTAACGATAAAAATACATTTAATAATGGCTTATAAAAAGCTTCAACTACATCTTTACCAAAAATCTTTTTCTTAGTGTTAAAAGTAAATAAAATAAGAATAAATAAAACAGTAGCTAATAATGGTAGTTTTTGGGCAAAATGTTAGATGTCTCAAGAACGATTAGAGTTAGCTATAGAAAACGGTATACACAGAATGTGTAGAATCTTTTGAGCGATCCAAATTTGACACTATGTATAAGGTGTGCCATTTGTTTTGATTCATTCTGTATAGACAAAAATAATTTTATGTTGTAACTTTCTAAAATTAAAAAAAAAATTGCATAGAAACTTATTTTTTTTTTTATTTTCAGTAGTTATCGACATATTACCCGACAACACATTGTTGGGACACTTTTTAAATTTTTTTTATCAAGCCTTGCCATGGAATTTGGACGGCATGTCTGAGCTTTACTGTAAAATAGTATCGAGTGCAATGAAGTACTTAAGCACTTAAACTAAGCATGCCGTCTAGATTTCATGACAAGAGTTGATAAAAAAAATTTAGAAATCATTCGTATACTGATGACAGGATACCTCTATGTTAGTTTTATTTTTAGTAACTCTCTCATAAGATCCAATCCGATTCCGAATAATTCAAATAACTGGTATAAGACAAGGTTAATGTGCTTAATTCTGTTTTAGCTACAATAAGAAAGAATTTCCAGATTTCAATTTACAAAAATGAAAAAAGATGAGAAGTACTTATTCAGTAAAAAAACAATGCCTTTACGGAAAAATAAAAGACGATGATCAAAAATCGGTATTCATTAAGGCTTCATATCATATAAGAAAGGAACAATGCTTTCCTCGAATATATGCAAGGTAAAGTTCATTTTTTATTTTTATATGTCGACCGTATAGATCTGAGTTACGAAAATACATATACGACGAAATCGACTGATCGATCGACATACGCAGTTGGTATGACTAAGACTAGGTATACGGTTAATTGTGAGTAAATGAAGGACAGGCTCATTGAAACTTGTGTGGAAATGAAATAGAGATATTACAATGTTGCGTGCGAAGGTAGGAATGCTGCGGCCGGAGCGTGGCCCGTGTTATCAATCGGCAACGTCGATTGATGTAGCTATTTCGTTTACTCATGCGCTTTCTACTATTCTATCCTTCATTTACTCATGATAAACGCATAGCCAGTGGTGCTCAGGCCGACCCAGTATAGTAAAAAAACGATCTGCATATTAAATTTTTGTTATGCGCGTGTAAATATTAACTTTGAAACTGTGCGGTTACGGAGAATAACAACGGTGCGAATCCGAACATGAGTACCTGCCGAAATTTCTGTTAATTAACGCAGCCATTAAAACTTTAATTTGCAAATAAGTTTTCCGCAGTTTCTGCTGTTACAGAAAATTATTTTACATCTTTTATAAAAAAAGGATACAAAAATAAAATAGTAAAGTGGGACACTTCTGCTCACAAAAAGGATTCAGCAAACATTTTATAAAAATTACATGAATGTGAACGTGAAAATTGGAAACGCATCCGTTTGCGAAAATGATTCGGGAACACCAATTAATTTTTTGAATCTTCTCTTCCTGCGGAACCGTATTATTTACGTTTTCAAAGCCCGAGCCCTTTTTGTAATTTGCGGCTGCGAGGTGGCGACATGCGTGCGAGTCCCCCTTTTGGTCCCACTCATTTAAGTTACTGAAGTGACTTCAGTTGCCTATCCTCAAGGGATTTCGAGGTGTTTTTGGACCGGCTCCGCCACCTTGCGTGGGTGAGGTTCTCACTCTCTCAAAGTCTTTATCGCGTAGTTTATTTATTTTAACGTATCGTAATGGCTACTCATCATAAGAAGAGTCAGTTTTTGGCTAAAGTTTATCGCTTGGGCCCCTTATCGCCTAAGATTGTTTATACTAACAATTAAAACGTGAAATTCTTTCGTGAATAATCCTGAAGTTGAAACCGCTTGACGTTGGCTTCTCCTACTGCCAGTCTGCTGTGGCAGTAGAAGAAATCAACGTGACGCGGATCCAACCAGAAGCCAATTCAAACATGGACGTCGGCCGCGGAAGCCTTCAAGTTAAATCCTGAATTATTTTTATTTAAATTTAAGAATTTTCAATTTCAATTTTCGGCTGCTTACAAAAACGTCGCAGCGTTGAGTTTAGCTGAACACATACAATGTTTTGGCAAGCAAATACGTATTTCCACACACAGAGAAAATTATTCATAAAAATTAATTGTACAATAATTATATGTAGATCTGAGTTAAGAAATCATACGACGAAATGGCATGACACGACAAAAGCCCCAAGGCCGTTTCACGAAAGTTAGAAGGAGGTAGCTACTAGGTATTTATCCAATGGATCTTTAGCATCACTATATCAATGCATGTTATAATAAAATAAAAATAAAATTTTATAATAAAATGCATTCGTTCTTCAACCCATCTCATGTAATTTTTGTGTAATAGAATATGGTTAAGATCCATTGAATAAATTGTATATAAAAGTTCTTTGGTCTATCGATCAATCGATCGATTGGCATGTAGTAAAAAAATGACCTGCATATTAAATTTTTATTATGCGCATCTAAATATTAACTTTGAAACTGTGTGGTTATGGAGAACACTTTAATTATTGCATAATTATTTTGTTACATTACGCAACGTCCCAGCTACTTTTGAACGACTCATGGAATTGGTATTGCGCGGATTTAGCTGGAAAACTTACCTCGTATACTTAGATAATGTGTTGTGGGAAGAACCAGTAAAGAACACCTTGTAAATTTAGCAGACAGACGTCTTCCAGAGGATAAAAGAGGCGAAATTGAAGCTGAATCCTGCCAAATGTGATTTTTTTCAAAAGAAAGTGAAATATCTTGGACATGTCATATCAGAAGCAGGAATCTCAAAATTTCAGCCGTTAAGAACTGGCTTCCACCGAAAAATGTGTATGAATTGCGAAGTTTCTTGGGACTACGCACATAATACGGACTATCTGTGAAAGACTTTGCAAAGACAGCGAAACTTCTGCATGCGTTACCGAAGGAAAAACCACATTTTTCTGGAAGCTTTTGACAGGCTAACTGATCTTTTAATGTCCAAAACTGTTCTATCCACAGCCAGAGGACCAGTTCATCGTTACAGAACGGAGAAGAATGTGTTATCGTTTACTTCAGTAAAGTCTTGTCGAAAGCTGAGAGCTTCTTGCTGTGATGAAAGCAAAAAAACAATTTCACAAGTATCTTTATGGTCGACAGTTTCATCTTCGATCAGATCATGTAGCAGCGAAATGGTTGCTTCCGTTCAAAAATATAGAAGGCCAATTTGCCAGATGGATTGAAAGATTACAAGAGTACGATTTCACTATCGAGTCGTGTAAATAATAATGCAGTCCCACTCTCTAGAAGACCCTTTCCTGAAGATTGTCGCCACTGCTTGACAGTGGAAGACAAAGAAGTTGCACTGAGAAAAATAGAATTTTACGATTTTGATAAAACATCACTCCACATCGATAAAATAAAAGTATAATGTAAAAGTATAGTGCTGGCATGTTATAAGATCCATCTTACTCTAAATTAATCATGATTCTTAGCACAATGAAATTGTTTAAGTTTAAGAATGTAAAATTATCATTCTACATAATACGTATTGTTAAAATAATAAAACATAATGAAATATTATGCTGAATAAATTTAGTAATAAAATGTCATGTCTAACTTTTTGTTAATTACTCCGGTAATTTTATCATGACAGGAAATGATACTTTAAACAACAAACCACATAGTGTTAATTTTGCAGTAGTACGCTGAGTCGGTTTTTAACGCGAATCCGAATAAAATGTTCGGAATTCTTGTTAATATAAACGTACTCTTTGGTACTATTTTTCTCAGTGTGTAAATGCCATCAAAAGAATACGTGCCACTAGCAATCAATGGCAACCAGAGATTATAAACCAAGAACAACGCCAAGAAGAAGACATAGAAAATATAATCTCTGGGAAAGAAGAAACTTGGGATGATATATCAGACAAAAATCCAATTTTCAAAAGCTGTTGGGCACAGTTAGACAACCGAGTCCGAGAGAGGTTTTACTGAGTTAAATGTAGGGCCTATGTAGAAATTGGTGCCCTATATTATCTGCAAGGCAATGTCTCGACCTGCCAAGAGAACTCGGGAAAACTTCACACGTATAGCGTCGATATCCCCTTCCAAAGAATTGCCCGTTTCCAGGAACCGATCGCGGAAATAAGTACATCATAGTGGTAACCGATTACGTCACTGAATGGTCAGAAGGTTACGCGTTACCTAATGAGGAAGCAAGCACCCTCATAGATAATTGGATAATTAAATTTGGGGTGTACATGGAGCTTTACTCGATTAAGGTGACATTTCGAAGGAAGGTCTTTTGAGAACTGAGCCGGATGCTTGGCATTTTTAAAACGCACACTACTCACTACTTACACCCACAATCCGGAGGCATGGTGAAGCGATTCAACAGAATACTAGAAAGACATTTGGCCTAAGTAGTCTCTACAAACTAACGCGATTTGGATCGAAATTTGCCGATTTTTCTAATAGGGTAATTCCGGGGGAGATGGCCATACGGGAAAGATGGCCAGCGAAAATTTTTTTTACTTAAATTTAATAGGTGGCGCAACCGATGAACTCATTCCTTTCGCACCAAGGGCAAGGGTAGGAATAGGTGGGCGTGTAAAATTTTGGAAAAATAAAATGAAAAAGTGCGCCACATTAAATTTAGGTAACAAAAAAATTTCGCTAGCCATCTCTCCCGTATGGCCATCTCCCCCGGAATTACCCTAGCATATCGTTCCGCAGTACACGACACTACTAAGCAGTCGCCGTATCGAGTTTTGTTTGTAGGAGAAATGGGTTTGTCGTATTACTTGAAGTTTGGACGCCCAGAAGTCCGGAGGCCTGAATTGCACGAGGACCTACACGACCTTGAAAATCGCTTGGCGAGCAAACACCAATATGTGCGACTAAACATCAATCTGGTCACCGACAGAATGAAGACACGTTACGATATACGAGCCAATCAAATGGGATTCCGACCAGGGGGGCAGGTACAATGGCGCCTTGGGATGGACCCTATATGATAATCAAGAGGATCAATGGATGTAGTCTACAGGTCTAATGGATCACTTTCATTTTTCCCCGTGGGAAAATGAGACTGATCCACATTTAAGGAGGAAGCAGTGTTACATTCGGTGATGCAAATTCTATTTTTAAGTTAATCACCAGCCAAACATTCCAAACTCGCTCTAGATGGTGGTAGAATTTGCTGGAACGGTCGGTATTTGTTCGCCGTTATTCTGGGAAGAGTGAATTACTATACACCGTAATAAATACACTCTAATAAAAGTACATTTAATATGTCAACGAAGAAAGATCTTAAATTGCCTGCATTATTAAATTGCTTTTAACTTGCTTAATTGAAGAGTCTTCATTATCAATTTTCAGCGTGTAATTACACATGCTTTAAGCTAAGTAACACTATATTAAACAAACCTGAAGACTACATAGATTGTTGGTGGCTGACAGTTTTTTCTGCTAAATTTAGAAGTGAAATATTTCAAGTTTTTCTTATGGAACACCCCGTATCTATAATCATCGACCGATGAGGAATTAAATTTGGTATATTTTTTCCAAATAAAGTCCTATACCTAAAACTTACGGGTTGTGAGATAATTCTGGTTTTCATTTTGCTTCATGATTTTTATCATTTTTAGGGTGGGTTGCATAAAAGATTTAAGCTAGGATTAAATTAAAGCCTAAGTTAGAATGTGACATACATTATGATGTACAGCATAATGCGTGTCACGTTCTAAGTCAGGCTTAAATATAATCCTGGCTTAAATCTTTTGTGCAACCCAGCCTAAGAGTGCTATGAATGTCAACAAAATTGCGTTTTGGCTTCTAAAATTTATATTCAACGATTTCCTGATAGAAGACGGTTATATGCAAAGACTTTTCGGAAATTAAAGGAAAGATTTGAAAGAACAGGCAGTGTTGCAAATGTTATTTCTAATAACATTAACTTACATGGCACCATAGAAATGACAAAAATCATGAAGCAAAATTAAAACCAGAATTATCTCACAAACCATAGGTTTTGGGTATAGGACTTTGTTTGGCAAAAAGATAGCAAATTAATTCTACATCGGTCGATGACTATACGTACGGGATGTTCCATAAGAAAAACTTGAAATATTTCACTTCTCAATTCAGCAGAAAGAACTGCAAGCCACCAACAATCTGCGTAATCTTTAGTTTTGTTCAATATAGTGTTATTTAGCTTAAAGCATGTGTAATTACATGCTGAAAACTGATAATGAAGGCTCTTCAATTAAGCAAGTCAAACGCCTGAACGGTCCAGTGGTAAAAGGACCGGTCTTGCAATCGCATGGTTGTCGGTTCGAACCGCACTCGGAATTTTTCTCGGGGGTGGTCGGTATCGACTTCAGGCACCCTTCAGTGTTGGGGAATTTTATCCCCAACACTGAAGGGTGCCTGAAGTCGAGAAGGTTGGAAGTAACAAAGCCATGGAACACTTTACACACACTCCCGCTCCTGAGGTCCAGACAAGTCTTTGGCTTAGGACCCCGTTGGGCAACCACCACAGATAAAAAAAAATAAGGGTCTGCATTTAACATGTTTCTTCGTTGACGGCGTTTATCTCGATAAAAACTAGATTTGAATATAGAAATATGTTAATAAAATTGTTTCAAAATTGACAGATCTATCAAAATTCGTAATAATATATAGAGCATTCCATTTGAAATATTAAAGGTACTTGCTGACACCCCGTGTAATTGCAAATAAATTTAACGTACAGAGTTTTTTTTATTAGAGAATGATAGCGTTTGGATTTTTTTTTTCTATATTAAATAGTTTAGACAGCAGAAAAGAAAACCACACTCGGTGGACACGTGGTATAAGTGAGAAGGGGCGCGCTTTTTAAATCAGTTATTATTCCGTAAGCGATAAGTGCAAATCTAGCGATTAGTGTTACAGCTCGTTATTATTGTATTTTTATTGTGTTACGCGATTGTGGACATTAAAGTTATTTAAAATAAATAACGATAATAATTAACCCCTAAGTCCTAACAGTAATAACACTCAATGAATCAATTCGAATCAAAACTAAAAATGCAATTATACAGGGTGTCCCGTGACGTAATGTCACCACTTCACTTACGTGATAATCAATTCAAACTAAGTAAAAAACTAGCGAGCTAGAATGTGTTTAACAAACAACGGGGTCATTTTGAACTCCTTTTGAGATAAAGTTTTTTTTTTAGTTTGAATTGATTATTAGGTGAACGGATAAATGATTAGATGAGCTTTAAAATTTAAAAAAATGAAAAATTAAACATTAAACACCCAGTATTTTTTAAACGGTTTACTTTAGAACAAAACTTTATCAGAGTTTTTTACTTAGTTTGAATTGATTATCACGTAAGTGAAGTGGTGACAAAATATGAAAAAGAAAACAAATTTGTATCAAGTGAATTAACTTTGACAAAGCGAACAAAAGTGTAACATTTTTTTAAACTGTGTAATTTGAAGAGTTAATGGAATATCGCGAAAGGTAAGTAGGTACTTTAAATATATTTACTCGATACAAATTTGTTTTCTTTCTCATATTAAATATTTAAAGACGAACAAAGCACTAGTCTCAGCATGTAAAATTTAAACTTTAATATTGTTTTATTTGAACGTCTGAGCTACATGTCAGTTCGTAAAATACCTCTCAAATTAAATTAAATTTTTGGGGCTGTTTTTGTATAATTAGTGCCGTTCTTGACGTTGTCGTGGAATAAACAGCACGCAGAACTGACGGCGGAAAATATCCGAAGCGGATCAGGACGACAGCAGCTTGAGACGCGATGAAAAGGGTACGTCAAGGAACATGACAGAGCTCAGGAAAACACAGAATTGTGCAGTTAATTTAACCGTCGCAATCTGGAATAAATGATTTGCTAAGACCCTTTTACTCTCTCTTCTCCTTTCATAATAATAGCAATTTTGAACGACTGGAAAATACAGATGATACTATTTAAATTCCAAAATTTAACTTTATAAATGAAGAAGTAAATTAAACTTGCTCATTATGTTTAGATGGTTTAATTTTATGCACAGAATTTAATATCTTAGTCCCTTTTTTAATATCTGAAGGGCAAAGGTGTGAGGCATAATTTAAAATTTTCCCGTTTTATTTTATCCTCTGCTGGGCTCAATAATTCAGTGACTTATTAATTTTGTAATTTTTAATCATTTTTCAGAAAATTACTGCCGTAAATGAACTTTATTGTTAAAGTCGTTAAGCAAGCTAATGTTGATTTACTGTATGTTTTATAATAACTTTATTCTCTAAATCCATTTACTTAATATGAATAACTAATAAGATACAGTAATTACGAATTATGATACAGGAATATTTTTTTTTAATTTCGCACTTACTTATGCTTCTATAGACAAATCTATTTGTCTAGCTAGAATGTTCGAAAGCGACGAAGAACTGAAAAAAACACGAGCAGTGTTGGAACCGAAAAAAACTCATATTTCGGAACATATAATAATAATAACAGACTATTTCTTAGCAGTCAACAATTAATTCTTCTAAGAATTAATTATCTGCAGAGGACAATACTGATCTAACGCTCTATTTATAATAGATATATAACTAAAGTTATTTATTTTAGGGCACACGTCCTCGAGATTTGGTTTAGATTTAGTTACCCTAGTCGTAATAAAGTGGACGATTAGTCGTATGTGAACAATTTCATTTTGCTGATTTAATAGACAGGAGATTCCCTAAATTTAAGGATTAGATTCCTAGCGGGACATAAACTCTAATCTGGTCTTTGTGATTACATCAAATTTGGAGTCTTTCCCGAAAAGAAATTCGTTGTATAAACCATTTCATCAGAAAATATAAATTTTCAAATGAAGTTTTACTGTAATTTTATCTTAAATGTTACACGTGAGAGAAATAGCCACGACCTACTAGATTTTACGAAACAGTGTGTGTTTAGCCGGCCTGCGCAGTTTATTAGTTCAAGTGTTCGTCCGCTGGCGCCACTTACTTAAAAAATCGGAAGCGAATTATATCCGGAACGTCATTTCACAGCGCCATTTTCAATTAATGGTTAAGCTCACGCAGTTTATGGCAGGTACAGACAGACAGACAGTGCCCCCCTAATCTACCCTAAATCGCTACGAGCGGTACCTGAGCTGTTAGCCCTTATCCGTCTCGGGCCCCGACCAGAGCCATCGGATTGAGATACGCTCAATCAACGCGCAGGGCAGCCCACCTTTCGGTGGCTGACACTATAAAGTGTCGTCCTGCTACCAGACTGGTTCGGAGTTGCACGCCCCTCGCCCCTTCTGGTCAAGGGAGACCTATCTAATCTCTACTAGCTATCCAGGCTAGTGCCGGAACTGAGATCCGCAGTTCACACGTCGGGATGGGGTGGGCATCATCCCTAACCCTAGCATGCGGGCCATCAACCACTGCCCCCGTGAGTCCAACCCAGTCGACCGGTGGAGGTCCCCTCTGCTCGCTCCACTCCAGAGGAGGGGAGGGTATCCTCCGGGCTAACCGGTCCCCACGGTACCAGTTTGCTTCACTGGTGGGAAGTTCGGCCACGACCGAACAAGTCGGCCGAGTCCTACAGATTAGGTTACGTGCAACCCAGGCACTGGTACGCCAACTCGGGACGGTGGGCTCGTCACACCCATAGGAACTCTATCATACGTCCACAATGGTCACCTACGGCCGAAGCCGTTGGATCCACGCTTTAGTAAGCAGGGTAACCCCCCTGCCGGGATATGGCAGGTACAGTTGTATTTTTTTGCTGCTCAAATATAGTTTACTTGTGCTTTTTTCTTTCGTTATTTATGATGTTTCTTATTTAGGTAAGTAGCGCCAAAGCAAGAAAAATTTGCGTTAAATGAAATATTGTCCACGCCGGTTAAGAATTGTATCTCGTGAAATCTAGTAGGTCGTGGAAATAGCTATGGATGTGCTCTTTTCTAAAACTGTATAGAATTACATTTTTTAAAGATATCTTAATTAATTATATTAAAAAAATAGATTCACAACTACCCTGGTCGATGAATCTATGACTCCATTCATAGGTTCAGAGAAAGATCTATTTCAATTGGCGGAAATGATCAAATAATGGCTGAATCAAAATGTCGATCCAGTCATGGTTCGATCATGGTCCGTTGACGTGAGCATCTGGATAACGATATCCAATGAACCCTCTAATTACAACTAGTATTTTCTTATATTATTTATGTATATCATGTAAGGTTATTAAAGCTTCGCACGTTTACTTCTTTTATTATTACTCCAATTACAATCTTGATATTATACAGGGTGTAATCGAATAAGTTTCACTTATTAATACTGTAAGTTCTTCATCACATAACGAATTAAATCTGCAAATATCAATGGTCTTGCTCAAAAATAAAAAAAAGCTGATCTGCCACAAGAGCGCATCGCCTTTTGTTTGCAAACCTCTACTTGTTCGTCAGTGCGTCTGCGGTTTTTATAAATACATCGTAAAACGACGAATTCCGCAAATGTCACGGTCACTGGGTCAGTGCTGCCCGTAACACAATTCGATAATGAAATTTTCGTCCATCTGTTTCATTAGATCAGAGGTTCCCAAACTTTTTTGTCTCGTAGACCACGTGCCATTTTTTCTGTTTTGAGTAGACCCCCCGCCTTTCTAATATTGAATTCTTACAAATTCATCAATTTCAAATGTGTTTTCGACAGCTGACACAGTGCTATTCACTTTTGATAGGTTTCACTGAAGTGTAGATTGAAAAAGTTAAAAAAAAACACACGTTAAGTTTTATACATTCAGGGCCGATATATCAATCACAAGTTAACTTTAACTATCTGTTTATTCCCATCGTAACAATTATGAAAACAATTATTCCTATGGCAATAAAATGAAAGTTAAAGTTAACTTGTGATTGAAAAATTGGCCCTTTAATTAAAACGACAAATTGCAAATCTAGTAAAATTCTAATATAAAATAACTACACAAAAAAAATGCTTTTAATGGGAGGGATGAGCCTGATGCAAAACCGCTTTACAGTTCGCAATTATTTACTGCCGACAATGAAAACTGCAGCGATTTGTATTACACGCATGCGCAGTGTCGTATTTTTATACAAATTGCAAATACCACGCATTCGTGCAATACAAATCGCTGCAGTTTTCATTGCCGGCAATAAATAATTGCGAACTGCAAAGCGGTTTTGCATCAGGCTCATCCCATGCAATTTGTATAAAAATACGACACTGCGCATGCGTGCAATACAAATCTCTGCAATTTTCTTTGCCGACAATAAATAATTGGGAACTGTAAAGCGGCCTTTATGGAAAGCCAAAATTTCGGTCACGACATGCTTAAATGGGATTCATCCCCGTGGACCCCTATTTACATCTCATGCACTCCCAATTTTTGTTTTCGCTGATATGGATCACTTGCAGATCGGAGTCGACCCTTAGGGGTCGATATAGACCACTTTGAGAATCATTGCATTGATTTCTGACAGTAATTTTGACTTTTGTTTTTGTCAAAATGACTGTCAGAAATCAAGTATTGAAATAACTCATCGTAATTTCTAAATTTTCGGTTTTAAAACGAAATTATCTGTGAAGCCAGAACTACATTGCTTATGTGAAATATGGTACTGCCAAATGAAGAAAGAAAGTCCCAAAATATACAGACGGAAGACAATAAATTCACCGAAGAGCTAAAAGAATGCAGATTGAAGCTCGTATCACTTTATCAACATAAGGAGAAATTGCAGAGACGATATCTGAAATTGAGAAAAATGCTAATTGAACTTGAATTCGCAACTAAATACTAAATTGTTTATTTCAGAAAAAAAAAACTGCTAATTATGCAGTTTTATCTAATCATTAGATAATAGTCGATAATAATTATGCAGTTTTTTCTTCTGAAGTAAACAATTTAGTATTTAGTTGCGAATTCAAGTTCAATTAGCATTTTACTCAATTTCAGATATCGTCTCTGCAATTTCTCCTTATATTGATAAAGTGATACGAGCTTCAATATGCATTCTTTTAGCTCTTCGGTGAATTTATTGTCTTCCGTCTGCATATTTTGGGACTTTCTTTCTTCATATGGCAGTGCCATATTTCACATAAGCAGTGTAATTCTGGCTTCACTGATAATTTTGTTTTAAAACCGAAAATTTAGAAATTTCGATGAGTTATTTCAATACTTGATTTCTGACAGTCATTTTGACAAAAAGAAAGAAAGTCCCAAAATATACAGACGGAAGACAATAAATTCACCGAAGAGCTAAAAGAATGACGACACCACTTTAGCAGTCAAGGACCAGGAAAGTGGAGTCTCAGTCACTGATATTGAAACCCAAGCTGAAGACTGGTTTGCTAGCAACAGGCTCACACTCAACAAGGTTAAAACCGTCCTGCTGACAGAACAACTACATCCGATACAAATAAATTCTTGGGAATTGCACTCGATAATAAGCTAACTTGGTTACCTCACATTGAAGACCTGTGCAAAACTTTGACTTCTTCAATTTTCGCAGTTAGAAGGATCATGACAATATTGAACAACCAAGCGGCACTCCTGGTTTACTACGCTCTGTTCCATTCTAAAGCCACATACGCTATAGAAACTTGGGGCCATTCTACTCACCTGCAAAAACTACTTCTCATGCAAAAAAAGCAGTGCGGATCCTTACAAACTCTAAATTAGATGCCCACTGTAAACCATTATTTCAAAGATTGAAAATACTAACACTACCATGTGTCCATATTTTGAAACAAGTCGTCTATGTACATGCCCACTTAGAGGACTTTTGTAGAAGAAATGAGATACAGGATTACACTGGGCAACAAAATTGAAACTTTTTTTTGCCTCGTTCAACAAATTATTATTTTTGGATCACTTACCAATAGATAAAAGCAAATATATGAATTAAAAAAAATAATTGGCTCTGGTTGGAAAAATATTTATTTTTCAAAGAAGAAAGAACGATACAATTAACACATCAAAATAAATATTAATTTTTAATTTGTTGTGCTCTTTTTCGCATGTCGCTTATAAATAGCTTCTGGACTGTCCCTTACAAGAGTCCAGCAATAATCCGCCAACATTGAAGCAGTCCATTTCCCTTGATATCGTTTTTCCATTGCGGCAATATCCTGGTGAAAACGTTCACCGTGTTCATCGCTAACTGCTCCACAGTTAATACGAAAAAAATCTAAATGTGAATGAAGAAAATATAACTTCAAAGACATGTTGCAACCTAGTCTTTCATATGAGAGCAACAGATTTTGCACTATTGTCTTGTAATTGTCAGATTTTGTGTTGCCTAAGAAATTGCTCACAACAAGCTGAAAACTTTTCCATGCGACCTTTTCTTTTTCAGCCAAGAGACTCTCAAATTCTTCGTCATAGAGTATTTTTCGAATCTGAGGACCCACAAAGATGCCTTCTTTAATTTTCGTATCACTGATTTGAGGAAATTTGTTTCGCAAATACTGAAAAGCCCGCCCAGTTTGATCAATAGCTTTGACGAAATTTTTAATAAGTCCGAGTTTGATGTGAAGGGGCGGAAGAAAAACTTTATTTGGCTCAACTAATGGCAAATTTTGAACATTTTTAGAACCTGGGACAAACGATTTACGAGGCAACCAGTTCTTCTTCTTATAATGCAGTGTCCTAGCCCTACTGTCCCATTCACAAAGGAAGCAACAGAACTTTGTGTATCCTAGCTGCAACCCTAACAAAATAGCAACCACCTTCAGATCGCCACAAATATGCCATTGATGTTCGTCATAATTCACACCGGTTAAAATCTTTTTCATATTACTATAGGTCTCTTTCATATGTGCTGCATAAGCAATAGGAATAGATGGTAAAATGTTTCCATTATGCAAGAGCACAGCCTTTAAACTCAACTTTGACGAATCTATAAATAGGCGCCATTCTGTTGGATTATGCTCAATTCCCAAAGCCTTCATTAGGTTGTCTACATCAGAACAAAAGACAAGATTGTCTTCCATGGCAAAAAATTCTACTAAATCCTTGTGACGGTTTCGGTAAATGCGTCTTTTTCAAGCAGATGCCACTGTTTTAATCTTAACCCAAGCAACTCAGCCTTAGACTTAGACTTTTAATTCAGCCTGAGTGATTCTGTGCGGCTGTTCTGGAGTTAACGTAAAATTTGAATCCTGAAAACTGTCCCTATCTGTTCCCAGCAAATCGGTTTCATCTTGGTCAATTGCTCCAAAAGAACAACTGGCTACAGGTTTAGGCACAGGCGAATTCTTACTGTGAAGAACAAGGCGGGTTGCCGAAGGTAAATTTGGATATTTTATTGTCCATTTCTTCTTTTTAGTGTACCCATTACGCAACGGTGGCATCATACAAAAGTAGCAATCAGTTAAATGATTTTATGGTTCTCTCCATAGCATAGGTACAACAAAGGGCATGGATTTCCTTTCTCCTTTCAACCACTTTAAGAGCGTTGAGCTGCATGTTAAACATGTCCTGTGAGGAGCCCATTTCTTATCCAGGTGACCGATATCGAATCCAAAATACAAACGATATGCGTTTTTAACCGAAGCGGATATGTTTCGTTTTCACCACATACGTAACAAAAGTTATCAGCATTGTTAACACATTTATTTCTCGACATGATTAACAAGACTGTTGCAAACTGTCAAACGAAAACAACTAAACAAATGAAAATCGAAATAATCCATAAGCGACTATGATGCTCATAATAACCGTGCGAACAAAGGTGCGAACCATGCATGAAAAAAATCGATATAATCCATAGGCGACTATGATACTCATAATAAACGTGCGAACAAAGGTGCGAACCGTGCATGAAAAAATCGATATAATCCATAGGTGACTATGATCCTCATAAAAAACGTGCAATCCGCGTATGAAAAAATACTAAAATGAATAATATGAAAAAAATAATCTCATCAAATTCAGAGCCAATCATGAGTTTTAATGTTTATATTCTTTATCAGAGTGACAAAACCCACTGTTATTAGCTGGTTGCGGTTCTGAGGCAAAATCATTGTTGCCTAGTGTTATTAGCTGCGCTCTGGCAACCAGCTCACTGTTCCATTCTCCAGGCTTTCCACCACAAGTGCAACTACCCTAGGAATAAGACTTTATAATAGTTTACCTCAAGTGTGGAGAGGCTTACCCATGAAGCAGTTTAAACGTGCCCTCAAGAATTACTTGTTGCAGTTGTGCAGTGTTGCCGATTTCTTGCAGACTTCTCATAATACGGGTCTCTGAAATGTTTTTCACAATAAGCATTTATTATTTTACTTTATTAAAACAGACCTATGTATGACATTGAAGTTTTATTTCTATAAAATTATCTATCTATCTATCTATTTGGTCCAACCTTTCACTGTGTCCCTGGAAAAAGATCATCTGTGAACTGTTAATCCAAGAAAAAGCTCACTTACAAGTCTTTTAAGTATTCTGTCTACTTTTAATAGGTAATTTGTTTTCATGTCCGTGTATTTGTAAAGGCAATATATTTTTGTGTTAATAAATAACGTGTGTTCAATTGAAAAGTTCATCAAGTTGGTTTTAATTTTTTGTTGGAAGAAGGTAGAGCGAAAAAGGGATGACTTCAGCTATAATTCCATTACATTAATTAATGACCTCACTGAAAGGGGAACTTATTCCAGAAATGAAGTCACACAACAAGCCAAACTCGTTTGATAACTGTCATCCGTTAAACGTCAATCCGTTTAGGAAGTCACCCCTTTTTCGCACTACCTTCTTCCAACAAAAAATCAAAACCAACTTGATGAATTTTTCAATTGAACACGCGTTATATATTAACACAAAAATATATTGCCTTTACAAATACACGGACATGAAAACATACAAATTACCTATTAAAAGTAGACAGAATACTTAAAGATTAGTGTAATGTAATCAACTGTTTTCGGGACTAAACACAACATCTTTTTTTTTGTTTAACGATGGCTTTCACTGTGCAACATAAGACTTCTGAATCGAAAATTATCTAATTCAAGATCTACTTTGCAATGTTACGAAAAATTCAAAGGCTACTTGATGAACTTTTCAATTGAACACCTGATATGGATTTAATAAATACTGTGTAAATAGGACGCACCGTGTTTAAAAAAAAGTAAGCTGAAATTAGTTCTCGACCAAATGGGCTGGAAGTTATTAAAAATAAATATAGTCGAACAGATAATCAATCGCTTCGAAACCGTTCACCCCAATTTCACTTGATACACAAATTGCAATACCTCATAAAAGTAATTTTCTTTAATTTTCGTCTTCACTATAATTTTTTTTTACCACAATTGAGCTATCCGGTTTATTTACGTACGTTGTAATTTTGGGTGGGCTTATGTACAGAAAGTTTCTAATTATTTGAAACTCATTACGTGTTATGAAAGTCATAATTATGACAAGTTAAATTGCGTTTCATAACCCGTAATAATCTTAATTATCAGCCCTGTTGCCCTCGAATATGAATTAAATATATTACGACCGCAAACATTAATAAATATTCTGTTTACGTAACCTTTTCAACGGATTCAATAATTTTTGAAAGCTTTTAGAACACGAGAATTCCGATTGTAAAATTATTGACATTATTAAGGGTTATCGATCGCAATCAGTTATATGACCATAATAGTACGTCAATTATTACGTGTTTTAAATAATAATCTGTGAAATTCTATGTATATACATATCTAAATTCCTACTGATGTATATGCATAATGTATGTTTGTGTATTCTTGGATACTGTCGTTCACACAAAGGGCTTTACTGAAGAGGCGTAGCAGAAGCTATTGAGCGGAGGTTCCGAATGAGTCATTGTATTCGTCATCGTTTCACATATAAAGGAAAGAGGATTCCCACATTTGAAGTTTCAAGTTCTGCTTTAAAGATCTGCAATACAAAATTGCACAATGTATTTCATAATTATAAATAGTATCTATATTGGGTGTTTCGCGTATACGGAAAGTAGGATGATAGTATATGTACACAAAAAACTGAATAAAAACTTCTGAGTAAGTAAGTATTGGTCTAATCGAAACATTGTAAAGGAACTTTTTATTCAGTCTTTATTGTATAAGATCTACTTTCCGTATGCGTGAATATCGAAACACCCTGTATACAGCGTGGCCCATTTAGAATGGAAACACCCTTGTAGGAAGTGAATTTACTATTTGGCTATCTCTATTCTGGTACTAAATTTAAAGTTAACTTAGTATTTACCCATTTAACTCATTTTAGGTAAAATATTTTAGCGATTTTTGACGTATAAAAAATTCAAAGTAGGTCTTGAGAATTAAAATCAGAGTAGAGTTCCGTTTGAATCTGATAATACATACACTTTTGCAGAGATGTTTCCACACTGTATACTAATGATGAATTTCACCAACGCGGATTGACACTAGCACTCGGATTAAGTGTTTATAATGTAACATTTGAGGTTAGACAACGTAGTGGTAAGTCATATTCTAAGTGTTGACACTAGACGCAATCCGCGTTGGTGAAATCGAGCATAAGAGTTACTATACTTGAGTCAATTATTAAAATGTAGATCCTTCATCAAATAAATTTTAAATAACATACGTATTCTAATGATTATTTCATAAAAAATACTGTTCAGAACAAAACAACTTCCTATAATTAGGTGATCAGCGCAAAATTTCGACATTGTTAAATGAAAATGACAACGAATAGGTTAACGTTTTATATTCTTAAATCTAATCTAGAAAAAGAAATATTTATTCTTTGTCATTAACCATAATTAATATCAAATTCACAGAACTTGAGCTCTGCGCCATCAATTGCCGAAGTTACAAGCGACAAATATTTCAGTGTTATTTCTTTGTCAAGGGCGAGTAAGAAAGAAGGCTGGAGTTATGCTTTTTTATGTCCGATTATGCAACGCCAGACGCGTTTTATTTATTACGCAGAGCTTTTCTCTTATGAACAATACTTTATCTACTCATTTCGAAACAGTCTGGGTAACTTGTTGACATTCCATAGAATTCTGGGAGTTTTTGGAAACATGTTATACATACTTGTTATCGGAGTTATTATTGATTTTTGACCAATGTAAATTTTGCTTCCTCTACTAAACAAAACTATTTGTGATATCAATAAATAATTTCGTTTCAGCAATACTCTGTACTTTTGAATGCCATAAATCATTCATTGTAATCATCTAACGTATTATTGTCACAACTAGAATACTCACGCCTTTGTTCTTAGGCATAATGCAAAATGTATGTAACTATTTGATGGAATTCAGTAGATTAATCAACGCAGACCATTAACTCGAACTTCGTTTAATATTGCACGTATAGATGTAATTTAGATAACTTTCAAGCTAACGAGATTTATCGTTAACGTTAACATTACTCAGATTTTGGACAAACTGCTGAAAAAGTAAATACATATACGGGGTGAATCTTGAATAAACCGACAAAAAATACTGTTGAAATGAGAGATTTCCCAGAACATGGGAAAAATATTAAATTATTTTTTATGTATTTTAATTTTCCTGAAATAATTAATGAAATCACCAAATGGTGATACTTTCATGGAGAACAAATAGTACATTGTCGTCTTATACATGCATTTCGGGGTACTTTTTAATTAATTATAAATTGTTGGATAGAATTTTTCTAACGTCTTTTCCATGTTCTGGGAAGTCTCTTCTTTTGTCAGTATTTTTTCGTCGGCCTCTTCAAGAATCGCCCTGTATGTACATACATATGTTTATCGCTTGAAAATTATCGATTTAAAAATTTTCATTAATTAATAAGTCCTTAAAATCTTTGAGAAAGGAGAAATCCTCTTGATTAAGATGCTTTGAAAAAGAAACAAAAACGCGGACAAGGATTAATAATTTTTTATTTATTAGATGCTGAACGAAAGCGAAGATGGATGTAAGCAATAGACAAACAACGTTCTTTGTAAATACTCGAGGAGGATTACACAGCAGATATAATTAATTTCTGCTCTTAATTGTTTGGTTAATTAATCATTTGTAACGTCGTAAAAGCCTTTATATTAACTCCTACAAAGAATTTTAAACTGAGAAGATGTGAAAAGAGCGTAATCGAATAGATGTTTCCTTCGTTTTCTTTTCATATGTGATAATAATAATCATCTTTCCAAAACAAGCAATTTTTTAAATAAATTAATATCGTTTTTCTGCATAATGTTTTGGTATGTGTCCTGTTTGATGAAGTTATGAGAGATTCTCTTATATTTTCAATTCATTGCTTAAATGTGTCATTTAGGATAATTTTATTTATCATCTCACCATAGGGCAAATAATGAATATCGCGGAAGCATGTTGTACTGATTTTACTTCTTCTCTAGTTATTTGTCATTCTTCCTTGGACATAAGCCTCTTATGTGTCTCTATCTTGTGCAGTTCTCCACTGACGTAGACTCTCCGTTCTTTTAAGGTCATCACCTCATTTTTTTGGGATCGTCCTCATGCTCGGTGTCTCCCAAATATGGTCTTCAATACTGATTAAAATGATTCCAGCTGTTACTCATGTTTTTTTCTGCGTGTACATTTTTAACAGCATATGCATCCTTCTCCTCTTCTCTTAACTTCTCTTTCAGTTTGTCCCATGTCACTCTCTTTAATTCTTCTATGGTTCGTAGAAAATTAACGTTCTTTGCCATGGACCTGATGTTGTATGTTGGCTATGTGGAACTTTCTGATAATTTGAGAGTTTTCTTTGTTTCTTAGGGATGTCGATCTTTTACCTCCCTTAGAATCTTCGACTCTGGCCGGGTTTTCGGTTCTTGGAATTCTGGATTATGTGTCTTATCCGAGTGAGATTCATTTTTCCGTTTTGAAGTCGACATGGTTAAGAGGTATTGACCGTAACTCACCACGCTGCCCAGACGGGTCATTTGGTGTTGGATGGAAGTGGAATTTCGTAGGGTTGACTTAGGATATTATTTTCTAGGGATTAAGGACAAGAAGTTCATGTAAATGTGTTGGCAAGGTATGTATGAAAGATATGAAGGAATGACAAATCATTTTAACTAAGTACTCGAGTGGTGTAAAACAAGAAATGACAAAATTACGCGAATATAGTTTACAACTAGTCAATAGTTCGTACTACATAGACGCCCTTGACAATGAAAACGTGTCTTGATTGTACTAAGTGCACATTGGGGTAAGCTTTTGACATCCGAAAGCTTTGGTGGTAATTTATTTGTTGCGTGCCGACCGATAATATTGTCGACGTTTTATCACCACGTATTAATCTCGTTACAGTTGATGAAAATTTATTTTCAACGTCCATTATTTTTACGTCGAACTTGTACGCGCTTAGGGTGACCGTAGATTAAGCCTAAAGACCATTTGTCATTATAAATCATCGATTGAATCGTTGAGAAAAAAGTAACTTTGATAGAATAATATTTACAGCTTATTATTTTTAAATATTTACTTAGACCCTCATTGGTAAGAAACTTAGCTTGTTGGAAAGCAATATTTTATAACATTCTACTTTCATATATTTTTTTTTAAATTCAGCTTGACAATATAGAAGTTCTCTTGAAAGATTACTTCATAAATTAATGACGGAAGTACTTAGCCAAATAACGCTTTAGTTAATATAAGAATACCTTATTTAAAATTTTTAACTTAAACCTCCTTTTCAATTTAATTTAGGTGTTCCACATAAGGATGTGGAGGAAAAATATATCCAGTTAATTAAATACGAAAGACAGCTGGACAACTCAGAGAGATTAAAAGGAAATCAATATTAAGTTGTAAGTTAAAATGACTACGAAAGATACAGTGAGATATCCTGGATTGTTCTCCCCTAGAATATTGCGAAATGGAAGATTACTATTACGAGCGACAGGTAGTTAAAGAAGGAAATTACGACCATTATTTTAAAAATGGCGTTGGGGGTACTTCCTGAGGGGTTGTTGTTTAGGGTTTACTTTTAAACACTCTTGCCATTTTTAACAAAACCTGAATAATTTTTTTTATATTGCCGTTTAAGAAAGGTATTGCCTGAAACACTAAATTTCTCTTTCCATAAAGTTACGTAACACTTTTCTTGTAACTAGTCGGTAAAGCAATTTTTAACAACTTGTATGTGTAAAACTCGTTGAAGGCTAAAATGTTTTAATAAAAAGTGACTTTCCAAACTTTTCCATTTAAGGCAGCACACAAAATAAAAAATGCTGCTGAATATTAAAATGGATCTAATTCACAGCATCTGTTTGATGTCATACACAACAACTACGACGATTGATTTATCGATCTTGAAGGAACGGAAAGCTTCACGCGATAAATCAACAGGTGCGAGCAAAGTCAGGAAAGTTCTGCTTGTTTTTACTTTTACTTGGGAGCCATGAATTATTCATAACTTTGCTTTGTGCCGAAGTGAACTTAAAATCGAAACGTTTTCGTAATAAACTCGTTGTTTCTAGGTTGCTCTGGATGCGAAAATAACACGAAAGCTTTTAACCTGCAAAGTCGAACTAGATATTGAAGTACTTACCTACATACTTAGTTATTATTTGCTTTTAGACAGCTGTTAATAATAGATAATTAAAACCCTATTTGTTATTACAGACGTATTTAATTGTAGCTACCTGAATAGATAATTAATTTAGTTTAAATCCTATGATAAAGTCTTTTGTAATATAATGCTTCTTTTGATGTGATATCTTGTTGATCTTAACTTGGTCAGGAATAGGGTGGATAATGCAATGAAGATATTTAGAACACGATGTGACATTGAGCGGCCGAACCTCAAGAGATTTGTGGCTGTCACCGTAGAATTTCATTAGACACAAGTCACCAAGTTTCCTACAATCAACGTAAATTAGAGGCCGGACATTGACGTTTCGGGAATAAGGAATATCCCCTGCAATTATTTCGGATACAATTTTAACTGGGAGTAATTTATATTTTTCATAGTTTTGTTTTATTTCATTTTTAGAGACAATTAGACATAATTTCATAGAAATTAAATAACCGATAAAGAAATCACCTTACAGTTCTGCCGAACATTATATGTCGTACACGTCCGAAAAAGAGTTCATTTTCAATGTGACCGAAGCTTTAAACTCCATTTTTTTCAGTGTATGCTGCAGAGGAGTATTTTCTATGTTCCTTTTGTTTTGGTTTATGCGTTATTAATTATCACAAAATTTTTGTAAATAAATATAATTTATCAAACAGTTGTAAATTAAATTTCGCTGTATGCTGACAGGTTCTTGAAAATAAATAATAAAAATCAGTTTTATGTATAAATAATAATAAAAATATGTATTAATGTAAACATAATAATAAAAATAATAGCACTTTTTGTTATACGTTTTCTGCATGAGTAACGCTCAACGTATAAGTGATATACCATATGTAAAGCGCTACGTGTAACACAGCAGTTCGCGTAATTTTCAAGACAAAGGTATAGAATACGTGATGAAGACAAAGACTCCCACAATCAGTTAAGAAGATGATGTTCGAGCCCTACTTTGTTACAGACTTTGTCATTAGCACACTTAATACAATATATTTACTCTCATGTCTTGTCAGTTACCGGATTGCTATGTATCACAAATTAGTGTAGAGACGGCATGTCGCCATATACTCTGAAATAAGTGTCGATGTTCTTAAACGTACGTTAATGTAGCTTGATGAATATACAGGAGCAATAAATTCCAACCATTTCTGTTTGTGTTTATTTCATTTGTAATTTTGTTTTCGTTGATATCATTCTTGTCAGTTCCAAACCAGTATACATAGATAAGTTGATTCGCAAATGCCTCGTCTAAAAACTTAGACGAGCTTGCAAGTTAATTGACCTTTTGGTCATTTATCATTAGAAGTTTGATCGATTCGATGAGTCCGAGGTGGTAATTCTGTGGTAATCCATTTATTTCTTGGAAAAACAATGATTCCCTATTTTTTAACAAAAAATACCGGTTTTATGGAGTAATTAATTTTAATTAAGCTGATTTTAGCTTTTTTACGGATTAAATTTATTAGTTTTCTCTATTGAGTGTTCTTTTTGGAGATAAGTGTGTTCTCTTGTAACACCCGTTACAACATTTCAAAAATTATTTATTTTAAACTTGAAAATTCTTGTTGGTTCAATTTTTTTGCACTTGAGTGTATTTACGAGGTTCTGGTAACCGGAAAAAATAGTAATTCTTAGAAAAATTATGTAGGATACATAAAGAATTAAAATAGTAACGAGTGTCTAAACAAAAAAAAACTGGTTAAGTAGGCTGTAGACATATTTCCAAACAAGGTCTGTATGTCTTGGATAATTTCGTACTTTTAGTAAAGAAATAACCGTCTAAGGTAATCTGTTAATCATGGTTATTTCAGCGCCAAGCTAAATGCAAACACAACCTTAAAATACGTTCCCAAAAAATTAAATGTTCTCATTTGCAAAATATTATCAAGAAAAAGCAATAAAAAGACGTTTATTATAAGAGGTGCTGAATATGCTTCTTGACAATATTTAGTAATTCTGTTTGTTATTTGCATTTTATAATAAACGCGCAGAGTTATTGATTTCGTGACACTTATCGAAGATACATCCTCTAAGGTCATTTAAATTATTGATAGGTGTGGAGTAAATGTTACTTTTTGTTGTAGAGCCACAGAAAAAAGTCACAAGCAGTTAATTCACAGGAACGTGGGGGCCCCCCTCTCTAAAATAGTGAGGTGTTGCACCACCCAGTTGAAAATATCCTCCTTGTAATTCCTCATCATGTAATTTTTGGAAGAATGGTAGTAAAATTTCAGTTTTGTAACAAATTGAGATTGTAAGGTATTATCTGATATTAAACGACAGAATAAAAATTCCAATTTAAAAGCGATTAATTAGGATCAATTGGTCCTATTAATCTCCTGCCACTGAGGGCTACCGACTTTTTTAGGATGTAAAGATATTTCTGCAAATGTATGTGAATTTTTAGAGCTTAATATTCGCATGCTTTTTGAGTTGACGTACCCATTTCTATAAAATCAAACCCCATCAGGGAAGAACCTTCTAGTCAAGGTTACTAAAAAGACAGGTTGCCTGGTAACTTTCAACGTCACTGCAACGTCACTCAGTAGGCCCATTTAATGCATATACACAAATAAATGGCCTACTGAATGACGCGTCACTCCACGACTTACCAGGCAACCTTCTCTCTTTAGTAACCTTGCCTTCTAGTTAAAGTTGCATTAAAATTTTGTAACACTTCTGCCAAAACTAAAGCCTTTTTGGAAAATTAGTTTGTAACAATTCAGGAAGCACAATTATCCAGGATAAAGATGTACATAAATCCCTCTTTAAAACTGTATGGCTCGTTTCCACAGAAAAAATCACTTATTGAGACAAGTGATGGAGAGAGGTTCGAGGTGTATCCTTCATTATCTGATCGACTTCACTGATAACTTCTGCGGGGTATGTTTCTTTGGCTTTCCGCTTCTTTCTTTCCTTGTTAAAAATCCAGTTTGCTCAAATAATGTCACACTTCGATTTAAACACTCTTGAAATTGCTTATAATCAACAGCAACTTCTGGAAGCTGGATACGAAATTCCTTCAAACAATCTTGAATTGAATTAAACCAGACGCCGTTAATTTTGGGATCGTCTTTAACGCAAAATTACAATTAACAATATTCATAATGTGGATGAAGTTTAGGAGACTATTACTATCTTATAAAAAGAGGCCTGCAATCTCGGATTAATATGCACAAGATTTTATCTAATCTGAACAAACGCAGAATAGTTTATGTAAATTTCTGAGCCAAACAAATTCTAAGATGTAATTAGCTTACTTATATTAGCCCTTCTTTTATTTACATCGTTATCATAAATTAGGGTTGCCACCCGTCTCGGATTCACCGAGATTATCCCGGAATGTGATAATCTGTTCAGCCGAAAAAGTATGCCACCCCGGATCCAGGATTGTCCCGAAATTCCCAATATCAGATTTTGCGCCATTTCATAAGGAGGAATCAGCCGTGTAACACTATTGCATATATTATTGAGAAAAATTTTTGGTAAACAATATTCTACTTAGGCCCAGTTTTTCGATCACAGTTTAACTTTAATCTTCAGTTTATTCCTTAAGAGAGTAATGGGAATAAACTGAAGATTAAAGTTAAACTGTGATCGAAAAACCGGACCTTAAGCGAATTAGGTTTGGCAACACTGGTCTTAGTTATAAAAGACCGCTAAAATTACAAAAGAAAATTAGAGTTGGTTTTGTCAAAAACATAAACAAAAGACGATTGATTGTTTAATAAATGTAAGAAACAAAAAATGATCTACTCTTTGAAAATGTACAAGCAAACATTTTTATTTACTTTCCGTTAAAGATAAATAAAAGCGAACTAAAAGCAAAAAGAAAAGACATTCGATTGTTTAACAAATGCAAGAAACAAAAAAAAATGATCTACGATTTGAATATACGTTTTCACTTTTGCCTTAAAAATAAAAGCGATAACAAAAGACGTTCGAATTTCAGTCGATTTTCGACTGTTTTGTTCACAATAAAAAAAAACAAAATACTTCCTCAAATAAATAAATAAACAAAGTACGATCGATGATAGAAACGAAAACTTTCAAATATTGTTTCTTTTTTTGTTCAAAGAAAGGGATAGGAATCAATCGTTATTCATTTTTTCTTCGCTGTCTTCTTACTGCTTCTGAAAGTTGCCAAAACGACGTTTTTGAAAAAATGTAAAGAATTCTTTTGTTTCCACTGGTTTGCGCATATTGTTGATAAAGAAGAAGGAGATTTTTATGTTTGCAAACACGGCTAATTATTTTATGACAATTGCCACCACATAATTTTAAAAAATAATTAAATTAGTTATTACTAAATAAAAAAATCACTAGATGTCATTAAACAGGTCACAAAATCTCTAAATACGTCACTAAACAGGTCACAAAATCACAAAATTTCAGATTGTCTGAATTTAGTAAAATTTGTCTTGAATTTCAATAGAAAGTCACCAGATTTAGAGAGAAAATCAGTGAATTGGCAACAGTGATTCAGTGATCAGGCAGGGATGTCCCGGACTGGTACTTCTAAAAGGTGGCGAACTTATTGTAAGTCATAATACAAACAAACAAAACTATTTAAAGGTTATGTAAACTTAAAAGTATGTGATTTTTATTAAATTATCAACCCAGATTATGTGAACATTTAAATTGCTCGGCCAAATAAATTAAAGAAGAAGAACAATGACAATTCAACAACAAACTTTGACATTAAATTTAACAGCTTGTCTGTTGAACTTAGAAGCGACGTACACTCGCGTGCAATAAAATCGCGTACACCTTCAAAATCAAGTAACACAGTTTTTACCTATTTTTGGCTTTGTAAATCGGTATTTTGTGAATTTTGACATACAATCAACAATGTAGGTTATAAACTGAGAATTTAAGATTCTTGTTACGATTTATTTAAGTGTGAATTTGTTATTAAAGTATCAGGAAACAAACGTAACAGAGGTGTATTTATTTTTATAAAATAGAATTTATGAATAAAGGAAATATAAAGTTCAATATTTTATCATTTCTCCATCAGCATCTGATACTCGATTCAATCTTTCAGGCATAATATGATATAAGATTTCACCAATAATTTTCATCCTGGCTTAATTCTACCTTATCATGATTCAAGTAAAATAGAAAGCGTGACAGCTTCTGTTCTTCCATCAATACTATTTTTTGGCACTTGTCGAATTCTATGAATCAGAATTTATAATCCTTCGACTTGCAGTTGACCATAATGCCGGAAGGTTTGTCACAAATAACAAGATCTCCTATTATTTGAAATGGATTTTACTCCAAATGCTTAAAGAGGGCTTAATCTTGCTCATGAGTTGAATTTTTTTAACGTCCCAAAGCTGCTTTTCTAATTACAGTTTCTTTCTCTATCTACATCTTCTCTGTTCGTGTAAGAGTGCATTTATTTAGACCATAATTATCCGCCACTGCTCTTATTCGTCATGCATTTTTTAAGAGTATTAAAATTGATTCTGTTTGTGTCAGTTCGGCATTTTTATTGTTTGACACTGACAGATTATAAATAAGACCGACTTAATGCAACAAAAATTGGGTGTACGCGATTTTTTTGCACGCCACCGTATATGCAGCGAACAAGTCAGAACAAATTCTCGGTCACAATTGAAGCATGGTATTCCCAAAGGGTCTAGGTGCGAAAAATGATCCTTGTTGTTGAAGGCGCGTGATAGAGAGAGTAATCTACGTATAATCATATAAAATATTTCCACATCAGATAGACACTTACAACCTTTTCTAATGTGTGCAGCAAGGCACATAGATTCCTTTTATAGAAAAATACGAATATAGCATAATTTGGCACTTAGATCCTTTGGGAATACCACGCTTCAATTTACTTGACTAGATTTTTATTTAGACACTCGTTACTAGGTACTGTGCGATCCAAAATTATTTAGATAAAGGGAGGCTACAAAAATAAAATTAGAGTCATGTAATTATTGATAAAATTAATCCATTGACCATCCGTCAAAACTGGAACGTCATGATACATTTGACGACAGTAGAAAAAAATCTCCTAAATCTTCTAATTGAATACATAAGAGTTTGTTAAAACTCTTTAATATGATAACACCAAACCAATTTCAAATGCCGCGGGATTGCTTGCTGACCATTCTACAACTTTCAAAACATTTACGCTGGATTTCGCAAACGTCACTTAACTTTAATCATCGATTAAGAATAGTCATTCCTATACCTTCAACACATGTAACCATGGCAACGTTTACTTTCAACGGATGATTAAATTTAAGTAACATTTGTGAAATCCGCCATAGAACTACTAATAGATTTGAACAAATGTCAAACTAAAAGTTTTAAATCAAGCTAGGACTCTTAATTTAGTTTTCATAACTAAATAATTTTGAATTGCACAGTATTAATAATATCGTGTTTTCTGAGGTCGACCTCAGATCTCTACACGCATTGTTAAAATTCTCATCTCCATTGCGTTTGCTCGCAAAATTCCATCCGTCGCGTCGGTCAAAATTGTCTTCATTTAATTCATGTATTAAGTGAAGCTTATAAGGACGATTTTTTTTAATTCTAAGCACTGAAGTATGGCTACTTTCTAAGTTTTCTGCCACTTCCCTTGTAGAAACTTTTGGCGTTTCTTCGACTGTAAGGCCGGGCGCAGACTGATCAAGCAAAAACGTCTTCTGGCAAAACGTTTTGTGGAACTGAAAAACATTTTGTTTTATCTTGCAAAATGCTGGATGCATCAAAATGCCTTACAACAAAACTGTTTCATTTTGTTCCATAAAGCTTTGTTTGGGTTTAATGCACATTGATGATGCAAAACGACTTTAGTCAAAACAGTCGGCTGAACGAACGTCAAACAAAAAATTATGTTTGCACTTCCAACACGCTGCATCTTGTTGTAACCTGTTGGATGGTGCTTGCTGGTATGCGCACATTGATTAGACAGAAAACGTTTTTATACAAAGCAATTCGTCTTGTCGAACAACGTTTTGTTAGATATCCCTGCACACTGATTAAGCAAATTTGTCTTTTCACACAACAATTTGTTTAACAGCGTTGTGTTTTGTTGGCAAGTATTGTTTCATCAGTATGTGATGGTACCTCTTTAATGCATGTAAAAAACAGGTTTTGGCAAGTTCAAACAAAAACGTTTTGTCTGAAGACGTTTTTGCTTGATCAGTCTGCGCCCGGCCTTAGCAAAACGTCTAACGCTTTGTGGTATTTGTTGCTGATTTGGATCTGCCAATTCATTGAATACTTTTAATGCTACTGATTTCTCGATTTTTTTTTAATTACATGAGAAATTGTTCCGTAAAAGACGGGAGTATCTGGGTAAATTTCGTTGAATACATTGTACACTTCGCTTTGGGTTCTCCTTCTATCTCTGTACCCGTACATTAATTAGTGTTTCAATGCGTTGCTTCTCACTTAAGTGTGCCTTGTCTTTGCAATTTGTCAAAGTAAATTAATAATTTATAATAATGTTTAACAAATATAAATTTGTTATAAACCAACAATTATTATTGCTTGTTTGTTTTGTATATCTTTAATCGTCAAATTTCCATAGTAAGGGCTAAAAATGATAATTGTGTTTTATTACTGAGTAAGTTTTTCTCCTTTATTTTATTTATTTATTTATTTTTTCCATAATGACAAAATTGTATCACTGAATCGAGAAAAATACGCTTGTTTCAAAATCACTGAAAATAATTATATGTAGGTACGTACCATTAAAAAGAAAAAAAGTCGGTTGCCATAGCAATAGATCAAAAAAAGATAGAAACAAACTCAAAAGGTCACAGTATGCATGGCAATAAACCAAATAATCTTTATATTAAACATTTTTTCATAACGTTTCAAATAAAAAAGGATGCAGCTATTACACCGTTCAATAATTGTAGTGCATATTTACAAAGATTAATTTTTTTACCTAGAAATTTTAAAGAAGAAATGCAGATCCGTGTGGTACAAATTTATTTATTGATGAGTGCTACAATACAATTAAAGAAAGCAAAAGAAACAGACCTTCAATGGGGAAAAATGAGTAATTGAAAAAATATTGTATAAATGGGAGAAAAAAAAACAATTTACAAAGTTCTTTTAAAGATGAATTAAACAAAGTAGGCCCACCCCCGGTTCGCCTTAATGCTGTTACTCTATTGGGAAGTCTAATTATGAAATTCTTGATAAAGTCCTGAGGTATGATTTCCTAAATTGCTTGCAATGCTCTAAACAAATGCTGTAAGGTGTGGGGAGGCTGTTGGAACTAGACATCTCGGCCCAAATGCCTAATGCCTAATGCAATTCATGTCTGGTGAGCAGGGTGGCCACTCCATTCTAGAAATCCCATGATGTTCTATCCGATCATTTACAATTTTTGCACGGTGAGAACGTGCATTATCATAAATAAAAACTAATCCTTCACCTATTGCGCCAGCAAAGGCACTATTACCGGCTCTATAATTTTATCGCGATATCTTATGGCAGTCATTGTTTCATTAATTTAAACCTGCAGGTCAGTGCGGCCATCAAAACATGTGCCTCCCCAGACACTAACTGATCCTCTGCCAAAAAGTCATTGATGCCATTAAATTTTGATTGTCCTCTTTCTCTCCATACAATGTTCGACCATCACACGTATACAAACGCAATCTTGATTCGTCGGTAAAGAGGCTATGACTCCAATTTTGAAAATTCCAGTGATATAGTTGTAGTGGAAGTACTGTATGATTTTAAAAATTTTAGATAAAGGGAGGCCGTGAAAGCAAAACGTATGGCGTAAATTAGCAAATACAACAATTTTTTCAAAATGATATTTATAAAACTTCAAAAGGCATTCATAACTGAACCATATTCTCGCAGTGGTATTAACCAAAACGTACGTATGAGTTGATTTAAGCTATATGTTTTCCTCTTCAGGGCCTCTCTTCATCTAAAATTTTAAAAATCTTACGGTATATACAGCTGAACACTTGAATTTATTAATTTTAAAAATGTTTGCTTAGAAACCATGTTGTTGTTGATAAAAAATATATAACTTTCAACTTCGTCAATAAAAAATTCTAATTACAATTTTGGTGATATTTTGTGAACTCAAATAACGGCAAAACGCTAAATTGGTGACTCCGACGATGGCAGAGAATGAACACATCACAAGAGATACCGGAAACGTAACCAGAGATGAACAAGAATTTGTCGCCACTCGTGTCAGCTTAAAAGTACCCCCATTTTAGAAACCTGACTCACGTATTTGGTTTATACAACTAGAAGCACAGTTCCGGAATAGCAACATTTCCAGAGATCAAACGAAATATGATACTGTCATCAGTTCCATAGACGCAGAAATTTTGACGCAAGTTACTGACATTCTCGTGAAACCACCAGATACAAATAAATACGAAATCATTAAAGAACGTCTGATTTCGGTATTTGCAGACAGCGAAACACAGAGAACACAGAAGCTATTAATCGAATTAGAACTAGGTGATCGTAAACCATCACAACTTTTATGTGAAATGAAAAACCTCGCTGATAACAAGGTATGTGAAAATTTTCTGAAAACTCTATGGGTCCAAAGATTACCACGCGACATGCAGATTATATTGTCTGTGAGCAATGATGATATACCTAAGTTAGCCACTATGACTGACCAAATTTGGGAAATTCGTCCGACTTCTGCGTATCATTTAGCTCCAGTAACTGCTAATCAATCAACTATTGAAGAATTAAATGACATTAAAAAACAAATATCTGAACTGTCATTAAAAGTTGCCGAAATTAGTAAGGAAAAGAAATATTTTCCGCGATTACGCTCGAGATCGAAGTCAAGAAACAGATTTGACAATGAAAACTATCCCAATACTCAAAAAATGTGTTAACTACCACACTAAATTTGGGGACAAAGCTCACAAATGCGTACAGCCTTGTAGCATGAGCTCAACGATGGAAACATCATTTACGGATCAGGAAAACTAAGTTCCCGACTTCCCATGGCGGCAGGGAGTCAGGAGTTAAAGCTAAGTCGCCTCTATATTAATGACAAAGAATCAGCAAACCTTTTTCTAATTGACACTGGAGCGGATATATCTGACATTCCACCCACCTTTAAAGAAAGGAAAAATGTAAATAAAATGGAACTCGTTGCGACAAACGGAACAACTATCAAAACCTTCGGTCAGAAATTATTGCGACTTGACCTAGACTTACGACGGTCATTTAATTGGCTTTTTATTATAGCAGATGTACAAGAACCTATAATAGGAGTAGATTTTCTGTCACATTTCAATCTGCTAGTTGACAGCCAACGTCAGAAACTAATTGATGGTACCACCTACCTAGCTATCAGAGGAGTATCTGCTGTACACAACAAAATGAACATTCTGAATATGAAACATCAAAATCCTTATGAAACAATTCTTCATGAGTTTCCGGATTTAATTCGACCCAACATTATAAACAAGAAAATCAAGAACCATAACATAGAACATCACATTGAAACAAAAGGACCACCGGTTTTTGCTAAAGCGAGGAGACTCTCCGCAGAAAAACTAAGCGCTGCTCGAAAATAATTTGAATACATGATTGAGTAAGGTTTATGCAGACCGTCAAAAAGTAGCTGGTCAAGCCCTCTCCATTTAGCAAAGAAAAAAACTGGAGACTGGAGATCTTGTAGTGATTATAGAGCCCTAAACAATATCACTGTACCCGATAGATATCCAATTCCCTTTCTTACAGACTGCAGTCAATTTATGTCAGGAGCAAAAATATTTTCTTCTATCGACTTAGTAAGGGCTTATCAACAAATACCCATTCAAGAACCTGATATTCCCAAAACGGCAATTATAACTCCTTTTGGACTCTACGAGTTTCCTTACATGACTTTTGGACTTCGGAATGCTGCACAAACATTCCAGAGATTCATGAATATGATTCTCATGGAATTTAACTTCGTCTTTTGTTATCTGGATGACATCCTCATAGCTTCATCCGATATAGATATACATAAACAACATCTTTGCATGGTTTATGAAAGATTGAATGCGTATGGTCTATGTATCAATGTAGTTAAGTGTGTTTTCGGAGTGGAGAAGATAAATTTTTTGGGTTATGAAATCAATTCTGAAGGCATGAAACCGTTAACATCAAAAGTAGAAACAATAATCAACTTTCCAGAGCCACAATCTGCCACCAGCATGCGACGATTCCTTGGTATGCTCAATTTTTATCATAGATTTATACCTGACTGCGCTAAATTACAACAACCGCTAACAACCATGTTAATTGGACACAAAAAGAATAGTACAAAACGCTTAGAATGGACAGACGAAGCGAAAGACTCTTTTACTGCTGTTAGGAAAGCTCTAAGTAATGCAACATTATTAGCCCATCCAGTACAGAATGCTCTACTTTCTTTGGTAACGGATGCCTCAGATACTGCCATTGGAGCTGTGCTGCATCAAAACATAAACGGACTTCTTCAACCTCTCGGTTTCTTTTCAAGAAGTTTAACAAAAACTCAAGTCAAGTATAGTGCTTATGACCACGAACTCTTGGCCATATACAATGCAATTAAACACTTTAAATATATGTTAGAAGGACAGACATTCGCAGTATTTACCGATCATAAACCTTTAACTTACGCGTTTCGACAGAATTTAGATAAAGCTTCTCCAAGACAATGCAGACAATTACAATTCATCGCCCAGTTTACAACCGACATCAGATATATTGCTGGACCAGAAAATATAGTTGCAGATACACTTTCCCGTATAAACACAATAGAATCACCCTCATCTATTGACTATGACGCTTTAGCAGAAGCACAAGAAGCTGAAGAGCTGAAAATTCTTCAACAAAATGAAAAATTGAAGATGGTGAAACTTCGCTTACCAAGTACTTCCAAACAAATATGTTGCGATATTTCAACCGGACACATTCGACCATATGTTCCTAAAGATTTTCGTCAAATGACATTTTCATCGGTACATAATCTAGCTCACCCAGGAATTCAAAGTACAACGAAGATGGTCACAGAAAAATTTATCTGGCCAAATATTATAAAAGAATACAAAATTTGGACTCGATGTTGTGAATCATGCCAGCGTTCTAAAATCTCCAGTCATACGCGATCCGTTTTGACAGACTTTGCAGTTCCAAGTGAGCGTTTCCAGCACATCAACGTAGATATTGTCGGACCACTACCTGTTTGCAATGGATTCAGATATCTTCTCACAATGATCGACAGATTTTCTAGATGGATAGAAGCCACCCCCATAGAAAATCAGACAAGCGATTCTGTAGCTCAAACTTTAATTTCTGTTTGGTTTTCTCGATTTGGTATTCCCGCTAAAATAATTACAGACCAAGGAAGGCAATTTGAAAGTGAACTTTTTAAATCACTCGCAAAATATCTAGGATTCCAACATAATAGCACTACTGCTTATCATCCTCAAGCAAATGGACTAATTGAAAGACAACATCGAACCTTGAAGACAGCTCTCAGATGTCATCTCCAGCAAATTTCCTCGTGGGTTGAAGCTTTACCCCTTATTCTTTTAGGAATGCGCACTGCCATCAAAGAAGACTTAGGTTGTTCTTCTGCTGAAACCATGTTGTTGATAAAAGATACATAACTTTCAACTTCGTCAATAAAAAATTCTAATTACAATTTCGCTGATTTTGTGAACTCAAGTAACGGCAAAACGCTAAACAGTCTTTTTCTATTGCTTTTCCTCTTTTGTCAAATGTGTTTCCTAATTTGTCAAATGACCTTCCAGTCCGTTCAAAGTACAGTAGGTCTGCAGATTGGAAAGTCATTTGACATATTCGGAAACATAAATTGACAAAAGGGGAAAAGCAAAAGAAAAAGACTGTAATGTTCTATTGCCCAACGATATCTGTGTGCACGTTGATCTGTCATCAACCGTGCACTGAAAAAAATGGAATTTTGCGATTTTGATAAAACATCACTCCTATCGATAAAATCAAAGTATAATGCTGTCATGTTATAAGATCCATCTGTAAAATTTTCATTCTACATAATACGTATTGTTAAAATAATAAACCATAATGACATATTATGCTGAATAAATTATTAATAAAATGTCATATCTGACTTTTTGTTAATTACTCCGGTAATTTTATCATGACAGGAAATGATACTCTAAACAACACACCACTAGTGTTAATTTTGCAGTAGTACGCTGAATCGGTTTTTAACGCGAATCCGAATAAAATGTTCGGAATTCTTGTTAATATGAACGTCCTCTTTGGTACTATTTTTCTCAGTGTGGGTGTGTAGCACATGTTCTTGCGCGCAAATTATGTGCATACAACATTTTTCTGACAGTTTGACAGTAAGTCGCTCTTCCAGTAGCTTGCCTGAAGAAACTGTTAATTCTTGAAGCCGTGAATGTTCGATTTCTTATTGCAGTCAGGACTATCAAATGGTCTTGGGCATGAATTGTGGCTCGTTCTCGACCTCCACCATGGGTGTACGCTGGAGACTTAGTTGTTAAGTAGCGATTCCATGCCCGACTTACGTCACTTTGCGACACATCCAGCCGGTTAACGACTTCTTCTTTTGACAAACCTTCACCGATCCAACGCATTAGACCAGGCGCACACTGTAGACAAGACAGTCTGCAGACTGTCTGCAGACAGTCTACGGCCGTACAAGTCAGTGCGAGGGCAAGACTGTTTTGTCGCAGCAGTACCGCACACTGTACACCAGAAATTCAAACTACTTGAGATTTCATTGGACATTGGAATATTCATTTAGACTTTTATCATAAATTTGAGGTCTCTTTTCGACTTCTTCAATTAATAATTCTATGTACTCATCCATTACTAAAACAATCTGGATACTGAAGGTACTCTAAATAATATGAAACGGTCTTTTTAGTTGTGAAAGAATAAAAGAATATATTGTACTAACGTTACACTTGCTAAGCAATCAGTCACTTGCATAGGTCGATCAAAAAGCACTCTGCATTAAAATATTCGATGCGCGCGAAAAAACGTAATTGCTAATTGGTTATTTTCTGCCTTCGCGGTATGTGGAGGTAAGTAGACGTGAGACAGTTTTGTCTTGGTGTGCGCGGTACAATTGAATAAACAGAGCTACCCGACAGTCTGCAGACAAAATTGTCGGCGGTTCAAGAAACAGCTCGTAGACTGTTTTGTCTTGCCGCTGTCTTGACTGGCAGTGTGCGCACTTTCATTCATTCAACGTATCCGCCAGACCAGACAAAACAGTCTGCAGACAAAAAGTCTGCAGTGTGCGCCTGGTCTTACTTGCTCGAGCTGCACTGTTTCCAATCGTCGTAGAGGCATAATTTCTATGATAATAAACAGAAATGTTGTTAAAAATAAGAGTAGTGATTTCGGTACAAGCAATTCTGTTTCACTAACTTGCTAACATTTTGGAGCCATATTCTTTCCTATTTTTGTTAAAGCGATAACAGCACAAAGCAATAAAAAAACTTGCACAAAATATTCGCTATAGAACAGTATTGAGAGACAGTATACAGTGCAAAGCATTTAACAACAGTTTTGAATGTACATTTCAGTATAATTATAATTATCCACTTCAATTGTTGAGCAGTGTATTTGATACTTTTGTTCCACCTTATACACAGTTGGTCTGACCAAGACTAGGTATACGGTTATTTGTGAGTAAATGAAGGAGAGGCTCATTGAAACTTGTGTGGAAATGAAATAGAGATATTACAATGTTGCGTGCGAAGGTAGGAATGTTGAGGCCGAAGCGTGGCCCGCGTTATCAATCGGCAACGTCGATTGATGTAGCTATTTCGTTTACTCATGCGCTTCCTACTATTCTCTCCTTCATTTACTCATGATAAATGCATAGCCAGTGGTGGTCAGGCCGACGCGGTATAAAAATTTGTGTAGAATAAATTTACTATAGAAAAATCTTTTGCTTTTCTTTTTGAGAAGAAATTTACACAAGAACTTGACTTATCTATGGGAAAGAATTTGTCTTTGCCTAGTAGCGTCAAGAAGGACCAATATTTCTTAACGAATCGGTAACAACTGAAAGATACCGAAATCAGTTATTAGCACCATTTATTAATCAGTTACACGATGTTGAACTTACAGAAGGGACTATCCGTTTTATCAATATTTTTCTTGTGTTTCGTAAGAGTATTGTCAATAGAAGAACTAGTATGACTATTCTATAGAATAGTAAAATAGTCTTAGTAGCTATTCTGCCAAATTGTCGGTAGACAAGTCACTTTCTAAAGGTAATTAAATTTTTTCTAAGTCTTGCCTGGGAGTTAATTTTGCTCCTAGCCAGCATGAAAGCATTAATATACCTATATGTGTATAAAATCTTTTGAATATTATATAGAAAAAATAAAATTTATGATGGAAGTTGTTTTTATTTTCTAAAATAAACAGAGCAAGAGGAGTAACAAATCTCAGCGATTGCTGGGATACTTACACTTTTCCTCACCATTGCATAGGTGAAAACAGACGGACGCAAGCGCCCTGAGCGAAGCACGTGGTGCAGTTCCGTTTACCTGCCAGTCTGAACTCGCGGTTCAAACGAATCGGTGTGTATCACAAGACAACGACATCACTCGACGTCGTAACAATACCGGCAATATTGCTTTTATGTGTGCAGATCAGATTACTTAGATTTTGACGGGGGGGATATTACAGCATCGGACTTGGATTTTAATTAAAATTTCATCCGGTATCCCTTACGTTTCGCAAACATGCTCCGATGAAACCTATCTTTCTATAGTGCTTATTAAATTCTTTTTTCTCGGAGGAGAAAATCAAAGACTTTTGAGATAATGATCGAGAATGACGTTTTTTCCTCGCAGATAAGATTGGCCTAGATTCCGCTTACTAACGCACATATTTGGCCGACGTTCATGAATTTTAAATTTAATTTTCTTCTATTACATCGCTGTTTGCGGTCCGACCTGACAATGTGCGGTGAAAGTTAAAATCATGTTAAATCCCAGGCTAAACGTATTCCAATTTTAACTCGTTTCGCTTCCATCCTATTAACTAACTCGTTTAAAATCCGGTGCAAACGTTTTTGTTTAAAACTGTCTATTTAATTTTGTGATTGTGTTTATCTTTTATGTTATTGTCAGTTTAATATAAAACAATGTCGTCAACTAATTGTAAGTTGGAAGTACAGCGTGAAATAGCTGCCCGGTTGGAGCAAGAACGCACGAGAAAAGAGACGCTTTTGAGCGGGAAGGGTCGCAGGTCGTGTTCCGAACAAGGACCACATCCAGGACATCACCTATGGGGAACGCGACGCTCCCGAAAGAGAACGTCTGCCCCGCAGATGGGGACACAACAAAGTGGAATTCGCACGGCGCTCATCCTTCGTTCGAGGAGGTCATGGCCTGTAGCGCCAGTCACTTCCTCGAGGTAAGATTATCGACGTGATTTATTTACTTTTTCGATATTAACTTTGCGCGGTTTTCTAATAAGCCCCGTAATGGCTTATTTTGTCAGGGAAGGGTCGGAAACTAATTTTACGCAGAAATTTTCAAGCGAACAAAATGTTTTGGAAAGTCAAAGGTTGGTGACCTGTGATATAAAATACAAACAAAACTCGCTTTAAAGTCAATTTACTTATTTCCAGAGAAAATTGAAAGCCTGAAGTAAAAAAATCATACCTGTATATATTGAGAAAAACCCAACATACGCGTTTAGGTAGTGGAAGAATAAATTTAGAATTTTCTTTTGCCGTTGGAAGGACAACTTTAATTTGCTGTCTCCTAACAAAAAAGGAGTAACGAAGCACAAAAAATACGACATTAATCGTAGCTTTGAACTGTGAGAAGGTTAAAGTCTGCTTTTTATGCGTTTAGATCTTGTAGAGTATAGGGAAAAGAATGCGTACAAGTAAACTTATTTTTTGCATGTTTTAGTCGACTGCTTACGAATGTAAATATCGAAACAGTGTGTTTGGGAAATTTTAAGAGTATTTTTACGATAGTAGGTACCTCGGATATCGTACGCATCTCAGATGCAGAGAGATTTACGTATATTACTTACTGATTTTCTTAAATAATAAAAAATTAAATATTAATTTAATCCATCTTTTATTAAAATAAATTTTACTGATAAAATACAAAATAAAATTCTTAAGAATAAGTCAGCGGTTCTCAAACTTTCGTATTTCGCGCCCCTCTTTTTTACCTTGAATAATTTTGCGCCCCCTGCATAATATAAAGACAGTGGATTGTCCTCTAAAAAATTTGAGCACTACTTTCAGCAAATACTTTTTCGCAGATGAAAACTTTAAATTGGGTGACTGAAATTGGGTAATAAAAATGTAAAAATTAAATTTTTATGTCTTGTTCATTTATTCAACTCCCTCCCTATACGGCTTGAGCCCTCCCCCCAAGGGAGCGCGCCCAAGAACCGCTGGAGTAAGTACACATAATGTCATTATTACATGTTGATCGATCGATTGATAATTTTAAGAACTTTTTTCTACTTTGCGTTCACAATGAACTCATTGTGACACCAAAAACAGTTTCACAATGTGAAACTGTTTTTGGGGAAATTATAGTCAATTTTTAATTGAAAATATTTAATAGATTTTACAAAATAACTCATTATTTATTTGTTACTTAACAGAATACTCACAATGAAGCTGGATAAGACAAATTAATAACTGGTTAATGTGACTTTTGATTAAAACGAAAGGTTTTTAGTGTTGCCACGCATTACAACTAAAATTCCCCATAAACTAAGGAGATCAAATTTTTGACAGTATTTTTCATTTTTTTGTTCAATAAGTGACGCAAAGTAGAAAAAATAGTATATTATACACGTTTCACAAGAGGCATTGTAACACGAGTGGGGTTGGGGTACGACTAGCGAAGCGTAGCAAGCTAGGAGTGCCCCAACGGAACGAACTTGTATAATAATATACTATTATATAGTTGTTTCCTTTTAGTTTTTGTGAAACAGCTTTAACTCTCCCAGTCGGAGGTCACGTTGTATTCTTAACTCAGATCGGTATATAAAGTAGCATCCAGACAATACGTTTTCGCCGCAAGTCGCAATGCGATCGGTTAAAGTCGAATAAAAATGTGGGCGTTACTAGCGTTGGTACGCCTATAGTCTGATTTATTCAGCCGTCGTATGCCTCTTTTATTAATTCTTCAAATATGTAGTACAATGAAAGCTTTTTGGGCGATTTCTGTTTACGCGACAGACATAATAAAATAACTCGTACCTGTATAGATGGTATTGTTTCCAAGGTATTTAATAAAGTGTTCGTTTACAATGTTTTGTCAGCTGTCGGACGCTTAGAATAAATCTCTAGGAAACTATTCGTTACCATACAAAACAAACACACGGATAATCTTGCTTGCTTAGTTTTGCTTTGCGCAGTACCCGCCAACTCTGGCCGAACTACTAAGGCTCATTTTGCCAGTCACATAGTGTGATAAAGCTGGGTCTAAGTCCTTGCACAGCACAAACATCCATGGTTAATAGTAGGATTCGAACCTACGCCGCCAAGCGACACGACTTTACAAAGTCGGCTAGGCTACCGCTAAGCCACCGGGCGACCCAGTCCACGGATAATCTTAAATGAAATAAAGTGGATATGAACTTCAACTACTCTGTAAACTGAGAAACATTATTTTTTTGTCCAAATGCAGAAAATACAGTCCTGGTTATTGAATTAGAACCACCTTGCTAAATGGCTTTATTTTATATTTCGTTCAATATTGATTTCCTTTTGCTAATTTGAATCCGAATTTATTAATATATGATATCTATCTAAACAATATTTTTCAATGCGACTGAAATTGTATGTTTACGAAAAACGATACTTTTATGCACTTTTCAAACTTAGGAGTCCAACCTATTTTTAGGTACCTCAATTTAAAGTTTTTACCCTGTAGACCAGGTATGGTGGTACATTTGTACTTTCGCACAAAATAAATTGAATTTGTTTGAAAGAAGCTACATTTTGTGCTTTTTATTGTAATTTATACAATTTTCAAACATTTTAGGCATATAATGAATTATAATTTTATTTTTGCTTCTGAAACATAAAAAGAATTTAGAAAAAAGTCCACCATAAATTTTTTTATCGTGCATCAAACATTCATATTTCATCCATTTTGTGTGATCGGCGCAGACTGGTGACTTATGGAGTTCACAGACGTTACGACATTCGGGAGATATTTGGGCAATTCGATTGCTAGCTAGCGTCGGGCATATCGGATTGTTTCAGTATCGCCTGATTACAAGCGATATTTTGATCGCCTGACAATTTTTTTTGTAAGCATTTGATGGACCCCGTTTATTCTGGTGATTTTCGTGCAATTTCCGGGCAATCAGATAGTCGCCCGAATTTCGCCACGTCTGTGTGCTTCATTACATTTGTGGCATGCATTACGAGATTTGCCTTTCTTTTTGGTATCGCCATAGCCCGGCATAATCAAAACACGTTTAAACACGTATAAATATTACACAACAGTAAGAAAACATCAAATTTTGCCTCCGGTCATAGAAATGGGAATAAATTTTTTGTCGGAGGGCTAGGGTTAAAAATGCCTACAGTATAAAAACACAATTCTCTAATTTAGCACGCAAAAACAATCATAAAAAGCTGTTTGCGAGCATTTAACTCCTGGCCGCGGAAATCGGAGTTGGCCCTTATGCGCGACCTTGTGCGAAGTCGCAAGAAGTACATAAAAAAATAATAAAAAATTTGACGAGTTGCTTCGGTACACACCTGATTTCTCATCCTTCTAGCAACTCATTGTCCAAATGCTGATTATTCGCGGGCCGATTAAGCGCATGCGAAATAAGGAAATTTTCATGAACTCCGCCTACATTCTTCTTGCGAGTTTCCACGATCCTATTGCGACTTGCGGCCGAAACGCAATATGTGGATGCGTCTTAATAAAAAATGACGTTTATGTAACATTTTGCTATCCTTAAAAATAGTTTTTGTCAACTATTTGTCGCATATTTTCTTAAGACTTATTCTCCTAGATATTTAATCAAAGTTTATGCAGATCCTAATTTTTTTGAGAGCTAATTCTTCTATTGCGACAGCGATTTTAGTAATTTAGAAATTAGTTGATGTTTTTGGTGTGTAATTGTGAATTTTTAGGTTATCTTTATTTTATCACTCTACTTTCTGTGAGCACCATTATGCTTGGTTGCCCTTATGCCAGTCATGTGATATTTCTGAAGACACGGTATATAATACTAATCTGGCACATTCTGATTTCAAAAATCACATGGTGTTTGCGAGTCATTTACAAATCGAAGTTTGGAGATTTGCTTCTTAATAAAACCAAAACTTAATCGTTTAATATCTTTAAAATGAGTCCTTGCAAACGTCAGTCATATTAAATAAATGCAGAAAACAATAAATATTTGAATGTACAAAAATTTATTTTTTAAATACCTTTTTGATGTTCCCTGTGCTGATTGGATTTATGTTTGATCGCTCGTTAGATTCGATTCATAAACCGTGTTTCACTCTTAAAATACAATTATGGTAGACCGAAAGTGATTTTGCGTAAGCCGTTGGCCATGATTAAATTTTCTGTTTTCTGATGGGCCAGTTCACCACAGTATAGAGAGAATATAGTCACTCTAGCATTAAACATCAAACATAACCAATATTTGTCTGCATGTTAATTAGCTTAAAGTAATAATCAATATTTTGCCGAAATAATTTGCTTATGTATATGCAGGAACAAATAAAGCAAATACAGGGTGTATTGCAATATCCGGTAAATATTCACACCACGCAATTCTAGGTTAAAAACTATAGTATAGTATATTTATTCATCCATCGATCAGTGTATAACATCTTCGGATACGTCAAAATAGATGACACAACAATAAAATTTATAAATAAAAGGTGTCTCAAAGATTTAAATTTTGCGCCATTTGTGCGGTAAAGTGTTGCCAGCGAAAAAAAAAGGCAGCGTGGCAGCTGACAGTTCAGGGTTATTAAAAATGGAACGCTACACGAAAGAACGACGCCTTTTCATTGTTGAGCAATATTTTAAAAATAATGAAGGTTTGGCAGCTACAGTTCGCAATTTTATTTTTTTGTGCATAAATTGCAAGATATGGATGTGGACGACATGTGGTTTCAACAAGACGGTGCCACATGCCATACAGCCAGAGAAACAATTCAATTACTGCCCGAGTCATTTCCTGGTCGCGTAATTTCTCGTTTTGGTGATCAGTGTTGGCCACCCAGATCATGCGACTTAATGCCGTTGGACTTTTTTCTTTGGGGTTTTCTGAAGTCTAAGGTTTATGCCAACAAGCCCACGACCACCCGCGCCTTGAAGGAGGATACTGAGCGCTGTATCAACGAAATTCCGCCACATTTATGCAAAACGGTCATGGAAAATTTCATCAAAAAAGTGCGTATGTGCCAGCAAAGCCGTGGAGGCCATTTACGCGATATCCTATTCCATACACAACCCTATACTGTATACGTTATGAATTGATAAAAAAATATTACAATTTTTAATTATAAACCTATTTTCTATCAAAATTACTTCTTGCGTGAATTTTGGGACACCCTTTATAACTTTTAGAATTATAAGCACAATATTTTTGCTTGTTTCTTAAATTGTTTTAAAGGTAAGTTTTTATGTAAGTCTGGGAATACATTTTATATTTTGAAACCAGCATAGCGATTTGCTGTTTTTTTATAGTTTACAGAAAAGGAGGTCCATTTTGTTTCTTTCTCTTGTCGAATAATTAATGCATGTCTGAATGCAATTTGTATTTGCAATACCGTTTTCTTTTTAACTCTTTGGTTGTGAAGTTGGGGGCTGAAAATTGATAATAATTTAACAATGCGTGATAAATATTATTCCATACCGTCAAAAATTATGTAAAACATACAATAGATTATTTAACTAAATAGTGTTTTCGTCTTCTTTTATTCTTATTCACGTGTTACAATTTACATTTTATTGTAGCAAATTCTTCGCAATTTATAATTTGAGAGGATGTTGCGAATATGTAAATATGCATTCAAGTAACTCAGAGAACCACCTGGTGTGAATATTGCCGGGTACTTATAATACACCCTGTGTTCCTGTGTACCAGCTGTTTCAAATTGAGAGTACACTGAAGGGATCAGTAAGAGATGCAGATTCGGTTAAATGTAAGAAAATTTGCATAAATCGATGCCTGATTCCTGTCTAACAACAAAATGTCTAACAACAGAATCGTTTTTCTTGCATGTTCTTAAGGTGTAGGTAAAAATATTAAAAAGTCGTTTTCCTTTTTTGCTTTATAAATGGTGATTTTTAAAAAAATTTATCAACTCTTGCCAAGGAATTTGGACGGCATGTCTTTACTGTTAAACAGCATCAAGGAGTGCAGTTACGTACTTTTCACTTAAGCTCAGAAATACCGTCCAGATTTTATGGCAAAGTTGATAAAAAATTTAAAAAATCACTCGGTATATCCTTAATTATAAATAATTTTTAAGTTCTAGCTCAATTTTCTACAGGCACTTTTTATTTCTGTGTCGAATAGATTCAGTATGATTGCAGTAAAATGTAAAAATATACACTGTATTAATTAAATAAATAATACGTTGAATTTACAGTTTTTGTGCATTTCTCCTTAAATCTGTTTAGAGATGTTATGTTTTCAAAAGAGCAGTCATTTTTTGGATAGCCATGAATGAGTACGATTAAGTTTTTGAAAATGAAATGATCAATATTGCTTTCAAATGATAATTTCATGAACAAATTTCACACAAAATAAGCTCTAGAGAAAGCCTTCAATAAACACCTTATAATGTAATAATATAATTCATATTATAAAAACTTATTTTACAATGTTTTTTTTTTTTTGTCTAGAATCACCAATGCCGTGAATGTATCTTATTCTGAAACATGCAAAACACACACATACGTTTGTTGCTAGAGTAACGTAATTATTAAATGACAGCAATGTATTAAAGCGTGTATTTTATTTTGAAACATAGGGTGAGTTCGCGTTTTCGCTCGGATTGATCGGAGTCTTTCTTTTTCTCGCTCTTACCTTACATACAGTGAAACGCAGTCGCTCTCCCTCACACTTTTGATCAGAGCGTACTCCGAGGTAAACGCGAACTTGCCCGTAGGAGAAATAAAGTCATGGAACAAAATATGTTTCAAAATAAAATATACGCTTTAATACATTGCTGTCATTTAATTATTATGTTACTCTAGCAACAAACGGATATGTGCATTTTGCATGTTTCAAAATAAGATATATTCACGGTATAATATATCTCTCAGAAATTTTTCTTAGCCCTCTGTCTCCTTTTAGATACACTTTAATGCATGTGGTTTGAACTCAGGGAAGTGAAGACCACCATTCAAAGCAAAATCCTTTCTCGTGTTACTAGTGGTTAGATACTTTGATGTTGTTGATTGTCCATAATTAGTTACATAATTATTGTAGACTGGCTATAAAGGTCCTTCCTAATTTGACTTTAATTTTTGATATAGCTACCGGTTTCCATGTAATATCTTCATTAGGCTGCTATCGTCAAATTTTTTTTTAAATTGAAATCAACCAGAAGAAGGATTTCCAATTATTTCAATTTTAACAATTTTTTGACTATGGCAGCCCGATGAAGAAATTATATCGCTATATTAAAAATTAAAAACAAATTAGGAAGAACCTTTATTAGCATTTTACACTTAGATAATTTCCCGGTTGATGCTTACGCCAATCAGAATTTAGTTTTCAATTATCTGCTGCATTATTTCTCTCTTGTTAAAGGTCTTGTGGTACTCATTTGTTACGACTCGATGTAACGCTGGTTCGAGTGATGGATTTGCTATGTGTATTCCAAGTTCTCTTTAGTCACCCTTTTTTTTTATCCATATTGGCGTCCCTGCAAAATTAGTATCCTGGTTCCAAAAGGAGTACGAAGACAGATGAGTGAACTGCTGCTTCATTTAAATAGGCGCAACTACCTAATGATAAAGCCATTTTAAGTAGGAGTGCTAAGTTCATATGAAAATCCTCTACTGCATCTTTGAAATTCATTTCGCTATTGTTTTCAGGGCCAAGAAACCCCAATAATCTGTCAAGGGAAGCTTTGCAATTCGAGACCAGTTTTGGTTAATTTTACAACACTGTGAATAATGAAATTTGAGCTTTTGAAGAAGTACTTGCCTGACTTCTTTGTTAGGTATATTGATTGGTGTTAGCATCTGCTTTCTCAGATTGTCTTCCTGTACACGTTAGGGTTAAATATAGGGCATCTCCTGAATTTTTCTGGTCATTGCACAGTGCGTTGAAAGATAGCCCAGCGAAAACATGTACGTTTATTCAACGTTAATTTCACGTTGTTACGGTGGAAATAACGTTATTCGTTGAAAAATGCAACGTTGTTTTTTGGTTGAATTAGCAACCATAATTATACCACGTTTGTGTAACGTGTTTTTTAACGATCAGTTTATTATGAACGTAATTATAACGTGAAATAAATATGTAATAATTTTGTCTTTTTACGACGTGATTTATACTATGAGTAAATGCGATGTATCTACCGTACGTTGATTACCATATCTTTTCAACGTTAATTCAACATCTACTATTCTACATAATAAATGAGAAAAAAATTAACGAAACTAATACGTTAGATAAATCATAATTTACAACTAAATTTTTAACCCACGTTTTATAACGTTATTTTAACGTATACCGAATAAATATGCGTTACAAAACGTGATGTTGACGTTAGAAAACACTTAATTGACTATCGTGTTTCACACCTTTGAATTCTAATTTTACTAAAAATCTCTGAAATGTGAGGTTCTTCTCCATGCTTGGCAGCTTTGAAATGAAACGAAACAGGTATGAAAAGTACTGCTGATTTGCACATACGAGTCAACCATAACCTCTTTTTAAGTTGACGTAATCTGTCAAATTTTTTTAAGTCAGTTTGAATTTGATGCACAAAATCTGTGATTAAAAATACTAAAGAACGCAATAGTCAATCAATTATACATACATATTGTTACGAATACTCATTGGGGACAGCTGTGTACGGAGTGGAAAGTTTAACTGGAATAAATTCTGTAACTTAGAAAATTACGATTTGTAAAAAAATTCTTGGAACAGGTCAATTTTTATTTTTAATGGCGCATATTACAAAGGGACTTTTTTAACTTTTCAATTATTTGGAGGGGTGAAATGACCCCTAATTATGTTTTTTTTAATGGAAGGATATGTTGAAAAAATTAGGAATACAGCTAAGTTTTATTTTTTTATTTTTCTTCAGCAGAAAAGGTAAAAAATAAAAAAAAAGGAATTTTTTTACTAAAACCGTTTTTAATGTCCAAAATTCAGGAACTCCATTTTTTATTATTTGATAAGAAGAAATAAGCATTCCATATGGTATCGTATTGTTGCGTGCAGCCAAAATAGGGCGCTGCCAATGCGCTAAATTTCTAATTGTACGTAATTACTTCACTGAAGTTTTTCCCAATAGGTGGATAGGAAGAAGAAGACCAATGACCGATTGAGTGGCCAACAAGATCTCCAGATCTCATCCCTTTAGACTTTTTTATGGGGGTATTTAAAAAGTAAAGTTTATGTGACTAAACCAAACGACAGCAGAATTTCAGAACTTCAAATTCTGCATGAAATTAGGAGAGTAACGCCGGAAATGTTACAAACTATTAGGGATAGAATTTATAATCGATTAGGGTATTGCCAAGTGAGAGGTGGCGAGCATTTTGAACATCTGATGCGTTAAAATCGTTCTAGTCAAAAATTTATTTTTTATTTTTTCGCCTTTTACTGTTTAAGAAAAATTAAAAAATAAAAACGTAGCTGTATTCCCAATTGAACAAGCTTTAAGATAAAAAATTACTCAACATACCCTTCCATTAAAAAAAAAATAGTTAGGGGTTGTTTCGTCCCTCCAGATAACTGAAAACTTAAAGAAATCCATTTATAATATGCGCCATAAAAATAAAAATTGACCTGTTCCAAGAATTTTGCTACAAATGTCAATTTTCTAAGTTACAGAATTTATTCCAGTTAAACTTTCCACTCTGTGTAATTGTTAACGGGGTTACTTTGCTGAACTACGGATAATGGATTAATTGCGCGGAACAGTCGATTGGGGACCGAGCGGGAAGGTGGCCCAATAGCAAAGGGTGCTCAATAAAGCCTAAAAGTGGTGCGGTGGTTTTTCTGAAGAGGGCCTTCCTTTTTAAAGCCGAGAACCGGGAAAAAGTAAGCAAGTCTTTGTTATTCGGGTAAACTACCCCCAAGTGCCTTTAGCCCATACCTGGACGGAACCGTCTACCGAGAGCTACGTTTATCGCAACCGCTGAATTTATTGCAAGCGCGAAGAGAGCGTGACAATATTGCGGTGTTTATGAGCAACATGTAATTTTTTTTGAATTTTCATAAAGAAATAATTTTGTAAATAATAAAATAAATTGAGAGTACTGTATTAAATGTGTTTTGTCGAATATTTTAAGTTAGTGTAAATATTTTTAGAAATAGGTGATTTAGAATTACTTGTTTATTATAAATAAATTATTTAGAATTTTTGAAATGTATATACAAAGAAAATAAGCTTAGGATTGTAATAATTAGAAAAATTGATTTATGGCGGATTTCACCAACGTTACTTAAACTTATTCATCCGTTAAAAGTAAACGTTACCATGGTTACATGTGTTGAAGGTATAGGAATAACAATTCTTAATCGATGATTAAAGTTAAGTGACGTTGGTGAAATCCAGCATAAATGATGTTATGATAATATGGATGTTAGAAGGAAACTGTAGGTAGTAAGGAGTTCGGAAATTGAACGAGTGAGAGCGGCGCGTAGCTATTGTAAGTTAAAGTCCCCGGTTCGGCTTTATTACCACTGCCTCTATCCGCTTTACGAATCAGTCACGGAAGCGATACGGAACTGGAGTCTCCAAATGGCTTAGCGGTCTAGCCTAGCCGACTTGGAAAGTCGTGTCACTCGGCGGTGTGGGTTCGAATTCCACCATTAGCCATGTATGTTTGCTCAGTCTAATGATTTAGACCCAGCTTTAATACACGTCGTGATTGTCTGATTCAACGTTACACGTGGACATTGCCGCGACGTTTTTTCGTTGTTTCAACGTAACCATAACACACGAATTCAACATTTGTACATGTTATTCTACAACGTTTTTTATACGTATGTGTGCAATGGGATTGAACGTTGAAATACCGTGGACAAAGACGTTTAAAAGAACTTGATTCGTGCATTGTTAAAACGTATCAATAACACACGAATTCATCGTTGATTAATTGTTATTCTACAACGTTTTTTACACGTGGACAGAGACGTTTAAAAGAAATTGATTGCCGCGACATTTTTTCGTTGTTTCAACGTAACAATACCACACGAATTCAACGTTTGGTTACATGTTATTTTACAACGTTTTTTACACGTACGTGTTTTCGCTGGGTAATTTAAAGTCACTTTAAGCATAGGAAAACTAATGTGTTTTTATAGGTTAAAGTCACTTTAAATTTAAAGTTCTATTATGAAAACGGCCCTTAGATATTTTCCCGGTTAATGCTTACACCAATCAGAATTTAGTTTTCAATTATCTACTGCATTATTTCTCTATTGTTAAAGATCTTGTGGTACTCATTTGTTATGATTCGATGTAACGCTGGTTCGAGTGGTGGATTTGCTATGTGGATCATGTCCATTAAAAAATTTAAATGCGGACAGTATTCAAAGTTTCTCTTTAGTCACCCTTTTTTTAATCCGTGTTGGCGTCCATGCAAAATTAGTATCCTGGTTCCAGAAGGAGTACGAAGACAGATGAGTGGACTGCTGCTTCATTTAAATAGGGGCAACTCTCTACTGGTAAAGTCATTTTAAGTAGGAGTGCTAGGTTCATGTGAAAATCCTCTAGTGCATCTTTGAAATTCATTTCGCTATTGTTTTCAGGGCCAAGAAACCCCAATAATCTGTCAAGGGAAGCTTTGCAATTCGAGACCAGTTTTGGTTAATTTCACAACACTGTGAATAATGAAATTTGAGCTTTTGAAGAAGTACTTGCCTGACTTGTTTGTTAGGTATTTTGATTGGTGTTTTCATCTGCATTCTCAACACTAGATTGTCTTCCTGTACACGTTAGGATCAAATATAGGGTATCTCCTGAATTTTTCTGGTCACTGCACAGTGCGTCGAAAGATAGGCGTGAATGGACAAAAATCATAACATAAATTTATTAATTTTTTAAATACATTTGAGGTCAACTTTAGTAACTAAAAGTATAAATTTGTCAATAGAACGTGAATAAATAAAATAATTTTGTATTTTGTTATAATAGAGTAAGCTACAAAATAGATTTGTATCTAACTATAAAATATTTGCAAATGTAGTTAACATTTAAATAAACTATTTAATATCAATTTTACTTTGTTAAATAAGCAAACAAATTAAATGAAAACTTAATAATAAATACATTTTAAACAGATTCATCAGAATCTGAAAGATCTTCATAACTAGCACTTACCAAATTTTGTATGCTATTTGTTGCCGTATTTTCTATTTCCGTAAAATAAGGCAACAGTTCTGCTTCTAGGTTGCCAGATGTTTTCGGATAACCATTTCTTAGCATTTAAAGAGAGAGGTTTACGACCAAACTAATCTCGGATCCCATGTCGGATCCTGGACTGGCTACGAAAAAATGCATGCGGCTGTGCCTCTTTTTAAACTCCTTCACTCAATGGTTTAAGGAAATAATGATGTTGATGATGTAATTTTTAGGTAATCATTAGCAAATATTAAAAGGTTTTTATCACTACAAACATAGTAGCAACTTTTCGCTCTCTGTAACAGAGATCAATGCTTTCTGACTTGCTACTAAAAAAAGTTTTTTTTCTTATTAATTTGCAATTAGTAGCAGGTTAACTCGGTATTTTCACAAAGTACATACGTGAAGGAACAAATCTGAAAATGAATTTTCCATACGTTTTTTTACATATTTTTGTAAATGTCAAATAAACTTGATTTTGATTTCGTGAACACCGTACTTTTGATTACCGGATTGCTGGTAAAATATATATACAAACAAGTTTAATGTCACACCTAATTGTAATTGAAGGCATTATTCCAAAAACCAAACAAGTCCAAAAATGATAATTGTCTGGCTTTTGCAGGAAACAAGTGGGATTTGCCTTGTTTCTATAGAATCGCACATATTTCTCCGTGCTAAATCGTCGGACATGTCTGCTTCATAGCGAAACAAATTATACCACTAGACAGCCATTGCCTTAACGTATATAAAATAGCGACAACTTGTAAACCAGATATTTTGGACTTGTCTGGTTTTTGGAATAATGCCTTCAATTGAAGACTTCATAATAAGGCAGAAGTCAATACTTCATTGATACTTCTTTTTCTCTGTTAGAAATCCAACATTTTAAAAGTATGCATCGCGTGATACTTACAACATTTGTAAAACCTCTGCGTTCTAAACCTCGAATTATACTTTAAAATAATATAATTAATGGAATAGTTGTCTTAAAGAGTTCTTAAATACATTCCAGAAAATAATAAACAATTTTTGTCATAAAAAAAATTATTGCTTTTTCGATTTTTGTCCACACTTCAACGCACTGTGCACTGGTTCAAAGCTAGTAATGCGAGCTGTGTCGTACTGGGCTGCTTCAGTAACAAATATCTTGTCGTTTCACTTTCCATCATAGGTTGGACGGGACCGTGCATTTACTGTCGAGACATTTATGAATCCGTGAATCTGTCATCGCGAAACCAGAGAACTCTTCGTGTTCGTTCAATATGATCCTATTTTGGACTGGAAAATTGTATTGCTCTGAGTTGCGAATTCATTTAACCTAATCTGCATCTCCTACAGTTTAGGAGATCCCTTTAGTACACACTCACTTTGAAACAGACGGTATAATTTATAAAATTGATATTTTAAAAATAACCAGTTTTGATATGATATGAAAATAATGACTTCAGTGATGGAATGTGGTATATACAGTGCGGGACAAAATTATAACCGCACTTAGAGTTTAGTCCCACAGAAAAAAGTACATTTTTCAAATTTTCTCTCCATTTTTTATTTATTTTTGTAGTTGTGTTTGATAACATTGGAATGATAAGCTCTCTTAAAAATTTTTTCCAACAAAAAAATTCCCAGCTAAATTCTCCCAACATAAGGCAATTATGATAAGAATTTTAGTGCGGTTATAATTTTGTCCCGCAGTGTATTATCCGTTCACGTACTTTTTGCATAGTAGGCTATGTTTTTTTTTCGTTAGGTTACGTGCATGCAAGGTTACTAAAGAGAGAAGGTTGCCTGGTAAGTCGTGGAGTGACGCGTCATTCAGTGGCCATCTATTTGTGTATATGCATTAAATGGGCCTACTGAGTGACGTTGCAGTGACGTTGAAAGTTACCAGGCAACCTGTCTTTTTAGTAACCTTGACGTGCATGTATTTTGATAGAACTCAAAATGTGACAAATGTAAACTTCTGATACTTTAACGTCAGTCCCATCGACTATAATGCTTCTTATACTCTACGATGGCATGAAGAAAGTAAAATAATAGCATTAAAACAAATAATTACTTGTGACTTTGCAATACTAAGTCAAAATGCTCAAAATCATCAATGTTTCTTGGCGTCAGTTTTCAAAAATATAACCATCATATTAAAATGGAACATATTCACTTGAAGGTACCAACAAAAATGTCACCCTAACACGGCCTACTCTGAATGCAAAAAGAACGTGAATGAATAATAATCCATTCATTCTCTATTTACCATCGTAGTAGGCCGTTATTTTAAATTAACCCATTATCCGCCAATGTCCCATTTTTGGGACACATTTTCAAATTTTTTTCTTTTAATAACTGCAACTTCTAAATAAAATATAGCCGTTAAAATAATGAGATCATACCACGTGCTCCATGAGAATATTAAAAATTCCCGCTATTTTGTTTTAAATCATTGCAAACTTCAGGTTTGAACTAATAACCTCAACCGGTCTTGTGCGCGTGTTTATTTCTGATATCGCAAAATTTTCACAATACTTCTAAATAGAAAACATTGAATCTGATGATATTGACGAAAATCAAAGAGAAGAAGAAGAAGTGTCAGAAAACCTCACTCTAACTAAAAAAAGGAAAAAGGAATCGAATAAATCTGTTTCTAAGAAAAAGAAAGAGGAGAAAATTAAGTGGGAAAATATTTCCCCAATTTACAGCAAGTCTAACGCATCTTCCAAGGATAAAACAGAAATTGTCCTAGAAAAATTAGAAGGATATTCAGTAATTGAAATATTTGAATGCATGTTTTCTCATGACTTATTTCAACTTATTATCGAAGTGAAATTTATGCAAAACAAAATAATATCGTAAATTTTTCTTTGAGTTTAGAAGATTTGAAGAAATTTATTGGGATTTTGCTAATTAGTAGCTATCATAAACTACCACAAGAAGATATGTATTGGGAACAAGCATCTGATGCTGGTGTACCGATTGTTTTCAATTCTATGACAAGAGGTAGATTTCGAGAAATAAAGCGACATATTCATCTAAATGACAATAGTAAACTGGTCAAGACAGATAAATTTTATAAAGTTAGAAAATTCTTTGATATGCTAAAAATAAATTTTTCGAGTTTTGGTATTTTTTATAGTATGTTATCTATAGATGAAATGATGGTTCGTTACTATGGAAAACTAAGATGTATATGCAAGGAAAACCAATTAAATTTGGATACAAAATTTGGTGCTTGTGTAGCTCAAATTGATATCCTTATAATTTTGTTCCTTATAGTGGTAAATCAGAAAATGAAAATGAAGGTCCCCTAGGTTCCAGAGTAGTGAAAAATTTGATAAAAGTAATTGCACTGGACACTATAGAGGACCATGAGGTTTTTTTTGACAATTTTTTTACCGGGCATGAACTTCTAAAAGACCTACAATCTATAAAATTGAAAGCAACGGGAACTATTCGTGAAAATCGAACCAAGCAGTGTCCACTAATGTCATCCAAGGAAATAGAGAAAAGACAGGAAAGAGGATATTTTGAAAAACAGTTTGACAAAAACGATGAAGTTCTTATGGTACGATGGAAGGACAACAAAACCGTAACTATGGCATCAAATTATAGCGACGTATTATAGGAAATGTCAAACGATTTTCAAGAAAAGATAAGCAAAAATTACTGTTCCAATATCTCGTTTGTTTAGTGAATATAATAAAAATATGGGTGGGTGGCGTCGACTTGCTAGATAAGCAAATATCGTTATATAGAACAAGAATTAGTTCAAAAAAATGGTGGTGGCCATTATTTACTCAATTTTGGATATAGCCGTAATAAATACTTGAGATTGTACCAAATATCGCATCCTAATGAACAAATTTCACCCTTGACGTAAGACGCAAAATAGTTCTTGGTTATTTATCAGGTGTGAAATCAAACCGTAAAAGACCGGGTCCACAAAATCAAAAAGTTGTTGAGGAAGAGTAAGTTTAGAAGTACGCTATGATCGAATAGATCATCTCATAAACCAATAGACACACAGCGAAGATGTGCAGCTTGTGGAAAAAAAACAACAAGAATATGCGCAAGATGTAATGTTCCGTTGCACGACAAATGTTTTGAATATTTCCATACTCCATAAATATTTTCTTTGTATTAGAAAACTGAATAAAGCGAATAGATAATTTTAATTTTGTTTTTTTAGTATACTATAGTACATTCCGCCAATGTCCCAAAAATGGGACGGGCTTTAATTTTTATATTTATATATAAACAATAACATTAATGGCAAAAATAGTTCAAGTTGGTTCGTATGAATAACATTATACAGTTAATTTATTTTTTTTTTAAATTTTTGAATTGCGGCGGGTAATGGGTTAATAGGATGGCTATCATAGTATAATTAGACAGATTTAATTTGGTGTCATTTTAAAATACGCTAAATTGTGACAATTCAAATCAGATAGATCAACGAAATAGATTTGAAAAGTAACCCAGCCAAAATTAAAAGTGAAGGAAAACGTTTTACAAGTTATGTATGTGAATTTGGACGTAATACACCTCGTGATGAAAGGAAAATATCGCAACAGTGCTTAATTCGGAATAACCTTTAGATCTAAATCGACATGACATTCATATTCTCACTAGACTTTCACGGCATACTGCCATGGTAAAAAATAATGAATGGATTATGGTAACCTGTCTTTTTTAAAAATTTCTTCTCGTACTTTGCCGTGAATTATTAGTTGTGAATCAGCGTTGCTTGAAACTTAATAAATTGACATTGCTTCACGTTTCTTATTGAAGGAAATTGCTGAATTCGGTAATTCTACATTTTACTCCGCGTGAATTACCGAACTCAACAAATGTCATAGCATAAATGTTTTATTAGTTTAAAAGTGGGATTATGCTATTTCATTCGGCCGGTCGATTGAGGCTGGTTCACAACTAACAATTCACGGCCAACTAGGAGGAGAATTTTAAAAAAAGGCACGTTATTTATAGGTAATAATAAAAAATTCGTTTGCATTACTCGCACTAAAAAAATTGTACATGTGACGACGTAACTTAATTCAGGTTTTCGAAAACGTACGAGTATGTTGTGTAAACCGCTTGATTGTTTACGATTTCTACCGGACGTTTTATTAATTCTATATGTAATATACGTATTTATAAATTTGTTCAGTATAGGAGCTATGAAAATGTTATGCAATTTGCAATTAATAACGCTTGTTATTGTGTTTAAAGTCATCAAGCTCTTTCACATTGACCACCACACTGTTCGAATATTATTTACATATTTTAATTTACGAGTAGAAAACACGATTTTTGAAATAGAAATAAAAACGAAAAATTATTTCATCAGTTATTGTATTTTCACGTGGGAATATAATTTATTTCGCTGTTTATTTTATCAGAAAACCATTTATTTGAACAGCACATTTCAATGTATTTAGGTATTTAAATCAATCGATTTAGTGTGCAGCATTACTATTTTTGTTATCTTGTGTATATGATCTGCGAAATTATTGACATTAATGTCAGTAAATCGCAAAAGTTTTAGTGCGGCATTAGGGGGACAAAGAATTATTGAAACAAAGTTATCAAAAGTATGTGTCCGGGGTTGACGAAACTTTCTACGTCCGAAACTCCCGATCTCGAAAGTTGTAGGGATTACTTTCTTTTTGTTTTATTATACTTATGTTGTTCGGCAGAGTATTTTTCACTATACTCTTTCGTCCTACTTCCTCATTTACGTATTTTTATATTATTATTTAACGCAGACTCAGAATTGTCAGTTTTTAATAACAAAGCAATAGTATACGAGATTAATCGGAAGTAAAATAGCTTCCATTTTACAACGGAAATTGTTTGCGAAGCAAGAGCAGTTGTATGCGGTCGACTTATAGTTTGTGCAGAAATTTACTAGAACTCTACCGGTTTAATTAAAAGCGAATACCTACTGCAACTGAAACATTCTTTTTAATTTACACCAGAATTAACCTGTTTTAAATAAGCTTTGCACGCTGAATTTAAATTTAGTTTATACTATATGTATCGAAAAAATAAATTGGTTTCTTTTCTCCACGCAAAGTAAAAATGCTCTGCATGAAGTTCACTGATTAAGTTAAAAGATTGAAATAATTGTTAAAATGTCATCCATTGAAACCAACAAATTGCTAGGCACAGCAATGCTTTGTTGCTTCATCTTTATCACCAACCTTTCGACTGATCGAATTTATGAAAATAATTAAAAGCACGGCCCCTGCTTATCGTACGAATGTTCCGTTATTCACTTAAAGAGTTCTGCACGCTTTTTGGATTTTAATAATTCATCATCGAGCGAAAGCACAATTTAATCAGCGCAAGTTTTTGCCGGACGTCGCGTCGGCGAGAGTTAAAAAAAATATTCGAATGCAATTATATTCGGGATAAGGCAAGGGGTGCTTAATTAATAAGTACTCCCAGTAGTCAGTAGCTGCTTGCCTATTCTGGCGCATCAATTAGCTAGACTGCCGAGAGAATCTTTGACTACAATGCTTTAAGACAAAATGTATACAACAGGATTTAACGCTTCGACACACTGATGTAATTAATCGCCGAAATTAATTTTGGGAGATGCATTTATAGTTACAAGTGAAAAGGAAACATGGTTAATAATAATATGATATAATAATAACAATAAATATCAGAGCAAACAATATTCGGTTAATTACACCCTTACTTCACTAAAGTTCAGTCATATATCATTTTCGTCTTCCAGCAATTCCTTACGTTATGTTGCGTGAAAAATTTTTTAATTTTCTGCATAATAACTCCCGGAAACAGACCGAGGAAGCTTCCCACATTCAAGCTTTTTATTGTTTCTTTTTTTAGAATATTTTTCTTACAAAAAAAAATTGCGCTCTGGTCCGAAGAATGTCGCTCTGCGGACGCAATTGAAAGTAAAAATCTTATTAAACGCCGTTTGTTATTCATTTTGGTAACCGTACTCGAAGGAAGAAACGAACCGGCTGTGCCAGGTTGAATTTGGGCCAAAGCCAGATAAAAAAGGACGCGTGCTTTGCGGTAATAACCCCGAGGGGCGGTTTACTATTATGTCGTAATAAAGGACGAATTACTTCTATGAATAAAGTACCCCAAATATAGTGAATATTGGAGGAAAGGACCGATTGAACTACGGAGATGTTAATTATTACGGATATCCGGAAATTCCGATGTAGAGGCGCGACAGGAATTTTATTAAGTAATTTGTAGTTCCTTTCTCAAAAATTCTGTTTTTCATAAATGGCTGAATTTTATTCTATTGCAATTACTCTCATAGTAATAAATAAATATATAAAATTAACATAAAACAGAAAAGCCCGAAGGAATTCTTAATATGAATCGAATGCGCAGCATTAATAATCATGATAAACAAATCTTAATTATATAGGTAGCAAATATGGCATGGACATAAATTAAAGTTTCCAAATAAGGAAGTGAAATTTCTTTATAGGTATTTTATTTAATGAAAGTAGAATATCTCCATTACCTTCGTTTCTCGGAATTGTTCAACACTCCAGTACAAAGCCAAATTACGTTGCATATTTTGTTAACTGAAATACTTTGTTGCAAAACAATTTTAAGCAAATAAAAATGTCGTGGTAGTGGTGTTGGCGAAAAATAAATTTTATTTTCCGGATTCCCGCGATAAAAACTTTCGCCGCGTTTATTCTGTTTGTTTTTATTTGTGTCCCGTCCCGATGTTTGCTTGCATTTATTATACAACTCTCCTCAAACGTATCTCGGCGCTTATTAAAAATGTAGCTTGCAGGTATTGTTATTTAGTACATGTGGAATTTCATACGTTCTTTTCTAGATGTTATCATTAAACCTGTTTTGTTTGTTTGTGTTGTCACAACACGCTTAAAATAATACGGTAAAGGAAACAAATTTATATATTTCAGAGAAAGTCATAAAAATACTATTAATACAATATGGTATTCCAATTTAGTGACCTAGAAATAAGCTACTAGAGAAAGGGTAAAACGGTAGCAGATGGAAAGGGAAATAAAACGTGGAAATAGGCAACCTGAAATATCCGAGGTCTCAGGAGAAGGGAAGTTGAATTAAATGAAATAATGAAAGAAACAGACATAGACTTTCTAACAATTACAGAAACTAAAAAGAAAATGCAGGGTTTTGAGGAAATGGAAGGCGATTCGTGTACGTCTCAGGCGTAGACGAATCGCAACGAGCTCAAGCTGAAGTTGGTTGCCTCATAAATAAAAGAGGAATTAGAGAATGGAGAGGAATAACTGAAAGAATATTAAAGTTAGAAATCGAGAAAAATGAAGAAATATTTACAATACTGATTATAGGTATACGGGCCAAATGAAGAGGCAAGGAAAAGAGAGATAGAAGCATTTTGGAATACAGTTCAAGAAGGGCATACTGCTAATAGTAGGCAATATAAATGGTAGAGTCGGAAATAAACCGGAGGAGGCGAGCGATTGTATTGGAAGATTTGGAGAGCCAGTAAAAAAATAACAATGAACAAAGTATGTATAATAGATTTCTGTTTGATGAATAATATGATTGATTACAATAATATGTAATTTTAATTTGAAAATATTGAATTATTTACACTAAACTATTGAAGTATGTGTATTTACAGAGAACGCGTGTAAATTTTCTTAATGATTATAAGTGTTGTGGTAAAATTACTAAAAATTACTGGAAAATATAGGTAAAATAAAATGCATTCTGTAAATTTACGTAGTTCCCCTGGTGAACACCACGGAAGATTACCAAGAATGTGTAAAAGTACTGAATAAAACATACGAAATGGAATTTTACACTTCACTTCTAACAATTGTAAATTTACTAGGAAAATCATAGGTAACAAAAAACCAATGTTTTTCTTAGTAATTTTACAGAATAATTTTTATCAGTGTAGACAAGATGATAGAATACAATAGCATTGAGACATATAAACTGGAAGATCTAAAGATCAGAGAACAATATCAGAAAAAAATAGCGAACGAAATCAAGCTAAAGGAAAATGAACTTGACACAAGAGATCTCGATATATTGTGGAACACCCTTAAAGAAATAATACAAACGGCAGCTACAAAGGTATGCGGAGTGAACAGAACAACAAATAAAAAGAAATTAACACACTGGTGGAATGACGCCTTAAAGCAAAAAATTAAAAATAAAAAAATACTACGGAGAAAATATCTTGGAAATAGAAAGAGTGTGGAAGATTACCAACTGTATAAAACACATCGAGAGAAGGTCAAGGCGTTTGTTAAAGAAGTGAAAGCAAAATCATGGGAAAAACGCATCCGGCAACATCAAAACTTTGTACCACATACTAAGGAGTTTAAAAAAGGGAAGAAAAGGATAAAAACGGAGTAATTATCTCAGATGAAAACAAGATTATAGACAGAGGACAGCAGTACTACGATGATCTACTGGACAAAAACGGATGAGCGAGAAAACTCAGATAATGAAGTAAGACTAGAATTAGATCAGCAGCTAGATCAAATCACAAGATCAGAAATCGACAATGCAATAAAAAAGCTCAAGATAGGTAAAGCAGCAGGAGTAGATGGAATAAGATCAGAGCAGCTTAAGTATATAGGAGAAGACGGGATGACGGTGCTCCATAGAATGTTCAACTTAGCATGGAATACGCAGAATATACCAATGGAGTGGAAAACGAAAATAATTAATTTCAACGACTGCAAGAATTTCAGAGGTATCTCACCATTATGTACAACGTATAAAATTTATGAACGGGTTATAGAAGAGAAATTAAAAGAAAAAAGTAGATTATACATTAAGTGACACAGGCAGCATTTAGGGTAAACAGATCAACTCAGGAGTGGATATTTGTCATCCGACAAATAGTAAAAAAATAACGCAACAAACAATAAGCTTTTCGTCGGTGCAATAGATTTGAAAAAACTTTTGATAGCTTACGAAGAGATGAAATATGAACTGTTCTAAGAAAAGGGGGGGTGTATATGAGAAATTAATAGAGGTGATTGAAAGCTTATATGAGGATACTGGAGTTAGTGGGAATATCTCCAAGAACTTTAGAACAACTAGAGGAGTAAAACGAGGAGGGGGTCCTCAGGCCACTACTCTTTATAGTTACGGACGAGATAGCAAAAGAAGTAAATAAAGACAGCAGAAGGGCACAGTTGGGCTATAGGAAACTAAAACTCGTATTTCTGGAAGAAGTGATGTTTGCAGACGACCTCTTAGTCTTTGCCGACAATAAAAAAGACCTAAAAGATAGAATCGAAAGGTGGAGTAAGTGTATGGACAAATACGGACTACAGTTAAATTTATGAAAGACAGAAGTAATGGAAAGCTCAAATAACCCGCAAAAAGTACAAGTAGCAATAAAAGGAGAAGAAAAAGGTGGAATATCTAGGTACAGTCATAGATGAGCGAGGAAAACTGAAAAAAGAAATTATGAGCAGAATAAGTAAAGTCACAACACTACACAGAATGTTATATAAGACATTTTTAATAAAAAGGAAATAACTGCCAAAACAAAAACAAGAATCCAGTTCTAGTACCAATTTTAATGTACGGCAACGAATCATGGGTGCTGACAACAGAATTAAAACAATAAATTGAGGCGTGCGAAATGAAAATACTAAGAAAAATTACCAGAGTGATTAAATTAGATACAGAAGTGATAAAATACGAAAAGACCTAAACGTGAAAAATATATTACAAAAGATTGAAACGCATCAATTAAGATGGTTTGGTCACCTCATGAGGATGGACGAAAATACAATGAAAATCACGGAGTGCTGCGTAATCAATCGCCGCCGCCGAAGCAAGAACCGACAGTTATTTCAGTGTTATTTCTTTGTTAACGGTGAAGGAGAAAAAAGGACGGAATTATGGTTCATAAGTCTGATGATGCAACAGCAGACAATGACGCAACGGTCTTCTCTTGTGAATAATACTGTAGAGTAGTGAAAGTAATATGGGCAACCGAAACAGGTGAGAAAAGAAGAAAAGGTAGATCAAGGAGAAAGCGGAATACGGAAATTGTAGATGCACTGAATTAGAAAGGATTGAGCTCGAACCAGGCGAAAAAGGATGCAAAAAATAGAAACGACTGGAGAAAAATCATGACCTCTACACCGCAATAGGTAGAAGAGGGTATGGATAAGTAAGTAGTAAGATAGAAGGATATCCTCACTACCTCAAATATTTGTAGTCATTAACTCTCTTGCAAAATTTTGCGTCTGTGCCTTTTATGCATCCATTGGATAGATTTTTATTTTGTCTATAGGTCCCAAAAATGTGCCAAAGTTTTATTGCCAACGATAATTTCTGAAAATGGGTTTGGACTCGCCTCTAAAGAGGCCAAACTTTACGTAGAAATTTACTTGTGGCATAAATTCTGTTGTGGCATCAACAGCCTAGGAACCTAGCGTTCAGTCACTTTGCTAAGGCCTAAGTATAGTGTAATATTCGTAAGATTGAAGCTTCAGATATTCCAACTTGTATAGCAATTGATGATAATTTCAGACGTCGGTCCTTCATCACCAAATCCTAAACTACTTTTTACCATTTCTGTATTTTTTTTAAGTGCCTTCCACCTCTTGAGTCGCTATGAATGGATTCTCTACCCCAACGAAATTGTTTTGACCAAAATTTGACTTGGAAATAAGATGGGTCATACACAGCCGTCATTCTCTCCTGGATATTTTTACTAGTATTTCTTTCTTTGTCAAAAATTTTGTTACACATCGATGTCCTAACTATAAATCACTCATTTTCCACTTTTTGATGTTTAATAACTTCTATTGTTTGATCAATGAATTGAATTTTTACACAAATGTGTCGAAAACTTGTCAATTCATAACTGTTAAAAATTAACAACGTAGATAATTTGTTTCACGATTAGGTAAGATAATAATTGAATCTCCCCTCATACATTAATAGAAATATTTGGATTTGAATATTTGTAGCATCGATTTAAAAGAATACGCATTGTCGTCTTAATTGTACTTGAAAACTTGATAAAGCTTGTATCGTAAGTCAAACAAATTAAAGTGTAAATGTCGTTTTATTAATTCTCAACTAAAATACTGCGCAAAATAAAGTTGTTTGACAATATATAATTCATTCTCCAACGAGAAACTAGATATTTCTTGTCTCTCAATCCACCCTCGTTTACCGAGTCAATATCAAACAAGCAAGTCTTCGGCGTGTTTTATTTAAGCAGAGTTTCTGGTGACTTCGAAATACCAAATTTATAACAAAGGGACGAAGCTCAGGTCCCAGAATCTGACTTTCTAAATATCAAGCCTCCTTCGAAGCTGCACTGATGTAAATATCGCGTGCGCCAAATGATGTTGACATTGGAGACGAAATCGATTTTCACAGAGGAAATCAATCGAAAGCGAATTAGACTCTGATTGAAGGAAGTTAAACGACTAAGCACTTGACGTAATTTATTGCCATGAATCAACCATATTTTCATTCTGCAATTATTAAAAACTTTTTAATAATACAATAAATTAGATTTGTGTGCATGTGGGTAGATACAATTTGTTAAATGGATCTTATTGATTTTATCCATATGAAACACATCAGTACTTTCAAGTCAAGTAATAAATAATGTTTGACTTTACAAACATTTGTATAAAGACGTTCCTTTTTAATCTGAACGAGTGATTTACCTAGATACAACAGCTACATTTAAAAATTGATTTTGTAGTGCCATTTGTCAATGACGTGCGTAAAAAGATCCATTTAATAAACTGTACATCCAGATAAGGTCGTTTAAATTAAAGGTACTAAAATCTCACAAGTTTAATTTGACTGAAGAAAGAAAAACAAAATGTATGTTGTAAATAGTAGCGTCGAGTCACTCAACGCAAATTAACTTCCACCAGGAACCTCCAGCAAAACGCAAAGTGCTTTTAAAGAGTTTTTAGTTCATCGTCTTCCTCGTTTTTCTCCCAGACGCAGTGATGGGCTACGGTGTAAAAGAAAATAAAACAGCTTTGTTTGTCTAACTAGTTTAACGTGACAAAGGAAAAATTATTTCGGTGAGATATCCGATTACGTGGTCATGAGCTGACAACGTTAAAAAGTTAAAACAGACTTATGTATATTCACAAAGCGTGACTGTAAAATTCGCATTTTATGTCTCGAAACGAAGCTCTGTAGTTACGTACTACGAGAAGAATTGTGTAATTTTCCTTCGGAATTGCATACTGACAATGAACTAATTCGCTGGTGAATAAATCTTTTTGCTAAATGTTAGCGTGAAAAGAAAATTTAATATACCTATTTCATTTTTCGTAGATATGCCGTATATGCACGACAATGCATAAATCTCGTTGCATCTACAATATATCATATTTCTGATAAGATGATAACGTATGATACAGTACGTGAAACCCTGATATATGTATAGGTATATCGGTCACATACCAAATTGAAGGATCGAAATTCAAATGATCAAGGGATTGTGTATCGTATTGAAAGACGATTTCACTCAACCACTGCGGGATTTAGAGATACGCCTTAGCCGAAATGTAATTAAGTTGTATTGCGATGAGAGGTTACCTAATGTTATTTGAACACAAAGAAGAAAATGTATTATAAAAGAAAAAACCATTTCCTGTCGCATGTCCGAAAGGAAATCGGTTTGCTTTGTCTCTACGATTCTTTTACTTTCATTCATTGCAAAATGTACAACTTTCTTTTTTATTCTCTTGTGGAGGAATTAATTTAATAACATTAAATGGATTTCATATCTTCTAAGGATATCTGCGACGATTCTTAATTGTTGTATCATTAACTAAGTTGTTGTCAGCGAAATAAAAATCCCGATTTTTATCGATGTCAGATACTTCAGTAATTGTAAATGGGACATCGTATGTCAATACATTCTGACTCATATATCGAATGTATAGCATAAAATTCTGTTAATCTATTAATGTGTGTGACAGGATTGTTGATAGTATCTTATATGTACATACGTGTTTCGTGTCTATTAAAAATGAAAATTACGTGATCTAATCGGTGTGCATTAATAATAATGGAATGGAAATTGAACTCAGTAAATCGAAATCACTTTTTTTTTCGTAGCTATTTTCATTATAGCAGCAATTTTCACACAATTAATATATTGAGGTAGGAGGTGAAAACAATTTTTGTAATTTATTGCTTCGTAAAAAAAAATTAGAAGTTCATGTTTATTTATTATTGTTTCATAAAGAACTATAATCTCTTTGGTAAAGTGTTCTTGGATTTAAATAGAAATAAAAGTTTTCACAATTTTACTCATCCAATCTCAGAGTAATAGATGTATATTATATTCGATGGCACTAAAAGAGTTAATGTAACAAGAATTATTTCTAATTAGATATTTGTTCTTAAAATAAAATGTACTGGGTGATGCATGGTTGGCATGTAGTATGTGATTCAAAATATTTCAGACTCCAGGTTGTTGTGAAAAAGGAATTATGTCTCAGTTTAACACAACTAAAATTTGTCTCTCCAGTCTTATGCCCGATTTCTTCATCGCCTTATCTTGAGGTTAAATTTATCTGTCAGTTAGAATGTGACGCATATTTGTGTACGGCAAACACTACGTCACATTCCAACTGTTAGATAAATTAACCTTAGGTTAAACATGGTGAAAAAATCGGCCATATGAGTTCGATTATTAAAGATACCTGGCACATCTTATTCGAAAACCCCTCTGTAGCCATTGACAATTTGATAAGCTTTTGCTTCAAAGTCTAAAAAATATCTTATTTGTTAGTACATTAGCAACGTGTTTCATAAGACATTGATTCAATCTTTCTTAAAAGTTCTTTGCTCTTTTTATAATAATAAGTTATTAGCCTATACAGGGTGTTAATAAAAAAACTTTACACACTTTAACAAGTGATAGTAGAGATCAAAACAAGAAAAATAATAATAAACCTAGGTCCAATATTCAATGGTTTTCGAGATATGGTTTAATTTAAAAATTTTACATATAGAACGAATAACGCATTTAGCACACTTAAAGTTTCCAGAGAAAACAAAAAAATTCAAAAGAGTTATATCGTAGATCTTTCTTGGTAGCCATATAATAAGTCCTCCCCGACAAATCCATCTGTTGCCGAATCGTTTATTTAAATTGCTTCGTATGATATGCGAAAAGTAGATTGGCGTAAAATACATGTATTTAATAACTTTCTGGAAATACAAAGTTATACAGGCTGTTTTTTAACTTCATGCAAAAAATGAAACCAGTGAAAGTTGACATTAAAAGTGATATAATGAAGCAGTTTTTGTATAACAATCGATCAATAAATATTAGAGATAATAAATGTTTTCGGCGAACGATGAAACAGTTTGATAATCCCTGGTTTATTTTGATTACGTAATCGGAGAAGTATGCTGGTGTGTCAGCATCGGCTGTTAAAGTGAGTCAGTTCTCAAGTACACGTCGCATATAACAGTGTTGAAAACATGGCCGAATTTACCAGTAGTATTATTGTGGATATGATTTTAATTTACGGCGAATGTGTTCAAAATGCGTTGACTGCAAGACGTTTGTATGCACATCGCTACCCGGATCGCCCTTTGCTAAATAGCAGATCCTTTGTGTCAATTGTGCAGTTTATTGCTGTTTGGCAAATTATTCGTGAGCAACAATTACCCGTTACAAACGGACAATCCGAACTTTGTTAATAACATTCTCTTCACCGACGAATCAATGTTTACAAGGGATGATATGTTTAATTTTCACAACATGCATGTGTGGGCAGAAGAAAATCTGTGGCAGGTATGTTAAACGGCACTTTAATTGGTATGTTTCCATCTCGTGCAGGAACACTTCGAACACTTATTGTGGGTGAAAGTCACCGTCCGTTGCGTATAGCGGTTCTAAACATTTCACAATAAATTTCCGGATGTCGGTAGGAATTTTTTGATTTTTTTTCGTTTTAATTTTAGTGCATTCGTAAGAATATCTGTTACCAAATACGCCATTAACTTTTTTGCACGAACTTGAAGAACACCCTGTATATTCTTGCAATGGGTTATTTAGACTAGATACTTGAAGAGTTTTTTCTGAATTTCTTTTCATAGAAGATCCCATAACTTGTTTCTTGAATGGTGCTTATGTTGCTTGTGGTCGTCGGAAAACTGATATTGCCGTATGGGATTTAAACTGCTCTAGGCTTTATGATGCACCAAAATCTGTTACATCGATTTAGTCACAATATGAATGGAAGGCACTTCAAGCATCTACTCTAACTAAATATATCCTGTCGACTAAAGCAGGACACCAGTGCATTCCGGAACACGAGCCCATAATTAAAATTGTTTAACTTTCTGTATTCTATACGCCCGCGCCCTGAGATTTGTGTTAGGAATAGCTTACCACCGTCGTAAAAGTATTTATCCACTATCACATTATAATTGGACTTTTATCCACACTTACGAAGTATGTTAAATGACCTATTATCCACTAGTGGAATAAAGTAACTTTATTTAGTGGATAATAATAAACAACGTACCATAGCAATCAGTAGGTATGACAAAGCCTGTCACGTTTTACTTTACGAATACGAACATTTTTTAATTAAATTTCGCTCATTCTGATTCCACAAATGTGGTGATTGTGGATAAAACGTTGTATTGCATGCGTGTTTTAGATGCATTTTATCCACTTATACAATAAATAACTATTATTGAATTCTTTTAATTTGTTACATGTCCACTTTTGAAAGTTACTGATGCCTTGGTGATTTGATTCATTTCATTATAACTATGGTATACAAGCCCCAATTACACTTGTTTCAACGGTTTGACCTATATATCTTGACCTGACATTCAAAAGATTTTTGTTCACTAAAAATACTATTGGACTTCAGAATTTTATAACCGTCATTTACAGCTTCCATTTTCAATATCTCTTAATTCGAAGTTCACAGCGGCTGTTTATTTGAGCTCGTTATTTATGTAAATTATGTCGATAAAATGCAATAAACGTCTATCGGGTTTATTTGTAGAAGCGGGAGTTTCGTTTCTATTTGCGTAAAAATTATGAGAGGTACCGAATTGGATTAGCAGATCGTGATTTCGTGGATACTGAGGCTGCAAATTAATTTACGCCGAATTTGCTTTAATGAAAAATGTAAATATTTACACTTGAACGTATATTTTTAATAATTGGTATTATTCCATCCGCGAAAAATATTAATTAATTAATTATTTGGAAAAGTAAATCAGTATTAAAAAAAAATAATTTATTTTACTTGTTTACTAATTCGATTAGTTTTAGTAATAAGAATAAAGAGGAAAATACGAGGCATGCATAGATATGCGTTACAATGCCCGAAAGAGTTAAACCTAACATAAAAAGTTTAGAGCTGGGTTTATGTACAGCGAAAATTATTAAAATGTGTTTCATCATCATCCTCTAAGCTCGTAAAATTGCACAAATGTGCTATTTACGCTCACATTTTCAGTTCTCGAATTATTGCACTCTAAAGGGCTTTCATTTATTTCTCTATCCCACGTGACTATGACATACACAACTAAGAGCCAATTTCATGATGAATTTAAAGGAGACTTTGAATTTAAAGTCACTTTCAGATGTCAAAACAAATATGAAAACACATTTGTTTCCACATCTGAATGTGACTTTAATTTTAAAGTCTCCTTTGAATTCCATTATTAAGGGGGTCATTCTAATTGTATTTGCAACCTAGCAACGGTGGTACTTCCTTAGCAACTGTTAAGAAGCTTCAATCTCGGCAATGTTCGGTGGTAACAGGATACAACGTTGTGCAGTCTCGATAGTGTTCGGAAGTAAGATCATACCGAGTTGTAACTTGCAACCCCGATTAGAATGACCCCCTAAGATCAGTTCCATTAAAACTGTAGATCCTCCGGTTGACTTTTTTTGTAAATGCAGTGCCTGGTTTCAAAATGCTGACTGAACCAATATTTGTTTACAGTGGCGAAAAGAATCGTAATCAATAACTCTGCCTTTGGAAATTTTTGCATGTATTGATTAATGCAGTTTTGCAGCGCATATGAACATGTCCCATCTGGATCCTGAATACGTACCATTTCTAAAGCGAGCCGTTAAAATAAACGCATTTTATTCCTGTGTGAATATGATGATGTGAGGGATGGGTGGTTAAAAAAATGATAAATGATAACAGAAACGGAATGAATTATCCTTTCCTTTCAACTTTATCAAGGCCTCGTCGAAGTACTATGTTCTTCTAGACGTCTTAACGAGAGCAAGCGAGAAGTTCTATTGTTATGCCCAAACTAGGTGTTAATTCCCAAAATTAATTACACCACTATACTTAATCAACAATTTTCACTTCTTCTCCATACTCTTTTACTGAAATTTTAATCAGACTATAAAAGACCCACGTAGCAATTTCTTTGTTTGTAGGTATCTAGTTTGAGCTTTTTAGCCAGATATTGCTATTACGCCCTCTTTATATGGAATGAGATTTCAGCCCTTGTCCGCCACACATACAGTGATCGCCAGAGAAGTCGGGCCATATGGAATTTTTTTTTATTATTGATTTCTCAGAAAAAATTATTCTTTATAAAAGTCCCTGCATCTTCCCAAACTCAACATACACTTATCAAAATTTGAATACCTGTTGTCATATACCGAGGAGATCAAAATATTTGAAATCGACATAAGAGTAAAGTACCTTTATTTTTCAAAATACGCGGAAATATTATTTGAAAAAGTTATCAAGAATTACTCTGAGATCTTAAATATGAAATCTCGGTTGTCTAGGAAGAAAAAGAAATTTTGGACAAAAAAGTTAAAGATTTATGGTATGAATGTTATTGATCATAAATTCTAGTTAGTAGAAGAGCGAAAAAGAAATTCCAGAGTATATTGATCATTGTATATCATAGAGCATAAAGCAAACCGCAGTTTAATTAATATCACACCTGAAGAAACGTCCATCTTTACACTTTCAAAGTTTTACGATACGAGAAAAATTGAAAAATATGGAAAATTTCACCGTAGGCTGCCATGATTTCATATTTGAGATCTCATAACATTTCCGAATAGCTTTTCTAAATAATATTTCCGCGTATTTTGAAAAATAAAGGTACTTTACTCTTATGTCGATTTCAAATATTTTGATCTCCTCGGTATATGACAACAGGTATTCAAATTTTGATAAGTGTATGTTGAGTATGGGAAGATGCAGGGACTTTTATAAAGAATACATTTTTCTGAGAAATAAATAATAAAAAAATTTCCCATATGGCGCGACTTATCTGGCGATCTTTGTATATTTTCGGGATTGACGAAATTACGTTCTTTCTTTTAAAATGACATTTACAAAACAAGGAGAAAGTTTAAATAAATAAATTTATTCACAATAAGTAAAATAATTATAAATTGATTTAGACAATTTTAAAACTGTTTACATATATTACAACACTTTAGTCAAATTACTACAGATCACAAACTTAGACAAACGTAAAAATTTAAATGGAATTTCAGATTACTTCGGAACCATATACAAGAAAATATAAAACAAATTCAAAATAATTTTTTAACGAGAAAAACAGCATTTCATAATTAAAATAAGCAAATGTTAGTTTCTAAAAACATAGCCAAAATAGCAAAATCAATTAATACTTTCTTACCAAACCATCGTACCAGATACAGAGAGATGGACGGATTTTCTTTTGGAGATCAACCACAACACTATGACATTCTGTAAATGTCGACTATGCCCTCGGGCTTGAGGAGTTACACTCGACAAGACGAGTACTAGCTGTCTGAACTGTCGTGCTACGCGATGGCCTTTTATATTTTTTTTAAACAAAGGTCATTTCGACCATGTAACACTCCGGATGTGTGCCAGTTTGTCTATAATTCACAAGGTCGGCTTTCTCAATGTCACGGCGATGCAATTCTTCGAATCTGCAAAGGTCAATCATGACTGAAGTCTCCATAAAATAGTACCGAATGCATAGGCGCTTTGATGTGCATATGAAAGAAATGAGCGCCGATTGAACTACGAATTATTTTTCCTATATAGCGAGAATATACTAATCAACTAATCAATTTTATTTAGTTATTCTTTGTATTTTTGACAATACGATATAATTTCAATAATAAAGAATAAATACAATCAAGAAAAAAAATGTTTAGGTAAAACATGTTATACCATGGCCAGCTACATTAACATTCACTGACGTGTATGTATGGTCGTTTCAATTCGACTTTTAAAAATTTTGACCGGTACTCCCCTCAGCGCCTCTTGTGAGTTTTTAAATAATTGCAGTTGTCATTACGTTACCACAGTATAAAAATCACACAGTAGCGTCACTCGAGTATAACTGTCACATTTGTTCTTTTGTTTGATACCTATCCAGCTGTAAATTATATTGCATTTCCATAAGGGTGACAAACTGAATGGCCGCTTTTTTTGACACTGACGTTTAAGTGACGCTACTGAGTATTTACTTATACTGTGACGTTACTATCAGTAGTTTTGTAGTATCTTTAATAGGGAGCGCTGAGGGGAGTACTCCAAGGCATGCTTTCTCGAAAACGAATTTTAGGCGAATTGAAACGGCCATACATACACGTCAGTGAATGTTAATGGAGCTGGCCATGGTTATACCAATGTATCATATAGCCGCTATACGGCACTGGACTGATTGAGATTTAGATCAGCAGGAGAAGTGAGTAATATGCAATTGGGCGGATAAACGGACCTGAGATTTGGAGTCTTTAATCATGACTCTCATCGGCCAAGGCTTTTGATAAAGCGAGCAGCTGTTATGCTTGCTTACACAATCCTACTTAATCTTTAGGTGGGCGGATTTTTCGCGCTCGATTTCTTACAATGAAAAAACTGCAAAATTCGAGAGAAAATTTTCACTATAATGTGGCCTGCACATAACCTGAAAGATTCACGCATTCGCGTAAAATAAAATAACTTACCGTTTGAACAAAACACGATTAAACAACTAGTTCTTAAAAGAGCTGCTTGTTAGAATCGTAAAAATTGAAAATGGCAAATACAAATAAACACAACCAGAAAAACCAAAACCCTTATTCAACGCCACTGTAATTAGTAACTTGACTAGAATTAGTGGTTCCGCAGATCTGCCAATAGTGTGTATTGTTGGTTGCCTAACTATTAGGCGGAATTGGTCACGTGGTCAAACAAATTTGAAAGCCGTGTATAATCCACCCGATAATAAAAGCAAAATGGATTTAATGAGCAAAAAAGAGGCCGTCGAAAGCGGTCAAAAAGCCTTGCTTAGTTTTAATAGACGTAAAAATATAAATATGACATATTGCTATGTTATTCGTTATTGACATATTTGTTTGTTTATACCGGGTGATTTTTTAAATTTTTTATCAACTCTTGCCATGGAATTTGGACGGCATGTCCTTAGCTTTACTGTGAAACAGCATAAAGAAGTGCAATGACGTACTTTTCACTTAAGCTAAGACATGCCGTCCAAATTTCATGGCAAGAGTTAATAAAAAATTTAAAAAATCACTCGGTTTTTCAATAACTTAGATATTTATTTAATATAGGTACATGAGATTCTTTTAGGTTCAGGGCGTAACCTATTATTTTGTTTTGAGTTAATATAAATCTATGAACATTTTTAGGTCCTTCCCACGTTCGTAGATAATTACTTATGCATGCAAATAAATCAAAATAAAGGCTGCTCAAATTAAAATTCCTTATTAATTAATAATTCCTTTATTCGCAACAATAGTGACTATTTGTTTGTTTAGTTGAATTTAATATAAATTAGATTCCTATAACGACCATTTGTTTAAATCCGCATATCACAAAACAGTTGGTAACCAATATGTACTATACAATGCGATCGAAAATGATTGAGCGTCCTTGAGAAAATAAATACCCAAAGGTGATCAAAATTACTTTCGGCCTAGAGAATTTTAGCGTTTTTGAATACTCATGGTCAGGTGACAATCAATAGCGTTCCTATAGTGTGCATGGTTTGTTTATTAATTGAGTTTTCTACGAGTTTTTCATATCGAAATTAGTATGAATTTTTGAAGGACGCTCAATCATTTTCGATCATATTGTATAGTTATCATCTATTGTCCGTTTACTTGACATCCGCACTGTCAAACTGATAGTATGTTGGCATCAGTGCACACTTGTGACATTTCCCATGTTATTTAACAGTATTTTAAATTTATTCAAAATAACATTTTAGAGAAGCGTCGTTAATTTTGAGTGCAAACAAATATTTTCTAACATTATTTATTCACCATACCCGCACCTAACCTGGCTTTTATCCACTGACATGTTAGTAACTGAATTTACTCGTACAAGTGCACTCAAAATCATTAATTTTTTTACAAATTTTGACATTGACAGTCCGGATGTCAATTATTATTGACAATCAAATTAATAAATCTGGTCAATTTCTTACAATTTTTATACACCAAACGAATGTTTACGAATACTTCACCTGCGTAATTTAATTTATACGCGATCTTTGCACATTAATATTTAATGTCGCTTGATACGTTCAAATCAATCAAACCCGTGTATTTTATTAAACTGCACCTTACTTTAACGTTGTTCGTAAGCTGTACTAAAAATAATTGAAATGCGTCACACAATAGTCAGAATGGAAAAACGCGAATTAAATTCTAATGTAAAAAGTAACTTTTTAATCTTTGCCCTACACTTTCGTGCCTGGTCTTAAATGAATCCCCATGTAATTCTGATTTTAATTGTCAAACAAATGAAACCGTACATGTCAATATATCGGCCAAATTGGACTTCCCTTCAAAGAACTGCAAAACCTCCATGATGGTGAACATCGGAACTGCTTTGAGACTGGTGTGTGTGTGTATCACTCTAGCGATGGTGATTTCGTCTTTTAATCTTTTCTTTCATGTTTGTTTTTCTTAAGAAAAATTTGTGTTTTAGTAATGGCAACATTTCGTAATTACAATTTTCGAAATTTTTAAAGATTTCCGTTTCCAAAAGTATATTTTGTTTTCGTAAAGTTATGACGTAGAACAGTCACTAGTTGTTGCGTTCGAAAATTTTACGTCGGATACATCTGGAGCATATGATCTCATCTTTCTCACTCACGATTTTTAACATATTTTGTATCTCGCTCGTCCGTGTAAAATATCTTGTGTTTATATTATTTCCATGACAACTGGCGATCTTTTCGCATCTCACATTTAAGTAGGGTGTAAAAAAATCGCCTGTTGTCATGGAAACAATATAAACACAAGATGACCGAGATAGAAAATAGGTTAAAAATCGTGAGTGAGAAAGATGTTTTTCACGGACTCCTTTTGGAGGTGATGGTGTACCCTATCTCTAATTAACCTAAGTAATTAAGGTCGATGGGTAGGGGACTTCCCAGCTACTTCCGATCGCCTTGAGAGAGTGGCCCTTGGCACCTTTTTTCAAATCTCTCTCTTCGTCGTTTTTCCGTCGGCTAAACCTATCTAACTAAATTATTGCGCAAGGTCCCGTCGACTGTTTTTTTGGTGCTACACTATGGGTGTTTTTGACCTTTCAGTCTCGAGGCAATCGCTTGTCATTTACCAACAAACCTCCCAGTCAAGACAACAGTTAAACCCTCCCACATATACAGATTGCGAAAACCTTGGTCAAGAAAATGTCAGGAATGTATTACTGATTGTTTGGTTTATAATTTGCTTGAGAGAATTCCCCTTAGAGTGGTGGTTTCTAACGTACACTGTATGAAAAGTCCCAAGTAGATGTAGGGAATGACAAATTGTCGCTGATTAACTAAATTATCGAACTCAATTATCGAAGACTGACCACTGACCAATCAAAACTTCTAAACATGAAAGTCACTACTGCGTTTTAACACTCGCAGTAAAGTAAATAAGAATAGTTTGATTTAAAATTCTTTAAATGTAATGATAATAATGAACCTTACTGACTCTTTCGACAATTAATTAATTAATGCAATTTAAATTATTCTCGCTCTATTTATGCCACCAAAGATGTGATGGAGAAATACAAATAAATGTAAATTACCAATATGCGTTAATCCGTGAACCACTCCCGCACTAATTACATTCCTTGTTTAATCACCCGCGACGCGCGCGACGCCCGTGTGTTATTTTAATTGCTCTTTGTCACTGAACTTAATCGTGCCGATATAAATGATTTAACAAGCAACAGAGTTATATAAGGATACAAATTTGTTGAATAAAGACTACAAGCGCCTAAGAAAACTGCGGAATCAAACTAAAAAGATTCAATTCGACCGTTTTAGTCTAAGCGTAAATGTTATCTCCTTTCCTCAGCGTCTTTTTACTTAACACGAAAACAATTAAGCCCCGCCCTCGGACTTCCAGCGAAAATTGAAAATTACCTCAGCCAATCCCGTTCGTGGTATTTTTGGTTCACATGCTGCCTTTGCAGATGTTAGAAAAATTAAGAGCACTCTACTACTCCATGGGGGTGTTTTGTTCATGACTCACGATCATCTATAAATTTTACTTATTCAAGTGTGGAAATTGACGTTTTTAAAAGGTCTGTTTTCGGACTGAGACAAGACAGACTGCAATTAAGCCTAAACTCACAACGTAACGTGATATCCCCGCGCACCCGGCTCGCACGTTTTGCAGTTTTGACAAAGCAATCTATACATAAGAGTTTAGAAAAACAATTTGAAATGTCAAGATAGGTTAGTTTATGACTCTACCACTGCGAGCGTCGTCAGTTTTCAAACAGGAAACGGACAGCGAGACATGTTTCCAATTGCCTGCAATCTGGTCTTTGTAATCCCGTGCGAGTACTTAAAATTTAGAAAACATTCAAACCCGTGTGGCGATGATCTATTTATTGTGCTCCTGTGTGGGCAGAAATATACACCCCGTCGGTCCCGGTGGCGCCTCCGATCAACAAATCAATGCTGCAAGTCCGAGAAACGAACATGTGTTTTATGAAATCAGATATGCAACAATCGCGTTTTATTTTTAAAACAAATTATCGAAACATTTCAGTACTTAGAAGAAACATGGAAATTTCAAAATGCAATTTTAAAGCAGAGATCGGACATACTTCTAAAAGTGTAAAGAGTTTAGAAAAACAATTTGAAATGTCAAGATAGGTTGGTTTATGACTCTACCACTGCGAACGTCGTCAGTTTTCAAACACGAAACGGACAGCGAGACATGTTTCCAATTGCCTGCAATCTGGCCTTTGTGATCCCGTGCGAGTACTTAAAATTTAGAAAACATTCAAACCCATGTGGCGATGATCTATTTATTGTGCTCCTGTGTGGGCAGAAATATATAGCACGTTGGTCCCGGTGACGCCTACGGTCAGCAAATTACTGCTGCAAGTCCGAGAAGCGAACATGTTTTTTTTTTTTTTTTATTGGAATCAAACATGCAGTAATCACTTTTTTATTTTTAAAACAAATTATCGAAACATTTCAAGCTTCTTATTGAATATTGTAGCTTCCATATAATTATTTTCTAACATATTGCATTAAATTAAGTACCTATTGTTAGAATAATCAGTTCTAAATGAATAGCTGTATAATGCAGAGAAAATTAGTTTTATGAAGAGATCCTTTTGAGAAGCTATCAGGACCTGAATTTATTGGAATTATTAAAACACGTAATACCTACACGTTATAGAGTTACGTCATATTTAATACGTCAAAGAAGGTTATGAAACGAATGTCAAGCATAAAATCGATAATTATTGATGTTTTCATAAGAGAAGAGCTCTGCGTCATTGTCTGGTGTTGCATCATCAGACTTATGAATCACACCTCCGTCCTTTTTTCTCATTCACCGTTAACAAAGAAATAATATTGAAATAATTGTCGGTTCTAACTTCGACGACTGATTACGCAGAGCTCAAGTTCCGTGATTTTCATATTATGTATTGTATCTGCTTATGTTAAGCTAATGTACCAATGACTTTGGTCGTTAACAGCGAATTTGTTATTTGAGGTCTACTCTAAGAGATACAAAATAAGGTCCTTAAATGACATAACAAACGTTTGCCCAATGTCTCATAAATTCTGTTGTCGGTAATTATTAAAGCAAGGATTTAGGTGCATTTTTAGGTCATCTTTTTAGTCGGGTGTACGAGTTGTGGAGTGATGACCTGACGATTCATGACCAAAATGTATCTAAATCCGTGCTTTCGTAATTGCTGTGATGTTCACCTGAAAAGGAGAAGAAAATGTTAAAGAAAGCGGATAAGCAGAGTACAAGCGAACAACTTACCTGTATCGAGGCCGGTAGAATTTTATTGTGGTGCTGCTTTCTTTAACAGAATCAGTCACTTAGTGACAACGAGGTACGGGAGGTACCAACCAGTAGAGCCAGAACGGTGTCCTCAGGAGGTGAAACAAGTGTTCGATGAAATGTATTGTGGGGTTGTAAAGTGTCGGATGGACATAAACAACTTAAGAATGATTAGAAAATAGTTAAAAGTCATCGATTATTTGGCATAATCGTTTATATCTCACTCGATCAGAGCATAAGGTCCTAAATAATCATGAAAATATTTGGAACTAAATGAGGCCTGCTCGACTGGCCTTTCGATATAACACTTATCTGTGTAAATAGCTTTTCGTCGACGACGTATTTGCATATGAGGTGCGAATACGCGTATGTCTGTTAACGATTTTCCCTGTGCGTCACGCTTGGATGCGTCCTCGCTTTTTCGAACGACCCTCTTCAGATGCGGGATAAACAGATAGGATCGAATACGTCTGGGTGGAATATTTTTCATAAAGCGGAATTTATTTGGAAGTCAGAAAGGCGTACCAATTTGCGGCTATTGGTGTTTTTTGACTTTAGGTATTAATAAATCAATTAATATTCTTGGCGAACGCGTTGAAACTGTTGGATTCGGACATTTCCATCAAGAAAGTAATGGTTTTGTTAATATACGACGTTTTATAAATAAAGGGAAAACTGCAATAAAGTTTTACAATTATTACTCGTTCAGCGTGACTCTGACGCACGGCCACTTCTCATTACGTGACATAAGTATCAGCTGGTACGGAAAAATAAAATCGATATTTTTAACAACAAATTCTGTTAATAGACACTTAAAATTTGCACAATCGCTCAACGTTTATTGTCACTCCTCATGAAGCTATCAACCGATAGTGAAACTTTGAGGGATTGTGCGAATTTTAAGTGTTATACAATATTCGTCGGACAAGAATCTACTTTAATTATGGATTTTTTTTTCACAAATTAGTATTCCCTAGAAACGCGAATGGCGATATCACAATTTAGTTATTTTGTTCATGCTCTTTCTTATCATTCAAGCCGTTCTCAGAAACTAGAACCAATTAAACAAAACTGATGATATATTAAGCTTCAGTAGCACAAAGTTATTCTAAAACGATTCTTAAATCCTTGACAACCGAACTATGTACTGCTTCTCTCTCTGTAATATACAAACAAAGGTTTCTTCCTTTTGTAGAATGTTACGAAAGGCAAGCGTCTGTGTATAAATAACTTTAAATTTCGCGGGTTGGTTTTCAGTAAACTTGTGAAAGAAAAGTGTAATAAACGGAAGAAGCTAAAGATTTACTAAATTTTAAACTGACTTAATAAAAATTTAATTTAGGCATTACCAATTTCGTACTCAAAAGAAACTGGAAGCCACGTCGGAAGCTTCTGAAAAGCACGAGAAATCTAATTAGCCACATCAAACAGGCGATCCCCGTAATTAACAAAAATTATTTCCGAGACGTGATTTTTTTTTGGGGGGTGTGCGATTGCGTGCCACCGTTCCGGTTCCCACTGAAAATTGTGTTTATTTTTAATTTGATCGAATTTTGCGCACACACCCCATCTCCACCGCAATTATTCTGTCTGTTTGCGCATTCCATCAATTTTCTAAACGTGAACGTGTCTCCGTGTTTGACTTTCTCTAAGCTCGGCGTTTGTCGTCTGAATTTTAAACAAATATTTCCGGCGAGATTTTCCGTTCGCTGTTAGAGACCTTCTCCACTGAAATGAGATGAGAAAGCGGAAAGTGAGTGAAGGATTGGTTTTCAGGTCAGAATTTTAATTTTTTCTTAACTTTATTTTAATAATAAGAATTTATGTTTCATTAAAAAAAGCACGATGAAATGTTTGGGTATTCGCAAAGATTTTAAAATTTAATGTTTGTTTAACGAAAGATTAAACATTACACATATCGACAAACGACTCGTTAAGTAATAAATTTGTTTAAATGTCAGACGAGTCGTTAAATTAAGAGAAGTACTTTTTGTCGCACAAGGTTAACTATTTCTGATATAATTCTTCCATCGTGTTGCTCAAGTGATTAACGAGTCCACATAAACACAGTACAATAGGACGTTAGTCTAGAAGACGTCTGTTTGCTTAACATACACATCCTCACAAACACATTACGAACAAATAGCTATGTATGTTATCTCAGTGATTTAGCTCGGCCTGTTTTATTTTTATTTGATAATTTTGTCATGTCGTTCGTTCTGTAATTATTATTATTGTATTCGGAAACAATTTTAATTTGTTTTTTATAGATCAGGTGAAACAATGTGCAATTTGTTTAAAGCGATCATTAAGAGTAGCGCCGTAAACTTGGTGGAATGGTGGAATGAAACAAAAGCAAACTTTGTGAACTTAAATTTAAAATTGTTTGTTTTTGCTGAAGGAGAAAGGGTTTTTGTTTCTTAATTTTGACGATTTCTCGGTTATAATTAGAGAACCTTGCAAGAAAATTCCTGTAACTCCTTTAAAATTTAATTAAAACGTACTTTTCCCTGCTTTTTTTTGTGTTCGCTTCAAGTTAAATTGGTGTGGAGTTTACGAAAGTTGCTGCATTGGAATGCAATTGTATTGAAAATTCTAAACTAGATAAAGTTTGCAATTTTCGTTTTCAATTTTCCAATGCGTACTGCGGTTTTATGATCGACCTTTTATATACAGTAAGCAAGATGGAATTTGTGGCTTCATAAAATAATTTCTGCGCATAAGTACTCGATTTTTTTATAAACTGGAATTTTCAGTCTTTTTAACAGTGTTTGATAGGAGCTGTGTTAATCGAAACATTGATTGTCCTTTAAATTGTTAATAAATTTCATTCATATTTCTGTAACATTTTTTTCCCTGCTGCTGTAGTTCCATGAAGTTGGTTCTACTTACTAACATGTAGCAAGCGTCTAAAAGTGTGTCAGCATAGTTGGAAATTTGACAAGAAGAGGATTTACTATTGCGTGGTAAGTCATTGGGCACATTTAGCAGACCCAAAAGTTATGCAACTGTTGACTAAATTTCTGCTGAATGCGACCTCACAAGTGATCACTCAACTAATGAGTTGGAGCGGTCGCCATTTTTTGTAGCGTAACTTCGCCGCTACCTGTAGGAACATTTCATGATGAGTGAACCTCATTCAGCAGAAATGAGTGCTCAGTGTCAACTGTTGGAGCGGGAACTGCCACTGATATGTTCTGCTGAATCAGCACATTCATAAACAGGATCAATAAAAGGAGACCCAATACTGCTTTGTGGTAGATTCTTGACTGTCACAATTTATAATAATAATTTTTTGAAGTCTGTTTGAAAGATAAGACTTTATCCAATCGAGAGCACTTCCTCTAATATAATGACGTGTCTGTGCAATTTTAAATATAAGGTAGTGGTGTCTAGAAGGCCTTCGTTAATTTATCATCTTTGCAGCATACAGAAGAGCAGTATCAGTACCCTTTCCATCCAAACCAAGTTGGTTTGAGTCTAAAAGATTGCACCTCAATACAAAATTCTGTATTCTATTCTGCATCACATATTTAAAAAACATACTCCTCTTTAATAAAAATATTGGAAAATTATACTCGTAGAAGTCAGCACTTTTTATTTTTCAATTTGTGGGAAATTTCTCAGATCTTCTGAATTGATGGAGGAAGGATGGAGAAATATTGTAGTATTATTAGATGGTATATCACATTCGAATTTTCGCCTTCCCGAAATTTTATTCTTCCAGCACATCTTCGTTCGTTGTTTATTATTGGATGCATTCATTCACATCACGGATTGCGAGATTTTCCGCCAGTGTCGACCAACGCTTCATTTGCTTGTTTTTGTTATTGTTTCTCTATTCTTTCGTTTTCCGATTACTATAAAATCATCATTTACCTCACTTTCCTCTACTCTTATTGGTCGTGGCTCAGAAAATTCAGATAGTTGAAGAACTTTACCCATAATTGACCGTTGGACCTTCTTCATTTCCCTTATATTCATCTCGTGAGGTTTCTTGGACGTATATTTGGTTTTAAATTCTTGAATTGATTCCAAGGATGCGGTTTTTCTTAACTGGTTAGGTGCCAGTGCTAATTCCTTTCCATATTGCCTCTCACCACTGGCAGCAGAGTATACAGATTGCACTACTTGGCTATATGAGTTGTAATTGGTCTTGCTAATTTCAGAAGATTGCAATTTCTTATTCTCATCAGCTAGAAGCGTTGGTAATGCGGTAGGTAATATCTTTTTTAAGCATTATTATTCGGTCCGTAAATTCGCGCTGAGTCTTCTTCCCGGTTAACAGTCAAGACATTTCTTATGATCATCTTTTGTATTCACCTACTATAATTAAGAAATTTAAATCGAAAATGTGTGACCCAAGTAATATTTTCCAGGGGCTTTTCTTTCTTATATTGAAATCTCTTCTTTTGAATATCCCTCCATAAGCGTTATGGAGAAAATTCTCACATTCATTGCCCCTGTATAACCGTTCAAAAATTATTAAATTGCTATTTGCAGGACAGCTATTCACAATTCGGAAACTTGTTATAATTTAACAAAATCTTTTGGTTAGTATCCAGTTAAATTAAAAGAATGAATTAAAGTTGCAAGTAGGCAGGCAAAAAGTTGGAAAATTATTTTCCACTGGAAATTTGGAGAGGAGAACATTCTCTAAGATTTTATGAAGTGCTTGTGAACTTGAACTTGTAAGTGTGTGCGTGTGTACTGAAGATGGTAGCGTAGCTGCCGAAATACGTATATACGGATATAAAATAATTGTGGGAAGAGATCAGTTTTTAATTATTTATAAAACAACTTCTCCTTTGCCATTCCTAGTATAATGTTATACATAATTTCAGATAATCTTTTATTATTTATTGAAAGTATAACATACTTCTTTTAAGTGCGATCTTTTAAACGAAAATATGATTAAAACATTGCAGACGAATATTCTTTTTTTCATGAGCTAAATAACATAGCCTGGATTGGGTGGGTTTGACTTTAAATTATATTTCTCGAATGGAATGGGTTAACTGGGCATAAAAATATCTCCTGGGCATTCAGGTCTAATGTATGTAACAAAAGTTTGGGAAAATTTTTCAAATCTAATAATACAAACTGTAATTGTTTTATTTATATTTATACTTCAGAAAACTATTCAGTGAAGATTTAACAAAAATTATAATGTATGTATTACATAGCAGCTAAAGGGCCATGGGTTTCAATGGTTCGCAATTTAATGCGAATGCCTCTCATCAGCGTTTGGACGGTAAATGGATTAAACTTTCGAATCTTTTGGTAGATTTTCCGTCGTAGCTCTTCTTCATTTTGGGCTTCCCATTCACCATCGTAAACTTTTCTACAGAGTGAAGCCCAAAACTCTTCTATAGGACGGGCCTGGGGAACATTCGGGGGGTTATCCTTTCTAGGTACACATGGGATATTTCGTTGCCTTAACTAATCTTGGGTTATTCTTGCATAATGGCACGATGCCAGATCCGGCCAGAACATAATATTATCATGAACATGATGTGTTTGAATAAAATTTACCAATTTAGGGAGGCATCTTCTAATATAAATGTCTGCATTTACAGCTTCACCCCTAACTCGCCCAACATAAGGTCTTGAAATACCAGTTTCCGAAATGGCGCACCACACTAGTATCTTTTCCTCGCTTTTTTCTTATATCTTATGCCCTTTTGAGACGGTCATATTTCTTGTAACAAATTTGTTACAAAATGAGAGAGATAAGCTACCACAGTGAATGTTGATTGGTTGAATTGTCACTTCTCACTCACTTTCTAACAAATTTGTTACAAGAAATGTGACCGTTTCAAAAGGGCTTTACATCATTAGGAACGTCCTCAATGTTGTCTGTATAAAAGCCTTCGTTTCCTTTTATTTCGGAATTAGATAATGTAAAATATTTTTCGTCGTCCAAAATTATCGTGGTATTGTCTCTGAAATGTACTCGTCTTAAATGTCTGCAGCACCTTGGAATCCTTTCTAACTGAGCAGCCCTGTATTTTGGACACTTTTGTCGTTCTCTAAATGATTTCTGCTAATTTCCCTCTTGATTGTCATATGAGATACGTGAAATCTTCGGCTTAATTTTCTCGTTGAAACTCCTCTTCTGTTTTTTGCAGATTCAATCAAGTTCTGAAGCCTTGGATGATCCAAAACTCGAGGGCGCCCCGTCTTGGGAAGATTCATGTACGGCAAACCTTCCTCACGTTCCCTAATGACTCGATAAATTGTTGCCTTAGAAATATTTTGGTTTCTATAAATGGCGACGATATCACGTTTGGGCATTTGGCCCACCAAGTTGTAAATACCTTTCCGCAATTCTAACTTGTAAGACATTTTGTACAACTTTGTATACACAAATGGATTGTCAAACTGTAGAGGAAAATTGACAGATTCTTCATATCCAATGGTACGAAACATTTTCCCAAAACTTTTGTTACATACGTTATTCGAAAAAAGTACATTTGTTTCTATGATGGTCGTTGATAATCGTTTTAAAATAGAAGAGAGTGTATTATTTAGATGACAGTAATCTCAGTTCTGTTTCAACCGGAAAATGGAGGAAAATATCTCGGCCTGTTTACATTTACCCTTATCGAGATATATTTCGTTATTAAACTGTAGCCTTTCACAGCCAGCCTGACCTCATTAATTCCCTGCAACAAACTTCAAACAGAGTCATTAAAACTTATAACCGACTTTGCAACCGTGCTAATTTAGTAAAGGTAAAAGTGGCGGGCATTGTGTTTCAATGCGCGCTCAAACCGTTGCTTATTGTTAGGCTACATGACAGTGCAAAACGGGACTTCCCCTGCATGCAGTAGATGTGTACTATACGTATCTACACTTGGTGACTATGTAGTGTTGCGTTATCGCTAACCGGAGACAAGAATTGACTTTACCTCAAAACGTCTGCTCGTCCGAACGTGCAACGGATGAAATATACTGTTTTTTCCGCCAATTGACAGGTTTTCCCTTTCGTGCTTTCTGGCAATAAACGTTTCCTTTTACATAAATGTTTAATGATGATACGTTTGCTGGAAAGTTCCATGTCTTTCAGTTATTTTATCTAAAACAGCTTCAATAAATATCGATATTTATGTGTTTGTTCATTATTATGGATGATATAGGCGACTGAAATAGAATGGAAAGACTTAATATTAAAGAATTTAAATCGAAACAAAGCGATATGTGATCATAGCAGCGATTTATGTATACAGGATGTCTCATAACGTACAGAAGAAACCAAAAGGGTAGCCAGGGGAGATAAGTAGATAAGAGTAAAGCTTCTTTCTTAATAAACTTTAAAAAAACTCAATAACTAAAATGTTGCTACAAGTTAAAGTTAAATTAATTAACAAACAATTACTGTAGTAATTAAGGCTTGTTTGCGACTCTTCAATTTTTTTTCTCACTCAAATTCTCTTGAAAAATCACAACAGTAGAGATATTCTTCTTCTTTGAAGTTGCGTTTGTTACGCTGTAAAGGAGTTCTAGGGATCTTTCTCATAGTGCTCTTAGGCTGTTTGCACATTATCCTATGACTATTTTCTTTATGCATCAGTTTGTCTTCCTTTACATTCAAATAGGAACAATTATATTCTTTAGTAAAGAATCTATAACTTAAATTGCAGACACAAGTTTAAAGTTTACTGTTTATTTTCATTTCTAACAATAGTTAGCCAATTGAATACTGATACACCATTTATATTGACGCTCCACTCTTCGCTCGCTTTCGTCCTCGCTTTAGTTATAATAGTCTGACATTTGGCAAGGTGATTTTATATTTAGTAAACAGATCGATATTTTCACTGGCAGTTGATGCAAACCGTTTAACATTAAACAATAAAGCAGTTGGCACTGGCATCGAATGAATATTTTCCGAAAGCTTGTGTCAATTATGCTTTGTTTACATGTCATGTGAGTTGTTAAATTCTGTGCTTTTCACGCTCGGTGTAGTGCTATTTTCGACCTGCAACTGAAAACATATCTTAACATTGTGCTTTGCAGAGCGAGCATGCAAATCGACTCGCGGTTGGAATTATCGTCAATTATCTCAGAGTTCAAAGGAATAATACTGCCTTCGGAGTTGTTCTAGGATTACGTAAACTTTAGCCTGTGGGAAGGCTTAAGTTTGTGCATTTAGTATTTGTGGAAACTGGCACGTGACTTGAAAAGATAAATGATTTGTTTTTTTGAAAACGAATCGAAATAACAACTATTTCCGCACTATTAATTCTGAAGTTTTATTAATAACAGTGGCATATTTTAATTTAGAACATGTTGCAAAAAGTGTATTCTATTCACTTTGCAATGCAAAGTAAGTAATAATAATATTTATATAACAAGTCTTGTAATTATTGTCGATTATCTAATGAAACAGATGGTCGAAGATTACAACATATTGTTTTATTGATGTAAATAGCAACACTTTTATGAGCAGCAGCTATAAATTGTGTTAATAAAACGTAAAAATTGGCGTATAATTAATTAATTCAGTAATCAATGCGGGTGGATACTTAAAAGCTTCTTTCGTTATCGGATAATAGACAATGACCGTGAATTTACTGGAGCTTTAATGTTTTACGATGTGTTTATAAAAACCGCAGACGCACGTATATCTCATAAAAGATGATGCGCTCTTGTGGTAGGACACTTTTCTATTTTTGAATAATGAATTAATTTTCTTAAGTGATGAAGAACTTACAGTATTAAGTGAAACTTAATGTATTAAACGCCGCAACCTGTATATTTCCAATTTTTTTTGGAGTTTATTTCATCATTTTTGTGCAAAGAATTCTTGCAATATAGTCAACTGGTATAAAACTCCTAGAAAATACGTCAGCTCTAAATAAACCTTGAGAAGTTTAATTGCGAACATAAATTTCACAAAAGTCCTTTAAAAATAATCTAACACTTTCACCTAAATAAATTACCTTCAACCCTTAATTCTAACCCAAACAGATTTCAGGTGACAAGTAATTTAGCAGACCTGTAACTTAAATTGTTTTTGGTGACTAAATTCCCTGATATCGGATAAAAATCACACGAATCACGCAGACAATAGCACGGAAACCTAACAAATAGAGCAATTAGAAATTCCGGGTAAGAAACCGGAACGAAAACGAAAACCGACTCGAGCCCCTAATGCCAATAAATTCCGCATCCTGCGTTTCTTAAATTTAATTTCTGATAGGGTCGAGGGAGCGGAAATAAATTATCGCCGTTCCGATATCCCGCCGATACAGTTCGAATTAAGAACCAGACGTTTCGCAAGTTCACACGTAATCTTGCTGAATATAATCCCGACCGAGAATCTCTCAATAAAAGGAACCGCCAATGATGGAAGAGTTTGGATCATTGAGAAATATTTCAAAAAAAGGAAATCGATGATATAATAGGGAGGGAGGGAAGTAATTTAGAATTTTAGTGATACGAAAATAAAAATCGAGACGGAAAGTTTTATTAAAAATGAGCTTTACGGCCCGGTGAATACAGATTCAATTATTTGAGGACTTTTGCAGGACCTTCCAACACAAAGGGTTATTTAGATTCATTTCAGTGCCTTTGATTACCTTTCGGACGCTTTGTTTCGCGGAAGGGCTTTCATTGATTTTTCCGGAAAACTTACTCTAATTGCGTTTTCATTATCGGGCTAACGAGATTCAGAATTTACACTTTCAAACTTACAATAAGATGAAGAATATAACTACCTGTTCTGTGCGTGTATCAAAGTATCAAAGCCACTTTTGCAGCAATTAAAGCTAATTTGCCTGAAAGCACGACACCCTTAACGAACACAGCAAAACAAGTACAGAGGTCACGATCAGTGTACTATAAACTTCCCTGCAATAAACATTTTCTCTGTAATACGAAAATCACAGCCACTCTACCTATAACGAAGGCACTACGTGTCACCGGTCTTATTTCTCCTGCATTCCTCACCTTAATGAATTTTAATGTAAAGTCCTAAGTCAGTGTAATGAACTTCAAGATATCTACTCAGAATTTCGTTTAACTAGAAACAAAACTGTTACGTTTTACTATTTAATCTAGCCCTCTATGTAACCTTTAACTGCGTAAGTTGTTTGTTGTAAGACCATTTGAACTTGTGAATAAAAATTTAACACAGGTAACTACTTTAATTTTCCCATTTCTCGTTCAAATACACTTACAACGGTGGACCTGTGCGATTAATATTCATGTTAATCGTTACATTTAAAGTCGCCCTTAAGTGTTCGATTTCGATTTCGAGAGAACTTGACATCATTGCTGCAAAGTTTCCTTTATTCTCCGTTCGCCGCAGGTTTTCTTAGGTGAATCGTAAAACATCCGCGATGGGAATTCAATTTTCTTGCTGTATGAAGTTTCCTCTTTGTCTGAATAAAGAATTTATATGGTATTACAGCCGAAATTCAAATGTTAGTTATTTTAAGCTATATTTAACTTGGTTCAAGTACAATTATCCCAGCTTTTTGTACCTACAGTTTTTTCGCTGGATCTTTGCAGTTACGTCATAGTGCCCTGATTCAAGTAAAGAAACAACATCTTTATTTATCATTGTCTGGCACATATGATAAAACAATGAAAGAATCTATAAGTTTGTCATTTTGAGTTATTACATACGTTTCCTCTGCTGCGTGTAAAATGAAAAGAGATAAAACATAATTTATACGTCGCGTATAAATATTTAGATTCTGCCGCGCATAAAATATCCGGTTCCGGTTTTTTAACTGACAGTTGTGGTTAGGTTGCGATTTCTTGTGTTTATTTTGCTTCGTGTTGTGTTTCTTTCTTTTTACTGGTGACTACTGTTCTTTTTAGGACAATTAAGGCATTTGTACAAGCATTTCTAAGGTAAATTAATACATATTATTACATTTCGTAATTGACAATTAATATAGGTATTAAAATGAGTAATAAATTTACTTTTTAGAGAGTGGCGGCTGCCCTTCAAATCTCTTTGCGGACAGTGTCCACTATCAAAACTCGAGTGAAGCAAAATCCAGTTCTTTCTTCACCTGGTAAGAAGAGACCTCGAAATAAAACAAAAACCACAGATATGCCCGATGCAATGAAAATGGAGGTTCGGAATATAATCTACGATATGTACAAACAAAGTAATTTCACACATAACGATAGGTGTGTGCATTATAAATGACATTTTCTTCCATTTTAGGAATGCATGTGACGCTTGAAACATTGAAAAATATGTTACAACTAAAAGAAATTGTGCAAATAGGTATAACCTCCTTGGCAACTCTGTTGAAGGACATAGGCTTCAAGTACAAAAAAGATGACAATAGGCGAGCATTAACTGAAAAATTTCACATAGTTTGCATGAGAAGTACATTTTTGAGAAATTACATTGCAAACATCACTTCTCACCTTCGACAAATTGTTTTTCTTGATGAAACCTGGATTTTTTTTAAAGGCAACAAAACAAAATCATGGCAAAATGATGATATCAAGAGCGTTCGCAAACCAGAGGGTTATGATGGAAAAAGGTTCATTGTAGTCCATGGTGGTACTAGTGAAGGTTTTATTGAAGGGGCAAGTTTGGTATTTGCTTCTAGATCTGCAGTAGGTGATTATCATGGCGAAATGAACAGTGATTTATTTAAACAATGGGTAATTGATAAACTAATCCCTAATTTAAAGGAACCCTCACTTATAGTTATGGATAATGCACCTTACCATAGCATCGTACTCAATAAATCCCCAAATACCTCTTCAAAGAAGCTGGAAATTATGGAGTGGTTGCAAGCAAACAAAATAATTTATTCTCCTGAAATGACCAAATATGAGTTACTTCAGCTTGTAAAAAGAAATAAATGTGAAAAGATTTATGAAATTGATGAAATATTAAGATGGTCATGAAGTTTTGAGATTACCACCGTATCATTGTGATTTTAATGCTATTGAACTAATTTGGGCACATGCTAAAAGATATTACGATGCACATATTGGTAGAGATGGTTACAGAGATGATAATGTTAGAGAAATGTGGAATGAAGCTCTTCAAACATGTGGCAAAGACGTATGGAATAATTGTGTACAACATACAGAGACATTAATAAAGCAATGGTATGATCGCGAGAACCAATTTGTTAATTTAGATATAAATCCTGTCATAATCAATACTAATGAAACATCAGAAAGTGAAAGTGATTTAGACTCAGAATAATTTAAAAGTGAAAGTAATTTAGACTCAGAATAATTTATTTTTAAGTTTGTGGTACATATTATGTTCTGTTTCCTAGCATAGTTTAAATTTAGATTATCTTAATATTGTTTATACATTCCTTATAACTTGATGCATGATAAAATACTTTAATTCAATCTTATTTTAATTTTTTTGAGTTAACCCTTAACTGACGTGGTGAAGTTTTGGATCGTAAACTACGTTGTAGAGTCTGGGAGTCTTCAAATGAAACGATCATTAAAAAAAAAGAAACATGTTATATTATCATTTCATATGTATCAAAAGCTTCAGAAATGTATTTTGAAGAAATTTATTTAAATATTATTCTTGCTGGGAGTATACATAAGAAACAAAAAAATGTAATTGATATTAACGATGGAAATGAGAACATGAGGATTCTTCCGACTCTGTCTCTTGAAATCTTCAATCAGGTGTAAAATACCACTTTCTTGTGTTCTTCAACGTATCTAAATTTAAAAAAAAATGGAAGAACGTTTAGATACCATTTGAAAAGAAATTTGCAGCCCTGGTACTTACAACGTCGTGGAGTCCAGCGAACTCTGAATATTACATTTACAATGAAGTCAAAGACTGAGTGCTTTAGTTCCTTAGGATATTCATCAACATCGGTTTTTAGGAAGGTAGAGAGAGACACAGTTCAATCAGTGAAAAAATTTAAAAATAATAGCGCATTCAAGAGAGCCAGAATCCGTGGGACTCCACGACGTCGATTAAGGGTTAAAACGTGCACACTGGAATTTTGTAGGTTAAGATTATCTGACATGTGACACATAAACCAAGCTCAAATTGATGTTTGAATACATGAATATTGTCGCTAAGTTGACTACGAAGTATCGATTTGATTCATTTGCGAAAATTTTATGACGTAACTGCAAAGATCCAGCAAAAGAACTGTACCTTGAATTTTGTTTTCTCTTAGAAATTTATTATTATTAATTGTGGTATCTATTCGTGCAAAATTAAATAAACCAAACATCAATGTTTTGCAGAACTTCAATAATTTTATTTGTATTATTTAAGGACTTGCGTGCATTCAATTCTCTCATAGGTCGCGTAATTTTTGTGTAGCAGATAGAGCTCTCATATTTTGGGCGTTTGATTTCATTCAGACTTCTTCGAACGTGAGTTTCTATTCTTACCCCAATTTGTAAGACAAATACCGAAGGAGAAAAATATATAGCAAGTTGGTTGCAATCGCAGCTGCGAACTCTACTTATTGTTCAAAAATATTATTCCTATAAACCAGTTGCAGTTGATAAGGTAACTTACCAAACAAATTAGTTGATAACACTAATTGTAATTATCAGTTTGTTATAGCAATATCGATTAGGGGTTTTAAGATGTTAGTTTTATATATGCAGGATATGCATGAGAATTCATACATAAAGTACATTGACATATTTCTCGATAAGTTAGAATACCTTTGAAAAAACTGTTTCCTAAACTTTAACTTTGCACAGTCTTAGCTTTTCTTTTGTTTTTGACATTGCAGAATTAATCTATGTACATACATATCGGGCGATCAACTGAATTTTACCTCATGGCCATGACTCGAAAACGTAAGTCGTAAGATAACATTTGACATTTAAGCTATCGGTATTGTGTTGTCCGGTGTTATTGTAAATTTTAGCCCAGAAATTGAATTAAAAGTGGCGTTTACAGTAGTCCATAAAACTTTCATGATGGAAAGTTATTTGCGAAACGGAAGGAAAATAGATGGTGTTTGAATATATTCAATTCGTGATTGCATGGCAGCACGAATCCCAGACAACAAGTTTTGCTTTCAAAGCCCACTAGAGATAAAATTCAGTTGATCACCTGATATAAACCACGTGCAGTGAACACATTTTCTTACTACTTTCTTCTATGCCTTACACAGAATAAAATCATTTCTAGTTCAGGGCTAAATCAGAGCCGAATTTAAAGACGATGTTTTTAGCTTTATAAGAATTTACACATGATTCTCTGTGTAGATAGAAAACATACCAGGATTTTTTTAAGGCAGTCTGTTGTGTAGATATTTCTTTTTCGTCAAGTTAAAATATAAAAAGTCTTATTTTTTTTGTTTTAATTTATTTTTATTTCTCAATATGATTTAATATTAGATTATTGTTATCGTGATTCGAATTTTCGACCTACACCTAAATTCGCTTTTCTATGAGTATTTAAATTAACGCCAGCAGAAAGGGCTTCACCTGAATGCCGTTTCATTACGTTTCAGAAGCTTTATTTGACGGGATTGGCTGTGAGCTCTTTATCCGGTTCTATCGGAAACGTGCCTTATTTTATTGAAGAGGTTAAGGGCCTTCGTCTAACATTTCTACATCAGATATTACGAAGTAAATTTATGAACTGTGAACTGTGACATACAAGGCAATTCAGGATTAACCTTGATAACTTCAGGAATCGATAGAAATTCAGAAAATAATGGAAATTTCATGAATAAACAATGTCCCAGAAACGCTTTGCTTCCGAGAAAAATGGTGCAAAATTGTAATTTTTTAAAGGTTTTTTGTTTCATTCTTTGAATTTCTTGACCGGTTTTAGTAATTTATGGAAATAAAACTCTTGAAGTTTCGGTCCAAATTTTATTTTATGTCGAACCTGGCTAGGTTCTTCCTCAGCGACTGCAACGATTACAGATTAAAAGCCTAATAAAATAAAATAAAATTTGGACCGAGGCTTCAAGAGTTTTATTTCCATAAATTTAAAGGTTTTTCTAAGAATAACTTGAAATAGAAAGAGTAATGGCCTTGATATTTGGTATAATTATTTACTTAATCAGGTAGTATTATTTGTAACGATCCTTTCACGAGTGTTACTTTTGCAACTGATTTATACTCTTATCTGTCTTCAATATTTTGCTTCACTTTACATTATATTATACTGCTCTGTTGCTATTGGTGTACCTGTTGAAATAAAAGTACAGACAAAAAGAAAATATCTAATGAGTATTGATAAATACTAGTTTATTCTTGATGTAACAGCAAAATTTCCTGAAGTTACTCGTAAGTTAATGTGGAATGAAGAAATCCTGTAATGTTATTTATTCTTGGTTAAGTTTATGAACTGGATAGTTTGGGAATCGCTGGCTATTATATGAGAATATATCAAATATATCAATATATTATATGAGAATATATCAAAGCAATGATTTTCAAAAAGCTGTCATAAAACTGCTACTTATAGTGTTTTCGTTTCACTGCTTTAGAGCACTCTCAGAATATTCTCATCTTCTTTTAACCTCATGCGGATATAAATGGTTTTCAATAAAATTTCCTCTCGCAGACGGCTATGGCAATCTAAGAAATACATATCTTTGCTAATACGTATGCGTTCATGTAGCCAAGTGTCATCTTTGTGTGGTTTGTTTTCGTAGATGTTTGCGAATTTAACAAAATAAGTTTCACTTTAAATTCTATTCCATCCTGCTGTATTGCACTGGTTTTCACGTTAGAGCAATTATTTATGATTTGTAACACGCCGATGTGCTACGCTTGTTTGTTGACTTTTAGAGACAACTAAATATTAATAAAAATGTCCAAACAAATAAACAAATTTAATTTATGGCCAAGTTAATTGACTGATAACTGAAGGATTGGCAGTCTGCAAGAATTTAACGCGTATTTACCGTAAGGGGTACGGCTCTGTCAGGACTTCTGAGAAAGGTCAGGTTTTATTGTCATGCATTACGTCTAGACAGCGCCTCTACCTGCAGTTTTAAGGAAACCCTATTGACCCACAATAGTACTACGCTCTGCGTCGACCAATTCTCAGAAATACCGGGGTATCCCTTCTTTGTATTTCAACACAACTTTCAATAATTATTGCCTCGTGATCGCTAATTAATGAAGGACTCTACTTATGTCTGTGCACCCTGGTTCGAATCCCGGTGAGACGGTAACAACTCTGAGACAGCGGGAATTGGCTACGTGTAAATAAAATACGGACTTATATTTAATTAATTATTTATTGCAAGAGCAAGGTAAAAAACTCCGATTTCTAGCCGCACTGCGGTCTAGAAAAATGAGCGGAAAAACCTTGTCGTTTTTAAAAATCCAATACAGAGGAACACAAGAAAAAATTTACGATTTTGTAAGAAATACAGTAGAATTCGTTTAATGGCTTTCTCGTTCGAATATCGTGACGAACTAACTGTTTTCAATTACACAGCTGGTGGTTTTATGCTTGTCCCAAACAATAGTTGTGGACCTTGTTATTCAATTTACATTAACAATTAAGTTGTTTTCAAAATTAGATTGGTCTTGGTACTCGTGTTTATCACTTTCAATAGTACTCGAAGACGCTCTGTATGATCAACCAGCGCACAGTATGGTCGTGTGCCTACAGTGTACTTACTTAATGAACGTAATTAATGAATTAATCAGATATTCGGGGAAGTATGTGATACAAAATGTCGCCTAGGCGATCAATTTGCGAGAGGATCAATAGTAATCGCAAGTTTTCACGGAAAGACCTCCTGAGGAGGCGCAGGAGCCGATTTGTTTCTAACCTAATAACGCGGCGAAGGGGGAGATTCTCAACCGCGCCTATCGCCAAGAGGTGGAGGTGCAGTGACTCTCACTTCATTTGTTAACCTCTGATTGCGTTGTTTTCGACGAGTATTTAGCCCTATGCGCAATGGTAAGAATTGACCGTTTTATTTGATACTCTACTATGGGTAGTTATGATCTTTCGGTCTCTCAGCGAATTACTTCTAATTAACCCGCAAATCTCCCGACAAGGGCTACACTTCGGTCCACACACAGGGTGTGAGGGAAGCTCGGTTAAGAAGATGGCTATGAATGTGATTCAGAACTGTTTGGCCTCGTAATTTTACGAGACTCGTAACGGCAACTAATTGGCCTTGATTTCGGGAATTAACTTGTGCTGGTCACACTTGATTTTAGCGTTAGATCTAGACTTGCCTTAGACCAGTGGTACAAAACAGTCGACTTCACTGCGCAAATCGAAAACCCCTTGTTTGAGTGTTTCCAACTTGCCAGAGAATATCGCCAAAGGGATTAATTAATTTTACAAGAGTACACTGTATATGGATCGCACTATAGCTTGAAAGCGTCGGTTGACTGCCTCTGGTCGATTTAGCAAACTAGTCTAATAATTTATACAACAAATGGTCAGCTAACTCCACTAATGTGGATGCAACTTATTTACCTTTAAGCTCGGTTAGAATGCAAATGAAAATACTTTAGAAAAAAAATGGCACAAGCCAAGCAAGTACTGAAATTTACAGATTATCTGGCCACAAATGGATGAGGGAATTAAAATGATTTTTGAACAATTTATACCACCAAGTATGTAATGAATAAAATACAAATTAAGTCAGAATACCTAACTCCGCGTCCGCGAAATTAACATCCAATACACTCACTGCACTAAGTTAAATACACCCGCGATTAATTTACCGTGTGCGACACCGACTTGTTTAGTTTTTATTTAATTGCCTCTCAAACACTGGAATTTTAGGCGTACCGATATAAAATGATTTAACTCTACTGTGAAAACTAAATCAGAGAAACAAGCAATTCACTAAGCCCAAATAATACGACTGATCATTTTAAAAGCTCGGAGCTATCTGCCCGTAATTTTTATTTTCATTTTTCGGCTGAACAAAATTAATTCGCCTTCCTCCTATCAGAAAACCAAATTCAAACACCCCTTGACCAATAGAGCTGTGTTTAGCATTCCGAAAGATAAACGCCCCCGATTTCTGGAATGTGTTTTTCTAAGCTTTTAAAACGACCACCCCGGCAGATCACATGTGCTGTCTTTTCAAAGTTCACAACAAACTTCTCAATACAAGTAAACTCCTGACATCTTTATGTTTTCCGCTTACTGAGGAACTCGGCGCCCGCCTGCAGATTTTTGTTTAGAAGCAATTAAAAATCAGCATGTTATTGCCCGTTACGCCCTGCAACCGATAGTTTTCAATAGCAGTATCCTTTTACAGACTCTTAGCGTGTCAAATTGTACAATTTCTAAAGAACACCAGATGACCATTAGAAACTCGCATGACAGATTTATATGATAGTCAACTCAAGAAAATTTTAAAGTCCCTCAGTGTTACAAGAATTTATGGCCCCACCCCTGTTATTGCCCATTGACAGCTATCGTAACGGCCTACCGATATTACTTCCGCTGGGCAGTTACAATTCCTAGCATATATACATTTATTTGTTATTTAAAATTAAAGTTACAACAAGAACATGCTTTTTGTTTTATAAACAAATTCGCGACCGTTTCAGGTTGAATCTTACTTTCGTCTAACACATTACAAGAGCAGACATACATACGTTTTCTGTATCAAATTTTTCCATGGCATGCTAGAGGATGGTTTTATTTGAAACTCAATAGAAGATGAGTGTGCTTAAGAACAGTCGATCGAAAACGCTATTAAATTTGTAGTTTATAGAACAAAAACACATCTTTTATCCTTTTTCTGTAATTGTTGCTACGCTCGATTAGAAAAACGAACGCTCCTGATAAATGTTGAACGGCGGCGTGGGCATTATGTTATTCGCTGTATACATTATGCATGTTCACTTATTCTGTAACCGAAAATATTGGCATTGAACATAGAGAACCACAACACAAGTTTCGCTTAATTGGGTACAGTTAATTAGATATGAATATGCCGTTGCAATTACTATAATGAAATATTTTCTAACGATAGTACTTCGAACATAATGAGGATAATGACGGATTGTATGTATAACAACCATCTCAGCTGCGAACAGGTAATAAACACGTGTTATGAAAAGCGACGTATATATCTTGCATAATAATAGTTTTAATAAATTGAACATGGAAACAGAAAATCCAGTGACACTACATTGTTATCAAATGTATAAATGAAAAGTACCGGAAATAATTTTTTAAAACTTTACAACGAACAAATTCCCATATGCACACTCAGAAAACAGAATCTTTATAGTGAAGACATTTTGTATTTCAGTGGAATAAATATTACTTCATTGAAATAATATTTTATCTTCAAAGAAATTATTAACGCACGTGTAACTACGTTTTATTCTTCACATAGGGTCAATCCATATCAAATAAACCAATGAGAGTTGCTGACATCTTTTATTTTAATTTTAATTATGAATTATCTGTTTCTATACAAATCCGGAAGTACAAAACGATTTTTATCACCAACATTTTGGATACTACTAGCCATTTTGTTTAAAAGGAAGTCATTTTTGGCGTTTTCAAAGGTTAACGGCAAGTTAAATAACTATTTCGTTATTAAGATATCAACTTGAAATAAAAACCATCTTAATCTACATAAAACCATTCATGTTATGATCAAGTACTTGTTAGGTTTTAAGGAAATAAACTAAAACTTGTTTAGAAAATCGTGTTTCGATTAGAATAAATTAGAGATTTGAGAACCATATTTTTCATAGAAGGGATGAAAACACACCTTAAATATTCTTTCCCCACAAAGATATAATAGACCATTAGATGCTATTAAAATTTGAGATCTTTCACATCCACCCTTCAGGTTTTACGAGCCTTCAAATATTGAGATTTGGCTGAAATTGCTGATTTTCAAATTGGTATATCTCAAAAGGGACTGAACAAAAGAATCTGAGATTTTCTCAAGATATTCTTCTAATAGTAACTAGTAATCAACACACACAATTCCATCATTATGTTTTAACTACAAATTGTGTTAAAAAAGTTTCAATTTTTGAAAAATTACAATTTACGCAGCAGGTAAAAATCAAAAACCGATCAAGAAAAGATTTTGCACTAGAATATGTCTTTTTAAAATTAAAAATTTACTTCTTTCAGGATTTTGCAAAGATACATTAAATATTAAATAAATTATAAGCTTGGTGCGGGACTTTACATACAAGGGCGCCTTCTTATGCTTCTACGAGCTTTTTCGTCTTAAAAATTTGAAGACTTTCAACATTTTTCTCCTTCAGCAACTTCATCAGTTCAGACTATCTTGCGCTCTCTTGGGCGCTTGTGTATTTTGTGTGTTTCGTATTTTAAAATAACTGGACTGAGGGTCTTAATAATCAGGAATGGCAATTCCACAGACTCTCGAAATGTCTTCTGACTTTAACTATTAAAATCGATAGGTTTATGCTTTAAATACTATAATTTTGATGTTTAAAATGGCCATTTACTACCATCCTTCCATTATTTCATCGATTCTTCATTGCTTCCCAATTCTGAATGAGATTCTCCTAATGCAATAATGAAAGGAGAAATACAGTGAAAGCTCCCATAGCGGACAGCTCTCTTAAGCGGACACCTCTCTTAGCTGGACAGTTTTTAATCTCCCATTTATGTAATTTACATGCATTTGCATCTCTCTTAGGCGAACACCTCTAATGGAAGGACAGTTTGCTGGTCACGGTCGGTGTCCGACTAAGAGAGCTTTCACTGTATTTTCAATTGAAAAATATCCTATAAGTTTCGTCCAGTTTTCCGAAATTAGATTTTCACAATTATTACAAAAAATTTGCCACATATTGGAGGTACATGTTTAAAGAGCCTCACGCCCTAAATTTGCAGCCTTATTTGCATGCCTTCTCAATATGATTATACTGACAATAATATGGAGGCAATGGAAGAACTTCATACGCGTACTCTTTCAAAATTTCGTTGCGTAGCATTTTGTTCTGTCTATTCTAAAAGGTTTAATTAACTCCCACAACTCCTTTTTTTAAAATTTTGATTAATTTTGACGTTGTGCTTAATCAGTCGCTCCTGCATTTCGCTTTTTTACTGGAAAACGCGGGTGGTTTGTCCAATTGTATCGAATGGTATGGTGCGTTTTCCATCACCACCACACATTTACTCTGCAATTTAACTAATGCAGGAACAAGCCGATTAACCGCTCAATTTTGAAAAATTTACGCATCTATATTTTTGTAATAGTCTCTGTCATTGCTCGTTAAGTCAAGTAATAAGTCAGCCAAATTTTGTATCCACGGGTAACGTGGTAATGTGAAACGTAGTAGTATTCTCATCCTATTTCAACCTCATGTAATAATAAGGGATGCAGATATTCTGAGAGTACACTAGAACAGTTAATCGAAAACGCTATTAATTACACGTGTGTTTTATACAAGGTCCGTTCGATACGTTCAAATCCAGGTTACTTAACAAGATAAAAAAAGGGTAACCTTATAAATTGATTAGCGTTTGACAGATGATAGTTATCAAACAGTTGTAATGTTTTGCATATAACCTTTGGTTTATGTGGTATGTTTGGTATTCTACACTTGTGGCCACTGTTGCACGCTTTCGAAAAATTTTCGTTAGTGAGTCTGAAATCTGCTTGGCATGCCAATATGAATGAGTATGAATCATATTGATTTATTTATCGGGGAATTTAGACTGATATAGACTGCACTAAAGCAAATTATATGAAAATGTGTGTACACTAGTGGCCATTGATATAGAATAACAAGCATCCTCTTGTATGATTTATAGCATTTTCAATTGACTGCTCCAGAGCAGTCTCAGAGTAACTCCATCTCTTATTATTACATGAGGTTAAAATAAGATGAGAATACTCTGAGAGTGCGCTGGAACAGTCAACCGAAGTCCCTCTTAATTTCTCAAGTTCCTCTTTCAGTGCAATTATTAGAAAATCAGCAGTTTTTCTGACTAAACGAAATTCTTCTGTTTAGTAATGGCATTTACGGTAGAACATAAGACTTTTTTAATCGAAAGTTATTTTCGAAATGGTACCAAAGTTGATCTTGTTTATTCATTACAAAATTGTATGGAAGATATTCGAGCTAAAACTCCAGGTAATGTTTTAGATTAAATGCATTTAAAAAAATTTTAGACAGAGTTGTAAGTCTGTTTCGAAAAAATAATTTTATCACAGAATCCTCTGAAGAAACTAATAAATTTTAGCATTGAAAAAAGGTTCTTAGTTTGCTTCCTGATCGAAATACGTTTTAAAAACAATACTTATTGTATTTAACTGGAGTAATTTTGAATGCAAATTGTAGCACATTGTTTCACAATATCAGCGCTCACTCGTTTGTTTTAGTGCTTGCATGTCTCTACCATATGCTTTCATTGTTCATTGTGTTTTGTACTTGATGTAAAGATGTGGTTGAGTAACATCATTTCCCATTGAAAATTTCATCTGCGCCGTCGAGTTATTACAGATCTGGATGTCAATGCAAAACTAATTCAATATATGAAACGATGTTTATGGACCTTCGTAAAAAGACGAAGTGCTTTAAGGAGTCGAATCGATATTGGAAAAAGCTTAGGGATGCCTTGAATTACGAATAAACATCTAAGAGTGCGACTCTTGCATTTCATATTGAATTACAAACTGAAAAAAATACCTGCTCGTAATCGAATTTGGGAATGTGCATATTTACTCTTCATACATACATATAAATACATAAATAACTGCGTCTGGCCACAATATTTATTTCTATTTTATTTAATTTTTTTCAGAACAACCGGTTTCGCCTTAATACGGCGTTTTCAAGTTTCAAGTAGCCTTCAAGGAAAATTAAAAATTACATCAATTTACCTTTTATTAAACTTAAATACAGGGAGATCGAAATTGATTGTCCTGATCCTATACTACTTTCCGTGAGCTTGATATCAATAGGTATTTACATCTATCACATGAAGGTTAGAACGAAAAACAGTGCGTGCATGGAACATTCATGAAACTTACTTCCAAACCTAACCTAATTAATAAAGAACATAATTATTGTTTAATCAGATTGCTATTACAATGAAATAAACCATTTTTATGAATGAACGGCAATGAACTGTCAACAAAATTTTGGGATATCTAGTAACTTCCCCAGATCTCCCTATGTTGCTAATTTCAGTTTAATAATTGCATGTATATATCGATATGAAGCTCATGGAAAGCAGTGTAGCATCAGGATAATCAATTTCGATCCTACTGTGTGTACAATCAATAGGTGTTATTTGTAATTATTTAGTATAAAACGAATAGGTAACGTAAAAAGCAATAGGTCAACGATAGTTATTAGTTAAACATCAAAAAAAAAGGTCTGTGATATTTTGGTTTCAAAAGTAAAGCATAATTTAAAAATTGGTTTCATTTTCGCAAAAGATGTCAAGACTGAACAATACATTCTCAGTATAACAATTTCATACTACATTATCGATTTATGAAGTGGACAGTTTAGAAATAACTAGAAATAGGTCTGCTCTAGCAGCAGTATATAACTGTTAGAAATTGTACTGAACATGCGCAGTAGCACTTTAGTGTCGCTAAAATGTCACTGCTGCTAGACCAGACCTAATATTGAACTTTATTGTTTATTCATAATGAAATTACAGGAGTATAGAATTTTTCGTAAAAACTCGTTACTGAAACCAGCATTATTTTGTGTAACGAAGCCTAGTATAATTTATTTAATTATGTATTGTTTTAAACTAAGTTTGCTATCAATCATAACACCTAGTACCATGTTCAAATGAAACATTGTTTATTAAATAGTCATGAAGAAGGGCATATTTATTTTACGAAGAAGCTCATAATTTTACATTTATTAACACTAGGCTGTAGTCTGTTAGTCTGTCACACCAAAAATCAAACAGTATGGATGTTTTCTTGTACGGCGCCGCAGTCTACTTCAGAGGATATATTACTAAATAATTTTGATTGCCTGCAAAGAAAAAGCAGTTGCAATCAACAGAATAACACAACTCGTTTATCCAAATTAGGTAAAGCAGGGGCCCTAAGTTTGATCTTTGAGGTATTCCCGACGCGGTAGGATCATTATCCTGTCATTTCATTAAATGACGTAAATCCATTATTGTGTGCTACCCACGTAGGAATGAAACAGGTTTATGAGATTAGAACTAAATTTATGCAGAAAATGATGTGATCAATGCGGTTAAAGGCTTTAGTGAAGTCTATCTAGATGACATCAACTTGCTCATGCTTATCCAATGCCGCGTCAGCAAATTGTGTGAAGATGCTAAGATTTGAGACAGTTGTACTTTTTTTCCACAAAACCATGTTGTTGTGAAGAAATCAGGTTCCTAATTTGCGGATAAACATAAGAGCGTATGATCATTTCGAAAACTTGCAAAATTTGAGACAATGGAAATCGATTAGCAGTTAGAGATATCAGACAGATCTTCAGATTTTAAAACTGGACAGACTTTGTGTAATTTCCATATTTAGGGAAATGAGCTATTTTTAAACATAATTTGAAGGATGAGGTAGAAAAAAACTCAAATCTACTCCACAGGAGTTTTAATGTAGAAACAATATAACGCTACATATACAGGGTGTTAATAAAAAAACTGTACACCGTTTGGCAGGTGATAGTAGAGGTCAAAACAAGAAAAAAATTCTAATAAACCCATATCCAATTCTCAATACAGGGTGTCCACGCCATGTGTTCACTCTTCTAGAATTTTTATTTTTTACATAAAATTCGGGAGCGATAAATTAAATAAAAAGCTGAATTTTCCGACATACCACTCCTTCGCAGGACTTCCGGTTTCGCCGGAAGTGATATCAACTTTCTTATTTTAAATGGAATGCCCTGTATATTTTTACATATTTGGAATCTACAGATCATTGTGAGTCCGAATATGTATCACCTGGTAATTTTGGTTTCCATGACAACGAAAAAAATTTTTTTTTTTGTTTTTTAGTATGCAAAGCTATGTATCGTGTATTTTCGTTCTACCAAGTAATTCGAGAAAGCAACTTCTTTGGTTGCACTTTGGTACACTTCTTGCGTTTTTTAGCGTAGTTTAATAAAACATTTTTTTTATTATTATTTATTATTATTTTTTTTATTCTTTTTTAACTCTTGCAATGAAATTTGGGATGACATGTTGCAGCTTAACTGAAAAAAAATGGATTTTCAGTTATACAGTTCGCAGGTATACAAGTGTTAATATACCGGGTGGAAAGTTTCAAACCCGAACATAGGAAACTTGCATTGACAAGTATGTTTATGGAGATTGCTGCTCGCCATTTAAAGATACAAAAATGGTTATGGTCTTAAAGGAAAGAGAAAATTATGACCATTAATTACCATGCTAAGATTATTGCTAAATGTTAATAATTTCGTGAAAATAAAATTTTTAAATTTCATCTGAAAAATCTAGTTACCAGTATGTCATGTTTGAAAGATTTAATTATTTTCTATTGATTGAAAATAATTTCTCCGTCACTCAAAATGTATCATAAATAATTACACAGAAGGAAGGACTTTTATTTTAGAAATCTTTTACAGTGATGTTGGACTTCGGATAGAGAAATTTATTTTCCGTGAAATTCAAGACATGAAAAGTTTTCTCTATCGGTTAGGATATTGTTTATTGAAAAACGGTGTCTTATTTGAATACCTGCTGTAAAATGTATTGTATTAAGAACGTTTAATAAAGTTTCAATGTGTAAATTATTCATCATACATTTTGAGTGACGGAGTGACGTGTAAATTATTTTCAAGTAATAAAAAATAATTGAAGGTTTCAAATCTGACATACCAAGGAAACTAAATTTTTCAGATGAAATTTGAAAATTTAATTTACACGAAATTATTAACATTTAGCAATAATTTTTGCAAGGTAATATTGATCATAATTTTCTCTCTTTTAAGCCTATTACCATTTTTGTACGTTTAAACGGCTAGCAGCAATCTCCATAAACAATGCAAGTTTCCTATGTTCGGGTTTGAAACTTTCCACCCGGTAAAAACTTTAGCACGTGATAGCAGAGAACAAAACAAAAAAAAATTGTAATAAACCCAGGTTCAATACAAACAATCAATAACGAATTTAACACACTAAAATTATCACAGAAGATGTTCGAACTGTCGTCCTTGCCTAGCTGTTGTAAACAAAGTTGCAGTCACCGTCGAAGAGACTCGCGCACTTGATTCCAAGCAACTTGATTTTTCAGTTGCTGACAAGCGTTTACAACTCTCTGCCAAAGTTCATCTTCTGTATTAATTTCTCTGGCATAAACAATGACTTTTAAATAAGTTCCGTTAAAAAAATAATTTACGACCTAATGAAAATTTCATGCTGTAAAATGTTAATAAACCAAAGTGCAACCAAAGAAGTTGCTTTCTCGAATTACTTGGTCGCATTAGAACGAAAATACACCATACATAGCTTTACATACTGAAAAACAAAAAAAATTTCTTTTTCGTTGTCATGGAAACCAAAATTATCAAGTGGTACATATTCGGACTCACAATGACTTGTAGATTCCAAATATGTAAAAATATACAGGGTGTTCCATTTAAAATAAGAAAGTTGTTATCACTTCCGGCGAAACCGGAAGTCCTACGGTGGCAAGTGGTATGTCGGAAAATTCAGCTTTTTATTTAATTTATCGTTCTCGAATTTTATGTAAAAAATAAAAATTTTAGAAGAGTGAACACATGGCGTGGACACCCTGTATTGAGAATTGGATATGGGTTTATTAGAATTTTTTTCTTCTTTCGACCTCTACTATCACCTGCCAAGCGGTGTACAGTTTTTTTATTAACACCCTGTATATATAATGTTTCGGCCTATTAATTGAATGAAAGAAAATTAAATTAAGGCCATCTTCAGGCTGGCAAAGTGAGAAAAAATTACAAATAAATTACAAAGTAGGCGAAGTTACATGTTGGTTGTGTGTCAAGTTAACATTTTGATGGATTGAAGATTAATTGTAGTTAAACAATAAAATTGATTAATGAAAGCATGTGTAACGTGAAAATTTGCTGAATGACAGGAAGTCAAATTGAGCCGGTAAAGTAGAAATGTTATTAGGTGAGGGGTCGCGTTCTGAAAAGCTGGCACATGACTAAGGCCCGATCTTTCCATCTCCTGATAAATTTATTCGACAAATAACTTTACGAATAACCATGGAAACCATTCATAAAAATCAAGTTATATGCCAAATAACGTTATCGGGAACTTTATTAGGAAATGGAAAGATCGGGCCTAAGTTGATTAAACTAATTACAATTAACGCGATTCATAAAAATCAATTTTAAAGATTCGGATTGGTCGTTAAGATAAAAGGGTTTTAAATGAGGGTTTTGAAAGCACTTATAAATTTCAAATTGTTCAAGAAAAAAGTTGTCTTTGAAAGTGTTAGAACCGTGTAAGAGAGACACAGTAGTGTTGTCTAATGGCGTTTACGAAAAACTGATCGGAGTAGGTAAACTGTAACTGATGTTTACGAAAAATTGATCGGAGCGAATAAACTGCGATCGTAAATGTGAGCGGAGCACAACCGATCATCAACTCGATCAGTGATCTGGTGACTCTGCTGTTGGAATAGAGTCACTCAGATCACTGATTGAGGTTAAGTAAACTATAATTGAATCGGTCAATGCAGAATAAGTATAGGTATGTCCACAGTGAATATTATGGACATATGCCCTTTCTGCATTGATTGATTCAATTATTAGTGAGCAATGAAACCTAATATAACCTCAGATAAGGAATAAATACTACTAACCGCCAACAAGCTTGTTCGGAAATTGGTTGATCTGATTAGTAATCCCAATTTGCTCTGTCACGTGACAGGGCAATTCAGATCACTAATCTGGATCAATTTTTCGTAAACGCCATAAGTTGAACGAATGGCCAGAAAGGGTGACATGTTCGGCGAAGGTGGATTTGAAGTTATGTAAAGGTGATAAAAAGGTTTGAGTTTTGTTTATTTCGCGATTATGTTCAGAGATTCTAGTATGTAAACTGCGGCATGTTCTGCCGATGTAAAATTTGAGGCAATCACAAGTGATTTTATAAATTCCACTTCTTTGAAGGAAATTGATGAGTTCTTTGCTAAGGTTTTAAAAGAAATATTTAGGTTGAGATTATTGAATATAGTTTTAATTTTGTAAGAAATGGGGCCAGTAAACGTAATAGTGTGGTAATTAGAATTTGTATTATCAACATGTGAAGTTTGTCTATTAAATTATGACTGTACTCATTGGTATGAGCAATGTATTTGATGTTAGATAGTTCATCAGAAAAATCAGAATGACTGAGAGGAGTGTTTACATAATCTGTCTAAGTAATAATAATTGAAGGCGGCTAACTTGTGTTGTATAGGGTGGTTTGAGTGAGCAGGTATAATGATATCTGTGGTGGTTGGTTTGCGAAAAATGGAGAAATGATATTGGTTGTCTATAATTTTGATGGTTAGATCAAGGAAGTTGATGACGTTGTTTTGGCTGACTTCAACCGTGAATTTTATTTTTGGATGAAGAGAATTTAAAAATTGATGAAAAGCAATTAGTTCTTCGTTAGAGCCTCTAAAAAGTACTAAAATGTCATCGACATACCTATACCAAAACCGAATATGTTTCACGTAAAGCGGAGAATTAGAAATGAAGTTGCTTTCTAAATTGGTGAGGAAGATTTCACTCATGATGGGTGAAAGGGGTGACCCCATGATTAATCCAGATTGTTGATTGTAATAGTTATTGTTGAAAATAAAAAATGATTGTTGTAAAGCTAGCTTTAAAAGAGAGGTGAAGCCATCGACATGTTCAGAACTAAGTTGTGTTTGAGATAAAAGGTTTTTGGTAATGTCAATGCTTTCTAAAGGTGGAACGCTGGGAAAAAGATTGGTAACATCAAAAGAAACTAGAAATTCATTGTCATTGACAATTGTGTTGGAAATGTTGTTTATGAGTTGTTGAGTGTTTTTTATACTATGTTGGGATGTCAAATCAAGATGTGAACTGAGTTGGTTCGAAATCCAACGTGAAAGATTATAAGCAGGGGAGTTGACAAAAGATACGATGGATCTAACGGGGCAATATTTTTTATGGATTTTTGGTAAAGCATAAAGTCGAGGAATCTGTGGGTTTTTATTGATAAGATGTAAATAATTAGTGTCGTAAGATTTGAAAAGGGGTTGGAAAGATTTTAAAGTAGTGTTGAATTTAGTAATATATTTGTTAAGTGGACTAGTAGTTAAAGTGAGAAATTCAGATGTGTTCAAAAAATTATCAACTTTTTTAATGTAATCAGTTTTGTTCAGAATCACTACGTAATCTCCTTTATCAGCTTTGGATACAATGAGGTTGTTATCATTGATAAAATTCTTTACTTTCTTGATATTGGGTGTAAAACTCCTGTGGAGTAGATTTGAGTTTTTTCTACCTCATTTAACCAACAACTTCACTATGAGCAACATGAGTGGGTCCTCCTTGTTTTATAAATTGAAGGGGTTAGAAGTTAGATCCATAAAGATCTAAGTGAAATTTTTTTTGTGAATTTACTTATTGATAAGAGGAGAGATGCAATTGCTTTATAATATGTAGTTAATATTGTAATGATTTTAAGGGTTCTATTAATTTTTATTTTAAAACAAAACACGAAATAGTTAATAAACTAATTTATTTAATAGCAGACTAATTAACACTAAATTATTAAGCTCATACCTAATTTATTTTAACAACCGACCGAACGTCTACCCAATTCTTATGCCGAACTGCCTAACGCTGAATTCTTGCCGAACTGTGGCCTACACCCGGCCGCGTGCATTTATAAGCCGGGGTTGTTTTTGGCGAACATTCCAGTACGCGACAGAAAGTCTAGGGTTAATGCCACCGCTGCGCTGGCGTAATCTTGAAATGCCCGAAGTTTCTGGTCTAAGGCGCGTCGGCGATGACGCATGATATGGGCTGGAGCCGAAATCGTCACAATATGTAGTGCCATTTATAAACTGTCAAATATACTACGACGGCCGCGGCGGTTCAAATTTGATCTGCATTTTATTTTTATTTTTTAGGTGCAATTAAAGAGCTACTGCGCAGTGGTTTTGCATTCATCATGGTAGGCATATTAATAATAATAATAATAATAATATATATTTATTTTATTTTGGAACCACAGTCTTGTTTATTGGCACCCTATTGCGGGCATAATTTGGCCTTTATTGCTCGAGGGCTTTAAAGTTAACAAACCCGTAGTAACGTAAACAAATCCATAGTAACGCAAACGATTTACATAATTATTTTATGGAAGCGACGACGTGTACATCACTCGCATACGATATAAAAATATTGAATCCATAAATTTTGGCCAAAATAAAATAAAACGTTGTATGTACCACGTACATAATTGTAGATAATAGCTCTCGAGCATTTAAAAGCACTCCGCTTCGCGTCGTGCTTTAAACATACTCTCGGTCTATAATCTCTTAATTATGCTCTTGACACATAAATAACTATTATTTTCCAAAAGAAGAACAGCAATAAGTACTACATATAAAACATAAAACATAAATACTGCATAGGAATAGTATAACTTTTTGAGAAAAAGGTATAAGGGTAGCTGTCCTAGAATAAGTAATTCGAGCACTCTGATTTTCCCTACCAGAGTTAAATATGCTATGAATATATATCACAATATTTGCGTGTAACTAGATATACAATAATAAGTAAGATAATATGGTTGGATTGGGTGAAATGTAGAGGAACATAGATAAAACCGTACATATCGAATCGAACAATCACCACAGTCTTGGTTGGCTGCGCAGTCAAACGTTTTTAATTAAATATTATTTCAATCTGCAATAAAACATTATATACGCAGACAAGAATGTATTTGTTGTTTGAAAATCAATATTTGAGACATCGTGTCAGTTCAACGATGCGAAGTAAGAGTCAACATTCATGTTTGCTTCCACAGTCACACCACAGCAATTATTGCAGAACACATGCTACTAATAATGTAAAACCACAGTCTACATACAGTCTTGTCACTGGCGCTAGTTTCGCGTACAAAATTCTTGGAAACTCGGAGAAGAATGCGCAGTAGTCTCGTTGTTTCTATTCGTAGTTTGGTTCGGGCACGTTCGGGCAACTTCAAACACTGCAAAATTTTAAATTTAAATTGTTTGCGCCACGTAAGAATCAACACACGGAAGAATGCGCAGTGGTTGCATTGAAGACACAAAGATCAAAGGTACCGACGCCAAGTGAACAGACTGTATGTAGACTGTGGTAAAACTTCATAAAATTCATTGATGTTTCAAGTCTTTAAATTGAGACTATTGTCGCACATTGTTCCGCAAACAATCTGTGCCTCATTTTAGTTTTAAATGTATTGATGTTCAAATCTTTCGAAAAGAAGGTCAGTGAATTTATATGTAGAAGGAGGAGTAAGTCTACCCTTAAAACGTACGTTAAGATTATGAACATCAGTCCTAAAGGTAATTTATTCGTATAAGTATTGTGGCGTTTTTAAGTAAATGGTTTTGTGATACAGACAAGCTACCTATAAGCGACATCTGCCAGTTATACTAAGCCAATATAATTCTTTCAATTTATGGCATATCCTCTATCTACTTCGAATGCCACATATTAATCTACTAGCTGACGTCATAGACAATTGCAACTTATTTGAATCAATCTTGTCAGTTTTATCACAAATTCTTTAAAACGGACACTGAATATGCGCACTGCCACTTAACGTTTCGCTATCGTTTGATAGCTTGGTTAAGTGGCAGTGCCCACACTCAGTGTCCGTCTTAAAGAATTTGTTATACAATTTCTTGTCCAATGAAAATTGTATAACAAATTCTTTAAAACGGACACTGAGTGTGGGAGCCACGGAGTCCAACAATGTTTTAAATTTGGTTGCGTAAGTATAATTATTAGATTTCTTTTTAATTAACATCTTAAAGCAACAGAAATTCATCAGGGACTTTAAAGGCAGTTTGGAGGAGAATGTTTATCTCTCAGTTCAGTTTTTGATTGGTGTAAATCCTTCTATGATGGACGAGAACACGTGACCAACTTGGCGCATGCTGCCCGTCCAGCGTCTGCTGGGAACATTCAAGAAGTTGGCCAGCTCATCCGGAGCAACAAGAAAAATTCTGTGAAGGAAATGACACTTATTGTAGTTAACTTCTTGCAAAAGTCAAACTAGTCATACGAAAAAAAAAACGCGGTCTCTTAAGCAAGGGCGATATTCTTCTCCACGACATTCAGCTTAACTAACAAAGGATACATTGGCTGGATTGGGCTGACAAGTACTGTCTCACCCTCTATATAGTTCAGATTTGGACCCAAGTGACTATCATCTCTTTGGGTCACAAAGACTTCTTGGGAGGTAAACAATTTTACTCTAATGAGCAAGTTAAAATTGCGGTGCAAAATTGGTTACGTCGTCAACCGAAACATTTTTTTTTTTCAGCGGGATTATGGAAGCTACCAGAGAGACGATATAAGTGTATTTCAAAGGGGGGTTGTTATTTAGAAAAATAATATACATATAATGTTATTTTATCCACTATTACATTATAATTGGACTTTTATCCACACTTACGAAGCATTTAAAAGTAACCTATTATCCACTAGTGGAATAAACTTACTTTATTCCACTATACTCTGTTTATTCAAGAGATATAGTAAATAACGAATTGGTATTGTAAGTAACGACTTAGATAAAGAATTGGTATTGCTTAATTTCACTTCGGGCGGAAAACGAGTGAGGCAGTATCACAAGGGAGAAGGAAGAGAATCACGCCCCGCCACTAAGTGTCATTTACTTGATTTTATTACTACCGTGAATATATCTCATTCTGAAACATGCAAAATACACGTATCCGTTTGTTGCTAGAGTAACGTAATAATTAAATGACAGCCATGTATTAAAGCGTGTATTTTATTTTGAAACATATTTTGTTTCATTACTTTATTTCTCCTATGGGCAAGTTCGCGTTTACGCTCGGAGTACGCTCTGATCAAAAGTGTGAGGGAGAGCGACTGCGTTTCACTGCATGTAAGGTAAGAGCGAGAAAAAGAAACATTCCGATCGATCCGAGCGTAAACGCGAACTCACCCTATGTTTCAAAATAAAATACACGCTTTAATACATTGCTGTCATTTAATAATTACGTTACTCTAGCAACAAACGTATGTGTGTGTTTTGCATGTTTCAGAATAAGATACATTCACGGTATATCTGTCGAATAAACATACTATAGTGGATAATAATAAACAACGTACCATAGCAACCAATAAGTATGACAAAGCTTGTCAGGTTTCATTTTACGAATACTTAAGAAAATGCTATCTAAAACGCTTATACAATAAATAACTATTATAGGTTTTGTCAAAATGAAAAAAATAGAATGCAGGTCATGAATCGGCCTCGTATATGAACAATTTGCATAAATGTTTTAGCTCCAAAAGGGGTATAAGTGCCACTCAAAGATTTTTCAACTAGGTGGATATGCTCTAGAGTGAGAGGTATTGCAACGAACATAAGAGAGAGAAAGCTAACTCCAATCAGCTGGGTTGGTTCAAAACGTTGTTTAAATTGTGATTTTGTTGTGGTGTTATTTTCTCGGATTTAAATTACTTGTCGTGATTTATCAAGAGTTGTGTTTATTATTTACTTACATTTCAGTATTCTTTAACTTTTATACTTTTCATTTCTACATTGTCTACTTTGTCACTCTTAGAGGATGCTCATTCTATTTTTCTCTCTCTTATGTTAAAGACAATGCAGTCCTATTCAATATGACGCTAAGCTACATCTAACCTTATTATATCCTCGGTGTCAGTTAAACCGTTATGTCACTTAGATCCTTATGGTTCTAATCCCTTCAACTGTAAATTATTATAGCGGTTTGATGAAAACAATAGCACAATCTTCAATTAAGAAACTGGGGACAAAGGGAACGATAGTTTATAGGTACACAGAACCGAAGAACATAGTAAAGGCATCTACGAATTATTTAGGATTGTTAAAGGAAGTATTGCCAAAAAAACATATTACCAAAAATTTTAGTTTTACCCTTTTGAGACCGAATAAAAGACCAAAAGTTGCTAGGATTGACTTTCGGTATTGTTTCTATTTATGTAAATAATAATCGTTATAACCTTGATTGGTTTGATGCTTCACGATTGTCTACAAATGCATGAATCCAGTTAAAGCTTCAGGAGATTTAGATGTTTTGAAACATTTGTGTACTATGAATTTAGCCTTAATGTTGCATATAACCTGGAAAGTAAACCATGAGGATAAGCGCGCTTTTTATTACTGAAGAATGGGACAAGTTTATCAGACATTTTATACAGGCGGGTCCCGATAAAACGTGCCAAATTTCGACTGGTAATTCACCTCGTCAAAACGAGTAGGAAAGTCTAGCACAACTCTTGGATCTAACCTTCAGTTTAAGAAAAAACTAAAGATAGTGAAATGTTTGAGAGCCGCTGAGCAGTACCTTTGTGAAATCAGTCAAATATTTTATAAATTATTTACATTTTAGTTTTAAATTTAATTAAGAGTAACTGATAAAAGGCAGCCAGTGTTTATTGAAAAAAAATAACCATAAACTAAATTATAGCAATCAATTTATAATAAATGTTCAAATTGAAATTCGTTGACGTTTATAATCATTTGAGTACACCGATACCAATTTTCATAAACAGAATTCAGCATTGCTGGATTATTGCGAATCTGGTTCGCAGCGTCTGCTATGCGTTCCTGGAGTTGGAGTTCTGTATTTATTTCAACTTCGTACACTACTCCTTTTATGTAGCCCCAAATATAAAAATCTGTGGATCGGGGAGGCCACCGCACTGGACCATTACGGCCAATTCAGCGATTTGGATAAATGCGATTTAAATACACAGTCGCGTACATTTTTGCTGAAATGTTCTAGTATCATGTCCTCCACAAAGTCTAGTAACAAGTTGGGAAAATCTTTGCATAGAAAACTAAGGTAATCTACATTCATTCTTCGAGGCAACTGAAAAGGGCCAATTAATTTTCCATCCAAGACTCCAGCCCACGAATTTATGAAAAAGCGTGATTGAAAGCGGTCCTGATGAATCGCTTACGTATAAATTATTATACCATCACGCGTTAATAATCTTTCATCACAAGCAAAATGTTATTACGTTTCTATTCTAGACCAAGTTCGCATTACAACTTTTTGAGAAACACCAACTTCTTATGAAGCGAGTTGTTGAGTACTGATCCCAGGATTTTCCTCTACGATAATTACAATGGTTCAGCATTTATCACAAAGTCCGGATGATGACGACCGAGATCCCTCATTTGGGGGGATCACAGAACCCGTCTCCCGTAAACGTATATGTAACTCAATAAAAGTACAAGGGGTTAGAAGGGGTCTTTCAGGGAAACGCTCGCCGTTTATCCGAAGAGCAGTTCTTGGATTACCACGTGCCTCGCCATAGAGAAATGCATATTGGCATCCCCTTATTTTGTGAATTTCATCACTTCTTGCTCATAATTTACAAATTTTAAATAAAAATTGTTTAAGAGTCTACGTTGAACGTACTATTAGACTTTTTCGTTCCTTTACGCAAGTTGAGTTATCAGTTTAAGTTTGGCACGTTATATCGAGACCATCCTGCATAAGTAGAATGAGGTAAAATGCATTACAAGCCTCAGCAACATCATTAAAGCCCAGTTTTACAAACTAGAATGAACTATTCGCTGAATTTCCCTCAACATTCTTCCATATCGACGTTACGTTATTCTAAGAATACTGGTATTACTCAATTTATCTAACAATTGTAAGGCGATCAAGTTCAGATCAATCTGAGACAATTAATTCACTATACACTGCGTTCGTAAAGTATGGAATAAATTCATTTTCTACGAAATAAACGATTTTCATGTAAAATCCTGAAATAGGTAGACTTTTAATTAAAAAATGACACTATTTTAGTGGAATTTTGTATCTCCCCCTCCAACCCCCTCCGAGTGACAGTTGCCCCTTTAAAATTTTTAAATGGAATGGGGCGTCATGTGATACCTCATTTGGAAGAGCTTTTCATTCTCTATTCAGTAGTATAAGAATCTTTTTTAAATTCCTATTTTTTCTAAGAAGAATAATACATTTTAAAATCAACACACAAAATTTTAAAATGAAACAATTTAAATGAAATGTTCGAACTGGGAACCGTTTGATTCATGACAATAGTACAAACGTTGCAGACGTTCATCTAAAACATTTCATTTTCAGGGTAATTTGATTAATTCCAATTTTTTTAATTTTTTTTTAAATTCTGTATGAAAACGAGTAGAAACTGTAGATACTAATGTATGTAATCAACGTAGAAGTAAAAGTAATAACACCAATATCAAAGAAACTGTTCAAAATGTTCTCCTCCCACCTCTTGACAATAACCAAGACGAAATTCAAACTCATGCAAAACATTGTCGATTATTTCCGGACTGATTCCTCGTATTTCATTTCTTATTCTGTCTTTTAGTTCTTCAAGCTGTTTGGTTCAGTTAGATGTGTTAGATCAGGAGATCTAGCCGGCAACTCAATTGCCCCCCTTCGACCAATCCATCTACTGGGGAAAACGTCATCCAAATAATCCATTTTAAAATTTTGTGTGTTGATTTTAAAATGTATTATCCTTTTTAGAAAAAAATAGGAATTAAAAAAAAAAACTCTTATACTACTGAAGAGAGAATGAAAAGCCCTTTCAAATGAGGTATCACATGACCCTCCATTCCATTTAAAATTTTTAAAGGGGCAACTGTCATTCGGAGGGGGAGACGCAAAATTCCGCTGAAATTAAAAATCGACCTGTTTCAGGATTTTACATAAAAATCGTTTATTTCGTAGAAAATGAATTTATTCCATACTTTACGAACGCAGTGTATATTTCCAAATAATTACAGGAGTAATGATAAATTAAGTAAATTCCATACATGTGAAATTACATAAACAGTATTGTAATTCAGTTCACTTGTTCAAATAAATAATAATCTATTAAATTCCAAAAGAGGTGAACTAACAAAAAAAAAACAATAATGAAAATTTAATTGAGTTAACAAACAGGCGCAATTTCCAATTAAAAGCTTCATGAAATTTGTGTGCCTGCGTGAAATGTTTAATTACTTCTGCAATTGAAAAATTCAATAGCGCAAATCCTAAAATTAATGTTTATTTTAATAATAATAAGCCTAATTACGTGAGTACGTTTGACTGCTCAAATAATAACGCAAATAGAATCACTAAATTTAATAAAGTATTTTTTTATTGACGATAAATTCTGACTGCCGACATAAAACTCGTATACCTAATAAGACTGTAGGTGATTCGGGGAAGTTTAGGATGAGCATTTCTGACGTGGTGCTCCATTTTCCCTCGTTAGGGGAGCGCCCTGTATTTAATGCGTTCTGAATATTGCACGACCGCCATTATAATCTGCAGCCTACAACAAGACGTGAAGCCCATTTTAAATCGGCAAATTTCAAACAGGAAATGCAAATCTGAATAAGCATTTGAAAAACAACCCGCGTGGATTATGTGGAATCCGATCTCGGGCTGCGAGTAGCTATCTAGGGCGATACAAAAGGACGTCTTAATATCTTATCTTCAATTCTGTATACAGGCAATCGGCTGTGACGAATTCATAGAGGACGCGTCCGTTTGAATGAAAATAGATTTAAATTCATTGAAAAGAACCCGTGGAGTTCTGATTATCTTTCTAGATTACTCTTTATTGTTTTGTATCGATTAATTTTTATATTTTAAATGTTGTTTTGTTACATATTTCTGTAGAGTACTACTGGAGATTAAAGTTACACGTGGTACGTTTGAAGAGGTTTTAAATTTTAGAAATATTTACGTTTAACATACTTACTGTTCATAATGTTCAAAAAGATTTTAGGAAAACGCCAGACCAAAATATAAAAAACTTGGTTTCTTTGAAAATAACTTCAAATTCACAAATCCCAATAGGTTATGTTCATAAGTTCAGCACTACGTCAGTAGATGCTGTTTAGTGAAGAAACGAAACGAAAAACTTCTTATATTCAATTTTATTTCTTCAATACTGAAAAACCGAAACAGATGATAGTTTCAAGAGTTTCGAACAAAAGGAACAATCTGAAAAATTAACGAGAGCCTTTAGAACATACTGTCACAAGGGGGAATTTTCTAAAAACCACGAGGGAGTTTTTTCTATGTTCCGTGGATAAAAATCATAAAAAGTATTTGAACGCGGACTTGTGTAATTGAGGGCAGCTTACGACCGTGTTGAAATGTAAACACAATAAGGAGGTAACTGATACGTAAATATTCATATTTCATAATAACTCATCAGCGGAATTTATTTCAAACGGGGCCACGTGCTTATACGCGCGTATACGAATGACGCAAACGGACACAAAGCAGGTGATGAAAAAATGCAACGCGCGACTAGGCAAAAAACGTGTATTTAAAGTGCGGGCCAAAATTAGGAAGGCAGTCGCTTTCCACCGGATCGACTCAGGGGGCACTAGTGCCAACCAACGAGGGGACGCCAACATTGCCGCCGCCAACGCTCAACAACGCCGACGCCGCCGCCCGCTTCATCGTCGTCGCCACCCCAGCATCAGCATTGCTGCAGCCCCATCATCTGTCACTGCCGCCGACAACATTGCCGTTCGTCCTAAAGAAGTACGAGGACCATCTCCCCCGCCAGCTGCGAGAGAAGACATCACCGTAGTTCTGCACTGGCCGCCGCTGTTCCAACCCGATCACTCCGTAGGCTGAGCAAGGAAGTGTCGTGCTCCAGCCAAGGAACATTGAAACCAACCACGCAAGTCGCGGACCGGCCTTGAACTTCGGCAGTCTTCTCGGCTAAGGAAACGTCGCCCGCTGCTCCGTCTTAGTCGAATCAACAACCCCAGTCGCCGCGAACGACCCAGGACCGCACCCCAAGTTTCACGGACAAACCACCCTCAACCAAATTAATCATTTACGTAAATAAAGAGGTATTAATTTTGTAAATCATTGTCTTTAAAGCTCTGCCGTCTGATAAACCTACGCACCCCAATCAACCCAAAGGCTAAGGACACACCGTCGCGACATAGTGGAGGCTTAGCGCGACGTGGTGAAGGACCTTAGCGTGACAATACATACATATTGCTGTGTTATGTCCCGGCTTGGGTATTTGTTTTATTTTCTTTTATGTATTAATTTATTGCTCTGTTCTCTCAGGGTAATTTGTTATTTTTTTTCTGTTTCTTAATTTGTTTATTGTTATTCTTGTCTGCTTTCTTACTTCGTTGTTTTTCTTGTGGAGGCTCCTAATCCGATGATGTAATTTGCAGTGTATCTCGTGGACTGATTCTTGCTCGTAGAGTGTATTTGTTGTATGATAAATTTTGGATGTAGAAAGCACTCGCGAGCCTTCACATTCAAAATTATCTGTGTCAGTGTGTGTGTGTGTGTGTGTGTGTGGGTGAATAAATTGTCACCGCAAAAATGTTATAAGAAATACTCCTGAATTAAATTACTGACTTACCGGATGACAAGTGGCGTTGTCACTAAACAACGGTTCTCCCAAGCTAGCACAATGGAGAAGGGGTGAGTATTTATTAAGGGCGCCAGAGAGTATATACCCCCGATTGTAAGAACTCCACATTCGAGACCCCTCCCTAGGTCCCAATGTGTACGCCTCAGTTAGGACAATAATTCCAGGAGATTTAAATTCACTTGTACGCTCAGCGTAGGGATCGGCACAAACAAAACACTCACTGTTGTACAAAATTTATTATAATACACTATGAAAAGCAAGGCATAAATGTGTAAACAATTACTCGGTAACTTAACCGACAACAAACACAAAAGGTTAACACGAGCCGATAATCAGATCTGATCTTACAAACCGAAAAGATTGCTCATCAAACAATAACGTTAATTTGTCGTCTATATTCTAAAGTTCTACGTTAATAATTGGCCCTAAACGGTGAAGCCAAGTAAATAAATAAATAAACAAAAGTATTAATATGTAACATAGAGCAGGATGCACTCAGGTTCAGCTCTATCGATATAGGTGGCTTTAGCTGTCCCGACCGACGTCGTTTAACACGTTTCTGTGTTGCAGCAAACGGACGAAATCGCTCGGCAACGGGCTCATTAAAACCCAATGGGACTTAAAATGGGTTGTTGAAGACCAGTGATTGAAGACAGCACTCGAACCAAGCACCCGAAAATAGTACTTAAAATTAGTACTTAAAACGCAGTACTTAAAACGACCCTGGGGGAAAACAAAATAGGCGACCATTAGCGTGCCGTAAATCACAAACGCAATAATTAAATCTTACCTGCTTTTAGCAAGGTCGTTCGATTAAACCACAATAGTGTTTTACGGGGCTGCGTGAAGAACTTGTTAATTCCTGTAGAACCGTTTTAACTTTGAATAATGCACAGATCCTTGCAACTATTCACGGGAGTAACGTACACTACCGCTCATAAGTATTTGGGCACCTTATTTTATTGCATTATTTGTATAATATTATGTTTAGAAAATCTGTTTGCTTATTTCTGGTTAGTTTACTGAAATGCGATACATTTACACTTTAATCCATGGATATTATTATTCAAAGTACTTGATTACCTACGATAGCACAATACTCATAAAACCATCAATTTAGTGACAGTATAAAAATAATTTGCGGAAATTCCTGGAAGGAGTTTCGGTTTATCATATTCTATGAAACGCTTTTATAATATTCTTTCCCAGGCTTTGGGGTAACTTATCTAATTTACAAGCGGTTTTATATCCGCATTCATAGTAATAACGTCCTGAGCGAAATACAGATTTACAGCTGTTCGAAATGCCTAAAAGAAAGGAGATGAGCGTTGAAATGAGCGTTGAAACGTGCTTTTATTCTAGCTCACCATAGAGCTGGCAAAAGTAATCGAGAATTTGCCAAAGAACTGAAATTATTCTATAAAATTGTGGGTGCCCAAATACTTATGAGCGGTAGTGTACTTGCGTTCACGTCAAGCTGTCGCACAAAAGTGATCTGCAGACCGTAATGGCCGATAGACAGAAACTTCCAGGAGTCACACGAGAAACAATGGCGTAGCCAATGGGAAAAATTATGACGTAAATGTATTTGAATTAAGAACCAATGCGAAGACGGAATTCCAAAAGACCTTCCTGAGCGGATTTACAGTGATGCCACATGACTAAAACGAAAATTAACTGTAACAAAATAAGAAGATATTCCGTAGAATAAAACCGAAAACGACAATTTATTAATTCAATTTTCAAAGAGTTGCATAAACAAATTTATATCATATAGAAGTTCGGAGTTTTAAAGACACGAAGTTTATACGTTTGGTCGGTTTTTCACACAACTGCCAATATACCTTACTTACATTAACCGAACTAATTACCGAACCGCGTGCTTGACTGACTCCGTTTTTCGGGCCGGTCGCTTATGAAGCGCGACCGGGTGCCTTCTCCTAAACTAGCTACACGGCGCCCTCATTTATTCAATTTCCGAACTTCTTACTAGCTATAGTCTCCTTTTAACATCCGGGTCGTCATGACATTTTTAAATAAATTTTTCTAATTACAATTCTAAGCTTAATTTCTACGTATTTACATTTCAAAAATTCTAAATAATTTATTTATAATAAACATGTAATTTTAAATCACCTGTTTCTAAAAATATTTACATAAAATTAATATATTCAAAAAACACACTTGAATTCGACAATATCACAAACAAATCCTGTAAAACATATTTAATACATTACTCTCAATTATTTACAAAATTATTTCTTTATGAAATTAAAAAAAAAACATGCTGTTCATAAACACCGCAATATGTATAAGGAAAATAACATGTGTTCATTTAATAATCCGGTAGCATTACCTGCGGAAATATTTTGTTTTGGAAAACATTGAAAAATTGGACATAACCTTACTATTAAATGTCAGCATAACACAAATCGTAACAAAAAGTAACACTTACAACTCACTCTCAAATTAAATAATTTGTTATATAAGATTCACAGAATTGTAGTGTAATTCTTGCACCAACGTCATGCGGTAAGGATAGAACTTTACATCTTTACGTAACAATTTGTAGTACGTTCGCATAGAAAGCTCAATCTTTTGTGATAATTGACCGATAGAATTTTTCATTATATGTATCTATGTCTTGCAGTTTCGATTATCTTGGCATTACATTTTCAAGGTTGACATACTGTTTTTATTTGGAAAAGGCCTCCAGTTTCACGAAAGAACTGTACACACCGATGCTAGCTAGTGGTCTTCGAGTGTTTTGTGGTCAATAATAACATCGAGAAGTTCAACTCTAAACTCTTCTAAGTAGTTTCGTACTAAATACTCCCATGCCCCGTCGATTTTGGAACTATTACGAAAATAACTTTCAATCACAAATGTCAAAATAAGAACATAAATGAGTCCTGAAAATAACTTATTTTTGTATAAAACACTTACTCGACAGTTGACAGGACGAATGACACTAGTGACTGTTCTGTTCGCGGCGATCCAAGCTACGAAATGCTTTTACGAAAACAAAATATTTCCACAGTTAATGCTATCAGAATATTAAATGAACACATGATACTTTCGAATCGTGGCTAACTCAGTAATATGTAATATAGTTGCATTCCGTGCGCCGATAGTTATAGAATCCTTTATACATAGAGAGAGTAAAAACGTGAAGTGGCAGTTTGTCAGATTAATGGCGGAATAAACCAATCAAAAGCGAATTACTCTCTTTATAAACGAATTTAGTTTTTTTGATTGGCTAGCTCTTTATTCCATCATTAATCTTCCAAACTGCCACTTCACGTGGCACTTTACTCACTTTATAAAGAACTCAAGACAATAGTGTAATGGACTCACAATCAGTATAATTAGAATGCCTTAAATAAGAGTGAGAACATACGGGCGCCATGTTTGTGCTAACTTGGCAGGTAAGTTCGAAATGACAACTAACTAAAACCGACTGCAGCCGCTTTATTGTGATTTGTTAATTTCTTCCTGTGATGATTACCATGACTGCATTTGATTAGGAAAAATCATAAGGGTTTTATTTTTAAGTATATTTATGGTACATAATTATACACAGTAACTTCATAATTATACCACATTATACAGTCACCTCACAATTGGCATTAATTTTGAATAATCTGCCTAAATATTCCGTCAAATTCAAATTTAGCACCAATAGAAATCGTCTTCACGTATGGATGGCCTCACTCTTATTTAAGGTACTCTAAGGCCCAGTTTCATAACCACTCGATCAAGTTAATTGTGTGGTTAAGCAATATCATTGGAGAAAAGTTTGAATTTCCACCAATGATATTGCTTAATCACACAATTAACTTGATCGAGAAGTTAACTACGTTTTATGAAACTGGGCCTAAGTATAATGTGACGCCATCGCCATCTACCTTCTCGAACCATACACCTGATAGTAGTAGATTTTACAAGAATGTTCCGGAATAGAAAGATCTGCTTTACAAATAGAGTTAGGCGCCAGATTTGTATCAGTGCTACCTACCTGAAGGTCAGCAAATTGTACGAGTGACTTTGAAGTTACTCCAACACCGCCGATTAAACTCCTGGAGATGGGAGGGTTCAACGAAACCCCAAAAGCAAAGGGTGGACAAGTTGAATAAAACAGGCTGAGCACAATTGTTTTTATTTAAAATGCTGGAAAATAGGTAAAGACTGAGAAAATAGATAAATTACAAATATTGAGTACGACCCAGAAGAGGTCGAAAAGTAATTAAGTAAACTAACAAGTTTTATCCGATAAGCAAATCTGCTCTTCGTTCATAATTAACGCTTAAGGTGATTAAAGAAAATCACTTGATTAACAAATAAATAAAAATAAAAATAACAAGGCCCCGGTAAGGTGAGTCAACACAATAGGGTAATTAAAAGTAATTAGAGTAATTCCGACCTTGTAACCAGAATCCGGCATAATGACAGACAGCTGTCAACAGTGAGGGAGCCCCCTCCAACGGATGTAAGTGCAGTCAATCACGTACTTCGACGCAGATGTTGAGCCGTGTTGCCGGGGGTTCAACTAGTTTCAAACTCCTATTCCGGCCTTTTCTTCCACCCAAAAAGGTTTGATAACGGTTTTCTCTGATGGGTAAAACTACCACTGGAAGCCTAATAGAAGAAAGGTACGCGTTACGAAACAGCACGTACACACAAGATGGCCGGTAGCACCTACCTGTTTTTTGTTCCAAAGCCAGGGCTTCGAGAAGCTGTATAACGAGCTTGAAATTTTACTCAGCGTACGCTTGAACAAATCACGGAGTAAAATCCGTTTCCGACTTCACAGATTCACGTGAAAGGGAGCACAAAGGTCGTAGTCACAAATAAACAAAAGATATGTACGTACGCTAAGAAATCTAAAGCCCCCCATACACCAGTGAATAAATTGCGCAAATTGACGTTGCACAAGTTGTTGTGCAAGCAAGGTCACCTATACAATATACGCAATATTATGCAAACGCCAGTTGCTTTTGTCGTGTACCTACGGAAACATGCCGTCTGACGATGGTATAAATCAATGGACTCATTTAAAAATTACTGCACAATGTGTCGTACAAAGCCCATACATGACGCAATAGTTGCACAACGCCACTCGTTGTGCAATTAATTTCAAACAACTTTGAATCTCTGCAACTAGTTGCACAGCACGTCAAACAACACCATACACTATACAAATGTTTGCACGACAGCCTCTGTTGCGCAATTTGTTCGCAGGTGTATGGGGGCTTAACGGCGAATTGAGTACGACGCGGAGGCCGCGTTCTCCCCAACTATACGCTGAGATGTGGGTCGTTACGGGATGAAATCATTTTTAGCCGGGCGAAAGAGTGAAATAGACAGATACTGTAGGACTAAATAACAGCGTATGGTTTGGTGTTGTAATATTGAAAAATGTGACGAACGGCACGTAGGCACCGTGAACTCTTACCTCCCGCTTAAATACAGGGCTACTGCCAAATATTATGAATAACTTAAATGAATTTTTCAACCGTAACATCAGTTATTATTTAAAAAGCGACAAGTGCATTTAGCAGAACGTTAAGTGATTAAGTTATTTATTAGAGCAGCACTGCAGCTCGTTATTTTGTGTTCAACAACTGTGAACAACTAGTGTTTTTAATTTAAGCGACGATTGTTTCTGCGAATCCCCCAATTCTTAACAAAACATGTCATGTCCAGAAGTGTTCGTTTGCCTAATGTGTGTTTTTATACTGCTTTTGTAGATGTTTATTCTAGACCTTTTGAAAGCGAATTCAACGAATATACAATTTAACCAAGGTACGAGAGGAGAATAGATTTGAATAGATTTCACATGGACTCTCTTATACAGTGTTAAGAATAATAACACAAAGTTAGTGAAACAAATTTTATTTTTCAAAATAATGTCCTCTCTTTTATACATAACTAATTAATAATGTTTTGTTGTAACTAAGATAAAAATCCACAGCCCACTGGTGATGTCTAATAGTTGTTCCTTTCTGGAACAACAGAAAGGAACAACTATTATAAACTTATCCCAACGATCAGGTAACTTGCAAATATCGACAGAGAAAAATTCTTTCGGATGTCTGTAAAGCCAATTTTGCACAGTTTCTACCTACTCACTCCACATAAATTCCTTGCGTCCCAAGTATCTGCTAAGAGGCCAAAACTCTGAATTTATAGTCTTTCGATGAATTAAGAAATCTGTTCAAATTGGACCGCAAATATCCCAAAATATCGTAACCATCACGTTGCCTGCTGACGGTACAGCTTTTTGAATTTCTTTGGCGGCGATGAATTTGAGTGGTGCCATTTCATATCATCCTGTTTGCTTTCTGAGATTTAATTGTGCACCCAAGATTTATCAACACTAATAATAATTCGTTCTAGGTTTCTCAACCTCAGCACATAAAAATTAAATGATAATTTTTTTGAGGTGCAACAGAACCAGGTTCATCACCAAAAGTCATGTTCGATACAATTGTCAATATTTATGGAAACGAAACAAAGTCTTTGGTATTTATCAACCATGCAAGTGTTTTGATTCTTATGAAGTAAATTTGGATATTGTTCATTGATATCAATCAGAAATTTAAAAAGTTCAGATCAAATCTATACTCCTCTTGTATATGTACAGGTTTGAATTTCATGCATGAAATGTTAATGTTGTCAAGAGGTCACGGTATTGTAGAATTAAACAACGTGATTCGTTTCTTTTGCATTATTATTCTTAAATAACGATTGCGGTTGGAGAATCTTGTCTGTTTGTGAGTAATGTTTTCGCACGACTATGTTTGATTGCCTACGCATGTCAATTTTCTAGCTGTCAACTATTTCTGGAGACACTGTAGATTATATGACCTGATTTTAGTGGCATACATATTTCAGAATACTAAAAAATTTTGTCTTTCATTTTAAAATTTTGTTTATCATAGAAACACACTAATTCTGCCAGGCACCAGTTTCAAGATTGAAAATTAGAATTAAAATCTAATGAAATCGAGTTACTTGCTGAATCAGTTATGGCCTTTCTAGCTTTGTAATTTGATGAGCTACACATTTATCAAGAATCATTAAATCGACATGCACGATTACGTAAATAATTGTACCTTCCTGGGGAGCCATTTATATTTAATAATTCGTTCTGAGTTAAACCTTGAAAATCAGAGATTATTGTTTGTAATAATTGCACGAGAATGCAAAAGTGGCTCTTCTAAGTTGTAGTACATACATAAAATGAATAAAGCAAAATAGAATTTTAACTTTGAATTCATCCGAATCCGAAAGTACTCATCCAGTTTTAGCTTCCATTCTTTTCATTGTTAACGACTGTATTGATTGTGCACTTGAAATTTTGGCTGAATAATGTCGGGTTGTTTTCAACAACAGACTCCAAATTTATTGGTTCCACTTTTCGAGGTTTAGATGCTTTTCTTGATTCTACTGCTTTGTCCTTATTCAAATTCGAATATTCCTTATCCCTACATTAAATAATATATTCATTCGTGTTTCAAGAAATCTCAGTAAGTAATTTCCTGCCCTGTACGCAAGATATTTTTCACAAGCAGTAATAATTTGATTATTTTCCACGTGTGCACATTTTTGCGTACGCTGTTTCATATCGGCAAATTGGTTGGCGTTATTCGAAACATCCAATTTATGTTTGAATCGAAGCTCTCTGGAGGCCGACTGTGCGTAGGTTGCTACACATTAAAAAAGCACGTATTTCGTATTTTTGTTTCTGCAGTAATACTTTTCACATAATGGATCCGACAGTAATTTTCAGCACCATGAAGGAAAATTAATTTGTTCAATTAGGACTTGAAACTCATTGGCTTCTACAATATACTCATATACCGGGTGATTTTAAAAGTTGTGATAAACGTAAAAGGTGTAATATATCAACATAAATGGTAATGGTTCAGCTAATATGTCTTTATTCAGTGAATAGGTTTCGAGGAAATTGCAATCGAAAATTCAAGCCAAAATTTTGGAACGTCACTGGCGGTTACGTTTATGTATACTCATACTTTTCACAACTGTACGTAATAAAGTTTTATTGTTTTATGTCTTACGGACACAAGATGTGATGCGTTCGGTTGAAGTCGCGGGCAGAATTTAACCAAAGCGTCTGTCGGTGTACTCCTTTAGAGTTTAGAATGCGGCGACTTCCACACACCGAAACGGAAGTTTTTACGAACGTCTGTAATTTTATAAAGTTATTCGTGAATGACGGACTAGATTCGTCCAATGAAGCGTATTGTACGCTTAAAATTAAATGATTTTTCTTTTTTCTTTTCAAAGACCCTCAATGTACTGTGTGTTCTCTTCTCAGTTTGGATGGGGTACATGATTCAGACCTATCGGTTTTATGATTACGCCCTCGATCCAGTGCTCTTTAGGGCGATAGAATCCAATTAGAACTTGGTTATTGGTGTCAACGAAGGAGGGATTTTTGATTGACGACCATGTCGTAATTCAGCTGGAGACTTATCCATTGCAGGAAGTAATATATGTAATTCGATATGTAAATAACATCTGTGACAGTGTTCTCATGTTACTTTTCCCTTCCCATAGAAGCTTTTTCATTGAGTTCTTAAATGTTCGTACCAATCGCTCTGCTTGTCCATTTGATGGAGGATGCAAAAGTGCTATTAAAAGATCCTTGATACCATGAGAAGAATTGTTAAAATTCACTAACAGTGAACTGCGTACGATTATTGTGTTGGGTAGTTCTTCTTGCAGAAATACATTTTTCAATGCATTGACTGTATTTTCTACCATCGTTCTTCCCATTTTTATTATATACGGGTATCTTAAATATGCATCAACAACGATCATCCACATTGTATTAAGAAAAGGCCTAGCAAAATCGATGCGGATTCGATCATAAGTAGCTGTTGCATTACTCCACCTCTCATATTCTTTTGCTAGATTAGTTTGAAGATGCTGGCACATTGGACATGTTTTACTAATTTTCTCTATATCATTCTCAATACCTGGCCACCAACAATGTCTGATTGCTTCAACTCCCCGGTGTTCAGTGTATAGCAAATAGAGAACTTGCTCTCGCAATTTCATAGACGCGACTACTCTGGAATGATCTCCTGTCTAAAACAATAGTGATTGCAAAACGTCGAGCAAAATACGACTTCAGCTGTTTTTTTGTGTAATTGTGCGATCAATTCTTTTGTATAATTGCTTTAAGTTCAGACAATAATGATCTGCTTCTGTTACTTTCACGATCATCCTTAACCCTTTAAATAAGGTAAAAAAAATTTTAGTGATGAAATGGAAAAGTGATTGTCGCATCGTGTGACGATTTTCAAATATCCCAAGTAATTTAAATACCATCGTCTCTAGTATTATCAAATTCACGTAACTTGAGCTCTGCGTCATCAATCACAGACGTTACAACAGTAAAATATTTCAGTATTATTTCTTTGTCAACGGTGAATAAGAAAAACAGACTAAACTAGAGCGCGAGCTACGCAGTGTATTTTTTTGGCAGAGAGAGAACGCTTTTTCTCTACTTTCGATGAAACAAAACGCAACGGAGAAAGCATCGTGCAGATTCCTCGAAGCAACTATTGATATGAAAAATGCACTGTAGCTTGGTGCAAAACACTCATAAAAGGTTCATTAATAAAGTAACAAACACAAAATAATTAGTCGCAGTTGTAAATTATGATATTCTGGTTTGATAGACTCGTTTGTGTCTAAAAAAATATCGATTTTAATCAGCTGATACTACGTCACGTAATAATGGTAGGTCAATATCACGCGCTGCTGGACGAGAACAACAATTGTAAAATTTTATTGCATTTTTACTGCTTTATTTACAAACGTCGCATGGTATTCCTCGGACAGCGTCCTAACTAGTTTTAGGGTAAATTTTTTATTCGTTTTACTTATTAATTACAATTGTTTAAACATTTTTCCCCATAATCTGTGACATGAATTCTCTTGGTGAATCTCTTAAACTGTAATTGCTGTAATAATCCTGATGCAAAAGTAGCATATTTTTCAGTTGCTTCAATATTCTTTAGTTCTTCAAAATTTCGGAACAGCGAATAATCTTTTAATTTTTGTAAATTTCAGCCAAAATTTCCGCTTACTTTTTTAGTAAGGGTCAAATTCTACTTCTTGAATTTAATGACTACTTAATAGATTTTACTGTTTTTCTGTCTTCAAACGGCATTATTACTTTATACATATAAATATAATTTTTATATTTATACATACCGAGTGGGCATTTTCGATCCGGAACATAGGAAGTTAGCCTTACTACCCTTGAGAATAATACATTTTATTAAAATCATATTAAAAACATCAAAAAATAAATTCAAATATTTAAGTTTAATAATTTAATTAATCAATCATATCATCAATCAATCGATATTTGAAATTGAATTAATTATTTAATTTTTTTAATTTAAATTAATATTTTAATTCATTTCTTGATGTTTCTAATACGATTTTAATTAAAAGTGTCATTATTAAAGGACATCACGCTAATCTCCTATGTTCCAAATTGAAAATGCTCATGGGGCATAAATATACAGGGATATCTCTTTTTTGTATACATACCGCCTATATATACTTTTAAAGAGAAATTGTCAATGCATTGCTTTATTGCAATCTATAGGCAACCAACTGTGCAACTACAATTTAAGCTTCAACTTCTAGAAAGAACAGTCAGCTGTAAAAATAGTAATCAAGTTATTAATTTATCCAAATTCATACAAACATCAACACACCCGCTTCAAAGGCCGCAGTACACACAACAAAAAGGACTTGGATCAAGAAAGAAATAAACCATTGGTACTCCAAACGGGATCAAATTTCACTCCAAATCTGGAACTTACACACGGAACTTCATTACGGTTTACACCCAGCCATATGGGACTCATTCGATTGTAAGGTGAGAGACACAGTTGAGGTCATTGGCAACAATATCTATCAAAAATTACGGAAAAAAATGAATTACTTAAAACATTCTCAAGCACAAAAAAAATTTACCAAAAAGAATTATAATATAACCCCCATCAAACACAACATAACCACAATTTCTCATTCCACCCTAGAATTATTAATAAATTAAACATCGACCTCCCATCTTACGTGACAGAACGCTTTAATAATGGACTTAAATTTGTCCCCACCCCTAACACCATTAACACAACCAAAAATGCAATAGAAGTGGAAAAAATAGTACAAACTTTAGAACCAGCCACTCGTAATTTGGCCATTGGTCAACTTCTCCCCATTTTAAACTCTAACACATTAAAAAACAACAAAACCCCCAAAAACGATGAACATGCCCCAACAAACGATAAAATTATTAAAAAAACCCGTAATTACATCCGTCAGAACAATTTGGTTATATCAAAGGCAGATAAAGGGGACTGTGTTGTAGTGCTGAGTAGAACAGATTACACTGAAAAAGTCCAATCATTCTTGAACACCCCCCAGTTCAACAGCTTAACAAAAAACCCAACTTCACAATACGTATTGAGGTTGAATTCTACACTTAAAAATTTAGCACCTTTTTTCACCGAATTAAATACTTCTTATAAAAATTTACTTCATCAGAATCCCACCACGCCAAGACTTTATGCTTTACCTAAAGTTCACAAGATCGACTGCCCCATAAGACCTATAGTTTCATTTGTCAATTCCCCTGCACATTCGCTCTCAAAATGGCTCTGTAATCACCTCAACACTCAACTTAACTTTTCCCCTGAATTTAGCATTAAAAACACAAAAGAACTTATCGAAAAAACTTCTAATTTCATCACCACAGATAATCAATTCTTGATTTCTTTTGACATCGTTAATCTTTTTCCCAATGTACCACGTGACGAATGTATTAACTTAACCAAAGATTTACTTATCTTAGAAAAACTCAACGATTCCCACATTGATAACCTCATTACACTTCTACAATTAGCTTTAGACCAGTCATTTTTTACTTTCAATAACATTGTTTACCAACAACATTCTGGTTTGGCCATGGGCTCTCCACTTTCGCCACTTATGAGTGAAATTTTTTTGAACAACTTAGAACAGAATAGCATTTCAAAACATTCACTTTTCCAAGCACACATAAAATACTGGTTTCGCTATGTAGACGATATTTTATGTCTTTTCGAAGGAAATCAAACAGAATTAAAAGAATTTTTTAATTTTTTAAATCAAGTACATCTGAATTTAAAATTTACTTTAGAAATTAGTCAAAATAACACAATAAACTTCTTAGATTTGACAATTGACATTAACTCTAAGAAACACAACTTCCACATCTATAGAAAACCCACCACAACAGACATAACAATTCCAGCTCATTCTTTTCACCCTTTTCAACATAAACTTGCAGCTTTCCATCATTTAATACACAGGTTACTGACTACCCCATTAAACGAAAATGATTTTCAAACGGAACTGGCCAATATAAAATCCCTTGCTATTACTAGCGGTTTCCAAACACAATTAATCGATCGCTTACTTCACAAGAAAAAACAACGTCTAAATATTCTTAATAACACTTCTCTTACCCCCATCAATAACACAGACTCTGAAAAAACTTTCTGTACCATAACCTGCAATGGTTTCACTTCTCAAAAAATAAAAACTGTTCTTGTAAAATTTAACCTAAAAATCGTTTTTAAAACTAATGATAATTTAAAAAACCTCTTCTGCAATAACAAAGATAAAATAGACATTCTCAATAAAAGGGGTGTTTACAAACTGACTTGTACTTGTCAAAAATTTTATATTGGTAGAACTTTCAGAAATTTCAACATTAGAATTAGGGAACATTCTCAAGAGATTATCAAAACTAAAAAACAATTAACATTATCATATAAATTTAGATCAAATTTCGCTGAACACGTTACTTTAGAAGACCATGATTTCTCTCCTGACAATCATTCCATAGAAATTTTACACACAACTGGACAGTTTTAAAGAATCTGAAATTTACGAACAACTTGAAATTTTAAAATCTTTTAAGAACCCTAATTCAAAACCGTTTTCTTTAAATACACAAACAGAATTTCAGAATATAATGATTCTTGATAAATTAGATTTTCCTCTTTGATTTTTGCCTCTGGCCTCAAGGTGGCTCTCGCCACTATGGTTTAACAAATCCAACTTTACTTAGTACTTACTTACCGACACAGTCATTTTGACACCAGTGTTTGTCATTCACATTTTCACACACGTGGTTTTCTCTTGTTGGAAACTTTCAAACATGTTCTTAACTCATCCACTTGTAAAAGTCAGGTTAAAACAATGAAATTAACTGGCTTATAGTATTTTTTAAAAAAATTTCTTTATTGTTAAAAATGCTTCACATTTTCATAGGTAAGTTAACCTTACTAATAACCCCTTTTTGTCGTATCTCAAACTAAACAACAAAATTTTTGTAGCCTGATGATGGTCTAAACTTATATTCGAATAGACCGAAACATATATGTAGCGCCCTTTTCAATATATTTTCACATTACAATGGAGATGATTTGTGTTTAACCTCGCCTTCGTTTGAACTATAACTCCATTATGAGCCTCAACGTCAATGGGTTTATCTCATCGCAAGTTATTAATGTCAAATTAATAGCAATTAGTTTTTTTGAGTTTGTTAAGAAATTGCTTTTTTTTAAATAAAACCATGCATAGCAAACATGGTATCAGAATGGTAAGTAGTTTTAGAACTTAAGGACCCAGTATTTCATTCGGAGTTTAACTATAAACTTGGTTTTATTTCTACTGGAGCAATTGTCTTTACAATTGTTACTATTGATATAAAACGAAGCTTAAAGTTAAACTCTGAATGAAATACTGGGCCTAAGAGACTTACTTATTTTCGACAAAAAATCCAGAAAGACTTATTCCTTTTATTAGAACTATTCAAAATATTATTAGAAAATTTGTGGAAATTTATTATGCAGGCTTCTGGAGTAAATTGAACATGAAGTGAAACCAATCATGTATTGAGTATTGACTGAAGTTGTTGAGAAAAGACCAATAATATCACTACAAGAAGTAACTGGACGTTTTGAGTGTCTAAAAGTCCCGTAATGAAACTGCTAAAAGAACTCGATACAAAAATTTTAAAATAATTGTTTCATTGAGTAATAACGATTAACGTCTATTTATTATTTTGTAGCGTGTAATGTTGGTTGCCTATACCAGGCGTCCACTTTGATTACGCACCGTCATAGGAATTTCGATGCAGTTTTTTATAATTGTAAATTCCTGCTTCCCTTTTAAAGTTATTGTTAAAAGAAACGCCATACTATATACAGGTTTGTTGATCTGTGATGATCTGTACGTTCGCCGGATACAAGAGCGCAGGGTTATAGAATTAATCTATCTAATCTAATTTACCAGTTTTCAAACACCCTGTATTTGTAATGTGAGCCTTACACATTAAAATTGAAACAAAACCTGAGAAATAAATAAAGAAATTTGTTCAACCGAGAAAGTAATTCTTTCCAAAGTGACACAAAAACAGAGCTTCCCAAATCAATACATAAAATTATAAACAGTTCAAGTCGTAAACGTTTCCCTATCCTACACTAAATCCACCTACGAACCTACGAAGTGACAATTATGTTTATCTGTTCTTTGTTGCACGCAAAGCGTGTGTTGCCACACCACCGTTAATGCATTCTCCATCAAACCGATAACGATCACATGGTCGCAGGTACTAACACCCTTTCCAAGGGGAGGAAGACATTGCAAACGCGCGTGTTTTGTAAAGGGATTTCAGCTATCGATTTAGGAAGCCAGGTTCAAAGATCTGTGCAATGTTTCCTGTACGACCGTCATTTTTACGACCGCATGCTTTGTCTACACGCTATTATTAGCTTTTATTATGCAAGGGGTGAGCGTCTTAGTGCCGCCGAGACGGAGTATTGTTGGAAGGGTTATGACGACGTTGATTAATAAACCGAGGAAAGGGTTGTAGCAAATAAATAGGCTTTAGTTAAAACGATTCACTGTATCATGTACAAACGTAATTCTTCATTCGGTTGTATGTTATCATGAAGCAAATTAAAGATTTTTTTGGCCATTATAGAGATATATGAACGTGATTACTGTGAGTTCTTTGTGCATTCTTTTTTGATGAGCTTTAAAGTAAAAGTAGTAAATGTTAACTTTTTATGTAAGTTATATTAGGAATAATAAAATAATAAACTATTAGAACGACCAATAATCTAGCATAATCGTTTTTGCAATTGATTATGATCGAGACTTTTGTAGAAAGTTTCAGAACATTTGTATTTGATTTGCCTCGACTCATTATGACTGTCACGTCACCATTTTCAAGAGATTAGCTAGCCATATACGAGCACTCATTCCCGCCGGAAAGTGCAATCGTGAAGGAAAGAACGTGTGTTAGTGAAGTATGAGATGACTAGCCAACATTCTTAACTTCTTTCGGGAATCATGTTAGGAATGTTTCGACGTTCCTGACCGCTACGATAAATACTTAGTTTCGTGTAGACTTGTTTATACTTCCACTCTTTCCAAGATTCAGTTTGTGTTAGTGGGATAGAACAGGATTTATTTCGTTTCAATTTCTTGAAGGGAAATATTGTCGACAGAAAGAGTGGCATTAATGAATGCTCGTCTATGGCTAGCTATTAGCATAGTATCTGTGAAAAAACAATATGTAAAATAATCGATTACTCGATAGTTAATACAAAGGAGGAAACATCTCACAGTAAAGACAAAGACTGCAACGGTCATCTGTGGGGATATGCGACGCGCGCTCCTTTCCCACTCTACTGTAGTCTTTGCCATTAATATATTTAATACAATATGTTTCTTGATTTGTCTTACTCGTGCTATGTTACAGAAATCGGTTGACAATCTGTGTGTGCTTCAGTAGGAGGAGTACTTAGGATGAAAATTGAATTTGAGTTGCAGTTGATTTGTGTTTTTAATACTTGTCTTGACGATATCCACATTTTTGTGTGTTTTTTTAACAGTTGCATAGGTCGAATAGCTTTTATTGTTAATGTAAGATTGGATCAATTTAAATTAAAAGAAACATATTTTAAATTTCTTCCTTGTGATACCCAAACCGTTAAAGATTGAAAGATTAATCGATTTTCCTGTAACTTTCAGTTATCAACAAAATGTTAGTTAATTAAAATATGTGCATTTAATCTCGCTGCTGTATAATTTAACTATCAGGTGGGTTTCCTGCTACATTAAATGCCTATAAATACTTGTCCAAATATTGGTGACGATAATCAACAAAACGTGTTAACGTACGTAATGTACGCGGGAACTTAATGACATTTATCGCATTATTATTACCATATGTTGGATGAGCTATTTTTGGTGTTAGAAAAAATTACGATGTAATTTACCGAAATATTTATTTATCTTTTGTTGATTATTTATTGAAAGGTGCATTTCTGAAGAGGTGAATAAACAAACATTTTATTTCATTTATTGAAACTCTGTTTAATTTATAACAAAATGCCTCTTACGGTTATGTTTATTAATTTACTTTTAATATAAATAACTTAATAAATACTAGAGTATTAAATTCACATTTTCGTTAGTATGAATTATGGAAAGAAACATAAATAACTCTGTAAATCAACATCATGTTCGTTTCATTTATTGCTTTTAGTGATTCTAATACTATTTATTTTATTAAATATTTTTTCTTGCAATATGGTCAGGAAAATTAATTGGTAATTAAATATGTAGGATGGCTATTTTTTTATGTTTACTATGGTAATTTTGGGCGCTTCGGTGATTAATCATAACGGAAAGTTTAGTTAGGAATGCGTTTTACTCATGTTGTTACCTAAAGGTCCGTTTTCACGCTCATGCAATTTACGCAAATGTGCTTGTGCACGAAAACTTGTATAAGGAAGTCGTTGCATGAAAACGTAATTTTTTGCTTGCACAAGCCAGAAAGTTTGGCAAACTGCATGCATTTGCGCATGCAAATTTGTATGCGCAAATGCTTGCATAAATCCATTTACGCAAATTGCTTGAACGTGAAAACGGACCATAACAGCGCAGAATATTGTAATGCGCTGCGTAACTATTAGCAAAAATAACTGCAGGCAAGCCCGGATAATGTTACGTGTAACAGTGAATCACTGTTTTTAAGATAACAAGTTAGGTAATTGAATAGAGGTTACAGGAGTATCCTGACATTATTCTTGTTGCAACAGTGCGGTGCGAAAGTGCGTTCAAGATCGCTCGCCAGCTGCAGGAGGTTACAGGTTGGTGCAGTTTAAACTTGTTAGACATTTTCACGTTGCTGATACATTAATATCGCTACATGAACAGTCGGTAATAATTTTCCAATCAGATAGCTAAAAGACAGTGCAGTCTTGAATAGAGTTAGCTAATTGTTTGTTGACCCGTTTTGTCCGGGCGGGGCGTTGCATGGCATTCCTGAAACCTACCGGGTTTGTATTCCACCAGTATACTGTGAGAAGGGGACCTCGTGCGTTTTCCCTTGGTTCCCATCTACAGCGGGCTATGGTTATCCGAGCCGGACAATGCTAACTTATCAAGTTTAAGTGATTAGATTCCTGAAAGCTGCGGTGTGCGTTTTCCCGCCATAGACTGTGAGGAGGGAACCTCGTGCGTTATCCTAGCCGGGGAATGCTAATATGATTAATGAATGAAATGTACTGGGTGTGTTTTCCCCCAGTGAACTATGAGGCGAGGACTTCGTGCGTTTTCCCTTAGTTCTCATTGCACAACCTACAGTCGTACAGTTACATAATGGGCACATTCCTGAGAGCTACGGTGTGCGTTTTCCCGCCGTGGACTGTGAGGCCAGAACTACATCAGGCTTTAGTGCCGAGGAATAATGTTAAAGTTGAGAGAGAGCCCTTGTATGGAGTTGTGTGCGTTTTCCCGAATTCCAGTCGTAATCTAATGTTGACGGTCGACGCCCTGAAACGTTGAAGTTGACACTACGGTAGTTAATCATTGACCATTCACACACTTGTCGCTCTGACGGATTTCCTGATAAATCGTAAAGTTAAGTACAGCTCTTTGGCGGGTGCGAATAGTTTCTTTTTGTAAAATAAAGAGTCAATCTAGTGAATCCTTAAATTACTTCACGTCATTAAATGATTAATTACGATTTTCTGTGTTTTTCTTAAAGTCGTGTCTTACAAATATGATTTCACATGATTGTTAGAAATTATAAATCAAAGAGCAAATCACTGAATTAAATCAATAGTTTGAGGTAATATAATACTCACGTTAAAACATATACCGTGAATATATCTTATTCTGAAACATGCAAAATGCACGTATCCGTTTGTTGCTAGATTAACGTAATAATTAAATGACAGCAATGTATTAAAGCGTGTATTTTATTTTGAAACATATTTTGGTCCATTACTTTATTTCTCCTACGGGCAAGTTCGTGTTTACCTCGGAGTACGCTCTGATCAAAAGTGTGAGGGAGAGCGACTGCGTTTCACTGCATGTAAGGTAAGAGCGAGAAAAAGAAACACTCCGATCAATCCGAGCGTAAACGCGAACTCACCCTATGTTTCAAAATAAAATACACGCTTTAATACATTGCTGTCATTTAATAATTACGTTACTCTAGCAACAAACGTATGTGTGTGTTTTGCATGTTTCAGAATAAGATACATTCACGGTATTCAAATATATTCTTCCTTTGATTTAGCAAGATTTTTTAAATCTTAAACAATCAATCTGTTCTTAGTGATCGTTTAATTAAAAAATCCACGTAATGTAGATACTTATAATTAAAGCTGGTTCTTGTCCGATGAAAATTGTATCACAAACTCTTTTAAACGGACACTAAATGGCGCACAAACACTTAACGTTTCGCCCTCGTTCGACAGCTTCGTCAGAACGACAGCTTTGTCGAACGACTGCGAAACGTTAAGTGTTTGTGCGCCATTTAGTGTCCGTTTAAAAGAGTTTGTAGATACTTATGTTCATCTAAATTATTTTATTTTACTTAACTCGTAGAAATCTTACAATCTTTAGATTTTTCTTACAAAAGTGTACTCCGGTTTTCATATGAATTGAACGTATGTACTAAATTTCTCAGGAGCTAAATAATTTATTAAACCGTCTTTAGATGATTTCTGTAACACAAAGTTAACTTTCTGATTTATTCAGAGCGTTTCCTTGCAGTGTTTGCCTGAAAAGGAATTATATATTCAGGATTTAAAACGGGAAGAATTTTATTATTACTCGTTTTGTATGATTTTATTAATTATGTTAAATTTTTGCGTTATACAAAACATAGAGATTACTTCACTAGCACATAAAAATAAACTTTAATGTTCGCAGTACATCAGATGTTTTATCTCACCTTCGGACAGTATATTATTACCAGCTCAGACCACCAAACTTTTTCAATTTGTGCTGCGCAAACAAAAGAAACGAAAACTATGTAAATTAGCATCAACGAACTGAAATGAAGGCGGTTCTTTGCATGCCAATAGATAGTACTTTCAGTTAATGTTGTAAATTTAAGTAATGCTTTAATTTTCCTTATGTAGGGTGATTCACGGAACCCGTTCATTAGAAATTTAGACACTTACCTTCATTATTTTTCTCTGAAAATGTGTACTCTTCCACGGCCGCTAGTGCACATTGTAATGAAAATATTTTCAAAGTATTTGAATTTCCGGTTATACCAGAAGTCGCTGTCAACTTCATTATTTTAAATGGAATCCTATACTTTTCTTGCAAATTTAGTATCTACAGGTAATTTTGAATAGAAAATGATAAGATACCTTTACACCTAAATGCAACCGTTTTTGAAATATTTTTAATTTTGTAAATTTTTGTGCTTTAGCACTCTTTCCTTTTTAAACTCACACTTTTCATTTCACAAAAATGTGGAAGATCTAATCTGTGCCATTTCCAAGTGGAATCCTTAAGTAATGCGTTGATGTTTAGAAAGTGACCCAAACACTTACAGTGTGCTCGGCAGATGGCGTTTGTTTAAGCTAACTTCAAGTCACCATAACTTTATTTTTTAAGTGGAAGACCCTGTATATTTTTACTTTATCGGAAAAGAAATATTTCTTTACGCGTAAATGCACGTCACTGCTTAAAACTAGCGGCTGTTTAGTAATAAATAAGATACAATCTGTCTACCGAATTTTGTAATAAAGCAGTTTAACAATGAGGAGAAAATATTTATATTGTAACGATTTTAAGAGTTCGATTAATTTTTATTTTAAAACAAAACACGAAATTGTTAATAAACTAATTTATTTGAAAGCAAACAAATTAACACTAAATTAAACACTAAATTATTTACAAGCTTATACCTAATTTATTTTAACAGCCGAACGAAAGTCTAACGCTAACTTTAATGCCGAACTGTCCAACGCTGAATTCTTGTCGAACTGTGTCCCACTCCCGGCCGCGTGCATTTATAAGCCGACGCTGTTGTTCTCGTACTTTCTAGAGCGCGACAGATTGTCTGGTCTAATTTATTCTGCCGCCGACATTCTCCAGGCCGTCTGCAGAAGCCTCTAGTCTAAGGCGCGTCGGCTGTGACGCAAGAGACAAACTGACGCCGGCTGCTGTCGACGAATCATTACAATATTAAGGCCCAGTTTTACAATCATAGAATAAGGACGGAATAACTGTTCGCTGATATCCTTTAACGTTCCTCCATATCTACGTCACGTTATTCTAAGAATAATGCTTATCCAACGATTGTAAAATCGGGCCTAAGTGTGCTAATGACGGAAACTGCAACAAAACGGAGTTGATGTGTATGTCGCGTTGTTGGTTGTTGCAGTCTTTGGGGATCATTCTAATCGGGGTTGCAAGTTACAACTTGGTATGATCCTACTTCCGAGCATTATCGAGACTACACAACGCAACGTTTTATCCTATTACCATCGAACATTGCCGTGCCGAGGTTGCAGCTTCTTACCAGTTGCTAAGTAGATCCCACCATTGCTAGGTTGCAAAACCGATTAGAATGACCCCCTTTGTCCTTACCACGTTTACAACTTTAGAATTGTGCAAATAGCTATGTTGCATTCATCTCTATACGCATGGTATGTTTTTAAGGGCGATTGTATTTCTGGTGAATAAGTTGGATGGAGAATTTTTTTTATGTTTTACAAACTAAATGTTTTTTCCACTATCCATGTAAATTATTTACGTGTTTCGTTTTTTATTCGATTTTTCATATTTGTAATAAGTTATTGCAATTAAAACCACATTATTTATGAGAAAATAAAAACTCTGAGATGTTTCTACCAGTATTCCTTTTACTATATGTTGAGACAGATCGTTCTTAGATAACTATATTAATGAATAATGACAAACATCGGAGTGGATCTTATAGTGTCGCAAATTGTAGGAAACTTTTAATTAAATTTTCTGCGTTTTCTAGTTTGTAAGACGAATGTGGGAGATTTGTAAGTCAGTTGCAGCGAGTAATAGTTTTTATACCTAGTTAACTGCGCTTCCTCAACAAGCTTAATGAGCTGAGTTTGAAATGGTTATAATCAAATTGAACGATAAAATATTTTTGCTTCACTTCAGTTTATTTTTCAATTAATTTTTATAATAGTTTCAATCAATTCTTAAAATATTGCCGTTTTTGACCATTATTACTTTTATAAAACGCCTGAACGATCCAGTGGTAAGAGGACTGGCCTTGCAATCGCATGGTCGTGGGTTCGAAACGCACTCGGGATTTTTCTCGGGGGTGGTCGGTATCGACTTCAGGCACCCTCCAGTGTTGGGGATAAAATTCGACACTGCTCCCCTTAAACGGCGAGAAGGTTGGAAGTAACAAAGCCATGGAACACTTTACATACACTCAAAATACACTCCCGCTCTTGAGGTCCTGACAAGTCTTTGACTTAGGACCCCGTTGGGCAACCACCACAGATTAAAAAAAAGATAAACATTTATACTCTTCATTTAACATAGGGACCTTATACTGGGTGTTTCGTTAAAGATGCATCTTGGTATGCAGGTAGATGTCTGGAAATGAAAGAAAAGTTTATCTGTAAATTTTTCTGTCAAATGAATAAATTTAAGGACTTTATGGTATTTTTTCACATCGCAAGTGCTGCTGCAGTTGAATGACCGAACAAGTGAATCTTTCGGTCAAGGTCAAAAAAAAATCTAGTCATAAATTTCTTCGCTGTTTACGGTTGCTACCTACCTGCGTAGATAGGCAGAAGCTTTACATTGGAGCGAAACTTTACTCCAATGTTGCCAGCCAGCACAGTGGGACGGGGGGTTCTCTAACCAAAACGCGAAGGCCAAACCAAAAACAGGCGCCACTTAATTTTTTTTGTAAAAGGAAACGCGTGAAAAATTAAGAAAACACGTTACGTCCAAAACATGAACACTTTTATTAATAGAAACATAAAACAAATAAAATAAATTCAACGCAAGTCGAACGATCTAAGTACACAACAAGGCCATAAACATAATACGTTATTACCTAACTTTTCGGATCCGAAATCGCTACACAACTATTTTAAAATGACGCAAAATGGTAATCGTCTACTCTAGCGGTAAAGAACCCGCGGGGTATGCTTGATGCGTGTTATTCGGAGAATCCTCCGCTACTCGAAGCTTAATTTCGCGAGTGTACGCGAACACGTGCACAAATGCGGCTACATTCAATCCACCGAGAGCCAAAGAGAATTACATTAGTCAATCGAAACATATGACCTGCTAAGTAGCTTCGTTACGTCCGTCTAGGGGCGTCTCCGTAGACGTCGGCTTCTCTCCGGGTGGATGCGTCGCGTTGCAGTAGTCAAACGAAAGGTCAATGCCGTAACCTAGGAGGTCGGCAAAATCGTAACCAAAAAGGAATGGTCAACGCCGTAACCTAAAGGTTAGCAAAGTCGTAACCTAAAGCCTATAAACGAAGGAAGAGAAAAACGAGTGTCAGAGTCAGGTCGAGAGAAAAGAGCATCATGCAGAACTTACCCAGTCGCACAACTGGGCTGTCACAAGCTGCGGGGTAACTGCAGCTTTCTTATCCTCCAATGAACTTAGAAGTCCGGCATAAGGACGTATCAATCAATCCCACCTCCTCGATGAAGCGATCACCACACTAAATTTACCACGATAGGCACATGTAGTTCATGGGACAGACAGATTCGTACTGAGACAATGACGCTACCCCCGACCGGTGGAAAAGAAAAAAACTACTAAAGAGAGAGATAAATTCGAATATGCCAATGACAGATTTTAAGTCGTCAACATAAGCCAATCAAGATAAAGGGCACAGGTTACTAGCATCGACGACAATTTCCGGTCCTAACTACATTCTTTAAGCGTAAACTCGTTCGACCGCTGATATACGCGTCTCCAAATAGGACCATGTAAATTGGACAATTAAAAATTACGCAGACTCAAACTTGACACAAAACAAGGATGGGCTTATTTATTATAATATGTAATTATTCGGCTGGTCTGAAATTTTTTGCAAAAATATGTTAAAAAGAGAATGTTGAGTGGAATGCGTAGGCATGGAATGGCACATTCCTACGCCTAGTGGAGAAACAGAACAAAATGGGTTAAAATTAGCTCGAATCGTTGAAATATGCATTATACAGGGTGTGCTCGCGCACGATCGAAAACAGATTGTAATACGGTTGGTTTTATTGCCCCCCTGCAGCTGGGTGCCATGCATAATGGAATTTAGACCGCTGGTTTGGTTTCACAATTCTGCGGCGCTAAAGTATTTCTAAAAACATCGAGTCCAAATTATGCAAATTTCAACTTGCTCCGATAAAAAAAATTTATTAAGATATTTTGTTTGAAATAATGTCAGGAACGTGTCCCTCAAGTTTGGTGCATCATCAATGACACCCTGTATATTTAAATAAGGAAAAATTTACCCTCTGTAACCCCTCTAAACCAAAATAAATAATATATTAGGGTTTCTATTAAATAAGATATAGTTTGTTACCGTCAGAGATTCAATAAGAAATTTAAAACTAGCAATTCTAAGTCTAATGGCCGTATGCACCGAACGAATTAACTCAGCTTAACTTTAAGCGTCACTTAGAATGTAACTTACACACAGTTATGAAACTTAAATGTCACAATATAAACGTCACTCAAATTTAAGCTCGATTAAAAGCTCTGTTCCAACCACGCTTTCTGACCGTTTAAGAAACCGTCATAATCAGTTGCCCACCGAAATAATGATCGATGTTGACAACTTTGTCGAGTGTAAAACTTTGATGAGTGCATGCTTGTGACGGTTTCGAAACGGTCACAAAGCGTGCTTGGAACAGACCGTGCTTGGAACAGACCCTGTGTTTGGAGCATATGGCCCTAAAACCTTTCCATGGGGTAGAGAAACGATTAAGTTGACCCAAAGGCCGGAAGACCCGTGGAAGTTCAAACTGAAGAGGTGGTGCGGAAAGTCGAAAATTTGGTCGTATAAAGGTCTCTGTTATTGCCACTTAAGTTCGAATATCCGAAACGAGTGTATGAAGAAGGTGTCTACGCCCTGGGTTCCCAGATTGCTTACACTTGAGCAAAAACTGGTTAGAAAAGAAAGTGTAGTTGCGTTTTTTTGAATTATTCCTGGGGATGAGATTTAGGTATATCACTTTGATCCTTTCACTAAACAGGAATCCATGAAATAGCTTCATAAAGGCTCTCCACTACCGAAAAAGCCAAAACAGTTTTCTGAAAAAAAAAACTAATGGGAACAGTTTTCTAAGATGCTGAAGGAGTCTTATTGACTGTACGTTTAGTGGTCCAACATAAATGGAAAGGCTTATGGAAACACAATTTAAAAACTGCTCTTTTGAAAAACGCCAATATTCTTATTCACAAAATTAACTTGTTGCTGAATGTTGTCGGATTGGATTATAGCCTTCATCTAGCTTCTTAGACTTCTTTTTATTCAGAAACTTAAAAGAGGATCTCAGGGAAAAGCGTTTTGCGTCTGGTGAAGCACTTAAAAAAGTTGTTGAACAATATTTTGCATAGTTGTCGTATACATTTTTTCCTTTGAAGGTATGGGACACAAAAAGATGGAATAAGTGTATAACGTGTTGAAGGGAGTCACGTAAAAAAAGGGTCGTTAATGTGTTGCGTGGTTTTCTCATGGCTAAGTAGATAACATAAAAGTACCTACTCCCTCGTATTTAACCGGAATCAGTTCAGTTTCGGAAACGGATTATCAATTTTAACGGCTATAATTTAGCCTATTGCCTGTTTTAGACGGTCATATTTCTTGTACAAATTTGTGACAAAGTGAGAGAGATAAGCTACCACAGTGAATGTTAATTGGTTGAATTGGCACTTCTCACTCACTTCATAATAAATTTGATACAAAAATATGACCGTCTAAAACAGGCATACAAGAGAATTATTGTACGTCTTTGAGGATAGAGAATACGCTAAGCTTATATTCTGTGATCTTTCTAAAACGTTTCATTGCGTGCCGCATGATCGTTTACTTACATAATTAAGATGACGTTACCAGTAGCTTCTTTCATCTTTAAAGGCTGGTCTACACGCAACGACTTACCGTACGATAAAACGGTCATGCAAATCGTTCGACAAAATGTACGGTTTACACACAGTTTCATCTTATCGTCCAAATTCCATTATACAACTTTCAATTCCGCGACGATCGTAATTGAAGAAGTACTCTTGTTTTCAATTTATGCTGTTTGCATTGCAAGAAAAACTTTAAATAAACGAAGAACTCGACGATTAAGATGGTCCAGGGATTGGCTCTTGGAAAACTACGATCTAGGTCAATAAATTCGCTTAAAAATTGGCGAGAACACTGTCGATGATTCGACATTCTTGGTCTTTGCAAATATGCAAATTGAAATAAAGATAATAAATACAACATTAAGAAGAAACTCGTGCACTCAACACGTGCCACAACAAATGCAAAGAACCTTGAAAAAAACCGATAAGATGTCAGACTTGTCCAGACGTTCCGTCTTGTCGCATCGTTCTCGAAAAATGATGCCTTCGAGCTCAGTTTTTCGATTTGTCGTACAACCTCATTTCGTTCATGCAAGTCCTACGTTTTGCGGTCTATACGCTCCGTTTTACTTGATATGATTTGTCTGATTCGACAAGTCGTTGCGTCCAGACGCAACGACTTATCGACCAAGTTTCATTTCAAGGTTCTTTGCGTTTGTTGTGGCCCGCGATCAGATTGCAGGAGTTTCTTCTTAATCTTGTATTTATTATCTTTATTTCAATTTGTATATTTGCATAGACCAAGAATGTCGAATCATCGACAGTGTTCTCGCCAATTTTTAAGCGAATTTATTGACCTAGATCGTAGTTTTCCAAGAGCCTTTCCCTGGACCATCTTAATTGTCGAGTTCTTCGTTTATTTAGAGTTTTTCTTGTATTGCAAACAGCATAAATTGAAAACAAGAGTACTTCCTCCATTACAATCCATTACGATCGTCGCGGAATTGAAAGTTGTATAAAGGGATTTGGACGATAAAATGAAACTGTGTGTAAACCATACATTTTGTCGAGCGATTTGCATGGACCGTTTTATCGTACGATAAGTCGTTGCGTGTAGACCAGCCTTAACAAACAGAAATGCTTTAAGCCTGGTCTACACGTAACGTTTTGTCGTCAGTCTTGCATGATTATGCCAGATTTGTCAAACATATCGTTACGTGTAGACGTCAAGTTGGACGTTTTGCATGAACTGAAGGAGGTTTGACAAACTCGCAAAAGACTGATGGGCTGGAGCTTTGTGTACAAGCAAGACGACAGACAAGTCGGTGCATGTAGACGTGCGTCAGTCTAATCGGTCAAACTTCAATCACCTGCCATTCTGCTCTCAGATGCAATTATCGTCACTAGTAGTTCTACATCTATGTCGATTTCGGAACGACTTACAGTGGTCATTTTACTCATTCTAGGAAATAATAATACCAAAAATCTACAATCACCAATATCATTATTTTTCATATTTCTTAAAACAGAAATAGTTAAATAATACCTGCAAAAAAGAGAAAAGAAAATCGTAAAGATTTCGTTTAGTAATTACGTAATCAACACTTGACAAATTAAGATTTACTTGTATGTATATTTATTTCAGTCAAGATGTATGCGTACTACAATTAACGGTTAATAGGAACGTTTGAAACATATTTTCTTGGTTTCTTCTGTTACATTTTTATTTTGAAGGTTTATACTTTAATTGTAAATAATTACTAGTTTTATTTTCTAACAAGATTTAAAGAAAAACACTATTGAATATCATAATTCCGACTGAGTTATTTTCTTTGTTTTAATACAAACTAATTGGACTTGTACTACGAGTACTTATATTCGTGTTTGTTTTTAGTGATATATGGTTTTCTAATTAGGTATTTTCCTTAGCTTTAAGGTAAGCTTAAAATTAGCTGCCAAGAAGTGCCAAGGACTGAGCTATTTCGTTTGTTTAGGAAGAATGTCGGGATATGGGAAACTTTTTTATTATTGATTTCTCAGAAAAATTTATTGTTTATGAAAGCTCCTGCATCTTCCCAAACTCAAAATGCACATACCAAAATCTGAATACCTCTTATCGTATACAGATCAAAATACATATTTCAAATCGACATAAGAGTAAAGTACCTTTATTTTTCAAAATAAGGGGAAATATTATTTGGAAAAATTATTTAAAATTATTCTTAGATCCCAAACATGAAATTATGGCTGTCTAGGATGAGAAAAAAAATTGGATAATTTTAGACATTTTAGCGAAAAACAAATCTCAGAGTCACACCTGAAGAAGCGTCCAGCTCTATATATTTAAAGTTCTACAATATATACGTTGGTACGAGAAAAATTTAATTAATTAATTATTAATGGGTATTAAAAAATTTAAAAAAAGTAAAAAAATACTTTATTTTGATCTCCCCTAGCCTACCCCTTTGGATGCCTCCATACATTATGAGACACCCTATATAAATAACCAGTAAGGTCTCTATCTTAAATTAGTTACTAGTTCAACTTGAGAAAATTTAGTTTAAAGTAAAACATTTCACAATGCTATTTATTATTTCCTAGAATAATTAAAATGACCACTGTGCGACTGAGCGAAAGTTTGAGGGAAAGTTTGAGCAGTGTAGCCCCACGATTTGTGTCAGTCTTCTTGGTCAGTCTTTCCAGATCATGCAAGACTGACGACAAAACGTTACGTATAGACCAGGCTTTAGTTTATGTTAATGGTCAGTTTTAAAACAAACATTTTAATAAAATCTGTGAGCCCCAAGACTCAGTACATGGGTCATTATTATTCATAATTTATATTAGTTTTATTTATTTAATAAACCTGATGTGAATATACAGGTGGTCCCGAAATAAGGTGCCAAAAAGAAATCAGTTATAGGAGATGATGAGTAAAACTCATATACAAAAAAAATTTCTAATAAAATTCTTTTCGTTTTTGAGATAAAAATAATTGAAAATTTGTTGAGTATTTGCTGTACGCTAATGTTAATCGGGATTGAAAAGGAATACTGGTTGTACGGCCACAATATTTGCATTTTTTTAGCAACGGTACCTGTAGCATCTAAACTCATTAGCATACAGCAAATTTTCAACAACAAATTTTCAGTTATTTTTAATCTCAAAAACTAAAAGACTTTTACTTTTATTAGAAAAAATTTTTGTATATGAGTTTTATTCATCATCTCCTATAACTGATTTGTTTTTGGCACGTCATTTCGGGACCACCCTATATTTTTATATGTATATGATTCTATGCTTTTTGTATACTCAAAGAAGATAACAGGTAATCTTTAGGTAATGTTTCATAATAATAAATGCTTACTACCTCTTAATTTAAATACTTATTTAGTTTGTTAAAAAGTAACATGAGATGAAGCAACCTATTTACATATGTCTTATAATTCACTAATTAAATATTTAAACAGCAAACAAAGGACCCAACAGAATAAAAATATGCAGGCTAATTTTAGTCGAATTAAAACGTCACTAATTTTACCTAAAAATATTTCTTAGGCTTAATCCGCATTCGGTACGTTTCACTTTTCTTTCTATCTTGATGAATTTTCTAAGTCGACGGTCATCAACGCGAGATAAGTCCGGGAGAAACGTTCGAGATTCGAGGTTTCAACTTTTACTTTCCGCCAAGTTTTTAATTTAGGTGATTATAGCTGACACGAAAATCTCTTGAAAGGTCGTAATTTTCGAGTGATTGTAGAGACTGAGATGACGCTCTGAGAGATAGTGGAGAACGAAAATGAATTATTACTTGGGAAACAAACGAAAATATTAAAGTATTTTCAGTTTCTTATAATAATCTCTAAATTAATTAGGTTGTACTTAAACATCCAATATCAGGTTCTTTAAACGATTAATTTTTTAAAATTAAAAATTCAATTTATTAAACGCCGTGGTTATTTCCCCCAATATTATCAGCAATGCACTTTTATTTCATAAAATATAAAAAACTTCAATATTAAAATACGTGAGTGAAATGGGATATGCATTTGAACGTTCAGTACACTTTGCAAGCTTACAGTTGCCATCAAATAACAATAAGTCGAGAATTTTATAATCCTTGTAACAGAATTTGTTGTAAGCGTTTTTATAACTGTGAAGAAGGTTTGAAATATGAGTGGTTAACGTCTTTATCAAAGCATCTACATAATTTAGTTAATTATCATGGGCTTCCCTAGGGAGCTGTGCTACGACCGTAGGTTTTTTTACTATTTAGAAATAACATGGTTGAGCATATTGAAGCTGAAAAGATTATAATACTCGTGGATCACACATCCGTGGCTGTTGTATGACGATGTATGTACAGTCGCGATCATGTAAATGGAGACCGATCGATAATTTTTTGACCCCCTTGCTCAATAAGGTCAGGTTGCCATTTCGGGGGTCTCGATTTACATGATCGCGACTGTGCATCACATGTTTTAGCCTTTTATATGCAAGTCAAATTTGAGTGAAGAAAAAATATCTAGAGCTTTTAGTGCTATAAATAACAATTCTCCTATACGCGTACACATATTCTATTTTATATTTTTTACAAAGGTTCCATTCTTAATTAGTGTCGAGTAATGTTCCTCTTGCCTTAATAGTTTTTCCTTTTCATTTTGCATTGTGTGTTTATGTCATGTTACTTACTTTAATTCGCAGCTGAATGTGAAGTAGTAATTAATACTTTAATTTCCGTTAACCAACTTTCTACCCAGCTATAATAATTAATTCTCCTTTAATTTAATTTTGAGCAAATTCAGTTAACATCACGACCGCATCGCCTCTTTGAAACACAAATCTCAATTTCATTTCTATAGAAGAACATTCTGCCGTTTTTAAAAGGTTATTCGCGTTTTTAAAGTCGCCGCGATGGCTTTACATTTAAAAAGCTTCTGCCGTAAACGGTTTTTCGATAATTTCGTAATGCTCGTCGTTTATGCGCTCGTTCACATTTGATGCTGTGGCAGATAGAATTCGTAATTTTGTATTCACGACAGGACCTCTTTCGCTTACTCATTGGAATACATTTGACTTTGCATATTAATTACAAGAGCTTTTATTGTATTTTCGTATAGCCGCAATTAGAACGCATGTCACAAGAGAAAGAGATGTTGGGAATTATTGTTTTCATTATCCTGGTTTTATAAGCTAACGGTCGATAAACACGTGACGTTGAACAATAGTCCCTTCTCCCTATAACATAAATTTCATTTCGACTGTACAACAGCAGCTAAAGATAATATCATACAAAGAAAGACATTGCTAGATATTATTTCCTCATTTTAAAGACCTAAGGTTGATGCCAAAAGTTTGAGACCTATCTTTTTAAAACTAAGGCGATAAGGCAATAGTACATACCAAGAGTTGTTTCTTGAACGTTCCATCTCCAGTCATGAATAGAAGTTTCCTACTTATACCCGGAACCAGCAGAGATGAAGGTTCGTCATAAATCACACCCGTATGATTTAATACGTTAGAAGTATAAATAAGTTTGTATCTCTGTCTTACGTATAACAAACAGTTGCCCGTACATAAATTAGTGAGTCTTTTCTAGCTTCATCGGTTTGATTACGAGCCTTCATCTCTGCTGGTTACGGGTGTATAGGGTTGATTACAATTGACATTATCATATGCAACAAAATAAAACTTAACATCCACGAATTAAAGCAACATTAACACTCAAGTGCATAATAAAATGAAACACTGTCCTCTCCGTTAATGTGCTAAGGGTTGATCTAAGCAACAGCTTAGATCTCTCGTGAATACGTCTTTCGCAAGTGCCTTCTCCATCTCGTGGTGGCAATGAAGTTATAAGGGTCGGACGTACTCAGAGTGTAGATGAAGTGCCGATAGGAAATTCTAGGCGATGATGTTTGGTTACGCCGGCGGCGATTAAAATGGAGATTTCTCGAGGAGTGGTCGGGCGGTTAATTAAAGTCCTTAATTCTGTTCACGTAGCAGTGTATTCCGCCATTTCACCCCCATCGATTATTGATTTCGAAATGTCAACAGCGAAAACTTAATCCCGTCCCATATCCTGCTTATCTCGTACTTGGTCTTCCCGCGAAATCCAATTTCGTCGAAGAACATTATTTTGCCGACGTACAAGGACGTTTGTGTTAATAAACGAGCACGTATTATTGCCTGGAATATAATTAATTTCATGGGAAGAATTTCCAAGTTCAAATTAACATTTACGCTCAATTTAACGTTAAATTATCTAACCTGCCTAAATTAATAGTAAATCTGATTTGCTGATGTTGAAGCTGCAGCTGCTTCCGAATTACATCAGAGGAAACACGAATTTCGTGTTGGAAACACTCACGGCATGTGAAACTCTGAAACGTATGTTAATAGAGTTCGATTTCGGTGAATTTGTAAGCGGTGAAACTGTGTTGAAATTTGTAGATTGTTATCTTCAACAACATGCGTTTTCAGAAACTAAAATTATTTTTAATATTTTGAATAATTTTTCTTGAAAATCGAAAATAATTTTGTTTAACTTTTTGTTTCTCTCTAAATTGTTAATTTTTTAAAATTATTTGAACACTAAGAACCGAATTCAGAGACACAAAATAATTGACGAAATTGGAATTCAGAACACACAGATCGCAATGAGTGGACTTATGTTCGCCTCAAGTTGAGCGCGAAATTAGATAGCAGTCTTCAGAGTTACTAATCAATGCGATAAACATAAAATGGCAAAATTCACAGCAGTTCCCGATTTTGTAATTATCCATAATGGCCGGGCGTTAGGGATAAGGCCCTTTTTAATAACTTAGTTCTTAACTCTAACCGCCGTTTCACAGCAAGGTTATGGGAGGAGAAATTAACAAACGTCCCACTACCGGCTAGTTCAATGGGACGGACAGGGTCAAATCCAAAACAAAAAGGGCAGTAGCTTAAAAGAAAAGTGCTTTTTTTTAAATTTGTGCAATCTTTATGTGCCCATTGTCCACAAACGACATAACTCAACACGTTTTTACATTGTTGCACTCTGCATTTACGTTGATTATTTATTTGAAATCTGCATACGACATTGGTTTTGGGGTAATATTGATAAGCCCATATTACCCCCAAACCATTGTCCGTCATTACCCCCATATGTAGAGTATAGAATATGAATCGACTGTACTTGAGTAGAATAAGTTATGAAACTTCTACGTTTAGAAATCGAAACTACATAAAATTCTGTACTAAATGAAGCTAGGAAGATTTACTATTCGTTAAAATTGCGAAAGATATAAACTTTTGAAATACCTAATAACAAACAACGTTAAAACTAATTTTTATATCTAACCGCTTTTCATTTGCTTCTATGTGGCTGGCATTGCTACCAACTGCTTAATATGCAATGTTAAAGCTCTATTGTGACGCACGATATTCAAAAATATTTCCATATTCGAAATATCAGGTGGCCGGTATTACCCCAGGGGCCGCCATTCACCCCATTTACCCTAAATCAACCTCGTATTCATACTTAACACTCTATTTATCTTTGATCTACGACGTCTATTTATCTTTGATCTACGACGTTGGTTAACATAAAATTTACTTTTAAAACCCTCTTAGTTTTATCGTTTAAGTAATCTTTTGGTAATTTAACAAACAAATAATTCTTATAATAAACATTAGAAAACAAAAGTAATTTAAGAAAAGCAAAAATCCCTCTCTTTTATTATATAAAAACAAAAAAACAAATATCTTCTGAAAAACAGTGGCTAATGCACAAAATAAAATTAAATATTCTTAAAATAGTAATATTTCAGGTCAAGATAACGCGTGACCAATTTTTGGCCTAAAATTTCATTGAAATCAAAACCGACTTGCAACAAATTTTTAAATTTCTTAAAATAATAGTTCGAAAAACGAGAGCATTAAATGCATTATCAGACAATTCATGAGAATGATATTAGAGTAGAATTCTGTACAAGGAACAATTAATTTATTTGTTGTTGCTTTTGAGAATATTACAATCCCCTGATTGCTATTCGTAACCGCCTGAACGATCCAGTGGTAAGAGGACCGGCCTTGCAATCGCATGGTCGTCAGTTCGAACCGCACTCGGGATTTTTCTCGGGGGTGGTCGGTATCGACTTCAGGCACTCAGTGTTGGGAATAAAATTTGACACTGCTTCCCCTTAAACGGCGAGAAGGTTGGAAGTAACAAAGCCATGAAACACTTTACACACACTCAAATACACTCCACTACATTTTGCCCGGTCCCACTACTCATGTTAAGAAAGGCAAAAAATGCACCGCCTGCACCCAAACCGCACCTTTAAAACCTTGTGGTACAAGGCTCTCAGAATTGTCAAATTGTAACACTTAAGCTGCGCACGACTTACATGCGAGTCGCATGCGCCTTGCTGCTTTTCATGAAACCACTACTGGCTAAAGTGAAAGTCTTCAATCTGTATAAATTCACCCTTAGAGAATAATGAGATGAGCGAATCATCGGACAGTTGTCTTGAGCGAATTCGAAAATTTCTCGATTTATCAACAATGTTAGCAAATTTCCTGGGAAATCGAGATCGAGAGTTCCCGGGTCAGCAATCCTAAAAGAATGCGACCACATATCGTTCAAAGATAAAATAATTGTAGCATAAAAAACTAGAGGTACAAAATAATTTAATCCGACCTAGCGTTATCCAATAGCTTACAGTCATATAGCTAGTTAACCAGTCACGTTTTCGTCCAAGGTAAGTCTTTCCAGTACTACTGGCCTAGGGACGAAGCTGTACCATCGTCAGCGTCCCCGTATGAACCCTGCTTTAATGGTATTCGGCGATGCTTGCCTTGACAACGGAGATGGTTCAGCCAAGACGTACAGGAAATTCACCGATACCAATTAATCTCTCAGGACCGGCCTCTAAATATCGCAAGGAGAAAAGCCACCAATAAAAGCCAGATTAATAAGGAACGAAAACATTGTTATAGTATTTCCAGCGATAGAAAGACAGATTGGAAATTTCAATGCGCCAAAACATTGCATATCTACCTGTATTTCATGGCGTAGGAATACAAGGCGCGAGTTGCTTTCCGAATAGCCGACTTAAAAGCAGCAATGATTGACAATTTGGACTGTGTATGTTAGTAATATTGACTTTTCTAGATTGGCGCGAAATTTAAAATCTGTCTTTCTATCGCTGGAAATAATATACAATCTAAATTTGCGCACAAAACCCGCTCGCAGTAAATACCTGATTTCAAATAATCACGTTCCGCCGTTACTTTGTGATATTCCATTATAACAAAAACAAAAACACTGATAATTATCAGTATTTTTGTTTATCAGTAATTATCAGTATTTTTGTTTTTGTAATACCTGATTTATTTGCAGATGTCAGTCTTTAAAAAGCATTCGACGATGCTTCTGTTACATGTAAAGTGCTTCTTTCCAGATCACGGATTAAATCTCTCCGTTCGACATTCATACAAACAAAAACAGTTTGAGAAAGCAATAAAATGGCAACGGCCCACAATAAACGATGCACTCTCATTCGCAATTAACAAAACTGAACGAGCCTGCGCGCGCTAAGAAAATAGGGTACGGAGGGGGTTACATGATCCAAACTGACCAATCGCAACAACTTTCTCGAAAAGTCGATACTTTCGACCGGGAAGACTAACGGCGCCATGCGGATGGAACGCCAAAACAGCGGCCATATTGGGGACAAACTGTGTTTAACAGAAATTAAACTGTAACATAACAGATACACGTATTGAAATAATTTTTCTTGCAAATAATTGCTACATAATGTATCGGATGATCAACTCTAGTGGACTTTCAAAGCAGAACTTGTTGTTTGGCCAGGCAATCACGAATTGAATATGTTCAAACACCATCTATTTTCCGTCCGCTTCGAAAGTAACTTTACATTATGAGAGCTCTGAGGACTACTGTAAACGTCATCTTTAATTCCATTTCAGTATTAAAATTTACAATATCATCCCACAACACAGTACCGATAACTTAAATGTCAAAACAGAGCGGTTGTGTTTATCTTACGACATACGTTGTCAAGTCATGACCAGTAGCGAGGTAAAATTCAGTTGATCGCCGATACTTACTTAACATGGACCAAGACTTTTGAGTACAAATTTCCTCGAATGAAATATTGTAGGTCTGCTTTTCCTAATTGCGGCAATATAGCATACTTACACTTTTCTCTCTTTATGCAACAACACAATATTCTTATGCTTACGTCACCATTTTCTATGACGTTTATTCTCATTTTTTTACTCAAGCTAGGAACTCATGTTTTATCTTTATGAATACCAAAATGAGGGAGAAATAAGTAAAAGTGTTACTCTTCCTAAAGTGAGAGATGACTTTCAAATAAAATGAGGATTAGTTCGTCTAAATGTTCTGCTTTTGAATTCGGTACATACAGTAGTTTTTTGTATGAATTCAAACGAGTGTGTTTCAATTTTTCCATTTCAGGTTTAGCATTGAGTAAAGAAAAAGAATGTTTATATCAAAAATAAGATTACTTATAATTTTTAGGAGATTCCTGTGTTTTGTTTTCGTGGAACTGAAGAAGAGCGTACTTTCTTAATTTTCGGTGCCTGCTCAGGATGAATAAAGAAAAATATTGAATAAAGTTTCGATAAATTAAAGAATAAAGTTATTTTTCAGTACTATCCTCGATTAGAAGTGCAAACGAATGCGGACTGAAAAATTCATAGGTATATTCCTGTAGCCAATTCCAATTTTGGCTAAAGTGGAGTCGCAGAAAAGTTTCTTTCATCCACGAACTAAACTGTCTTAACAGACGCCATTTTCTAATTGATATAATTATTTAAATTTTGTGTATGTCAGGTCTCTATATATTTTTCCATTCTGGTGATACCTTTAAAAGATTGCTCACGACAGAACTGATAACACCGTACATCAGTTTCACGTCTAAAAAACGTTAGCGTCGCCCCTCATGTGCGTTTCCGGATATTCAGAGGAATATTTGTCTTGTCAGTTCACCCGGGCGTGAATATTTTAGCCTAATTTGGAATTTAAAAACACACATGTATAAACTAAAAAGCAAATATTTTACTTTGCAGTAAATTGCATTTTCTAAATTCTTAATAAATAAAACATGAAACTTGCATCTCAGATTGGTTAATTAAACTTATTTTATTTTAAAGTTCAAACATTAAGGCTCATTTGTACAATTCAAGCTTAACTTTAATCCAGAGCTTAAACCCTTAACGACAATTGTTGAAATAATTGTTGTTATGAGTTTAAGCTTTAGCTTAGTTTTAAACTGGCATTGTACAACTGGGTCTTATTGTTCTTCCTCTGGATATATATACTCATATTTAAAAATATGGAAATATAAAAAAAATTAATGAAAATTCAAAAAATTATAAGCATGATTTTTTGATGACAATTTAATAGATTTAAAATAATAATAATAAACAATCAACAAACAATAAACGTATCAGACAAAATTATAAAAATTTACAAGTATTGCTCGAATTGACCACCACCTTGCTCAACGCACAACTGGCACCTTCTTGCACCTTCTTCTTGCATTATGAGGAGCGGCTCCACCTTGTTGGAAAAAAACTCTGTTTAGTTCTACCAAAGGTAATTCATCCAAAAAATTTTCTATGTCTACCGATAACAGTTGGTGATATTTTTCTTGATTAAGAGTACCATTTATGAAAACTGGCCCAATTAATTGATCTCCTAAAATACCGCACCACACATTCACACTAAATCTTCTTTGAAAATTGTTTTCAACGACGATTCTGGGATTTTGTTGGCTCCAGTATCGATGAATGCTTCTGTTGAAAATGCCATTTTTGGTAAATGTGCATTCGTCAGACCAAATAATTCTTCTGTATAAAAATCGATCACGTTGTAGCATGTTTAAAACAGCTCCCTCCGACCTCGATCATTTTCCTCTAATACTTGGACTTTTTGAGGAATGTATGATTTGAATTTGTACTTTTTTAGAATTGCGTGCATAGTTCGATTTGATTGGCCAATGTTACTTGCAATTTCTCGAGTTGATATTCGCGGATTTTCTTGCACACGAAAAAGAACATCTAACTCAACATTTTCATCAAATCTGAACTGCTTTTGCTTTGGGATTTTAAACGCTCCATAGTGCCTCAAATTTTCCTCAAGTCTTACGAACTTTCAAGAGTCTGGAGCGTCTCTATCAGGGAAACGCTGAATGTAAAGCTGCAGTGCTTGATTACGATTTTTATTACATTCGACATACACTTCGTACATATCAGTTAGTTGATTGTTGTCTACCATGACTGCTGGTATCGCTATTTTGACAAGATTTTACAAGGAATAATAATAACAATTAAAAGTACAAATATTTTCAAAATGACGGTTGAATGGCATTTGTCGTTTAGTGCATTGTTATGAATTTCCACGGCTGACTTGAAGATTTCATTCATTATGTTAATACTAATTTTATTGATTTTTCCAATTAACTGCGCACCAAATAATAATTTTGAATATTTTATCTGATTTAGAAAAAAATACTCTACTAGATTAAAGCTAAAAAAATATGGGCAGCCATTTGAAAAAAAAAGTTGACTATCGATAGATATTGAAGATAACATTAGAAAAAATCGAAATTAGAGTCATTTTAAAATACATCTAAAGCCATTTGTTTTATTTTTTTATTCATTAAAATCGGATCATAAATAACCAAGACAAAATATGGAAAAAATTCACACTGCTTCTGCTAGTTCTAGAATTAATGAAAGGACAAGTTTTTCGAAAATGTAATTTTACTTTTATACTGTCTTTAAGATTTAATTTTGAGATGCAACTTGCATGGTCTCCCGGCTTCCGCTCGGATATACTTCATTTCTCAATTCAGTACCACTAAGCAATAAAACGAAACAGGCTCGACAGATTCCAATGGACCTAAAGTATAGCGGGTATGCAGACAATGTTTAGTCATAATGAGAACAGTTCAACCTGGCTAATTCAAAATTTCAAAGTAAAGTAAATTTCATATTGGAAAGTTCTGAATGTGAATAATTGTATTTTGATTATGTTTTTCATCCCAATTGTCCGATTTAATTAATTCCAAAATTAGGAGATTAATTATACTGATTTATTGTAATTTCACTGGATCATATTTAATTACAATTAAGAACTTAGCAGTCCTTTACCTTAACTAATTAGTGTTAATGGTATTTTCAACTGTAAATTTTTCATTGGTGCGCCCCTCTTGTTTACATTAGCAGACAATCTTCGTTATGAATATGAAACTTTTGTAAAAGCAGTACTTTGCTTACACACGATTCTAAATTCAAGGCAGTTAGGTACACTCTATCTGCAACACATTTGCTTTAAAACAGGAATACTTAAATTGTTTACGTGGTGAAACTCCCAAATAAAAATTTTTACGATAATGAATGATTTATGACCCTCTTTTTTACAACAAATGGGAAAGCAGTTCGGAATTTAAGTATAGCTCGGGTTCGATCTCACCATATTTCTTTCATTATATTTCTTTAAAATTTAATCACGTATACTGTTGTAATAGTACAGAAATTAGAAACGACGTAAAAATGTAAATGATTAAAAGTTGGAATAATAATATGTAATAATAATAAGAACGTGATGAGATTTGAACTCGAGCGGAAGCTGGTTGATAATCTTTTTCTTTAATTATTTAAATAATTGTGACATAATTCTTCATATTTTGAAACATTAAAGGCCGCTTTCATAATAGAACTTTAAATTTAAAGCGACTTTAACCTATAAAAACACATTAGTTTCCCTATGCTTAAAGTGACTTTAAATTAAAGTCTCCTTTAAGCACTATTATGAAAACAGCCCTTAGTCGTATTCATTCGAGGACTAGCAGACGCAATGTGAAGTTTGGTTGGATTTTGTCTTGGGAATATATAAATCAACAATATTTGAAATCCCATATTTACTTCCTAAAGCTCAGATGGGCCAGGACACTCGGCATATTAGGATTATTACCAAAGTGCCTTCTCTAAAACAAACCTTTTTTTATATAAAAAAAAACATTCAAGTTTCCTAATTCTGGTCATTCTAAAAAGATTTTCTAAATCATTATTTTAAGATTGAAGTACTTTCTTGTCATTTGAAAATTATAATAGATCAGACAGTTCGTAAATTAGTATAAATATCGACGTTTCGTTATACGTTTGACAGCTTCTTCAGGATAAATCCTGAAGAAGCTGTCTAGCGTACAGCAAAATGTTCTATTGTACCTTTATGTTCTATTGTACCTTTAATAGATTTGATTATTTGTAGATGTAATGTTGCTGCTAATACTACATATATTGCTTCTCTTTATATACCCTCCAATATTAATGTCGATAACCTGAATGCATTTTTTAAACACCTGGAAATATTTATTACTGATAAGATAGTTATTCTAATCGGAGATTTTAATATTCCTCATTTGCTTAATGGTAATACTGGTAACTCAAAACTTGATATCTTGAATAATTTCTGTACCTTGCTTGACTTAAGTCAGCATAATAATGTACCCAACATTCGTGGAGTGTTGCTTGATTTATGCCCGGTTGCACCAACTTTTTAAGCAGAGCTTACATTTAAGTGGTGTTTAGACTATGACATAATGTATAGATTTAACAAAATGTTAGTCACATTCTAATTGATACTTAAGTTGAAGTTTAAATGTCAATCAGAATGTATTTGACATTATACCGACCATACGTAAATGTCACATTCTAAACATAACTTAAATTTAAGCTCTGCTTAAAAAGTTGGTGCAACCGGGTATTAGTGTTGGCTAATACTGCTACTCGCGTTAGTGTTCGACATGACTCAATGCCATTTGTTTTTGAAGATCCACACCATCCTGCTTTATCAGTTACATTTAAGATTAGTGCACGCAATCGTCACACTTCATTTCAAGTCAATAACAACGTGCGTTACAACTTTCGAAAAGCAAATTTCCCACTACTGTATACAAGCATTTTGGATACAGACTTGTCCGAACTTAACCATTATGATAATGTAGAGGAATGTGTTACCTCTTTTTATAAAATATTGTATTCTTTATTCGATAAATTTGTTCCCTCTCATATGTATTCTGAAAACAATTCTTTTCCAGTCTGGTTTACTCCTGAAGTAAAGCGGTATCTTAACCTTAAACAGTACTATCATCGCAAGTGGAAATTAACTAATCGTGAATGTTTCTACAATTGACGTCTCACTAAAGATTTAATACAATCTGCTTAGTCAACTGATGTATCTGAAGTAGAAACTCAATTAATCTCCAATCCACAATCTTTCTGGAATTATGTGCATCTTAAAAAGGCACGACTCGTATTCCTTCCACTACGTCTGATGGTAACCTGTTTTTCAATGATTCCATTGATAAAGTTAATCGGTTTGCCAGACAGTTCTCTATTCCTTCTAATGATATTGATGATAACGATCTTTTACCTAATATTACTTGCGGCACGTTTACCATGAATGATGTAACCGAGGAAGATATTTTGGATAGCATAGTGAAACTTAATTGTAAGTTAACTTCTGGTGACGATCAAATCCCTTCATTTGTAATCAAGGATTGTCGACGAATATTCACTGTCCCCTTGAAAATTATCTTTAATCTAGCTCTTAAAACCAATGCATTTCCCACCCGATGGAAAACTGCTCGAATATGTCCGGTGCTCAAGAAAGGTGATTCTTCTGAAGTACGCAGCTATAGACGTATTTCTATCTTGTCCAACTTTTCTAAGATTTTCACCATTTCGTCATTTACACCAAACTGTAGGCCGCTATGTAATCGAAAATATCTCTCGCCCAGCATGGTTTCATCCAGCGTAGATGAACCATTACCAACCTGGCTTGCATTACACACGACATCTGTTCCGCTTTAGACTCCTTATCACAAATGGATGTCATATATATATTGATTTTTCAAAGGCTTTCGATCGTATTGATCACAGCATTTTACTGGGGAACCTTAAATCTTACGGACTAAGTCACAATTTTTTGGATTTTATGAGATCTTATTTAAGCAGTAGGATTAATTGTGTTTCGTATAATAGATTTCGTTTTACCGAGTTTATTGCTACCTCTGGTATACCCCAAGGGTCTAACTTGGGACCATTATGGTTTAACTTATTTGTAAATGATTTGTTCAATATTCTTACTTGTCCTGTCTTAGCCTATGCTGATGACATTAAGCTGTATCAACGCATAAGTGACATGCGAGATGCTGAAACGCTGCAGAATAATATAAACTTGCTTAACACCTGGTCTAATCAAAATAACTTGTACTTGAATGTTGGGAAGTGCTTTATACGTTACACTAGAAAGAAAAGTAAAATTCAATATCCATACAATGTTGATAATAACATGCTTACCTCTCTGTCTTCTGTTAAGAATCTTGGTATCAATTTTGATGAGCAGTTAAATTTTAGTAATCACATTTCTTCCATCAGCTTATCCGCTTCTAAGATGTTAGGTTTTATAATGCGTAATTCAAGGCATTTTACTGATATCAGAGCCCTAAATTCTCTATATTACTCTTTAGTTCGAAGTCGGTTGGAGTATGCTTCTATAATCTGGCAGCCACGTCTGCCATCAATTACAGCTAGAACGTGTTCAGAGACGCTTTTTAAAATTCTTATACTTCAAAAAGTTTAATAGATATCCACAACATAATATTGATCACTCTTCTTTACTATTAGGCCAGGGTTTTCAATCATTGCTGGTGCGCAGTTGTAGTGCACAATTTTTATACAGCAACCATAGTTTTTACACCCGTAGATTTAGAACTAACATTATGAATAGCAGTCCGGTTGTACAAATGTGTAGAAATGCAGATAAATATTATGACGATGTATTTATTGGTCTCATACATTGTAATTCTCTAATTCACTGTTTTTTGCTCTTTGTTGTACACTTTCTTGATTTACTTTTACTGTCATTCTTCTTCTTTTCTTCTTTCTTATATCCCGGTTTGTACTTCTTCTTATGGTTTGCGCATAGTCACTTGTATCGTTTCCAGTAATCCTCCATAACATGTAATTAGATTATAGATACCTTTAGTTTACTTTTCTAGTGTTTAGAACTTTGCAAACTTTTCTTATTGTGTCTCGATTGGTGTACTGTTAGGCACAAATAAATTATTATTATTATTATTATTTATATTGAATACTATACGAAGAATCCGATCACTTATAATTATAATTTAATAAATTGGGGGAATTTTGGAGCTCCAATTTTCAAATTTTCATTTTTGTACTTAAACTAATTTAAGCAAACAAAGTATTCCTTCGGACTTATTTTTAAGAGAGAAAGTAAATAAAAAAAAAAAGTTCACATAATGTATATTTTCTCAGCGTACCGAGTGAGTTTATAATTTATGGAGGGAACAACATTGACGTGTTAAAAGCTCATATAGACAAAAGCTTTCTAGCATTAGTGAATAGACACCACCTTCTCCGCAGCGAATTGATTTATTTTCCAACGCGTAACAACGAAACTACCAAACGACATGTTTACATTATTTGCCAATGTATAAAGTTTAAAATTCCAAGAGAATCACAGAGAGACAACAAGTAATTAATCAAAATAAATCCAAAAATTGTAGTCTACCATAGATGAAGCTTCTTGCTTCCAAATCTGTTAAAAAATGAACTTCCATTCCTCTTGATTAATTACTTCGCGCCGACAAGACAGGCACCTTCTGCAACGCTAAGGCGAATTAAATCCTCCCTCAGACACTAAATTACGGCGACGTTCAACTCCTGAAATTAGACTGAAACGTATCGATTGTGGAAGAAATATTGCTCGTTCTCGCGAAAACTTTGTTTTATACCCTTACGTATAACGCGAACGGTGATTCGGCATGATTTTACGACGCCTGAAATTCAACCTGAAATTCAGTCGCTCGTCCAGTGCGACGGCCGAACGATATGGGTCAACGACAAGGGGAAAACGACACTCCAGTTTATTTTCCTCCGTAGTAAAGTTCCTCTTGAGCGAGTTTCAAGCATCGTTTATCACAATTATGTTTTACTTTCGCCAGCGAATATACGTGGTACGCTTTTTGTTAGTTCAAAAGATTCATTTAGTTGTATATATTTTTTGATTTATTACGAAATAAAAAGCTTCAGTCACTATACTAAATGAGCTGACTGACACGCTTTACATTATTTATTATAGTGTTGAATGTAGTAAATGTAGGATAATGAAATTATAATGTTCAGTACAGCTTAATAAAATCGGTATATTCGGTGTAGGAACGACAGATTTATTTAGCGCAAAGCGTATTATCGACTGGTCGGGAAAATTAATATTATCTCCATCAATTCGTTGCTGAAAATGAAATGCTATGTGTGCATTGAACGGTCGATCATCACCCGAACAATAAATTTTGCCTCAATTCATTCACTGGATGCTATCTATTATGTATGTTGTACATGTTCCTAGGTCTAATGGAGAATAGATTCGTCAAGCTTATTTAATTTGACTGAAGCAGTCATTTTTGTCGTTCTAGTAATGAAGCGTTTTTTTTTGTCTTTTCATGGTGCATGATTAGAGACGCTTTATTCAGATTGATTCGACGAAGTTGGTAATTTACTCGAATGAAAATTCGTTCAGAGAATATTAATACGAATGAATATTTGTTTTTAATGACATGTTTTTATAAATAGCTTAAAAGGTCAATTTCTTTTGGTTTTCTTAATGATATTTGAAGCTACTATTTTTCCAACATTATATTTAAACCGTTTTCGTTGGGAATTTTATTCCATTCGTTTAATAAATTCTGTGATTTGACTCCATTTTCTACCAATAAGATCATGTCACATAACATCTCTTTTGTTGAAAGGTACTTTTATCTTAGAAATTTTATTGTCATGCAAAACAATAATTTTGCTGTGTATATTTAGAAAACATTTTCTTGCAGAGTTTATTTTGGGCACTGCGATCTTCGCAATTTTAGTATGTAATTTTAAATGCAAAGCCTTAAACATTATTACATTTTCGAATTTCGAATTGAATTTTAACTTCTTTTCTCCATTTCGTGCGAATTGATTGCTTAAATTCTCTGTAGGTTTCTAAACACGGAAAAGCTTTCGCATCTAGAATTACAGAGTTCAACGACTGCAAAAATGCGTATAAGTTCGCGTTTATAGTGAATTTTGTGGCTCCCACAGGTGGACATATTTAAAGTAAATACATTTTATGGTTTATTTAACAATATAAAGAGCAAACATATTATCTTGTTTTTTTTTTAAATATATAGGAGTGTACGTGTTGTAAGAAACCGGTATTCTGTAAAGAGATTTGTTTAGTTTAAATCGAACGAAAATATAAACAAAACATGTCGCAAACGAACTAATTCGCTCGTCTTTACAATGATCGCTAAATACCTGTATCTGTTTTGGAACACGTGTGCAATGATTGATTGGATTCAACATGCAGATTGTGATCGTAATTAATCGGAGCTTTCCGACCTAAAAACTAAATAAAAAATGGGTATTTTCGTAAATTGGGAACACACAATCAAAAGACATACGGCCGTAAACATATTTGCTGAATTGACATTCAAAAAATATCTTCGTGTGATCATGAATAAGTTCCGTTTCTCTCACTCTCTATATATCTGTATCCAGTACGATGTTTTAGTGAGCAAAATTTAATTTAAATGCCAATTAGTTATTAGAAATTAATAACTGCTTTAATTGATGTACAGAATGCCGTTTCTTTTCTTATGACATTGTTTCGAATAAATCTCCAATTACATTTAAATTTTACGTTTGCCAAATTTATTTTCCTTATTAATAATTTGTCTAAATTATTGTTATTATTTTTATTTCTTTTTTAGAGATGTACGATTTTGAGTTATTTTTTAAAGCTATTTCGAATTTTACTTTATGGCAAATTCCCTATCTTAATTTGTAATTATTTTTACTTTATTTTGAATACAATTTTTTCCAAGAAAAGCATTTCTTTTTTTTTATTAGCAACTAAATTTTCATAAAAAGGAAGAAAATACTAAAAGAAGAAGAGGCGTAATTTCGCCAATCCCGTAAAATACATTTGGTATGTAGTGATGCGCAAGAATTAAAATTTCATTTCGTATAAAAAGGGCGCTGAGAGCCATTCCTGGCTACTTAAAACTCAAATCAGAAACGTACAAACAAAGGAATTATGACTTCGGTCTTTTGTGGTTTGACAAAGTTTTGGTAAAAGGACGAGAAGAAGAGATGGAAGTTGTCTGTTTACTTCTGTGTAAAGTCACAGATTTCGTAAGTAAAAACGTTAGCAAAAGATTGGGAAATAGAACACTTAGTTATGAAATTAAAATTACAGCCATGAAGTTGACATTTTAGAAAAATATTACGTCTTTCATTTCAATAAAAACTTTCAAATTTAATACCATTTTCAACACGATTAGAAAATTCTTTTAAAAAATCCTTTAATCATATAAAATCTAGTAACTTTAAGAAACTTAATAATTTGAAAAGAAAATCAAATAAAACTTTTAACAATAATGAAAAATGAT